>CM072995.1:238565634-239815634 GCA_037038555.1 Rhynchonycteris naso | reverse complement strand
TTCTTCAAGTCTTTGCTCAAAAGCCACTGTTGCAATGGGACCCATTCTTACCACCTTATTTCATGCTGTAAATTGTGCCCCCTAATTTCTTCATACTTTACTTTTTCATTTTTATATTGCTTTACCTTGTCATTGTTCCATAGCATTTACCACTTTCTAACATATTTTATCATTTCCTTATTTATCATGTTTATTGTCTGTCTCTCCCTGCTAGAATTTGAGCTCCATGAGGGAAGACATCTTTATTTTCTTTGTTCACTGATACATCTCAAGCTTTTAGACATAGTCTGGGATGTCGTAGGTGCTTAGTAAAATTTGTGGAATTGAAATTGAATTCATTCAACATCCATCTGACAAATATATATTTAGTATGTACTACGTGCAAGGCACTGTGCTAGAAGCCTGATACTCAGAAATGAATAAAACAGACTTGCCCTTATGTTCAATGTTCATGAAACTCACAAAGCAGCAGGGATCACAGACTCTGAGCAAGTAATTGCAATGTGATGATTGTCACAACAGGGTAACAGAAAGTATTGTGGGACTCTATATAGGGAATCTCACTGAGGCTTAAGAGTCAGAAAAAGCCTCCATAAGAGAAAGATTTTAAGGTCAGACATGACTAAACTGTAAAGGGGAAATATCTAGCAGGAAGGGCAATGAGCAAGCCAGCCCTTGATGGGGGAAACACATTGGGATGGTATTGATAAGGGATGTCCAGAAGGAATATGCCTTTTGGCTAGGGCAGTGGTTCTTAACCTTTTTTGAGGTACCAAACCCACCAGTTTCATATGTGCATTCACCGAACCCTTCTTTAGTGATAAATAAAATATGATTTTTTTTCCAAATTTAAGACATAAGTATATGTATTTTTACTGATGCACAAAAAGAGCCGTGCATAAACATCACCTTGCTCAAAGAACAAAACCAACAAAGTGCATGAACTCACAACAAATTACGGTATTACTTTATTCTGGCCTCTGTGGCAGAGGCTTCTCCGAACCCCTGAGACTGACTCATCGAACCCTTAGGGTTCAATAGAACCCAGGTTAAGAACCACTGGGCTAGGATGATGGGGCAGGCAGCATGATTGAGATCACATTTAAGAGTACATTGAATTAATCAGGTAAATTGTGAGGAATGATAAGAGGGTGAAAGCAAGAGTGTGTCATATGAAGGAGCCAGCTTCATCTTAGAATTAATAGGCAGGAAAATGTGGTGCTTACATGATTGTCTGCCTGCAGCATTGGGTTCTCAAGGAGAGCACTGAGTAGAGAAAGGTAAGTTGGGACCAAAGGCAGTGGGGAAGTCCTGGAAGATTTTTAAGCAGAATTATAACTGACCAAAACTGCACTTCAGAGGGGTTTAATTTAGCTGCAGGATGTGACAGTAGGAACAGGTGAATAAAGGGTAGCAGGGTCTGTAGGGAAAGTCTACCAAATCTCATCTTCTACATTGAAGGCCCCAGGCAAGGAACTTGTTTGCACTAAGGTGTGAAAGACAAAACCATGATAATTAAAATCCACAGGAGACTAGAATGAACACAGGAATTCCAATTCATTGATTTACTGTAAGAAATAGAACTGTCTCACGGACTAGACATTCTCACATTAAAAAAAAAAAACAACTGAATATGGAGGGAGGTAGAAGAGGGTAAAGGAGGGATAAATGATGATGGAAGAAGATTTAACTTTGGGTGGTGAACACACAAAACAATATACAGATAATGTATGGTAGAATTGTATACCTGGAACCTATATAATTTTATTAACCAATGTCAGCCTAATAAATTCAATAAAAAGTTTTAAAACCGGACTATTTTTTTCATAAATGACTTGGAAATCATGACAAGAAGCTCTTTTAGAATGTGCAAGAGAAAGATCACAAGAAACTGATGAGTGTGAACTCTTTCTAGAGCCGAACTCCAGTGAGCCAGGGATTTCTCAATAAATGTGGAGTCAGAATCAAATGTTAGCTGTCTTGGTGTTGATGGAAGGAATGAACTCAGGTAGCCCGCTGAACCTTCCTTACAATTGGAACTTAGAGTTTACCAGAGGGTTACAGATTTAGAGTTTACCTGGGTTACAATCTCCTGCAGAGCATTTAAAAGATACCAAGGCTAAGACACACACACACACACACACACACACACACACACACACGCTACATTGTAGAGGCGGTAAATATATTTATTAGCCTGATTGTGGTGATCTTTTCACAATGTACACATATATCAAAACATCAAATAGTACACCTTAAATATATATGATGTTTATATTTCAAAGATAACAAAGCTCTTAAAAAAGTGCCAAAGCTGGGCACCAGCCCAGGTAAATGGAATCAGAATCTGTGCGGAGTCCTGGCATGAGTGTGACCTGGTAGTTCTAAGAGTTCCCCAGAATTATTATTCTGGGTTGGTCCAACCACGCTCCTCGGAAGGGCATTGCTTCAACAGCCTCTGGACCTGTCTTCCAGGCCTCTAGAGATAAACAGTCCAGTCAGTTGAACATGGTCTGGTTCCACACACTCTTTCTTTGGATATGTTAATTAATATCCTAATTATTTTATTTTATGTTTGGATGTGTGTAATGAATATTTTAATTATGTTTAGATATGGTATCATTCTCCGAGTTTCCAGAGGAGAGCTTTATCGCGGGCCTTGTAACTGTCGTGTCTGTCTCTGCTCTTACTCCTGCCTCGGATGACTTTTCCTAGTGGGCAGTTTCCCTCATTTTCAGGTTCTTGGGGTGAGAAAGGCATCTCACCAGGGGATTCGATGAGCTGAAGGGAGACAAGCCGGGAACGGGAAGGCTGGGTAGGACGCGGCGTGGCGGGCACTCGGCTGTAGCTGGGATGACAACAGAGGAACAGAAAGAGAGTAGGAAGACAGAGGAGGGGTAGGGAAAAAACGGACGGACAATTAAATTAACTGTAAACGATCCAAATTATTATCTTTGTACT
Organism: Rhynchonycteris naso; assembly: GCA_037038555.1. NCBI lineage: Eukaryota > Metazoa > Chordata > Mammalia > Chiroptera > Emballonuridae > Rhynchonycteris > Rhynchonycteris naso. Next base: position 239,812,673 of record CM072995.1, on the reverse strand, counting down.
AAATTTTAAAAAAGTTTACAGACTTTTTTGCCCGCTTCCCCCTGCCTGGGAGGGCAGCTCCTGGCTGCGCCCCCGCGCTCGGTGGGAATTCCGCGCTCCTGCTAAGCCCATGCCGCGTTCTCTTCCTCCAGCGGCCATCTGCTCACCTCTGAGACCTCATCAGCCTTGACGAGTTTTCCACGTCTGCAAGATCCAGAAGATCGCCGACTGGCTGTGTTGGCAGGTGGAAGAAGATGGGCAGCGGGACAGGGTAACCCCCATGACTCGCTCATTAGTGGAAATGCCTCCGCTGAAGGCCCGAGGGCAAAGGTCCTCAAAGCACAGTAGTCACTGCTGTTGATATTGTCAGGAATCATCATCTGCAGGAAACAGTTTCACAAAAGAACCCTACAGGAAGTACATCAAAGATGATGTGAAATTAATCAAAGGGAAACTGGAAGAACAGAGACTTGAAAGAATAAAGCCTTTTATGACAGGGGCTAAGGAACAGATCAAGCACATCCTTTGCTAATTTCAAACCAACCAGTTCTTCAGTGGTGAAAACAGGAATCCAGATGGAATGGTTACACTGCTGGACTGCGGTGAGAATAGTGGAACCACATATAGGATTGTTTATGAAGGACGGTCTAGAAATGTGAAAATAACACTCTGGCAATTTGTTATCATAACTGGCTACTGCTTTCCAAACACACACCAGGATTAGGACTGTGGGGCTGATGTTACCTTGAGCAATTCATTTATTTTGTCCTTGATTTATTTGGAGTGGAGGCATTGTTTTTAGGAAAAATATGTGTCACGTACATTGTCTAAAAATAAAATGAATTTAAACTCAAAAAGAAAGTTTACAGAGGAATAATTAAATTGGGAAGGGTGATTCACAAAGCTTCATGACATTAAAAATTATGTGGAAATTAATCTCTATTACATTGAGTCATTGACAAGCTAAGCACAGTTTTAATTTACCACTTGAATATGTTTTTCTAATGTAATATAACTTTACACATTTCATCTTTTCTTGTCTTTAAATATAGCATATAGCTATTAGACTATGAGGTCACAGAGAACTGAACTATCAATAAATGAGTTTTAGAAGCACTAGCAATCACTCCAAATATACAGGTTTGGAACACACACTCATCCATACACACAAACATTCACACACACACACACAATATTCCTAAATAACACAAATGCTATATTCAAGATGATTTCTGACCCTTATAGTAGTAAATAATTTTACAATCCTTGGCTTTTCTTTGAATATGCAAGCAAAGGATTAAGAAACAAACAAAACAAACACTTTAAAAAATTAAATCCTATTGTAAGTGTCTCCTACATTGTTCTAAGTTTCTTTTTTCTCAGGTAAGAAATAGAATTGCTAAATTTATACCAGTGTTCCCAGAGATGTTGAGAGGGAACATGTTGTTTACTAAATCACTCTCAGGCTCCTTCCTCTATGTTAATGGGTATTGATGGCACAATCACATGACTATCTAAGCAGCTATCCTACTGAGATAATAATAGTCAGCTTACTATTTCATTTTTGAAATTTCTTATTCCTCTATTTCAACTCAGTGGCAATTATCTCAATTACAAAGTAAACCAAATTGAAAAGTTGGACAGAGGTAAAATATGATATCTGAAATTTTAGAAAACTGTACATTTGTCAAGTTTTAAACAGACTTGGTTGACATCAGTGGTCTTTAAAAAATCCTTTTGTGCTAAAAACTACTGAAGGCACTGAGAATTTTTCCAAAGCAGGGCTTGAGGATAAAATGCTCTTGAAACACAGTATATGCTCTGGATTCTATCGATCTCAGTGGGTTTGGAAACTGAATACTGACAGAAATAGACACTCTATGGGAAATGTGTTCTATCCCTGCTGTCTCCAATTGCATCAGTCAACTTTTGCTGCATCATTAATATACCCCAGACTCTCAAAGCTTACAACAGCACACAGGTGTGCAGGTTGGCGGGGGCTCCGCTGGCTGAGGCCTGGCTCCGGCTGCAGTCTGTGCCCGGGTCTCTCACTCCGATGTCTTCATTCTGACAAGCAGGAGGACCAGAGGCTAAGTGGGCACACACACTGCCTCTTATGGTTTCCACTCAGAACTGGTGCCTGGTTCCTTCACCCCATGGCCCATTGGTCAGAGCAGGCCACATGGTCAAGCTAAGGTGAGTGATGTGGCAGCATAGAAACATGACAAGGGCAGGGAGAAGAGGACAGATGTGAAAGAGCATAGGATTCACCATTCCATTCCTCTGAAAGCTAACACCCTCTCTCCCCAGGGCTAGGGCTCTGGCAGAAGTGTTTATCAGTGCTGTTGGACATAAAACCAATTTTAAGAACCATTATCACAATCATGATGTGGTGCAGTCTTTTCTCACCATTTGAAAATGTGAATAGTAAAGCTGACTGACTTTACAATACATGGTTGGCAACCTTTAAAATGTCCTGAGTGACCTGCCCCCAGGTATTTATACCCTGTGTAGTTCCCTCTCCCTGAGCTGGACTTGATGACTCTGTCTAGGAAAAATACTCCTACGTTTTTCTTTACAATACCTCTGACACAGGTGTGGAGGTTCTCTATGCATCACGAAATTGTCTGCGACACCAGGAGGGGGTCCTAGAATTCAATTAAATGCTGACATTATCTGTCTAGAGTTAGTGCATGTCCCATGAGAGCTCAGTCCCCTCAACTGCCCCCACTGCAGATACCAATTGCAAGTCCCAGGCTGTCACCTGTGCTATTGACCAATCAGCCATAAATTAGGATTCCCTCAACCCCTCCTTGGGTTCAATAATTGATTAGAATACTCACAGAACTCAGGGGAACACATTTATAGATCTATTGCAAAGAATACAGTGTGTCCGTAAAGTCATGGTGCACTTTGACCTGTGACCGGTCAAAAGTGCACCATGACTTTACGGACACACTGTATAACAAAGGATATAGATCGGGGTGCCCACACTTTCTCAGCTTGCGAGCTACTTATAAGATGACCAAGTCAAAATGATCTACCTACAATAAAAATGCAAAACATAAATTTATTTCTTCTATATTATCATTATTTAAGTTACTATTATTACTATTTAATACTGTGTATTCTTCTTTCACCTTTCTCCTTCTCAGCTCTCTTTTCGGAGGAAAGTCAATGTCATAGTTTTTATGAACAGTCCGAAAAAGCCGCTCCACATTTCCCTTCTTTGGAATAAAATGGCACACACACTTAGAATATGACATAGTGAAAAAAATCCCCTCCCATTCTGTATGAAAGTGGTATGTTTTAGGCTTCTTACTCGGACCAGCTACGGCACTCATTTTTATACCCTTTGTTGTATTTAGTTTAAATAAATAGAAGGCTAACTACGCAGCAATGTAACTGAACAAGTTAGCGCGGTTTAACGCGCATGCGTAGGGTGTCAAAAGGTCAGACGTCAGATTGGCTACCCTGTATGCCAATCAAAAGACAAATGTCTTTTTAATGTCATGTGATCTACCCACACTTCCTTCGCGATCGACCAGTAGATCGCGATCGACGTATTGAGCACCCCTGATATAGATGAATATCCAGATGAAGAGACACACAGGACAAGGTATGTGCGGGGAGCTCCCATGACCAGGTGCACTCTTCCAGAACCTTCATGTGCTCACCAACCTGGAAGCTCTCTGACCCCATAGTTTGAGTATTTTTATGGAAGTTTCATCATTTAATTGTGATTGATCATTAGCTCACTCTCTATTCCCTCTCCTTTTCCCAGTGGATGCAGAATAAAAGGTGTAAAAGTGATAGGATGTCACTTCTAAGGTTAGGTTACAAAAAGAGTGTTTCTCTATCTATCTATCTATCTATCTATCTATCTATCTATCTTTCTCTCTCTCTCCTCTCATTCAGGGGAAAGCTAGTTGCCATGTTGTCAGAAACTAATATGTCAAAGACAAATGTGTTTATCCAACAGCCAATAAAGCCCCTCAACAACCATGCTGAGCAAACCTGGAAGCACCAGAGAGCCTTAAGATATGGTTCCTAACTGAGACCTTGACTGTGGCCTTTCCAGAGACTCCAACGCAGAGGCACCTGGCTACACTGCACTGAAATTCTGACCCACTGAAACTGTGAGGTAAGTCAGTATTGCTTAAGCTGCTAAAACAGCTTTGAGACGATTTGTTGTGCAATAATAAATAACCAGGACAGGTGGAGCAAGATGGCGACGGAGTAGGCAGACGTACCAACTTCCAACTCCCAGAACCAAAGTGGATTACAACTCAATTTTAAGAACCATCACCTGGATAAACCAACTTTGAACAAAACTAAGTGGACTCTTCAACCAAGGAACACAGAAGAAGCCACATTGAGACTGGTAGGAATAGCAAAAACGCGAAGAGGGCTGCCTAGCTCCCCGGAGCAAACGGCAGCCCGGAGAGACCCGTGTGGTGGGAGGAAAGTTTGGCGGAGAGGGAGGGACCTGGGTCCCAGGAACCAAGCCCCAGCCTGCAGTCCCAGAGCCTAGAAGAGGCGTTTGGACAGTTTTGAGCTGTGAAACAAGTGAGGGAGCTCCCAGGCCTACAGTGTGGAGTATTAGGTCCCTTCCTACTCTGCTGAGGGCTGCTTAAGGTTTTGAGGTGGCAGGACGCTGAAAGGCGGTTCTGTCGGCGTGGGCAGAGGCCAAGCCGGTGGGAGATCCGTCTAGCCCAGAGGGTCAGAGGAGACGCGCGAAAGCGGTCCGGAAGCTGTGGGCCCGCCTTTAATCCCACTTACGGGGACAAAGCGGGAGGCCAGGAACGGGCAGGCCCTGCACAAGCCGGCCCTGACCGCGGGGACCGGGCTAGGACCAGGGACGGGCAGGGGCTCGCGGCTGAGCTCACGCTACCAGCCCCTCACCCCCTGGGCCGGAGAAACCGCGGTTGGCCAGTATACGTGCGCGAGCGGGCTCCGAGCGCGGGAACAGGGTGGACCCCGAGACAAGTGGAGGCTCGCAGCTGAGCCCACGCTACTATCCCCATCTGGCCGGAGAAACCGCGGATTGCATACATACGTGCACGAGCGGGCTCCGAACGCGGGGGCGGGGTAGAGTCCGGGAGGAGTGGAAGTACGCAGCTGAGCGGAAGCCAGCAACACGCCCGCCCCAATAAACCTTGGTTTCCGACCCTGCGCAGAAGGGCCCTGGCCTCGAGGGCAGGGCTAAAGCTCCGGACGGGCAAAAGCTTACAGCTGAGAGCACGTCAAAAGCCCCGCCTAACCTGCGGAACTGTAGCGAGCAGGCTCCGACTGCTGGTTCTGGGCGGAAGTCCGGAAATAGGCTGGGTCCGCAGCTGAGCGAAGGTGCTTACCTCTACCCTTGGTGCTAATCTTGTGGCTTCAGTGACAGCCCCTCCCACGGAGGAGAGGCAGAAATCACAGCAAAAGCCACAGTGGGCCGGCGCTGGCAACACTCATACCCAACCACCCTAGGCACCGGCAGAGGGGGTGGGGGGTCTGCAGATAGACCACACCTAGAGAACACAAAGGCAACACCTACTGGACTCCAGTGGCCACAACTTACTTATACACAGAAAAAATGGGCAGGCAGAGGAATGCAAACCAAATGAATCAAATCCCCAGAGAAGGACCTGAATGAACCAGATATAACCAAATTACCAGAAGCAGAATTTAGAATAATGATAGTTAGGATGTTCAAAGAAATTAGAGCAACAATGGATAGTCATTATGAACACCTAAATAAAGAGATAACAAGTATAAAAAATGAAATTGAAATAATAAAAAAGAATCAGACAGAAATGACAAATACAGTATCAGAACTGAAGACCACAATGGAAGGAATTAAAAGCAGGATGGATGACGCTGAGGATCGAATAAGCGAGTTAGAGGACACAATAAACAAAGGCACAGAAGCAGAGAAGAAAAAGGAAAAGAGACTTAAAAAATGTGAGGAAACTCAAAGGGAGCTTTGTGACAACATGAAGAGAAACAACATTCGCATCATAGGGGTGCCTGAAGAAGAGGAGAGAGGACAGGAAATGGAAACTTTGTTCAATCAAATCATAGCAGAAAACTTTCCTAAATTAAGGCTGGGAAACACTCCACACATTCAAGAAGCACACAGAACTCCATTAAAGAGAAACCCAAAAAGATCTACACCAAGACAAATCATAGTTAAAATACCAAAGCTAATGGATAAAGAAAAAATTTTAAAAGCTGCTAGAGAAAAAAAGACTATCACCTACAAAGGAGCCCCCATAAGGATGACATCGGACTTCTCAACAGAAACACTTGAGGCCAGAAGGGAATGGCAAGAAATAATCAAAGTAATGCAGAACAAGAACCTACAACCAAGACTACTTTATCCAGCAAGGCTAACGTTTAAAATTGAAGGAGAAATAAAGAGCTTCCCAGAAAAAGAAAGCCTGAAGGAATTCATAAAAACCAAACCAATTCTGCCAGAGATACTAAGGGGCCTGTTGTGAACAGTTTAAAGGGAGGAATGAATATAGCAAAAGAAGAATACAGCTTTAAAGAATAAAATGGCAATAAACAACTACATATCAATAATAACCTTAAATGTAAATGGATTAAATGATCCAATCAAAAGACATAGGGTAGCTGCATGGATAAAGAAACAGGACCCATACATATGCTGTCTACAAGAGACACACCTTAAAACAAAAGATGCTCATAGACTGAAGGTAAAAGGATGGAAAAAAATATTTCATGCAAATGGAAATGAAAAAAAAGCAGGGGTAGCAATACTTATATCAGACAAAATGAACTTTAAAACAAAGGCTGTAGTAAGAGATAAAGGAGGACACTACATAATGATAAAGGGAACAATTCAACAGGAAGATATAACTATTGTAAATATCTATGCACCAAATATAGGAGCCCCGACATACATAAAGCAGACTTTGATGGATATAAAGGGCGAGATTAACAGCAATACTATCATAGTAGGGGATTTCAATACCCCTCTAACAACACTGGATAGATCCTCAAGAAAGAAAATTAATAAAGAAACAGCAGACTTAAAGGAGACACTAGATCAACTTGATTTAATAGATATCTTCAGAACTTTTCACCATAAAGCAATAGAATATACATTCTTCTCAAGCACTCATGGTACGTTTTCTAGGATAGACCACATGTTAGGACACAAAAATGGTCTCAATAAATTTAAGAAGATTGAAATCAAATCAAGCATTTTCTCTGTTCACAATGCCATGAAACTAGAAATTAACCACAAAAGAAAAACTGAAAAATACTCAAACACTTGGAAACTAAATAAGCATGTTATTAAATAATGAATGGATTAACAATGACATCAAAGAAGAAATAAATAACCAGGACACCATATGAAAATGTGGATACTTAAATCAGCTATTCTTGTTGGTAATTTTCTGACTTACTAAAATAAATGCTATTATTAAAAAGTGTCACTTGAATTTAAGGAAAAAAGAAAAACAAATATTGAAGTCAATACTCCTAAGTTAGATTGCTAATAATGACATTATTCTATCCCATAATCAGACATATCTGTAATACATTTTGTTTTGTAGTCATGTATTGAAATAAGAACAGCTATTTTATAAGGGATAAGAGACTGATGACTATTAAAGACAAGGTGATTCTGATGACACATCGGCAGTGAAAAATGCACACATTCTTACAAGTTTAGCTAGAATGTGTCACATATAAACTTTTGTTTAAATTTCATTTCTATTACTTTAAGCTCATTAAGTTCTCCTGAAATTGGGTATACAGGGATCCAAATCTTTAGAAGTCATTTTTCAGTTAGCACACTTGTATATATTACTCTTCAGTAAAATTTATTTTAGGATTGCAAATATCACTAGTCTAACAATCAAACTCTTCATCAGAAGTTTCTAGGGGTACTTTGCTTTTAAAGTCACAAGGTACTTCTGTCTTGGCAAACACTGATTCAAGGCCAAGTCTATACAATACCAATTATCCACAGTAACAATGTTAATTGGATATTGCATGAAGTTTGGCTTTTTGTTGTTGTTGTTGTTGTTCTAGAAAAACATTTTAGTAGACTTTTTTAAAAAAACCAACCATACACAGTTTCAGATAAAAGTATATTTTCAAAGGTAGATGGTACCATATACTTGGGAACAGGCTGCAGAATATACTGCAGATATTGCTCTAATCAATATGAACTCATAGTAGAAAGTTTTACAACTTTAACCACACAGTTCAAGCACTGATATTAAGAAAAAATTCATTTCAATGTAACAGAAACCCATGCAAAAAAGACATGGGCCTGTCAAGACAAAGACCAGATTTTCTATGGAGCTCTACATTACTTCAGCTTTATGTGTTTGCACAGGTAGAAGACTAATCCCTATTCATTTTTCCTTATTCATTCCTTTATTTCTCCCTTACCTATCTTGGGCTACACGCTGTGACTGGCACATTTTTAGTGTTTGATAAATGCTTGTTGAATGAACGGGTGAAAGAATGAATGAAGGAGCCGAAGGTCAGAGACTGGCAGGTGAATTGATGTGTCATGAGCCATGATAATAATTTTTACTTTTTAGAAATATATACTCTTTAGTTTCCCTGAATTATACAAACTATCAAAGTTGAACTATGAATATGAGACTTTTTTTCTAAATAATACTCAACTTTCTTATGTGTCTGAGGTCTTTTGTGTTCGCTTTCTGTTCTGAAATCATATGTACACTATGAAGTTCATTTAATCAGCCTCTTCTGGCCTCTGGTTCATGCTACCCTCATTTCTGTGGACAATGTCTCACCGAAATTTCCTCAGTGAAAGGCGTTCTTGTAAGAAAGTTAGTTTCCTTTAAAAAAAAATAGTTAATAATGTTTTCAGCAATCAAAAGACCAGTAAAAAACAATGGAGGATGTAATTTCTTTACAAGGTCCATAAGTTAAATATACAGTAGACCTGTAAATTATATAAGGCAATGCTATCATCTGCTAGCTTTTATAAATGCAAAAAAGTGGAGGCTGCCATATTAGGTGACTTGTGAGGTGCTTTATTACCTGGTCCCTTTTCCACTTCCTGCGCATACCAATATCTGTCAGATTCCACACCAAGAAAACGGGTCTTTCTTCCTGAATACTCCCCCTCATTTACCTTGAAGACTCTTGCTCCTTTTTCTAGGTCCAACCTAAGGGATTGTTTCTCTCAGACACTGACTCATCCACCTTCTACCACCCAGCAAGGCTGGAACACCTGACCCCCAACCCCATGGCATACATGTTTCTATTAGAGCGTGCTAGTGTTTGCTGACCTGGCATTCTCCCAAGATTAATAACTTCTTAAGGATAAAGACACTATCTTATTCAACTTTGTTTTCTCAGTACGAGGTGTGGTGCTCAACGTAGGATGTTAAATGAATGATCAAGTAACTTTCTCAATATTGTTAAGAGTTCAAAATCTCCCACCAACTATTTTCATTGAGGGAAAATTTGGTTATATAAATAAACAATTAAGAGAAAATGTCATTATAAAACCATTTTCTCAAAAATGTTTAAGGACCGATAAGCCCATTTTAACTTACGAGATCATTCCTGTAAGAGCTGAAGCAAGGTGCGTGGTTTCGTAAAGAGGGCCTATGTGAGACTCCTCCTCTCCCCCAGTTCTGTCACCTTTGCTGTTTTATCCATCCTCTCCTCACAAAGCTAAAGTTAGACTATGGCCAAAACAGTGAGGAGAGAAGTCCCTTCATTGCTGTCCCTGCCTTGCTCCCCCAGGTCCCCTCGCCTGTGACAGAGGCCTTGGCCTGGGGCCAGGATGCAAGGAGAGGAGAGAGAGCAGGAAGGACAGCCAGCTTCTTCCCAACTTCCCCAGGGAAACAGGTCATAACCCTCTGGACTGCCAGTGGCATGAATCCAGAATAGAACACAAAGAAAGTGTGTCACCCATAAGCACCAATCCATGACATCAAGTGACCTAACTCACCAACCAAAAATGGCCCCAGAAAAATGTCAAATGTCAGAGCTGATCAATCAGGTTATCAACTTTCTGAGCCAGTAAGGGGAGTGAAGGATGAAAAAAAAAAAAAGGAGGTCTGCGAGTGTTTATTCCGGAAGTCTTCTCTGATGGCGTGTCACGGGAGGTCCTTCAGCAAGCACACTGAGGCAGTCAGGAGTAAAACAGATAAAGGGGGTGTGAAGGGGCAGAGCAACACCTTGGAGAGACACAGGAAAAAGAAACAGGAATGAGCAGGGAGAGCTTTTGGACCATGATTCTGATCCAACATCTGCGAAAAGAAAGGGGGAAAGAATCAAAATTATTAGGATTCCCGGATTGCAAAGCATGTCCAACGATCTCCAGACCAAAGTCCGGGAGCTCTAAAGCCAAGACAACTGTGATGGTTAATTTTAAGTGTCGATTTATCTAGACCAAAGTACCCAGCTATTGGGCCAAATATTGTTCTGGATGTTTTGTGGGGGTATTTTTAAAAATGAGATCAACATTCAAATCAGTAGACTGAGTAAAACTGTCCTCCATAATGGGGGTGGGCCTCATTTAATCAGTTGAAAAGCTTAATAGAAAAAGACTGACCTCCCCAGAAGAGGGAATCTACCGACCAAATGCCTTTAGACATGACACTTTCTTTGCTATGTGTAACATAACAGAAAACATATATGTTTGTCTCTGCTCCAGTTCCTGGCACAGAGCTCTTAAAATCCTTACAATTTCCTAAATGATAAGAACACTAGAGGCATCTCTTGTTTTAATATTTGGTCTGCTGATACCTTCAACTCAGCCTGCTATGAGAGAATAAACTGTGAATTAAGATGCCCAATTTGTGGCAATTTGTTACAGCAGCCACTGAAACTGACATAGCTCTCCATTTCCTTAGAACTAAAAGAGCAGTGAGTAGTTTGATTGGGGAACCTTATCTGGCTTGTATCAAAATGATATGCTTCATGTATTCTGGAAGGAGGGAGAGTGGTTACTTCTGAAAGAGCAAGAATAAGAAAATCAGAGGTTTCCATCTGCCTATTCTTCAAACTGTAAGATTAACCTTTTCTATCTTCATTACCTACAATTAGCCTTTACCAGTAAAGAAGTCCTTCATGCATTAAGGTTATTATTTCACAAATGAAATCCTGTGGTTTTGTCCATTAAGATGCATGAGTTTCTCTTACTTTAGTATTCTTTAGCTATTTATCTTTTTGGGTCCTTTGTTCTTCTAATTAATGTCATTAAGGATTTAATAAGTCCCTGTTACTGATTTTCTGGTTTCATGTGTAGGACGGAATAGAAGACTTTTCTAAACTTTATTTTAATCATACATTTATGAAGATGGACTTTATTCAAACCATGTTTCTCAGCTTACAATTTTCATTACATCCAATATTTCATTTCTTATTGTTATTATATGCATGGTTTCTTATTACAGTGTGTTTTCTATTGTTATGTAAAGCCACAGTTCATTAAATCAGGAATGTAAATGTGGCTGTGTCTTTTATTGTAGTGCATATATATGCCACAAACACCATTCATTGCAGAAGTTGCCTTTTATGTTTTTCTATTTTGGGTGTTTTATTTTTGTTTTGTTTTGATCCTTAACTTCTTTGGGAATTATTACTATGAAAGCCACTTCTATAGAAAATGTAATATTTAAACAGAGATTTATCTTTATTGCTGTCCATTTCATTTCTCAGATTTTCATACATTCTACATAACAATTAGAAAGTTTAAATTTGAAAGTTTTTATTATTTACATTATTTTATTTATTGCTACCAAGTTGAATGTCTCTGTAGCCTTCTTATTGTCTATTTTTCGTCTCCAATATCAAAAGGAAATTTAAATTATATATACACATAGACCTACACAGTTTATTTCATTAGAAAAGTAGTGCTCACTTGTTTGCACACTGTTTTAATGTGAGGATAATTTTTTTACAGTTTTACTAAGATACATTTCACTGATTTAAGATGTATATGTCCATGGTTTTAGCTTGTGTTTTTCACTCATAATTAATACCTTATGTAAGACTCGCAATGAAACATGGGCATTTCAATGGAAGGTGTGTGGAGGATTGGGGAAGCTGGAGAAGCTATAACCTAGGGTTTGCAGAAGGGCTACCAACTGGAGGTGAGGGAAACACTCTCCCCCAGACCACACAGCCACTCGCTGGACACACAGGTACCCAGGAGCCTGACGCAGGTGACACACAACTTATGTTCCCAGCCCACATTAGAGAAATATGACTTTAAAAGCAGGGCAAATGACTGACAATCTGCACACTGAATGGTGGGATACAAAGCCTCCTTCACCCAACCCACTCCCCAGAATACCAGCAGCCAGAATCACACACACACACACACAGGAAATTAGTGAACTTCTTTCTAGAAAAACTGAATGCCCCAGATAAAGGAGACTTCCACAAATTATACTTAATGGTTTCCTAATACAAATTTAGCAAGCCCACACAACTCAGAGCTTCACTTCAGATTTTTAGTACTTCACATTTCAGTGTTAACAGTCAAAGATCACTAGACATTTAAAGAATGTTCTAAACGAGAAAGAAAGACTAAGAGACACACGCATACACACACATGCACATGTGTGCACACACAAATTTGGTACTTGCAGGAAATGCAAGAGACATACAATAAGGGACAAAAGAACTTCAAGGAGAACAATATATTGTAAAGGAAGAAGCATAATCATATTAGATGATTTGCCTCAGTAGTGGACAATTACAATAATTGTTATTAATTATAATATAATTATATGTAATAGTATTATTACAATGTTAAAGCAGACTAAATAAGGTGATATAACTATATAGGGAGGAGAAGAATGAAGGACTACATATGAATAAAGCTAAATCATCTATACCATAAAGTAAATTGATAGAAAATGTCTAAAATGGGTAATTGATAAATAACAAACCTATCATTTTAAAACATGAAGCAAAGTATCAAAAAGTAGCAAAATTAACAGCTAAGTCAATTGTAAGTGACTGCCTCCAGGAAGTAAGATTGTATTAGGGAGGCAGATGGGGAGAAAACCTATTAGAAGATACTGTTTTCTGTAATAATCTTTTTAATACAATTTGAATTTTTAACTATCCATATGTATTACTTTGATAAAGAGGAAAGATTTATTTAAAAGAAAATACTCAAATATAATATTTTAGTTGGCATTGTTTGGTTGACCTTCTAAATTTTTAAAGGGAGAGGGCAAAAACATTTGCACTGATAGCTATGGACCAACCTTTCTAATATTTTTATGTAAACTGGCTACATTCTTAGATGATCCCTGGGGGGGATTAGAAATTTCTTAAGAAAATAAACTTTGAAGTTAAAAAAAAATCAATACTTTCTACTGCAAGAAGGAAATAAAACTTTGAGGTGTGATAATAATAATAATTATCTCAGACATTTATCTGTGGCTTTGATGGTCTAAGGATGTGAGAGCAGGGTGACATCTGTTCCTCTTAGTCATCATTCCTCAACCTCTCCCGCCTCCTTTCTCTTCTTCCCTCCCTCTCCGTTCTCTCCTCCTTTTCCCTCTATTTTACTACAACTTTTACCAGCACTAGCCATAATATTAATTGAAAGATTTCTCGTATTTATTTATTTATTTTAAGTGAGAGGAGGGGAGATACAGAAACAGACTCCCCGAACGGGATCTGGTAACCCTGTCTGGGGCTGATGCTCTGCCCATCTGGGGCCATGCTTACAACTGAGCTATTTTTAGTACCTGAAGTGGAAGTGCCAAGGAGCCATCCTCAGTGCCCAGAGTGAAATGCTCGAATCAATGAGCTATGGCTGTTGAAGGGTAAGAGAGAGAGAGAAACAGAGAGAAGGGGGTGAGAGAGAAGCAGATGGTCACTTCTTCTGTGTTCCCTGATTGTGAATTGAACCCAGGACGTCCATACACCTGGTTGAATCAACCCTCCAGGGTCAAGATTTCTCTTTTTAAGTATACCTCATTGAATAAATAAGTGATGAGTGAAATTGTAAAAATTTCTGTTTAAACAAAAATGATTTATAAAGAGTCCACAAAGACCAAAATAACTATGTACATTTTTTACTTGTTTGAGAATGTTGATTTGGGTGGGAGGGTCAGCGATACCTAATAATAAAAGAGGATTCGACATTCCTGCTTTAAAAAGAAGAAAACCTCACAGATGTGTTTTTCATCAGACTATGACTGAGGATACATAGTTTAAGGGCTTGGGATAGACACAGAGACTCCACTCCAACCACTGGCTGCACTTTCCTAAGCACAGTGTCTCCAGATTCAAACTTGATCACCGTTTTCCATCTGATGATCTTTCAGGTGGGAACAGAGCCTTCAGATTTCTACCCTTGACCTTTCAAAACTGTCTATGGCCTTATATCATCTCATTGCTGACATGGTTCTTGTTCTACCTCTCAGAGATCAGAAGTTCCCAACCACTTAAAATGTTAGCAGGCCATTTCTGCCATTCTTGAGAAACTTTTATTTTAATCTGGGAAGTTTGAAGAAGTATTTGAATGACAAAGTACTTGCTTTTCTTAGTGTTTGACAGAATTAATTACGCTCCATACTAGAAAGAGAATGATGAAGAAATTTTGTTTTAATATATGTTTAAATCATACCTTCCAATATTTAAAATACAGTAACTTTGTATGGCATTTTCTTTGTTTACTTTTCTCTCTCTCCCTCTCTCCATTTCTGATAATTCCAGGATTTACAGAATCATTAGGGTTTTCTCCCTCCGTCCTCTCACTCTTGTCTGTTTTGGGGTTCAGCATAAAAGCTGTGTTGTTGCTCTTGCGCACTCTCTGAGCTTTTACTGAGAGTGCACATGCTTGAATTGGATTGAACGAGCAGGCCTTTGCCTTCTTCCTCATAGCCCCCTGTACCCAGTTTCAGAGTAGATAGCTACGGGAAACTGACAACTCTAGTAATCAAGGACATGGCTGTTACTAAGCAACAGAAAGGCAAGCAGTATGCCTTGTGCTTGGGTCCTGACAGTGTACTAGGAATAAAGAAGACCTGCCAATCTTTTCTTGTCCTCAGGGGACCATTTAAGGTGCAGGTGCAGGGTGGGCTGAAAATGTGGAGATTCAGCACTAGTATTTGTGCTTCTCTCTGAGGCCCCCGTTTGCTCACCACCCTCCCCTGACGCCTCATTCTAATAATGGAGCTCCCATGCCCAGTAGGCAGCTCTTCCCCCAAACACTCTCCTTTTCCCTCTTAAAACGTTTTAGTTCCAAGGACCAGGCTTCTCACTGTTCCCAGTTGGAGATCCTGTTTCCTTCTTGAAATCCTGTTTGATAATGACAATTATACGTTCTAGCTATAATCACCTGCCCCAGCTTCAACACCACTGAGTCCTCCACCTGTTGGGGGTGTCCTATATTCTCCTGGTCCATGGCTAACAATAACCATCTCCAGCTCCTTCCTGGGTCCCACCCCAGTGTTTTCCCTGCCTGGCTAGAAGGGTCTAATGCCAGGCTCCGGCCCTCCAGCCCCCTTTCAACTGCAAACCTTGCCCCTCTTACACACCAAGTTCCAATGTCCATGCCTCTTTATAAATCCTGAGATATGATGCTATATTTTCTTTGTGTGTTTTTTTAAATCACTTTAGAGAGAAGAGAGAAGGTAGAGGTGGGGGGAGGAACAGGAAGCATCAGCTCCCATACGTGCCTTGACCAGGCAAGCCCAGGTTTCGAACCAGTGACCTCAGCATTCCAGGTCATTGCTTTATCCACTGCACCACCACAGGTTAGGCATTTGTGCCTTGCTTTGATGTCCTTATTTTGAACCTTTGTTCTGAACATGGAGGCCCACTCTGTGCTTTCGGCACAGGCTAGAGTGCATGTTCAAGACTATGTATGACGTATGAGAGGGTTTCTAATTTACAAATGGGTTTTGTTCCCCCAGAAAAATCTATTTCTAAGGCAACAATTGAGTCTACAGGAACAAACGTTTCAGAGTTGACATTTAATGTAGCCGGGTCTCCTGTCAGCCTATAAAAAGCCTGCTTGATACAAAATGCACCAGAGATAAGAGGTACTGCACCCAAGCATTATTTCAGCTCTGACAAAAACAGTTTCTGTAGAGAAATGGATTTGGGGTTTTAACTGGCAGTTAGTTGTAGGATCAAGTCCCTGAGCTGCAGCAGGGACTTTATTAGATTCTAACAAGGGCTGGTAGAATCAGAAAGGCACTGGACCACAAAGAGTTCATTACAGCTGGAGTAAGAAGAAAAGGTTAGAAGCAAATTGCCATCTGTTATTGCTACAGAAGCTGAGTGGAGAAGTGGGGAGCTCAGCTGCCAATGCCACTGGTGGAGAGGTGGTGAGCTAACAAGACCCAAGATGGTGACAGGGGCATTTGCATCAAATCTGGGACAGGACACATCTGGGGCAGAGTCAAGATTATGAAGAAGAGAGGTCTAAGGAGTGATAAAAAACCTATGGGAATTTGTGCCCAAAATCTCCTTTGAAGAAACTGTTCCCTACTCCCTACCCCATGCCTGAAGCCATGTCATTCTGGACAAAAAGGTGGACCTTTTTCCCTCCCAGTATTTGATTTTATGATACAAAGAACTGAGGTACTCACGGTATACCTAGTTGTAAAATATAAAACTTCAGGGGCTATGTGTTGGCGTGTTCTGCTGTGTGGCCATGGAACAGAGAAAACAGGTGTGCAGCAGAGAAGAGTTAAATTATTTGCTCATTCATTCAGTGAAGGGGGAAAGGAAAGGCAGAAAAAGAGAACTAATATTTCATTAGAGCTTATTATGTGCTAAACAGGAGATGACATAGAAGCTGCAGAGAAGACCAGACAATGGATCAGGAATGGGTGGTATTGTCAGTAGGGGGCATGATTTGGTTGTGATGATTAATTAGGAGTCAGACCCCAAGAACATACCTTGATTCTTTGGGATATCTACCCAAGGCTCCCAGTCATATCATTAAAGGAAGTTTTTCTTTTCTTGCTGAGTGCAGCAGACCATGGATAACCACTGAGGATTAGTAACTTGTTTTTCCTGTACACAAAGAAAACCAACCACCTGTTTTAAATAGCCACAGTGTTGAAAAGTAAAACAGAGGGCTTTGTTGAGAACATCCTGAGACAGAATCCTCCACTATTCTGGACTGAGTGGTGCACCTTGCAGAACCTTATGCACAACTGAGTGCTCAGTAATACTTCATGGTTCAACTGCCGAATCCTATCACAGAAATATGGGACCTTTTGTCATCCTCAGAGAAGCTCTATCACCCACATTACATACAGTAACATGTTATGCTGACAAGAACAATAATATAATCAGTGATGAACACTGCCATATTCCACAAAAATGAAGCCAAATTATAATTAACAAACTCAATGGCTAAGTGAAATATACTACTTCTAAGCGTGTGTTACTTGAGAATACTACGAATGCAATCATTTTTATTTTTTGAAATTGGTAGTACCCACACAATTTCTGCTTCAATGAGGTCCCATGGTACTCTTGACTACTATGACATGATAACCCAAGAGAAGATTTAACTGGGTTTTATGTTTCTTCAGTCTCAAGACAAACTTATCAGATATATTACTCCAAATTTCCTATCCCCATCCTGACTTATCTCCTTTTGATAACACATACTAAAAAGAAAGTTGAGCTCTCTCTGCACAAGAACTGAGTTATAAGAATTTTGTACTGAGAGTGGAAGGAAGGGAGATGGCCTGAACCAACACCAGAATAAGGAGTCAATGACAATTACCAATGGCCCCCACATTGCCTACAGCAAGGTAGAAAGTGGCTATTTTATTGATGGGTAGTACATGAACACCTGGGAGTCACAGACTATTCCAGTGACTGTGGCTGGGAGACCTGCCACCTTCAAAAAGACCCTGCTCTCCAGAACAGTGATACCTATAATGGACTGAACACCAGGGCGGGGCACAGTTAGCACATTTGACATCAGGAGCACGTCAATTTTTGGACATCCTTAACTCTATCAACCAAATTTTTTAAAGAGTTAATCACATAATATATTCTTGATTCATTTCTTAGTTTTTTTTTCTGGTTCTTTTTTTTAATTTCTTTTTATTTTATTCATTTTAGAGATGAGACACAGAGTGAGAGAGAGAGAGAGAGAGAGAGAGAGAGAGAGAAAGGGGGGAGGAGCTGGAAGCATCAACTCCCATATGTGCCTTGACCAGACCAGCGCAGAGCTTTGAACTGGCGACCTCAGTGTTCCCAGGTCGACGCTTTATCCACTGTGCCACCACAGGTCAGGCTCATTTCTTAGTTTTAAAAGAGTTAATAAAATAAAATATAACTTCTCATCTGACCAGGCAGTGGCGCAGTGGATAGAGCATCGGCCTGGGATGCTAAGGACCCAGGTTCGAAACCCTGAGGTTGCCAGCTCATCCAGCTTGAGCATGGGTCGCCAGCTTGAGCGTGGGATCAAAGACATGATCCCAAGGTTGCTGGCGTGAGCCTAAGGCTGCTGGCATGAGCAAGAGGTCACTCACTCTGCTAGAACCCCCTGGTCAAGGCATATATGAGAAAGCAATCATTGAACAGCTAAGGTGCCGTAACAAAGAATTGATGCTTCTCATCTCTCTCTCCTTTCCTGTCTGTCTGTCCTGTCTGTGCCTCTCACTCTCTCTCTCACTAAAAAAAATAAAATAAAATAGAAAAAATAAATATATCATTTCTTAATTTAATAGTTGTTATGCAAACTCTATAGGATATTTCATTTAGAAACTAAAAGACACTAATCAAACAAAGATATTATCAGCTGCAATTTGCATTTTGATTCACTGCATTAAATTTGAAACAAATAAAAATGGTAAGTTGTCGTAAGTAGGAGAGCTAAAGTAACAGAAGTTCTATATTCTCACCTGTATAATGAGCATGTTATCCTTACCTTTTATTAATTGAATATACTGTTTAGACACAAGAATGTGTAGCACACAAGACTTTACTCAAATGATTCCCAATCTTTAGGAATTTATAGCTAAACAAATGTGCAAGACAGATAGATTCATGGCAGAGGCAGGGGTGAGGGAAGAACTGAATCACTGATGGTTCTCACTGAAGTTCATGTAGAATAAAATATTTTTCAAAGAACAAAGAAGACAAACTGATAACTTGTGGTTTGCATATATCATTAGAACTCAACAGCAATTGTTTACTTGTTATACCCATACAATTTGTTTTTTTCAATGGAGTAGCTATAACTGTTTAAAACTGCCAGTGTGTGGTGATAATAAAAAGCGCAGAGCAACTTTTTTATCAGCATTATTATTGTATTTAATTACCTCCAAAAAGACACCTCTTTATTGCCTGTATGTGGGGCAGACTGTTCCTACCATCCCATTCATGATATTTACAAAGTGTTTTAAACTGCATAATCTCTCTGGGTTATTTGCACTGCTAGAGGAATAGCGAAGGCTTTCTAAAATATAACTGAGATTAAATTTCCCATCAGTTACACCAGTGTTTGCATCAGACTTTACTTGCTTTTAAGAAATTATTTCCACCTGACCAGGCTGTGGCTCAGTGGATAGAGCGTCAGACTGGGATACAGAGGACCCAGGTTCGAAACCCCAAGGTCACCAGCTTGAGCATGGGCCCATCTGGCTTGAGCAAAAGCTCGCCAGCTTGGACCCAAGGTCGCTGGCTCCAGCAAGGGGTTGCTCGGTCTGCTGAAGGCCCGTGGTCAAGACACATTGTGAGAAAGCGATCAATGAACAACTAAGGTGTCGCAACGGCAACAAAAAACTAATGATTGATGCTTCTCACCTCTCTCCGTTCCTGTCTGTCCCTATCTATCCCTCTCTCTCTCTCTGTCTCTGTAAAAAAAAAAAAAATTATTTCCATCTGAGTGTTGTAAAGTAAATTTTTATCAGTTATAATAATATAATATAACAAATATTGCCATGACATAAGTAATATAGTACATGGTTAAGCATTTGATTTTTCTAAACAAAAAATTTAAGCATTCTTAGGTGTTTTTTTTCCTAGCAAAATATAGGAAAAGGTGGTCAAAGTTTCAAAAGTTTATGAAATTAATCAATCATAGAACTTAGTAACAATTCTTTCTAGATAACTCTACTATCAGAAAACCTTATATAGGTATGGTGTAAAAAAGAAGAAGAAAAGAAAGAAAGAAAGAGAAAATGTCATCAATTTGCCTGTCAAAGTTGGTAGTCATTAAAAGTGTTTCAGGCTTGACAATTACTCAGCCTGTGTTTTCCCAGGTTGCACCACTCTAGAAGTAAAAGTGATGTCATATACGTAGTAATTTAAATCATTTGTTTGCTTCAGCTCCACCCAATATCTCAGCACTTTTAGTAACTTTCCACCTTCTCATTACATGCATTTATTTATACATGAATTCAGAAGGGTAGCTAATTTTTGTAAATAAGCTCTCTTAGTCTTCATCAACTCAGAGATCTCTACTGCCTACAAAAGCTCTTGAGCCTTCCAAGTTCACCTATGCTGCAACAATGGCCCGTTGCTTCCACCAAGCACACCCTTATCACTTCCACAAAGCTGTTGCTGTCTCTGCAGATGCGGTAGCCAGTCCTGGTGCGGGGGACTGGCCATACACTTGACCCTACCCTCATTTAAATATTGGTAGCAACACATGAAATTACAGTGGAAGTTAGGAGGATAGACAGTAAGAAAACAAGAAAAGAAAGTTCCCCGGGAGGCATGAAGAATCGGAGATGGCCAAGGGGCATACTTAGGTCTCATTGTATAGAAACCAAGAGTATTTCTCCTGTTAGAATCCTTCCTCCCCAAGACACCCAGACTTTCAGACAGCAGAGCCCATCTCTAGCCCACGATTCCTAGACCTACATAATTTAGCAGAGAGAGAGGAGGCAGAATCTTTGAGTAATTGCTGGTTTAGACTCATTTCTCCAGCCACACATATCAAACTGAGCCTTGGTTAATGGACTAACAATTTTGTCCTTGGGGACAACTTGTTCCGTGGACCAAAACTAATAATCTAGGTGTATTAGGCTACCCCACCTCTGTCACTCTATGGGACTCACTGGCTTTGGACCACCCATTCTCACCATACTTAACAGCCACAATCAGGACAGTGTCTCTGCCATCTTTATACCAGACCCCAAGAACACAAACCAGTGTTCCTATAATCTGGAAAAAGGAGGAAAGATGAGTTACTCTTTATAACAATACTTGATTCATCGTGAATGCTAAATGAATCTTTTTCACTTTGTTGGAGTACAGAGAGCAGCTTAACAACTGACTTAAAAGTAGGTTAATAATGATTAAGTGTAGGTTACTGAAGTAAGAAAAACCCTTTAAAGTTTAGAAAATAATAGGCCGACAAATGAAACACTAAACAAACTGCCTCTGATGAAGAAGAGACTCTTCTCCCTCTTCCCACCTCCTGAGGTGTCCAGGGAAAAAGGATGGTCAGAAATCAGTTGCCTGGCTGTGTTATGATACAGTAACCTTGTCTCATTTCTGCCCCATCCCAGAGACCAAGAGAAGATCAAGACCCTTAAGAGTTGGGAAACACCCCTCTCTTAGCTCAAGTCATGAGTTTCACATGTGTGATATAACTTTATTGGAACATTTGTATCATCTGTCGGTGACAGTCTCCACTTCCCTTGGAGGTACTGTTTGTCTTCACTGTCACTGGAAGGGTCCTCCAACTCTGCACTGTTCAGCTTTGATCTCATAGGAAGGCACAAACTCTTCCAACGTTTAGATAGTGATGATCATCCCAAAGGAGAAGGGTGAAATCAGCTGTGTTTCTGAGGCCATGAGTCGTGAGCCTTCTGAGCTTATTCATGGGCCAGAATGGCCACCAGAGACATTCAGGTCTTGGGTAAAATCTGACACTTCTTTCTACATCAGACTGAATTCTAAGTTTGCCTGTGGCTTCTACCCTGCAGCTTCTTCAGGAGGGGAGCCTAATCCTGAGCCAGGTTCCCTTCCTCCACTAGCAGCTGATGCTGAGGGTCTCAGGGTGGGTCCCAGCCTCTTAAGGGAAAAGATATTCTGGGGACTCTTTTTTAAAAAAGAATATAAATATGAAAAGTAAATAACATGTAATTTTATACACATAAAATACACATGAACAGTATATGCGCACATACAAAATACCATATTTCCCCAGGTATAAGACACTCCCATGTGTAAGAAACACCTTAATTTGGGGGCCTGAAATTTGGAAAAAAAGTATTACATAAAGTTATTGAACTCAAGTTTTATTCATTATAAAATTCATACAACTCCTCATCACTGTCAAAAAAACCATCCATTAGCTTGTCCTCATCTGTGTCTGATGACAAATCACTGTCATCATATATTGCCTCGTCCTCAGTTCCATCTATGGCATTTGAAATGTCACAACCACTGGGTAGGACGCACCCAGCTTCTAGACCCCAAATTTTTTGTAAAAAGGTGCATCTTATACATGGGGAAATAGGGTACATGATTTAAAAGTATAAAGATGAATATTCTTTCAAAAATTATTAGAGGGGTCCAGGAGCAGAAATGGAAGTATGGTGTGTAGTATATAGAGCTATAGAAAACAGAGTCACTGCCTGACCAGGTGGTGGCACAGTAGATAGAGCACTGACTGAGGTTGCCTGCTTGAGCATAGGGTCACTGGCTTGAGCATGGGATCACAGGCATGACCCCATGGTTTTCTGGCTTGAGCCTGTAGGTCACTGGCTTGAAGTCCAAGATTGCTGGCTTGAGCAAGGGGTCACTGGCTCAGCTGGATCCCCCAAGTCAAGGCATGTATGAGAAATCAATCAATGAGCAACTAAAGTGCAGCAACTATTAGTTGTATGAGTTGATGCTCCTCATCTCTCTCCCTTCCTGTTTGACTGTCGTTGTCTGTCTCTCTCTCTTTCTCTCGCTGATTCTCTCCAGAGTCACATGGCTGGGGTTAAATTCCAAGTCTGCCTCTTACCAGCCACCAGACTCTCTCAGTGCCTCAGTTTCCTAATCTCTGAAGAGGATATATCCAAAGCTTCTACTTCCAAGTACATCATGAGCATTAAGTGAGACAATATGTGTAAAGTGTTCATGACAGCACCTGGCACATAAAGAGTGATCAATAAATGGTAACCATTAGCATTCATCTTATCTGTATGTGGTTGGGATGCTCTGGTGGGAAGGAAAAGAGAGCCACTCTGCTCTACTCTGACGATGAGCGGGTATTCCAAGCCCACACATGGAAATAGAGACAGTGAATGTTGAATAACTTCTTAAATCATATGGCCGATCTCTCTCCAGTGTATTTGGATTTTGCAGGCATCCCCAGTGCCACTGTGCATATTAATGAACTCCATAGAACTGCTGGCTAATAAGGCTGCTGTCACTGACTTCTGCGTGCCAGCTATAAAATTAGCCACATGGCTGTTAATCTAATATTTTGTTTATTGCAGATGCTGCTGTTCACTGTAGTCATTTGCAGTGGAAGCTGCTCTGGAATTCATAGCACAGGATTTGGCCTCAATCCACCTTATGGCAAGAGCAGGGTACTCACCAATTGCCGAAATGGTATAATATTCCTCTTCTTCCCGCAGTTTATTCAAAAAGGAATGTCAAAGGGGGCACGGTGTTTGTTAGGAGACTTCCAGTTGTAACAGAAAACCCAACTCAGAGGTTTAAATTATAAAGGCAGTTAATGGACATGTGTAGCCAAAGCCTCAAAGGTTGGCTGATCCAGTGACATGGTATGGGAAAAAGACTCAGTTGCTTTCTACCTCTTAGCCCTGGCATCTGCAGTATCCTCTTCATGCCAAGGCAGAATCCCATCATGGTTCTGCGGTGGCTTACGGCCAGCCGCACCCAGGCCCATGCTTGCCCAGACAGCTTAAAACTCACCCAGATTCAATATACTTTGGATCTATGCTTTATTTAACCCTGGAACCAATGATTCCAACTCATCAGTCAGGCGCTGTCCCTGGTGCTGGTGTGTGGGGGGGGGGGTAGGTGCAGCCCCTTCTGAAGCTCAGGGGCTGTGTGGAGAAAGTAATATATGGGTAACATTAGAAAGGAGGAAGGAAGGGGTGGATGCAGGTAGGCAGCAACAAATGTCCATTACAAGCATGCTGTGGTTTGGAAATTTGGAAACGTGTATCTGGAGGTTCTCTGACCTTAGCTATGTGTTCCCAAAGAGTAAATGACAGTGGTCATGTGGAATATATTAAGGAGGACTTCCATTCCAACCATGGGGCACTCACTGGAACCCAGAAATATCCAGGTCTCCTGGAGACTGCCACCTGAAGAAAACAGCACGGCTCTAGGGACAGGGCTTGTTACTAACCTCTCAGCAGTAAGAGCTCATTAATGCCCACCCACCACCACCATTATGATCATTCAGTAACTCTCCTCTCTGATTCTCACCTCCTTTTATTGCCAACAAGTCATTTCAACCCTTTTGGTTTATGTATATATTCTGCTACCTTATAGATTGTAAACCACAATTTCAGCTTCATAATGACCCCTATTTGCTGGTGGCCTTATGTGTGTCTTTTTAGAGTCTCCTCTACCTAGTAATTACTCAGTTCTATTGGTTTCAGGGAAATTTCAGGGGGTCACATGGTAAGAAACTCCTGTCACTGGGCTTTGAAAATTGGCAAGGATTTGGGGAGAAAGAAGGAAGTCATAATATTTCCTGAATAGAAAAACATAACATGAAGATGTTACTGGGGCAGGAGGAAGACTGATTCACCAGAGCAGAAGAGCCTGCTAGAGGTAGTTAAGACAGCAGTGAGTCTGAAGAATTAGGGTAGCACTGATTATTGCAGGCTTGGAGATAAAGATCTATTGAGGACTTTTGAGCAAAGCACTCACCTGGCCTTCTCATTGTTTCTATCAGCTTTGTTTGAATTCTTACCTTACTTCTACCCAATAGCCAGATATTTCTTGTTCTTAATTTCTCTCCATTTCTTTTATCACTCAAGTTTTGGTTGACCCCTGTTGAGCTAGTGATAAGGAGTAAGGAGCTGCAGTCACCTGTGAGACACATGATTTGCCAGTGTCCCAATGGTTAAGTGATATCAGCAGTTCTCAAATCTATCAGACTCAATGTTGATTTTATAATAAAGATTTCTGTAATTCTTCTTTTAGCATCTTGAAATAAAATTCATCTATAATATAATGGATCTACATACTTAATTGTATGGGATGAACTCTATCCCCTCAAATTTATACGATGAAGTCCTTACCCTAGTACTTTCGAATATGTCTATACTTGGAAATAGGATCTTTACAGAGCTAATTAAGTTAAAATGAGGTCATATGGGTGGGCCCAGGACCATGATGACTTGTCCTCACAAGAAGAGGAAATTTGGACACAAACACATAGAGAGGGAGGACAATGTGAAGACACCGGGAAAAAGAAAGCCATCTCCAAGCCAAGAAGAAAGGCCTGGAATTGATTCTTCCTTCAAAGCCCTCAGTAAAAAACAACCCCATGAACACCTTGATCTCAGACTCCTAGCTTACTTTACTGTGAGAAAATAAATCTCTGCTGTTTAAGCCTCCCAGTCTATGGTCATGCAGCTCTAGCAAAGTAGTACACTGATGATAAATAATGACTTTACTGTAACATAAAGAAGAAATTAACAGAAGGTAATTTACAATAAAATATGTTTCTCCATTTGTAAATACTCAAGCACAACTATACCAAAAGACAACATTTATACCAATACTGTGCATGCGACAGCTACAGGTCACTATGGAGTGACAGTACAAATGCAGGAGACACAGGTGGCTTGCAGAATTGGTGATTCAAATAGAGCATCTTGAGCAGCATTACCATTGGTACATCATTTTCTAAAAGAGTGAAAAACTCCTGGAAAAGTGCCAAACAAAACAAGGAATAATCTTCCCTCAATTTAAATGGTAGTTACATTCCTGGAAAATTCAAGAGCTACATTGTATTTATTTGTTACACAGGAACAGGTGTGAGGCATTGATAATTATAAATAGATTTTTCAACTACATGAATGTCCTGTGGAACAGTTGAAAATCACAGCCAGTTCTTCATTTTTCTGTACATGTGGCAGGATGTCAGGATGTTTAGCATCCTTGGCCCACATCTATCTGAATCATCATGACAACAAAAAATGTCCCCTAATTTTCAAATATTCCGTAAGTGTTCCCTAAAAGAGAGTACCACTTTTGTTGAGAACCAATGAGACACACAAAAATAAAAGATGCAATTTATGGTTATCTTTTTGGTATTGGTCCAGCCCCACCTCCACTCCCAGCCAGAACCACTCCTTCCTGGAGATGGAGACCTGGACACTATACAGCAGACAAGTCAAGGAAGTGCGATGCATCTTCTGAACAGGTATTTTTGAAAGCCAGTCTTGACATTCACCTTAAACCTCACGCGGTAAACGTCTACTTTGTTGGCTGAGACTTTAGAGGCCTCCAGGTACTTGAAGCGTGGTAGAGCCTAGCAGCTGTGCAGCTGTGGGCCTGCCTTTCTATGTGTGTGTTTTTGTTTGTATTTGGAGTTTGGAAAGGACTAAGAGTGCTGCTGTGATTACAGAAGCAGCAGCAAGCCAGAGCACAGCCCCAGAAAAGCACCCTGATGAATCCTACTATTCAGTTCCCTGCCCCTGTTCCTGGACTATTGACCATTCATTGTTAAAGAAAATCACATGAACAAACAAGATGGTTTCACCAGAAAGCTATGATTTCTAACCATAATTTGACTCTGAACTGTACACCCAATCCTTAGTTTCACTCTGCCTGTCACCCAAGCATGTTCCCAACTGTGCTTCTCAACCTTTCCGTGTTCTTCAAGCACTCATATGCTACCTTGTTGTCATGCTCTACAGAAGACTTTTGTTTTTTTTACTGAGATAACCAATACCTTTGTCCTGAAGGACTTTCCTCCTTTTCATCTCAAAATTTCTTTTGCTCTTGTACAAGAGGAAGCAAAGCCACATTGTTGCTTGTTGCCGGTACTGCCTGTTTCTCCCCCTTCCAAGGGAACACGCTCCATTGAATAAAGAGCATCAGTTGTCCCCTTCCAACTACCTTCTCCCATCACCTCTGCCTAAATAAGCACCGGATGAATCAGAACCTTTTGGTTACAAGTAGTAGAACATAAACTTCAATGCAATTTAACCAAAAAGAATATTTCATTCTAAGGAATCAAGGATGTCTCAAGAAACCCAATGGTAGGAATGCCATAGTCTCAGGAAAGACTTGAACATGAACTGCAAAACCATCAGCACTCTTCTACCTTTCTTTTCTGCTCCTCTTGGTTTCCTTCATTTTCCCCCTTTCTTATGCATTCCCTTCTGTGGCTTCCTACCCACAAGGCAGAATCCCAATTTCAGGAGAGAGAACCTTACTTGCCTAGCATGCATCAGGTCCAGTCCCCTGGCAAATCCAGCTAAAATGGCTTAACAGGGACCAGATTTACCCTCCTGCTAGAAATAAGAAAATATACAAAATACAGAAGTCATGGGTCTTGAACATGGATATCAGGAGACAGAGGACTATGACCCCCAAGAAAGAAACAGGTAGAGTGAGCCTTATTATTGCCCCAACTTGCTGTCTGCAGAGTTCCAGAGCTGAGAGTCCAGGGAAGACATAGTGGCTAGAAATAGCAGGACAGAATACCAGAAGAAGGGAGCTGGAACGAAGAGGGAGGGGAAGGGGTCATCTCATTGAGTTCACTGAGTACTGACCAGTACATTCCTGTAAGGAATCCACTGGAAGCCAGGAAAAGAGCCACCCAAAAGGAGCAGAGCGAACATTCCTTGGAGCTCTCAAGGGGCCTGAAATAGTTTGTTTCCACCTGTCAGAATGGGAAGGCTTATAATTCTCAAGGTATCTAATGGAATACTAAGAAGGGTATTACTTCAGTTGTGGGGAAACATTTAGTCTTCAAGTCTGGTCTGCTCCTGCCTAACAGAGCTGCAAAAGCAAACCTGAAGGAATACGACTTTTTCTCAGTATCTTAACTGCATCGCAGAACAAAGTTCAAGATTACTCATAGGAACATAAAAATACCCCCACCCAAAGTAAAACTCTTGATCCTGGCATCCAGTCATCATCTGGCCAAGGGAAGGTCTCAGAAATTCTGTAACTGTTACAGTTGCCTTCTCTCCCATCGTAAGGCTATTAATATTTCCTTCACACACCAAAGTCTTGTTCGACTTATTACACAGAGCCTCCATGACTATTATCATTTAAAAAGAATTTATGATCAAACGAATTATGAATACGAGAATACCGAGCAAAAAAGGGGACAAAGGAAGTTTCTGCAGCGCTTTAAAACGGACGTGGGTCTCTCTCCGGTTTCCTTCACCGCCTGCCTGGGCAGAAAGTCCTCCCTTTTTCTTACCGAATCTCTTGCTTACCCTTCTCTTTCCAGGTTGTTTCATTGAACACAGAATGCGTGGCTCGTTTTCGGAGAATTTTTTTTTTCTTTTTTGATTTTTACATTCATCCGCAGGCTTTAATGTTTCACATGTACTTCTCAAAGAAGGGGTACTTCTTGACACCCCCTCACCAGCAGGTATTCAGCGCCTTTTGTTCTGCCCACTACCCCAGTCCTCGGGGCGACAGCCGTGGCGAGTGGAACACCCCACTCCCAGCCCTGCTCTATGTGAGCCCACCTGCCCCGTCCTTGGGCAAACAGAACTGCAACTTCGGCGCCTCTGCCTACGTGGCAAACATGTCCTACTCCTCGATTTTAGCCTGGGTGAAATCTTCGGGCATGAAGCGGGGACAAGTGGTTGATGGAGTGAGGGAAAGTGGAGGGGCGTCAGGCGAGTGCGCAGAAAGCAGACCAAGAGCGGGACAAGAGGTACAGGGCCGGTGACCCGCGGATGACAGGACTGACTGCTCATTAGTGAGAGAGGGAGAAGCACGAGTGAAGCGACCAGGCACCACATGGACAGGGGGAGGAGGGAGCGCAGGGGAGGCACGCGAAGGCTGAACTCCCGGCAGCCAGTTCCCGCTCTGAGGAGGGGAACGGGCGGAGGTCGCCGGCGGGGGCTGGGGGTGCCGGACGCTTGCAGTCCGAGGGCGGATCGGAGCCTGGCGGGGCCCTGCCCGCAGCCGGCCGCGATGGGCGAGGCGAGCCGGGTGTGCTCCGGCTACTACAGCTTCAACCACAGCTTCGTGGAGCCCTTCCAGTGTCCCCGGCGCGGCGAGGCGGCCGCCCTCCTCTACTGCTGCGGCTTCGCAGACCTCAAGTACTGCTGCAGCGAGCCTGGCAGCTACTTCCCCTACAAGCACAGCTACATGTGGAGCCTCAGGTGGGCAAGCAGGTGGCTGGCGGGCAGGGGCGGAGGCTGGAACAGGGGCCGGGCTGGCTACGGGCAGTGCCCAGCGGGAGGAGGGAAGTCGCCGCGTCCCCGCGACCCGTTCGGGTTGGGTCCGTCCGGAAGGACACGGAGCCTCCGAGAGCTGGTGGGGGCCCAGCACAGAAACACTGGCACGCTCGGAGATGTCCCGGGAGCCGGGACTCCTCAGGCGTGGTCGGGCTATGGCCACCCGAGGTGTGTGAATCAGCCCGGGGACCCCCGGCGAGGAGCGCGCGGGAGGAGCGCGGGCTCTGCGCCCAGGGCGCACCTATCCTGCCCGGGCGGCGGGGACTCAGCTCCCCGCCGGCCTCGCCGGCGTGGCTTGCTCTTCACTCTCACCGGGGATCAGTCCCAGGCAAGTGACTCTGCTTGCAGAGACAAGACAAGCAGATAACTTGAAGTTTTAATTCTCTTTTTTATTTGGGCATTTGGTGTATTTGAAATAGAAAGGGGCTCTTAGGGGACCCATTTTAAAGCATTAACCAATTATCAAAGTATTTTGAGTTTCTATGGAGGTGAAAAGCAATTGGCTGTATTCTAAAAGGTAAAGGTGTGCATGTACGTGTGTGTGCGAGTATGTGTGTGTGTGTGCGCGCGCGCGCGCACGCGTGAACAAGCAACTGGGCTTTATAATTTGCCATTCACAGACGATCTGACACTGACCCTGAACCTATTGGAGACCCATAGAAAGGTAGTTTGAGGTGCTATGATACACTCCGAAGAACCTTTTCAGGACACCCCCTTCCTAAACGCGGTGGCCATTGCTGAAAAGTGAGGAGACTTTCGTGGGTGGAGTCTTTGTTGCCTCTTTTTCCTATGATGGGAATTTTACTAATTCTAACTAATATTTATGTGAATATTTTTCATTATGAAGTGCTTTTCCTCTTCTTCCATTCCAAAAGTTTACAAACTTTGAACTTGCTTCTTTCCTTTTGCCTGGAGACTGAATGAGGTGGCAGCATTATAGGAAAGAACTCCCACCCCCTTCAAGTGGTTCTTATAAACGAAAAAGAGAGAGAGAGAGATGAAGAGGAAGAATACAGGGTGGGGCAAAAGTAGATTTACAGCCCAGGGACGGAGCTAGAAAGAGGGACAGCCTTGTGGTGGCTGCAGAATCTTCCAGCCAAGCTGGGCCTGCAGGTACATCACAAAATAATTGATGGCAGATGTAGCCGAACTTACCCTCTCTACCAGGATTATTAAAGAGCTTGGGATGCCACTGACTGGATGCATGTTTTTGAAGATATTACACAATTTTTCAAAGCTGTAGTTTGAGAGCCCAGGAGGCTTCAGGTGACTACCTCTTCTGTTTTGTATCACCTGACCAGCAGGACCACAAAGTGTTAGGACTAAGTATTGGACTCTGCATCCTCTCACAGTGTTGCACTGAATGTTTCTTTTGCCCTCTGTGTTCCAATGTCTGTTGGCTGCCAAGTATTCAGTTTCCATCTTTGTGTATGTCATTGGGTCATGGGTCTAAGCATTTGGAACTTTTGGAGAAAATGTGACCCATTACTGCTGTGCATTTACTAACTTCCTCTACAAAACAAAAGTAGAAATGCGTGTACATCTTGGCAGAAAGTTAGGCATAGCTTATGTACATATTTCAATAGTTTAAATAAATAATTCCTGTCTAGCAAAGAGAAAGCTGTTGTTGGTAAAAAGTTTACCCAGTGAAGAGATATCTCAGCAATTGAATCAGTTGAATTCATTTTATCAAGAACCTATCATGAAATGCTTAAAAAGTATGAAGGATGAAATTAAGCAGGTTCTGTTAGGAAAAGTAGCTGATATGTCCTTGGCACAGTGACAGGATTTTGATTGGCAGTGAAAGCTTGCACTTTCTATGGAAAAGATTGCTACATTACAACTGGCATTTTTAAATGTTCATCTAGATGTAAAAGAAAATGGTGAAGCCAAACTGTATTGGTTTTTTTTAATGAGTAAAGAAGAACTGCAGAATTTAAAAAATTTCTTGGAAGCAGCTAGGTCATCCTGCAGTTGAAATAACTGGACATGGTGAATATCAACATTGTCAGATTCTACTGCTACAGCTGATAAGACAGAATAAATGGTGTGCATTCAGAAAATCTGTGATGCACTATGATGCCAAGCTGAGAAAGCATCTGTGTTGAGATTATAAAGATAAAAATTTATCAACTTCCCTAAAGAACAGGAAATTACATGGTTGACAGGAAACACATAAAAATTAAAGATAAAAAGCTATAATTGCAGTTTCTATTTTCATGACTGTTCTGCTTCATTTATTAAATATTTGAAAAATCTTTATAGATATGGAGCTTTACTGAAAACTAAAAAAGGGCTCTAAAATAATGTAAACACACAAACTTGAATCTGGCTTTACCGAGTATGTGAATAGCTAGGATATGCATTATGGCTACATATGACTGATTTGTGACTTTTTTTCTTTTGTATTTTTCCAAAATGAGAAGTGAGGGGAGGCAGACAGAGAGACTCCTACATGTGCCCGACTGGGATCCACCCAGCATGCCCACTAGGGGGTGATGCTCTGCCCATCTGAGTGTTGCTCCATTGCTGCAGGGACCATTCTAGTACCTGAGGCAAAGGCCATGGGGCCATCCTCAGTGCCCGGGCCAACTTTGCTCTAATGGAGCCTTGGCTGTGGGAAAGAAAGAGAGAGAAAGAGGGAAAGGAGAAGGGGAAGGGTGGAGAGCAGATAGGCGCTTCTCCTGTATGCCCTGGTCAGAAATCAAACCTGGGACTTCCAACCACAAGGCTGATGCTTTACTGCTGAGTCAACCGGCCAGGGCCTGTGACATTTTTTATAAACAACTTTTTAAGAATGTATAAAATGCATATATAACTCGCCTGACCTGTGGTGGTGCAGTGGATAAAGCATCGACCTGGGAACACTGAGGTCGCCAGTTCAAAACCCTGCACTGGTCTGGTCAAGGCACATATGGGAGTTGATGCTTCCAGCTCCTCTCCCCTTTCTCTCTTCCTCTCTTTCTCTCTCTCTCTCTCTTTCTCTCTCTCTCACTCTGTGTCTCCTCTCTAAAATGAATAAAATAAAAAAATAAAAAATTAAACAGTTTGATCCTTTAAAAAAATGCATATATAACTCAAGCGATTCCAGACCTTTCTCATGTTTTAAAGGAAAGATTATAAAAATGTAAGATTTCTTAAAGAAGCTCTTCAGACATGAACAAACAAGAGAAAACTAAATCTGTGTCGACAATATTAGTTTATGAATTCTAGAAACTAAAATCTTGTGCTGGGACATAGGGAGAAATGCAGTAGCACTGCTACTTCTGTATTTCTAGGTCCGATTGGGAGAGTATGCAGTGGTAAAAAGAACAAATGCCATTGTATTATATAAATGTTACTACTCAAATACCAGCTAAGATCATACATATGTCCCCTTTTAATAGTTTTGGATGTTAACTTTATTGACAAATAGATTATTTTTTAATTTCAATTAAGTTTAAAGGTAAGCTTTCTGAACAAACAAAGATACTGTTTTATTTTTAAAATGTGTTTATGGTTGTGAGTATGCAAAACACAGAATTTATTCTTACATTATTATTTATTAATTATTGCTTTATTTTCCATACAAACAACTAACTGTAAACTGACTCTTGCTCCACCCTGTATTATTTCTCCCAATCTCCTAGGATGATCCAGAATTTGACACACATGCCAAGTCTACAGCAAATGACTTTCCATGTTATTTTCTGATGCAGTAAAATAATTTTTTAATGTACTGCAAGCTTCAAAAAATATCACAAAAGGAGTGCCCACTCACCAATGAGCTCAAAGTTGTATTGTGTCAGAGTGGGGCAAAATCTCAAGAAATATTGACAGCTTATCCTTATTATTGGGAGAACTAATCTGTATTGCACTGGAAAATTATTTGACCTTTTGAAAAGTGACATAGCAACTCAGCTTGGAGTCTTGGAAGGTGTTAATAATGGTAGCAGCACCTCCACCAGAGACTTGCAGCACGTAAATCAAAGTCAATTATTTGATTTAAATCCCCAAAGTGCCTGGGATTCTCATATCCCTGACTTACTGCAAAAGGACAAGCAGCAGAGTCTAATTCCCTTCCTAAGGTTCATGTGGGCACAAAGGAATGAATAGCTTGCTGGGTCTTCGTTCAGCACTGGCAAGATGGACAGTGCACCTCATTTTCTAGGACAGTGATGGGCAATCTTTTGAGCTTGGTGTGTCAAAATTCGGCAAAAAACCGAGCATAACTCTGGTGGTGTGTCACTTTGAGAAAAATGGCCTAACCGGAAGTCTCGGAACTAGACGCTCTGTGCCGGAGTTCTGTTGTTTTGGCCTGCAGACCTCTGGCACAGAGTGTCTACACTACAGCAAATGTTTTATCCTCGGCTCCTACACCTGGCCCTGCAGGAGCCGAGGATGAAATGTCCTTCTCGGCATGCGGCCCCATACTTCTCTGTTATGCAGCTGCATGTGGCCGTGTGTCATGGAAAATAGCTACGTGTGTCAGTGCTGACACTCATATCATAGGTTCGCCGTCACGGTTCCAGGAAATAGAAAAATCTTCTCAACTGATGGTATCAGTCGGCCATGTTAAACGTGGGGATCTTGTTAGTCATTGAGCTCTGAGAAAACACTGGAGAGGTAAAAATTAAAACCTCATTTCCCTCAGAGTCTTTGCTCTCCAGCCCTAATTTAAAATAGTCTAACTGCGAAAAATACTCCAAAGTCACTAACATTTGGTAGGAGAGCCTGCAGCTGCTGGAGAAAGGCACAGGGATAGATACTAGCAGGGAAGTAGAGTTGCTGAGGAGAACTGCTCCACTACCATGATGACAGCTTCAGACCCCTCAGGGATGGCCCTGGGGCTGTGAGGAAGGAATTATTCTCCCTTTTCTGTGGCTGTCCCACTCCCATATTTTCATTGCCTTTAGATCCCTAACCTTAGGGTTTCCTTTGATAGCTTTTTTCAGGACCCAGGAAAATAATCCCTATTACACAGGGTGAGACATGAATTTAGTAAGTATTTGTTGAAAGGAATATTTTAGGAGATTCCTAGAGCTCCAGCTTGATCTAAAGGTTTGCATGCCTAAAGCAATGTTTCTATACAGTGGAACTGTGACAGCAAAAGCAGTCTGTCAAGGTTGCGAAGAACCCCCTTTTAAAACAGAAAGTAGAAAGAAATAGCTGCTCTGTTTTTGTTTTTTCTTCACATCTCATGGATTAGTGTTTTAATTGTGCATGCTAAAACCCCACAATATGTATGCTGAGTTTAATTAGGTTGGCAATTTTACTTTTAAATTGACTACATTATGTTTTCACTTGGAAGATTTTAAAAAAATAACTAGGTTTTCATTTCAGGAATCTTTCCAGATGTCTGGACTCCTAGCTGCCTTGTGAGGCAGATAATATTAATGAAGTGGATTATATTTCCATGTGTCCGTGTAGAGTCCTAACCCTCCCTGGCCTCTACAATCTACAAAAGTCAGCTTTGGTGCAAACAAGCAAGAAAGAGGAGTTGCCAAAGCCAGGAGGGCAAACTCCCTTTTACATATACCACTATGTACCGACTCTAGCCCCAGAATTACCCTGTCCTCACTTGTGCGCGGGGCTAGGAGAACTGGGCTGGCAGTAATAAACCAAGCACAAGAATCTTTGGAAGTCTGATTCCATGTCTGTGGTTCAGGAGGCAACCTCTAAATTCAGGGGTGCTTTATCTTCTAAAAACCAGGATAAGTTGGATGAGCTTAGCCCTTTACTTTTAATTCTGCTCTCCGTACTCCCAAAGCCGTGACACACCGCTCAAGGATCACCGCTCAAGTTCTCCCTTTCCTCCCTTTTGGTACATGTCAAACTTGTCAGGCCTTAATCAACCGGCAATGGCAGAAGCCTACAGGCAAGCCAGGAAGATAATGAAGAAAAAGATGATGATTTCAATGATGATGACTTTTCAATTACTGCAAGTGGAGTGATCATCAGTAAATTATGGTTTACTTCCATTTATGGAACATTTACTACATGCTAAGTACTCTATTAAACACTTTTAATAAGTGTGCACAACACTATGGGAAAGTCAACAAAGTATCTGCACTTGAGCAGCTTAAAATCATGAAAGTAAAGTACATATATTTGCATTAGTCTTTCAAAATTCTTTTTTTCTCAAGCTCCATTTCCCATTTAAGTATTAAGTTCACAGGTTCATGTAAACTATGTTAGTTCTCAAATGATTAGCTTATAAATAACTATATCAGAAGAAATTATTGCAAATTTATGCAGAGCAAATAAATCAGATATGTACTTTATTTTTAGAGGAAAGCACAAAGGTTTCTTCCTTAATGCTAGAAACCACTGGTGTTATGCTCCTTTAGAAAAAGAAAAGAAAGAAAGAAAGGTCCGGGCCGGTTTGCGCAGTGGTAGAGTGTCAGCCTGGCTTGTGGAAGTCCCCTGTTCAATTACAGACAGGTTAGGGCACACAGGAGAAGTGACCATCTACTTCTCCACCCCTACCTCCCTCCTTCCCTCCCTCTGTCCCTCCCACAACCATGGCTCATTCACAAGTTGGCACCAGGCACTGAGGATGGCGCCATGGCTTTGCCTCAGGCCCTGCAATGGCTAGGTTGCCAAGAAACAGAGCAATTGCCCCAGACAGGCAGAGCATTACCCCTAGTGGGCTTGTCAGGTGGATCCCCTTCAGGGTGAGATCAGAAAGTCTGTCTCTCTGCCTCCCCTCCCTCACTTAATAAGGAAGGAAAAAATAAAGGAAGAAAGGGAGGGAGGGAGGGAGGAAGGAAGGAAGGAAGGAAGGAAGGAAGGAAGGAAGGAAGGAAGGAAGGAAGGAAGAAAAAAATGCAGACTGAACAGGAAATTTATATAAATTTCATAACTATTGCTTTCTTTTAATTAAACCTTATTTTCCTCTTTTGTAATAGTTGTAGTTTTGTATATTAGTAAATAGTGTTTCCCATACATGTCTACAAAAGAAAAGTTCTGCATCTGGTAAAAATTTGGTTTACTACTTTTGCAGAGGTATTTTTATATTCATCTTTATTGGTGGACTTGAGCTAATAACAGAGCTTGAGGTGTTTTTGAATGATCTCTAGAGAATCATGTAATATTTTGCCTATCGTATGAATATGAACTTATACATGTATAGAGAAAATATAAGAATTTTATGGTAGAAAAGGGTGAACTGTAGATTTTAATCATATACTGTCTATACTAAAATACACAATGATCATGAATAACTGAAGCAAGAATTAACAATATTTACACCTTCTCTTTAGCTCCTATGCAAACCAGTCTGTGTGACAGTCACAATGTCTTCTGTTTTCCTCAGCATTGGTGCCCTGATTGGACTGGGAATTGCTGCCCTTGTTTTACTGGCCTTTGTCATCAGCGTCTGTGTCCTCTGCTACTTATTTCTATATACAAAGCCTCAACAAATAGACACTGGCCTTAAACTTCAACACCTGCAGGCTTCTTCCACTCAAGAAGGTAATGAGTATCCATTCTTTTTAGCCAATTACCTCTACTCTATTCAAAGGAATAACCTGTACCTGGGTAACAGATCATATGTTAATGAATGCTTTTTAAAAATTCAATTCATTATGTGTCTTTGTAAAAATTCATGTTAAATTAGGCCTTAATGATGAAATACCTTAGAGAAATTGTGTCCAA
This sequence comes from Rhynchonycteris naso, assembly GCA_037038555.1. Classification (NCBI taxonomy): domain Eukaryota; kingdom Metazoa; phylum Chordata; class Mammalia; order Chiroptera; family Emballonuridae; genus Rhynchonycteris; species Rhynchonycteris naso. The sequence goes on along the minus strand of CM072995.1, from coordinate 239,775,714 downwards.
GGAAAAAATAGCAATTGGATGTAGATGTTCTTGTGAAAAATAATATATTGATCCAATAAATCTACTTTAATATATTTATGACTCTTTCAGTTATAAAGGTTTTATCTTCTTGGGATTTAAAATTTTTGCTTTAGATGGAGCCACAGAAGTCAAATAAATAGAGAAACACATTACCTGATAATAAATTCTCAGTGTTGCATTACCCTAGATCGGTCAGTCAATGGTCAGTTAAGCATTTACCTGTGTGCCTAGGGTATAAAACTTGGGGAAGGCAAATAAAATGATTTAAGGCATGTAATAAGACAGAAAAACAGACAGAAAACAGTCTCTGTTCTTGGTTAGAATATGAACTTGTTAACACATAATGGTGGGTGTAATATGACTATAAAGTAGAAAGATATTTTTATGCCTGGTTTGTGGAACTGGGTCTTATTGTTATCTCAGGCATGAAGTGCTACACAAATGCTAACTGTTATCATTAAGAAACTCAGCATTGTTCATATTTTGCGAGTATGAATTTCTATGAGTGTATTTAAAAAGTAGTAATTATGAACTTTATTTTGACATATATTTAGAATGCATTTTAATAAAAACTTAAAACATATATGTACATATATTTAGAATAAGACACAAATGCTCACTAACTTTCATTTAAAAAGAAAATGTAAAAAGTTCTTTACAAAATTTAGAAAATTCTCTGCTCATAAGCTCCATTTCAGCTGAATCCAAAAAATTCAATTTAAGGAGCACGTGCTCTGTGACCTTTCAAGTGCACTGCTACTGCGCATGATTGCATTAGCTCTATTTTCCTCCTTTGTGGAGAGCTGTCACAGGGGGTGTCTATCCCATGTCACAGAACAAGAGGCCAAGATCTATTCGGAGTTCTCTCTCTGGAGTATTTCCTGAAGTTTGGAGACTGCATGGCAGAATCAACAAGGTTGTTATGGGTTAGACCCTTCCACTCCACAGGCAAAATGAAGCAGTGGACTAGTGATCATGAAATAATCAGATCATAAAATCAATTTTGGTCTCAATGGCTTGGATAATTTAAAGTAGCAGTTCTTAAATTTTACTGTGCCTAAGAATCACCTAGGGAGCTTGTTAAAACTGTAAACTCCAGACTCTGACTTTTAAAACAAATAGCTTCTCTTCCTACTCAGTCCTTGCCCCCTGCTGTCTACTCCCCAGAGGACAGCCAGAGTAAACCTGTTAAAACCAATGTTGGTCATGTCACTTCTCTGCTCAAAACCCTAATCACCTCTCATCTCTCTCAATACATATGGCATCTTAACTGTGACCTCCAGGACTTTTCTTGTCTGCCTTCTTCATCTTTCTTTCTTTTGTCCCTATATGCCCAGCCACACTGGCCTCTTTGCTGTTCCTTGAAACTCCCACCTCAGGGCCTTTGCACACATCATCACCACTGTCTAGAATGTTTTTCTTTTAGATACCTGCATGACTTGCACTTTCATTTTATTTAAATCTTTACTAAAAGCCACCCTCCCAGGAGTTCTTCCCTAGTCACTCTCCATATATTTTTAACTCCCTTTCCACAATTTCTGCTTTATTTTTCTACAAAGCAACTTACCACTTTTATACAATATATTTTCATCATCTATTATTTAACCTTTCTCCCCTTCAATGAGAAAATAAGTCCTAGGAAAATAGTAATTTTTTTCTTATTTTTCTCATTAATGTTTTCCTAGTGCCTCAGAACACCTAACAACGTTTGGTGAGTGGACTGCATGGAGCAGCACCTCTACCGTAGGTGATCAAAGGCTCACATTGTCATCACTGCAGTTATCAAATGTTCATTGAGGGCCTGCTTTATACAGTGCACTGTGCTAAATAAAACTTGCTTATTTTCTTGGCTTATCTTAGGGACTTCTCCAAATGTTACTTCATGTTGCCTCTGAGAACTCAGCAACAGAATTAGTTGGCTTGTTGGTTCAGGTCCTGTAGTCTTATTACTATTTAGCTAATGGGATCCATTCATGCACTTCCTTTGTAGTTAGATGAGGCTGCTGTCTGGCAATGAAATGTCCCCACTCTGCCCATCTCAAAATCATTGTTTATCAAATCAGCAAATTAACTCAATACACCTTTCCCAAGGGCCTGCTGTTGGCAAGGCAGAATTCTATGGGACCACTGCCTTCCTGCTGCTTTCAAATGAGGTGCTTTTGGTCCCTTGAGTTCATTTTAAGCAAATCAGACATAGTGAAGAGCCCAAAACAAAATAGTTAATCTTAATGTCACTGGAATAGAAAAAGAAAATGGCTTATATTTCAAAGTGATCCTTTGAAGTGAGGATTAAACACCATCGCTGTAACCACTGTTAAATATGCATGCTCCACTCCAGTGATTTTCCCACCCAGAAACAGATGCCAGCGTCTATTGATAAATCAAGTCGTTATTCCATTTAAGCAATGACTTAAAGATTATGAAACGTGATGAAATCTTTGTGTAATAATTGAGCATGTAAACATATATCAGAGGAAATTTGGTTTCACCAGTTAACCTCTCCTTTCTTTCAAAAATTTTTGTTCTTAATAGGCAACCTGCCTTTATTTCAAATTAATTTTTATAACTGAATGTTTTCATTACAGGCAATTTGAATGGCCTCAAGGGAAACACATCTTTGTCCACATACTAAAAGTGACTTAGGGCCCTGGAATTTTTCTTGTCTCTATAAATGACAATAAGTTTCAAATAGTCTAATCTTAAAACAATTTTGCCAAGATTTTTTCTTCCTATATCTTTATTCTGTGGAGTTTTATTCTTTTTAATGGATATAGTTTAAGGCTTGATACATTTTGAATTGATCCCGAAAGAAGCGGGTCTCTCCGGCAGTGACTGCAGCGGGTGTTTAATTGGGTTACCCCCAGGGCTCACTTTGTACAGAGGCCCTATTGCTAAGCAATTGATTGGCCTTTAAATTGTGTGCTATAACCATTTTCCTTCTTTTTAAACTTTTGTGTTTTGAGTTGCGTGTGTTTTAAATGCCAGCGTTTAGAAGAATACCATAGCTTGTAAATTGTAGTGTATAAGTTGTACAATTCTGAGCAGAAGATAGCTGTGCAATGGGCATCTTTCTGAGCTGACACCCTTGAGGGGAAGGACTCATTTCAAAAGATGTGGAAGAATTAATGGCTAATAGGGGAGCAAGGAAAGGGGCAAGGGTCTTAGATTCTGGCTTCTCAAACTTTTCCATTGGAGAATCCTTAAAGGTAGGTAAGAAAGGACCTTGGGCCTCCAGAAACCTGAGGGCTAGGGTGAAAAGGCCTGCCTTAAGCCTTATATGATCTTTCAGTTATTTGAACTTGCCCATTTTTAAAGGTTAGGAGACGTTTCAATCTGACTTGCCTTGTTCTAATAATATCTTCTTTTCATGTGAGTAAAACTGATGCTCCAGGACAATAAAGCATATTCATCCTTTGATTTGGAGCACCCACTGCCACCCTGCAGCTGTGGAGAGGGGTGGAGGACAGAGGAGAGGTGTTCTTAGAAGCAGAGTTTCTGAGGAAAATTAGCAGGCAGACATTAGCGGTGCTGCCTGGCACACAGAAATAATGTTGTAGCTGTATGGGATAATAGATGGCTCCAAGCCTGTATCTGGTGAGTTCTTTTGTAAAGGCAGGTAATGTCAATAAAAAAAAAAGTAAGCAAATGAATAGCAAGACACAGCTGTCTATAAGAAAAACATAAATTATGTCTGGAATACTGAGAAAGAAAGCAAATTGAAGATCATGTAATCATTTATTCTGCTTGTAAGCAAAATAGGACTTGGACTGGCTCAGAATGGTCTGGCACATTTCTTCTTAGAGGATATCCTCACTCTTGAGTTAAAACAAAAACAAAATAAAACCTTTCAATTCACTTTCACTGGAGGAAAGTTAGAAAATATAGAAAAACAAATAATGTCATCCATGATCCCACCACACAAAGATAATACATATTAATGCATGGTGAATATACATGACTTATTTTCTATGCATCTATAGATATATGAATATAACAAAGTGGGGGTTGGGGGGAGTGAGTCTTATAACATGCCTTTCTTTTTACTGATTAGTAATTTTTATATTAGTTTTAATACTAATAACAATAAACAATATTAGTATTTTTGTTTGCCAATAAGTAAATACCTTTGCCATCATTTTTTTTAATGGTTCCATTCTATTTTCACAATAGAGTAATAAGAGGTTTTTTAAAAATTGAATTTATTGGGGTGACATAAACAAAATTATGTATGTTTCAAGTATACAATTCTATAATACATCATCTGTATATTGTATTGTGTGTTCACCACCCCAAGTCGTCTCCTTCCATCACTGTTTCGCTCCCTTTACCTTCTTCAACCTCCCCCCAACCTCTTCCCTCTTGTAATTACCATACTGTTGTCTGTGTTTGAGTTTTTTTCTTTATATTTCTATTTTGAAATAATTTCATACTTTTAGAAAAGTTGCAAAAAGCTATAGAAAAGGTTTTATACCTTTCCTCAGATTTACTAAATAACATTTTGCCTCATTTTCTTCATCATTGACTTTCTCTTGATAAATATTTTCTGAACCACTTGAATTTAATTCACAGATATCATATCTTTAACCATAACTATCTCAGTATGCATTTCTTAAGAACAAGAATGTTTTCATTACATAACTAAAGTATAGTTATGAAAGTCAGGAAATGTAACACTGATACAGGAATAGTATCAAATCTGTAGTTAGTATTAAAAATTTGTCAATATCCTAATAGCTTTTTTCTCCACTCAGAGCTAATCCAGAATTACATCTTGTCATGAGTTGTCATATTTCTTTAGTCTCCTTCAATCTTCAGTCTTTGTCTTTCATCTTGATATTTTTGAAAAGTAAAAGCCAGTTATTTTGTACAGTGTCCCTCAATTTAAATTTGTCTGATGTTTTTCTCATGATTGGAGAGAGATTATACATTTTAGAAGGAATACTACAGAAGTTATATTCTCAAAGCATCATAGTGGGAAGCACATAATATTGGTTTGTTCCATTATTGGTGATGCTAACTTGGATTCTTTGGTTGGGGCTTATTTGCTGGATTAATCCATTATAATTACTAATTAGTTGGTGGGGAAGTACTTTGCAAACTATGAAAATAGCATGTGCCTCTTTAAACTGGCAACCCTCCCATTAATGGTTCTTCATTGAATGTTTTCATTCAAAATTTTAAAATAATTTCAGGATTATTATTATGATGGGTATAAAATGGTGATTTTATAACCTATCACTCTACTTTTATTAGTTGTTATTCAACTATAGAAAGAGTTTTCCTGTCTCCTCTATTTATTTACCTGTTTACTTAATAGGATCAGTGTGGACTCAGATTCCTTATCCTAAAATAGTCTATTACTACCATTATTTACTCTGGTCCTTGAATTGTTTCAGATATGGCCTGTGGGAGCCACATTAAACTAGGGCCAGTGCCCTTTTGAAATGCGCCCATTATTTTTTAAGCACTGTTTTGCATTCTGTCACAGGATGTTCCAGGGCATCTTGTACTTTCCTTGTTCCAGCCCTGAAACCTGCCATTTCTCCATGAAGCCTGGTTCATTTTAGTTGTGAATGGTGTTCAGAAACCAGAGTCTGAGTATACCATATTTTACTAAATTATTCACTTTGAAATAGGCTCTATTTTTTTCTTTCTATCACACACATACATAGAACATTTAAGCATTTTCTTAATATATATCCCTGGGAGTGAAGTTGTTGACCAAAGGATAGGCACGCATTAAAGGCTGTGGATACAAGTTGCTAACTGCCCTCCAGAAAAATACTCTTTCATGGATCTTATTTCAAAAGATATATATTTTACTAATTTTGAGAGAAATATTGTAGTTTTTTATTTTACTTAATTAAGAGAGGGGACATTTTATTGTGTGTCATTATTTTTTTGTGGCATGTTGTTGTTCATATCCTAGACACATTTTTCTCTGGCAGTATTCTTTTTTCATTGCTTTGTAAGGACTTTCCATATAGCAACTAAACTCTTTCTTCACATATATTGCCAGTGTTGTTTCCTTTTTAATTTTGTATGTGACAATTTTTGTTTCACCTTTTGTGATTTCTCCCTTTGGTTTCATACTTAGAAAGTTCTCATATCACTATAAGATATAAAAATATTTACCTATATTTTACTCTAAGACATTTATTCATTTTTTTAATATTTAAATATTCAATAATCCTGGAAGTTTAACTATGGTGTAAAGTGTGAGGTAGGGATTTGCCTTCATTTTTATTTTGCAAAGAATGAGCCAATTGTCCACATATTAGAAAAGCCATCTTTCTCTTGCCAACTAAAAATATCATCTTTGTCATAAACTAAATTCTTATATATACAGGGTCTGTTTTTAGATTTTCTGTTCTGTCAACTTTACCAGTCTATTTATTCTTAAACTAGTAGTATACTTTTTAATTATTGCAGCTATATAGTTTAATATCTCGTTAGCCAAGACTTTCTCTCCCATTATACTTCTTTTTCAAAGTTTCTTGGCTTCTTTTATAAGGTTCGGATTTCAAAATTAACTTATAAATCACAGAGTAAAAATTTTAAAAATCAAGGGTGTTTTGATGGTTTTTGTACTCAATTTATAGATAGCTTTGGGAGCTATTTTTCTTAGTAGCCTAAATACCTTTCCAACAAAACTGTTTAAAACTAATTAATGGGCTGCCAAATTATTTCATAATACCATTCTTTGTTTCAGAAAGGCTTTAAGAATTCACTGTGATCTGAGTAGAAGATGGAGTAATTTGAACTCAATGGCAGAAGAGACCACATGTATCTCCTAAAGAAAACTTTCTACTTCAAATGATGAGCCTGGAATTTCCTATGGCTGTTTTTGTTCCTAAAAATGTAGAAAGTCAAATTGCTCAGCAGAGCTACAGCTACATTTAGCATCTGTGAGTCCTCCTCAGGGTAGAGCAGGCAATCCGGGCTGATGTAGGAACAAATGAGCAAAAAAGAAGCCAGTCCCTCATTGTGAAAATCCTTTAAAGGACTTAAAGTGGCTAAATTCCTTTGTTAACTATGTTAGTCACCAACAGGTGGGAAAATTAATGCAGAAAATGTAAAAAAAAAAAAAAAAAGAGACCAATTGTGGAAAAAATAGAGTAGGAAAACATTTCTGAATAGAACTGCCTTTACTCACTGACAGATGGACAAAGCAAAAGAGCGAGTCTAAGATTTAAATTTTCCCAGTGCATATGTAATCACTGTTTATACGAGATACCTATACATCCTGGAGGGGAGGGCAGGGTAGTGCAGAAGGGACATAGCAATACTTTTGCTCACCTCACCATTTACTTCAGATCCAGTCTGTACATCATATTAAACTTGAAGGGAAAATGTCCTCTTGCAAATCAATAAGCTTTTAGGGTACGAATTTAAGTTTGCTTGTTTTCACTAGAAGGTACTGTGTGGGATGAATGGGACCTCCACATTTTCTCCTAAATAATAAAGTATATTGGCTGATTAGTAATTAGGACTGCAGAGTGGTACACAGATGCTAGAATGTTGGCAGAAAAGTTGAACTACAATTCTGACAGGGAGCCAGGAGATGAAGACTGGCAGATGTCCTCAGAATTTTTGAAATGGCAGGTTAAAGTAGTGTTCATAAACAATAAATTATTTAGAAGAAAACATAGGTACTAAACTTATGGACCTTGGTGACAGGTTTTTATGAACTTGTCGCTAAAGGCAAGGCAAGTAAAAGCAAAAGTGAATGAACGAGACTACATCAAACTAAAAATCTTCTGCACAGCTAATAAATCATCAACAAAACAAAAAGGCAACCATGTGCATGGGAGAAGATATTTGAAAATAATGCCTCCAATAAAGGGCTAATATTCAAAATATATGAATAACTCATACAACTCAACAACATAAAGCAATCCAATTAAAAAGTGGATGAGAACTTGAACACACACTTCCCACGAAGACATACAGATGGCCAACAGATATGTTAAAATGCTTCCCTAGCTAGCTATAAAGAAAATGCAAAACCACAGTGAGATATTACCTCATACTTACTAGCATGGCTATTATCAGTAAGACAAAAAATAAATGTTCGAGAGGTTGTGGAGAAAAAGGAGCCCTCATATTCTGTTGGTGACAATGTGATTTGGTAAAGCCTTTATAGAAAATAGTATGGAGGTTCCTCAAAATATTAAGAATAAAGTTCCCATATGACCCAACAATCCCTCTTCTGAATAACCACCCCCCAAATTTGAAAACATTTATTTGTAAAGATGTATGTACCCCCATGTTCAATGCAGCATTATTCTTGGTTGCCAAGACATGGAAATAACCTAAGAACCCTTTGATAAGTGATTGATGTGAAGATGCGGTACATACATAACATGAAATTCTACTCAGTCATAAGAAAGGATGAAATATTACTCAGCCATAAAAAGGATAAAATAAGTAAAGCCATTTGCAACAGCATGGATGGATCCTGAGAATGTCACACTAAGTGAAATAAGTCAGACTGAAAAACGACAAGAACAATATGATTTTTCACTCATATACGGGATGTAAAAACAGAAAGCAACAAACTAAACAAATTCATAGACACAGACAACAGGATGGTGGTTACCATAGAGGGAAAGATAGGCAGGGAAAAAGGTGAAGAGGGTCAAGGGGGTCAAATATAAAATGACAAAAGGAAACTAGACTTTGGATGGCGAGCACATGATACAATGTACAAAAGATGTATTATAGAATTGTACACCCGAAACTTATACGTTATTAACCAATACTATTTCAATAAATTTAACTTAAGAAGCAGTGTTCACAGAAGAGTTACAGAATAAATGGATCCCTAAGGAATGGTTCTGAAAATGAATGCAAAATTTAACTCATCAGAAAAAATATATTGGCTTAGTTTGTGATGAGGATAGGTAGATTGTTTAATGAATTTGATTTAAATGATGAATTTCATTTGTTTGATGAACTGGATTTAAAGGTTTGCAAAGGTTAAAGCTTTAATTTAAATTTCATTCTGAGAAGTATAGGATTAAAGGAAGTCTGAGATATACATATGATGACCAGATAAAAATAAGTAAATGAAAATGGGAAGCCAGCAGCAGAAAGCAACTAATGCTAACCCAGGAAAGCCTAGTGATGCTGGATCCTGTTTTTGTTTTCCTTTTTGCAGTCTACACTCAGGTAAAGAAAAGGAGGAATTAGTAAGAAATCTCTTTATGTGTAACAAATTCTTTGCAAGCTCAATGGAATTACAGCTTTCTTATTTTAAATCAAATCCATATTGTAGTTTTTGTGACAGAAAAAGAGGCATCAGGCTTTATCCCTATTCCGTTGGGTAAGAAATAAACACCTAGTTATTAAAGTAAAGCTAGGAAAAGCTGAGATGCCTGAGACTTTGTTTCTACAAACCCTCCAAAGGGATGCAGTTAGCTGGACTCGGTTATCGCTACAGCCCACTCATTATGATTGTTTTGCCACATGTCCAATTACTCTAACTTACCAGAGGGAAATACATTGAATGCACCCTTGGATTTTTATAAGCTGCAGGAAGAAAACACTAAAGGTGTTAACTTGCTCATCAAAGCTCAAATAATGTTAGTATGATGTTTATAATAAATCTTTTTTTGTTCGTGTAGCAAATTGGTTGTGTTTGGGGAACGGCCTTACCTTAAGAGGCCAATCTAAGAAATATCTCTGTACTTAAATGGTTAGAAGAACCCAGTCAGTAGCCAAGGAAACAATGAGTCAGGACTGGAGGAAGGGGGGCTTCACAAGACCTCAAAGAAGAAAAATCTATAGTAATGCAATGTACTTTGTGAGCCTTTAAATCTTAGAGGGCTATGGACAGGTTACATAAATAAACTCTCTGATATGTTGCCAGAAAAATGCATAACGGCAACTACAGCTGTCAGAATGTAGATGACTTAGAGAACCCCAAACTAAGTTTAGAAATAACTTCCTGAGTTTATTTATCATAAAAACAACAACAAAAACTGTATGTGACAACATAGACAAAAACACCTTGCAAATCTGATTAAAACATTATGTTTAAGTATGCAAAAAGCTTAGGAAACATAAAGACCTGAATTACACATTCGTTTTCAGATTCCAGGAATTTCAACAAAATATTCAAATTTTAGATGCTTAAAGATATGCTTACTTAAGATACAAATGCTACCCAGACAATATGAAACTGATCTTTTACCTGCAATGATTCTGAAAAGTGAAAATACTAAACAAGTAAAAAATAAATCATAAATATTCTGTTTTTAAATGTTATTAAGAGGAAAGGGCCATCATATAGAACATATTACATTACTTAAGTATTTAAATAGTTGTTAAATTTGAAGCAGATATTATTTAAAGTCTTCTTTGCAGGTAATAGTCAAGAACTTCTGTTTATCAGATTTCCATTGAAGCTTTTTCTCCCACATTTATCTTAAACAGCTTTACTTGCTCCATGGGCAGAGGGCTACTTGTAAGGTCATAAAATGTTATGCCTTCAGCAAATTAGATTTTTACAAATCAAATGGTTGAAACATCATAAATGAATGTTTAGAGATAGAACATTATTATGCCACCTAAATAGTTCTCTCTACCCTTGTGCACTCTGGACTCATATTTACATATAAGTGAGTGAGATTGTGGCACAACTGTATTCTTTTTGAAAATTACATCTCAATTGTTCCAAAATCCTCAACACTATCCTGTGGTGGTGCAGTGGAAAAAGCATTGACCTGGAACGCTGAGGTCACTGGTTCGAAACACTGGGCTTGCCTGGTCAAGACATATGGGAGTTGATGCTTCCTGTTGCCCCTCTTCTCTTTAAAATGAATAAATTAAAAAAATAGGCCATTGTATTTTATAAAATCCTCAACAAAGTATTAGCAAAGTGGATCTAGCAATACATTAAAAAGGTTATATACCACAATCAAGTGAGATTTATTTTGGGCATGCAAGGTTGGTACAATAATCGCAAATCAATAAATATGATACATCACATAAACAAAATGAAGGATAAAAATTATATTGATCATATCAATAGATACAAAAAAAGCATTTGATAAAATCTGGCACCCATTCATGATAAAAACTCTTAGCAAAGTGGGGATAGAAGGATCATTCCGCAACACAATAAAAACAGTATAAGACAAAACCACAGCCAATGTCATACTCAATGGGCAAAAACTAAAAGTGTTTCCCTTAATGTCAGGAAGAAGACATGGATTTCTGCTTTCACCATTCTTATTCAACATAGTACTGGAAGTTCTAGCCACAGTAATCAGACAAGAAGAAATAAAAGGCATCCAAAATGGAAAGGAGGAAGTAAAACTGTCATTATTCACGGAAGGCGTGATATTGTACATAGAAAACCCTAAAGATCCACCAAAAAATGACTAGGTCTAATAAATAAATTTGGCAAAATAACAGGATACAAATTAATATTCAGAAATTGGTGGCATGTTTATACATCAATAATAAACTATTAGAAAGACAAATTAAGAAAATCTCATTTATTACTGCAATAACCAAAAAATAAGGTATGTAGGAATAAATTTAACAAAAGAGGTAAAAACTGTACTTGGAAAAAGATGGGATACTGAAGAATAAAAATGAGAAAGATCAAACAAGTGGAAGCATACATATACCGTGTTCAAGTATTGGAAAATTAACATAATTAAAAATATCCATACTACCAAAAGCAAGTTATAGATTCATTGCAATTCCTGGTTAAAATTCATTGCAATTCATTGGTTAAAATACCAATGGCATATTTCACAATCTAGGACAAATATTCCAAAAATTTATATGGAACCAAAAAAGACCCATTCTGAATAGCCTCAGCAATCTTGAGAAAGAAGAACAAAGTTGGAGGTATCACAATACCTGATACATCTACAAGTCCACTGTAATCAAAACAGCTTGGTACTGGCATTAAAATAGGCATATAGATCAATGGAACAGAGAGCCCAGAAATAAATCCATGCCTTGTGGTCAATTAATATTTGACAAGAGGCAAGAGCGTACAATGGAATAAAGGCAGTCTTTTCAATAAATGGTGTTGGAAAAATTGGATACATGCAGAAAATGAAACTAGATTAGCAACTTATACCATACACAAGAATAAGCTCAAAATGGATAAAGGACTTAAATAAATGTAAGTCATGACACCATAAAAGTCCTTGAAGAAGACAGGCAGTAAAATCGCAGACATCTGTTGTAGCAATATTTTTGCTGATATATCTCCAAGGGAAATGGAACCAAAGAAAAAAAATAAGACTTCATCAAATTAAAAAGTTTTTGTATAGCAAAAGAAGCCTATTAAACAAAATAAATGGGAGAGCATATTTATCAATGACACATCTGATACATCTTCAGAATTTATGAAGACCTTTAACAAGTCAACATCAGGAAAACAAACAACCCAATCAAAAAATGGGCACAGGACCTGATTTGACACTTTTCCAAAGAGTACATGGGGATGGCCAATGACATACTGAATAAAACGCTCAACATAACTAATCATCAGAGAGATGAAAATTAAAATCACAGTGAGATATCACCTCACATTTGTCAGAATAGCTATCATCAATAAATCAACAAACAAGTGCGGGCGAGGAAAAGGAACTCCTGTGCACTGTTGGTGAGAATGCAGATGATGCAGTCACTGTCGAAAATTATGTAGCTTCCTCAAAAAATAAAAAATGGAACTACTTTTGACCCAGTGATCCCACTTTGGGGAATATATCTAAAGAAGCCCAAAACACTAATTTGAAAGAATATATGGACCCTGATGTTCACTGCAACATTATTTACAATAGCCAAGATCAGGAAACAGCTCAAGTGCCCATCAATTGATGAATGAATAAAAAAGCTGTGGTACATTTACACAATGAAATACTTTGGCCATTAACAAAAAATAAAATCTTACATTTTGCGATAACATTTATGGACCTGAAAAGTTTTATGCTAAATGAAATAAGCCAGGCAGAGAAAGACAAATATCACATGATCTCACTTATATGTGGAATCTAATGAACAAAATGGAAACAAAGGCATGGATATGTGGAACAGACAGACTGACAGCTGTCATAGGGGTGGGGTTGTCATGGACTGGATGAAAGGTAGAGTAAAAAGAAACACACACACACAGAGAGCACACACAGACACAAACGACAGCATGGTGATAGCCAGAAGGAAAAAGAGTGTGTGTGTGTGGGGGGGAGGTAGGTGGAGGTGGGCAAAGGGGGTGAAAATGGGAACAAAAAGAGATTTTGCTTGCGGCGATGGGTGCATGATGCAGTGTAGATGATGTTTTACAAAGTTGTACACTTGAAACCTGAATCCCAATAAATCCAATTAAATAAATTTAAAAAATACATCTAAATTGATTATGATGGCAAAGAAAAGTGTTGCAAATTATGATTGGCTTGAGTATAGTTTTGCTTGCTTTGAAGAGAGATGGTCACACTTTTGTGAAGCAACTCAGAAAATCATTACTTTCTCATCAAATCTGTAGTTATTTCCATGGAAGCGTGAGAAAGGTAAGTACAGGAATAAAAACCTTGTTTCTGTCACTGAATATTTCCCATATTTGACTTTCAGGAGAAAATGCTCAAAAACAACTTTGAGCATGACCAGGTGGTGGCGCAGTGGATAGTGTCAACCTGGGACCCAGGTTGGAAACCCTGAGGTCACAGGTTTGAGCACGGATTCATTAGCTTAAGCACGGAGGTCACTGGCTTGAGCACGGTATCACAGGCATGATCCCATGGCCGCTGGCTTGAGTAGAGGGTCACTGGTTCAGCTACAACCCTCTACTCAGGGCACATATAAGAAGCAATCAATGAACAACTAAAGTGAGGCAACTATGAGCTGACACTTCTCATCTTGCTTCCCTCCCATCACTCTCTAAAAAAACAAAAAACAAACAAAACTCTGAAATGGTTTAATTCTCACTTAACCACATAGTTTTTCCAGTATATTATATTTTCAACATTCCTATGAAATTTATTTTTAAGAAAAAATGTTAAACAGTCTAATTTTATGTCATAATTTCACATAATTATTTCATTTTGTTTTGTGTATTTGCAGGGAATTCAAATTGGAAAATCAAAGCACCCAATTCAAATGCAGCATCAAATTCAACAAATGAAACAACCTATGAAGCTGATGATATAATTCAAGAAAAATCAGTGGATACAACACACAAATGAACATTGTATATTATTAAAAATCCTGGAGAGACTGAACAATAAATCATGTATTTAAAATATAATTCATAATAATACTTTTCAAAAACTTGCCACTCAAAAAGCAAAACATAGCTGCATTTTTGTTCACTCAATCTTTTTATTAAACACCCACTAAGGTTTTGATAGATTTTCATGTGCATAAGTTTACTTTTATTTGCTAATTAAAACAACTGGACATTACACAAAATTATGTTAATACTTAGGCAAAATTAAAGAATTTTCCAATAACACAGACAAGCAAACCCATCTTAATAAGGAACAAGAAATATATGTTACATCACCAGTATTTCACAATTTTTTTGGTATTCAGAGGCAGTTAATTTTATAAGAGATGGTACGGACAGATAGATTTCTGGGAGAATGGTCTTATAAACTAGAGGTGGAATGTTCTTAAGTCTCTTAGAAATCAACCCACGCCTTTTTTAGAGAATTTGTGGGCACACTAACGATATATTGTCTTTATAAAAGCTAACATTCAATAACAAAATGTATTACAATGTATAATCTGGATAAGACACATTTTCTGCGTATCAAAGGATAACCATAACAAAAATCTTTCACTGATAAAGGTCCTAGGGAATTTCTACAATGAAAGTTATAAATTCTCTGGTCCCATCTAAAGACTACTGCAGTAATATCACTTAGCCATCTAGAAATAAAAATACAATTTCTGCAAATTATAATTGTCTTAAGATTCTTTTTTCTTAAGTGTTATTTATACTATTAGAATGAAACCTGGTTTTACAGTGGAGTACAATAGAAAAAAGAATTTGAAGGTTTCTCTGCTGAACTGGTACATCTCTGTGTTGCATCAAGTTTCTGTAGTTGGAAGAGTAGCCTTTTCAGATGTGAATACAGCTTCTCTGGTCTGACGGCGAAAAGAAATGCCTTTCTGCTCTTGAACACACAAAGCTCCAGGATGGGAACTTTTTGATCATTAGGTGGTCAAAGTTTCTACTGAGAACTGGGGGTATCTCCTAAACGAGCACTGTCCAGTAGAAGTTCTGAGATGAGAATGTTCTTTGTATATGTGCATGGTTTTGCAAAGTAGGCACTACTCATGACATAGCTACTGGATACTTGAAATGTGGCCAGAGCAACTGAATACATTTTTATTTTTTCAGTTAACTTAAATGTAAATAGCCACAGGTGGTTATATTGTCACAGTTCCAGATCATTATCATTGTTTTAACACCCTACTGACTGCTACATTTTACATGCAAAGAGAGCACAATTTTGTCAGTGTTTAAATATTACAATTGCTTAGAGCAGTGGTTCTTAACCTTTTTTGAGGTACCGAACCCACCAGTTTCATATGTGCATTCACCGAACCCTTCTTTAGTGATAAATATTATTTTCTTTCCCAAATTTAGTTTTGCTGGTGCGAGACTAGAGTTGCTCAACTTGGCATTGCATATCATGCAGATAGGACGCTGATGCCCATCCCATTCCGTGATACATGTGAATCCATGTTGTACATATTTGTCTGACCACTTTCTTTTTTTGCTCGACATATTTAGTATGGATTAAAATATTAAGAAAGAAACCACATGACGTACAACTACGACAGCCGTTGACTACTGCGCGCACTAAATTCCCCGCAGCACTGGTTGGCCAAGCAATGTAACGTGATCCTCTGCAGCAAGTGATGGCCAAGCAGGGCGTGTCATCACGACTTTACACAAGTGTGTTTTTACCTCCGCAGCAGAGGCTTCTCCGAACCCCTGAGACCAACTCATCGAACTCCTAGGGTTCAATAGAACCCAGGTTAAGAACCACTGGCTTAGAGTGTATTGGAAGTTTGGAAGTTAAAACATTACCATTATTTTTTATGTGGTCACAAAAGCAAAGAATTCTCATTTCTTTATGTGAAAGCACATAAGCATTTGTGGCACTTCTTGATCTTTTATTCGCCTTGGTTAAAAAATATCCCAAAGTTAGCTATCTTAATATACAGACATTAATAATTATATTACTTAGATGCTGCCTCAGGTGAAAAGCCAGGTTAACATTAGTTAAGGCACTGCTACAGTTCTACTTAGCTGCTCAAGGAGAAGGACACATGCCATCAATGACACAAAAGTAGGAACCTTAGCCTCAGGGCCAGCGAACCGCTCATGGTCCCCCAGACTCCTACCCGGTGGGCAGACATGGGTCTGGGCATAGCTGGCAGCATCACGGGTGTGTTCTGGAAGATGCATTCCAATTCTCTGGCACTGCGTATTTTTAGAGGAGTTGGGAGAAGGTAAGTGAGGTCAGAAGACCCTGGGCTTTGCAAGTGGCATTAGCGTCATGCAGGTATAAAAACCTACTGTTCTTGAATGTCAACGGCTCAAGAAGATTGAATCCCAGCACTAGTATCAGGTGGAGTTCTGGAAGTGTTCTCTGTCGAGCCAGCTTTCCTGAGGGAGAGCCATGGGCTCATCCTGTGGACCAACAGGTATGTGCCTCTGTCAGTTTGAAGTAGTTATGCTTCATAGATAGCGACAAGATCTTAAAATCAAGAAGCTTTATCAAATTACAGCATAGTCTGTACATTGAAAGATATATTTTAAATGATTTATTTGAACATACCAATTACTGACATAGTAATAGAATTTGTCAGTCAAAAATAATCTAAAATAAAATAAAAAACAAAGCATATTTCAAAGTAGGTACATACGTATTTAATTCTGGGGATAGGTCTGATAAGGAATGCAGTAGAGTTATGCCTTTAGGAGACAAGTCACTGTATGATTTTTGTTAATAATCAGATCTTAGAAAAGTGGGACTATAAGAATACAAATAATAGGACACAAAGATGCAAATTATTTTCTATGTGGCCTTCTAATGAGAGCAATTTCATCTTTTAAAACTTGTGGAATTATGAAATGAATGAAACCAAATCCCAATGAGTCATTTCTTTCCTTAAAACTCTGCCATGGTGTCTTGCTGCTTACGGAGTAAAGTCCAAGCTTCCTAACACGAAACCTAAGAACTCTTCCTTTTGTTCCTGAGAACCCAGAATGGGAGTATCAAATCTTATTGCTTATTAATTCTTACACACATAGGCCCAGCTTCTACTGTGGTCTTTGTCCACAGGACCCACTCTTTCAGGAACTGTGGTAACAGCCACCCTCATCCTCAACCCCAATGCTTCCTCTAGGAAGCCTCTTCTAACTTCTCAGACTAGGTAACGTGTCCAATGTATTTCTATAAACCCATGTTTGGGTAAATTATACCCCACTTATATGCTGTGCTCTGCAGTTTCTCCTACCAACTAGGGAAGCAAACGTGTCTTTTTAATCTCTGTACCCCATTATGCAGTAGACTGTTTGGCATGTTAGGCACTAGACAAATGTTTGTCAAAGATGGCATTTTTATGAACACTATTAATATAAACTCTTTAACCTAGTTTAATAGGTGACATAGGGTTCTACAATGTGGATGCATGCAGTTATTTTATTCCTAATTTATTGCTATTTTGGCCTCAGACAACCAAATACAGGTATGTATGGCATGTTGAGCCCTGAGGAGCCCTCTGAGAGATTTAGCCAATGGATATGGAGGAAAAAAAACAGGGAACTGTGTAGGGACTAGGTCCAACACCCTAAAAACTATGAATAGCCTCAAGTATTCAGATAGTGTGGTTATAGATACAGATCTAAACAAAAATTCTGTCTGCACCTAGCAAAATGACATATATTGGATGGTAAAGATGTGAACCATATATCAGTTATCTGCTTATAAAAGTTGAACAACAGTGTTAATAAATTCAACCTTTACCATTAGAAATTGATACCTGCTCATCCATAATAATTTCTAAAATAAATAATACCACTTTAACTTTACTAAAATGTCAATACTCATATATATGAAAGACTTGAAGAAATCTTGGAGATAACTTGGTACAATATTTTATAGACCACCAAGGCCCATAGAAGCCACATAATTTGCTGAAGATCACATAGGTGCTAGAAAGGCCAGGACTTTTACTATTAAATTGACTTTTCCTCTGCCACATACTGCCTGAAAGGAAATTTCACTATTTTTTTCCTAATATATATTAGTGGTATTTGCATCCAAGCCTAATAATAATAAAAATAATATAATGTCAGAAGAAAATTACTTCAGTAAAAATAAATTTATTTTATTCAGATGAGGTATTTCATGAAGTATTCTCATATGCTAGAATAATTCCAAGATTGTTTCTGGGGGAAAATAATTACTGAACATCAAAATCTTTTAATTTGCATACTATGTAGTTAATGAGGGCTGAATTTCATGTAACTTTTCTGAACTATTATTAATCATGTCACCAGGCAGAAACAAATTTAATGAGCCAAATTACAATCTCTATAAATTAACAAAAATAAAACTTACAAACAACTAACTTTACTTTGTTCACTAAAATTATTATATTTAACCATGTTACACACTCAGTGGGATGAGGTCATCTTTTTGCACACTTTCCAATCATTTTTAAAAGCTTACTTATTTTTTCACTTGATAGCTGAAGAACTATATTTTCAGAAAATATAGGTATCAAAACTACATAAAATACAGCAAAGGCAAAACAAGCTCTTCAATACCTAATAGATCTGTTTATCTCCAAAGTGTTGACAACTGAATTTAAACAAAATTGCTTTTTGAGGCCATGACTAAATGAGGTTATGGAAAAGCTGTAAATGTGAATGCCCCCATGGCTATGATGCTACAGGACAGGGATGTGGCTGGAGCATCCGAGAGTGTGAGCATGTTAAGGATACGTTAAGAGGAGTTATGAGGCTCCCTCAGGCTTACTGAGGTCATACCAGGTAGGGTGTTGGGGAAGAAAGGATCAGTACACCTTTCCAGCCTGCGAGTTCATGTGCACTTACCGGATTTCACCATAATAAATTCACCTATAGCCATATATGTAGGTTACCAATTTGAAAATGTCCAACTGCACCACAGTGAGGTACTTGCATTCTTTGGTGCTATGCATTGATCATGGATTGACTTCTCATGCTGCTACAATAAAAAATAGTTATTGGGCATAAGGGATACCCAACTGTTAAGGAAAGTAACTAACACTGATCCTTCTGAAATTTAAAATGTAAGAAACATTTATCCTACTAATTTGTATTTGAAAACACGTACTCATATAAAACTTCCATTGTTATATAAAGACTTTCATGATGCAACTCCCTGGCTTTTAAATTTTAAAAAGTACTGAATAAAATTCTTAATCCTAAGTTTTTGTCACTGCTCCTGAGGTTTATGAGTGAAGTAAAAGAGAGAATCACCCAAACGGGTCATTTATGAAACCATAAGTTCAGTGTGAAACCTGCTGCACAACGACAAATTATTTCAGACAAATAAATATATACGTTCACATTTATAAAAATTTTCCATGTTATTCATAAAAACAAATGCCATAAAATTTATACACTGAATATAATAAAAATCAGTTTTAATGAAGATTTAGCTGTCATCCCCCTAAATAAAAAGTTCTGTCTGAGGTATCGCTTTGAGACATGCCAATATGGCATATTTTTAAACAACCCGGAAGTCTATTCTAAAAATCCTGCCGGACACAACATTATCTCTGTAAGACTTACTAACAGGCTGAATTAGACTTGTGTTTTTAAACAGGAAGAAATATTTTAATAGTTACAAAAACACAAGAGGCAGGTACCTGCATGTCATAAAACAATGAAACTTTGTTATATTTTCATTATCCTCTTCCTGCTAATGCCATTCATTTAAACAGTCCTAGTCAAGGACTGGTAAATCAGTTTCATCTTCTCTGACATCCAAACAAAAGCCAGAGATTAAAAACAACAGTGAAGAATATTACTATCTTCATACATTACCATAGGATATTAAAAGCGATTCAATTCATCGGTGTCAAGAGCAAAGCGTTACCCCTTACCTCCCTGTACCCCTGGAAGGTGGACACTTGATTCAGCACACCTTATTAACTGCCAGGTGGAGTACCTGTGTTGACTGTAGTAAAGCCATTTACAATCAACTTATGAAGTAAAAGCACTAGTCAAACATACAGAGACATGAATACCAAAAATGACATGTTTTGTATGTACAGATATTCATCCTTGGCTATCAAGTAATAAGACTGATTCAATACTTCATAATCATAGCACATTAAAAATACAGTGTGTCTGTAAAGTCATGGTGCACTTTTGACTGATCAACCGGTCAAAAGTGCACCATGGCTTTACGGACACACTGTATATTGCCAGAGCATAATGGTACTATATATAAAAATGTCTATGTGGACAAGCCTGTGATTTATTGCAAAGCATAATTCTATAGCAAATTCCAAGGAAGGTAAAATGATTTTTAAAACCAAAATTTTAAATTTAATGGCTTAAGCCACAGTCTCAGTTACTTTTTGGTGATTTCAGAAATAGTAGGGGTAGAAGAATGCTTTTCCTTTTTTCTCTTCTTTTTTTCCTTTTTGTGATGTTTCCCCTTTTTGGACTTATTCTTTTTTTCTTTTTTCTTTTCTTTCTTCTGATATTTTTGTTTCTTTTGTTTTGAAGTATCCTCTTCAGCGGAACTGGATGAATAAGACCTATGGGCAATAATATATACTGACTGATAATTGCATTTATAGCTGATAGGTAAATTTAAATGGGGTTGATCGACCTTAAGTTCTTCTTAAAGCAAGGTCAGGGTATAAACAAAGAAACTCAAAATGTGCTTTATACATTTGAATTCTCTTAAGATGCTGAATGTAAAATTTTTGCTACTTGGTCACAGAAACTGACAAAACAAATATATTCTGCCCAACCCTGGTTACATAAGCTTCATATAGTTATACATATATGGTTATAGTTTTATATAGTTATATAAGTTATAAGTTTGGTAAGGATGATAATTATTTTTCTGATTTTCAGTTTTTCATCCTATCATACCCTTCAAAATCTTACAAGGCAAATCAAACCTCGTAATATGTATGCAATGACTTGTTAGCATATTCTAGAGAATTTTAACCTTTTTCATCGCATGGCACACAAACTAATACTATAATTCTGCAGCAAACCAAAAAATATATGTTTTGGCAATATGACAAAAAAATAGGTAAGATTTTGATTCATTCATACTGCACAACAATTGCTGTGTTGTCTGCTGTCATCTTTTTACCTGACAGTCTAAGAGAAAAGAGGTCAGTGCCCCTGGCTAAATAGTCAGGTACTGCATTGTTTAAAAATTCTTGCAGTACACCAGTTGGAAATCACTGACACATTCTCTTAAATGAGCCTTAAAGGAATACAATTATATAAAAAAGGTCATAATTATATACCTCAGTATAAATGGATAAAAGCTGAAAATTAGCAAAACAAAAGTACCTTTGTTAATTCTTTGATTTTTCAAGTTAAAGTACTTGATTCCACTAGGTGCATCAGACAAACACTTTCATTTTAAAATAATTTTCACTAGTTGCTAAAAAGATGCTTTTAAATGAATCCTCTATAAACGAATGACAATGATTTATCACTACACTTTATTTTTCTAATATTACTATATTGGGGAAAAAGAACTTGTAGAGGTCCTTTCTCTAAAATTAAAGGAGGAAAATAAAAAAAGAAAAAACAGAAAAGCCATCACTTAAGACTTTATATGAAGTGTGCAACAACCGACCTAAACCCAAATACGTATGAAAAGACAGAAATTAAGTTAATTTAAAATCAAATAGACATCTCAAGAGACAGTTCAGTAATCTAGACATTAGAATGTAAAACCCAAACTAAAAAATCCTGACAAGAACTTAAAGAGGAGAAAAAGTAAACTCACGAGACTACAAGGTTGTGCCTGTAGAGTGACTTGTGTGAACTCCTTCATTGCCTCTGGCGTTTAGGGACTTAAGTTACCTGTTTCTAGGAGGCTGTATTCCTTTCTCCTCCTTGTCTGCTTGTTGAAGATGTTTGACTTCCCTGATCTTATTTTCTCAGGTTTTCTCTGGCTCCCTTTTCAACTCTGTTACTCTCAACTCCTTCCTGTTTTCCTGTTTTAAAGATCCTGCTTGACCTTTGAATTCTGACTAGAACTTCTCCGCCTGTACATTTTTCCTTTGGCTTTTTGGTTCTGGATTTTTATTTTTAAGTCAAAATGTTAGATTTTGGTATTGCAATTCTATTTAGGCGCATTATTTCTGCTAAGTGTGTCTAGAAAAATAATTCATATAATTTCAGGCTCTGTCTGAGGTTCATGAGGTCCAAGGCTTTTAAAAAAGCTTGAACAAATAATCTGTTAATATAAAACAAGTATATTAGATATAAGAAAATAATCTAACTTTTCTTATAAGCAATCCACTTTGCTATGGTAAGATCAATAATTCAAAAATATATTAGTCAGACTACACATTGAGTTCTATCTCCCTATTAGTTTTTTGTAACTTTGAAAAGTAGGTTTTATTATAAATATTACTTTGACAATTGCTCTACCTTGATGTACCTGTTTAAGTGTTTCTTTTTTTATTATTATTAATTTTAATGGGGTGACACCAATAAAACAGGAAACATATGTACAATAAAAACATCTCCAGCTTATCTTATCATTCAATTGTGTTGTATACCCATCACCCAAAGTCAAATTGTCCTCTGTCACCTTCTATCAGGTTTTCCCTGTGTCCCTCCCCTCCTCCCTATCCCACCCTTCCTTCCCTCCCCCCATCCCGTAACCAATACACTCTTGTCCATGTCTCATAGTCTCACTTTTATGTCCCACCTATGTATGAAATCATGCTGTTCTCAGTTTTTTTTTTCTGATTTACTTATTTCACTCCATATAATGTTATCACTGGAGAACAATTTATTTTTTCATTTTCTGTTGCATGAGGTTTTAGAACTTTTTCTATATATATCTACATCACTGATTCCAAATCTGATATCTGTTTTTTGGTGCATGCTCTAGTTTTTATGCAATTTTAATTTCTTTTTGTTACAGTTAATAGCATGCATTGGTTTTTAAATTGGAGTTAAAGGACAACGACTCATGGACTGAACATAACCACAAGGCAATTAATATTTTACAAACATCACTTTTACATAATTGTAGTTGTTTTTAAATGAAAAAATTATTATCCAATAAAAACACTCTTATTTTGTTTTAAGATTGAATCATGGCTTCTTCGAGTAGGTGTAAATATAATAGTCCTGACACCTTCTGTTATATATGTGGCTGTTACACACTTCAACCTCAAAGGTGCAATATTTCATCATTTGTGACACGTGCATATATTGCCTATTTTCAAGTTCCCCTTGGCCATTCAAGACAAGAAATGGGCTCCTCATATTATGTGTCATAATTGTGAGGAAACGCTTAATGACTGGACAAAAGGAAAATGCAAAGGAATGCCTTTTGGTATTCCCATGGTTTGGCGTGAACCTAAGGACCACAGCAGTGATTGTTATTTCTGTCTGATCCATACAAAGGGCATCAGCAAGAAAAAAACGGCATATGATCGCATATTCCAATATTCCTTCAGAAATAAGACCTATCCCACACTCTGAGACACTCCAGGTTCCAGTTTTCAATGGTTTTATTTCTTCTAAAGACGAAGAAAGTGAACATGGCGATCAAGTGTATTTTTATAAGATGTATGAAAAAATGGTTGTAGAATCTGAAGGGTCTTCTTCTGATGCCAAGCAGTCATTAATCCCTCAGCAGTTTAGCCAACCTGAATTAAATGACTTAGTAAGAGATTTGGGCCTATCAAAGAAAGCAGCTGAGTTATTAGCCTCCAGGCTTCAAGGAAAGAATGTACTTCACTGGTCAGCTAAAGGAAGCGTGGACAAATTTTTGTGGACTTTTTTCTGAAGACAAACACTTGGTTTACTGTCATGATATCAGCAGTCTTCTCAGCCAGCTAGGTGTTACCACTTACAGTCCAAAACAATGGCGGCTATTTCTTGACAGCTCTAAACAGAGTCTGAAATGTGTTCTTCTACACAAGGGTAATGTTTATGCAGTGGTTCCATTTGGTTATTCAACTCATCTGTGAGAAGATTATAATAACAAAAATTGTCCTCAACTTTCTGAAGTATGAGGAGCATAACTGGATCATTTGTGTAGATCTTAAAATGATAAATTTCCTGCTAGGACAACAGAGAGGTTTCAGGAAGTACCATTGCTTTCTGTGTTTGTGGGACAGCCAAGCTGGGAAGAAACACTGGACACAGAAGGAGTGGCCAAAACGTGAAGCTCTGGAAGTAGGGATGCCAAATATTGTGAATGAACCTGTAGTTAATCAAGACAGGATCATTTTTCCCCCCTTTCACATCAAACTTGGCTTAATGAAGCAGTTTGTTCTGGCTTTGAATAGAGAAAGTGAATGCATTCAACATATTATTTCTGCTTTTCCTGCCTTGTCTTTTTTTTTTAAATTTCTTTTTATTTTATTCATTTTAGAGAGGAGACAGAGAGAGAGAGAGAGAGAGAGAGAGAGAAAGAGAGAGAAATAGAGAAAGGGGGGAGGAGCTGGAAGCATCAACTCCCATATATGCCTTGACCAGACCAGTGCAGGGTTTTGAACTGGCGACCTCAGCGTTCCCAGGTCGACGCTTTATCCACTGCGCCACCACAGGTCAGGCCTGCCTTGTCTTTTGAGAAGATAAAAGCAGGTGTATTCGATGGACCTCAAATTTGAACACTCATACGTGATGAAGAATTTTCCGGGAAGATGAATAGGAAGGAGAAAGCAGCATGGCAGTCTTTTGTGGCAGTTACAAAGAGCTTCCTTGGCAACAAAAAAGCTGAAAACTATGAACTTCTGGTTCAAGGGATGCTGTTGGCTTTCCGTGACATTGGATGTAACATGAGCATTAAGATTCACTTCCTGAACAGTCACTTTGATAAGTTTTCCGAAAATCTTGGAGCTGTTAGTGATGAACAGGGAAAACGCTTTCATCAAGATCTGAAGATGATGGAAGAGTGTTATCAGGGGCAATGGGACAGAAATATGATGGCAGACTACTGCTGGAGCATCAAACGAGATTGTCCTCAGCAAGTACACAAACGCAAGAGCTACAAACGCAAATTTTTACCTGAATAGAATTTAAATAAGTTTTGCGCAAAGTTTATGATTAAAATAAGTGTTTTAATATGTTCTATTTATAAATTGTAGACAAATTCTGATGCAGTCATTATCGTTTAGTATATTAGTGTATTTACTGCATTATATAAATCATTATATTTTCACAAAGATGATGCCCAAGAAGACATTCTACTTCATTATGTTAAACTAAATGTGAAAATTTTACAATAAGATAAAAACCTAAAATCTTGAATTGCAAAAAAAACTGTTGCTAACAGAGAAAAACTAATGTCAGATTTTAGATCAGCACACTCGAATTAGGTAAGATCAAGTATTTTTGTGGATGCAACAGAAATTTTGTTCCCCTAGTATAAATGAAATTGCACTCATTAACCATGAGAAAGTTGCCACTCAACTCATCTAAGCTATTTCTTTAACCAGCTAATTATTAAAAGAGTTGATACAAAAATCCATAGGTAGTTAGTGAAGGTTTTTAAGGAACTGAAGGAATTTTTAGCATGATGAGTACATAAATCATATTAATAACTTAATTTTTTATACGTGGCAATGATATTTTGAAAATACAAACATGTAAACCCCAACTTCATACACACGAGGACAAAATATATATGTAAAGAATATCGATCAATATATATTTCACTAAATAATTAACTAATGTTCTAAAATGTAAAATTTTGGAATTTTTAAAAGGAGAAAAGTGGTGGTATTTATTTATATCTTGATTTGCTTCTATAAGAAAATTTAAGGTGGCTCAGTGTTGACTTTATTTTTGATTCCTGATATGAAAGACTTTTGTTATTTTACTGAAATAATTTAGCATCTAATGCCTATTAGGAAAAAAAAAGTTAAATAAATGGGACTACACAAGAAAAAAATTTATAGTCCACCCTGGATTCACAATCCTGCTTCAAAAAAATGATGTTCAAATGATACCTTTTCCTTTTCTTTTTCAGCTTGACTTTCTCCATGCTTTTCGCTTTTTTCTTCTCCTCTTCTTCATTTATTCCTGTGTGATGAGAGGGAAATATTCAGGTCACCATGGGTCTATATATATATTAATACAGTATATAGTATAGCTTTTTATTTTGGTTGTTGGTTGATGATTTTCACTGGTTAGAAAATTACACTTTTCTTGTAACAATTTTCCTTTACTTGAGTTTTTAAAAAATGAAGTATAATTAACATGTAACATTATATTAGTTTCAGGTGTTCAATATACTGATTCAATATTTGAATATACTGCAAAACAATCACCACAATAAATATAGTTCACATCTGGCACCATATATAGTTACAAAAATTTTTATTTTGATGAAAACATCTATGATCTACTTCTTTATCAGCTTTCAAATATATAAAATATTAACTATGGTTGCCATGCTATACATTACATCCCTATACTTATTTATTTTATAGCTGAAAGCTTGTACACTTTGCCCACCTTCACCCATTTTGTCCCACTCCCAACCCTGCCTCTGGCAACCCTCAACCTGTTTTCTGTATCTATGAGTTATGCCCACTGCTTTCTTTCTTCAGATCACACAAAGAAGAAAGACCATATGGTATTTGTATTGCTCTCTCTGACTTATTTCACTTAGCAAAATGCTTTCAAGGTCCACTGATAATTATTTTTACTATATGCTTTCTATAAAAATTTTAAACACTACTAAGTACATTCAGTGAAATATTCTAGTACTTTAATGTTAATTCCTATAGCAAATCAATTTTTGGTGGGTACCACTCCAGGACCAAAAAAACAAAACAATACAATCAAGTACAGTTTTAAAAAAATTTTTGTTTATAAAATCAAATTTAATAGGATGACATTGATTAATAAGAGTACATAGGTTTCAGGTAAACATCTCTACAGCATTTGAACTGTAGATTGTGCCGTGTGCCCATCACCCAGTCAAATCATTTTCTGTCACTGTATTTTGTCCCTCTTTACTCCCCACCACCTCACTCACCGCCAAAGTACAGTTTTTTAACTTTATTTTTCAAACAAAATTGGTTTCATGGAATCCTAAGACCAGGGTCCTAGGATCATGGTGCAATAACAACAGATTTAATATTTATGCTATTGGGAGGAAGACAGACCAGCCAGGAATTTCAATTTCCATAGGATGCACACAAGTGAGTTCCTTGGGATTTCTTTTTACTTCATATAGCTCAGACTCGGAGCTGAAGAGGCTGGCAAACTAGCAGTATCAACAGGTGCAGACAAAAATGTCCTAAAAAATGCTTTCTCTGGCCAAAGGACCAATAAAGGAACAAGCTAGTGACTTGTGAAGCTGTGGTAAGGTGCCTCAATACCCCCATGTAAGAAACCTAAGTAGGGAGCCAGGTCTCTTACCTCTACTGGCCTGTATGAGACCCCCACTAACAGAGTCAATGCAGACTACATGGGGTGGCTGGATGTCCACCCTCACACAGAAGTAATGAGGCACCCCTCTCATTTACACTGAAGTGTTTCCAGAGGAGATCTACAGAAAGCCAGGGCACCAGCCATCACCCAGCAGTAACAAGACTACCCTCACCATGTGATTCCATGTGGGAAACTGGAACTCCTACCCTCACCCAGCATTAACAAGGAGCCATGCCCACCTTGGGTGTTGGTGGAGGTTAAGTAGGAAAACAGGCCTTTTCTCTCCACCTGGCGATAACAGGTAGCCTCTCCATTTTCCCTTCTGAAGTGGGACTAAGAAAATCAGAAGGTTTATATAGCAGAATTTCATAATATAATATAAACATGTCTACGTTTCAACTGAAAAAACTCTGACTTTGAATTAAGTGAAAACTAAAACAATCAGTAGATGGCAATACCTCAATGCAGTGGTTCTCAAACTTTTTGAAGTCAGGGCGCATTTAAAATCCTACAAATAATTGTAGGCACACTATATACAAATTTCTGAGAAATATGTTATAATAATTAAGTCAAATATTAAAGAAAAAAATGTAGAGTCCAAGTGTGCTTTTATGGTAATTAAGTGAAATAAATATGACAAAATTAAATTAATGCTGACATTAAAAAACATTTTTATGTTACATTTTTTGAGTTATGCTTTTTAGAATTCATAAAAAAGAGGGGTTAAAAAATAAATAAAACGACAAAAAATGTTATCTTTTTATATATATAGATCAGTGGTTCTTAACCTTTTTTGAGGTAGCGAACCTACCAGTTTCATATGCGCATTCACCAAACCCTTCTTTAGTGATAAATAAAATATGATTTTTTTCCCCAAATTCAAGATATAGGTATATGTTTTTTTACTGGTGCACAAAATGGGCCGTGCATGAACATCACCTTGCTCAAAGAACAAAACCAACAAAGTGCATGAACTCACAACAAATTACGGCATTACTTTATTCTGGCCTCCGTAGCATAGGCTTCTCTGAACCCCTGAGACAAACTCATTGAACCCCTAGAGTTCGATAGAACCCAGGTTAAGAACCACTGATATAGATACATTCTTAGTAAGATTTAGTAAATCTGGCAGGTCCTGGAACAAATGTGTTAAGTTTTTTTCATTCTTATATTTATGAGAAACATGAGCCTGATGTGTCCTAGCGATTTCTTCGTTTGGGCATATATTTGAAATGCAAACTCTCATTTCCTTGTCAATACATTGAAGAATTCCTCTCTTTTTACCCTTAATTGTGTTGAGTACAGAAAACTCCCACCATACATATCATTTTAACTTTACACCAAACAAAGGATAGAAGGAGAAACTTGCCTCCAGTCTTTGCGGGGAACATGGGAGGGAGTGTAAACAACCCAGCACCACAGCTTAACAGCCTTTTGCGACCTAATCAGGCAAGTGAGGTGGGGGGTTGGGCAGACTGTCAGGTTACAGCCAATTCCCCACACCTCTGTCCCCTCAAAATCTAAACTCCAAAAACCATGTTGGTTTTGTGATCCCCAACAAGCACATATTTCTCTGGAATACCATAAGGTGTACCTGGAAATCTTCTAGGGTGCACACTTTGAGAACCACTGCCATAATGAGAGATATCAGAATTATCTAGAAAAGATTTTAGAGCAGCCATAACTTAAACAGGCATCTTCTGAATATGCTTGATGCAAATGAGAAAACAGAACACCCAAAAGAAAGAGAAAATTCAAAGAAGAACCAAATAGAAATGTTAGGACTTAATATACAATAAACTGAAAACATTTAAAAAGCTCAGTAGATGGGCCCATGGAAGAGTGGAAGGCACTGAAAATATAATCACTTAACTATCAGATAGAACAAGAGTCATCAGCCAATCTAAACAACTAAGAACAGACTTTTTTTAAAAAAGAAAACAACACAGCTGCAGGGACTTGTGGAACAAAAACAAGAGATCTAATGTCTATGTCACTGGAGTCCTGGAATGGGAGGATAAAGAAGGTGGGTCTTAAAAAGTACTTGAAGAAGTAATAGCTAAAAACTTCCTAAATTTGTAGAGACATAAACTTTAAGGTGAGTAAATCTCATCTAGGGCAAACCCAAAGAAATTCATATTAAGATACATTATAACCAACTTTTCTTTTTTTAAAGATCTATTGATCTAGAGAGAGGAGAGAGAGGGAGGGAGAGAGAGAAAGGCAGGGGAGAGGAGTGGGAAGCATCAATTCATAGTTGCTTCTCATATGTGCCCTGACCAGGCAAGCCCGGAGTTTTAAACCCACAACCTCAGCATTCCAGGTTGACAGTTTATCCACTGTGCCACCACAGGTCAGGTGATAACTAAACTTTTGAAAACTAATGACAAAGGGAAAATCTTGAAAGTTGCCAGATAAAAATGATAATTACTTATAAAACAATTAGAATAAAAGCAAATTTCTTATCAGAAAGAATGGAAGCCCAAAGGAAGTCATACAACAGTTTTAAATGCTGAGAAAAAGAACTGTCACCATGGAATCTTATGCCCAGTGAAAATATTCTTTAGGAATAAAGGTGAAATCAAGACATTCTCAGATAAGAAAAGAACTTGTCACTAGCTGATACACCCTAAAAATGGCTAAAAAAAGTTCTTTAAATGAAAAAGAAACAACATAAGAAGGAACCCTGGAACATCAAGAAGAGAGAACACAGGGATCAGAAAACTTTAGGGTAAACAAAAATAGGCTTTCCTTCTCCTGAATTTCTAAATTATGTTTGATGGTGGAAGATAAAACTTAACAGTCTGATTTTGGTTCTAAATGCACATAAAAGGACATATTTAGAACAACTAAATTATAAATGGGAGAGGGCACAAGGACAGAAAGAGGTAAGGCTTCTGTATTTTACTTGAACTGGTAAAGTGACAACAGCAGTAGACTGTGATAAATTATGTATATATATAATACCAAGAGTAACCACTAAACATGCTATACAAAACATCACAGAAAAATTTAAAAACACTATAGATATACTGGAAGACACTGTAGATAAAATCAAAATGGCATATTATAACTGTTCAAGTGAACTATATATAGGTAAATCAAAGCATTATAGATAATTCTAAAAAATGTTCAAGTAACTCCCAAGGAAGGCAGAAAAAATAAAACAGAAATAAAAAACTGAGAGAACAAGCAGAAAACAAGTAATGAAATGACAATTACTCCTAATATATAAATAATTACATTAGCCCTGGCTGGTTGGCTCAGCGGTAGAGCTTCGGCCCAGCATGTGGAAGTCCAGGGTTTGATTCCCGGTCAGGGCACACAGGAGAAGCAGCAATCTGCTTCTCCACCTTTCCCCCTCTCCTTTCTCTCTATCTCTTTCTTCTCCTCCTGCAAACAAGGCTCCATTGGAGCAAAGTTGGCCTGGTTACTGAGGGTGGCTCCATGGCCTCTGCCTCAGGCACTAGAATGGCTCCGGTTGCAAGGGAGTAACGGCCCTGTAGGGCAGAGCATTGCCCGCTGGTGGGCATGCCAGGTGGATCCCAGTCAGGTGCATGCAGAAGTCTGTCTGTCTGCCTCTCTGCTTCTCACTTCAGAAAAATACAAAATAAATAAATAAAATAATTACATTAAATTATTGTTTATTTTTTAAAGATTTTACTTATTGATTTCAGAGAAAGAAGAAAGAGAGAGGAGAGCGAAGAGAGAATGGGCAGGGGAAAGAGCAGGAAGCATCAACTCCCATATGTGCCTTGACCAGGCAAGCCCAAGGTTTCAAACTGTCAACCTCAGCGTTTCAGGTCAATGTTTTATCCACTGCACCACCACAGGTCAGGCAATTTACATTAAATTTTAAAAAGGATACTAATGAAAAAAATTGGCAGAGTGGACTAAAACATATGACCCATCTGTATAATGTCTACAAGACTTTCACCTAAAACGTAATAATATAGGCACACTGAAAGTAAAAGAATAGAAATGAATGTCTCAGACAAACATTGGCAAAAGACAGCTAGAATAGTTACATTAATATCAGATAAAATAGATTTCAGAACAAAGAAAATTACCAGTGAGAAAAAGGAACATTTATGACCAAAGTTTCAACCTACCTACAAGCAACCCTAAATGTGCACGCACCAAACAACAAAGTTGAAAAACACGTAAGACAATACTCATAGCCTTGCAAGGGGAAACATACAAATTCATAATGGTAATTGGAGACTTCAACACTCATCTCTCAACAATTGAAAGAAACTATACATAAAGTCAAGGACCTAGAAGACCTCAGTAGCAACATCAATCAACAGAATCTAAACAATCTTTAAAAAACACTCCACCTAACAAGACTTAAATACAGACTTTTTTTTAAAGTGACTACAGGTCAGAGACCAAGATAGAATATATGTATCCTGGGCCATAAAGCAAATCTCAACAAATCTAAAAGAACTTAAATCACACAGAGTATGTCTGTCCATGATAGATTTAAACGAGAAATCATTAACAGAAGGATAACAAGGAAATCTCCAAATACTTGGAAAGAAAAAACAAAAATACTGGGCATAAAGAAAATCTCAAGAAAACACATTGAACTGAATTAAATTGAAATTTAACATAAAAATTTGTGTAACACAGCAGTGCTAAGAAGGAAATTTATACCACTAAATGCCTACAAAAGGAGAAAAGTCTCAAATTAATATTCTGTGTTTCCATCTCAAGAACATAGGGGGAAAAAGCTAAATAAACCCAAAGCCAGTAGAAGAAAATAATAAAAAACAGGAATTAATGAAATTGAAAACAAGAAAGAAAGAGAAGACACAAATGACCAATATCAGGAATAAAACAAGGTTCTTTCTAAGACAGGATGTTGACATGTACACAAGGATATCAGGGAAAAGAATTTGAGTGTTCCCAAAATAATAATTTCTTGGAAAATGATACAACCAACCTTTGGAGTACAAAACAGAAGGCAAGAAGGTCCTGAGTACTTCAGCAGTTAAATTTTGTAGAGATTAACAAGAGTGTGGTCTCTAATGTAACACCCAGGAGTTAGAGCTTAGGCTCCAGGGCTTACACACGGACTTGGGATAGAATGGAAGGTCATCCTAGCAGCACAAGCAGGCTCAGCTACTAGATCTTCGTTTGCATATCTATCACCAGGTTTGGCTACTCCAGCTACTTTTAAATACCTGTGTAGGCAGTTCTAAACACAGACCCATTAATCTAAATTTCTCATTCCCTCTTCTATCTTCCAACTACTCAGAAACTATCTTTTATAGCTGTCTTAGAAAAGGTACATTTTGAGCCAAATATAGGCTTATTCCAATTATTATGTGAATTCATTTAACCCCTATCTTTAAAATGCCTGAACTCACTATTGTAAGTCATTCATTTGAATGTGATTCCAGCAGTTACTGAAGGGAAGAAGAAAGGTGATTATGGCAATATGCAAATATTTGTTATTTTTTTCTTCACAGTTTTCTTTTTTTTTTTTTTAATTTTTTAAAAATTCTTTTTTTATTTATTCATTTTAGACAGGAGACACAGAGTGAGAGAGGGAGAAAGAAAGAGAGAAAGGGGGGAGGAGCTGGAAGCATCAACTCCCATATGTGCCTTGACCAGACCAGTGCAGAGTTTTGAACTGGCGACCTCAGTGTTCCCAGGTCGACACTTTATCCACTGCGCCACCACAGGTCAGGCTTCTTCACAGTTTTCAATGTCAACCATTTTAAAATGAAATCAAGCATAGCCTGACCAGGCGGTGGTGCAGTGGATAGAGCGTCGGCCTGGGATGCTAACGTTCCAGGTTCAAAATCCCAAGGTCACTGGCTTGAGTGTGGGCTCACCAGCTTAAGCACAGGGTCATTGGTTTGAGTGTGGGATCATAGACATAACCCCATGGTTACTTGCTTGAGCCCAAAGGTTACTGGCTCAGCTGGAGCCCCTGGTCAAGGCATGTATGTATGTATGAAAAACTGAAGTGCCGCAAATACCAGTTGAAGCTTCTCATCTCTCTTCCTTCCTGTCTGTCCCTCTCTCTCTCTCTCTTTGTCTCTCTTACTAAATAAAAAAAAAGAAGTCAATCATAAATTTAAAATAAAACTCTCTTAAACAAAACAAAACAAAAAAACCAAACCAGGCCCCCAAGTCCCCCAAAATACATTTCGTTTCTGAACAAAACAAAAAAATATATTGGATGAAATATGAGGAGAGGACTATCTCCTAATACCAGGCACACTGCTGATTAATATTAAATAACACTATGTTATTTCTTGGGTCCTTGGTAAATGCCAAAATTCTTTTACCTGACTATGCTATACTGTAACATAAATATGTCTTTAGATATTTGCCCTGTACAATTCCAAAGTTTCTTCAGGAAGTTCAAAACACAGTATAAAAGCTTGACAGGCTTCCTAAAGAACTGTAGTGCCACTAGACAGCAAGCATGTTCGTACACACAGACTGCGTCAGTAAGAACCTGTGATCCTTGCTGTACAACGACTAACTGCTCTTTACCGATTCGTAGCACCAGTGATATAATTTTCTAAGGAGGCACAGGTTCCAGGTTGTCAAGAGTATAAGGCAAAATGTCAAGTCCTGCTCTCACATTTTCTAATTAGCATCAAAAGTTGACATTTATTGTTTAGACTTTTGTTTGTTTTAAATGAAAGCTATTACTGGTACATTTTTTTTTTTTTCAGGGACAGAGAGAGAGTCAGAGAGAGGAATAGATAGATAGGGACAGACAGACAGGAACGGAGAGAGTTGAGAAGCATCAATCATTAGTTTTTCATTGCCGTTGCAACACCTTAGTTGTTCATTGATTGCTTTCTCACATGTGCCCTGACCACGGGCCTTCAGCAGACCGAGCCACCCCTTGCTGGAGCCAGCAACCTTGGGTCCAAGCTGGCGAGATTTTGCTCAAGCCAGATGGGCCTGCGTTCAAGCTGGCGACCTCGGGGTCTCGAACCTGGGTCTTCCACATCCCAGTCTGACGCTCTATCCACTGCGCCACCGCCTGGTCAGGCTATTACTGGTAAATATTTAAATGAAAGATATTAAGATATTAAATGCACTGGAATATATGAAACATATGGAAGCAAATATGTATATATACAGGGGCAAAACAGAAAACAGAACTTACACAAAAATAAGTTTTGAGTCTTGTTTTTTTTTTGGTGACATTTCTCTCTCTTCCCTTTGATGACTATTTTCATAAACAGCATAACAACTATCTACATAAGTGCACTAAGTTTTTTTTTTGCTTTCTCTTGGCTCACTGTTCATCATTAAAACAAACCACCACCTAAAAAATATTCTTAAATAAATAATAAATTAAAAAAATTAAAATAAAAAAATAAAAAATAAACAATAAATAAAAATAAAAATAAATAATAAAATTAAAAAAATAATAAATTAAAACCACCACCATCATCACTACCAAAACCTTACTATATTCAAGACAGTTGTTACTATATACAAGAGCTCTCTACATCCAATGACCAAAGACAGGGTTCAAGGAACCCCCAGGACTACCTAAGGGATGCGGGATGAGAACTGACACTTGACAAGTCACTGTTTTATCCTCACCCTTTTAGAGGTCTGAGCATTATCAGAAAGTTACACATGGAACTAACAACCATACCTCTACATTCTCTTCCTCCTTGTACCCAGGAATCAATCTATTGCTTATTTGGGGAGGGGTGGGTCACTGAGCTGGCATTAGGTGGCCATGAAATCAATATGGATCTCTTGTATTATGGGAATCTGCATGATCTACTGAAATGAGCACTGCTCTTGGTGAAGTTATGAGACTTGGAAATAAGTTCTGAGTCTTTAAGTGACCATGTGAAAGCATATATTTTTTAAAAGAAAAAAATGCTAAATGGAATGTGTCATTCTCAATGTAGGTTGGAGCAGTGGTTCTTAACCTGGGTTCTATCGAACCCTAAGGGTTCAATGAGTCTGTCTCAGGGGTTCGGAGAAGCCTCTGCCGTGGAGGCCAGAATAAAGTAATACCGTAATTTGTTGTGAGTTCATGCACTTTGTTGGTTTTGTTCTTTGAGCAAGTGGATGTTCATGCACGGCTCATTTTGTGCACCAGTAAAAATACATATACCTATGTCTTGAATTTGGAAAAAAAAATCATATTTTATTTATCACTACATATTTTATTTATCACTAAAGAAGGGTTCGGTGAATGCACATATGAAACTGG
Source organism: Rhynchonycteris naso (assembly GCA_037038555.1). Lineage (NCBI taxonomy): Eukaryota > Metazoa > Chordata > Mammalia > Chiroptera > Emballonuridae > Rhynchonycteris > Rhynchonycteris naso. The sequence continues at coordinate 239,739,817 of CM072995.1, read as the reverse complement.
TGGGTTCGGTACCTCAAAAAAGGTTAAGAACCACTGGGTTAGAGGAAAGCTGATTCTAATAAGGAAGATTTACCAATTACTTCCTATCCTGGAGATTACATTAATCCCTTCCTTTTCTTCCCAGGGTAGATTTGTCCTACATATTCTGATTTAAAATTACCTCTAGAATAAACCATTTCACTATTCATGATGGGAGTGTACTTTACCCTTCAAAACTGACATGATGAGGAAGAAAAATAGTCAAGGACCAGTAGACTGGACGATCTTTAAGGTTGGAGAGCAGCAGTTATAAGGAAAACAGTATAGGAATAGAGAAGCCAAGAAACCTGAATCATGGTGCTGGCTTTACTGTGCCCAGTTAGTGATTTGGGGAATTACTTGTCCTCGTTTCCTTAAACTAGGATTTTAAACTATGTGTTCTCTAAGATCCTTCTAAATTCTAAAATTTTATGCGTTCATGTTTTAAAAGCAGGGCAGTGTAGATGGGTGGGATAGAAACTGTCCTTGTGGAATGGCCGGGCTCAAGCTTCCTTTTCTAGGAACTTCTGTTCTGCTCCTTTGGGGTCTGGCTGCTTTCTGTGCCTGGATCCCCCTCTACCAGCATCCTAGGCATTCCCTTACCTCTTCTATTTCCTATATTTCAGGTCTGCCTTTTTTGGTCTACTCCCTTACTTTGATAGAAAACCTCTGGAATAAGAGTATAAGAGGTAAAATTTTTTGAGACTCTGAATGTCTGACAATGCTTTTATTCTCCTTTCACACTAGGTTAACAATTTGGTTGGATGTATCATTCTACTTTGGATATACTTTTCCTTCAAAAATTATCCACATCCACTAGCTTACAAGTATGTCTTTAGAGAAGTGTAAAACTATTTTGATTCCTGATCCTTTACCTATGGCCTGTTTCAACCTTGGCTCTGGAAAGTTTGAATTATATTCTCCTTGTCTCCTATGATACATTTCATAATGCTGTGTCTTTGTATTGGTCTATTTTTAATACTGTGCTTACTATTCATTGAATCTTTTTGTATGACAACTAATGTTCTTTAATTTTTTTTTCTTTTTTCTTTAATTCAGTGAGGAGGGGAGGCAGAGACAGACTCCTGCATGCTCTCTGATCCACCCAGCAAGCCCAGTAGAGGGTGATGCTCTGTCCATCTGGGGCATTGCTCTGTTGCTCAGCAACTGAGCTCTTCTTAGCACCTGAGGTGGAGGTCATGGAGCCATCCTCAGCACCCGGGGGCCAGCTCGCTCCTATTGAGCCATGGCTGCAGGTGAGGAAGAGAAAGAGAGAGAGAGAGAAAGAGAGAAGCAAGGGGGGGGGTGTTGAAGGAGAAGATGGGCACCTCTTCTGTGTGCCCTGACTGAAAATTGAACCCGGGACATCCACATGCCAGGTCAATGCTCTATCGGTGAGCCAACTAGCCAGTTCCATGTTCTTTAATTCTAGGAAAAACCTTTTATTTCTCTTTCTAGGATTCATGAAAAACTATTTCCTAGACTGATCCTTCAAGTGTCTTACACCTTCTTTTCTCTCATTTTGTTTTTCTAAGATTTCTCCATTTTAATATTCCATCTTTATCATGTTTTTATATCGGCTTCTTTAATTTATAAAAGTTCTTTTGTTGTTTGTTTGTTTTTGTACTATCTTATTCATGTTTCATGGATGCTGTAGCTTACTTTTCCACAAAACTGGATATTATCTCTTAGGTTTTCTTCTCCCTACAGAGACTCTCTATCCTTTAAGTTGATTTCTTTGTTTGTTGGGTTTGTTACTTAGATTTCATGCTAGAGTCTTTCCTCAGAAATTTAATGCTCCTTGTTTGTCTAAAAAGATGACTGGAAGCTGTCAGCTAGCAAAGCTCAGAAATCTGAACTTCGCTGGCATTCTGACTAGGCCACTCCCTTGAGGAATCACTAATGTTGCTCTTATTACTTTCTGTCAAGAATAGTCAGAATTCCCAGGGTTAACTCTTCAAATCTTATGCCTAGGTGATATAAGTCTTGGAGCCAGATAGGGGAAGGTGGCTGAAAAGTTCTCACCATTCTGTATCTAACCCTCATCTTACTATTTTCATCTGTGTTTATTCTGTCCCTGTTCAAGGACCTTTTGTCTCATCCTGTCTAGAAAACTGACCCACAGTAGTCTGCTGACATGATGGGGGGGAAGCCATCTTGGCTTCACATAGTAGAAGATGGGAGTTGAGAATCTGTCTACTTCAGATTTTTAATCAATCACTGTTTTTAGCCTTACATAATTCCTCAATTACAAATTTCACACTCATTATTACCCTTTATCACTATCAAGTCTTTGAGGATTCACAGTGTGTGTCAGGTTACTTCTCACCTTCCCACACTACTAAAGGATGTAACTTTCTCAGGTATGCAGTCCATTATCACTAACACACCTGCTTTTCAGCTAATTTTGTTACTATTACTTCCTGTCCCATATTCTTTGCCCTTGTTGATTTATGTCTTAAAAAAAAATCTTCTATTCTTTCAGTGATGTTTCAGCAGGGAGCAAAAACAGAAGTGCGTGTTCAAGTAGCTGTCTGTGCTCTGAAACCGTGTATACTCACAGGAAGTATAACTCCTGTCTCTCTCTTAGGGACGCTATCCCTCCTCCGCCTTCTACTTGCCCCAGTACTTTGGCATCTGACCTCTTCTTTACTTTCATTAGATATAATATGAAAAGCTTAAAATAATTTAAAGTGTTTATTGGTATCTGATCATCTAAAATGAGTTTAAACTTTTTGTATTTCTCTTTATCCCATGCCTAAATCATGTACAAATAAATATCATTTATTTTTGTGTGACACCTACCAAATGGCATTTTGTAGTTTACAAAGTATCTTCACAAACAACATCGCATTTTACCCCTAAAAACCGCACTGCAAGGATAGGCTATTTTATACACAGAATGGGAAAGAAATGGTTAAACTGTAGGCCTGTAATCTCTCTTCTTTTTGAGGGGCAGGAGGATGCTCCCAGGAAAGAAATTTCTTTGTATACATGCTAATTACAGACATCCTGAAAACAAATGTATAGTATTTGCTAGCTAGAAAACCATTTTGGGGGTGGGGAGCTGAGTGACTTACATAGCAGGAATTTATTTTCTCACAGTTCTGAAAGCCAGAAGTCCATGATCAAGCTGCCAACATGAGAATTCTTACTTGCAGAATGCACCTGATATGTCTAAGACTGCTTATGTCTAATAAACCAGGAATCTCTGGATTTATGGGGAATGGCACCCTGGAAAATGTAACTATCTGGACATAACATTGAGATGTTTTATGATTAAAATGACTTTCTTGTGTAAGTCCTGTAGAAACTTTTGTTAATGGGTTCTGAAGTAGAAAGAAAACACGTGCCGATCTAGACTGAACATCCCAGCGCATTTGCTTTGCCTGTGCCTCACGATCGTTTATATACTTATGTCACTAGTAAAGCCTGATCCTCGTTAAGATCTCTGAAGTGAATCAGTGTGATCTGACAATCCAATTTTTGGTGTTATTCCACAAGGAAATTGAGGTTTAGAGTGATTAAATATTTGCTGAAAGTCACATGCTAAAAATGGTCAAATGGGTAGAAACCAAGTCCTAAATCACACTCTCCTGTGACACACCCTACATGATGGAAAAACAACAAACTCTAGGTTCTGAAATCAAAAACAGAATCGCCTCCTGGTTCTATAACTGCTCAGCTGTTTCATTTTGGGCAAATGACAACACTGAAAGTCTATTTCCTATATACCATCTCTTATGTAAAACAGAAAAGATATCTTAATGATCACTGTAATAGAACAATAGATAAAATAGAGCAGAACATTTAGAAATATTTTTAAAGGATGCAGAGAACAATGCATTGCGTACTTTTTTCCTGTAATGCCTGGAATTTATTCAGTTCCTCATTTTCTTCATCACTCTCCTCACTGCTCGTGCTGCTGACATCCAAAACAATGTCCCTTTTGGGGTCTACTCGGAGAAAATTGCGGCATTCAAAAGTCAGGTGGCCAGCTAAGGAAAGCAAAAAAAAATGTGAATAACAAAATAATAGCACATGATACGCTTTTTTTGTTTTGCTGACTCATGGTAAGCAACAAGGTACAATTTTAATAACATGTTTAGTTTTAACTTTTATTCAATGGGGTAGTTTGCTTCCCCTGAATGCAACCCTCAGAGAGAGAATGTCTTCCTTTCTTCATCAGGGGTTCTAATTCAAAGCACATTTTTTTCTAATTTTTGAATCCTTATATTTTCCCTTTCTATATACTAAAGAAACTATTCTCATATGTACTTAGTATTTTATATTTAATTCCTTTCCCATACCTTTATCTTCTCAACTTTACTACTATATTCATGCAATTAGAGTACAAAGCTTTCATATAATTAAGGTACCATGAAAACATAAAACAATGTGCTCTTCTAAAAACACCTAAACCTTTAATTCTGACATCATTTACCTCCTAAAGATTTTTTCCTATAAGAAATATACAATAGTTGTCTACTTATAGCATAATACAATTTTTTTTTTTTTTTTTTTTTTTTACAGGGATAGAGAGAGAGTCAGAGAGAGGGATAGATAGGGACAGACAAACAGGAACGGAGAGAGGAGAGAAGCATCAATCATTAGTTTTTCGTTGCCGTTGCAACACCATAGTTGTTCATTGATTGCTTTCTCACATGTGCCTTGACCGCGGGCCTTCAGCAGACCAAGCCACCCCTTGCTGGAGCCAGCGACCTTGGGTCCAAGCTGACGAGCTTTTGCTCAAGCCAGATGGGCCCGTGCTCAAGCTGGTGAGCTCGGGGTCTCGAACCTGGGTCTTCCGCATCCCAGTCCGACGCCCTATCCACTGCGCCACCACCTGATCAGGTTAATACAATTTTTTGAAAAATCAAATATTACAAACACTAGAAAAGCACCAGAAATAACACAACCAGTAGGTAAGTGCCAATCACCCACACGTTAACCTTTTGTCACATTCACCTACAATTTTTATACGGGAAATGTCGGCATGCTAGTGCACACACACCGCTGGAGAGCCTGCCTCGTCTTCTGGAACCCTGACTCAGTCCCACTCCACTCTTTCTGTCCTCAGTAGTTGAGATACTTAAGTTAGTGTCTTGTCTTTACCAAATGGCATATTATATTATTATTTTTTAACAAAAACTCAATTATACTTACCTATCATTCTGCAACTTGTTTCTGCCACTTAATATTACATTTTGTGATTTAATGATGTTAACATAAGTAGATGTAATTATCTCATTTCACCTAATGAATACTGTTCCATTGAATAGAGATAAAATGTATTTATCCTTTCTACTACTGAAAGAACGTTAGGCTGCTTCCAGTCTTTTGCCACTGTAATAATGCTGAAATGAACAGCTGTTCATGTCTCCTTGTGCACATACAGCACAGTTTCTGTAAAGAAGCAGCTCTCGATTGTTTTTGACTATGACTGAATGATGGTAAAAGACAACAGTCCAACCAAGCATACTTGCATACACATTCATATAAAAATACACAGAGGCACAAAAATCAAAATGGAAGTTACACGAAGCACAACTATACAGGGTGGGGCAAAAGTAGGTAACAGCTGTGAGTATGCAAAGTAGTTTATTCTTGTATTATTTTTATTAATTATTGGAATATCTTCCAATACGAACAACTGTAAACATCCTTTTCCCCATCCTGTACCTGATATTAAAAAAAAAAAAACAATGCTGACAGCAACCACATAACTGATTTCACAACCCACAAATGATTTACCACAACTACGTGCTAGGGTTTATTTCTAGTTCTCTCTTAATTTGAGGGTGAAGTCCTTTGGAAAAGTTCTAGAATTACACAGGAACATATTCTATTAGAGTCCCAATACGGGGCAAGCCCTGGGCCTTGCTTTTGATCCCCTGGCACTTGCCAGCTCATGAAAATAGAAGTTAAAGAATGTTGGCTTCAGCAAACACCCTCCAGACTTAACTCTTAAAATTTCTGCTTTTCTTTGGTTGTTGCCCTCTAAGTATTCTTTATATTCTTCCTAGCATACTAATATACATAAAATATGTAGTACATATTTTATATGTTTCTTTATTGTTTATATGAGGTCTAATCTAATTATTGTTGGAAACAAGGTTCTTCTGTTGTGATTTCCAAGTAAATCATACAGAAGTGTTTTTAGTTTCTAAACAGGGAATTTTCAGAATATGCTTTTGTTTAAATTTATTATATTGGTAGCAGAGAATGGGATCTGTATCAGTTCCTTGGTATTTGCTGACATCTCTTTTGTGGTCTACCATGTACCACATTTAGGAAGAGAGTTGATAGATATTTTAAAAGAATATTGCTTTGCCTGACCAGGTGGTTGCACAATGGATTGAGTGCTGGCCTGGGACACGGAAGCCCCAAGGTCTCTAGCTTGAGTGCAGGCTCATCTGGCTTGATCTCGGGCTCACCAGCTTGAGCGTGGGATCATAGACTTAAAACCCAAGGTCGCTGGCTTGAGCCCAAGGTCACTGGCTTGTGCAAGGGGTCACTGGCTCTGCTGTAGCCCCCACGTCAAGGCACATGAGAAAGCAATTGATGAACAACTAAGGTGCCGCTATGAAGAATTGATACTTCTCATCTCTCTCCCTTTCTGTCCGTCTGTCCCTATCTGTCCCTCTCTCTGACTCTCTGTCTCTGTAAAAAAAATAAAAGAATACATACCGCTTTGTTGAATAGGGGTCTATGTCAATTTTGTTATTCAAATCTTCACCTTATTTTTGTTTAATAACAAAGAAAATTTTAAGTACCTGTATCACAGAGTTGTCCATTTCTCCTTGTGATAGTTTTTGCTACAGGTATTTTGAGATTATATGTCAGCACATTTAAGATAATTATTTTTGGCTGAATGTTCTTGAATCTCTCTTTATTCCTGGTACTGCTCTGGCCTCAGGAGTCTGATGTTAAAATGGCTCTACATTTTGGTTATTATTAGTTGAATTATATGGAGTTAGAATTTTTATGAGTAAAACAGCTGAATAATAACAATATTCAACATCTTATGTTATTTCCCCTCTATGCCTATATTTTAAAATTTTCTATGTAGTTTTTGGTTTTCTATAGTTTTATTAATAATGACATGTAGCTGGACTTAAGTTTCTTAATCAAATGTGATGCCAGACCAATTTTTAATGTTAATTTCTTAGGTTGGAAAAATAGTTTCTGCCTCATTGGGTGGTCCCCGCATAAATAAGATAAATGCCTTATACAAGAGGCTTCAAAGTGATCTCTATTCCTTTCCCCATGTGGAAGAAAGCCCTCATCTGACCATGCTAGCACCTTGATTTTGAATTTGCAAACTCTGGATCTATGAGCAATACAGATCTCTGGTTTTTTTGTTTGTTTGTTTGTTTTTTACAGGGACAGAGAGAGAGTCAGAGAGAGGGATAGATAGGAGCAGACAGACAGAAACGGAGAGAGGTGAGAAGCATCAATCATTAGTTTTTCGTTGCCATTGCAACACCTTAGTTGCTCATTGGTTGCTTTCTTATATGTGCCTTGAGCATGGGCCTTCAGCAGACTTAGCAACCCCTTGCTGGAGCCAGCGACCTTGGGTCCAAGCTGGTGAGCTTTTGCTCAAGCCAGATGGGCCCGCGCTCAAGCTGGTGAGCTCAGGGTCTCGAACCTGGGTCTTCTGCATCCCAGTCTGACGCTCTATCCACTGCGCCACCGCCTGGTCAGGCAAGAGATCTCTGTTGTTTAAAAGCCACCTAGCCTGTGGTATTTTGTTATAGCAGCCCTAATGGACTAAGGCAATTCTGTACTTTTCTCATGGAAATTTCTTGAAAACGGAGACATCATAGACTTTCTCCACTTTTTTTATTCTCAACATTTGGCCTGAATCTACATAGTTTGTTTCATGACTTACAGGTCTACTTAAACTAATTCTGCTAAGGTCAGAAAGCATCCTACCTCTCAAATCCAATGAACATTTCTCAGTCTGTTTCTTAAAAATCCTATCTGTCACACCTAACAATGCTACTGCATTTTAAAAAGTCTTTACTCCATTGGCTTATGTGATGCTGCCCACTCCTATTTCTCCTGGCATTGTACTTTCTTGGTCACTTTTTGTTCAGCTCATGCCTCTATATATACTTTACTCCCTATGCTAATATTATACTCCATCAAGAGTTGGTTATTTGATTGTTCCAAAATTTGCTTATACAGTATCATGTAGGTCAAAATAATGTTAAGTGTGGGGAAAAAATGAGTGGTTATTTCTATGAAACAAAGCTGTACTTTTGGAAAGACTTGATTTAGGTGAATTGCTTTTAAAAAGCAGTTTTCAAAGTAGGTATTGGCAAGAAGACTGTAAAAGACGGGACAAGGGTTGGGGGGAATCTAAAACAATGAGAAATGTTCCTGTTTCTCAAAGGGGATGCACACAATTCTTTACTGCCCAGGAATGTCCTACACACTGCAGATCGTTTATAACCCCTGGACCAGTCACTAAATGTAATACTGTTCTCCACCCCTACAGACAGCTTAAAAAAGAAACCCCTCCAGAGATTTCTGGGAGGCACTATCACCCCTAGTTGAGAACTAATGATGGAATAATTTTGCATCAGATTTCTTTACAAGTATCTTAACTGTTTCTCCATCTTTGAAGAAATAAGCTATACAAGTGGAAAATGCATTCCAGAGATGATTTGCACTCAAAAGACTAATTACCAAAGCCATAGGCAAAGTAAAGATCATGATGATGTATCAGTAGATTAGCATTTTAAGTTAAAGAAAATGGTAAGGGCATTTAGGTATGTTTTTGTTTCCTACCTCTGTGATCAAATGCACAACTAGAATCTACTGTATTGAACTTTTAAGCACATTTTCTGAGAACTATCATAATTATTTGAGAAATGTATTCCATAGACAAAGGCCTAGTGTCCCAGTATCTTTACAATATTCAGAAGTTGCCAATGTAAAAAAAAAAAAATCAAATAAAATAAAAACTCATTATGGAAATAACCATTCTTCTACTTTTGCTTAGGAAAATCTGCCATGAAAAAGTGAAATCCATGTTATTAACACATTCATCCTTAATTTGAAACTTTTAAAAACAATATAACTACTATGGAAACATACTGACAAAATCTTTTTAATCAAGCATTAACATTTTAAAAAGTGTATAATCACACCACTACTTTCACAACAAAGGCAATACTTTTTTATAACTGATAATATCCACATTTTTATGCATTAAAAACATTTAGATGGTAAAAAATAAAAATTAAAAAAAAAAAAACATGTAGATGGTTTTGTTGACCTTTCTCTTATCTTTATAAGCAATACAAAGTTCTGGCCTCCAAATAACAGATAATTTAAAAAATTCAATTTCTATGAGAAAGACCTATAAATCGAGGAGATCCTTACCTCTCATAGCTGTAAGATGTAAATTTAACCCAGGAAGAAAATATTACTAAGTTTTTCCACAGGAGACAAATCAGAAGTTGTTAAATAACTTAATCCCTAAAATCAATAATATGAATAATCAGGAAGGAACTAATGTTGGAAGACTGTCAACACGATTTCCTTACTTAGCTTCACAGAAAAGTTTCTAATTACTAAGAATGCTTTTATTTGTTCTTTAAAATAAAATAACAGTGAGGAGATTAGATCAACGAATATTCTATTTCCAAACAAACATACAAAAAATAAACAATCAAAACCCCACACATTTTAATTGTTTTCCTACAAGTCTTAAGTTAAAAGAAGTCCAAGTAGATAAACAGATTTGAAGTAAATACAGATTTTTTTATACACAGTAGGTTCCAAAGTCTTGAATAAAGAATAAGACATGGTAATTAGCAAGGACTGAGAAAAAGTAAATGAGGCAGAAATAAATATAAACAAATGAAAAGATTTTGCTGCACTCATTCTTTGCATGCAACTACAGTCTTGAAGTTTTTATTTATATGAAGAATACGTGTACTTATATACCCTCTCTGTGAACTGAGCAGGCTTCCCTGAGCCAGGTTTGCGCCTTCATGTGGAGGCATGAGACAAGTCCTCCCGGTGTGCTTTTATTGTGAGTCCTTCTAATGAAGATCTATTGTCAGCATCCTTTTTTATAGCATGTTCTTTCATGGAAATCTCTCTCTCTTATCTATTTTTTTTGAGCACCTTTATTTTGTTAAAAAAATAACTCTTTTATGAATTGGAGTATCAACAACAAGTGAGGATCATTTGCATGGTCTCCAAACAACTTAGAAAGCAGCAAATGCCATTATAGCTGTCACCAAAGCTTTAGAGATGGTTATATTTGAATAGAGAAACAGCCTGACCAGCGGTGGAGCAGTGGATAGAGCATCGGATTGGGATGCAGAAGGCCCAGGTTCAAGACCCCGAGCTCGCCAGCTTGAGCACGGGCCCATCTGGCTTGAGCAAAAGCTCGCCAACTTGGACCCAAGGTCGCTGGCTCCAGCAAGGGGTTGCTCGGTCTGCTGAAGGCCCGTGGTCAAGGCACATGTGAGAAAGCAATCAATGAACAACTAAGGTGTCGTAACGGCAATGAAAAACTAATGGTTGATGCTTCTCACCTCTCTCCATTTCTGTCTGTCTGTCCCTATCTATCCCTCTCTCTGACTCTCTCTCTCTCTGTCCCTGTAAAAATAATAAATAAATAAATAGAGAAACAGTTGTTTACAGTACATAATTACAAATTTTGAGTATATAATTGCATATTTTAAAGTTTACTTTTCTATTCCATTAATCATAATGGGGATTAATGATCTTTTACATCAAATTCTGTGAACAGACTCTGGGTCCAATTTCACCCTTCTTTATAAAGAGTAAATTCAATAAATAGGAAAATGCTTATAATTTTCATTGCTTTTCCCTCTTCACCAGCATATGGAAGGATAAGGAATAAAAGAATAAGTGCATGTGTACTTTTTGGGGGTACTGATTTTCTCCAGACTTCTGAATCTATTACTCAACTGGTACTTCATGACATTTTTGCTGCTCACCAGCTATACTGCCACTAAGTCTATAGCATGAAATAAAAGTATTTAGTGTTGACAGATAAATTTCTGAATCATCTGAAAACATGAGCTAAATAACAGGGCTAAAGGACTACCTGTGCCCAGAGCCCTAAAATCTGGATGCTGAATCACACTGCCCACTGAGCCAATGATTCACTGCATACGTTATTAATTAAAATATATTTTTTTAATTTTTATTGATTTCAGCTGGAGAGGAAAGGAGGGAAAAAGAGAGAGGGAGATAGACAGAGACAGGAACATTGATCTGTTTCTGTATGTGTCCTGACCGGGGATCAAACTGGCAACTGTGTGTGCCTTGGATGATGCTCTAACCAACCAAGCTATCGAGCCAGGGCCAAAATGCTATTTTTAATGTACTTACGGTAGCCACATTTTTTGCAGCCTGCTCGAACACTGTCCTTGTTGCAACCTAAAATACAATTGGATAACATTTTAGGTGACATATGAAGTAAAAACATAAACATTTCCTCACATAAAACACCTAACAAAATCACTTAGGAGATAATTTATTTCTTAAAAAAATCATTTCAACCCAGCTTATTAACACTACTCAATTATTATGGTTATTAGGAATTATTGAAAAAGCCAATTTGCTCAAATTATTTCCCTTAACAACTACTTTAAAAACATAATTTTTCTAATTCAACACATGCAGTATATAATAGTCAAAAGCTTAAACATTCTCCTGATTCTGTAACACTGAAGAAGAAAAGCCAGGGTATCCCAGCCTGCTCCTCACATGTAAAGTAAGTAATTACTGGACATATATGAACATTTAGGTTAATGTATGTTTCTCCGCTTTCTCTTAGAAGAAATATGACTTTATTAAAAAAAAAAAAACTGATGAAATTCCAGAAAAACTTTAATTGCTAGTTACTGTAAAACACATCTCAATTCAGCACTCAAATTATAATGAGAAAACAACCAGTCACATATTCACTCTAATCGATGCTTAGCAATATTTACAGTATCTTTGTATAATTAGTGGTACATGCAGGTGAATATTAAAGATATAAATAAAAGATAAAATAAAACTAGATTTTATTGTGATAAAATATCCATAACAAAATTTATCATTTTAACTTAGTGGCATTAAAGACGTTCATCATGTTGTACAATTACCACCGCTATCTATATATTTCCAAAATTTCTTCAGCATCCTAGATAGTGGCTGTTCCCATTAAGCAACAGCTGGCCATTCCCTCTTCTCTCTATCCACTGCTAATTTCTATTCTGCTTTCTGTCTCCATGAATTTGCCTAGTTGAACTATTTCATATATGTGGAATTATATAATATTTGGCCTTTTGTGTCTGGCTTATTTTACCTAGCATAATGTTTCCAATGTTCATCCAGATTATAGCATATATCAGAATGTCATTTCTTTTTATGACTGGATAATATTCCATTATATGTATATGTAGTTGAAACTAACTAACTTTCAATAAGAACTTCCATCAACCAGTCAGAGGGCCAATACAGTATTATTCTGTTTTCTTAATGAAGGTCATCTTACTCCAAAACCCTTCAAATGGCGATACCATCTCAATTTAATAATAGAGTTCACAGAGTACAAATATAAAACAGTGCTTATTTTAAAAGACCATTTTCAAACTATTTCTTTTATGTTATGACGTCAGAACATTAGGCATTTTTCCCCAATCCCAATTTTGCTTTAAAATATACATTACTGAGTTGTTCTAGTGAAAATAGTCAGTTCTGCAATAATGCTTGTTTTAAAAACATGAATTTGTTTTACTGCAACTGATATGACAGGACAATATGAGCATACCGTGACTCTGTGTCCCCAGAAAACATTAGATAAATGGAAAAACTGCATTCAGCTGCTCTGAGCTTCATAGAAATATACAACATATACAAACCGACACAACTCAAACCATTTCTAACCACCTAAGTTCACCGTGTGTGTTGTGAGCAGTGCCCACACACATATGGTGTGACAACTTTCATCTGATTTCATATCCTCACCTTTCCACCATTACTTCAGAACTCACAAGCTGTAAACTTCAGGTCTTTTAAAAGGTATAAGTAGTTCCTTATTTATTGTAAGTATTTAGGTATCTTTTAATCAACTAACATGCAAAAATATACTACTATTTTCATCAGGTTCCTGTTATTTTTTATGTATCACTAATGAAGTGTTTGAGTGTTGTACCTAATCTCCTTTTTGTCTCATAAATGTTGTGGTTTTATTGCAAAGATTAGGAAGAGATATGCTGCACTTTAGCAGAACTGTGGAATAAAATTGGATTAATAATAAAATCTGAGGTTCTTTAAATATGAAATAACTGCAGGCTGAAAAAAAGCTCAGAGAATACAGGTCAATGTAAGTCTGTTTCCACAGAAATCACAGACACTGAATAAAACTGTACTTAATGGACTATTACCATTCCTATAACCAACTAACAATGTTGCAATGGACAGACCCAAATGATCTCATATGAGCATGTATTATAAGTTAACTCATTTATGAGTAAAGACATTGATAAAACTCATCCAAGTATCTCATATTTTTTGAATGAACAAAATATGAAACTTTTCCAGAGCAGGTGATCTTTAACAAAGTTTTAAGTTTTATAAGAAAGGGAAATATAAAAAGAACTCTACATAAAGTAATCAACCTTTTCCTGGTTAAATTAAGATTTCAAACTTTATTGGTTTATACTTTGCATGACTGCGTGGCAATAAAATGCTTCTACCTGGAACTTTGAATCTGATGCATCTGACATAATACATCTGAGACAAGGGACTCAATGAAGTAGGGACAGGTCATTCACTCTGTCAGGACCCCGTTCCTAGTGGCAGGATGGTACTGGCAACAACAGCCCTAACTAGGTCTGGGCCTCTGCAGGATCTTGACCATGGGTTCCCTTGATCTTATCTATTTTCTGAGACTTATTTTCCAGCCTTTCTTAGATTTTGTGAACTCCCTGATATCTTTCCCTTTCTGCTTAAATTATCCAATCAATTTAGTCAGTTTTTGTTGTTTGGAATAAAACTCTGTGAACACAATCGTACATACTTGAAGTCGACACCAAACTGAATAGCAAAGCTATATTGTGAAGCCCATACACTAATGAGAAGTTATCCATTTCCTCATCTTAGGTCTCCATGCTCTTCTTTGTTCTATTCCTCTTTAAAGTTTGCTAGGCTGTTCAGAGTACTAAACCCTGCCTCGCTCAAAGTGTTCCTTTGTAATCATAACCTATAATCCAAAAAACAGACTTTCAAAAAAAAACTTGTAAAGTTGACTACATAAAAATATCTGAATGACAAAGACCACCAAAAGCAAACTGAAAAGTCACATGAAAACTTGAAAAAAAAATGTGATTCAAAGCACCAATAAAGGGCAATTATCCCTACTATATAAATCCCAGCAAATCATTAAGAAAAAGACCAATAGGAAAATAATCGGCAAAGAAACTGAACAGAAAGTTCAGAGAAGAGAAACAACTTTGAAACACAGGGAGGGATGCTCAGTCTTATTCACAATAGCATACATTAAATTCTACTCTATGATTCCATCTTCACTTATCAGAACAGAAAAGACTGAAAAGGTTGCCGAGGGTCTGGGGAAATATACTCCCTCCCGTACACTGTTGACAGGAGAGGAAAGCAGCACCATCTCTAAGGAAAGCAAGCTACCAAATCCTTCTGAACTCTACCTGTGTGTATTCCTGTGACCCAGGACTTCCACAGCTGGGAATTCATCCTCTCAATTTACTTGCACAAATGCAAACTGACTTATGTACAAAGTAGGCACTGCAACTTTGTTTGTAATAGTAAAAGAATAAAAACAGTTTAGATAAATCAGGTATGGAAGGATGAGGATGGTCTTTAATGATAGGTGATCATTTCTAAGACATAAAGAGAAAAGAACAACATGTAGAACAGTGCTAAAACAGTATGTAGTATGTTGTCATTCATATAAAAGAAAGGAGATTTAATATATATTTATATAAAATATAGATTATATGTAGATTTTATTTAAAGATAGAGATATGCCAAAAAAATCTCTACAAAGATATACATTAGTCACCTGAAGAAAGGAGAATGGGGTCCTGGGGAAGAAAGGGTGCGAGACATGTCACTATACACCTTCTGGTATCTTTAAAATTTGAAACGTGAATAACTTGCCTTCTTAAAAACAAAACAAAACAAAAAACCCTCACTCAAACCAAATCCTAACACGAAGAGTTGCCGTCATGCAAGCATTCTCTGACAAAAGACAATGATTTTACCTGCAAATGTTTCAGAGAAACTACATTGCAGACTTTCAACAGAATTTTAACTGATGGTTTTAGGGACAAATTTGAGGTTTTTATTTCTTTTATTTGTTAAATGTATAAAGGGCATACTCTAAATCTAGCATTCTGTTAAACCACCTCAGCGGCAGAGAAGGGCACAGGTAACACGCCTGGTCTGTTATATCCCAGTAACTTAAAGACGTAAAGATCAGTTTCTCTAGATTCCGGACCACGTCAGATGACCTTGTATACAACTCAGTGCTTGGCACCGTGCAGAGGCATTATGAGGTCTTAACTACCATCTGTTGCTTTGAGGTTTAAACTTAAGAAAACAGTTCCGCAACTAGAACTAGGTGATTTCTGTAGCTCCCCGTTGCCTGCTATGAAACTAAATAGTGTCTGCAGTGTCTCTGGCCCATCTGAGGCGAGACGGGCACCAGAAGAAAAGGACTAAGAGAAGGATACTAGAAATCCAAATAACAGCCACTGGGCAGGGGAAGGGGGAAAGACAGAGGCACATGGGAACTTTCTAAGGTGACAGAAATATTCAAATCTTGTTCTGGGTGACAGATGGACACACACACATACATACTTCCTTAAGCTATCTATACATTTGTGATCTGTGCATTTTAACATGTAAATTATATCTTAGTAAATTAGTTAGCATAAAAGGCAGAAAAAAGTAACAGTTGCAAAAGATAAAGGTTAGAGAAGACCCCAAATGGAGAATGATTAAAGGAAGGAGAAAATGAGAAAGTGATGAAGTGTCCTTCACAGCTGCCTAGGTTGTTCAGTGGTCTCCAAATGTATGGCAAGCCGTCATATTGTCCTACATTTATTATCCTGAAATTTCTTATCACCTAATGTTTCCAAAGTCAACAATTTAGTCATTAGAAAGTTTAATAGTGATACTTGTAACAATATTATATTTCTCTCTTACTACTATGGACTTAGGGGAAGGCTGTCAAAGTTTCCTTTGTATTAAAATATTTTCTATAATCATTTAAATTTAAAATTAAACAGCTTAAGTAATGAAGCTTTCTTTCTATTAAGCAGTTAGCAATCATCTCTGTCCATTCTTTTCATTTTCAACTTGATTAGATTCAATTTGATTAGATTCCTTTCTCTATTTGTAACATTTCATGTTTTACACTCATTTACTCTATTATAGTTTTTGTTATGATAGTTTGGGGATCCTTAGAGATAACTTCAATTTCTTTTGCTTTCAAAAGTCAAACTTTGGTCAGATTTCATACCATATAGGTACTATCTATACATAATATGTATATATTTTGCTTAAGGTAAATGGAAAGTATAACTTCAAGTATTTAATCTTTTTTATTGCTTTCTATTAAGAATTATAGATATAATCCTTTTGGGGGATCCCCAAATATTATACTGTGGGAAAAGTAAAAAGAAGAGCAGAAATAAAAAATTTCCTTAACAATGTCATCCAAATCTTATTTTACCCTCGAAAGAAAAATCAAATAGTTGCCATTTAAAATTACTGACATGAAAGAGCTAACACTTAAGTAAATTCATAAAATGCTTTTGTTCACTTGCCTCAGAAAATACAAATCACCTGTAAAGAAAAAAAGCTATAGGTATGACCAGTTTCAACTAAGAAGAGACATAAAGATGTTTAGTTTATTATCTAATGAAGCACAATCAAGACTGCTGTCAAGATTAGTCTGTTTATTTGAGTACTAGATTCCAATTGAAAGCAATTCTAGTGACCAACCCTCTAAATATCACTTACTTTCTTTGGGTAGAACTCGGAAATGAGGTTAGAGAAGCCATAAAGATGAATAAAGTGAAGTCCCACATTAAAGGAAACCACAACATGCTAGGGGATCTAGAACATTGCACTCACAGCAGTCATGCATGCTAAGAATGTACCAGTATAAAAGACACATAGCTATACTACAGAGCAGGGACAGCTGGGAGGCAAGACTTCCAGTTGAGGGATCAGGAAAGTTTCTGACAGGCAGACATGCGCAGTAGAGGGGCAGTGGCAACAAAAGTGTGTGGGAAGAAAAACACATGAGAGGTTCTGGGAATAGCTGGCCATGTCTTTAGTCTGTACACTGAAGAGAGGAAAGAGGAGAGGGGAGGAGGTAGGGGATGAGAGGGAGTGATCTGGAGTGAGTTGTCCATGCTTAGGAGAATGCACTTCATTCTTGCAGAGACATTGCAAGAGCTTTCACATTGCAAGGGTAAAAATTTCATTAGAAGTGAAAGAAGGCTTAATCAACTCCTTCATTACAGAGACAAGGAAACTGAGTCCCAGAAAGGTGAAGTCACATGGAGAAACATAAAATTCAGATGAGTCAACCCTCCCAGGAATGACAGGATCAGATATATGATTTAGGAAAATTATTTTAGCAACATACAGCAAAGACTAGAAAGAAATTATATGTCGTGTGGCTTAGGAGTGAGAAGAAACTGAATGCTGTGTAATTCAGAATTCTTCTAATTACTAAGGTGCTATGGTAATGTGTTTTAAGAATTTTATTTACTTTGACATGCCAGATGTAATAATGTTAATTTGGCTACAGGAAACCCTCCCTCGCTATAGAGATTTTCCTGAAGGAGAGAAAAATGAGTTTTTGTGCCAACCCCATCAGTAGCAGACTGCCACTTGTGCCAGGTCAACTCTTCCTGGGGAATGGAGACTCATTAAAATAGAGGTCAGAACTAATTTCAACAACTGTGAATGGGAAAAGCAGTTTGTAAAAGAAAAGTCACCTTCACTGAAACCTGTGTTTAAATGTAATTTCTTTAATAACAACGAAGAGTCTATGATCCCCTTTCTAAGAGAGTCCACACTTCATTGTTGCTTATAATGGTGTAAGCCTATACACAATGCTGTGGAAAAACAGCTTAAGGCGACCATAAAATAGATGAGGCTGATTTTCATTTGTGAAAAGCAGCCTCAATACTTTATAGTCACACCTTGTAATAATCACAAGCACGACTACCCAAGCAATGCCATGCTGAATCCATATGAGCATTATATCTAAAAATAAAAGAGCATAACAATACTTGTCCTTCTTGACAATTATCGCAAAATGTTTCTGAAGAGTCCTATTTTCCTTTAATACCCGATCTGGATCAATCGAGACATTACTTGATCATTTTCTGTATCTATATTTTCTAATGGCACTTGCATTATGTTTTCACAGTGCTGTCATGCCTATTATCCCATTTTTTGCTGGGTTTAAATAATTTATGTCTTACCATTTAGCTTAATGGCACAATTTAAGATTATTATACTTTGACACATTATTTTGAATTGAAAGGAGGTTAACATGCCTATAATTCTGCTCTAAGTTTACGGAAATTTCAGTAAGAACTTTTATAAAAAATCGCTTTCCTAAGCAGCACATTTTCACTACTAGCTAAGGTTTATGAGGGCACGGACTGTGACACTGTGCTTCTAGAGTGCCTGTACCACGCAGGTGCTCAAAATGTTTGCTTGCATAATGAAATGGACAGCGAGAGCAGGTCAACTTTGGATGCAGCTCTGTGATACAAAGAGCATCAGGGCTGACCTGGCCTACCAGGGTATCCAGGCAATCCACTGTGCATGCTGGCTTTTCTCTGCTGACCTCTCCCAGCCTGACAGTCTCCAGGCTTCAGCTACAGGCCTTCCCGACACATTCTACACACTCCACCTGAGCAAAGGCATTGCTTGCATGGCCCTAGTTCTTGTTACATGTGTGGATGACATCAAATTGTTGTCTTTGACTCTGGCTTCTTTCCTAAGCTACTAATTCTATCTCTTACTGTCTATTTGATAATACTATTCCTCTCTGACCACACCTCAAAAAGGACCCCAAACTGAAGTCATCCTTGTCCCCTTAAAATTTACTCCTTCTCAGAGTTTGCCTAATTTAGTAAATATCTCCATCAATTACCTAACAGGGAAACCCAGGTAGACCTCATTTCTTCTCTTACCCCCTACACGAATCAATCATGAATTCCTAGCAATTCTATGACCAAAAATACATCTCCAGTCTATCAGCTTCTTTCCTTCCTTCCTGAGGTCCTACCTGAGGCATCATCATAACATACCAGAATTACCATGTTTCCCCATGTATAAGACGAACCCTTCCCTGGAAAATCTGGGGGTCTAAAAACTGGGTGTGTTGTATACAGTGGTGGGGCATTTCAAATGCCATAGATGGAACTGAGACGGAGGCAATAAATGAAGACAGTGATTCATCATCAGATGAGGACAAGTTAATGGATGGGAGTTTTGACAATGATGCAGTTGTAAGAATTTTACAATAAATAAAACTTGAGTTCAATAACATTATGTAATACATTTTTTTTTCAAATTTCAGGCCCCAAATTTAGGTGCGTCTTATACATGGGGAAATATGGTGCTTCTAACTGGTGACTTTGCCTCCAAATTAGCTCCCCTCCAATCTACTATGCTGTCAGTTTGATCTTTTGAAAATGTGAATCTGTTTTAAAAATCCTTAAATTGCTTCCTGTCATTCTTAGGAAAATGTTCAAACTCTGTCATGGTTTATAAGGTCTTTTAAGAGCTGCAAGCTGCCTTGTAAAATACACTATAACAGTAAAATGTATAAAGCACCCAGTCTAGAGGAGCCAGACTGACCTCTCACTTACTAGCTGTCTCATAATAGGTAAGTTACTTGATTTCTCTCCTAGTGTCCTCATATGTCAAGTGGAAATACTAATAGCTATCTCACAGTGTGGTTGTCAATCTTAAATGAGATAAAATAGGTGTGACACAGTGTCTTACATATTTGACACACAGTAAACGTTTTAGCTACTGTTATCTAGTTTCTCACTTCTCTCCCACTTATATTCCGAGTTCCATCCATTGCAACACCTTCAATATCCTCCTCTCATACTTTTCCTCTTCCACTTTATATACCCAGTCCCTCTGGCTACAACTCCCTCTCTCACCACTCCACCCCTCCTGCAACTCTTCAGGTCTCATCCTAAATGCCACATTCTCTGGAAAGTCCTTCCTGCCCCTGCCTGTCTCCTGTTAGATGCCCTTATAATGTGCTCCAGAAGGTTTTGTGTTTTCCCTGCTACATACTGGTCTGAGTTTCTGGCACTTTTTTACTCTTCTCTGCTAAACTCTTAAGTTCTGTTTGAAGAGCAACTGTCTTTCTCACCATTGTAGTCCCAATGCCTGGCAGAGTGCCTAACACAGTATGCACTTTAAAAAATTGTGTATGAATGAATGAAGGTATCTTTCCTCTCTCACAACACCTGCTACCTCGTGCTCCTCCTCAAACTAGAGCTGGTAGAAAAGCACAACCTTCCCATAACTACAATCTGTAAAATATGGTTTAGAAAAAGTTGCCACGGAACAAAGGTGGTCACATAATACTGGGAAGGGTAGGCTAAAACAAAGAACTTGTAAACTTTGGCACTTCTCAGGGTCTGTTCTATGCTCAAGTGCGTTGTGACTTTCCAAGTTCCGTGTGTGTGGGGTGGGGTGGGGTGGGGGTGGGGGTGGGGGTGTGGGGGGTGAGGGGTGGGTTCATTTCCCCAAACATCTGCAAGCTGTGTCTGTAACAACATTGTGGCATAACAGGCATAAGAAGATGCCCTCCTCTACTAGAACTTCCAAGTAAGTTGGTAGTGTGCCCGGGAAATCTCTGAAGCAACAGCAGGGTTCACAGTTTTTAAGTCGGCCCCCAGTGATTTCAGACTCTGAGGGCTTTTAGTAACCACGACAAAAATCAACACTTTCTTTTACAGATGCAGAAACCAAGGCCTATCGGGGCAAAGCGACCGGTGCCCGGCCCACATCCAACAGGAACAAGGGAAGCAGAATCCCTGACCCCCAAGCCGTCCCTTCGACGTCCACGACACAAAATGCCTCTGGCGAGGTGGGCGCGCCAAGTGTCCCCACCGCAAGTTTTATTTTCAAGCCACATCAAAGTAAGGTCAGGTCTTCTCCGCCACCCGCCAGCTAGGCATCGTGAATGCCGCCGGCCCCCGACACCTTCCCTGGGACCCACTCAATGCTGCTGGGGTCGGGGAGAGAGTTTCTTTTTTCCCTTCTTTCCATCAGAGTTTGTTTTGGAAGTGTAAACTTTTCCACGTAAACCAAACGAACGTGTTCATCGTAACCCGCGCATGCATCCCCGTGGGCACTGCTACCTACCGCGGCGCACCCCCACCTGCCCCACCCGCTTCCTGCCTCGCTCAAACCCAGGGGCCCTGCTCTTTGATCTTCACCTGGGACTGCCATGGCGCTGGCGAAAGGGCTCGCAGGATCCCTAGGCTTTGCAGCGCACACCCGCCCACCAGCTGCGAAGACAACGCACGGCGACGGTGGCCTCTTCCTGCCACCCGCGCCGCGAAACCACGGTGATTGTCCGTCCAGGAAGGCCCTCAGACGCTAGCGATAGCGGAACCAACTATCCGCTGCTGTAGTTTCCGGGGGGAGGCATATTGCAACACACACACACGGTTTGAACCATTACTACCGGTTTCGGTGGATAAGTGAGAACTGCGCACGCATGTGGAGAAGTAAACCACACCAGATCTAAGGAATAGTTCTTTTTAAAGTTGTAATACAAATTAAAATTATCTGTATAAGAGTTTAATAGTGTTTCTCGTTTACTGGAGGGCGTTGGGATCCCCCCTTCTCACGAATAGCGGTGTTCGAGTCCGGTAGCAACATGGCGGCGTCCGTGACGGGCTAATTTTGAGAAAAGATAGTGTTTTGGTGTCGTTTACTATCGAGATATCGACAGACTGGAGATTTCCGTGACCTCCGCCTTAAGGAGGCGTGATAGGTGGATAACTGTAGTGATCGGCCGTCTGCTTTCATCCCCGATAAGGAACAGAGTCCTGAGCACTGACCGGCATGAGTAACATCTACATTCAGGAGCCTCCCACGAACGGGAAGGTGAGATCCACATCTAGGATACCTGGGTTTTCCAAAGAGATACCTCACCAATTAAGGGAGTTCTGGGATTTAGGGTTGAAAGAGATCGCAAGCAGTCGTGTCCTTTCTTCTGCCGCTGATGAATAATGTATCGAAAACCACTAATTGACCCTTCTCAGCATATGTATACTTTGAAAGAAGTCCTCAAATGGAGATTTCTTCATCTACCAGCCATGTAGCCCTATTTTTTGCTTCAGCTTAATTTACGTAGGCCTTTTCTAGGGTTTTAGGTGAAAGCCTAAGTACGTTTTAAAATTTGTTTTTTCTTTTGCTTAACTTGCAGTTCGCTCTTTCTCTATTCTTTGGATAACCATTGACCGCCTGCTAGGTACCCGGTCTTGTATTAGGTGCTGGGGATGCAAAGACAATGGATAAGGTCTAGTTGTTGCCCGACGAGCTTAAGATTTAGTCTGTAGGCAGACAGGTGAAGAAAAACCTAATAATGTGTCCGGTGGCATGCGTATGAAGAGATGAGCATAGTGCTAATGGTGGTACTGAGAAGTGAGCCAACTGGAAAAGTAAGGGAAAGTTTCATAGAAGAACTATCTTTTGAGCTAGTATTAAACTTGAAATGATTGTCAGTCAGAGAAAGTGGGGCGTGGGAAATGTTCCCACATTGGAATAGGAGAATGATTTACTGATTGATTTGATCAAGGTAGTCAATTATCTTTCAAGGTGTATTTACCTTGTAGTATGCATACATGCAGTATAAAGCAGAGGAATCAGTAATGGAATAAATATCACCTGAATTGATCAGAGATATAGTCTATATCTCATACAAAAACTGATGAACCAGTGTAATGTAGAAAAAAGTGGAACTGAAACAATGTAGTTCAATTAGAGTATACTAAATTTACATCAGGTATAATTCTGTTGCATGACTGTATCTTAAGTTACTTATGCAATCTTTTGTTAATTGATATTTGGTAATATAACGAGGATGATTTGAAAGGAGTAATAGAAATGTTGTAATTGAGAGCCCCAGCAAAAGTATTTTGGACAAAGCAATTCTTTTAATTCTTTGTTATTTGAACTTTTCTCCACTCCTAACGCCTATACCACATCATTGTGAACATCTCTTTGTATTTCCAAATGTTTTTTGAGGTTGATATCACCCTTAGTTAATAAATACTGTTAGAGATAGAATATATTGCTATTCTGCTGTTCCTTTCTCTAACATACTTTCTGATCTGCTCAAATTTCACCAGAGGCCCTTCCTCTCTACTCTCTATAAAATAGCAAACCTCATTTATGTCCTGCATCCCAGCATCTCTGGTCCCCTTAACCTATTTAGTTCTTGTCTACAGTACTTATTATTTATTGTTTCATACCCCAACTCTTCTCACCCATCGAATACAAGCACTGTGAGGCAGAGACAAGTATCCAGAATGATGCCTGACACATGGTAGGAGAAGTTCAAATATGTATTGAATGAAGGGATGAATTAATAGTATATTTCTCTTCTGAGAAGTATTAAGCATCAGTGAGTTTGAAGTTACTCTGCTGCTGGTCAAGGGCAGACTTAGTTGCTTTACTCTGCAAAGGATTTTACATGGTCGGAAAGCTGAAAACCTTTAACGAAGATACATGCCTGAACAGGAGATCTTTCATTCAACAAGTACTTATTGAGCATCTAGCATGTGCCAGGCTCTATACAAGGTTTTAGGGGTACAATGGAAAGAAAAACCAGCATCGTCCCTATTTTAATGGAGTCAGTTCAGTGAAATATACATTGACCAAATAATCATGCAGACAAGTGTATGCAAACTGTGATGAGTACCATCCTTCTTCTGAAGGGAGCTTTCGTTGGAGGAGGTACTTACTGTTGCCTGACAAAATAGTGATGCCCAATAGGAATGTATCGCCAAAGGAGGGAGGGAGTCTTGTTCCTTCTTTTTTTAATTCAGTAGCTTATTAGTGAAGATTAAGAAAACCTGGTAAGTAAGATGGCCCAACCACATATGCATTTTTTACAAGGTATAAGTGGCCTGTGCAAAAAAAAAAAAAAAAAATTGTATGAAAATAATAATGACAACAATAATAGCTATCATTTTTTGAGCATTTACTATTTATCAGGTGCTGTTCTAAGCAGTCTATATATAACTCATTTTTTCATCACCACAAGCCTATGAGATTATTCTCATTCCTTGTTTTAGACAAGGAAATTGAGCCACAGAAATGTTAGGCATCATGTCCAAGGTAACGAAGCTACTTTACCCTTTGTAAGTGGAAGGGTCACTATTAGAATTTGGGCAACCTGACTCTAGAGCCTGTAAAGGGGTTTGGGATGATGTGTATCAGTTTGTTTTTTAGAGCAGTGGTTTCTAAACCAGTGAGCGCACATTTCAGGGGTATGCAAGACCACCCATAAGATACAGAAAGAAAACCTACATACTTATGTTTGTATTTATTTTTGTAAATGCAGTATTTTATACATAAAAAGGAACATATGAATTCAGTTACTTGTTCAGTCACTTTTTTCATATCATGATATACTTCTTCTTAATGCCTTGCTAAATGGATTTATACTTCATGGCATCCAGATGAACTAAATCAGCAGTCACATGTTTCAGACTGAACATAATAAGCAAACCGGAAGAAAATGGTAGAGCTGATGCCTCAGTATGGGAAGTTGTTCAAATTAGAAATAATTGTGAACATCACTTGAAATATTGGTTTTTATTTATTAGTATTAATGGTGAAATTTATCTTAAAAATACATTGTGCCTTGACATATTTATCAGTAAGAATATAAAGCCATTGTGATATATTTTTTTTTACAGGGACAGAAAGAGAGTCAGAGAGAGGGATAGATAGGAACAGATAGACAGAAACGGAGAGAGATGAGAAGCATCAATCATTAGTTTTTTCGTTGCTGTTGTGACACCGTAGTTGTTCATTGATTGCTTTCTCACATGTGCCTTGACCGCACGCAGACCTTCAGCAGACCGAGCAACCCCTTGCTGGGGCCAGCAACCTTGGGTCCAAGTTGGCGAGCTTTTGCTCAAGCCAGGTTGGCCCGTGCTCAAGCTAGCTACCACGGGGTGTTGAACCTCGGTCCTATGCATCCCGGTCCAACGCTCTATCCACTGCGCCACTGCCTGGTCAGGCGCCATTGTGATTTTTAAGACATTTAAAAATTAAGTGTTTAGAACTGGAAAATGGGCAATTTGAAAGCAACATTATGTTAGGTGAAAGAAGCCAGACACAAAAGACCACACATTGTATGATTTCTTTCTTTTTTTTCTTTTTTTAGTTGGGGGGAGAAAGAGAGACAAAGAAACAGAAACAGAGAGAGAGAAACGGACAGGAAGGGAGAGAGATGAGAAGCATCAACTCGTAGTTGCGGCACTTTAGTTGTTCATTGATTGATTTCTCATATGTGCCTTGATAGGGGAGTGCAGGGGTGTGGGAGGGGCTCCAGCTGAGCCAGTGTCCCTTGCTCAAGCTAGCGACCTTGGGCTCAAGCCAGCGACTATGGTGTCACATTTATGATCCCACACTCAAGCTGGCCACCCCATGCTCAAGCTGTTGAGCCCACACTTAAGCTGGTGACTTTGGGGTTCAAACCTGGTTCCTCAGCATCCCAGGTCAATGCTTTGTCCATTTCACCACTACAGATCAGGCCAGATCAGTTCTGACCAGGATAACCTGGAAATTTCTTTTAAAACCTAGAGCAGGACCCTAGAGCTTTATACACTATTCTTTCCTGTCCAGTAAGGAGTTTATGGAGAACTCTATGGAGGCAGTGTGGTGGTGTAGAGAAAGCATGAGTTATGCAGCCAGATAGCCCTTAACCTAAGTTATTCACTGTGAGACCTTGGATAAAGTGACTTTCTCTGAGTCTCTGTTTCTTCATAAGTAAAGTGGAAGTGATGGTATCTACCCTGTAGGTGAGGATTAAGTGAAATAATAAAGTGCTTGGCAGAGAAACTGACACATACACAGGGCACTGAACAATTGTTCCCCCTTTCTTTGTAGAGGAAGTGTAATGGATTGGAAAAATAATGCTTTTATATTTCTTTTATATTTCTATAAGGGTTCAGGAAGTTATTTTAAAGATTTTATTTATTCATTTTAGAGAGGAGAAAAAGAGAGAGAGAGGAAGGGGGAGCAGGAAGCATCAACTCCCATATGTGCCTTGACCAGGCAAGCCCAGGGTTTCAAACCAGCAACCTCAGCGTTCCAGGTTGATCCTTTATCCACTGCGCCACCACAGGTCTGGCTTAGGAAGTTATTTTAAAAGCTACCATACTATAGATAATTCCACCTCCTCCATTCCCGTGGTCATTGAAAAATAGTTAATAAATAATAAATTCACCAATGCTATCTAAATTATAACAAAATAGCCTGACCAGGTGGTGGTGCAGTGAATAGAACGTTGGCTTGGGATGCTGAGGAACCAGGTTCGAACCCCAAGGTTGCTGGCTTGAGCACAGGCTTACCAGTTTGAGCATGGAATCATAGACATGACACCATGGTTGCTGGCTTGAGCCCAAAGGTTGCTGGCTGAAGCCCAAGGTTGCTGGCTTGAGCAAGGAATCATTGGCTTAGCAGGAGCCCTCCAGTCAAGGCACATATGAGAAAGCAATCAATGAACAACTAAGGTTCTGCAACTGTGATTTGATGCTTCTCATCTCTCTCCCTTCCTGTCTCTCTGTTCCTGTCTGTCTTCTCTCTCTTTCTCTCTCTCTCAAAACAACGAAAACAACAACAAAAATAAAAAACAATAAATCTGGGCTTCTGAAACAGAAATTGAAAGACAATTGAGCAAAACACTGGATGAGGAGGGAGCAGAGAAAAATGCTATTCTGCTTTGCTATTAATAAGCTCTCAAACTCTGGACAATTTACAACTTTTTTTTGGGCATCTATGTAATGGTTCAGGGGGCTTAACTGATTTTAAACTTCTTTCCAGTTTCAAAAAATTTGTGGAAATGAGGTTAAGGAGATTTGGGAAAAATAATTTGACATCTCAATCAGTCTCCTGTTTTTAAATACATAGTCACACTGCATACTGACAATATTTCCAAGAATATTCTAAATTATGATGATGGTCACAAATCATTGACCCTTAATCACTAATTGACACTGACCTACATTGGTACACTGGGAGAGAAAAAAGTGATGTTAGAGAAGTTGAACTCCTGCTGTACCACAATGTTCAAATTTAGAATCTAGCATTCTTTTTGGTTATTTGTGGTTATTAATGAGATGGTTATAAGCAGTTTCCTCCTGTGGACTAAGTAGGAGTTCTCCTTATTGGAAGATGGCTGGTGGCACCAAGGAGTAACTACCTTTATAAGCTGGTAGAAAGGAGGCCATCAAAGGATTCATTTATGGTAGATGGTGATTTTCAGGCATACCATTTAAATAATTTGCGACTCAGAATTAGTTTAAGACTATTTCTTCATAAATTAGGAATGCCATGATTTTGAATGAGAAAGTAGAATGTTTATATGTGAAAGGGTAATTGTAAAAATGTCTTATGGTATCACAATCCCATGCGTATATTGTTCTTTAATTTCTTAATTTGCTACACGAGTTTTATTGAAAGAAATGCGGTGGGAAACTATCTTGATTAAAATAAGTTTAAATTATTGATTTTAGATGAATTTTTTTTCCTGTGATTAAACAAGTTGTATGCTATTTTTTCTTAAGTCCTAAATTATTTCTGAAAATGGTATTTGAAAGCTATAAATGTACAATGACTTGTATGAATAGTTGGATATTTATTTTGAGTACAACAACAAAAGCCAGGCCAACTTTTTAATTTTTATTTTAAAATTGAAAACTAATTAGTGAATGCTTCAGTTAGTGACAGGCCATTCAATTGATTATCAAGCAACGTGATAATTTGATATAATGAGGTTATATTTTTACAGGTTTTATTGAAAACTACAGCTGGCGATATCGATATAGAGTTATGGTCAAAAGAAGCCCCTAAAGCTTGCAGAAATTTCATTCAGCTGTGTTTGGAAGGTAATCATAATTATTGAGTTTTATTCTGTAGGAGAATTTTTATTAATTTAAAAAATGAATTGCAGTGTTTTTTGTTTGTTTTGCTTGTTTGCAACATTGAACACTGGTGCTAAATAATGGTAATAAAAGAATAGTGGTAATAAATGGTAGAAACTGATATGAGTGATATGGTTTTGAGTTATGTGTCAGGAAAAGGAGAGAGGAGATAAAATAATTTCCCCCTGCCTAATCAGGCAGTGGTGCAATGGATAGAGCGTCAGACTGGGACGCGGAACAACCAGGTTTGAAATCCTGAGGTCACTGGCTTGAGTGTAGGCTCACCAGCTTGAGTGTGGGAACACTGGCTTGAACCCAAGGTTGCTGGCTTGAGCAAGGGGTCACTCGGTCTGCTGTAGCTTCTGGTCAAGGCACATATAAGAAAGCAATCAATGAAAAACTAAGGAGCTGCAGCAAAGAATTGATGCTTCTTATCTCTCTCCCTTCCTGTCTGTCTGTCCTTATCTATCCCTCTGTCTCTGTCACACACACACACACACACACACACACACACAAAATTGCCCCCAAATCTATACATCTCTAACAGAGAAATTTATCTCACCAAATGATACTTTGATCCTTTTTGGTCTCCTTGGTTATTTTCCAGTTCTTTCTTTCATTCTCTAGGTATGGGCATTCCCTAAGATTGCCTCTACTTCTCTACTGACTTTACTCTTTACTTGTTACTTCATCCAGATGAGTACTAAATTTGGAATTCCAACCATTTCTTCTCTTTTTAGCTCTAATTTCCATATTGAAATGCCTAGTGGACTCTCCTGTTTGAATCTTTCACTGTCAGCTCCAACTAAAACCAGTGTAAAACCAAATTTCCCAGTTTCTTCCCCAGACTGCCTTGACTCTCACCTATATCATTGTAATTGCCTTTCATCTGGTCTTCCACTCATCTTTGATATTTTTACCCTTTTATTGATTCATCTGGTAGTTGAATCTTCAGGCAGCATGGCTTCCTAGCTTTACAACTTTATTTTTATCGCACTAAGTAACTCCATGGTTTTATAGTTGATCATCTCAATCTCCTGAGAAATTCTTACTTATTTCCACTTTCATATCCTCAGTCTCCTCATATCCTTGGTTTCCTTTTAGAATACTTTTTCTTCCATTTTTTACTGCTTAAGTCTACCCACTTTTTAATGTCTGTTCAGAATTCCACATTCTCCATGAAGCCTTCCATTCGGCATTCAGTGATGTCATCACTGTCTCTAGTGTTGTTTTAGATTTGAGTCGTAAAGTGACTATTTTTATTTTTAACCAAATTCACAAAATTATACATTCATATGAGTGTTTTCCCATTCAGAATATTTCCTTACAAATCTAAATATTTTATACATTTTGATAACTTATTGGCATTTAGAATGCATTGCATATAGATTTGAATGTCTCAGTCATGGCAAATCATTGCCCTAAGTTATATTGGATTTTTAGACAGACAGGGTTAATCAAGGTATCAGAAAACAACATTTTGAGTTGAAAGCAAAGAGTGAAAGAGAATTCAAGATATCCAGTAGTGGTTGTAGCAAGAGATCTCTCAATAGATGATTAGACCAATAAATACCAGGGAAGATTTAAGAAATAAATATACCCAGACCAAAAAAAAAAAAAACCACAGCCAAAAAAAAAAAAAAGATGTCTGCAAAGACCATTATTTATAATTGCTATGGCAGGCCGGAAGGAAATTGAGTCAGACAGGTAGTTTGGTCAGAGAAGCCTCAAATAACTGTCAACAGAGTCGAGAAATACAGTAGACACAGAAAACTCAGACTAGTTTCTGGAAAGAAGTTTTGGATAATCAAAAGCTCAAATTTTACAGTAGAAGAGTGAAAGTACAAAAACATTAGGAAGAATGAATGTATATTATAATCCATGACCAGGTGAATGGAAGAAACAGAAAACATCTGGATATAATATGACAAGGAAGACAAAATAAAGTTCCTAAGTTAGGTGATGATAAAACTTAATTATAGCAATAAGAAGTTATTCCCCTATTTCTTTGAATGTAGGAAGGAAAGAATAGAAAAAATACTGTAGTAATAAAAGTATCAGAGCAGTTCTCTTAACTGAAAAAATGAGAGAGAATTATCACTGCAAAGGGCAACAAGAAGCCCGAGTAGACCAATTTAAATAACGATACTCCTTAGTGAATAAAGTCAAGGTTTTAAAAATATAATTTAGAGAACCTCATTTTATTTCTCTGACTCTATGATTTATTTATGATTCATTTATTTAACAAGTCATAATATTTCTGGATATTGAAGCATTCATAGCAATATATATATATTTTTAAAAAGCATGGTGTTCATAATTAAAGGTAAGTGAATGGAAAACGAGGAGGGGAGAGCACAACCTCAGATATGGCTTTCAACTGAAACAGTATTCATGGTTAAAGGGAAGTTCTGAGTCTTTTATTTTTAATTTTATTGAGGTACAGTTTATAAAACTCTATATATTTAGGTTGTACAACGTAATTTTTTAAAGGTGTACAATGTGATTATTTAACATACATTGTGAAATGTTTACCACAATCAAGTTTAGTAATATATCCGTCACCTCACAGTTACCTTTTTATTTATTTATTTTGTGATGAGAACCCTTGAATCTACTCTTAGAAAATTTCAAGTGTTCAGTACAGTATTATCAACTCTATTCACCATCCTGTACATTGGGTCCCCAGAACTTGTTATCATATAACTGAAAATTTGTACCTTTTGACCAACATCTCCCTGTTTCCAGTCCCTGGCAACCACCATTCTACTCTCTGATTCTATGAGTCAGCTGTTTTGGATACTACATATAAGTGAGATCATACAGTATTTAACTTTCAGTGTCCGGGGGATTTTGTTTTAGTTTTTATGATGTACAATTAAGATGTATATTTACACAGATGATCTTGGATTATAGGTCTTTGCAGGATGGGGATGGGGAAGCTTGTTAGCTTTGAGAATTTTATTCGTTCCTCTGAAGCATGAGGAAGGAATAAAATTTTAGGTCTGCAAAATAAAGTGGACAGCAGAAAGAGAAGCAGATAAGAAAACCAAGGTCTTTAATTTGGGTGATTCTTAATCTCTTTACTTCATGTCTACCTCAGCCTTATCTCTCCAGTGATCCTGCTTCATCAGTTACCTTTTATCTCCTGTCTCCTTTAACAGTAATTTAAAAATTCTTTAGAAGTGGCAAACTTAATGTATATTAAAATGTTAAAAGAAATATATTTTTTTATTTTTTTAAGTGAGAGGCAGGGACTCAGATAGACAAACTCCCTCATGTGCCCCGACTAGTATCCACCTGGCAACCCCCCCTACCAGGGTAATGCTCTGTCCATCTGAGGCCACTGCTTTGTTGCTCAGCAACCCAGCTACTTTAGTGCCTGAGGAGAGGCCATGGAGCCATCCTCAATACCTGGGGCCAGCTTGTTCAAACCAATTGAGCCATGGCTTCAGGAATGAAAGAGAGAGAAAGAGATGGGGGAGGGGTGTAGAAGCAGCAGATGGTTACTTCTCCTATGTGCCCTGACTGGAAATCGAAAAATGAAATATCTTTACAAAACTAAATTAGTTGTTTAAAAAAGGCCAAAATAAATGGGGCATACAGATCACAAAATGAGTTTTAAATAAAGAGCTATTCATGATAACATCTATAAAATTAAACTCAAAATGCAAGGTTCCAGCCTGACCAGGCGGTGGCGCAGTGAATAGAACGTCGGACTGGGATGCGGAAGACCCAGGTTCAAGACCCCGAGCTCGCCAGCTTGGACCCAAGGTCGCTGGCTCCAGCAAGGGGTGGCTTGGTCTGCTGAAGGCCCGCAGTCAAGGCACATGTGAGAAAGCAATCAATGAACAACTAAGGTGTCTAACGGCAATGAAAAACTAATGATTGATGCTTCTCACCTTTCTCTATTCTTGTCTGTCTGTCCCTATCTATCCCTCTCTCTGACTCTCTCTCTGTCCCTGTAAAAAAAATAAAATAAAAAAATAAATAAATGCAAGGTTCCAGAAGAAACATATACAAATGCTATAAAAATGTAAATATAAATTCCTGTATGTACTTGGGAAGAACTATAATTAGTCAAAATATATCATGATACCCATTTATTGTGCAGGCAGAAAAGAAAAGCTATGACTAATACCAGAACCAGAACAGCCAGTTTGGCACTTCATTTTGTATTTGAGATATATGTAAATTTCTTTTTTCAATAGTGGAAAATATTCTGAAGGATATTATAAACACATATAATGAAATAATAAAACTTCTTTAAAATTCTTATGGGAATGGTACATGCAATTTAAGAAGAAAGTTTGCATTATTGTAGGCAACAATATTATAGCGCATGCTAATCTAAAAACAACGGAAAACACATAATTCAACAGTGGTTAGTAATAAATTGCAAGAATATAGAAAACTATAAATGCTTAGTT
Organism: Rhynchonycteris naso; assembly: GCA_037038555.1. Taxonomy (NCBI): domain Eukaryota; kingdom Metazoa; phylum Chordata; class Mammalia; order Chiroptera; family Emballonuridae; genus Rhynchonycteris; species Rhynchonycteris naso. Next base: position 239,707,107 of record CM072995.1, on the reverse strand, counting down.
CAGCAGTTTTAATAAATGCTTAGTTTTAATAAATTCTAAGGAGATAAAAATAGTGGATATGGAAATTTTGTGGAAATTTTAAATTCTAGTGATGATAGTATACAAAATTATGCTTTAGAGAAATTATAGAAAATTCCTACTCAATATGTATATTATTATAATAATTTTACTTATCCAACAAGAATATAATTAGGAAAAAAAAAAAGCTTAAAGGAAAAAGCCAGCATCACTGAAAGATGTTATAAGAAATAGGAGAAAAGGATAGGCAATTTTAAAATTTGAAAGCACAAGTAATAAAGACCTCTTTTATGTCCCCCTTTGCTCACATCTAATAGATCTCTGAGTCTTATCAATTCTGCTTCCTAAGTATTCTTGCATCTATTCATTTCAAGAATGTTTTGACTCTTATAACAACAGTAGTTCTCATTCTCTCTGTGTATGTGTGTCTCTCTTCCTCCCTCCCATATTTCCTCCTTCCCTCTCACTAGTCTTGTCACTTCCCATCTATTCTCCACTCTGGAAGTTTGAGTTATCTTTTGATAGAGCAAATATATAAATATATTTAGATTTGAATAGGAATTTATAGAATTTAAATAAAAATATTAAAGTTTGACATTACATTTGTGTTGAATTTGAAAATTTTATATGTTGCTTTTACAGTATCTTATTTAATCTTCAGAACAACTGAGTTAATTTATATTATTTGTTTATAGTGAGAAAACTATATATACAGCATGGTGACTAATTAATATTGTATTGCATATTTGGAAGTTACTGTGAGAGTAGATCTTAGAAGTTATCACAAGAAAAAAAAATTGAAACTGTGGTGACAGATGTTAACTAGACATTATCACTTATGATCATTTCACAGTATCAAATAAATATCCAATCATTATATTGTACACCTGAAACCAATATAATGTTATATGTCAATTATATCTCAATAAAAGAAAGAAAATAATTGAATTTAAGATTGCACAGCTAATAAGAAGCAGAACTCAGAACTCCTGATTTCTACATACAGTGTTAATTGGTTACTTAGGGATACAGGAGAGATGCTCTTACACCTCTTGGTTTTTACAGTTTCTAGTTGTAATTAAGGATAAGTTGTCTGCACTGGGGTGCTCTTATGACTATAGTCCCGCAACTCCTCAGTTGGAGAAGGAATTGAAGATATGTATTAGTTGGTCTTCTTTTCTACTTCTTCTAATCCATCCTATATACTGGATAAAGTTGTTAGAATACAGAATATATTTTTTGAAATGTGGATTTTATATCCAGCTATGTCTTGCAAATGTAAATAGTTATGAGGGTGCCTGCAAGCTACTGTATTATAGTACTTTATGAATTACGATAAACCATGGTCATGTTTTGACCCAACACGTGTCACAAAGTATTATGTATTACATCAGTAATTGTATCCGTACAATTACTCCACAGTGGCTGTACCATTTTGCAACCCAGCTAGCGATATAAAAGGGTTCCAGTTTTTTTACCTCCTCACTAACATTTATTTTGCTTTTTTTCTGATTGATAGCCATCCTACTAGGTGTGAAGTAGTATTTTATTGTAGTTTTGATATGCATTTCCCTAATGACTGTAAATGTTGAGAATCTTTTCTTATGCATATTGGCCCTTGTTGCTATGTGTTAATGTTAATTCTCTGATGGTTGGACACTAATTCTTGCCCTTCCACCCCCACCAAATTCTGTGCTTATGCTTTCCCCATGGCGTTGCCATAAGTCTGCCATACCCTACTTCTTTCCCCTCTATGATGTCTCCTTGTGAGTTTAGTTCCAGGTAGTAACTATGAAGAGATCATATATGATCCTCTTGTATGTTTGTGGCTTCCAAATAATATATTTATATGTAAATATAAATAATCTCTTTCAATCATTGAGCAAATTTATTGAGAGTTTAATTGGACTCAGTTATGTATTGTGTTGATTATTTACTTATTGAAAGTTTCTAGGGGATGCATTGATGATGTTAGATCTGTAATTATTGAGTAATTTTGATATTTTTGGGGTTTGTATATTGTTTGTGTAAATTAATTTACTGTAAGGAAAGAGGAAAAATAGGAAATAAGGCATTTTTTTCCACTAGGGTTTCTTAATGTTGGCACTGTTGATATTTTGAGCCAGTAATTCTTTGTTGTAACTATCCTGTGCTTTGTAGGATGTTTACTAGTATTCCTGGCCTCTAGCCACTAGATGCCAGTAGCATCTCCCACATGTGACAATCATATACTTGTAGATATTGACAAATATCCCTAGGGAACAAAAGTGTTATTTTTTTTCCTCATCCCCCTTCCTGGTTAAGAACCACTGATTTATATAGCAAGACTCTCTAATTTTTATTTTGAAAACTGTAATTCAGAGTTTGAAAAAATCCTTGAAATAAGTAAAAACAAAAAACAACTACCACCATGGTTTCTGTAAAATTGTGCTATTTTGAGAAGGTATCTTATAATAAGTAGGGAAGAAAAATTCTTAAGTTAGGAGCCTACTTAAAACCTTTGGGGGAAAGAATCTTAGGATTCCAACTCTTTTAACTCTGAATACTATGGATACTCTTTGTTTTAGACTTTGATAAATTATTTTTATTCTTTTCAGCATATTATGACAAGACCATTTTTCATAGAGTTGTACCTGGTTTTATAGTCCAAGGGGGTGATCCTACTGGCACAGGAACTGGTGGAGAGTCTATCTATGGAGCCCCATTCAAGGTGAGACCCAAGTTATTATTATTATTATTTATTTATAAGTCAACTTGGATTTCTTAATTGAAAATGATTATGCCCACAAGAAGAAAATTTATTTCACATTCGTGCACAAAATCTGGTGTCTATCACATACTTAGAATTACACAGGTATAAGTACAGCACTTTCCATATCATGCATTCTTTCTAAGTTGTCTTATCACAAACTTTTATGTTAGATTGAAATCAGATGGAAAAAAGGTGAAGAAAAAATGAAAGACTATATAACATATTTCCTTATATCTGCCTGTATCTAATCTCTGCAACTCTGTAAATGGAAAACATTTTTGGAACATTGCATCTGCCATTCAATTTAAAAATTATTTTTTTTTCTGTTGGCTTGGGAGAATGACAGAGGGAAAGAAAGGGAGAGAGAGAAGCATTAATTCATTGTTTCTCTTAATTGTTCCATCTAGTTGTATACATATTGATTGCTTCTCTTACTGACTGGGGGTTGAACCTGTGAATTTTGGTGCTCCAGATTGATGATTTATCCACCAAGCCACCTTGCTAGAGCCTGCCATTCCATTTTAAAACATTTTATTTAATACTGTATTAGCTTTGTATTAATCTGCTTGGACAGATTAATACAAGCTCTATACAAAATACAACTAACTGGGTGGCTTAAACAACAGGAAATTATTTTCTACAGTTCTTGAGGCTAAGAACTCCAAGATCAAGATGTTGGCTTTCAGTTCCTGGTGAAATTCTCTGCCTGATTTGCAGATGGCTGCCTTATTGCTGTGTTTTCACATGGTTGAGCGAGAGACCTCTGGTGTCTCTTTCTCTTCTTAAAAGGGCACCAGCCCTATTGGATTAGGGCTTCGTTCTTATGACCTCATCTAACCCTTATCATTTTCTTACAGGCCCTATCTCAAATATAGCCACATTGGGGTCTTAGAGCTTCAAAATATGAATTTTGAGGGAGCACAATTTCATCTGTAATAGATATAATTCTGATTTTACTCACTAGATAGACCTCTGTAGCACAAAATGCTTGCGATAGCAGGACATCACAAAGGGAAAAGAAGAAGGAAGCTACATAAAAATGTTGGGAAAAGATGTGAATATTAATAAAGAATAGGTCAATAATTTGTTCATTGCCAACATAGATCTAAAAAGAAAAAAGAGTTAAATGTCATGCTTAAGACATTAACATGGGTTAAGTAAAAGCTAAAAGTTGGATTATTTATTAATCTGATGATACCAATATCATGTTCTTTGAATGAGTGAACATTAACAGCTCTTAAAATATGGACTTTTTGAAGACTTTGTGTTTATACTAACGGTAAAGAGTGCCTGTCTGATTCTTGAGAAAAATACTTGAACTCTTTGCTTTAACTTTCAGATGATAATGTCTTTAGAAAATGTGGAATGGTTATAAAAGTGTCTCAGATGTTCATATTTTACCAAATTGAGATGTCTCATGATTTTAGAGCCTCCATCTAGTAGGACTTACCTTTATTTATTATTTGGTGTAACAGAATAACTGTTTTGAGCCACTTAATTCTAAAATGAGATTTTTGCTCATCATATTCAGGTAATGAGTTATCTTGGTACATTTTTCATTTAGGTCATCTTAAATCAATGTACAGAGTTATAATTCTTTGAGTTCAGATCTCTTGAAAATTATTTTTTAATGAAAAATAAACTTCTTTCCAAAAAATATTGATTACCTAACGTGGCTATATTATAAATTAGTATAGTATCAGGCCTGAATAGAAATTCTGTTAACAGAGAGACTAATGTATATGTTTTGTAGCCTGACCATAGCAAGAAAACCACCTTAGGATGACTTGCTACTACCCTTTTAAAGTCTGGCAAATGGGACCATTGTTAGTTCAGAGAAGATTCAGTTAGGACTCTAAAAACACAGTAAATCACAACATAGTCATAGTAGATTTCTTGAATTTAAGAAAAAAATGGGACTAGGCAGCTTTCCATGAAATAGGCTAAATATGTAGCTGAGTATATTTAGAAGATACAGGCTATGGAAGTCAAGTTTAAAAGCATTGAAAAATACTGGATTTGATTGTATTTGTGAAACAGTTAAAGAAAACTTCAACATTTTTTATTAGAAGCTGTAACATTTTGATTGTTAGATGAATATTCAGGGCCTTATAACTGAGGTCATTCACTAAATCTTTCCTTTTTATGCTTCAGGATGAATTCCACTCACGGTTGCGTTTTAATCGGAGAGGACTGGTTGCCATGGCAAACGCTGGTCCTCATGATAATGGCAGCCAGTTTTTCTTTACGCTAGGTCGAGCAGATGAACTTAACAATAAGCACACCATCTTTGGAAAGGTTTGTGTTATATTAGGCTTCTATGATACATATATCACTAACTTATCTAAGAGCTGCCTTCATAAAGCGTTCTGTAGAGTATTTATTTATTTTCAGAAAATGATGGAATGTATTTCTGTTATAGTGAAGTACGTGGGACCCCTGAAGTTTTTTTGTGTGTGTTTCCAATACGGCATTAGGTATCACTTAAAATTTTGATTTTTCTGAAAATCATACTAATCATATTAGCTACTGTCACTCAGCCGATATTATTTTATGTTTTTACAGACATCTAGGTAATAAAATTTAGTAGTTTAAAGTTTATTTTGTTAATGATTGAATTCCCTTAAGTTTAAAGTGAAAGTTATATTAACATTAAAACTGTTTACCTGAAATATTACTTTCAATAGTACCTATGTAATCCTGCACTCAGTAAACATCATATCAAAGAATGTCATTTCCATAGAATTTTTAAGTTTTTCTTTTAAAAATGTTTCTGAAGGTTTTCTTTTCCTATTCTTCCCATAAACACTACCTCCCTCTATGTTTTGTCTAGTCCTGTTAGACATCATAAGTATATCAGCTCCCTCTGCTGGTTTGGCTAGAATGGTTTTCCATATCCTAGGCCCGTGATGGCAAACCTATGACACGCGTGTCAGCACTGACACGCGTAGCCATTTTCGATGACACGCAGCCGCATGCAGCCGCATACCAGAGAAGTATGGGGCCGCAAGCCGAGAAGGACGTTTCCTCCTTGGCTCCTACACAGCCAGGTGCAGTAGCCAAGGATAAAACATTTGCTGTATTGTAGACACTCTGTGCCGGAGGTCTGTAGGCCAAACATCAGAACTCTGGCACAGAGTGTCTAGTTCTGGGACTTCCGCTTAGGCCATTTTTCTCGAAGTGACACACCACCGGAGTTATGCTCGATTTTTTGGCGAATTTTGACACACCAAGCTCAAAAGGATTGCCCATCACTGTCCTAGGCAAAACTGGGATGTTGTTATGATGAAAGAGAAAAAACAAACTGAGCCCAACTATAAAATTGGTATTATTTTAAAACTTTTGAGAAATGTTAAATGAAAGGAGTCACACTAAAAACACGCAATACAATATTGTTGCTTAATACTTAACAATGCAGATTAACAAATATATGTATTGGCACAGTTTAGCCCTTCTGCCATCGGTTGTCTGATGTTCATAGATTTTACTTTCAATTATTTAAAAAAATAAAGTGTATAAATAAAATGAGATTTGGGTTGCCATTCTGCACCATTATTTACAGTTTATGTCATATAACTCAGTGTGTTTCAATTGCTGGTCCGAAGACCAGTTCATGAAAGAATTAACAACCCTGATGTTGATCTATGCTGATTATACACCCAATGATCCTAATCGAATTCTCTTATGCTCAGGGTGATTTCTGCCTCAGTGCTTCCTGAAATAATTCTCCTATTTTCACCGGTCCCCAAATGTAAAAGGGTTGAAAATCACTCATATAACTTACACGTTAGAGATAAAGTATAGCATAATGACTGGAATTCGGAATGACTGGAATTCGGAAAGGTCATCACTGTCAGCTCTATTACTTCTTTGAACCTCAATTTTCTTATATGGAGAAGGAATATAATGATAGTAACTACCTTTAAGATACAAGGTATAAGGGAGATAATATCTGCAAAGCACTTAGCACATTATTATTTGCTTGTTCTACATTATTCTAAACTCTACATTTGCTTATGATGTTTGAATGAAAAGTTGTCATTCAAGAAGAGGTTATTTGGCATTATATTTTTATTTTTAATAAAGATAATATTAAGTACATATTGGAAATTTCCCCAAAATATTATTGAGGAGTTGAACTTTATCTATACATTTTCCTTTTAAGATGAAGTTGCTTTCTTTGCATTATTTAATGCATGTGCTCTTATGTAACAATATGAAATTTCCTCTTATTTAAAAAATATTTTTAAAAGTGCTCCTTATTCTAAGAATGAATGTAATAATTTGCAATTAAAATTTCATTTTTATTTGATAGGTTACAGGGGACACGATATATAACATGCTGCGACTGGCAGAAGTAGACACTGATCATGAAGAAAGACCACTTAATCCGCACAGAATAAAAAGTTGTGAGGTAGGAGCATGGCTAGTATAAGATAAAGCTTAAATTGTTATTTAAGAGAAATTGATCATTAGTATTTTTAAACTATTAGTGAAAGACTTTATATTAAATTAAGTCACAACTCCGATTTTATCTCTGTAATTTAGACACAGTTTCTGACTAAAAAAAATTGTTTTAATTGAAGTTTTGAATCCTAAAATGAAATTTTAGCCAGTAATCCAGTGAATGAAAAGCTTAACTCAGAATGAAAAGTTAGAAGAGTTAGGTTTATTTAACCCAATAAAGTGACTTCTCCTACATAACTTAAGAGTAATCTTTCATTGAGGAAGCCATGGAAGGTGTTCTTTAAGAGCATTTGATTTGGAGTCAAAATACCTAATTTTGTGTTTCTTACTATATATTAACTTTTTTGAAAATATTTTTTCTTTTGTAAATAAGGATATAATATGTTTTACTTAATAGCATGTAGGATTATTGGGAGAATCCAATAAGGCCATGTAAGTGGAAGCACTTTATGTAGTTCATGTTTCACTATACTTATAATGGTTATATAAGGAAAAAATATAGACACTAATTTAATTGTTAATACAATTAAATATTGATTTGAATTTTTTTGTGAAATTTAAAAAATGAAATAATGTTTTCACAATATTTTCATAGGTTTTGTTTAATCCTTTTGATGACATCATTCCAAGAGAAATAAAAAAGACAAAGAAAGAGAAACCAGAGGAAAAAGTAAAATTGAAACCCAAAGGCACAAAGTAAGATTTTTCTTCAGCTCGCAAAGCAACACTGATTCATTTAGTCCACTTAATTTTCTTTTATAAAAATTGTTTACTAGTGAGGAGGAATCCAGTTTGGACCAGGGAGATTGAATTATAAGTGTGTGTTTGTTTTTTTATTTCTACATGGACGTTTCTTGTATTTAGATGCAGTATATAACTTAAACTTAAGCTAAAGAAGTATTGTCTCAGGTGTCCATATAAAGTCTGTGTTAATATAAATAAATGGGATTACTATAGCAATTATTTATATAAATGGATAATTTTTTTGTTTTTTACTTGTTTCTTAGTTAATATATGCTCAATATAAGGAACTTGGAAAGTAAAGTATGAAGGATAATTCTGCATGTTTATATAACTTTTCACTCCTTTTTTGATGCTATTAAGATAATCTTATTATAAATATTTTTAAGCATAAAGCTGTTTTAGTCTGGATTATTTCCTTAGGATAGTTTTAAGAAAAACAGAAATTTCTTTTTTTAATAAGTTCCACTAGTTTTTGAACAGTAGTCTTTACATTATTTGTTTGTTTTATTAAAATAGATATGAGAGAATTAGATTTTAACTGATTCTTTTATTGAATTTTGGCATCCATAGTAGGGATTTTATTGTACTTAAAGTATTAGATTCAGACAGTTCTAAATATAATCCTGCCTAACCCAGTTAATAAGAAGTGAAGTTTAAAAGGTTTTTTGGCCTTTAGTTTCCCCATCTTATAAAATGGAGATTATAATTAATACAATAGCTGGCTGTTATAAATATTAAATGAGAAGGGGGATTTGAAAATGCCCAGTAGTGTGGGTGTTCAATGCCTCATTTCTTTCTTTGATACCCTACAATATGAGGTTAAGTTGCTTTTATAAATTCTCAGATATGAGGTAGACATTTTAATAAGCAGGTGATGTCTTGTGGCAAAATAAATTCATATATAGCTATATATTTTAGTTTCTTTTACTTTTTGATTCTTTTATAATTTATCTTTGGGTGAAAGGTTGCTCTCACTATGTTCGGGTACAATACTTTTTCTCTACAGTATAGCTTGACAACAAATGCAAAAGTTAGGTGTTTTTATTTTTGTTTTAATTCATAGTAATATATTACCCCATTTCCCCGAAAATAAGACAGTGTCTTATATTAATTTTTACTCCAAAAGACACACTAGGTCTTATTTTCAGAAGAGGCCTTATATTTCTAAGCTTGAAAAAATTCCACTAGGTCTTATTTTCGGGGGATGTCTTATTTTTAGGGAAACAGGGCAGTCATTGACTGCATCTGGATTTTGAAATAGAAGTTACTCTTTTGTTGCCAAATCTTTTATTGTTCCAGTATTTCAGAAAGAGTTTTAATAACTTATTATTTGTCTTCCTTGGGATATCTTTGGTTTGAAGGTTCAAAGAAAACACTTAGTTTTTTTTCTCCTCTTGGGCTATTTTTTTAGTTAAGTTTATTGCTTATATTTTTTATTTGATAATTTTGTTTGACTTATTAATTTAAAAATATTTAACCATATTTTGGCAGACACTAAATTAATTCCTTCCCATTTGTATTCCTCTCGGGTCTCTTCGTTTTTCAGAATCCTCAGTTATGCTAGCCAGTTTTGATGCATGTAAAAAACTTAATTATTTCTGTCATGCTTGACTTAGTTTATTTAATGGTAGTGCTCCGAATAGGTTTTTGGTCATTAGGTTAGTCCAGCATATGAAACATCTGTGGTCTGAGGCCGAAACCTTAACATTGTGCTGGGAAAATGTAGATCTATAGTATATTTCTACTGAAATGTAAGTAATGTTATCTATTGTTAAATAGACTGTGTTTCTTCTTGTAAGTTTTAGTCTATCTTTTTGAAAATAGGATATTTATAAGTTTTTCTTCCTAATTTTCCTTCGTTCTTTTTTCCTTATTATTTTTTTTATTAGAAATTTTAGTTTACTTTCATTTGGAGAGGAAGCTGAGGAAGAAGAGGAGGAAGTAAATCGAGTTAGTCAGGTAATTTGCCCTTTGTTCTGAATTATAGAAGAAATCAGGGTTTATATCTTACTCATTTTTGCATCTCCTGTTGTACAGCTTACAGCATGTTGTATTTGACATAGAAGACGTCAATAGAACTAATTTGTAAAATGACTTAGGGTCATTAGTATTTACAAGTTCTGAGAAGATTTTCCCTGTAAAAATGATAGTGTTCTTTTTTAAACCTGAAATTTCTTTAGTCAGAACTAAAGTTAAAGACCTTTATGATTCAGATTTTAAGTGCTATTTGTTTAATAGGTTTTCTAGGTGATAATGATTATAATAATTATTAACAGTGATAAATCTTATATTTACTTTAATATTTATGTATATTTATTCACTTTATTAATTCTCATCACAGCCCTTTAAGATAGGTGGTATTGCCTGACCAGGCAGTGGCTCAGTGGATAGAGCTTCGGACTGGGATGCAGAGACCGAGGTTCGAGACCCCAAGGTCACCAGCTTGAGCTTGGGCCCATCTGGCTTGAGCAAAAGCTCGCCAGTTTGGACTCAAGGTTGCTGGCTCGAGCAAGGGGTTACTTGGTTTGCTGAAGGCCTGCAGTCAAGGCACATATGAGAAAGCAATCAGTGAACAACTAAGATGTCACAACAAAAAACTGATGAATGATGCTTCTCATCTCTCTCTGTTCCTGTCTGTCTGTCCCTACCTATCCCTCTCTCTGACTCTCTCTCTGTCCCTGTAAAAAAAAAAAAAAAAAAAAAGAAGATATGTATTATTACCCCATTTTACCCATGACTAAATTAAGGTATAGATAGGTTTTAATTGCTCAAAGTCACAGAACCAGTGAGTTAGCTAGAGCTGGGATTTGAACCTACATCTATCTCATTACAAAATCCATGCCTTTGCCTCCTGGCCTTTTTACCCCACCAGTGCTTCCCGTAGGCCTTCAAGTGTTGTTTTCCACAGTATCACTTTCAGCACAGTACTCACTGCTGAAACACTTACGGTGCCCTGCCGTTGTTTAGAGCAGTGATTCTGATAACTATATTCCCAAGAAAATTATCTAAAGGATTTTTACTTTCAAAGATTCTGACATGTCTTTCTTTCTTGAAAAGTAGAACACTAAGATCTAAAGGATTAGGTTCAAGCCTTTATTGTAGTAATTAAAACTCTATAACTTAGCACTGCCTTGCTTGCTTAACATAGTCACATGTTTCTTATTGACACTAGCAGTGGCATTGACTGAAAAGTCCAGATAAAGAAGTAAAGACTTCTTGAAGAGGGTGCTTTGCTTCCCTCACCATTGAGCATGGTTTTGAGAGGCTAATGTTGAGCATAAAGTAAGTACTCTACTTATACCCCTTGCATTAAAACTGAATTAAGGTGGGCATGTATAAGAAATATTTTGGTCATAATTTTTTTCCTCGCTGACTTTAGTATTTTTGGGTGATCTATTTGAAACCATGATTTGATTGTCACCTATATACTGATATTCCGAACAAGGAGACAGGATTGAAGAGTGCTTTTGTGTTCTCATTCATTCTGAGTTGCCTTAGAAAGCATCTCTACTTCAGGTGTCAAAATTAAATTCATCTTTACATGAAAACTTTCTTTCCCTATCAATATCACCAAGATCTGTCACCCCAAGAAAATCATCTTCATTAGATGTCAGTGCACCAGTCTTGCATTATTCATAATTCAAATTTGTACCCCATTAAGATGAAAGATTTTACTATATGTCATGATCCTATGGGTATATTTGTAGATGGGTGAAACCACTAATGTCTATATGAGAATTGTCGTGATCCCCTTTCACTGATGTTTTCTAAAGATGTCAAGTTTCCTTACTTATGACTTCTCCACAGTCCTACCTGTTTTTCCTTTTGCTTGGAGTATCTCTCTACTTTATTTGGCTAGTTTTTGATTCTCCTTTAAGATTTAGCTCCACTATCAAGTCCTGACTATCTCTATCTCCCTGTTCCACTCAATTCCTACTCAGGCTGAACTTAATTTCTATCAGTGATAATCTGTCTCTGGCCTTCAGAAGTACTTATTATACTGCATTGAATTGGTTTATTTTCTTATCTGCTACCTGTACCAAATATTTATTTTATGTAATCTTTATAACAATTGTAATATATGTAAACTTTATAAGTGAATAAACCAATACTCAGAGAGGTAAAGAGATGGTGAAATAAGACATTTGAAGTTAGGTTTCTAAAGCCATTTAAATCTCATATATATATATATGTATATATATATATATATATATATACATACATATACATATATATACATATATATATAGTGTGTGTGTGTGTGTGACAGAAACAGAGAGAGAGACAAAGAGAAGGACATATAGAGACAGATAGGAAGGGAGAGAGATGAGAAGCTTCACTTCTTCATTGCAGCACCTTAGTTGTTCATTGATTGCTTTTTCATATGTGCCTTGATGGCGGTGGGGGCACAACAGCAGAGCGAGCGACCCCTTGCTGAAGCCAGTGACCTTGGGTTCAAGCTGGTGAGCTGTGCTCAAACCAGATGAGCCTGCACTCAAGCCACAACCTTGGAGTTTCGAACCTGGGTCATCTGCATCCCAGTTTGATGCTCTGTCCACTGCACCACCGCCTTGTCAGGCTGTAATATAATTTTGAATGCTGCAGAAGCTGCCTAGTTGAAAGACAAGCCATCTAAAAGGCTTGTGAGTAATTTCACTGTAGAACAGAGTTCAGGGGTGAAAGACAGCCAGTGAAATTGGCCCATTCCTTCCCCTGATTCCCATCGAGTCTTGGATTCTAGATTGAACAGCCTTGGAGATAAGGATTAGGAGAAAGGAGTTTTTCTGTCAGTATTTTTGTTGAATTAAATATTTGATCTAAAGTGTTCACAAAAACTTTGAGATTGACCTTATTAGGAAGTTTAATATTTTTCTGTTTGTAGCAACAGCATGTGTTAAATATTTAAAGCTTATCTTCTTTCTGTTGAAAAAAGAATATGTTTAATTTATACTGACATAGTAAATCTGATACTCCGAAAGCAATTTGTGCATGCTTCAAGGTAGATATATGAAATGATGCCCTTGTAGATGATGCCAGCTTGCTCTTTCCGTTTGTTCTTAAACATGATAAATGCTTCAAACAGTAGAAAAGCTAAGTAATGTTTTCCTCTTTGCCATGAAAATTGCAGTGTACAGTTCATTAGCAAATGTATAACCCTAGAATTATGTCATGATGTTTCTCTCATCTGACTCTTTAGTAGGGTGGCCTATGTGATAACATTATCATATTTTTGTTTTTGACAATTTAATATGTATCTCTTGGCTGGCTTACTCTTCTTTAGCTACCTACTGGACATCTCTCTATTTGAATATATCTCACTATTTACCGAAGCCCTGGCCAAGGCTTAGTTCATTACATTTTCATCTCAAACTTCTCCATATCCTGTGATTTTTCTTTCTATTCCTTGTTATTAGTATTTTCTAAAGTATCTTTGATTCAGTTCTGACATTTCTCTCATTTTTCTTCGCACGACCAGTTAATTGTACTGTTCTACTAATTTTCATCCATGATGTAGCTCAAATCTGTATTTTCCTTGTGATTTATTTTGCTGCTCCCCTTGTTCAGGTCTTCATTATCTCTAGCCTGACCCGCTGCCGCCGCCCACAGACTAGTCTCCCATCTCCTTCTTTTTTCTGTGCACTCGTTGCTGTTAGAATGGTCTTCCTGAGGCCTCATTAAGGTGTAGGTTGCTCTCTGCTGACTGTAGAAATCAGGCCAGACTCTTTGGCTTTTTATTTCAAGCCTCTGCTTTCATGATTTCCCTTTTCAAAGACTCCATTTCTTAGCCTAAGAGTTCTTAAACTTCCCTGCTGATTAAAAATTACTAATAGTACTTTTAAAAAATTGAATTCCTAGGCCCCATCTCAGACCTACTGAATCAGAATCAACAGCGAGGGGGCCTGGGAGCTTTACTTGTTGAATTCCCTGTAAGTCTTTTCAGGGAAGTGTAGGAAATACTACGTTAGCAGATCTGAGCAGCTTGCTGTTTTACAAAAATGCCTTGTATTTCCCTTTTCTGTGTGTGTCTTTGTGTTCTTTTCCCTGCCTGAAGTGTCTTATCCCGCTCTGGATATCATAGTCATACTTCAATACCTAAAGTACTATCTTCTGATTGTCTTTCACTTTTTCATAATCTTTTTTGTCTGATCTAATCTTTTTGCCTGTGATCCTTCCGTTTTCTTTTTAAAACATTTTTTTTTTTTTTTGCTATATTCCATAAGAAACATATGACTGTGTTCTCACAGTGGCCTTCTGAAACATGACACCTTTTCTTTGTGCCTGATTGTGCGGACTCCCAGGCTGTGAGCTCCTTCATGGTGAACTTTGTGTCATCTTTGAGTGCGAGTGTGTTGGAATAGAAATAGCATAAATGAATAGCAGACTTATGTTGGCACTTCACTTTCCACTGATACTTGGTGACCTTGGATGACTTAGTCTCTCTGGGCCTCACCTTTTCTCTTTGTAACATGGAAATAATATATATCATTTAGAATAGTGAAATTAGGCTATGGATATCGTTACATTGGTATATTAGACAATCTTGAAAATGTTTTGAAAATTAAATGTCTTAAAGTAAACAATGTACTCTATGTTATAATTTGTATTTTATTCTAAGAGAGCTAAAGAATATTAAACAATCTCAAATATGATCATAACTGTTATGAAACAGAAGCTGCCACTCTGCCAAGAAACTTCCCCAGCAGTTCAGTTTTCTGGGGTAGAAAGCCACAAGCTCAGTGGAAGAGGCCTAGTGCCCATCCTGGGCACTCACACAGGGTCTAGGTAGTAGCTTGAGCAGCCTTAGAGAGCATGAGTGTGCATCAGTACACACGACCCATCAGCAACCCCTTCTCCACCTGTGAGTGGGTCTTGACACACTGTGCAGAATATTTGGCCTACAGAATTTAGCTGTGTTGTCTGTTTATATAAGGAGTCATAGATAAATTTAGCTTGAGGAAATAAAGAATTGAAATTTACTGGCACGGAGGAAATAAAATCTCTCTAGAGCAGTAGTTCTTAACCAGGGTTCTATAGAACCCTAGGGGTTCGATGAGTCGGTCTCAGGGGTTCGGAGAAGCCTCTGCCGCGGAGGCCAGAATAAAGTAATACTGTAATTTGTTGTGAGTTCATGCACTCTGTTGGTTTTGTTCTTTGAGCAAGGTGATGTTTATGCACGGCTCATTTTGTGCACCAGTAAAAAAACATATACCTATGTCTTGACTTTGGAAAAAAAATCATTATTTTATTTATCACTAAAGAAGGGTTCGGTGAATGCGCATATGAAACTGGTGGGTTCGGTACCTCAAAAAAGGTTAAGAATCACTGCCCTAGAGGGTATGATAGAAATTCAGGAGAGAATCGAAATGGAAGTGTACTTTGTTTATTTTGCTTTTGTACTGTTCGTCACACTATGAGCCCCGTTCAAATACACTTACTTTCTGGGTAAAATGAAACCTTGGTAAGAAAAGGGAAGACTAGCTTGAATGTTAAAACAGTATACTGACAGAATATGTATGTATATATATATACATATTTAAATTTAGCCTTAATGGTTTTATATGTAGAAACACACAAGGAAGTATCTTTTACAGTGACTAAAAGCAATCTGCAGTTTTAGTAGTTGCATGAAATTATATATTTCTAGAGGACTTGAAAATAATTATTTTGTTATTCATTTGCTTATCAAGTTTCTTTGTTCAGTGACTCCACAGTGTTAAGCTTTATTCCAGAACCAGTCTAACATCACAAGTTAATAACTGGTCAAGTCTGAATTGAGGCTTTACTTTACGTGAAAGGAGAAATAAGATAGAGTCCCCTCTGGTGTATGGATTATCAGTGTGGGATTACAGACACCGCTTCACCCACTCATTTATTCATGACAAAGTGCCTCTCCCACATGGGTTAGCTTTCATTCATTATTTATTTCAGTATCCTTCTATTCCCTGATAAAAATCTTTTAGAATAATAGAATTTTATAGCTCAAAGGGATCTAGTCCAACTTCCTTTCTTTATAGATGAGGAAACTAAGACTCTGGCTAAGTGACTTTCCAGACTAAGTTCGTTTCCTTTTTGATAGGATTGCATGATAGGGTATGCCATAAGAACATATCTTGAGTTCAGGAAAGCACATTGTCAGAGCCTCTCATGATATCTGTGGACAACATGAGGAAATGTGATCTGGGAGATAGTACAGGCAGATGGATTTATAGCCGATTGAATTCTTCTGCCCAAAGAGTGCTTTGTTGTCAATCTGTGCCTGATTATTTGACCCGTAAGTTGAAAGGTAATAGGAGTACCCGTAAATTCTATACCTTAGTTTAATGAAATCAGCTGAATAGGTATAAGACTCACTAGCTTGTAAACCCTAGTTGAATTATTAAGAGTAAGGTCTCCGGAATAAGGAATTTAACATTCTTTGCATTTTGGGGCTCACATTTGCAGTGTTTTGTTCAGTTCTGAACACATTTAAGAAGGATATGGGCAAACTAGATGCATCCAGAGGCTCTGAGGGTCATGAGGATGGGATGATGCCAGAAACCATCTCATGTGGAGAATGCTTGCAGAAGTGGAGAAGTAAAAATTAAGTGAAAATGTGATCTTAGGCTTCACATATTTGAGAGGTTTCTGTCTGCATGATCCCTCCCTTCATATCGCTTTCTTAAATAATAGATTCATTTAAATATCTGTATTAGTTTAAAGTTTACTCCTAAATCAAATACAAATGTCATAAAATATTTTGAAGTAAAAGTGTATAATCAGACAAGTCATTTTCATGAGGCAGGCTAAATGGTATGTCCATTATAAAAGAAGCTCAATAGCTGAGTTTTAAAATAGTGAATAAATTGTGCCACATTCACAGTAGTGATACACATAGTATTTCTCTCAGCTCAAGACATTTCTTAACTTCAAATCCAGTTATAAAATGCTCTTTTCTCACCTAGAAAGTTATATTGCAGTGGTTCTTAACCTTTTTTGAGGTACCGAACCCACCAGTTTCATATGCGCATTCACCGAACCCTTCTTTAGTGATAAATAAAATATGATTTTTTTTCCAAATTCAAGACATAGGTATATGTTTTTTTACTGGTGCACAAAATGAGCCGTGCATGAACATCACCTTGCTCAAAGAACAAAACCAACAAAGTGCATGAGCTCACAAAAATTACAGTATTACTTTATTCTGGCCTCCGCGGCAGAGGCTTCTGGGAACCCCTGAGACCGACTCATCGAACCCCTAGGGTTCAATAGAACCCAGGTTAAGAACCACTGTTATATTGGTAGACAAATATACCACTTTTGAGACTAAAGTAAGAATGTTTTGTCCTATTCTTGTTTATCCTATGAAATTAATGTTTCCCAAACATTTGGGAGGTAGGATTGGGTCTGGATTGGAGAGTGCTGGTAGGCCATTTGCACAGAGGTGGTCAGAAGTGTGATTTATTTTTTAAGCGAGGTGGGGTGGAGATGAAGAGGCAGGAAGAAAGAGAAGCATCAACTCGTAGTTGCAACACTAGTTGTTTACTGATTGCTTCTCATATGTACCTTGACCAGGGGGGACTCCAGCTAACCCTGTGACTCTTTGCTCAAGCCAGAGACTTTTGGGCTCAAGTCAGCAACTTCAGGGTTTCAAATTTGGGACCTCAGTGTCCCAGGTCAACTCTCTATGCACCTACAATCACTGGTCAGGCCATGATAAAATGTTTTATAAAATATTTGCCCCATTAAATTGTATTAAACTTTACTTATCTTTCTAGTTTGTATTTAACTAATTTTAAAAAGATGTTAATATGTTTATATTTGTTTCATATTCTGCTAGAGCAAACTACTATAAATTTAGTGGCCTAAAGCAAAACAAATTTAGTACTTTATAGTTGTGGAGGTTGGAAGTCCAAAATGGATTTTACTAGTCTAGAAATTCGGGTGTTGGCAGGGCTGTATACCTTCTGGAGGCTCGAGGGAGAATCTGTTATCTTACCTTTTCCAACTTCTAGAGGCTACTTGTATTCCTTGGCTTGTGGCCCCTTCCTCCATTCAAAGTCAGCAATGGCTGATCAAGTCTTTTTCTGCTTCATCATTTTGAAACCAGCTCATCTGTCTTCCTCTTTCACTTATAAGGACTCATGTGATTACACTGGACTCTCCTTGATAATTCAGGATAATCTCTCCATTTCAAAATCTTAATTGATATGCAAAGTTTCTCTTGCCATGTAAGGTAACACCTTCACAGGTTTATGGGGATAGGATGTGAACAATTTAGGGGTCATTATTCTGCCTAAAAATTTACTTGTTTCTAAACTAAACTTTATGTAGTACATCTAATAACAGAAATTATAGTTCATTTTTAGTTCTAGAAGCTAGAACTAGGATTGGTTGGATGTTTAAAAATTACATGTAGAATTTTTTTCTCCAAATAGAGGGAGAATTGTTCAATAATGAAAACCATTTAAAGGAGAGTGATTTTCATAAGTTTGACGTTATAATCTTCTTTCAGGAGCTCATACATCTATCTATCTATTTATCTATCTATTTATCTATCTATCTATCTATCTCTCTATCATCTATCTATCTATCCATCCATCCATTCATCCATCCAACTATCTATCATCTAGAGAGCTTAATAGATTGATACCCTTAAATATTACCCCATGTGCTTGTGGGACTGGCAAGTCTAAAACTTGTAGAGCAGGCCAATAAGTTGTAGACTCAGAAAGAGTTGATGTTATAGCCTTGATTCCAAAATCTGCAGGCTGGATACTCAGACAGGGCTTCTATGTTGTAGTCTTGAGTCTGAATTGATTTTTGTTGGGAAACATCAATCTTTGCTCTTAATGTTTTTATCTGATTAGATCAGTGCTTCTCAAACTTTTTGAAGTCGGGGCGTATTTAAAATCCTACAGATAATTGTAGGCACACTATATACAAATTTCTGAGAAATATGTTATAATAATTAAGTCAAATATTAAAGAAAAATATAAAGTCCAAGCGTGCTTTTATGGTAATTAAACAAAATAAATACAACAAAATTAAATTTATTCTGACATTAAAAATAATTTTTATGTTACATTTTTTGAGTTATGCTTTTTAGAATTTGTAAAAAAGAGGGGTTAAAAATAAAACAATGACATAAAAGTTATCTTTTTATATATGTAGATACATTCTTAGTAAGACTTCATAAATTTAGCTGGTCCCTACATGAATGTGTTAAGCTTTTTCATTCTTGTGTTTATGAGAAACATGAGCCTGATGTGTCCTAGCGATTTCTTCAATGTTTGGACATATATTTGAGAGGCAAACTCTCATTTCCTTGTCAATACATTGAAGAATTCTTCTCTTTTTACTCTTAATTGTGTTGAGTGTATAAAACCCCCACCATACACATCATCTTAACTTTACACCAAACAAAGGATAGAAGAAACTTGCCTGCAGTCTTTCTGAGGATCATGAGGGGTAGTGTAAACAATCTAGCACCACAGTTTAACAGTCTTTTGCAACCTAACCAGGCAAGTGAGGTGGGGGTTGGGCAGACTGTCAGCTTTCAGTCAATTTCCCACACCTCTGTCTCCAAAATCTAAACTCCAAAAACCCTTTGGTGTTTTGGTCTCCAACAAGCACATATTTCTCTGGAACACCAGAGGACGCACCTGGAAATCTTCTAGGGTGCACCAGTGCACCTTGGCACACACTTTGAGAACCACTGGATTAGATGAACACCAACATTTTGATGGTTAATAGCCTTTACTCAAAATGTACTGATATAAGTGTTACATCTAAAAAATACTTTGTGGCTTCTTTATACCACTATACTCTTCCTTCCTTACTTCCTTCCTCCCTCCTTCCCTCCCACCTTTCCTTCCTTCCTTCCTTCCTTCCTTCCTTCCTTCCTTCCTTCCTTCCTTCCTTCTTCCCTTCCTTCCTTCCTTCCTTCTTTCCTTCCTTCCTTCCTTCCTTCCACCTTCCTTTTTCCCTTCCTGTACTCTATTTAGTTCCCACTGTTTCACTGTTTCTTCATTCTTGGGCATGAAGTGCAATATAATAATATAATTTTTCCCATATCCTGTTTGATATTTACTTTTAGGTTTACTTAACAGTTTTAAATTCACTGTGGAGCTCCTTATACTAAATTCACCAAATATACTCAGTACTTTGTTCAGTAGCTAAAACCTTTAGCCAGCTGCTTTTATGTAATAATTTTTAAAACTATTTTTAAATATATTAGGTGGTTTTTCTCAAACATTATTGTTACCTGATGGTATAAATAAGAACCTTAAAATAGGTTATTCAGAAAAAAGTAGGCATTAAAGGGAAATATCTGAATTCATTTTTACCCTCTTTGTTACCATATCTGAATTTTTCCACTTCTTCCACATTTGTGTTTTTCTATTCGTGGGAAGGTCTACTTTCACAAACTCTACTGTAGTGGGAAGGAATATCTAGAAAATTGCTTTTGACGAATGAATAAAATGGAAGCAGAGTAAAAGATGGAGCAGTCAGACTGATCAGACTGATGGTTGGGGGCTGGGTGACAGAGGCGAAGAGATTGAGGAGTACAGATTGGTAGTTACAGAACAGTCACAGGGATGTAGAGTACAGCACAGGGAATATAGTCAATAATAGTGTGATAATTATGTATGGTGCCAGCTGGGTATATGAAATATTAGGGGTGTACACTTTGTAAAGTATGATTGTCTAAATATTATGCTGTATGCCTAAAACTTACAAAATAAAAGTGAATGTAAATTCTAATTGAAAAATAAATAAAGAAGAAATTGCTTTTGATTATATTTTTCTATGTTAATTTAAGAAGTAATTAAAATTTGAAATAGTAATGAATCATTCAGATTAATTCACAGGTTCCTCCTATTGTTAAGTCTTATTTTAAATTAATACAAGCTTTATCTTTTTTCTACATGCTGTTTTAAGTTTTAGAAAATAAACAAGAACCCATTTTTAAAAAATTGTTAATTAAACTAACAATTGTAAACTAACTTTTACAAATAAATGAAATAGTATAGCTCATTAATGGGCCAGGAACCTAGAGGCCAGAATTTTCCTCCTGCTATTTACTAGTATCATTCTGTTTTCTGACCTGTTAAGTAAGATGCTGGACCTAGAGAGTCTAAGGCTATTCCTGGCTATGATGTTAGTGATTGTGACTCCATGAGACAGCCATATGAGAGAATTAATAAGGGAATATTAATAGAGTAGATGAAAATAAACATTTATGGTTGGAAATACAGAAGGAAGAAATTTAGAGAAGGAAAGCATGAATAAAATATGTTCAAGTTTTATTCCATTTGAGGTCATTTGCTTGTACACTTTTGTATACAGCCCATTTAATTTTCTTTTGTGAACTAGGCAAGGATGCTATTATTATTTCCATTTTGGAGGCAAGGGTTCTGAGGTCTGATGAGGTCATTCTATTTCCCTACATGGTACAAGCTTTGGACTAAAACTCATAGAATAACTGAATATTAGGTTTTGATACTCATTTGGTCCAACTACCATCTCGTCCTGTGTTCTTTTTACTACACTACTTTCTGTGTTTTGAATAGTGAACTTTCAACTTTCATGTTAGACAAACATGTCTAATAAGTAGTTGATGTTTTGTGTAAGGTTATTGATTTAGAAATATAGATAATTGCATAATTCAGATTATGACCTTTTAAAGCTATAGATAAATAGTATCTTTAGATTAACTTGGAAAGGTTTTTAGACTATAAGCATGTTTTACTTAATTAGATCTTTTAAATGTGGAGAATTTTATGTGAATACAGAAATTTTACATTATTTTTTTGGTGTATAGCAGAGAGAGGGACAGATAGGGACAGACAGGTAGGAAGGGAGGTGAGAATCATCAATTCTTTGTTGTGACTCCTTAGTCTCCTTAGTTGTTCATTGATAGCTTTCTCATATGTGCCTTGACTAGGGGTCCTACAGCAGAGCAAGTGACTCCTTGCTTAAGCCAGTGACCTTTGGGCTCAAGCCAGCAACCATGGGGTCATGTCTATGATTCCACGCTCAGGCCAGTAACACCGTGCTCAAGCCATTGACCTTGGGGTTTCATATCTGTGTCCTCTGCATCCAGTCTGATGTTCTTTCTACTTTGCCACTGCCTGGTCAGGTTAAATACTATTATTTCAATAATGGAATTTATTTCAAAAGGTATACATTTGCCTCAAAGTAAGACCTAGCAAATTTTGAAGGGTATACACGAACTTTTACAAATAAATCAAATATTATAGCTCGTGATTTTATCATCCATTCTTTTCTAGAGCATGAAGGGGAAAAGCAAAAGCAGTCATGATTTGCTTAAGGATGATCCACATCTCAGTTCTGTTCCAGTTGTTGAAAGGTTAGTATGATGCTAGTGTGATTGTAAATCTTATTTTCTGGTTCACATAATTTATAACTTCCTTTGTGAGTAAACAATCATTTCTCATATGTCAAATGTTTTCAACCCACCCAAAAAGCTAAAGCATTTTAATAATAGAGGTGGTAGAGCTTCTGGCGTGGTAGAGGGAAGCACTATGGCCATTTCCACTCTTCTTGCTCTCTGCTTAAGTTGAACTAATTAAATTTAGTATTAATTGTTAAACTTTTAAATCTTGGGATAATTTGAAGATGAGGAAACTTTGTTTTAATAGTTTTATGTTTAATTCAAAGTTTCTTTGCTAACTTTTTACTTGAAGCATTTTTTGTCTCAGTTGGTGTGATGGGTAAACAAGTCAGAGTTGAAGGATTTTGTGAAAAGGTTGCCACATTTTAAGCCAGTCATTAAGTATTATTTCTTACATATTTCAGGAGTTAATAGAAAATTATCTTCCTTTGTTGCTTCTCTTTCAGAAGGGAAAATGTCTTATTGTTATATAAACTACACATGATATGTTGGGCCAGTGTCTCAAAGGGGGACTGAAATATTATTCAAAATTTAGCTCACTTTCAAAAATTCTGTTTAAAAAGTCTTTTTTTCTTTTTTTCCCAGGGACAGAGAGAGAGTCAGAGAGAGGGATAGATAGGGACAGACAGACAGGAACAGAGAGAGGTGAGAAGCATCAATCATTAGTTTTTCGTTGCCGTTGTGACACCTTAGTTGTTCATTGATTGCTTTCTCACATGTGCCTTGACCATGGGCCTTCAGCAGACCGAGCAACGCCTTGCTGGAGCCAGCGACCTTGGGTCCAAGCTGGTGAGCTTTTTGCTCAAGCCAGATGGACCCGTGCTCAAGCTGGCGAGCTTGGGGTCTCAAATCTGGGTCTTCCACATCCCAGTCCAACGCTCTATCCACTGTCCCACCTCCTGGTCAGGCAAAACAGTCTTTTCTTAATATCATTGTATTTGAAGGATTTGGTTTCATGAAAACCAATGGAAGAAATTGTTTTCTGCAGCCCTTTGTTCATAAAAATAACATTGTTGATTATTATTTGCATGTTTTTTTCTTTTCTATTAGTTTTGTGTATGTGCTAATGAAGTGTACTTCTTATTCTGCTTGTAAAAATGACTCAATTTTAAAATGTTTTCATTTACTCTAGAATGCCATTCTGAAATTCCTATGTTGAAATAAGCTTTTGAAGTATTAGCCCAGCAAAATATTCTAAATTTGGGGGTTATTGAATAGCTTTATAAGTTTCATTTTGAAGCTAAAATTTCTGTGTTTTTCTTATTTTTTTGTAGTGAAAAAGGTGATGCAGCAGATTTAGATGATGTGAGTATAAATAAAATTTGAACAACTTACAGAAAATTTAAAAATTTTTATAAAAATTTAAATTGTTTTCCTTGAAAGGTAATATATATTACTTTTATAATTATACATATAAAATGTTGAAAAAATGTGAAAGATTGGAAAAAATACATAATTTATTTTGATATTATAACATTTCCTTCCAAGCATGTCTACATATGCATAGAACCTTATATATGAATTTCTAGCCTGCTTTTTCTCCCTATGATATATAACATTACTTGAATACTCAAAATTCAGATTTCATTGATTTTATTTTTATTATGTTAAAAGTTGAAATGTTGATGTGTGGGTACCCTACATGGCGTATGGGAAATGGATTAGTCATTTTTAGTAGTATTTCTTCTTTATACACACATTCCTGAAGATTCTCTTTCACAACTGTAGTGATCATTCTTTATTCATTGTATTGGCTATTAAAGCTGATTAAACAGAAGGCAGAGTTTTCTTTATATGTATGAGGTCAAGTTTATCAAGTCATCCATTTGTCACTTTATGTAAAAACCCATTGATCTATGCCTTGTGTGATTCAGCATGTGCAAAAGTGTGGCAGCAAGGACAGATTGTACCTTATTTAGGAAATACAAGCTGGTATTCATGTTTGAGAAGGAGCCTGCCCTATGTAAAGAGCAGGGAGGAAGTGTTAAAGGTAGAAGGAACTTCATACACAAAGGCTCTGAAGCCAGAGAAAGTTTGGTGTGCTCCAGGAGCCAAAAGCAGACCAGCATGACCAGAGTGTCGTGACAGGAATGAGAAGATGAGGTTAGAGAGGTAGGGTGAAGCCAAATATTAGCTTTATAGGCCATTTGAGGAGTTTGAATTTAATTCTAAAAATAATGAGGAGCAGGAAAAAGGGAATTAGTTAAAAAAGAGACTGCTGTGTTCAACTTTTCATTTTAGAAAGATCACTGTTGGCAATATTATAGAGGACAAATGAGAAGAAATAGGCTGGAATCAAGGAGACCTTTTGGGAAGTTATCACAAGAGGACAGTTTGATATAAGACCACAGTTGTAAGATGGGAAGGTGACTTGAAAGATATAGTCTAAGGGGTGACTGATACCATTCTATGAGGTTAGGAAGGACGAATCTAGGACAAGCACAAGATTTCTTATTTAGACTGTGTTAGGTGGGTATAAAAGAAAGAATAGGCTTGAGATAGGGAGAAAAATGAAAAATAATGTGTTTAGTTTTGTACATTTTGAGATTCACAGTATTTGGAGACATCTATGTAACCATAATGTGGGTCTGGAAGATAGGATCAAGGCCTGATATGTAAAAGTATAGATGTGCTCTTATGGTCTTGTTGAGGGTGAGGTCACCTAAGGACAGTGTGTTATCTCTAACCTGTTTTATGTCCCAGATCCTCTGCAGTTGGTTGTATTGTAGACCTTCCCAGGAAATATACCACATCCACAAACAAAAATTTATGAGTTTTCAGGGAATTTTTTAGATCTCCTGAGGACTAAGCGTGGAAGACCTTGGTTAGTGTTTATCACTTTTTCACAATTTCTATTTCTAGAGACCTGGTTTGGAAAGATTGGGATGAAGGCTAGAATATTATATTTCTTTTTAACAAGCAATCCATGTTACACAGTCTAAAGCCAGACTTTGAGAACCATTGCTCTGAAGGTCTACAACCTCAAGTTAAGAACCTTGTCCCACCATGACTCAGCTAATCAAAGAAACACAAGAGAAAAAGATCCACTTGAAGTAGCATCTTTTTTCTTCTTCCCTCCCTTCCTTTCTCCTCCTTTCTCCATTCTGCAAGTTGAAGATAAAACAGCCAAACAGTTCAGAATCTTAGCCTTCATGAAGTTCATCTTCTAGTTATGGGAGAGATATAATAAACACATAACTATTTAAAATGTATAGTATGTCAGATGGGTAATAAATGCTTTGGGAAAAATAACAGGAAAGGAGAATAGGTTACTGCAGGTGGGTGGGTGGTTCTGCCATTTTAATAGGGTGATCAAGATGAGTAACACTGAGGGGGTAACATTTGAGCAAAGATCTAAAGGAAGAGATAAAGCACGCATGCAGATGTATGGAATAAGACTGTTTCAGGCTGGAGAGAACAGCAGCTCCAAAGTTGGCTAGTGTTACTGGGATGGAGTTGTAGGAGATCATGTCGGGGAGTCACAGATTGCGTAAGGTCTTGAGTGAATTAGGGACCCATTGGAGGGTTCTAAAAGGAGAAATTGCTATGACTGAAGGTTTAGAATGAAATCTCAACTGTCCTACTTCCACCTCTTCTACTTGGAATAATCTCTGGCTGAGGTCAGTATGCTGGTGACATAGCAGCACAGTCTGCTGCACAGAGGGGCTGAGTGTGAAGTGAGCAGATAACTCAGACTGGGGTATCTCACATTTACATTGTTCACCTAGAGCAAACCCCAGGTTATTTTTACCTGGAGCTGATTCTTCAGCCCCTTAATAATTCTAAACAAACTAATGAAAGCCAAATCTGGCCTAGAATGCAATGAGGAGAGTCTGAGAATGCAATGAGGAAGTGAAAGGGGAAATGGAATGCCTAGTGAATACTCCTTTTCAATTTCTACAGGATGGAGAATTTGAAAGTGCAGACCATGATGAAAATATTGATGGTGATGAGAAGAACCTGATGAAAGAAAGAATTGCAAAAAAATTAAAAAAAGACCCAAACATAAATGTCAAATCAGCTGGAGAAGGAGAAATGGAGAAGAAATCAGTTAGCCGCAGGTGAGTCAGTTATTGTGTTTCTAGGTATCAGAGTATTTGTCTTTTTATACTTCATTTTAAATTAATATTGAGTCCTCTATTCAACTTAATTTTTAAAATACTATTTTCATAATGTTTGAGAGCAGTAGAGTAATTGTGTAGAATGAAAGGAGATGTCTTCAGATTTGGGTGAGTACAATTTATCAAAGCTGCTTAAGAAAATGTGTGGACATGAAAGCATTCTTATAACCTTTTCAAGTCTTGTTTATACTGTATACCTCTCCTGACTCAATGGTGTCTTAAAAGAAATTTCAGCAAATGTCTGATGATAAAGAGTTGATGAATTTTGTGACTCAACATTTTATTTTCCTAAAATACTACTTAAATGAAAAACTCTCCTTTGTTATTCTATTATTACAATTTTATGGCATATATTTTCAGTAATATTGCTTTTAAAAGTAATAATATTTCTTTTCTTTGGATGGCCTATATTTGGGGATAAAATAGATAAAACTACATATAAAAAACATTATATTTTTTGTTACGTTTCTCAACCTCATATAGGAAACTTAAAAAGTATTCCTTAATGTTTTCCTTTGTGAAACCAGAAAAATAATTCCCAGAAATTTCCAGTAATGGTATAAGCTTTTGCATTCAGAAATTGTACTTAGAAGTTACCTTAAACATCTTTTTTTTTCCAGCAGCAGTCTTCTGTTAAGTGATCACTGTTGAATAAGTTAATGTAGTAGATTAACTTTGGGCCACTATTAACTGAAGATTTTGACAATTAAGTATATGCTTATATACTAGTGGAGGTGATGAGAGGCTTTTAGTCAAATCATGAATATAATCAAGTATACTTTTTTCTTTCACTCTAGACAAGTGTTTTCTGATTTTTAAGAACTATGAATTAGATTTATAACATGACAGAAAATACAGTTTGAATTTTAACAAATGAACCAAATATTTGTTGTTCAAATGTTTCCTTAAATCCTCAACTTTATCTTGCTGGCTTTAATACAATTTCAAATACTTATATACCCTATAATTCATAGAACTTATAATTTAGCAAAGGTGAAGTTTCTTTGAGAACTAAAGAAAGCTTATTTGGCAAAATTGGCCTTAATAAACACCAAACATCTATTTGTAAATATTCTCTTTCCCAAAATTCACATCTTTTTCTCTCCCTACTTCATCCTACCTACAAAGAGACATAAAGAAAAATGAGATCAGGAAAAAGTACATATACCTAAGGGAAGAGTTTTTCATTCTTGTTTATATAAATTTTCAGAATTGTTCATGACCACTCATTTTAAGTACAAAAATTTATAAAATCATTAATGCTTTTGGTTAGTTATATTGGCTTCACTATAGTTTGTTTCAAGTTAGTTTTATGTTAAAGTAAAAACCCTCTGAGAGTCTTGAAAAAATTGTAATATGGTCAAAAGGATAATTATATTTAAAGGAAGATCACTGCTCAGTCTAAGTTGAATTATAATGAAAATAGCTGCCAGCCAGATGGGATGTTCGTGTGAAATCATTATCATTTAAAATTCAGTGCTCTTGATATATATGCCAACTTTTTATCTGGATGTGTTTGAAGTACTTTGTTATCTTTTGGTCATTTTCTTATTTGAGCTGGAAGGATCAGGAGCTAGACTAGCCTACCAGGCCTTTAGGCAAGGAGCCATTCAAAGCATATTTTACTGAAAATTTTTGATGTTGCTTTTATTGGTAAAGAAATGTGTGGAATCTGTTAAAGCTGTTTATCACTTTGGATGTTAAACCTACAACAGGTTTGTTGAGTATTTAGTATTGAAGCTGGGGAATGGTATTTAACAATACAATTTTCAACAAATTTACATAGAGTAGAATCTTTCCCTGATAATGTATTCTCAGCAATGTCTCTAGTTGTTCCATTGAAAAGTACTTAGGGTTTAGGAGAAATAAATCCAAGCTCTTCCTACCTTTCCTTTCTTTTTCATTATACTTATCTGACATCTTTAGGATATTGGTCTCTTGCCTCCTCCCTTTTCTAAGTGCATCAGTCCCAGTTACTTTCTCAGCCCATCTCCTGTAAGCCTGCCTATACTCTGACTGCTGGATGTTGATGAGCAAAATCACACAGCCAAGGACAAGCCCAGCCTTTGCTGTGTCTGCACTGCTTCTTTACCTGCACCTCACGGTGCTCACTGCAGACCCATCTCACTGCAGACCCGTCTCACTGCAGACCCTTCTCACTGCAGACCCATCTCACTGCAGACTGTTTTCACTGCAGAGCCATCTCACGCACACCAGGTTGCCTGGCTTTTTGTTCTGTGAACTAGGAGTGACTTCTTCAACTCTTCCTCTTTTCTCCTTAAACCCTTATGCTTTCAGACCAATTCTTATTTTTCTGCAGTACTTGAAAGGTAGAGGAATCCCTCTACTGTTTCAAAATGATTCTATTCTCTTTCCTGTCTCCAGTTTTCTCTTTTCACTGGTTCTTTTTCTTCAGCTTATGATTAAACATCCCCTGGCATTCAGAGGTAAAGAAAACAACACTCTGTTTTATTTCCTGTACCCACCTCCTTACTTCATATTTATTTCTAAATATACAGCATTGAGCTTTCCCCTCATCACTGCACTGAATCTGCCACCACTAAGGCCATCTAATGACAAACATAATGGCTGCACTCCAGTTTTTGTTTTTCTTGGTGTCTGTGCTATGGAATTTGGCCTTTTTTTTTTTTTTATCTGTCCTCTTGAAACCCATCTTCCTCAAGAACCTGATTCTTAAAATGTGACCTGTGGACTAATATCATTAGTATCACTTGGGAACTTTGTTTTAGAAATGCTGGGTCTCAGACCCCACCCACACCTTCTGAATCAGAATCTGCATATTAACAGGATCCTCAGGTGATTTACAAGTATATTAAAGTCTGAGGGCACTCCTCTGAAATACTATTTTTTATCCCCAGTGCTGCTGGACTAGTTCAAGTTTAGACAATCTTAACTCCAAAGTCAGCAACTTGGTGCTACCTTTCTGACTCCCCAGAGCATTCTGATGGCACCTTTCTTACATTTCTGTGATAGTTAGTATGACATTACGTTATAATTTTTTTCTTTGCTTATACAATAGCTTTCTTGAAGGCAGAGATTGTGTCCATTTATGTTTGTTATCTCTGTAGTCAAATATCATAGATACCTAAATATTTGTATAATAAATTAAGGAACAAAAAAATGAGTGAATCCTTTACTGACAAATCACTTTCTCCTCCAGATCTTGTAAGTAACTCGCATGTCTTTATCACATGGGGTTTATTGGTTTGTCTATCCTTTGCTGAGACTCAGCTCCCTTTGTGGCTGTGTCTTATTTATTTTTACATCCTCCAAGTTTAGTATAGTATGTATATAGTAATGGTCATTAAAGTATGTGTAATGAATGGACGAATAAGTGAATGAGTACAGTTCTGTTTCATTAGAGGAGTGTTTTTCATTTTTGTCTGTACAGGAGATTCACTAGATTTCTTTCCTGACTACACATTAGATTTTTACTAGGTTCACATTAGATGCCTGGGCCTCATCCCACAGGTTCTGAATCATGTGATCTGCAGTGATACCTGGGAAAATCCTTTTTTTATCTTTTAATGTTTAATTGAAGTAGTATATACATACGGAATATATGTGTATAAACTATGTTTCATAGTGCATATATTTCAATTGTATAGCTTGCTGATATTTACAAACCAAATACAACCTGTAACCCATCATTCAAACCAAGAAATAGATTGCCATTACCTAGAAGTCTTCCTCTTGCCCCATCCTGGTTACTCCTCACCCTTATCGCATAATTGTAACCACTTTTCTAACTTCTAAAGATATATATCAATTTATGGCAATAATACTTTATAAAAGCACTCCAGATAGTCTACACCACCACTAGGGTTAAGACCCCCACTGCCCACTAAACATGCACTTCCTTGATTACTTCTGGGGTATAGAATAACATAAAAGTGAATTTAAAAATTCTAGTGTCACCCCAGGGTTTATTATTTTTTTGCAGTCTACCAGGGATAAAACATTTATATCATGTAAAGTTAGTTTCAATATTTGAAAAAGGGTCAGTGTAGTGGAAAGCAAGTAATTTTATTTTAAAGATTTTATTCATTGAATTTTTTTTCTTTTTAAGAGAATGCAGAGAGAGAGAAAGGCAGGCAGGTAGGGATGGGAGTAGGAGAGGAATAGTTGCTTCTCATATATGCCTCAGCATTCCAGGTCAATGCTCCATCCACTGTGCCACCACAGGTCAGGTGGAAATCAAGTAATTTTAGAAGAAGAAAAATGTGATATTTGAGTATTCCTAATGTTTTTTAAAGATGTGTTCTGGTAAAGATTTAAGTCAGTGTCTTTTATCCTTTTCTGAATATTTGGATTACCTGACAACAGGTGGCTCCCCACATGAACAGGTTAATCAGAATCTTTGGTGTGGGACCATACAAGTTTTAAAAAGAACACGAGTTATTCTGTTGTGCACTCAAAGTTAGAAAGTTTAGGGTAGTTGGAGTTTGTCTTTTGAAACGTCCTATTTTAAATCTTATTGTAAAGAATCCTTTTCCTGCCTGTAGGTGGAGCTCAGCTGCTTCAAGTAAATCGTGTAAACCAACTGAGTTGTCCGCCCTGCTTGTTTTTAGCATCTGTGTTTTGATTCATAATAAATGGCCAGTGAAATCTGATGTAACAGGTGACCAGGTAGTCAGAAATCAATGGTTTGTTGTGATGATTGCAATCATTACAGAAATTCTCTTGTGTAATTTCTGTCATTGATAATTTTAATTACTTGCCATAGTTATTTCACCAAATTAAAATATAATTCAAAGAAATCTTGACTCATACTATAAAATCTCGATTATTAAAGATTTAATAGTAATCATTCAAGGTTAATTTGAACACTATTAGGTTTGGTGACTGTGACACTATTCCTTTTTCATAAACCAACTCTCTTATATGGTAAAGTAGAATTTGTATTTTACTCATGAACTGTATTAGGTTGACTGAATATGAAATATCTTACTAAAAGGATAGCACCAGGAATTTAGATAGGAATATTGCAGATGAGGTTGGAGACCTCATGATTTGGCTTGAACTTTAAATGATGAGGCAAGGGATACGAGTCATGCATGCCTCCTGAGGCCTGGGTGGGCACCGGGAGAGCTGTTGCTAATTTTAGTCTCTCACATCTCCCTTTGTTAGAACTTTTTATGGAACTTTGAATAATTTTTTACCCGGTATTTCTAACCTTTTCAAAAATATTAACAATCTTTCTCTTAGCCTTCAGGAATTTTTGAGTTTTAATATACTTTATATTCTGGTTTCTCCTACTTAATGATTAAATTTAGGAAGTGCATAGTTGTCTTTGTACGGAAACTTTGTTTGCTTTAGTAAATTCGAAAAGAGAACACAATATTTAAATTTCAAAAATTTTAAATATAGTAGACATTTTAAAGTGATAGTAGAAATTTTAAAAGACTACAGTAACAAAGATTGAAACCCACTGACATACAACAACCCTATTAAACAATTAGAGTCATCATCACTAATAAGAAGTGCACCCCTCCATCGGTCAAAATATTGACCAGTTAGAGCACATCTGCTTTCTTTCACCTTTTTTGCTTCAGGATGCTATACTTAAGTGAATGGTAAAGGGAATAAAGGAAAGAAACACAAGATCTATATGCTGGGTAATTAATCTCTGAAGAATTATATTTTTTGGCATGGAGGAGTGGTGATCCAAATATTGTATTTTCAAGAAATATTTGGGTTTAACAGTAGATATGAAGCTTTGGAGCAGTCCTAATTTTAATGAAGCTTACATTTGCTAGAACTTGGTTTTCAGTTTTTATATGTTCTTTCCTGACCATTCTATTCTCAAATGTGCATGCCTCCTGAGGCCTGGGTGAGCACCAGAGGAGCTGTTGCTAATTTTAGTCTCTCACATCTCCCTTTGTTAGGATTTTTTATGAGATATATGTTATTCAAATATATGTTACTCTTGTTGCGAGTCACTGCTGGAAGTGCTATGTGCCAGAGAGTGCCAGGTTCCAGGAACAGGACAATCAAGTAGAAATGGTATCTGTCTTCAAACTTGCATAAGTTAATGCAAGAGTAAGAATTAATAAACACTTAACTACAATTCAATACAGAAGTGTTCTAATAGAAGTGTATGCAAAGAATTATGGAATCTAAGTAAGCAATATATATTTCAAGAAAAGTTCAAAATACTGTACCAGGTTAAAAAGGGGTTGAAAACAAAACTGCCATTTTTGTAGGTCAAGGGCGGTCAAATATCAGCTATTTTGTATGTTTTTTCCTAATGCTAGTAAGATAAAACCTTTTTTGTTTTTTGGAGCCATTATTTAAAAGAAACAAAACTTAACATCAAATTTAATCCTTTAAATTAATCTCAAGTGTAGACTAGATGGTTATTTTATTGACTTTAGCTATTATGTATAAAATTTTGGAATAGTAGCAATTATAAATTATACCATCATTTAGAATTTCTGTCAAGGTTCCATTTTTCTTCTGTTTGGATCTTTATACCAAGAATTTTGGATATTCTGGGAAAAACCATTTCTTGAGCTGTTTAAAATAAAATACCACTTTTAAAATGTCCAGTTAATTCATTGAGAGCCTTAATCTATATCCGAGGAATCACCTTCAAAATAAAGCAATTAGCAAAAATTTCTTGAATTTTAGTTATACACTTCAGAAATATGGCAACCCTGCTGTTTTTCCAATTAGATTTTGTAGGGCAGACAGGAAGCAATGAAATGCACACGTGGGGGAGATTCTCCTGTCAAAATGAAAAGAAGAATTTGCATATCTTCAGAATTTGTTGATTTGTGTTACCCTTGAGAGTTACATTCTATTGTCTCTCAGTATCAGCTGTTTATAGGGAAGGGAATTGTACATTTGAAATGTAGTATTGAGATTATGTGCAGAAAAAAATTATTCTCTAAGTGATTCAGCGTTTGAGAAAGTGTTCTCACTACCCTGGAGCATAGATAATCACATTGAGAAGTGTGAAATGTTCGTTGCTTTCCTACCTTCCTTCCTAGTCTTAGTCATGAGCTCACATGTAGATTAAATTGGCAAGTTTAGTTTGAGTAAGTAAATGAGGAAGAGAAGCCACCCAGAGTTCTTTGTTTCACACCAAGTTAAAAGCATGTGAAATTACACAAGGACCTGAGAGAAAATTATAGTTAGTGATTTTATTTTTTCTATTTCTAGCCTTTTTTTCTGTCCCCTTTTCCTCTAATTTCAGGGATTTTGCTGCTTTTTATCTACCACTTTTCTTTTGCACATTTTGAGTTTGTCCTTGCACAAGGCACTGTGCTTAGTCCTAGGATGCTCAGGTTGGTATCAGTCTGGTGTCTGGTAAAGCATCTAGTGTATAAGAAAATAAGGGCTGGGAAGTGTTCACAGGTGCTTTGGCCAGAGAGTTGTTCTCTTATTCCATGAATATTTATTGTTCTCCTATAGTGTGAACACGTACTTTGCCATATCAGTTTCTCTAATTTAACCCCCATAAGAAATCATAATCTGTATTATGATTTTCATTTTACAGATGAGAAAAACTGGACTTAAGAAGGTTAAGTGACTTGTGACTGGAAAGCAGCAAAGCCAGTAGTACTTGAACCTGCAATAGTCTTATAAATGGAAACACAGGTTTGGCTGCGTGCCCCAGTGACAGTCAAAATTGTGAGACAAGTGCAGGTGCAAAAGGAAAGAGGTTTATTTAGGTGCCATGTCCTGCGAGAATGGTGGACTGCCGTCTCAAATACCATCTCCCCTCTCTGCTCAATCCCCCTGTTCTTATACGGCTAGCGAAGGGAGGGCTTTTTTTCTATCAACTGTCTTGTTAGCTTTTTGGTGCTAACGTCTTTTCTTTTAGCTTTTGGCTGTTTCAGCATAAGAACCTCTGCCTGTATCATCTTGGTCAATGGCGGAGACTCCCTGGTGTGCCCTGACTGCCTGTTCTTACAGTCTGACACAGCTAATGGAGCCTAGAGAGGGCTTGGCCGGGGCCAAGTCTGTTGTGTCCAGCTAAAGAGTGACTCTCACATGGAATGTTCTAGGGAAGGTATAACATCATTTTTGAAACACTGCTCTATGTAAGTGTAGAGGGTGGATTAGAGCAGCGATTTTTATACTTTTTCATTTTATGGCACGCATAAACTGATTATGACAGTTCTGTGGCACAAAAAATATATTACAGTTTTTGCCAGCCTGACAAAAAAACAAATAGGTATAATTTTGATTCATTCATGCCAGATGGCTATTGTTATTATGGCTGTTGTCATTTTTTATTTGACAGTCTAAGGGAAAATAGGTCAGTGCCCCTGACTGAGCAGTCGGGCATTGCATGTTTTAAAATTTCTTGTGCATAGCAGTGTGCCTCTTGGGGCACCGGGTTGAAAACCGCTGGCTGAGAGAAAGACAGAAGCAGAGACAGATGAGTGTCGATTATTAGATTAGCCAGAGGGAGAGGTCCAAAGGGTCTAACTAAAGTAGCATCTGTAGGGATGGATTTGCGAGATACTAACGAGGAACTAATGGAGGTAGGAGACTTGCAGACAAGGGATGTATTCCAAATGACTGCTGGGCTTCTGGTATAGATGACTGGCTGAGTGGTGGTGAGCAGCATCAGGAAGGGAACCCTGGTAGTTGTCCTAGATAAGGTTGTGCTACGGTATAAACAATCCTTAAATCTCAGTGGCTTCAAACAACTAATGTTTATTTTCTTGACTCTCACTACATTCTGATGGGATCCATGGTCTGTCCCATGTCATCTCCGTTCAGGGGCCTAGGTGAAGAAGCAGCCTCTTTCTGAGAGGGCTGGCAGTGGAGAAAGAGTGACGATGGAATCACCTGCTAGCTCTTACAGCTTCTGCTTAGAGGTGGCACACATCACTTTAACATGTAATTGGTCAGAGCAAGTGATTGGGCTGAGCCTGATGTCCATGTGGTGAAGTACAAAGCTTTCACAGAGGGGAACAGTGAATGGTTAGAAACAATAACAGTCTACTACTATAGTCTCTGTACTTTAACCAGGAATTGCAATAGGTATGTGTGACTATGTAATCAATTTTAATCATCTTCCTGGCAGATAGGACAAAAAGGAGATATAATAAAGGTACATGATCACCATTATCTGAAATTTTAAAAGAAGTATATCAATTCCTAATTACATCAGGTTTTCTAAAAGTACAAAATTCTAAAGAAAGTTCTATCTTAGAATTATTTTACCTTTACACAAGGAATGGGGAATGACACAAGGAATATCTTCCACAAGTTTCACAGAAGACACAGAAACACTTCATACACATACAATGTTAAGTTATAACTTTCTTGTTAGATATTTTAAAGGTCCTGTGGTTGTAGGGAATAGAAACCCATTCAGATTAGCTCAAGTAAAAGGAATTTTATAGAGGAATAGTGGGATTGCATAAAATCTGAGTAAAGGGATTGCATACAGGCCTCACGGGAAAGGAAGTTGTCAGAAACATATTTTCTCTCTCTCTCTGACCTCAGACTTCCTGCTATTCTCTGTTCATTTGTTCCATTACCTTTTACAATCTTGTATTTTCTCTGGAGGGCTCTAGTCTGTACCTTTTGTAGTTCAATTCCAGAATTAAATTGACTTGATTTCTGTTTCTCATATCCAAATTCTAGGAGAGAGAATCTTCATGGCTCGGCCTGGGTTAGGTACCCACTTAGTTTTGTTACCAGCGGGGATAATGATAGTAGATGGGAGTTAGAAGCTTGAGGTCTGTGCATGGGACATAGAAGTCTAGATCTTTCATGAGCTATCCTTCCCTTCTTAGTAATATGCATCCCAACTTTTAGCTGGACTCGTGACTGCTTAGCTAAAAGACATTTACCAGTTTCCTTTGTAGCTGTGTGTGGCCTTGTACCAAATTCTGGCTAATGAGATGAAACAGAAGTGTGCTGGATTTCAGGCAATGTTTTTTAACAGGCTAGTCCTCCTTCTTTCCTCCTGCTACCAGCTATGCACACAGGCTGGAGCAATGGCTGGCAGAAGGGTGAGGGGGAAGGAGCCTAGGTCCTGGAAGACTTTATGGAACCACTATTCCAGCTTGCATTGCCTATCTTAGGACTTTTTCTATGTGACATAAAATAACCCTCATGTTGTTGAAAACATGTTATTTGGGGTTTCTGGTAAGTGTAGCAGAACCTAAACCTAACTGCTATTGTAAGGCTATTTCTTTCAGGGCCGTGTGTAAGGTAGGCTCTGTCAGATGGGAATGTGGGCAGGGAGGAGAGGAATAGCTGCTCAGTACAGTATTTCTGACACTCTTCTTAGTTGATTTTCTTGTTCCCAGAAGAAAATCATATTAATAATACCCAAGCCTGACCAGGCTGTAGTGCAGTAGATAGAGCGTCGGACTGGGATGCGGAGGACCTGGATTTGAGACCCTGAGGACGCAGCTTGAGCGCAGACCCATCTGGCTTGAGCAAAGCTCACCAGCTTGGACCCAAGGTCGCTGGCTTGAGCAAGGGGTTGCTCAGTCTGCTGAAGGCCCGCAGTCAAGGCACATGTGAGAAAGCAATCAATGAACAACTAAGGTGTCACAACGGCA
Organism: Rhynchonycteris naso; assembly: GCA_037038555.1. Lineage (NCBI taxonomy): Eukaryota > Metazoa > Chordata > Mammalia > Chiroptera > Emballonuridae > Rhynchonycteris > Rhynchonycteris naso. Next base: position 239,670,045 of record CM072995.1, on the reverse strand, counting down.
ACGAAAAACTAATGATTTATGCTTCTCATCTCTCTCTGTTCCTGTCTGTCTGTCCCTATCTATCCCTCTCTCTGATTCTCTGTCTCTGTAAAAAAAAAACAACAAAAAATAAAAGAAATAACACCTGATATCTTTATCTCTTTTCTCACTTTTGGCTGTGCAGCTTACTTCTTATTTCAATATGAAATCAGAAGTAGTAAGAGACCTCCTCATTTTCCCACTAACAAACCTACCACTCTGCATCTGAATCTGTATTATTCTAGCAAAGACAACCTTTGCATTCCATGCTTTGGTCCTCATGCCCTTTCACTGCCTACACGTTTAGGCCAGGTACGATCACGTTCCTCTTGCTCACTTTATAGCAGGCGTCTGTCCTTCTCACAGCCCACAGACGCACCGCCCTCGTGCTTCTTTCAGACCTCTGCACTTTGGGTTACCTCAGCCTGAGATTTTCTTCTCTGAGATAGCCCTAGCGACCGTTTCTTCTCTTTCTTCCATTCCCTGCTCAAATACCCTCTCATCAGAAAGCCCTTTTCAGACCACACTATTTAAAACAAGTACTATCCAAATGACCGAGACAGATTTTAAAAATGTGTTTGACTTTTACGAAATACACATCCTACTATCCACTCCCCTGAAACAAATAAACAAAAAATCTCATTCAGTGTGTCTGGTATGTGATTTGCTCATAGGTTTTATAGCCAATGAATTGGTGATGAAAATACACATTAATTAAACTCCTGTATATTGGGAACAAAGGTAAATAAGGTTAAAAAGCAAGTTTAGATCTAGATTATCTCTTTTTCAATGCTAGGCTCAGTTGGTTGCAGAAGACAATGGTCAATCCAATCTAAGGAGATAAAGTTGGAGGATCTCTTCTGCTAGGCAAAATCAGGTTTTCCAAAAGTTTTACAGGTTTTTTTTAAAGATTTTTATTTATTCTTTTTAGAGAGGAGAGAGAGAGAGAGAGAAGGGGGAGGAACAGGAAGCATCAACTCCCACATGTGCCCTGACCAGGCAAGCCCAAGGTTCCAAACCGGTGACCTCAGCATTCCAGGTCGACGCCCCATCCACTGCACCACCACAGGCCAGGCCAAAGTTCTATAACATTTTAAAAACAACTTTTATAGTGTTTCATCAACATTTATCTTCTCAATGAGTGGATTTTGTTAGCCTTACTGAATCTTTGCTTTTATTTAAGTTTGTCTTTTAAAAAGTAGACACATTTATTAATGACCTACTTTGAAGAGGAATCTCACAGAATTCATTATAGTTCTTTCCTACCTTTTTGCCAATTTTGATGTTAGCAATGTTTGATCTGATCTCTCCTCCTTCATTAGTCTTTATTATTTAGATATCGGTATAGCATATATATGAGTTTATTCAATGTATTTTACATTTATATTGATTTCAGTGTGTTTACTGTTTAAATGAACTTGAGTGTTGAAACTTAAATAAGATTTCCATTATACTTTGAAGTATATCAGTCGCTTATTAGACTTTTAATATCATTTTATATTTGATTTATTTTTCTACTATTCATTTTTTTTTAAAACAATATTTTATATGTGACTGGGTAGGTTTCTGTTTCTACTGAAAAGCACTTTTTTATGGTCAAAGGGAGATTCTAACTGGCATCTGAGCTTACATACTGAATCATTTCTTTTTAATTTGTATTTTCAGTTTGTTTTAGAAACTCCTTAGACCAAAAGTATATATGTACTCAACAAACAGGAAGTTAGATTTGTTCTTTAATGTATATTTGATTTTCTTGATTCTATGAAAAAGAATGTTTTCTTAACTTCAAAAGTTACATAATGACTTCCTGTCAATTTCTTCTTTGTTCTAGATAAGCACTTACTTTTTTAGTTTTATTAATCATTACGAATTAATAGGAAATTTCCGGATATGCTTTACTTGTTCACAATATTGACAGTAACTTGAAATTCCTTAAAGACAAGATTGTTTAAGGGTGTTTAAAAGGAAACCCTTGGCTTGGCTTCAAAGAGTTTAGAAAGATATCTTGTAGGCCTCTGACAAAGACTGGAGTGTTACAGTTGAGTTTTATATCCTGCAACTATTTGGTAAAACTCAGCTTTAGGTACAGTTTGTATGTACTTGCCCAGTCATGTGGGAGGAAAGGTTGGTGGCTGAGCTGTGATAGAAGGTGAATATGTCTAATCCTGATGCTGCTGGCAGCCTAGAAACGGGGTAACAGTAGAGTTATTCACCAGCCTTAATTGTTTGGCTTTATGCTCATTATTCTCAGGTAGGATTTATCAGTATAACAGTGAAGTTTTAAAAATTGTGTTTTATTTATTTTATTGTTTTACCCTATGTTGTGCAGTATGCAAAGAGTGTTGGAACAAAATGGGATTGTATTGTAGTAGCTACTGAAAGGTCTTTCGCACTTAGTTTTTGTAGCAAATTAGTTAGTGATGAGCATCCACATTACTTAATCTTTTCCTATATATTGGGAGAATAGGTGAATAAAGGTAAATAAGATTACAAAGCAATTTCTATCTAGATATCTTGTCATTTTCAATGCTAGGCTCAGATATTTGCAGAAGACAATGGTCACCCAACTCTAGGGAGTTAAAGTGAGAGGCTCCCTTCTCTTGGCCAAACTAGCCTTGTTTCTAAGCTATGCCAGTGAGTAGCAAGAGTTTTCGGTAGGAAGAAAGGGACAAATACTTGTTCTAGTACTTAAGCACAGCCTTTAACAAAAATTAAGCACCTAGGACACCAAGAGGGGTTATAATGTAGGAATGGTTAGTTGAATTGCGGCAACACTGCTTTGGACTTTTGGTGTAATAGCCATAATATGGAAGGGTGTTCGAATTACCTTAATTCATGTAATTAGAGCCTTTTACAATTTACAATAATTCCTACTAACTCAAAGTGCTTCTCATATAATACTGATTCAATGATGTTTATTTCAACCAAAAAAAGCATAAAAGGCATATTTGTGAGTAAGAAAATTAATTTTGGCTTGTTCTTTTAAAAAGTTATTAAAGTATGTATGTATCTTTGAATTATTATTTTTTAAAATACTGTAACTGCTGAGGTTTAGTATAGATGAACACCTGGCACCTAAATCAGGTTAAAACAAAATGTAAACATTAAAACACACTAAAAAGCTATAAATCTCACATGGAAATAGAGTATACCAAAGGGATTCACCTCATCTAGCTTTTTAAGGTATAAAACCTCCCAGTTCCCAACCAGAGCAAATGTCTAATCTTAGTGTATTGTTGCATGCTATAACATTCTTTTTTTGCTCCACATTAACCAAGTTCTGCTTAAGTTACCTTTGTATGTTGTTACCTTCCCATTTTTTATTCTTAGAACAGAAAGGAATCTTTTTATAGACCTATGATACCTTTAACTAGAGTGGCTACTTAAGCATACTCTATTTCTCAAAATCTAGAGCATTACATACTTATTAAATAATTTTATTTATTATTTTTATTCAGTGAGAGGAGGGAAGGCAGAGAGACAGACTCCTGCATATACCCCAACCAGGGTCCACCTGGCAAGCCCACTAAGGGGTGATACTCTGATCATCTGGGCATTACTCTGTTGCTCAGCAACCAAGCTCTTCTTAGCGCCTGAGACAGAGGCCATGAAGCCATCCTCAGTGCCCGGGGCCAACTCAGTCTAATTGAGCCATGACCACAGGAGGGGAAGAGAGAGAGAAAGAGACAAAGAACTGAGAGGGGGAGGTGTGGAGAAGCAAATGGATGCTTCTCCCGTGTGCCCTGACTGGGAATCAAACCCAGGATATTTCATACTTACTAAATCTTACAGAGAAAAAGAAAAAATAACTGACTAAAGGATGGAGAGATAATGGAACAGAATTCAGAGCCCAGAAATAGACCCACACAAATGTCATCAACTAATTTTTGATAAAAAAAGTACGAAGACAATTTGATTGAGAAATCATAGTCATTTTAACAAATTATGCTAGAGAAATTGGAGGTCTGTATGCAAAAAAATGAATCTTGACACATACCTCACACTTTATACAAAAATTATCTCAAAAACACTACTCTTCTGAAAGAAAACAGCATGAGAAAATCTGTATGGACTTGGGTTTTATAATGAGTTTTTAGACACAAAAAACATGAAGTCCACTGATAAATTGGACTTCATCAAAATTAAAAAAAGTTTGGCTCTGCAAAAGATGAAAAGACAAGCCGCAGACTAGGAAGTATTATTTGCAAATTTCACATCTGATAAAATGTGTGTATCTAGAATATAAAACAAAAAAACTAATTTAAGAAATGGACAAAGGATATTTCACCAAAGACATATGAGGTAAATTATATATGAAAATATTTTATATATACTTTCTTGCTGAGATGGACAACTATTTTAAGCAAAAAAAAAAAAGGACTCAAAAATTCTTTGTATTGTTACTTCATATTTTAATATGGAGTGAATAAGGAGATAGAAAAAAAGTAAAAGCTTATTTGTTTTTAAATCTGGAACTTAAATAATTATTTCTACCCATAGGGAACCTAACCTTGGTGTCTAATGCTGGCTCTTAGTGTTGTATTTTACATGAAATCCTGAAGTTGCCTACTAATGCAGAGGAGAAGGGTAGCATTGCAAAGTGAGTAAGGGAAGAATGGAGAAGCCATAGAGCTTTTCACTCCTCCCTTAATTGTATTTGCAAAGTTTAACTTACTTAGGATTACTCTCCAAGTGATGGACAATCTAAGGGTTAAACACACATATGCTTGACTTAAACACCATATTATACCTCCCCTGAGATAAGGCATAAAAATGAGATCTTAGTATGGTGGACCAAGGGTGCAGATAGTATAATGCAAAGGGTGAGGGGGAGTTTAATATCCTGATAACTGTGGGCATTTGTATACAAATAGACACACATCTGTAGAAATTATAGTATAAAGTGTTAGAGAAGTAGACTGGGCCAGATAAAGATGGCCCTTGTTTGGCATATTTAGAAACTGGACTTTGTCCTTTAGATGGTGGAGAACAATATAAAGGTTTCAGATTGAAAAGCGGCATGATTAGGTTTTTGTCTTAGAAAGATCACTGTGATGGTAATATGGAAAATCCATTGGAGGAAACCAAGATTATATACAGGTTGAGGAGACCAACTAGTAGACTGCTTTAATGGTTCAAGTTCAGGGAAGATATGATGAAAACCTCAGTTAAGACAGTGTTTTGTTTGCTAGTAATTTGCATTCAACATTTTTTGAAACATCTATAATCCACATATAGTAGATACAAAGACAAAGAAAGATATTACTCCTGTCCACAAAAAAAGCTCTCAGTTGAGCCAGATCAATAGCTATCTTTACACAATGAACTTTATATAAAACTGAGGGTCAGAGAAAATACAGTGGCTTTGTGAAGAAGAGCGAGATTAGTTTTGATTTTAGGGATCAGGAAGTCTGTATGTATGCAAACTAGATAGCATAAATACTAGTCCTTGAAGAAGAGGTAGAATTTAAATAAGAGGGAATAGGTAGGGAAGGGAATTTCCAGTAGAGCAGGGGTTGGGGACCTATGACTCGTGAGCCAGGTGTGGCTCTTTTGATGGCTGCATCTGGCTCGCAGACAAATCTTTAATAAAAAAAATAATGTTAAAAATGTAAAACATTCTCATGTATTACAATTCATTCGTTTCCTACCGCTCATGTTCATGGTTGCGGGTGGCTGGAGCCAATCACAGCTGTCCTCTGGGGCAACACCAAATTTTTATTGGATAATGTATAACGTACATGGGTCATTGTGAGGTCAGGAAGTAAACTTCCCTCCTTTTAATCAAGTAGTCAGCTAGGTAATTGTAGAAACCCTTTTGACAAAGAAGATAGCTAAAAGAAAAAAAAATGGAGAGTATCATACTTTTCTGCAGGAATGGACAAAGGAATTTGCCTTTGTGGAGAGAGCAGGTTCTGCAGTGTGTCTAATATGCAATGATAAAATTGCATCGATGAAACAGTCAAATATAAAGTGGCACTTCGACACACGCCGTACTACATTTGCACTGAAGTATCCAGCAGGGGACAGCAGGAAGAAAACATGTCAAGAGCTACTGTGCAGAGTGTAAACTAGTCAGCAACAACTCCGTGTTTGGACCCAGCAAGGTGACTGGAATTCGGCTAGCTTTCCTGGTGCTTTAGCAATTGTGAGAAACGAAAAGCCATTCACAGATGGGGAGGATGCCAAAAGATTCATGCTTGATATTGCCAATGAACTTTTTGATGACTTTTTGGATAAAGACAAGATAATCAAACGAATAAAAGACATGCTTCTGTCGGCAAAAACTGTTCACGATCACACCATCATGATGGCAAATCAAATTGAGGCAACACAAGTGAAGGACATAAATGCAGCACCATTCTTTTTTCTCGCTTTGGATGAGTCAACAGACGTAAGCCATTTATTCCAGTTCAGCATGATTGCAAGGTATGCTGTAGGTGACACACTGCGTGAGTAAAGTCTTGCTGTTTTGCCTATTAAAGAGACAACAAGAGGGGAGGATTTATTCAAGTCTTTCACTGAGTTTGCTAAAGAAAAAATCTACCGATGAATAAACTTATTTCAGTGTGCACTGATGGTGCTTTTGCATGGTGGGGAAAAACAGAGGATTCCTAGCGCTTCTTTGTGAACATGAAAAGAGACCCATCCTAAGTTTTCACTGCATACTACATCAGGAGGCACTTTGTGCTCAGATGTGTGGTGAGCAACTTGGTGAGGTGATGTCACTGGTCATTCGGGTAGTTAACTTTATTGTTGCCCGAGCTTTAAATGATCGCCAGTTTAAAACACTGCTGGATGATGTTGGGAATAATTATCCTGGTCTGCTTCTTCACAGCAGTGTGCGTTGGTTGTCAAGAGGGAAGGTGCTCAGCCGTTTCTAGGCTTGTCTGAGCGAAATCCAGACTTTTCTTGAAATGAAAAATGTCGAGCATCCTGAGTTAACTAACACTGAGTAGCACCTGAAGTTCTACTATCTCGTGGACATGACTGAACATCTGAACCAGCTCAATGTGAAAATGCAAGGCATTGGAAATACACTCTTATCCCTTCAACAAGTAGTGTTGGCATTTGAAAACAAGCTGGAACTCTTCATCGCCAACATTGAAACAGGTCATTCACTACACTTTGAAAAACTGGGAGAGTTTAAAGATGCATGCACAGCAAGTGACCCTGCTCAACATCTTGATCTCCAGCAGCTAGCAGGCTTCACATCTAATCTCCAGCAGTCATTCAGAGCGCACTTTGGAGAATTTTGTGAGCACACTCGTCTTTTTAAGTTCATCACCCATCCACACAATTGTGTAGTGGACAGCACCAACCTGAGTTACATCTCCGATGTCTCCGTCAGAGATTTTGAGCTACAAGCTGCTGACCTGAAGGCCTCAAACATGTGGGTGAATAAATCACTGAATGAAGGTTTGGAAAGACTTGCACAACAGCAAGTAGAGTTGGCGAGCAAACACAAGTGGGGAGAAATGAAAAAACTTCAACCCGCGGGCCAGCTGGTTGTCAAAACTTGGAATGCGCTTCCCATCACATACCATACACTGCAGCGTGTGAATATTGCTGTTCTGACCATGTTTGGCTCTACGTATGCATGTGAGCAGTCTTTCTCACATCTAAAGAATGTTAAGACCAACCTACAATCACGTTTAACGGATGGAAGTCTCAATGCCTGCATGAAGCGTATCAACCAGACTACAAAGCCATCAGCAAAACCATGCAACACCAGAAGTCGCATTAATGGTAAGAAGTACTTTATTCATTGATTACCAACAGTATAACAACGTTATTTAAAAGAATTCAGAGACTTATTGTACTTTAAAAGTGTTGGTCTTACATAAAATGCACACATTTACTTGTATTTAGTGTTAAACATATTGTATGGCTCTCACGGAATTACATTTTAAAATATGTGGCATTCATGGCTCTCTCTCAGCCAAAAAGGTTGCCAACCCCTGCAGTAGAGGAAACTGAGAAAAGTGCAGTGTATTTAAGGAACAGTCTGTTTTGATTAGAGGAAAGGATCTAGTTGGACATAAAGCTGGAAAGATAGGTTGGGACCAGATCATGAGGTACCTTCCAGAATGGTAAAGAGCAAGTATAACTCATTTTGCTTGATTTATGTGTTAATTCAAGTGTACAGATAAACATAGATCAACTGCTTTTTCCAACTAGAGTAAATCAATTTGAAAGATTCAAGGTTGGGTGATAATTGGATTTCCACATTTTTGGAGAGGAGTAATATGAGTAGGAGGGTTTGGTGAGACTCCTTTTTGAGATTAATATGGTTATTTTACTACTTATCATTTGAAAATGAATACCAAATCCCCATAGTAAATAAAGTGATAGTTTAGGGAGTCTACCTGGTGACTAGCTGAAAAATAATTTTTTATTACTAGCACTATGCTAAAAATTCTATTTGCTTAATAGATCTCAAATTTAATGACAACTGTGATCTATGAAGACTTGGATTCTAACCCCAGCATCATTTACTATAAATGAGATCTGAACAAATCAACATTTCTGGACCTGTTTTCTCATCTCAATAGGGTGCGGTCAGGTTAAATGAAATAATGCATGTGAGACTGCTTTTAGAGCGTGCTGCCATTGATGGCTTATGATTATAGAGTTTAAAATGCCTGAGGTGCTGCACAATGCACTTCTCTCATTTAAAAACCATAGAAGAGCTCACTTTGTGGTACCCCCTTCTAATGATGCCATATTTCAAAATAAAATGAAAAATGAATTTGTCAGGAAATTGACTCATTCTCAAGGATCTATGGCAACATGAGTAGTATTTAAGGGGATGTATGTGCTTAAGGGGCATGATACCAATGAAGCAGAAGAGATGAGCCCCGTCCATGGTGACAGTTTGGGGAGACAAGACAAGTTTGCCTAGAAAGAAAATGAGTCACTGTTTTCCTTCATGAGCATGCTGCTTCTCTCATCTCCTACATCCCTCCTGACTACAGAGAATGTTCTTTGTACAGATGCGATGGTTGCCTGAATCATGCCTCTGTAAAACAGGAGCACATGACATTACTTCAGATCGTAGTACATTAAAAACTTTCAAGTAGCATAGACAGACTGAGTACTCCAAATACATAGGAAATTCCAAGTAAACTGTTGTTAAGTCAGATGAGGTTAATTGCTATTCCTGAAGGTATGTTAAGGCAGCTTTATTCTGCCAACAGCCAGAACCTCAAGTGGAGTAAGTAGATTGTAGAATTTTGCTGGTAAAAGAAATTCTAAAATAATAGGTATGCTAATTTGTTGTATTTTGATGAAGTTGTTAATTACTATTTTTATTTCATTTTGAATATTTATAAAAAATGGGCGCATTGTTTTTTAGAACATCCTGTTTATAACAGAAACTTAACATCATAAAACAAAAATAACATGTGTCTCCAAATGTGATTATGGACATGCTCACTTAACTAAACAATTTAAAGGATAAATTTCTAACTTTAGCTAGTGTAAGCAACTGTTTTATTTTAGAAAAATAAATGTCCTACTGAAAATTTAATTGATGACATTTATTGCTTAGGAAAACACATGGCTTTATTTGTTGCTTCTATGTGTTTTTAATATAGCACTTAAAGTTTTACTAAACAAAACAAACATAAGATGTCACTTTTTAAAGTGAAGTACTTACTGGTAATAAAGTTTTCCTATGTACTCTTAACATTGTGATTCTACTGGCATATTTACAATATTAGAATTATGGTATACCAGGATACAAAAACAGCTTAAGTGTGTTTGTGTGTGTGTTTTAAAATATTTTATTTATTAATTTGAGAGAGAGAAAGTGAGATTGTAGTTGCTTCACTTTAGCTGTTCATAGATTGCTTCCTGTATGTGCCTTGACTGGGAAAGCCCAGAGTTTCGGACCAGTGACCTCAGCATTCCAGGTCCACACCCTATTCACTGTGCCACCACAGGTCAGGCACAGCTTAAATGTTTTAAGATACAGTTTTTAAAGTGTTTTGTTGTTCTGCAAAATTTGCTTATTTGTGAAGTATTTTTATAGATTGACGTTATTTGATTTTCTGCATATGACAAGATGATTTATAAGCAGGCTGGGCTACTAAAAACAGTTGTGCAGATTGTTACCTGAGAAAGAGGACTTGCTTGCTATAAAGCATGACCTTGAGCTCCACTCCAAGCCCTGTGCATTATTGAAGGGCCACATTAGTCTCAAAGAATGGGTGCCTTTTTCTAATCTTTCTGCCAAGAAAAAAATGTATTTATTTCTTAGGGTGTTCCCCGTGAGAGGATGCCTTTTTCTAATTCACATAAAGGTACTCCATGTGCTAAGCCTGTGGATAGATTCAGGAAGTAGAAGATATAGGGTTGTATGTTTCCCAGTGGTTACTATGGCGCAAAGACCTAGGTGAGACAGGTTCTTAGTGACATGTAAGACAACTTGGAGATGGTTTATTGCAGTAGGAAGAGCTCTGGGAAGGAGCTTTGAAAACTAGGGTGCTAGGCCTTCTATATCTTTTTTTATCCAACTGATCTTGGGTGTTCTTTTTTGAAAATGAAAGGTTTGAACTACCTTCCACCTTCCAGGTTGTATCTAGCTCTCAACTTGAAAGTTTTTTCCCAACCATTATAAGCTGGGAGAAGTTGCAGTTCCTAATTAGTACATCTTTTATGACATTAAAAGTTTTTGAAATGTCTATTTAAATTATCTATAACAGTAAGTTTTGAAATGTCTATTTAAATTATCTATAACAGTAAGTCTTGAAATAAGTAGTCCTCTAACTTCCTTCTGTCTACTTGCTTTCTGTTTAATTTGCTCCTTCTCTTCTTCTTTATCTTCTTGTCTGCATGTTGTTTCATTTTTTGCTTTTTTTTTTTTTTAGTTTCTTTTGCTGGAAGCTTAGATAGTTGATTCTGGACTTTCTTCTTTTCTATTATAAGCGTTTAAAGCTCTAAATTTCCCTCCAAGCACTGCTTTCTCTGCATCTTACCAATCTTAATATGTTATTATAATAGTCAATGTTATGTTTCAGTATGGCTCGGCTATAGATCCTAGTAGTTTACTCAAGCAACACTAATAGGTGTTGCTGTGAAGGTATTGTATAGATGTGATTAAAGTCCATAATTAATGACTTTAAATAAAGCATATTATCAATAATAATAGTAATAATATATTATTATTGGATAATTATATATAATTATTGGATAATCTGGGGTTCTGGAATGTTAAGGAGCAGAGCTGGGCTTCCCAGAAGATGAAATTTCAGTTGTGGATAGCAGTTTTGGTTTGTGCTGTGAGGTGGATTCCTTCCACTTGCTCTTCTTGATGTTCTCCTTCTTGCTCAAATGCTTGACCCAAGTCTTGGGATTAACTGGATGTATATACATTTTACTGGTCCTATTTCTCTGGTTGAACCTCGAATGATAGAAATGTGTTTTCAGTTTCACTCAGTTCAAGATGTATCCTAAATTCCCTGTGGCTCCTTTTTTGGCCCATGCATCATTTAGAAGTGTACTGTTTGTTTTCCAAATATTTGGAGATTTTCCTATATTTTTCTGTATGATTTCAGTTATTTTACGTTTATTGAGACTTGTTTTTTGGCCTAGGATGTGGCTTATCTTTGTACATGTTTCATGTACATTTGAAAAGTATGTGTATTCTGCTGTGGTTGTTTGGAATCTTCTACCAATGACTCCAATATTTTTTATGGCACCTTAGACTTATATTTTAGTGGTTAAATTGTACCGGTAGGTTACAAGTTTCTCTGCTTGATCAGACTTTTTGTAATGAGCTTATTTCTAAACTCTAAAATACCAAGCAATAAGCTCTGACTTTATGCTTCAATAATTATTTCAATTAGTAAGTTAATAGTTTTTTTAAATTTTGTTCCTTGCTAGTTGATTATTTGTAATAACTCATAATGTAAGACAACTGTTAGTTCATATATTTTGCTTTTAGTTTATCCTGTATAATACTTAGAAAAATCTTCTCAGTTTCCTGTTGATTATCCAAGAATAAATTTTTGGTAAATTTTCTTGGACTTGTCCTATTTAATTTTCTTCAGCAAATTTTGCTTGTGTCTGTGGCACTTTTGTTGCCTCAGCTTAAGAACAGATAAGTGCATGGAAATGAAAAATCAAATTAGTATATTCTCCTCTGGAACAAGATTTTCTCCATCTTTAAGAAAGCATTATTAGCGACGGTCAAAATGGTTTTTGAATTTTCAAAGTGTTTTTTATTTAAACAAAGTCAGTGAAGGAAAACAGTTAAATAAAAGCAAGTCTTTGGATTCTTTTCTTAGAAGACTCTCCATATTATTCTTTTAAATTATATACTTACAATTTGTGATTAATCAGAATATATGTCTTATATGTTATGAATTTCTGTTATGAGTGGGGAAGTAGATTAGATAAGCTGGTTAAGCTTTAATGAATTGAGAATATTACTTAAATTTTAGACTTGGAAGATCCCTGAGAAGCGACCTGATACAGAATCTCACCAAACCCCAGCACTCATTTTGCTGGAATTTATTCCATGTCATAAGCTGTTATACCATGTTTGTCTGGGATTTATTTTTCCATGTTGTTCCTTTCCCCATTACCATTAGTAATTGAAATTTGACGATAAAAAAAAAGAGAGAGAGAAAGACTCATTTGTAGAAATCAAAATGTATTATGTTGTTATAATGGAAAAAAGTATTGCTTTGGAGTCAAACAGGCTCAGGTTGGAATACCAGCTGTCCCATTTTCATTTTATTTAATTTTTTTTCCAGCTGTCCTATTTTTAAATTTAGTGTCTTCGTATAAATTACTTAATCTGAACCTTGGCTTCTTTATTTTAAAACAGGAATAAAAATAACTGTTTTATCAGATTACTGTATGATGAGATGAGTTAGTAGCATTCAATAAATCATAGTTATTAAAATCACATCAGTTATATTTCCTTCTGTTTTCAAGATATTATGTACTTAAAATATTATTTTCCAAAATATTTTCAAAATCTTTCAAGTGATTCTGAATAATGTTTACTATTTGAGTTTCTTAAGTTAATTAAAAATTATTAATATGCAATGCATTTTTAAAATTTCTAGGATGTATCATTTAGACTGCTTTTGTTTTCCCATCAAGCAGCATTTAAGTTCCTGCCCAGTAAATCTTCCTATGTCCAATTTCATAGCACTTAAACAGAATTATGAAAGAATAAAGTTAGAGGACTCATATCAACTGTCTGTGACTCAGTTCCTCATTTTACAGACAGAACTTTTCAAGGGTAAGTGAACTTGATCGAAATCATTTTGTTACTGTCAACCTACAGTCAGAGTGTGAATCTGGCATCCTTTCCCTGTACCTTTCTCTGAAAGCCTACATACCTCACATCAGTTTATAATAACATGTTAAATTATGTAAGGAGTTTTTAAGTTCACATTGTTTTTCCTCTACTCGCTAAATAGTGAATAAAAGGATGCCTTGCAAGTAAAAGGCCAAGAAGCTGTCCAGCCAGTAGTCATCTGATATATGGAAATACTCAACCATTGTAAGAGGGCTGAGTGAATGTTGAATCTATGACCGTGCAAACGATAATGCCAGTGATTGTGCAAAATGAAAGTGTGATTTTTAGTATTTTTATATTTAAGACAAATTTGATTACAAAAAAGTAATTAGGCTATTACTGCCATGTCTCATAAAATGATTTTTCTTGATTTGGATTTTCTTAAAAAGGCCTTACCTATATCTTTTATGACTCATATGTTATACTGTCTTTTTGTTAGAGTATGTGTTAGAACCAATACATTTAGTCAGTTTCTAATCGCAGAATTATTGGTTCAATGTCAGGGTACTTACTGAGTCATAGTATAAATGGGTCGCATTTGCAATTTTATTTGTATGTTATTTAGAACTAAAGAAAATTTTCCTATGGAAATAGACTGTAATTGATAACTGGTTTCCCCCAATTTGAGAAATTTCATTTGGGATCTATTAGAATACCATGAGGAAAGAAATGGTATCAAAAAAACATATGTTACCTATATTTGTATACATACAAATAGTATGTGTGTGTGTGTGTGTGTGTGTGTGTGTATAAAATCTATGAAATACCAGTAGAGCTATACGTAAGGCTACACATGCACGATTGTGTAAGATTTTCTGACAATAATTTCAGTGGCAAGTCTGAGGAAGGAGAACCATTTAAACCAGCTTATTCACTTAGGCTTTCAGTTAACAGTTAACATTTACTGAGCATCTGCTATGTGATCAGGGCATATTTTAAGAAGTTTATACCTCAAGCTGGATCTTTTAAGGATAGAGAGAATTTCAATAGGTGGGCATATTGCATCTTGTTGTGCTTATGTCAGTATTTGCCTTGCATTTTGAGTTTAGTTTGTGAACTGTTAGATTTTGTGTTCTAACATTCAAGAGTGCTCAACTAGGTTTGCAGGTCTTTTAACCATCATAGCTTTCTAATTTATTTTACTAATTTCTACTTAGTCAAAATGCTACTTTTTAAAAATGCTAAATAACAATTTTTTGAATTCTACAATTATAATTACCAGCTCATTTCCATGTTTGTGGTCAGCACATTCTTTTCCCACAAGGGAAATCGGGAGTCCAACCTCAGAAGCAAACAGCTCCAAAAGGTGAGCGGTGACTGCCGAAGCAGAGGGGCGCTATTTTGTCACACAAAATACTGTGCGCAAGGGTTGAAATTTCACAAAATTAATTATTTTTCCTGCTTCATCGAGGATAGTCTTAAGTGAAACTGGCTTAAATTTTTTTTTATCTCTACTGTGATGTTCTGGCAGTGACAAACACAGTGACTTCTAGCACAGTGTGTTGCCGCCACTACAGTCTTACCCGCCGCTGCCTTTGTAACCATCAGTGCAAATGTGCAAACAGTGAAAAGAGAAAATCATATCTTCATATTATTATTCAAATAGTTTTAACCTCCTGGACTTTCTTGAAATGGTTTCAGGGTTTTCCAGGGTTCCCGAAGCATACTTTGGGAACTGCTTTTGCAGTGATTTAAGAGCTCTTAGAACAGCCTCTAGAACTAAGTGAATCTGCTCTGTGAGATCTAGAGATCTACGGCTAGTAATTCCTTGGCTTTATTTGTAAAGTCAATTTATAATACAACTATTTATAAGATTTGTGTGAGGGTATGAGTTAATATAGGAAAAGCTCTTAGAACAGTACCTGGCATAGAGTAAGCCTAAGTGTTTGTAAATTATTATTTTATATTATACAGATTAGTTCTGGATATCTGAAAACTCCATTTAAATGCATCTCACTGCTTTCAAATCACCTCATACTTACACCAGACCTAATAGATGACACCTTTTAGTTCTGAAGATTCTCAGGGATTTGTTTATCTTGTTTATATCACTTCAGGTTTCAGGGTATACTTTGAATTGCTTGCCAGAAGTGATGGAAGAATAAATGCTTCTCTCTATGTTCTATGACTGGATTCTCTCATTGGTCAACGTGTACTTTTGAAATGGTTCCTTCTGCAGTTTAAATGACTTTGAGAGATATTTTCAGTGTGACATAAAGGGGCTGTTGGATTGATCTGGTGTTGAATGATGGCACAATTTGTTTAGTCTTCCAAGTTAAACAACCATTGCTATTGTTCGCTGTAGTTATATATTCACTTTCAGTTCATATAGTCTTTGTAACCTGGATTTATTTGAAAGTCATTAGCTCTGTGATATACTCAAATTTTTATTCTCTTTTGCTTATGGTCTTTACCCAGAGTTTTGTTCTAAGAAGTTAGTTATCATCTTTGCCAGCAAGTATAGGAGGAAAATGTTGAGCCCATGAGTATAATAAAAATTAATCTTTGATTAAGTCTATCATTTATTCAGAACACACAAGCTATTGATTGCTTCTGTCTTTTTTAGTATACTTGCCAGAACTTCTCATTGAATGTAAAAGTAACTTAATCATACTTTGGGGACCAAGAGGAGCCTTTATGCTATTGATCAATCACACTGAATGAAATTATTCTGTTAGAACAGGAAATAACAATTATTTAAATTTGTATAGTATTACTAAATATGAGATGAGAGAAAAACAACTGTGAATTTTTTTGAAGCAACCTAAAAACTTGTCTCCCTTTTAAAAAAAGAAGTCATGTTGCATTACTAATATGAAAATTATAATTCTAAAGAAAGAAAAACCAAATTAATTCTTTGAAAAATGTCAACATTTATTGAATTACAGCTGTTTGCATAAAAGGGTATAAGTATAATTTTCTCTTTGTCATCTTTGTAACCAGCAACAAACTGCTCTTTTCTGAATCGAACTTGAAATGAACTCTTCTATAAAGCTCTGATGTTATGTCTGCTCATACTAACTCGGTATTCTTCTACATACCATAAACACAAAAGGGGCTTTTCTTTTTCTTTTCTTTTTTCTAACCACGGGAACTTTGATGTAATTTGCTAGGACCCTACAAAAGATCTGGAATAATTTCATATTTTGTTTTAACCTCATGTTTATAATTTGGGTTTTGGAGTTCTATGAAATGCCTTTCACTCTAAGTTAGACTAGATGATAATCACTCTTCTCAGCCTGGCCAAAAGGTAATGCTCAATTCAGTGACACATTCCAAAGGAAAATGAAGAGATTTCCAAGCATTTATCTTAACTTTATTTTTCTTGACGTATGTCCTTTCTAGTATTCTCTGCTGTTTGTTTTGATTGAGACTAAAGTGTTTTTTTTGTAAATGCCAAGGACACATATGTATTCTATACCTAGGGCCCAGAAGTTTCCTATTCATATGCTTACACTATGCTGTTTCTTTAGACTTGTGTACACCTAAGCTCATAATCCCTTCCCCTAAGCCATCTCCAAAAGAGAGTTTCATATTTGGTGAAGCGAGAATTGTTTCTAAAGATTGTCCTTGGATTCAGTTGTAGAACAGGAAAAGAGTTTGCAATTCTGGGAGTTCCTTGTCTCCCACCTCTAAAAAAACTGAAGGTTTCTGGAGCCAGCAAAGGTTCCCTCTTAATAGTACAGAGACACATTTTTTAAAATCTGGGTTAACAAAATAGAAATGGAGAACACTACAATAAATGTGTACTTTCTTATGGTTTTTAGATTTATAAGTATAATTTTATTTTTCAGGAACGTAATACTAACTTCTCTAACAATAGGATATCTCCACTTAATTTCTTCAGTATGTATTAACATAGTGTTTTTAAATAGTAAACATCTTCCAACATTATAATTGGAAAATTTACTTTTCAAAAAGTTACTAAGTAAATGAACAGTTATTTTCTATGTAAAGTGAAAGTAAGTCACATACGGACAAGATTATAGGCTAAATCTGTTCCTCCTTCCCATTATATCCATGCCCATAAAACAGAAGATAATCCTGGCCATGGATAGCTCATGCATTCAAACTCTATATTGCTTAACATATTTTGCAAAAATAATTACATACTTTGGCTTAGGATGTGGAAACAGCAAACTTTTCCACTTTCCATTACGTAAATTAGCCATGGAAATAGCTGTATATTTCTCTATGATATCTGAGGTAATGCGGATTTATTTCTATTAGAAGGGATAGTTTGCCATGAGTGATGGTCAAATTTTGGGTAAAACCTAAATTTTATATGAATATGCTTTCATTGTCTGGAAGATCCAGTATCTTCCAATAATTTTTTAAAAAAATCTGTGTAATAATAGCATCTAGCAAAATTAATCAGACTGGATATATTTATATTATGGGTTGTTTGTTTGTTTTTATGAGGGAGACTTCTGTATTCTTCCTAAGGAAAAAAGACATATTTTGTCATGTTGGTTGTTCCTGTATCTCTTGTTTCATTGTGAGCCTATCTTTATTTGTGGAACTGTTGAAATATGGGCAATAAGGCCCAAACAAAAATTTAAAACTTCCTAGTATAATTTTAATGGTAAAATAGATAAGACATTAAATTGCTTAACTCAAAAAGAAAATATTTAATGAAACTAGTATACAAATTTTGTCTCACACCCAGTTTAAAAAATATTTGAATACTATATTCAAATAAGTATTTATTTATTGTATTTAAGGCACGTGGCTGAGACTATATTGTTCTTATCAATTTATAAATAATAATTATACCTAGTGAACTTTCAGCAAATGGCTTGCGATTAAAATACTGCTGAGTCCCCGCTTTTTCAAAATGTTTAAAGTCCTACACTTATGAGGTAACCTGATGTTCTTTGGTGGTTCTAGAAGACAATGGCCAGGAAAGAGAAGAGGTGAATCTCAGGAGTCAGGCACATGCAGCACTGACGGTTTGTTGTGACTTTGCAGAGCATTATGTGATTTGTTCTGTTTTTAGATTTCACTTAACTGTTATGTTTTTACTTTCATTCAATTGCTAATCAAGAGTTTCCTCTGTGAAGATGTTTTTGCCATTCTTGGAACCACATGGAGCTTTTCCCTTTAATAATAATGCTGTTTGCTGAGGTCCTAGGCATATGACCTTTAAGAAAAAAAGGCAAATCATTTTCCTACTTTTAGTATGTGGTAAGAGTGAGTTGGCCCATTCACATCAAGCTTAATTTGATGTGAGTTAGTACTAACCTTTGACAAAATCCATGGTTTAAAATTTAGACTAGAGTAGACAATAAATCTTATGTTTAAGTCACCCAACAGAGTAACAGTACTGTTTGTAACATTTCTCCAGTCTTCCTTCTTAAATCTGTTATTCTGTGATGTAAATCTTTGGTTGCTTTTCAGTACTTTTAAATTTGTTTGCAGAAGGTGGAGCCCAGAAAATGTGCCCATCGTTGAATGCTCTAAGTTTAGCTGAGGAAAAAGCAAGACTTCTGTATTCTGTAATGTTTCTATTCTTAAAAAAGTTGTATTTATCTGAGTTACAGGACTGGTTTACATAAATGAGAAACTAAGATTTTCCATACACCAGGAAAAGTTTCAAAAGGATGGCTTTTATGCTTGCCACTTCATACCCACCAAATGTTACAAACAAATACTCCTGTCTGCTGGAGGCCGTTTGTGGATGTGCGTAATTGTGGTTCACAAATCATTCATTCAACCTCCAAGACTTTTCCAGGTGCTCATGAGAAACCCTCAGAAAATTAGCCCGACGTCTGCATTTGAGAATGGGGTTGAGCATTTAGGGTTTACCAATTTATTTATTTATTTTTTACATAAAAGTAGATATATGTGAGTCTCACTTCATTTCTAGTCAGGAATTCTAACACTTTTGGTGTGAATGGCGCTACTGGAATCCTTGTCATATATAACTACATATTTTGTTTAGGGGATTGGAACTTAAAGATGTTAAGATATTCAATACCCTACTTTATGTTAGTTAACTTTAAAAAGAACTTTGTACACTGATAAGTTTTTAATGTGACTCCATTGCTTACTTTGGCTACTAAAACACCAAATTTGGTGTCAAAACTCATGAGAAAATAAATCAATCTCTGTCATAAGGCAACCGGGAGAGATTTCAGTGAAGCTGGTGTTTAATATTTAGGATTAATTTTATTTCTTATTATATAGCAAAATGGCTTGTCCTTAAGCCAACAAGAAGTCCAGGCATAATGAAATCTATTTTACCACTCTTTTTTTCTCCCCAATTTGGACTTAAAAAGGAGGCATACAAATAGAACCAAAACAGCTCACAGGGATCTTTCTTATTTAGAGTTTTACAACTTTACAACTCATTAATTTAGTGTTTAATTTTGCTGAACTTTTTCCAAAGTATAAAATCTGAAGTAGCTGTGGCTGGTTTTAGAAACCCCTATCCTTTCAAAATATTTTTAAAGTTGAAAACTTTTAATAGTATTTTCTTTGGAAAGCATTTTAACCTTTTCTGTCTTTTGAGGTATCATTTCTAAAAAGTTGAAATCTCTGAAATTAAAAGCATCTTGCTAACACTGCATTTTTCCTAGAGATTCTTCAATTATCTACACATTTTTTCCTGATCAAGAGCTCTCTTTACATAAGAGTGACTCTCTTCAATAAATGAAATGAGCATTCCCCACAAATAGTATTGATCACATAATTTATTCTTAAGTAACTGACATTACTTAAAGTATTTGATTACCTCTGCTATCTTACTTTTTTCTCTAAGTACAGTGTTTGGGGTACATTATAGATTAACAAGAGAAGAACATACAAACATGACTGACTGCCTTTGAACTTCAGTTCCCAATTTCATTAACCAACTACGCAGTATTTTATCAGAAATGAAGTCAGGGCAGACACAGAAGCAATATATCTCAGCACAGTTTCTTTTAGCCACCATGGTCCCTGTTAGGGATCAGCAGTTGGTAATAACAACATACATGCAAGATAGGGTTCTTGAATCAGGAAACTTCATTTCTTGCCATGTCACTATCCTTTTATATTCACTATTCTAAAAGAAGTAACAATCTGTGGGCTATTCAATTTTCATGACTATTCCAGGAGAATTTGAACTAACAATCTGTGGGCTTCCTTTTAAGGGAATGTTTATAATTACCAGACTTTTCTGGTTCTTGAACCCAAATCAGTGTCGGCAAGTATATTTTCTCATCCAGAGGGAGAGGCAGAGTTAATACCCAGGTGTTCTCTGCCTCTTAGCTTACAAGTGTAACGGAAAACCCATTTCTCCATAAATATTAAAGCTGAAATTTATAACTTTGAATCTTAAAATAACCTAGTAAGCTTTTGGTTTTTGCCTCAAGAAAAGGAACAGAAGTACAGTAATGTAAATTGACCAAATTTATAAAATTATTTATGTTTAGATTTAGAATGATTTTATATTCAGGTTTGAATGTAGTCATATGTGCCTACAGGTATTTATGGAAAATAATGAGTCGCATTGTGAAAAGTTGACGCAAGAGAAACTGAGAAGTTGTCTAGTCTATCTCTTCTTTAATAGGAAAAGAATCTTTCAAAACAATGCAAGGTTGTACCATAACAGGGAAAAAAAAATAAACTATTTGTCTACTCATAATTCTTCTGACACCAAATGTGTAAGTTTTCTAAACCAAGCCGTTCTCCACAGACACCAATTAAATGTACTACACTTTAATTTCATTCTTATATTTACTATCTCATGCTAGCACACACTTCATAGGTTTTGTATGTAATTTATGTAAGGTATTTTTCCCGCCGAGGAAGAAGGAAGAGGCCGGGGCCACAAAGTGTGGAATAGTGAAGGCTTTATTTAGTACCACGCTGCCCGGACGATGTTCCCTGTCCCCGGGGACAGAGGCCAGTGAAGTCACATGGGGTGATCTGCGTGGGAGATATTTAAAGGATCCCGTCTAGGGTAGTCAAGCTAATATGATGTGGTGAAATCTCACTGGCTGACGGACGGCTGCTCTTTTTTCAAGGGCTTCTGGGAAGTTTCTTTTGGCGCACATGGGTGTAGGTGGTTCTAGCTAAAGTTCCCGGTCTGGTTTCTCATGTGACCTTCCCCCATTGCTGACCACCTTAAAATTTACTCTCTAACTTCTGTCCCGTGCCCAATCTCATACTTCCTTATACTGTAGCTTTTATAATACCCTAAAGTTCCACAAGACTGCCACCTCACTTCAGATGCCAATTGCAAGTATGTCATGAGTTCACATGTTACCCACACTTCTGTCCAACTTGGCTACAAATCTGGGATTCCCACAACCTCCTTCTCAGTTTTGACAACTTGCTATAACAGCTGAAGAACTCAGGAAAGCACCTTAGTTTACTGCTTTATTATAAAGAAATTGAAAAAGGCTACAAATGAACAGACAGATGATGAGGAACGTAGCATCAGCTC
Organism: Rhynchonycteris naso; assembly: GCA_037038555.1. Classification (NCBI taxonomy): domain Eukaryota; kingdom Metazoa; phylum Chordata; class Mammalia; order Chiroptera; family Emballonuridae; genus Rhynchonycteris; species Rhynchonycteris naso. The sequence goes on along the minus strand of CM072995.1, from coordinate 239,648,272 downwards.
TGCAGGGGTGCCAAGGACAGGAGCTCCTGTCCCCATGGGGTTTAGGGTGCACCGCACCCAACACATGGGTGTTTCACCAACCCAGAAGCTCTCCAAACCCCACAGCTGAGGGATTCTCTTGGAGGCTTCATTCTTTAGTCATGATTGATTAGGAACTCATTCTCCTGCTCCTCTTAACTCCCCAGAGAATGAGGTTGGGGGAGGGGAGCTGAAAGTTCAAAGCTTCTTAAGATGGCTTGGTTTCTCTGGTGACCAGCCCCCCACCCTGAAGCTATCTAGTTAGCCCAGCAAGAATCACGTCATTAAAACAAAAGATGCTCCTATCACCCAGGAAATTCCAAGGAATTTAGGAGCTGTGCTTAAGACACTTCTGTCACCCTCCCTTACTCCAGAAATTACTGGGGTTTGAGAAGCTCTGTGTTAGGATCCAGGGGCACAGACCAAATATATATTTTTTCTTATGCCACAGACCATTTTTATAACTTTAATTCAGTCCACGTTGTGAATTCCTAACCTCTGTGTCTGACATATACTAGGTGCTCAAGAAATGTTTATTGAGTGAGAGAATAAGTAAAGTACTTGTATCCTTTAACTAGTTTCTTTAGGCCCTTAAATATATTAGGTGTACAGAAACATGAGGACAAAGTCTTGGTTCTTAAAATATAGTTTGTCCGTAAAGTCATGGTGCACTTTTGACCGTGTGACCGGTCAAAAGTGTACCATGACTTTATGGATACACTGTATTTGTTTAAAGAAGTGACATTCATTCAATATTCATCTGCTGTACATTAAATTATGGTGGCCTCTGTGAAGATTCCTAGGATGAGGAACATGAGGGTACAAAAACTATAGTGTAAGGAAGCATGCGATGGGGCAGCGGACAGAGTTTGAGGAACAAGTATGTATGATATAGGCAGTGTTAAAGGAATTCACATTGACTTTTGTGGACATGGAAAAGTTAACAAGTAGGCAGCATTTGGAGTAGGCCTTGAAAACTGATTAGGATAAACCAGGTAGAAGGAAGCTGTTTCTTTTTGAAAAGCATATGAAAAAGTACTGGGGCAGATACTGGGGAAAGAACTGTTGGACTGGAGTGTGGAGATCTTCAGACTGTTTGAACTTTCTTCAGAGGTCTATTTAAAGTTTCTGAGCATTGCATTAATAAGATAGATTATAGTGGAGGAAGACTGGAGGCAAAAAGATCAGTTAGGAATGAGGGGCAATTATACAGAGATTAAAGCATAGAACATGGGAAAGAAAAGATAGGGCAAAGTTGGTTGTGAACAAGATATGGCAACTGATTGCAAACCAAGGCGGTTCCTAACACGTCTCATGAGGAGCATGCTCATTGCCTGAGCAAGACCATTTATGGCCAGAAAACTACAGATTATACACTTCCTTAGACCTAATCTCTAAGGCAGTGGTTCTTAACCTTTTTTAGGTACCGAACCCACCAGTTTCATATGCGTATTCACCGAACTCTTCTTTAGTGATAAATAAAATATGATTTTTTTTTCCAAATTCAGGACATAGGTATATGTTTTTTCACTGGTGCACAAAATGAACTGTGCATGAACATCACCTTGCTCAAAGAACAAAACCAACAAAGTGCATGAACTCACAACAAATTACGGTATTTATTCTGGCCTCTGCGGCAGAGGCTTCTCCGAACCCCTGAGACCAACTCATCGAACCCCTAGGGTTCGATAGAACCCAGGTTAAGAACCACTGCTCTAAGGGTTCTCTTCGGGAAGAAACTACTGCAGATAAGCTCCCTGCCAGGGACATGGCCCTTCAGGCTTGCCTTCTCCAGAGCCAGATCTCCAACTCTCTCTCTGGGCGTCATTGTAGTGGGAACAAGTGGCTCAGTGTGTCAAGCAGAGAACTGAGCCCTGCAGAATGCTCAGGAAACGATCAGCTGGAGCAAGACAGGGGAGCAATGGCTGCTGCACCCAAGAAAGGTCCTCTAGGCATAACAGGTGTGAAGGCAAAGTCTTCCCAAGAACTGATCAGAAGAAGTTGGCAGAAAGAAGAGTTTGGTGTTCTTGTATGTGAGTATGTTAACGACCTACCTTTTCATTAAGAAAAAGTAATATGTACTCTTTAAGTACATTTTAGAGAATAGGTGGAAAGGGGGAAAAATAGTTTCCATAGAGCTGTTACTATTTTGACGTAGTTTCTACAAGTTTTTCTCTGAAGAAGGTTTTTTCAGCTGAAGGTAACAATATGCAGCATAGGAAGGCAAAAGATATGATTGCTTGTTACTAATTAACAGCAAGTAAAAGTCAGAGTATGAAAGGGTTTATGCATTGTTAGGGAACTGTTGAAGAGTTTAAAGCCTGGGGTGGGGTAGAGGGCATGATCAGGTTTACATTTTAGAATGGTTCCTTTAGCCATAGTGTAGACAATGTATTAAAGGGCCCAAGGCTTGATAACCAGGCCATGAAGGGCTAACCAAGGCATGGGAAGAAGGTAAGGAATTTGAGAGTTTTATAATGAAAAATTGGCAGAATGGGTGCTTGATAAAATATGAAGGTGGAAAAGCATTCTATACTTTCTTATTTGTACTTTAATGCATCCTCTCACTTTTAACACTGTCTCATTAGATGGCCCACTGAAACTTCAGATTCAACATGAAATGATCTCCCTTCTTAGAGAAATTACTTCCCGTCCTAGATTCCCTTTCTCAGAGGCTGTGTCCTTACCCACCTAGAAGTCAGTCCAGACTCTTATTCTTCTGTAAGTCTACTTCTACGTCTAGTCAGTCACCAAAACCGACAGATCTTTTGCTTGAGTCTTTAAGATCAATTTCTTTAATCTTTATTATCACTGTAGTTGCCAAATTCTGGTTTTTACTTTCGACCTAGAACGGGCATTGGAGAACTACAGCCTATAGACCAAATCCATACTGCCTCTATTTTTTTTAATTACCTGTGTGCATATTTCTTTAATGGTTCCCAAAAGCCATCAAAATTAAATCTGCAACGCCTTAGCATTTATTACAGGTATGAGTGCTAGTATAGTTTTTCAGATCCCACTTCATCCTCAAAATGGATAAACCCTACATCTCAATCTTCACTTGCAGTGGTTCACTTTAAAGGGATTATTTACATGAGAACAATCTCCATTAATGTTTATACTATGAAGTTTAGTTTCAAAGTGTTATATAGGGATTCTCTGATGAATCTGTATTTTTATGAGCGATTTCTTGGAAAAACCTGGCCCATTTCTGTCAGTTGTACGTGTCAGTAAAAATGAAGAGTAAATATTACTGCCAGGCATTAGCTTTACTTCTTCAGCAAGAATGCTGAGGTTTGCTAAGATTTTAATACCTCTGCTGTTTTCCATTATTTTGTGATTTTTGAGAAGACCACTGCTGTATCTTATCAGAAAACTCAGAGTCTTAATGGACTTCCAAACTCACCACAATGGAAAATTTGAGAATAGTTCTCTATGTTAGGATAGAATCAAAGTTTTGCTAAATATATATTACTCACAAAAATTGGGAGATTTTTCAAAATGAATATGAAGCAATAAAATATCCCCTGATTTTATTTTAACATCTCAAGTTCAACTAAATCATATGTATATAAGGCATTTCATTTGCAAGTTTAGTCTCAAAGTGACTCCATTAATGACACAGTTCCCAGGAGAGATTGGCAGTATCCAGAAGTCTCACTCCTTTCCAATAAAACTTAGTGCTATATGCATGGTTCAGTGTATTGCATATAGTGGAAAGAATTCTAGCAGAAGAGAAGAACCTTGTTTTCTAGGTTGAAAATGTAAGGCATTGATAGACCAATTTAGAGAAGATAACAGATCCTTCATAAAGGAAATTACTTGCTTATATCTTTCTGAAAATTAACATTTTATTGTATTGGGAACTCAAAATGGAAATGTAGTTGTAGCCATTCAAGTAGCTACATAGTTTTGTTTTGCTTTTTAATAAAAAGTACTGGAAAACGGTCATGGATGGAAAATTGACTAGGGGTGCCAAACATACAGACAGTATACAGATTATAACCTGAAACTTACATAACTTTATTCACCAATGCCACCCTAATAAATTCAATAAATAAAATAAAAGCATGAAAAACTAAAAAAAAGGAACTAAATGAGTAGTGGTAATTTTATTATATTACAATTTACCTAATATCAAAAATGAACATCTGTTTAAATATTATGAACTGTATTTTGAGGAATAACATTTACCTTATCTAAATGCTAGGAAAAATAGTAAATATGTGTCCTTTCTGTTTGAAAAAATAATCATTGGATGTTAATGATGGAAACCCTTGGTAGGAAGCTTAATTATTGCTGTTTTGTTAAATCAAGATAAAGATAATTACATAACTGAATCGAATGAAAAATAAAATGTACTTTGAGAAATATCAAGCTTAGTTGCATGATTTCATCTGAATACTCAACAAAACTACAGAGTAAAAGAATCTTTGCTTATTTCAATTAACTTAATTAGCGCAATGCAGCTAGATGCTCATTTACTCCATACTTTGTCAAAACTTGATCACATTTAATTTATCTTACTCATTTTCTTTTCCCTTTTTAGGTGAATACCAGCCCTTTTGGAAGCTTAATAAATTCAATTAAGTACTTGAAACTAAGCTTTTCAAAAAAGTTTACAATTATTTCAATGCAGATATCCTGCTATATCAGCCTATTAGTGTAGTAATTTGGAGAGCATATTCTATTGGTATAATTCTTAAAACTTGATATTGTTACATAAGTTACTTTTCTTATTTTTTGAAATAAACTTTTACCAATACTTAAGCACAAGAGATACCCTTAGAGATGAAAGCATAAGTAATTAGAATGCTCAGGACTTTTGTAGCTGCTGCTAAGTAATGCCTAGTATTAGTTCATGTTTACATGTACTCAAGCAAATACTGTGATCACAGTGACTAAAACCATTTTAATTGCTTTAGATTATATAAGTGCTGAACAGATGAAATCTCCAACACGAATGAAAATGAAATAAAAGACTGCTAAGAAGATAAGTGCTAACCGAACTTATTTGATGTCTGAGAGCTATTTGGGAGAAAGGGCAGAGCCAGCTGCAGTTTCAGGGTCTGGCTACAGTGATTCAAGAAGTAAAACTTTTTGGGTATTAATTAAAGCCTTGCATTTTCAAATGGAAAAAAACCTAAAATTATAAGTGATTCTAAACAAATTGCCATTCCTTTGAAAACTTCTAATCAGAACATTTTAAACTTTATTTTAAAAGAGAATGACTTAAAATTAAATGGGTTCTCTAGCTCATCTTTCGGGGCAACGATCTAGTAAGAGTTGCTGGCAAAGAAACTAGAGGCTATATGGTTTATCCATTATCCCCTTACCATTCATATGAAAGAACTAGGTAATTTCTGTCTTCTGAGCTCCTAAGGACAGAACCAGGATCATTAAAGTTACTCAGAGGTGCCTGACCAGGTGGTGGTGCAGTGGATAGAGCATCGGACTGGGATGCGGAGGACCCAGGTTCGAGACCCCGAGGTCGCCAGCTTGAGCCTGGGCTCGTCTGGCTTGAGCAAAAAGCTCACCAGCTTGGACCCAAGGTCGCTGGCTTGAGCAAGGGGTTACTCGGTCTGCTGAAGGCCTGCGGTCAACGCACGTAGAGAAAGCAATAAATGAACAACTAAGGTGTCGCAAGGAAAAACTGATGATTGATGCTTCTCATCTCTCTCCGTTCCTGTCTGTCTGTCCCTATCTATACCTCTCTCCGACTCTCTCTCTGTCCCTGTAAAAAAAAGAAGAAGAAGAAGAAGAAGTTACTCGAAGGCACATTTGGGTTCCACAATAAGAAAAATATTTCTGACAGATAGACCAGGTCCAAAATAGAAGGAGTACAGATCTGCTTCACTAAGAAGTATAAATGTTCAAGTGCTTTAGTGGCCCTTGGCATGAGGAGCTAAAGGAGTGACCCTTTTATTTATGGATATAAGAAATGAACTGTAAGGCTCTTTTTGACTTGATTGATAAATCCCTGTTCTTCTCTGAGGTAGCCAAGTAAACTTCTGGACTTCTGGGTTTTGATGCTGGATCCTCTGTGTCCCAGTCCAGTGCTCTATCCACTGTGCCACTACCTGGTCAGGCTCAGTGTTTCCTTTTTTTACAATGAAATGATATTTCATCATAGTTATATGCTACATTTTTTTTCTTTATTCATTCACCAATGGATACTTGGGTTGCCTCCACATTTAGCTATTGTGAGTAATGCTGCTAAGAACATGAGAGTGTAAATGTCTCTTTGAGATCCTGTTTTCAGTTGGGACATATATCTATGAATGGGATCACTGGGTCATAATGTAATTCTACTTTTAATTTTGTTAGGAACTGCCATACTATTTTTCATAGTGCTGTACCATTGTATATTCCCAACAATAGTGCACAAGGATGCTGAATTCTCTACATCCCTGCCGACAGCTGTTATTTTCTATTTGTTTGCTTTTTTGATAGTAACCATCCAAGTAGGTATGAGGGGTACTGACATAATTTTGACCCCAGGGCCTGTGCAGCATCCTATGCATAGCAGCTGCTTTATAAAACCTTTTGATGGAGATGTATTAAAACTATATGGTATGTTTCATATGTTGTTTGCCTTATAAAGTTGATCTTGGATAGAGGTTCTTAATAGAGTCAGTGTTCTGTGCTTTAGAATAAAAGATACAACTTAGAAATAATTCTACTTATGGGTGTTGCTTTATTAATATTATGATTTTCAACCCTGATTTTGACTGTTATGTGTTATTCTCATAAATTCCAATCACTGTCCTAGCTTTGGGTCATAAATTTATAGCTTTAGTAATGTGCTTTTCTCTTTAATTCCAGCAGATTTTGTAACACTTATGAAGGACAAACATGCTGATTCCTCTTTAAGAAAACTATTTAGTGTACCTAGGAATTAAGGTTCTTTGGAGGGCTTTTGTATTTTTTAAAGAATCTTGTCAAAAAATTAGTCTAGTTTACCAGATTTAGAGTTGTGCTATTTCGTTTTCCCTCCTTTTTTCCACAGCATGCCCACATGCTGATAGGAAATCACTGGTGCTCCAAGCCAAGTTTATAGTGTGTTCCTGTTTAAATGTTCGCTATCTTGTCTAAATGCTTGGTAACCTCAATATTAATGGTCTAACTATTAGCGATTCTTGGCCTTTTGAAAAAGAGATTTATTGTTGTCATATTTGGTAAAAATGATTTAGGAATAAAGAAGAAAGAGAGATTTCACTCCTAATTAATTATGTTTTAAGTATTTTATTAGTGAGGGAAATCACCATTTTCAGAAAAATTTGTGCTTGCAACTAGATAATATATATCTTTCTCTGAACATGTTGGGGTATTGAATAGACAGGTGCTTACAGCTTTTTCACCTTGTATAGTGTTGATAAAAAGCAGGGCTCCATACTATGTTTAAAACAAGGAGGTTGCAATTAATTTACTGCTTCTCTCAGAGCTATATAAAAAATGTGTAAAGTATAATTAAATTGTGTGTGAAAAAATAAACCAAGTGCTATGAGGCTCAAACAAATAGAACACCTTCTTTTAACCTTACAGAGATAAGTGCTTATTAAATAATGACCAAAGCAATACTACACAGTCAGCAGTTAGGGATAATCTGGTAACAAACACTATACCTACTTAAATTATGTCACATCATTTCACTAATAATTGGTTGAATACAGAAAGATTGTTCAGAAAACTCCTTCAGGTTTGCCTTTTTACTTAATAGGACAAGACAGATGAGGATATGGAAGTATGAATGACTATTAGAATGAACACATGGAGTAACGTTTTTATTCAGACACTCTTACTGATGCTTTTAGACAAGCTTTTAGACAATAAAATTATTTGTTGATTTAATGCAGTCTATTTTGTAGGCTTGCAAGGGATAAGCAAAGAAAGAAAATAACTGTTTTGATACAGATGATGTATTATAGAATCGTGCACTTGAAGCCAATATCATCTTATTAACCAATGTCAACCCAATAAAGTCAATAATTTTTTTTTTTTTAAAAAATAGCTGTTTGTGAAAAATCTAATATGAGAAGGTCAAATATAAATTCAGCTGTCAAGTGGAAGATTGGCTTAGAGGCAATTATTAACATCACCATCCTCTTTCTTTCAAAAGTTTACAGTTTATTCTTTTTGGATGCAGACTTCTGGTTTTTCTGGATGGCTGCAGTCTTCAACATTAATGACTTTTTAGCAGATATCTCACATTCTCTTATAAAAAGGAAAAAGGGTCCTTTGGTGAACCAATTGCATCAGTAACACAATATAAATCAGTACATAGGGACATAGTTGATGTGCTCTAATTGTTTCAGATTTTTAAATGTTAATATATTTATTCTTTAATTAAAACTTTTGTAGAGTATATTTTCAAAAGTGAATGCAAATACTTTTCCTAATTAGAAGAACCTGTAGAACTAATGGAGTCATTAACTTTTTAAAATTTTCTTAAAACTATTGTTTATATTTTAAGAGCTATTATGTCACTTTTATGCTTATCTTAAAGAAATTTAATGTATATATATAGAAGTTCCTAGATTTTAATCTGAATTTTAATAGTTTGGCTTTTCAAAAATTTTTGTTTTTGTTTTTTAGCGTTAACATTTAGGGCAAGGAATTTTCAGGGTTCTCTTATTGCTCTAGTTGCAAAAGTAATTTCAGGAAAAATTTAGGAACCTGGGTCATTCTGGAGGAGCATGTCCGTCAGAAGAGAAGGAGACTGGATTAAGCCAGTGGTGATTTTCAGGGATAGACACTGAGTTCAAAATAAGCGTTTGAAGGTATATTTGGAGGCACTAGAACTTGAATTATTCTTAGTTGTCTTTACAAAGCCATTCTGTACAATAAATCTCATTTTTTATAATTCTGAAAATCAAGTTTTATCATTTCTGTAAATGATTTTTTTTTTTTTTTTAGGGACAGAGAGAAAGTCAGAGAGAGGGATAGATAGGGACAGACAGAGGAACGGAGAGAGGCGAGAAGCATCAATCATTAGTTTTTCATTGCCGTTGCGACACCTTAGTTGTTCATTGATTGCTTTCTCATATGTACCTTCAGCAGACCGAGCAACCCCTTACTGGAGCCAGCGACCTTGGGTCCAAGCTGGCGAGCTTTTGCTCAAGCCAGATGGGCCCGCGCTCAAGCTGGCAACCTCAGGGTCTTGAATCTGGGTCCTCCACATCCCAGTCTGACGCTCTATCCACTGCGCCACCACCTGGTCAGGCTGTAAATGATCTTTATACAGTAACACTAAGTAAGGAGCCGGATGTTGCTAGCCCAGTTTGAAAATAGAAATATATTGATAAAAATCTATAACTGTGTACGGCCTGACCTGTGGTGGTGCAGCGGATAAAGCGTCAACCCTGGAACGCTGAGGTCACCAGTTCAAAACCCTATACATGTCTGGTCTAAGGCACATATAGGAGTTGAAGCTTCCTGCTCCTCTCCCCTTTCTCTCTCTCTCTCTCTCTCTCTCTCTCTCACTCTCCTCTCTAAAATGAATAAATAAATAAATTTTTAATTAAAAAAATTTGTAACTGTGTAAACACACGTAAAGAATAGTAATATTTTAGTTGCTGAGAGAAATGTGTCAGTTGACAATGCATTTTCCAGTCTATTCTCCCTGAGAAAGTACCAGATTAGATGTTGTAAACTTGCTGATTCAAGGTTTGAATGAGTTAACAGCTACGTGATACATTGTTTTAAATAATAAAGTCTAGGCAGCAGCAGTTAATACCAGTTTAAATGTCAGTATTCATTTCAATCATCACTGCCTCAGAAAGACTGTACTTCCCTTTTCACCACATTTATTCACTGACTGGTGTTCTACCATGCTCCCAGTAAAGACAAAGACTAATGCTTATGTGTGGGCAGGATGTGCTCAGTCAGGATTTCACTTGGTGACTGCCTGGTTTGAGAAGTCCACTAGTACAAGTCCATAAAAGTAGAACCCCTGACAGAGACCTACTGTTTGGTAAGTTAAGAATCACATCCACAGAGGCTGTTAATAGCTTTGGCTACTGGGAGGATATATTGAGTGCCTATTCTATATTAATACCCAATTTGTTGACTTTGAAAAACGGAGCCAAAATAATACTCAATATAGATGCATATTTAAGATAACAATACTAAAGTACCACAAGTCAAGGAATCATTCTACATGGTCTTAAAGTCAGGCGGGAAAAGGACTTAAAAATGGAAAGCCATTTAGTCAGATCATACGTTATCAGAATGGTGGAAGAAAGCCTGGGTTAGAGGTCAGTGACAGGTCAGGTCTCGTACCAAAAATTCATTCATGCCTCATTGGGAAGTCTTTTGGACTTGATAAATGATTATTAGAATTATGATGGACTTCAGATCATTTCATTGTCTACTGTACTTTAAAAGGATAGTAAGGAATCCACAAAATTAAAATTTTCTGCTTATAAAAACATCATTAAAAAATGTTTAAGTAGCCACATATTGGTCAAAAATTTATAACGTACATTTGATAAGGACTTGTATCTAGAATTTTACCATTCAAAACTAAGAAAATAATTTTTAAATGGAGAAAGGACTTTAAATAGACATTTCACAGGAAGACAAATGGGTGGCCAATAAGCAAATGAAAATAAATGTTTAACATCATATTTAGGGAAACACAAATTAAACCTCTATGTGACAACACCTAGTAGATTAGCTAAAAATTTTAAAAAATGGAAAAAACCTAATTTTAGAAAGGATATAACAAACTAGAGCTATTAAACACCAATCACCATTTTTATGAAGTTAAGCATACATGTACCCTGCGGCCTATCAGGCCTAGGTATTTTTCATGCTCGGGTATTTATCCAAGAAATGAAAGCACTTTCCCACAAAAATACTTGGACATGCATGTTTTATAATGTCTGTATTTATAATAGCCAAAAAATAGAAGCAATTCAGATTTTATGAACAGTTTAACGGGTAAACAAACTGTATATTCATATGATGGAATAGTAGTCAGCAATAAAAAAGAAACATTGACTGATATATATGGTAGCAGTTTTTGTGAATTTCAAAATCTCCTGTGCTGAAGGAAAGAAACCTGGCACCAAAGAGAGTGTACTGTATAACTCCATTCATATGAGTTGTTAGAACGTACACACCTAATCCATAGTGATAGAAAGCAGATCAGTGTTTGTGGGCAGAGTGTGGGGAGGTGACAGAGATGGCAGAGATGATGTGCGAAAGAGTACAAGGGAACTTTAGGATGATGAAAACATTCTAGGAATTCAGGTAATACAGGTGTGTACACCTATCAAAGAGCTTTTGCATACCTAGCCTATTGGGACCAAGTGTCTTTATAACCTATGAACATCCCTACATGTGATGTCAAAGCACACCACCACCATACAATAGGTGTCATCAGATAAAGCTAAAGTGCTAGCCTAGACTCCTAATTTTCAGGCTAGATTTTCAATTTTTTTCTTTAGTTCCTTTTTTATTTTTTTTAAGCTAGGGAGATGAGAGAGAGAGACAGAGGGACATATATAGGGACAGACAGGAAGGGAAAGAGATGAAAAGCATTGATTCTTCATTGCCACTACTTAGTTTTTCATTGATTGCTTTCTCATGTGCCTTGACTAGGGGCTGGGGGGAACTCCAGCCAAACCAGTGACCCCTTGCTCAGGCCAGCAACCCTGGGCTTCAAGCCAGTGATCTTTGGGCTCAAGCCAGCAACAATGGGGTCATGTCTATGATCTCACGCTCAAGCTGGTGATCTCACACTCAAGCTGGTGAACCCACGCTCAAGCCAGATGAGTCTGTGCTTAAGCCAGTGATATCAGGGTTACAAACCTGGGCCCTCTGTGTCCCAGGCCTATGCTTCATCCACTGCACCACCACCTGGTCAGACTCTTTAGTTGTTTTGACTATGTTTTATGATGCGTACCTGTTTGAAACAGTTCTTTGGGGTGTTTTGATTTTTTTTTATTTTTTTAATTTTATTTTTAATCTTTTTTTTTAAATTTCTTTTTATTTATTCATTTTAGAGAGGAGACACAGAGTGAAAGAGAGAGAGAGAAAGAGAGAGAGAGAGAGAGAGAAAGGGGGGAGGAGCTAGAAGCATCAACTCCCATATGTGCCTTGACCAGACCAGTGCAGGGTTTTGAACTGGCGACCTCAGTGTTCCCAGGTCGACGCTTTATCCACTGCACCACCACAGGTCAGGCTGGGGTGTTTTGATTTTTAATGTTACTACGACAGTATCAATCTTTTCTGGCTTAAAATTTCCCATAAAATTTTTGAGTGGGCATTTTACATGTATAACAGTATATTTTATTTATTTTTAAAATTTAATTTCTTTTTTATTATAGTCCACATACAATATTATATTCATTTCAGGTGATAATTCCTTATGAAGTGATCACTTCGAGAAGTCTAGTGCCCTTCTGACAGTTTATATAGGTATTACAATGTTATTGACTACATTACCTGTGCTATACTTGACACTCCTGTGACTATTTTAATAGCTGGCAATTTGTGTTTCTTAATTCCTTTCACTCTTTTTTACCCGTCCCCCTAATACCGCTCCCATCTACAAACTACCAATATGTTCTTTGTATCTATGAGTTTGTTTAGGTTTGTTTATTTATTTATTTCAATTTCACGTATAACTGAAATCATATGTATTTGTCTTTCTCTGTCTAACTTATACTTACCATAATGCCTTCTAGGTTATTCTGTGTTGTCATAAGTGGTAAGATTTCATTCTTTTTATGACTAATATTCCATTTTGTGTGTGTGAGTATATACCACATCTTCTTTATCCATTCATCTATTGGTGGACACTTAGGTTGCTTCCATATTTTGGGTATTGTAGATAACGCTGCAATAAACATAGGGGTGCATGTATCTTTTCAAATTACTGTTTTTATGCAATCTACATATTCAGTGTAGTCTCTATCAAAATACTAAGGACAGTTTTACAGAACTGGAATAAATAATCCTAAAAGTTAAATGGAACTACAAGAGACCCAGAAGAGCCAGAGCAATACTGAGAAAGAAGAACAAAGAAAAATGCTACCTGATGCCAAACTATACTAGAAAGCTGTAGTAATCAAAATGATATGGTACTTGCATAAAAATAGATTCATAGATCAATGGAAGAGAATGGGAAGCCCCAAAATAAACAACCTTTGACAGAAGAGGCAAGAATATATAATGAGGTAAAGACAGTCTCTTCAGTAAATGGTGTTGGGTGTTTTGCTATCCAAACATTAAGTTACACACCCTAAATATATACAGTTCTAATGTGTCAATTATAAATCAATAAAGCTGAAACATTTGTTAAAAAAATAAATAATTGGTGTTGGTATGTGTACATGCAAACAGATACATGCAAAAAATTAAACTATACCATTGTCTTGCACCCATAAACTCAAAATGGATTAAAGAATTAAATGTCAGACCTGAAACCATAAAACAACTAGAGGAAAACAAGCCAATAAACTATTTTACATCACTGTTACCAGTATTTTTTTGGATATGTCTCCCCAGGCAAAGGAAATAAAAAAACAATAAACAAGTAAGACTATATTAAACTAAAAAGTTTTTGTATAGCAATTTGTGTCTTAATAAGACCTCAGGTGATTCTGATGGACTGAAGCTTTAGAACTACTGATTAAACTCTGTTCCATTGAAAACACTTTTCACCGGCTTTGTGAAGTGGTCTTCAAATTCCTATATCCAGTCATACCCTTTTGTTTTGGTGCTGACAGTGTGATATGTGTAAAATATATCATTTTTATTCTCCCAGGTTTATATTTTGCAGTTCTAGTTATTGTACAGTATACACCAGGTAAGCTATTAGTGTCAACTCATGTGCTTTGCTGTTTCTTGCCTCATTATATTTGTATATGCCATTTCCTCTGTCCAGTCCCCACCTGTAAAAATAAAACCCTTTAGAGTTCAATGTGAGGACACAATGAGATAGTAGTATATATGGATGCGCTTATTAGCATAGTACTTGGAACATTTTTGGAATAGATAAAAAGATAAAAAGTAATGACATGAATTTCTGATCATATTACTTTATTGATTATAACTTTTAATGAATTTACTCCTTTAAAGAAAGTTTTAGTTTATTGACAAAATTAAATACAGTTCAACACAAAGCAGTAGGGAAACATGAAGACCAAATGTGCACCCTATCCTATGAAATGGTAGCTTTTATTCATGAAGCATGAATCAATCCTAAATTAAGAACTCACATAAATATAAATAAAGCATCTTTTCCACTTGGAATGAACTAGTTTGGATTTCGCATTAGCTAAATTAAAAATATATTTTTATTAGGTGCAAGTCGTTTCCAAAGTGCTTTTCCTGGCTCACAGCTTGTCCCTATTTTCTTGAAGGGTTGGTCTAGCCCAGCTCAAGCAAATTTTTTGGTCCTGTTGGTCTGCCAGGTGGTAACAGAGTAGTAAACCCACAGAGAGGTTAAGTCTATGTGAACATACGGGAAAGAAAAACCGGTCTTTTCTGCAGCGGTAGCTTGGGCGTGAGTTAGCTCTGCATCCAGCCACTGTCATCTCTGAGGATGCAACTTGTTTTTAGCTAAATGCCAGCCAGAGTTCCAGAAGTAGAGACTCTGGAAATTAATTTAGAGCAAATCTTTAAGCCACAGTATAGGTAAAACGTTTTCTAAAAGTCAGGAAGCCCTATTGATGATAATGCTATGGCTTAGTGCCTATTATATCCATGATATTTGTTCATTGTATTGTGTATATTATATAGCTAGAGAGGAAGGGAAACTATTTTTTGTCCTCCAAATTTGGAGTTTTACTGTTTACTGTTTTAAAAGAAAATGTAACCCCGTTCCTCTTCTTACTATCCCGTTTACTTGTTGAAGTCCTCCCCCATCTCCTGGCCCCCGTGGCTCTTAGAATAGGAAAAAGCTTTAAAAAATGTAAAGGTTTATATTCATTGTCCAAAATATCTTCTTGGTGCTATAGTGGCCGTAATACAAAAGGATATATCAGCATAGTTCCCCAAATGTTTAGTTTTGATATATGCGATCAAATATAAGCACAATATTTTGAGTGACTTGGCCTTCTAGTTTTACCAAATTCATACAGTGAATCAATTTATCCATAGTGATGGGTAATAAAATTCTAATGAAAATTTTAAGAAATTTGCCTAAAGTTTCAATACTGTCATTGTGGTAATAGATTTCTTAGTACAAATTGGAATATACCCTATGATAAAATTCATTTGTCTTGCAAGTAGAAAAAATCTAAGCATTGTATAAGCAAGATTCAGTTATGTCACAGCCTCTCTTAGTAACGTAATCTACTCTATTAAAATACTCTAAAATATTTGAGGTTATTCATTGAGGCCATTGTGGAAATCAAGTTTTTAACAACCAGATTCTTAAATCGGTAAAAGTGATGCATTATACCTTCAGCTGATTAAATTTAACTTCTGAGTTGTAAATTTTATTTTCTTAGAGTAAGGACACAAAGGAATATTGAAGCATACTACCTACTGCAGATATTCAGTGAAAATCATTTGAAATATTCCATCTAGAAAAGAAACTTTTCTTTTTCTAAACAGAAATAGGTTTGTCTTTATAATGAGAATTTTGAGTCTATAAAATCATTAAGTCATGTGGTATTGCACTCTACACAACTAATTAGTTTTTATTTTGGTAAACTTTTCAAATGTTTCTCTTTTTTTATATGTTGGCATGCAACACACAAATACGATTTTATGTAAATACTTTGTCTTTTATATAATCTATATTGTGTAATCTATTTTATATAGACATTTCCTATTATAAACAATGTTGTAATGAACAACCAGAATATTCTTTGGTTGCATTTGTCCAAGTACTTGAACACTTTTGAGTTCTTAGGACGAATGCCCACAATTGCTGAGTTGAAGAATATACACTTTTAGCATTGATACTTTTTGTCAGAACTTAAGAGAAATGAATTATTGTTTAGTGTTAAATTATTTTTTCACCAACATAAATGATGAAAAATTGCCACACTAAGTGATCTAAAAGAAAAAATTAGTGCTACCAGCAATTGACTTTGATTTGACGTATTTACTGAGTGTGGACTGCTTATGTATTAGATTCTGTGCTAGTTCTGAGGATTGCAAAAGCGAGACAACTCAGTTTTATTGGACTAGTGGAAATTACAGAGAAGTAACAGGCAGTTAAAACATGATATGGTAAATATGACAGTCAGGATAAATATAGAGAGTTTGTGTACCAGTGTCAGGAATTCAAAAGTCTCTGTAGAGAAAGTGTCATGGAAGCTGAGATCTGAAGGATAAATTAGATTTGTGGGGAGAAGGGAAGTGGAAGGGAGGCCTGCTTTAGCCCCTGAGCAGTAGGTATTAGATCTCATGATGCACTCTCAGAGCTAATATGATTTTGAATGTGTGGAATACATGCAAGGGGTGAGTCACCAGAGACAGAGCTAGAGAATAAAGCCGAACTTTGACCATGAAGAACCTGAGAGTTAATGAGTATGGATTCTGAGAATTAACAGGAACGGTAGCAAGGAAGCAATGAGATCAAATCTGAGCTTTAAAAATTACCCTGACTCTAGTTTGAGGAGTAACTTGAAAGCAACCAAATGACAGAATCCCGAGATTAAAAGGATGTGGAGAATTTGAGTTGGGAAGGCATCTGTCCCAAAAGTCCAAGCTTGTCAATTAGGCAAGGCAGTAAGGAAGGATAATTTTTAAAGTCAGGTAAACAAAAGCATAATTTATCGAATGGCTCTTCTGTTTTGAAAAAACAAGCAAACTACTTCCTGGGGGGACATGAGAACTCCTACCCATCCACACTCATCTAAAATTAGTATTAGAAAAACAAGGTATAATAATAATTTTATCATCACCATATCATCTTGTAGCTATTATCAGAAAGACTACACGTAAGTATACTTACAGCTAGTGCTTGACTTATGACCACTGTTGGTTCCGACAGACCGGTCGTAACACGATTTGGCCGTAAGTTGAGTAGGCTATATGTACAGTACCGTGAAATGATGTTATAAAAATATTTAAGACCAAGACAATTTCCTCTTGGTAGACATCTTGGGAGGGGTTTGATGAAAAATATCCAAGACACAAAGCACAAATTGCTGTACCGAGTCTGGGATAACAGTTGAAATGGTGCACACGGAGATGGTAGTGCTGCCGGAAGCTGGTCCGCACTGTCGTTCGCCGAGCTGGGCAACACTTGTGCTGCCAGACGCAGCGCAGTCGTGGCTAGCGATTATGGTCGTAAAGTCGAATGGTCGTAAGGTGCATAGGTTGTAAGTCGATCAATACCAGTAATTATAGACCTAAAACAGAATGACTCATTCTTAAGTGGAATAAAAGTTCATAATATACTTTCTGTCTCCATCACAAATGATTTAGAAGCCATGTGGAATGGACTTGCAGGTGAAGGAGGAACGTTAAGGTCTCTAAAATGCTTTGGGTAAAAAGGCCAGTCCAAAAGTCCCTAACCTTAAAATGTGAAAAAAGTCAGTGATTTAACAGGATCACCTATATGCAATTTCACTTGTGAAACACTTTGTAGAACTTCATGCTCCTCTAGAAGCCAATTTGTATAATTTTAATTCATACTGATGAAAATCTGACTGAATACCAGAAAAACTTCTGCCTTGTTTTTCCTCTTTTTAATCCATAGCATGTATTGCATTTAAAAATCATTAGTCCACATTTTCATTCTTTTACATAATGTTGTAATTGTTTGATGTCAGGAAAGCAAACTTAGTAAGCCAAGGACATTATGGGAAAAGGGAAATCATTTTTTATTTAGTTTTTTATTGATTGATTTGAGAGAGAAAAAGAGTGAGACATACAGAGAGAAACATCAGTTTGTTTTTCCACTTATTTATGTATTCATTGGTTGATTATTTTATATTTTATGTGTCCTGATCAAGGATCGAACCTACAACCGTAGCATCTCGAGATGACTCTAACCAATTTAGCTATCTGGCCAAGGCAGGGAATCTTTTTTTTTCTTTTTCTTTTTGTATTTTTCTGAAGTGAGAAGCAGGGAGGCAGAGAGACAGATTCTACATGTGCCCAACCAGAATCCACCTGGCAAGCCCACCAGGGGTCGATGCTCTGCCTATCTGGGGCATTGCTCCGTTGCAACCGGAGCCATTCTAGCACCTAAGGTAGAAGCCATGGAGCCATCCTCAGTGCCCAGGCCAACTTTTTGCTATAGTGTAGCCTTGGCTGCAATAGAGCGATAGGAAGGAGAGGGGAAAGGGTGGAGAAGCAAATGGGTGCTTCTCCTATGTGCCCTGGCCAGAAATCGAACCCGGGACTTCTACATGCCCGTCCAACGCTCTACCACTGAGCCAGCCAGCCAGGGCTAGCAAGAAATCTTTAATAAGTAATTTACATAATGCTGATCTGTCATCAAGCAAGTATGACCTCCAAAAAAAGTTATCCTTTTTAGGTATACATTATTTTAGCTGATTCAGTTTCTTAGTGATTTTATTCCATGTGCTATATTTGAGATGTCTGTCTTCTAGCAAAATTACTCCTCTTCCCTAGCCCCCACACCTCTGATAGTTTCCAGGATTGATATTCTGATACCATTTCTCCTTTAGCTTATGCCTATGTTTATTTAACATGAGCTACATATTGAAACACAGCGTTAGATACTGTGAATAAATGTAGCTCATTAAAAATTTTTCCTAAGTGGCCTTACTTTCTTGTAACAATGGTGCCTACTCATAAAAAGTTGAGACAGTGTAAAGAAAATAGGAAACCTAAAACAGCAACACACCTAAAAACATCCAGAAATAACTGTCATTACAATAAGTGAGCCTGACCAGGTGGTGGCACAGTGGATAGAGTGTCAGACTGGAACAGGGAGGACCCAGGATTGAAGCCCCAGGTCTTCAGCTTGAGTGTGGGCGCATCCGGCTTGAGCACAGGCTCACAAGCTTGAGCACAATGTCGCTAGCTTGAACGTTGGATCATAGACATGACCCTAGGGTCACTGGCTCCAGACTGAAGGTCATAAGGTCATTGACTTGAAGCCCAAGGTCGCTGGCTTGCTCTGCTGTAAACCCCCCCCCCCAGTCAAGGCCTCCCCATGAGAAGGCAATCAATTAACAACTAAGGTGCCTCAATGAAGAAGGCACTCTCCCTTCCTGTCTGTCTGTCCCAATCTGTCCCTCCCTCTGACTCTCTCTCTGTCTTTTGTAAAAAAAAAAACAACAAAAAACAAAAGAAAACAGTAAGTGACCATTATTTCAGATAGTTCTTGAACTCAGGACTGGAGGTACTGGGGTATAAGAGATAGGGGTGAACAATGAGCCATTTAGATATAAAACTAAGACTAGACAACTATAAAAATTCTGCAAATAAATACTATGAACATTGACAATGTAAAAATAATAATACAACTAACCCAGATTGGAAAATGGAGGAGTGAATACATGGAAAAAATGTTAAATATATGATTTTTTCAACCTTTAGGACAGGAAGTTAATCAGTACAGCCTAAAATTGAATCATGTAGTTTTTTAAAGGGACTCTAATCTCTTAATATCTTTGTAACATTTTTTTATAAAATGGAGGAATTTCTTACAAAAGCTCTTTGAGATAATAAAACATTTATATACAATTTAGAAATTTCTTTGGTTTACTTTCATTTAGCATTTTAAGTTAAATTCAAATAAAATAAAATATAATATTCTCTAATAAAATTATCTGTATAACCTTGCTTTTTCTTCATGGATCACTAATGGAGGGCACGGGGCAGATCTCTGCCCTGTGTTTGGAAAGAGACAGAGGAATACAGGGAGTGGCAGCTTACCTGAGCATAAGCAGAAACCACCATGGGAGCAGTGTTGGGAGAGGAAACTTGAACTCTAGACAAGTTGTTGGAGGCTTAATGTGGACAAGTCTGAGAGTTAAAAACTTCAGAGGGGACCCAGTCACAGGGGTGAAAATACTGAGAATTATTTCCCAGAGCTCAACAAGGTTCTCACAGTAAATATCACTGATAAAGTTTAACTTCGACCTGTTGGTTAGCATTCTTGGAATAGTTAAGTTTGTTGCGACTAATCCATAATCACTTTTGTTTAAGCATCCAGCCATTAAGACATCATTTATGTCTCGCTTTGCATAAATCCATGAACACTTCCTCCTCACAATATGCCTGTCTACTTTCATGTCAAAGAAAAAAGTAAACTTAATTTTAAATCAAATATCCTTATTAATTTTATGCTGTTTTTTAAGACCACTGTTGTGCTGTGTATTTTTTTTATTATTATTAATTTTAATGGGGTGACACTAATAAATCAGGGTACATATGTACAACAAAAACATCTCTAGGTTATCTTATTCAATTATGTTGCATACCTGTCATCCAAAGTCAAATTGTCCTCTGTCACCTTCTGTCTGCTTTTCCCTGTGCCCCTCCCCTCCTCCCTATTTCACCCTCTCCTCCCTCCCCCCACCCCGTAACCACCACTCTCTTGTTCATGTCTCATAGTCTCACTTTTATGTCCCCCCTATGTATGAAATCATGCTGTTCTCAGTTTTTTTCTGATTTACTTATTTCACTCTGTATAATGTTATCAAGATCCATCCATTTTGTTGTAAATGATCCAATGTCATCAATTCTTATGGCTGAGTAGTATCTCATATTATATATACCAAAGCTTTTTAATTCACTCGTCCTCTGACGGACACTTGAGCTGTTTCCAGATCTTCGCTATTGTGAACAATGCTGCCACGAACATGGGGGTGCATTTCTTCTTTTCGAAGATTGCTATGGTATTCCTAGGGTATATTCCTATAAGTGGGATAGCTGGGTCAAAAGGCAGTTCGATTTTTAATTTTTTGAGGAATCTCCATACTGTTTTTCACAGTGGCTGCAACAGGCTGCATTCCCACCAGCAGTGCAGGAGGGTTGCCTTTTCTCCACATCCTCACCAGCACTTATTCTGTGTTGCTTTGCTGATGAGCGCCATTCTGACTGGTGTGAGGTGATATCTCATTGTGGTTTTAATTTGCATTTCTCTAATGATTAGTGATGTTGAGCATTTTTTTCATATACCTATTGGCCATCTGTATGTCCTCTTTGGAGAAATTTCTATTTATTTCTTTTGCCCATTTTTTGATTGGATTGTTTGTCTTCCTGGTGTTGAGTTTTACAAGTTCTTTATAAATTTTGGTTATTAACCCCTTATCAGATGTGCTGTCGAATATGTTCTCCCATTGTGTGGTTTGTCTTTTTATTCTGTTCTTATTGTCTTTAGCTGTGCAAAAACTTTTTAGTTTGATATAGTCCCATTTGTTTATCTTGCCTTTTATTTCAGTTGCCCGTGGAGATAAATCGGCAAATATATTGGGCTACAGATGTCAGAGAGCTTGCAGCCTATGTTTTCTTCTAAGATGCTTATGGTTTCACGGCTTATGTTTAAGTTTTTTATCCATTTTGAGTTTGTTTTTGTGAATGGTGTAATTTGATGGTCTAGTTTCATTTTTTTGCAGGTACATATCCAATTTTCCCAACACTATCCAATTTTCCCAACACCATTTGTTAAAGAGGCTGTCTTTACTCTATTGTATGTTCTTTCCTCCTTTGTCAAATATCAGTTGTCCAAAAAGATGTGGGTTTATTTCTGGGTTCTCTATTCTGTTCCAATGATCTATGTGCCTGTTCTTATGCCACTACCAGGCTGTCTTGAGTATAATGGCCTTGTAGTAAACCTTGATATCCGGAAGAGTGATACCTCCTGCTTTATTTTTTCTTTTTAAGATTGCTGAGGATATTCGTGTTCTTTTTTGGTTCTATAAAAATTTTTGGAATATGTGTTCTATATCTTTGAAGTATGTCATTGGTATTTTAATTGGTATTGCATTGAATTTATAAATTGCTTTGGGTAATATAGATATTTTAATGATGTTTATTCTTCCTAGCCATGAGCACAGTATATGCTTCCACTTGTTTGTATCTCCCTTGATTTCTTTTATCTATGTTTTATAATTTTCTGAGTACAAGTTCTTAACCTCCTTGGTTAAATTTACTCCTAGGTACTTTATTTTTTTGGCTGCAGTAGTGAAGGGGATTGTTTCCTTAATTTCTTTTGCTGACAGTTCATTGTTGGTATATAGAAATGCCTCTGATTTCTGAGTATTAATTTTATATCCTGCCACCTTGCTGAATTCATTTATCAGGTCCAGTAGTTTTTTGACTGAGACTTTAGGGTTTTCTATATACAATATCATATCATCTACAAATAATGACAGTTTTACTTCTTCTTTTCCAATTTGGGTGCTTTTATTTCTTCTTCTTGTCTGATTGCTGTAGCTAGGACTTCCAGAACTATGTTGAATAAAAGTGGTGAAAGGGGTCATCCCTGCCTGGTTCCTGATCTTAAGTGGATGGCTTTTAATTTTTGTCCATTTAGTATGATGTTTGCTGTGGGTTTGTCGTAGATGGCCTTTATCATGTTAAGGAATGTTCCCTGTATTCCCACTTTACTGAGAGTTTTGAGCATGAATGGGTGCTGGATTTTATCAAATGCCTTTTCTGCATCTATTGAAATTATGTGATTTTTGTTCCTCCTTTTGTTTATGTGATGAATCACATTGACTGATTTGTGAATATTGAACCAGACTTGCCTCTCCAGAATAAATCCCACTTGATCATGGTGAATGAGTTTTTTCATATATTGCTGGATCCGGTTGGCTAATATTTTGTTGAGAATTTTAGCTCTAAATTTATCAGGGATATAGGCCTATAATTTTCTTTCTTTGTGTTGTCTTTGCCTGGTTTTGGGATCAGAATTATGCTCGCCTCATAAAAGGAGTTTGGAAGTCTTCTTTCCTCTTGAATTTTTTGAAATAGCTTGAGGAGGATAGGAGTTAGTTCTTCTTTGAATTTTTGATAGAATTCACTTGTGAAGCCATCAGGCCCAGGACTTTTCTGTGTTGGGAGTTTTTTGATAACTGTTTTGATCTCATTTGTAGTAATTGGTCTGTTTAGGTGTTCTGATTCTTCCAGATTGATTTTTTGAAGATTATATGATTCAAGAAATTTGTCCATTTCACCAAGATTGTCTAATTTTTTGGCATAGAGTTCTTCATAGTATTTTTTTACAATGCTTTGTATTTCTGTTGTGTCAGTTGATATTTCTCCACTCTCATTTCTAATTTTATTTATTAGAGTCCTCTCTCCTTTTTTCTTGGTGAGTCTAATTAAAGGTTCATCAATCTTGTTTACCTTTTCAAAGAACCAGCTCCTGGTTTTATTGATCCTCTGTATTGTTTTCTTAGCCTCTATGGCATTTATTTCTGCTCTGATCTTTATTATTTCCTTCCTTCTACTTCTTTGGGTTTTATTTGTTGTTGTTTTTCTAGTTCTTTTAGATGCAGGGTCAGGTTGCTTATTTGAGCTTTTACTAGCTTCTTATGATATGCCTGTACTGCAATGAACTTCCCTCTCAGTACTGCTTTTGCTGTGTCCCATAAATTTTGTGTTGATGTATGCTCATTATCATTCGTTTCTAGAAACTTTTTATTTCTTCTTTGATCTCATTGTTAATCTATTCATTATTTAATATCATGCTATTTAATTTCCAAGTGTTTGAGTATTTTTCAGTTTTTCTTTTGTGGTTAATTTCTAGTTTCATGGCATTGTGATCAGAGAAAATGCTTGATATGATTTCAATCTTCTTAAATTTATTGAGACCGTTTTTGTGTCCTAACATGTGGTCTATCCTAGAAAACGTACCATGAGCGCTTGAGAAGAATGTATATTCTACTGCTTTAGGGTGAAAAGTTCTGAAGATATCTATTAAATCAAGTTGATCTAGTGTATCCTTTAAGTCTGCTGTTTCTTTATTAATTTTCTTTCTTGAGTATCTATCCAGTGTTGTTAGTGGGGTATTGAAATCCCTTACTATTATGGTATTGCTGTTAAACTCGCCCTTTATATCCATCAAAGTCTGCTTTATGTATGTTGGGGCTCCTATATTTGGTGCGTAGATATTTATAATAGTTATATCTTCCTGTTGAATTGTTCCCTTTATCATTATGTAGTGTCCTTCTTTATCTCTTACTACAGCCTTTGTTTTAAAGTCCATTTTTTCAGATATAAGTACTTCTAGCCTGGCTTTTTTTTCATTTCCATTTGCATGAAATATTTTCTTCTATCTTTTTACCTTCAGTCTATGTGCATCTTTTGTTTTAAGGTGTGTCTCTTGTAGACAGCATATGTATGGGTTCTGTTTCTTTATCCACACAGCTACCCTATGTCTTTTGATCAGATTATTTAATCCATTTACATTTAAGGTTATTATTGTTATGAAGTTGTTTATTCCCATTTTATTCTTTAAAGCTATATTCTTCTTTTGCTATATTCTTTTCTCCCTTTGAACTGTTCACAACAGGCCCCTTAGTATCTCTTGCAGAATTGGTTTGGTTTTAATGAATTCCTTGAGGCTTTCTTTGTTTGGGAAGCTCTTTATTTCTCCTTCAATTTTAAACGTTAGCCTTGCTGGATAGAGTAGTCTTGGTTGTATGTTCTTGTTATGCATTACTTTGAATATATCTTGCCATTCCCTTCTGGCTTCAAGTGTTTCTGTTGAGAAGTCCGATGTCATCTTTATGGGGGCTCCTTTGTAGGTAGTAGCCTTTTTTTTCTAGCAGCTTTTAATATTTTTTTTTTTATCCATTAGCTTTGGCATTTTAACTATGATGTGTCTTGGTGTAGATCTTTTTGGGTTTCTTTTTAATGGAGTTCTTTCTGTGTGCTTCTTGAACGTGTGGAATGTTTCCCAGCCTTAATTTAGGGAAGTTTTCTGCTATGATTTGATTGAACAAAGTTTCCATTTTCTGACCTCTTTCTTCTACTTCAGGCACCCCTATGATGCGAATGCTGTTTCTCTTCATGTTGTCACAGAGCTCCCTTAGAGTTTCCTCACATTTTTTGAGTCTCTTTTCCTTTTTCTTCTCTGCTTCTGTGCCTTTGTTTATTGTGTTCTCTAACTCGCTGATTCGATCCTCATCGTCATTTATCCTGTTTTTATTTTCTTCCATTGTGGTCTTCAGTTCCGATACTGTATTTGTCATTTCTGTCTGATTCTTTTCTATTATTTCAATTTTGTTTTTTATACCTGTTATCTCTCTTTTCAGGTGTTTATAGTGACTATCTATTGTTGCTCTAATTTCTTTGTACATCCTAACTATCATTATTCTAAATTCTGCTTCTGGTAATTTGGTTATATCTGGTTCATTCAGGTCCTTCTCTAGGGATTTCTCTTTATTCATTTGGTTTGCATTCCTCTGCCTGCCCATTTTTTCTGTGTATAAGCAAGTTTTGGCCACTGGAGTCCAGTAGGTGTTGCCTTTGTGTTCTCAAGGTGTGGTCTGTCTGCTGGCTCGCCACTCCCTCTGCCGCTGCCTAGGGCGGTTGGGTATGATCGTTGCCAGCCTCGGCCCACTGCGGCTGTTGCTGTGATTTCTGCCTCTCCTCCGTGGGAGGGGCTGTCACTCAAGCCACAAGCCTTAGCACCAAGGGTAGAGGTGAGCACCTTTCCTCAGCTGCGGACCAAGCCTGTTTCCAGGCTTCCGCCCAGCACCCATTTTGCAGGTTGGGCGGGGCTTCTGACATGCTCTCAGCTGTGAGCTTTTGCCCATCTGGAGTTTTAGCCCCGCCCTCAAGGCCAGGGACCTCCTGCACAGTGTTCCAAACCAAAGTTTCTTGGGCCAGGCAGGGCTGCTGGTGTACGCTCAGCTGCGAACTTTCGCTCGTCCCAGGCTCTACCCCGCCCCTCGTTCAGAGCCAACTCGTGCACTCAGGATGGCAAACCGCAGTTTCTCCGGCCAGGCGGGGCTGCTGGCGTGAGCTCAGCCACGAGCCCCCGCCCCTGGTCCTAGCCCCATCCCCGCAGTCAGGGCTGGCTTGCTCAGGGTCGCAGAGCAGATCTCTACCCGTCCCTGGCCTCCCGCTTTTCCCTCGCAGGTGGGGTTATAGGCGGGCCCGCAGCTGCCGAGCGCTTTCGCTTTCGTGCGTCCCCTCCGCCCCTGCTGGGCTAGACCGAGCTCACACCGGGTGGGCCTCCGCCCCTGCCGACAGAACCGCGTTTCAGTGTCCTGCTGCCACCATCCCTCCAGCAACTCTCAGCAGAGTAGGAAGGTCCCTAATACTCCATACTGTAGACCTGGGAGCTTCCTCCCTCTAAGCAGCTCTGCTCTAATTGCCGCAGGAGATCTTGTTTGGCTGGTGTCCTGTCTCCCTTTGCTGGTATTGCTAGTTCCAGGGGAAATATTTGTTTTTGATTAGGGAAGTGACTTAGCCCAGGGGTTAGGGTGGCTGTCCCTCAGAGTGTTTGTCCTTGTGCCTTCAGTC
Organism: Rhynchonycteris naso; assembly: GCA_037038555.1. NCBI lineage: Eukaryota > Metazoa > Chordata > Mammalia > Chiroptera > Emballonuridae > Rhynchonycteris > Rhynchonycteris naso. Next base: position 239,621,878 of record CM072995.1, on the reverse strand, counting down.
CACACTCTTTTCCCGCTGCTCTGGTCCTCTCTTCTGTCCTCGTTCCCCAGCGCCCCAGGTGTGTGGTTGTGAGAGAGGTTTTCTGCGCTATCCCTTTAAGAAGAATCTTGGGTCTGAGAAAACTGTCTCTTTCTCACAAACAGTATCCTCACTTTTTTCACAGCTCAATACTGTCCAAACACCTCTTCTAGGCTCTGCGACTGCAGACTGGGGCTTTTTTCCTGGGACCCAGGTACCTCCCTCTCCGCCAAACTCTCCTCCCACCACGCGGGTCTCTCCGGGCTGCCGTTTGCTCCCGGGAGCTGGGCAGCCGTCTTTGCGTTTTCACTATTCCTACCAGTCTCAATGTGGCTTCTTCTGTGTTCCTTGGTTGAAGAGTTCACTTAGTTTAGTTCAAGGTTGGTTTATCCAGATGATGATTCTTAAAATTGAGTTATAATCCACTTTGGTTCTGGGAGTTGGAATTTGGTACGTCCGCTGACTCTGTCGCCATCTTGCTCCCCTGTGCTGTGTATTTTGACTATGATATGTTTACATTGAATTTTCTTTTTATTTATACTGCTTGAATTTATTGACCTTCCTAAATCTGAAGACTAACTTTTTTTAATCAATTTTGGGAAATTCTCAGACATTCTTATTTTGTCCCAGTTTCTTTATTTTCTCTTTCTGAGATTCCAATTATACATGAGTAGACCTTCTCACTCTGTCTTTTAACCTCCTATAGTTGATTTTATTTTACTATGTGTGTTGCATCCTGAAAGCTGTTCATGCTTTTAATGTAACTCCTAACTCACTTATTCTTTTTCATCTATTTAACTTTTCACTGAATATAACTTTACTATTCTATTCATCCCTTGTAAAAGTTATTCTGGTTCTTTTCTACTTATTTTTGTACATCTTATATTCAATTTTTTATTCTCTTTTATTCTTTTTATATAATAAGCATACTTGTTTATTTTTGCATTATCTGAAGATTTGAGAGTCAGGCTCTGTTATTTGTGTTTCCCTTAATTCTTATACATAATGCTTTCTTTTATTGTATATTATGAAATATTTTATTGGGAAATTTTGTTTTATAATTCTTTATGGTTCTGTGAAATCTGGATTTAGGATTTCTTCTTTTAAACTTTTCTTAAGAGTTTTTTAAAGAGTTTATTCATTTTAGAGAGAAGAGGAGAGAGAGAGAGAGAGAGAGAGAGAGAGAGAGAGAGAAGGAGGGAAGAGCAGGAAGCATAAACTTTCATATGTGCTCTGACCAGGCAAGTCAGGGTTTCAAACTGGCGACCTCAGCGTTCTAGGTCAATGCTTTATCCATTGCACCACCACCAGTCAGGTGAGGATTTCTTTAGATAGAATTTGCTTTTGGTTCTAATAGGTGCATCAGAGTACTATAGCTCACTGGTGGTTTTAATTAAAAATACTCCTGAGATACCCTAAAAATATTATTTGGCTTGAAAGCCTGCTTTCCTGCATGAACTTGAGACAGGCTTTCTTGTGGTCTTCCTGTGTTTTTTTAGATGTGTATGTTCCCATCCTCCAGTGAGTGTAGAATCCTTAGCTTTATGTGTAGGAGTAGCAGTTCTACCCTTATGATTAAAACCCCATGTTAAAACTTACATTCCTTGGTTACCAAGACCAGTAACTCAAAATGTCCCAGTAACAGTTCCAATGCTTTTGCTCTGATTTCAGACCTCTTCTTAGTTTTCAACCCCTTCATTTTTAGTGAGGTAAGCTATGCATTTGAAAGTTTTTTTAATGTATTTATTCAACATTTCTAGGTGTTTGATTGCAAGAGTTTTCAGGTTACTGGTATGCTGCCTTACTGGAAATGGAAATCTCATTTGTTTTTCATATTTAGTTAATATCATTTGTAAACTTGGATTGAGAAATAGACATATGGCTAAAGACCGAATTTCTGCCACAACAGATTTGCTCTACTTCTGTAAAATATTGGCTAAGCCAAGTTCTTGCTGTGAAATAACATGTTTGATTCTGAACTTCTTACTCAGTGTTTAGATACAATAAAAGATTGCCGACTGTTGTCAGGGACATTTTATGATATTATGCCATATTTACTCTTGTTTAGTCATTTTGGAAAAGATGATACCATTTTTTAAGATTTGAAAGAGATTATACAAAAATTAATGGCAATTTACATCATATGTCTAAACTTCTTATTTAAAAATAAATGTGCCCTTTCATATGAAAGAAGTAAGATTGTAAGTCTACAGGGTTTATTTAGGTACATTTAGATTTCAACTTCTTTTCAGATTGCAATGTACTTAGGTATAGTCTTTCTGTTCCTACATATTGGTCTAAAGGGCATGTTGAACACTATCTCTCAAATTAAATTTTATCTTCTTGTAGATGCTTTCCATAATCACTTAAACTAAAATAATGTAGGTTCTCTCAACCTCACCTAGAATTTGTAAGCATATATATATTTTTTGTTGTTGTTGATATGTTTATGTTTTACCTTTCAGGTAGATCTTAATGAAAGAATATAAGCAATTCAGTTCCAAGTGTTACTGAATAGGGTATGAGAATTGGTAGTTTTTAGTTTTTGAACTATTACATTTCTCATTTTCATAGCATATGGTATTGACTCCAAGCAGTGCATCAAACACATAAACGTATCAGAGAGACAGAAACATTGATCTGTTCCTATATGTGTCCTGACTGGGTATTGAACCCACAACTTTTGCATATTGAGACAATGTTCTAACCAACTGAGTTGTCAGGCCAGGGCTCAGCAAGCTCTTTAAATCTATGCACCCATGAGAAAAAAATGAAGGATTTACCTTTTTAATCTCTTTAGTTACCCAGAGGTCTCTTTTTGTCAGTAAGCCATTCTGTAAATCGTAAGAATAAAAGTAGTGTTGGTGGTAGAAGTGATAACAATAACGGTAATAACAGAAGCAAACTAATGTTAAGTACATGTCCTGGGCCAAGCAACATATTAAATACTTTAAGTAATTTCCATAGAATCATATTTATTTCTTCCAACCTTACTATTATTTTTATTTCAAGATGAAGAAACTGATACTTAACTGGATTAGCTTAGTTGTCTAAAGCCGTAGTGCTAATAATAGGTAGAACAGAGTTTTGAACACACAGTGTTTTCCCTGATTTAATTTTATTAGATAGTTTCTAGATATATTGTAAATATTTTCAAAATTCATGTATCAATTGCAGCATATTCTGATATTTTCTGATATAGGAAAAAGATGCATCTCTGCTACTGCTGATGATAGCAAAGCCTAAAAGTCATATCTTACATCTATAGTTTTAATACCTATGCTAAGCTTTTATTGTGGCTATTTTATGATTTCATCAACAGCCAAACTGTTGTTTCATTACAAACAGATTTAGTACCTTTGTTATTAAAGCAAAAGACTGAAAACCATGAAGAGTGTGCTATTTGTGTTTCAGTCATCTCTGTGTGTTAGGAATTTTTCTCAGATGTTGGGAAATAGGGTTAAGCTAACTACAAGAGTTATATCCACAGTCCAAGAAACAGTGATCTATAATGTTCATATATTTAGCTGTCAGCTTGCTTAACAAGGTCTCTAAGCAAATTCATCTGCTGTCTTATATAAGAAATTTATACGTATTTCATTCATTTTTGTAGATTAAAGTCATCTTCAAAAATATATCAAACACTCAGGTCTTGGCAACTTATCCTTTTCTTTTTTTATAAAGGTGAATGTTAGAGAAGGTCAGTGTTTGAATTTACTACCCTTATATTAAGATATTTCTCATTCCATAAGAGAAAAGAACAGATATAACTCAGAATTTTCCTAAGACATAGTCCTGGAAACTAGAGAAAATGAGAAAAGCACCTGGGAAAAAATAATGCAAGGTATTTGTCATTGCCATTTTAAACCTTCGATCTTGAATTGTAAAGCTGTGTGATTTAAAAAAAATTGCAAGATTTTAAAACTCTTTCATAAAGTAATATAGTCTGATGAAAAGATTAAAAAAATGTAAACAGACTGTAATCATAGAAACTTACCAAGTAGTCACTTACTATATAGTGTCTTCTGTTGTATAAAGAATGCTTAGCTTAAACATAAGGCACTCAAGTCTAAATATAAATAGACTTTTCATTCATTGGGAAGTTAGCAGATTGAGAAACTGCATAATGAGCTTGGATATCTCTATCATTTTTCCATTCTATTATTGACTTGGGCAATATTTAAACAAATCTCTTACTATCTCTACCCTTCAGCTTCTTTGTATCTGAGATGAAGACTATATTCTGCATCTCACCATTTCTTTAGGTAATGAGCTGTAAGATCTTAAATCCAAATGAATTGAAATAAAATGATCTGCAAAGTACAAATATTTTTTACATTTGTATTATGATTATGCACTTCAGAAATACTAATTTACACCTTCCTCAGACTTTTTTGTTGATGATAATGGAGGCAAAGAAAACAGATTAATTGGTTTTTTGTGGCTATATAATAATGTTGAGTCTAGGTCTTCTCATTAACATGTCTTTTTTTTACTCAAAACTGTTTTAATCTTTTGGAATGAATGTTTTAAAAAGAAAAAAAACATCAATAACATTAGATTATATAACTTTAATAGAATAGTAGTTAGTATCATTCATTTTTATTTACTGTTTTAATTCTTTAAATTGCTTATGTAATGTAACAGTCATGAGTTGGCTGTAATATATCTTATCATTAATAAACTGCTTTCTGCCTGACCTGTGGTGGCAGAGTGGATAGAGCACCGACCTGGAACACTAAGGTCGCTGGTTCAAAACCCTGGACTTGCCCAGTTAAGGCATATACAACAAGCAAACAGTGAACAACTAGAATGAAGCAACTACTTGTCCCCACCCTCTGTAAAATCAATAAATAAAATCTTAAAAAAAGAAAAGAAAAACTGCCTTCTAAGCACCAGATACTGTTCTTACTCATATTAATTGTTAATATCTGCATTAGTCTTGTTATAATACATGTGCTGAATATAGCCACAATTTATAGATGAGAAAACTGAGGCTCAGTGAAGTTGACAACTTTGCTTGAAGACTGTGCTCAAGTACCAACTTTTCCAGGAAACCACAAAAGGTGAGGAAGATTTCATTAGATAGAAATAGGGAGGAAAGACCATTTTAGGTCATGGAAATGACATGAATAAAGAGGTATGTGTGCTGAAGCTCTAAGTTTGCCAAGGCAATTATAACTAGTATGTTTTGGCTGAAATTTATTGTAACTGTAGAGGATATGTGAGAGATAAAATTGGAAAAGTACTTTGAAGGTAGCACATGAAAGGGACTTTAATGCTTGGGAAAGAAATTGGTGCACAATTCAGTAGGATTTAGGGAGTTAGGAAGGTCAGGGGAGTAGTAGAATTGTAGGATTTGGCATAAGTGTACAAAATGAATGGAAGAAACATCAGAACAGAAGCACATAGAACAAGTAGAGACTATTGTAAGAGAGAAGTCGTGAAAGCCCAGACAGTTGTCACTAACCGCAAACAGGAAGAGACATTGTAAAGGAAGAATGATGTGACTATTTAGTAGCTGTAGAAAGTAAGGGAGTACGGGAAGGTGGGCCTCACTGCCAGCGTCCTGCTGACTTTATCAAGAAAATAAGAAAGATATAAGTAAGATGGTATTTCTTGAGGAGCCAAATGATCAGCCAGACTTTTAAAATGATAAATTTGATGTATGTATGGGTTATTTAATAGAAGTATCCATCTGACAGTTAGAAATGTGAATTTAAGCTTGTAAGTGAACAGACATAAAGAGTTATCAGGACAGTGATCTTGATTTTATACATTAACTGTATTAAGATAGATGGAATTGAAGTCCTGAAGGTGGATGAAATTTTTAAAGAAGAGCAAGAAGAGACGGTTGAAAGCAGGCTATTGAGAAGCATCTAAATTTGAGGGCTGGAGGTGGAAGAGTGAAATCATTGGAAACAGAGGAATAATATCAGATGGGAAGAGAAGATCTGGTATGTCTGAGATCGTAAGGCAGTCAGCAAAGTTGGAGTCTCTGAAGGTCTAAGTTATTTAAAGGGAAGCTATTGAAAAGTTTGATTAGGAGGTCATAAAGTTACTTCTTGGAAGACAGCATTCTAAGGAGTGTATGTATTATTAATAAGGTATTTAAATAGATGGAGAGTGGGTAAAATAAAGACAAATGAGCAGGTAAGAAATAAGCTATAAAAAAAATTGGACACTCAAAGGTGTGAAAAAATTGAAGGAAAATATTTTCACCTGGAACTCGCAAATGCTTATTAGTATTTATACTTTGCCCCAGATTCTCTTCCTAATTCTCTTTTGCTACTAGCCCTGCTACACCTTTAAAACATTTGTACTTCAGCATAATGATTTACTGTGCACCTATGTTCTCTCACCTCTTTATCTTGGTTTGGGCACACTGGTTGGATGCTTCTTCATGGCTAACTCCTATTCACCTCTCAGGGCCCAGTTCTGATGCAGCCTCTGGGAAGCCGTCCCTTATTTAGCTTACAGTAGTCTTTCCTTCTCTGAATTTCAAAATGCTTTAGTCATTTCTTTGGTATGGTGGTTGCCAATTTTTATTATATACTGTATTTATTATTTATGTGTTTGACTTATGTCTTTCCTTGGAATTTAGGCTCCCTTGGAGATTTTCTCAAGGTATTAGTGTACTGTCATGGAAAGAGCATAGACTTAGAATTCAGACAATCTCATTTTTAGTCTGTAGCTCTATCATTTACTGATTGTATGGCTTCAGGCTAAATATTTAATCGCTGTAAACCTCAGTCTTCTTACCTTTAAAATGCTTATATCACAGGTTATTAAGAAGAATAAGTGATGAGGGAAAAAACTAGTTTAAAGAATGAATCTGTTGAAGCTTGGTTCCTTTCCCTTCTTATTCATCCTGACTTCTGTGCCATCACTCAGAATGGTACTGAACAAACAAGCTCCAGAAATTGCCGAATGAATTAGTATTTCTTTGCTATTACTAAATATATATATATAAGGGCTACTAAAAATTTTAGACTACTGATATTTTATTGGGCAGGTTTTAAAAATATTTTAAATTAAGTTTTAGAGAGACAGGTAGGAAGAGATAGAAAGAGAAACATCTGCTTATTGTTCCATTTATTTATGCACTCACTTGCTGATTCTTCTATGTGCTCTAACTGATGATTGAACACACAACCTTGGCATATTCAGATGATGTTCAAACTAACTGAGCTACCCAGCCAGGGTGGGCTGACTTTTTAAAAGGAATTCTTTATTCCACTGGAGCAGAGCATATTACAGATTTACAATATTTAAAAATATACACAAAAGCCGTATACAGATAGAATGACTCTTGCATCCTTAAAAGAAGAAATAAAAAGAACTCTAAAAGAAAATTATGTAAATTCCTAGGGAGGCTAGAGAAGTTATTCCAAAGGAGCAATCTGAGAAAAAGAAAGAGTTCTTAGAACTCAATAACATTGTTGAAACTTTGATCTATGTCTGTAAGTCTGTTTTATATCCCACCTCTGTGTGAAATAATATATACAATGTAACATATATACAATGTAACCAACAGTTTAAATGCTATAGAAATGTTCACCTGAAACTTATGTACTCTTATTGATCAATGTCACCCTATTAAAGTTAATTTTCTAAATAAAATTTAAAAATTAAATAAAATTAAATAAAAACATTGTTGAAAATTGAATTAAGTATTTTGAAGCTCAGCCTGACCAGGCGGTGGCACAAGGGATAGAGCATAGAGCACCGAACTAGGACAGGGAGGATCCAGGTTCGAAACCTCAAGGTCACCGGCTTAAGCACAGGCTCACCAGCTCGAGTGCGGGTTCACTGGCTTGAGCTTGGGATCATAGACATGACCCATGGTTGCGGCTCCAGCCCAAAGGTCACTGGCTTGAAACCCACGGTCGCTGGCTTGAGCCCAAGGTCACTGGCTTGAGCAAGGGGTCAAGCATTCTGCTAGAGTCCCCCATTCAAGGCACATATGAGAAAGCAATCAAAGAACAACTAAAGAGTTGCAACGAAGAATTAATGCTTCTCATCTCTCTCTGCTTCTCTCTGTCTATCCTGATCTGTCCTTCTCTCTGACTCACTCTCTGTCTCTGTCAAAAAAAAAAAGTATCTTGAAGCTCAGATGGAAGAATTATTACATAAAGAGGAAAACCTCAAAGAAATTATGAGTGCAGAACACAAAAGATAGATATGGAAGATATATCCTATGGTTGTGTTAGAGGATAAATAGGTTCAACATTCTTGAAGAGTAATTTCTATTCTCCATAAATATTAAACTGTATAAACTCTATTTTCAAGTACTTATAATTCTAAGATCTACCCTACAGTTTAAGAATGAGTCTAAAAATAAAATGTTTGAAATGCTTTCTGCAAACTCACTGTTGTAGCAAAATATCACTAGTTCCCTGGTTAGTGGCTCAGTGGATAGAGTATTGGCCCAGCATATGGATGTTCCTGGTTCAATCCCCGGTCAGGGCACGCAGGAGAAGTGACCATCTGCTTCTCTCCTCCTCTCTTTCCCCCTTCTTTCCCTCCTCACCACCCGTAGCAGGGGCTCAATTAGTTTGAGTTAGGCCCCAGTTGCTGGGAAATATTTTAATATATATATATATGTACAAATGTTTATATATGCATGTCTGTTTGTTTTCATAAGCATTAAAAACAATTTAGAATGCTGCCCCTCACACACTATTGATAGTAATTACCTCTGGGAAATGGGACTAGATAGAGTATTATAGAGTATTAGGTAAGATGTTTACTTCTTTCCATGCTTCAATATAAATCTATGAGCTTGTGCACTCTTTTACTTCATTTTTATTCTCTCTTGTATTTTCCAAAGTTTCTGTAATAAAAATTGTTTATTTAATTTAAAAATTATATATATATAAAATGCAGAATTATCTGGTGGATAATGGTTCTGTCATGTAAACCACATTAAAATTCAAATGAATTCTAATTAGAAGCATACTATTAGAAAAAAATTAATTAGCTTAGAGTTAATAGAAGCCTTTTTTTTTTATCATACAAACAGAGAGGGCTCTGAGGGAGCTGCCTGGTTCTAAAGCCCGCTCATAGTTTGTTTGCTTGCTCTGTAAGCAGTATATGCTCCAGACTTACAGTTTTTATTCTCATTGTGTCAGATTTAAATATATTCTAGTGACAATGGATAAGATTATATTCCAGAGAATATAAGATCGGAAACCCTAATATTAGACTGTGATACAAAGACTAGCCTAAAACTTTCACTTTATTCCAAGAGTTATGGATTCCACAAGTGCTAACAAATGGTATTGCTTGAATAGTCTGAAAGATGTTGACAATGTTGTGAACCTATCACCACTTATTAAATTGAAACATATTTTAGTAATCTGTGTAGATCTACTCTCTCTATCTCACTTTGTCTTTTTTGAGTTTTTATTCATCATGGTTCAATTTTATTTTGGCTACTTTAGTAGTGTATCAAAGATTTTGACTATTTAAGAATAGATTTTAAGAAGCTAATATGCATTCATCGCCTCTTTAAAAATTATGAACAGAGTTGATCTCTGTATGTTGTAGAGTTAGCATTCATTCACTTGTAATAAATATGGCTATGTGAAAAACAGCCCTTAACTGTACTCCTACTTTGAATATATGATCTAAATAATAATAACTACCATTTGTTTAAAAGTGTATTGGGCCTGACCAGGCGGTGGCACGTTGGATAGAGCGTCAGACTGGGATGCAGAAGACCCAGGTTCAAGACCCCGAGCTTGAGCGCAGGCCCATCTGGCTTGAGTGCAGGCCCATCTGGCTTGAGCAAAAGCTCGCCAGCTTGGATCCAAGGTCGCTGGCTCCAGCAAGGGGTTGCTCGGTCTGCTGAAGGCCCGCGGTCAAAGCACATGTGAGAAAGCAATCAATGAACAACTAAGGTGTCGCAACGGCAACAAAAAACTAATGATTGATGCTTCTCACCTCTCTCTGTCCCTATCTCTGACTCTCTCTCTATCCCTGTAAAAATAAAATATATATAAAAAAATAAGTGTATTGGGTATCCAATATTTTAAATATCTACCCTGATATTTTGGTTGAGTAACTTAGTCTCAGAGAAGTTCAGTAATTGTTCTTAGGTCATCCAGATAAGTGACAGAGTTAGCTTTTAAATCAGGATTTCCTGAATTTAAAGTTAAACCTGTGCTCTATTGCCTCTACAATAATATATTCTTTCATTGTCCCTAATTCTCTGCATAATTTAATTACTCTATAACTGGCTTGTTCACCCATAATGCAACATTTCCTCTTTAACCTTCAAAATTATCTTCCCCCTTAAAGACCTTAGTCATCACAAACATTATCTAAATTTCTGAATTACTTACCAACGTAAAAAAATTTTTAATCAGTATAATAAGATAATAAGGATATTTTCTGGACAGAGCAAATATGTGCTTGCTATTCCCTGTGTTTATATAATTCAAGGAGCAGTAAGTAATTCCATTTCTCTAAGAAGAACATAATGAAAGCCCGAACAAGGCAGCAATGTTAAGAGCTGAGAAGAGCACTGTGTGAGAGAGAGGTTAGGCACTGGCCACTTAACAGCAACTCAGTGTGGGTAGGGGGCAGCCCAGAGGGATTCTAAAGTCTGGTCATGACAGGAAACGGTTCCATGATCCAATAGGGACTTCAGGAGAAGAAGCAGGTTTAGGCAGGAAGGAGATAACTTGAAGTTTGGAAATTATTCTATTGTGTCATATTGGACATATTTAATTGTTGTGACATCTAGCCTTGCTATTTCTCTAGATGTAGGCCCTTGAAATGTGGCTAGTTTGAACTGAGATATATGCACCAGATTTATAGATTTAGTACTAAAAAAGAATGTACAATATTGTATTGATATTTTTATATTGGTTGTATGTTGAAAACCATTTTGAATATTAATTTAACCTGTTTCTTTTTGCTACTTTTTTTTTTAATGTGGCAGCTAGGAAACTTAAAATAGCATATGTGTCTTACCTTATAATTTTGTTGGACAGCACTAATATATATGGAGATTTGTAATAGGTAATTAGAAATGCAGGACCAAAATTAGAGCAAAACATCTAGATTTGGAATTAACCTATGTAAAGGTGATATCTGATGTTATGTGATATTAGATAAAAATGCCACTGAACAGGGTGTAGAAATGAGAAAAATGCTAACAAATATAGGACAAGAAGAGAAAGTGTAACTAGGAGAAGGAGAATTGGAGAACCAAGACCTTTAAGTAGCAGATAAATCTGATTAGGATAGAATTTCAAGAAGGAAGGAGTAGTCACTGAATGACAGGCCAAAGAGGAAGAGGAGGACTGAGAAAAGGCCATTGAATTTGGTTGATACAGAAGCAGTTTTAGTAGAGTACAAGAAGGATTGATTGCAAGAGATTAAGAAGTTGGAGGTTGATGAAGTAGGCTGTGTATATAAACTGTTCTTTCAAGCAAGAAGTCCACTTGGGAAGATAATAATCACTTGACTGGAGCAGAGTCCAGGAAAATGTGAGCATGTTTGTTGGCTGAATAAAAGGATCTTTGAAGCAGAGTGCTTGAAGTTGTAAGAAAGAGAAGATAATTTCTATAGTAAGGTCCTAATTCAATGAGTCCTAAACCTGAGTGCATAATGGAGTCACTGGGGAACCTGTCACAAGGGCAAATTCCCAGGCCACATCCAACATCTAAAGAAATAATACTCTCTGGAGGTTTGTCTTCTCTAACACATTTTAACAAGTTTTTCTAGGTGATTATATGATGTATCTAATTCATAAACAAGTAAAAAAAAGTAAGGATACAGTTGGGTACACCAGTGAAATGGCTGACCATAGCATCCAGAATGGATAGAGAGCCAATTGGGGTTAGAATAGGGCCAGTAAACCAAGAATTACAATTAAGGATTTGGCTTTCATTATTATGAGTGAGCACAGGTGCAGTATGAATAAGTGAGTGAGAAAGCTAAAACGGTAGTAGATGTTGATCAGTGTGGGAAGTTGCAGAATTCAGGATCTTGGAGACCAAGCAGTTATAAAATACCGCTGTGTGTGTTTGTTGTGGGAAAGATAACAAGAATGAGTCATACACATTGTAAGACCTATCAGTTTGGTGTCTGTCTTATAAGACAGTGGTAATTAGTTTTGGAGATAAGAAGGAATAAATAAAGATTGAATCAGTATAGATAGAATTATTTAGACTTAAGATTTTGCTAAACCTTGGCATGAGTGTCTTTGGAGCCATTTCCATAATGACATACCTGGTTGGGCTATAGTGCTTTCTCATTCTCTGTGATCATCTCTAGCTTTATTTGAAAACAGAATGGATGTTTGACATTTATAGATATAAAATGATAGTTTTAGCTATTCACAGGTGCCCCTAAGGGTTCATCACATGGTAGTTAATAATTTTTTGCAAAGCATGAATTTGAATTTCCTGTCCTAACACTGGCCTGTAGAAACAAGTCACTTGTTTCTACTTAACTTACAGTGAAGTCACCGTTTACCTTTCAGTTTGCCGTTAATGTACGATTGTATTTATTAACACAGTACTTCAGTCTGGTAGTTTTCTTAGAAGTGGAAATTATTTGCCAAATTGTGGTATTAAATAGGTTAAAAAATTGAATTTAAGAATTGAATTTATGCAACTAGATTGTAATAATTCCTTAATAAATACTAGTTTTTTGTGCCAGTTCAGGAATTCAATGAGTTTTAAAGCCAACTGTTTTTGTGTATGCCCAGGTTCAGTGAATAGTACTTATATTAAAATTTTGCTTTGATTTGGATCTCCACGAATTATTAAACTGAAACTAGAGTGTTAAATTTGCAAGTAAATTATAGGGAGAACAATGAGTCATTTATCATTTAACTACTTCTGTTTGATATACTTGAAAGGTGGTATATTTTATAATTCATATTATATTGCTATTATGAAAAATTACAACTTTAAAAATATTCTTTAAGTATGTTTGCATAAATATACATACACAGAAATGAAATGACCTACATTATTCACTTTGTTTTTCTTAGTGTACCTGAAAACCAAAATTATTTGTTTCTGCTAAACAACTTTCTCTTAGTATATTATAGTATATTATATACTGACATGATTGTTTTTGCTTTATAGTGAAGAGCTCAGAAAAGAAGCAAGACAGATAAAGCGGGAACTCTTAGCAGCAAAACAAAAAAAAATAGAAAATGCAGCAAAACAAGCAGAAAACAGAAGTGAAGGTAAGGGCATTTAGTAGGCTATGTTTTTACTTGCTACTTTTCCTTCTTCCCTCTTCCTTCCTTCCTGGGTGGAACTTTGCAGTTTTAAAATACTTTCTTTAGACAGCCAATAAAATAAATTTCCACCTAGAGCTTTTGTCTGAGATGCAAATGCAATCAAATGTGATCATAACTATTGTTACTAAATTTTAAAAAAATGTACTTAACATCAGGCAAAATTTAAATGTTGCCATAGCACTTATCTAGAAGGGTACAGAATGGAATGAATGTTTGTTTTTTGTATATATACCTTTTGAAACATCTAAGAAAAGTATTTAAGCCCTATGTTTGATACTTGTATAAACAGTTGTGCATTCATTTGAGTAGTATTAAATGCAGACTCTTGTTTATTTCTAAGTCTTATGTTTAGATACAGAAAATCTAAAATATTGATAAAACTGAGCAAAAGCTGATCAAAATAATACCCTGATTTATGTACAGATTAAATATGTCCTTTATTTCATTATTTTTATAAAGCTAGAATTTCAAAAAAGTTTTTCACTGAAGCTCTTTAGTTTAAAACAGTTTCAGCAATAAAGCATGTAATATTCAATTTCCAAATAGCAGATTGGAACCTTCAAATCTGTTTTCTTTTTATAATCATAAATTCCATGGTTATTGTTTCTTATAATTAAAAGTATTTTAAATCTATGAAAGTAAGTCTTTTTAAATAGAAAGAAAATTTTTGTTCATTTTGAGCTAATAATTATTAGTACCACATATCTGAAGAACCATGCTGGATTAGGGATGTGCTGTTAACCCTCAGAGTTCATGATCTAGAAGGAGAGAGAAAATTGATAATTACCATAATAGCAATGTATGGATAGGGCCTAAATTAGACATAAACAGTGTTGTATTTAGTTATCTCTTTTAAAAGAATTTTTATTGATTGATTTTAAAGAGAGAGGAAGAAAGAGAGAGAAAGAGAGATGGATTTATTGTTCCGTTTATGTGTTCACTGGTTGATTCTTGTATGTGCCCTGACTGGGGATCAGACCCACAAGCTTGGTATATCAGGATGACTCTCAAACCAACTGAGCTACCTGTCCAGGGCTATTTTCTGCTTTTGAAATATTGACTAAAAGTAGGTAAAGAAAGATTTGAGCTTTAAAGAATGATTTCTGAACATGAAGGAGAAAATTCTTATGGAACTCATTTCAGTCTATTTATGCAACAATTAGCCATGTTAAAATCTTTTTTTATTTGCCATAATTAGAAGAAGAATTATATTAGCAGCTATTTTTTCTTAATTTAATTTTCTTTATATCATCCAAATACTTGGATATTCCCTAAATCTGAAAGACAGTTAAAATTAGCTTCCAAAAATTTTGTGTCATGGTTGCTATTATTTTCCTTCTAGTCTTAGAATGAGTTATTATATTTTTTGTTTGTTTGTTTTATTTTGAAATAAACAAGCTTACAGGAAAGTTACAGAAATTATAGACTTCTCTTATACTTTCAATGTTAAGGTCTTGTGTAACCATAATACAATGATCAAAACCAGGCAATTGGTGTTGATATAGTTTTCTTAACTTGTAGACCATATTAGAACTTCACCATTTTTCTCACTAATATCCTTTTCCTGTTTTATGATTCCACCCAGAATTCCACACTGCATTTAGCTATCATGTCTCCTTATTCGCCTTGATCTACAACAGTTCCTAAGTTTGTTTTGTTGTTTTTTTTTCCTGTCATGACCATGACACTTTGAAGAGTCCTTATTAGATATTTTGTAGAATGTCTCACCTTGAGTTTGCCTGGTGTTTTCTTGTGATTAGATTGAGGTTATACATTTTTTTGGCAAGACTGCCTCATAAGTGCTATGCTCTTCCCAGTGCATTAAATCAAAGCTAACAAGAATGTGTATTGTCTTTTTACTGGTGATACTACCATGATCACATAAAGTGATGTCTGCTGAGTTGTAATACTGTAAAATTATTATTTTTTAGATTGAAAGTATTTGAGGGAAGATACTTTGAGACTGTATAAATATTCTGTTTCTTTTCAAGTTTCCCCCACTAATTTTAGCCTCCATGGATGGATCTAGCCTGTAGGCAACCGAGTTATTCACTGTGGTGTTATAATGGTGCCTTTCTATTTCCCCGATTCTTATTACTTTTATTACTTGTAATTCTTCTGTAAGAAAGCTGTCTTCTATTATTTATTTATTTATTTATTTATGTCATATGGTTTATAAGTATTTATTTTATTCTATGTATTATATTCCCAAACCATCATTTTTTATTTTGTTGTTGAAATAACACCAGCACTGACTTTTAGTACCTCTTTCTGGTTGGCCTCTGTGTTCTTTCATCTTGCTCCCATTTTTTAAGTACTTCTTTACTTTCTGGCTCAAGATTATCCAGGTTAATTTTGTATTTTGCCTTCTGTGCCCTTGGAATCAAGCACTTCTCTGAGGAACTGTCACTTCTCTTGTTGGAGTTTGTATTTAGAAACCAAGATGTGAACACTAAGGTGTCCATTTTATTTATTGATTCTAATATTCTTTAGATTATTACTAGGAGCGATATCATACTGTCACTATCTTCTTAGAATGCTTAACAAAATTCATTTTTAACTCCTGTCTATCATGCAGTATGGATTACCTTCTTAGGATTCTATTTCCTCTAAAGTTACTTTGGTCTCTTAAAATTGATAAAGTGATAAGAAATCTGATAAGGTGATAAGAAATTATTTAGTATACAAGATTTGTAGTTTCAGGTGATGGGTATGCAACACAATTGAATGATAAGATAACCTGGAGAGGTTTTCATTGTACATATGTACCCTGATTTATTGGTGTCACCCCATTAGAATTAATAATAATAAAATATACATATAAAAAAAAAGATTTGTAGTTTCAGTGAACACTACATTTTATTTGATATTCACATATTTCTGTGCAGTTTTTAAGTCTAATAGTCCATCTTTCCCCAAGATTGAAAATGATACCATAAGCTATCTCACTCACAGCATTGTGGAAACAAAGTAGAATTTTAGATATCCTTGAATGTATGTTAGAATTTAGTCTGTCTTCCCAGCAGCCAATAGATATTCCAAGATTAGAACTATGTAAACTCTGGGAGCAGATCCAAAGGTTCTCATAAGCATTTATATATTAAGATTATCACATAAATAGTCATTGGAAAGTGATATTTGGCCATGGCTTTGTAAATTCATGCATCAGTTGAGCTGAATACCTTCCTAAACCTATTCAGGAAAGGTTTCTCGATTGGGCTATATGGCTTCATATCACGCTTTTTTAAAGCATTTGATTTTAGTCCAAGACTAAATTATCTGAGCATTATGGCAACTCTGGATGATTTGGTTTTTTGAACATGATATGCTATATCTAGCAATTTAATTAGCTAACAAACTTAGAAGTAGATAATCAATATTAAAAAGAGACTTGTGGCCCTGGCTGGTTAGCTCAGTGGTAGAACGTCGGCCCTGTGTGTGGAAGTCCCGGGTTTGATTCCTGGCCAGGGCACACAGGAGAAGCACCCATCTGCTTTTCTACCTTCCTTTCTCTCCTCTCTCTTTGTCTCTCTCTTCCCCTCCTGCAGCCAAGGCTCCACTGGAGCAAAGTTGGCCCAGGCACTGAGGATGGCTCCATGGCCTCCACCTCACGTGCTAGAATGGCTCCAGTTGCAACAGAGCAACACCTCATATGGGCAGAGCATCACCTCCTGTTGGGCATGCTGGGTCGATCCCAGTTGGGTACATGCAGGAATCTGTCTGACTGCCTCCCTGCTTCTCACTTCAGAAAAATACAAAAAACAAAGAAGAAGAGCCTTGTGATCTGTAGTAAATTGTTGTGTTATATAGACCTATCTTTCATATGAACTTTTATCTGGATGCATATATCACATCTGTGACTATAAAGAGAATAAAAGTACATTAATTTTATTTTTAATAGTAATTTTGACAATACTTGGTGGTCATTATATGTAACAATAATTATAAGAATGCTTTGGAGTATTGTATTTTCTCAAAAAATAAGCAGGAAAGTACTAAGACTCTTAATTCCAATTACTAGCAGTGAAGTTATTTAAACCTTTGTGACTCAGTTTTCTTATAAAATACCTTGCACCTCTCAGGTTTTTATAAAAAGTAAATTAGAGCCTGACCAGGTAGTAGAGCAGTGAATAGAGCATTGGATTGGGACGCAGAGGACCCAGGTCAAAACCCCAAAGTCACTGGCTTGAGTGCGGGCTCACCAGCTTGAGCGCAGGGTTGCTGTCTTGAGCATGGGATCATAGACAAGGTCGCTGGCTTGAGAAAGGGGTCACTCACTCTGCTGTAGCCCCCCCACCCCGGTCAAGGCAGATATGAGAAAGCAATCATTGAACAACTAAGGTGCCACAACGAAGAATTGATGCTTCACATCTCACTCCCTTCCTGTCTTTATTTGTCCCTCTCTCTGTCTCTTTCTCTGTCTCTGTCAAAAAAAAAAAAAGAATTAAATTAGATAATGAGAAAACCGTTCATAAATTTACACTACTATATAAAAAAATAATAATTTTATATTTGGAAGAGGAAATGTAGCTATTTGTGGTTCTATTTTGTTTTTTATTCAAATTCTACAAATTGAAAATATAAAATTTAATACTGTGTTAGTTGCAGTTAAAGCCTGTAATCAGTATGACTGCATATAAGTACGACAAAATAAAATCTCAAAATAAACTTTTCTTTCTTGCATTGTCACAGTTACATTTCTATAATCATATTTTTCTTAAAAGGTATGTGCATGTGGACTGTATACATTCTTGGGTAAAGCTTCCTATAGTATTATTTCCTGATTTTATGAATTCATCTGGCAAGTCTAATACTTGCTCACCATTGACACCTCATTGTAGAATTTAATGTATTATCCTAGGATTAAAATCACTTGGGAAGAAACCCATGAAAACAAGAAAGCTTTGTGTTCTAAAGTCCATGCATTAAAGTACCTAGCTCTGCCCTTCTTGAATGAATAACAGTCTCCCATTTAGCCTGTGCTCTCTGATAGGCATAATCCTTTCTTCAGGGCTTCTGTTGTCTTAGGAAATCACCTTCAATTCGAAAGTAATATTCCTTTGGTTTTATAATCTTTACCCAATTTCCTGGGCCAGATTTGTATAGCTAAGTGGGAATTTGCAGTTAAAGCTTGTAATCAGTATGATTCTAAATCTGTTTTATCACTTAAGGCAAATTACTTTAATAATGTGCCTTAAGAACTATTTTTTCTCTATATATAAATTTAAAGATAAATAAGGTTTGCTATTTCTATTTTTTATGTCTTAGTGTATTTGCTTTTTATTAATTTCCTCAGTTCCATTATGTCAAAATAAAATAATTTAAATTCACTTGAGAAAGAGATTGTTGCTTCTATGTTAATAAATACTTGGGGCTCTATACAACTGAACAATCCTAAAGGCATTGCCATGTGATACTACCTGATTGTGGTTATAGGGTCATGGGTATAGGCACATGTCCAAACTCATCAAACTGTACACATCCAAACATGTTCAGTTTTTTTGTATGTCAGTTATGCATCAACAAAGCTTCCCCCAAAGGAATATTTATCTGTAACCCTAAC
The DNA here is from genome assembly GCA_037038555.1 of Rhynchonycteris naso. Taxonomy (NCBI): domain Eukaryota; kingdom Metazoa; phylum Chordata; class Mammalia; order Chiroptera; family Emballonuridae; genus Rhynchonycteris; species Rhynchonycteris naso. Next base: position 239,603,024 of record CM072995.1, on the reverse strand, counting down.
CCTCCTAAAATCTTTACCTAATAAGAAAGCATACACCTAAAACTTAGTCACCATATTGATCTTTTTAACACCAATGGAGCTGAGATGAGTTTTCTGAATGCAGTATATAGTTGGATCATGTTTTGTCATTTATCCAGCTTTTCTGCCTTTTGATTGGTGGGTTCAGTCCATTTACATTTAGGGTGATCATTGATACATGAGGATGTACTACAGCCATTTTATCATTTGTTTTCTGATTACTCTATAGCTCCATTCTTTCCCCATATGTTTCTGTCTACTTTTATAGTTTGTTTGTTTTTTATGTTTTTCTGTTTACTTTTTGTTTATATTTTGTGTCTCTGCTCTAGATTTTTGTTTTATGGTTACCATGAGTTTTATGTAAAACATCTCATGCCTAAAATAGTCTTTTTTCTTCTGAGAGCATCTTATCTTTATTTACCTATACAAGTTTGTCCTTTTACTCCTCCCATTTTAACTTTTTTGTTGTCATAAATTATCTTTTTTTAAAAAAATTCTGTGAGAGGAGCACAGACAGACTCCCACTTGTGGCCTGACCGGGATCCGTCCAGCAAACCCACTAGAGGGCTTGCTCTGCCTATCTGGGATGTTGTTTCTTTGCTCCGTTGTTCTGCAACTGAGCTCTTCTTAACATGTGAGATTGAGGCCATGGAGTTATCAGCGCCTGGGGCCAACGTGTTCCAACCAAGCCATGGCTACAAGAGGAAAAAAAAGAGTGAGAGAGAGAGAAGTGAGAAGAAGGAGGGGTGGAGAAGCAGATGGTTACTTCTCTGTGCCCTGACCAGGAATCAAACCCGGGACATCCACACCCTGGGTTGACACTCTATCACTGAGCCAACAGGTCAGGGCCCAAATTATCCTTTTTTTTATGTTGTATGTTTGTTACCAAATTAAAGTAGCTTCAATATTTAACATTCTAACTGTAATAGAGTTGCAATTTTCTGATTCTGTTTATCATTTTAGCCAAAGTTTTATTACTTTTTGCTTTTTCATTTCCAGTAGAAGAGTTTCTTTCAACATTTCTTATAAGGCATGTATTGTGGTGAATACCCTTAGCTTGTGTTTGTCCAGGAAAGTCTTTATTTTTTCTCTGTATTTGAAGTATAACTTTGCTGGTTAGACTATTCTTGGCTGACAGTTTCTAATCTTTCAATATTTTGAATATGTCATTCAGCTCTATTTTGGCCTGTAGAATTTCCATTCAAAAATCTAAAGTAGCCTGATAGGGTTTCCTTTGTAGGTTACTCTCATTTTCCCTATGGCTGCCCTTAGAATTCTTTCTTTATCATTGATTTTTTTTTTTTTTTTTTTACTTTTTAATACAAATGTGTCTTAGAGATGGTCTTTTTGCATTGAGATAATTAGGTGGTCTATTGGGTTTTTACTTGTATTTCCAGTCCCTTTCCCAGGTTTTGTTCCCTTCTTCCTCCCTTCTCCTTCTGGCGTTTTCATTATCCATATGTTGCTCTTTCTTATGAAGTCAGACAATTCTTGTGGAGTTCTTTTGATTTTTAAAAAAACTTAGTTGTCATCCACCTGAATAATTTCTAGATTTCTATCTTCGAGCCTTCTAATTCTCTCTTCCATATGGTCTGCTCTATTTCTAATGATTTCTAATACATTCTTCATCTCATTTATTGAGTTCTTCAGCTCCAGAATTTGTTTGGTTCTTTTTTAGAGCTTCAATCTCTTTGGTAAAGTACCCCTTTTCATTTATTTTTCTGTTTATTAACTTTATTCCTGAGCTCATCAAATTACATTTCCTAGTTTTCTTGTATCTCACTTAGTTTCTTTATAACACCTATTTTGAATTCTCAATCATTCAGATCAGAATTTTGAGTTTGGTTTTTGGAGAATTATCACTTTATTTTTGTGATATCCTGTTATTGTGATTATTTATGGTGCTTGATGGGTTATTCCTTTGCTAGCACATTTGAAGTGGTAAATACTTTTCTTGTTTAGGTTCAGCTTTGTTTTCATTTTAACAATTTAGCAGGGTGATAATTAGACAACTTTGTTTTCCAGTAGGTGACACTTGCTATATAGCTCAAGTTTTTGGTTTCTCTTACCTGAGTTGGCTCTAGTTATATTTGAGAACCAGCACTTTCCATGTTCTACCACCTCTGCCAGCGGTGTCACAGGTACCCTCTTCATTGCTGCTTGTGCCTTCAGGGTCACTGGTGCCTTGCTGCTCCTGGTGTTGCAATGGTTGTGGGTTTTGCCATGATTACTAGTGCCACCATCAGGGTTACAGTGATGGCATGTGCCTCTACTATGTCCAGGGTTGTCTGGATCTCAGGCAATTCTGCTGTGGTGAAAAGATGGAACAGGTAACAAGACGGGGGGATCTGGCTTCCAACCTCTACCATTGCTGCTGCCCAGTTCCCTATGGACTCTGGTGCCATGGTGGCCAGGAGGCCAGAGTGTCGTACACTGCTTCTGCTGCCAGGTTCTTTGGTGGTGTATTGCCATCGCGGGAGGGGGCTGGAGTCATGGATGCTGACACTGATGCTGTCCTTTTCTTTTTCTTTGCTGGGGCTGTGGGAGGGGGTATGGAGTTATAGGCTTGTCTCTACTGCTGCTACTGCACTCTCTAGGCTACATACAGACTCAGCCACCATGGCAGGGGAACCAGGATCATGGGAACTGTTCCTGTCATTGTCCCAGTTCTGTCTTCCCTGTCATTTCAATCCACCAACATTCAGATGTACAGATGTGTAGATCTTTCAGGCATTCTAGTGTGTTGAGCAGAAGAATCTTTGTTGAGTAATAGATGTCCTACTAGGTGTATATTAGAGCGGAAAGACAAAGGAAGTGTCTCTGTCATGATGCTGACATCAATATTCCCCCGTAAAACAGCTTTTCTCTGCAATAAAAATGTACATAGGACCATGCATTTTCAGTTTTTCCAGTAAAGCTAAAGATCTTAAATTCCTATGTCATAAGGTTATTGTAAAATAATGGATATAATGATACCTCTATATAAGAAGAAAGTATTATCTGAATATGATGTCAAAATTTTTGTCATTGGTTTGCCATCTATTTACTTTTTGAAAACTTCAGATACTGTTTAAAAGAAGGCTTCAGTAAATGAAATAGATTGTCAAGGAGTAAAACCATTATTATAGTCATATAATTAGAGCTTTTTATAGTAGCATGAAATTTGACTCTAAAATTCAAGGGTTACATATCTTATTTGAATACAGAGTCTGCAGTAAGCCCCAACACCCCAAGTCAGGTAAACAAGAAATGTGGTGTTTTACTTTAGATACCAGCACTGTCAAAACTTGTCCTGTTTACAGCCTGGGAGTCTGTTATCCCACTGTAAATAAATCATCCAGCTCTGTGCACAGGGTTTTTGTGGGGGGTAATAAATTGGCAATAGAATTGGTTTCCTCCTTTGTTGGCTCTGGCAAATTCTTTAATAAACTACATAATCCTTTTTGTTAAATATTTCTCTAAATACTGTCCAGGTTTCTTTAAGTTTCATCATATCAAAACTAGAAACAAACTGGATATAGTCTCATAGAGATACAGGTTTGGACATATTCTCTAATCAGCTTTCAGAAGATAAGGTGTCAGAGCTTCTTTTCAAAGCTTTAAGCACACAATACCTGCTCTATGAGTACTGCCGGAAATTAGAGGAGGAAGAGCAATCTGAGCTTGTAAATCAAGAAAGAATTTTAAAGTCTCTTCATGAAACACATCCCTGAGGAACCTCTTAGATTGCGCTGGCCACTTCAGGTTTCTTCAGTCTATCTCTTTAATGCTGGGTTAAGTCAGACTAGAGCCCCTCAGGTTTGATAGGTTGTGAGAGTGTATAATTTTTTACTACTTTTCATTTATATAACCTATAATGTTAAAGTAGCTTAATTTGATTTTTATAAGAGACAGAAATCCCTTTGGAATGTTAGCTCTGTGTTGTGTTTCATACCTTGTAGAATTAATTCTTCTTTTTAAGCAAACTAAACAAAAATCCTTATTTCAAATCCGTTCACTTTTTTCAGGTACTCTTGAATCATTTTTTCTTGGAAGACAGAAGTATCAGACTTATGTTCCTGTAGTCTACTTTTAATCCATGTACTAACTTTTAATGTTATTTACCCAGAAAAGTGACAGTATATATACCCTGGATTCATAGAAAGCCTCTTGGACCAGCCATCAGTAGTACTCTGTTTATTTCTTAATGTCAGCACGGTGCTAACAAATTGATTATCTGGGTCTAAGTTCAAAACATACTAAAGAGCAATAAAAGTGAGGGAGATCACCCCTTAAAATGGCAAATTCATAAAATTTATGACTGTATAACTTCTATATTTCAAGAATTTAAAAATAAATAAATGAACAAGCAAAAGAAGAGCAAGGTCAGGGACTGGCCTATGGATTCTCTCGCCTACTATATTTTTGGGCTAAAAAAGTGAGAGAGAGCCTGACCTGCAGTGACACAGTGGATAAAATATCAACCTAGAATGCTGAGGTTGCCGGTTCAACACCCTGGGCTTGCCTGGTCAAGGCACATATAGGAGTTGATGCTTCCTGCTCCTACCCCTCTCCTCTCTCTCTCTTTCTCTCTTTCTCTCTCTCTCTCTAAAAATGAATAAAATTTTTTAAAAAGTGAGAGAGAAGAGCACAGCTAGGGACATTCTTTTTGGTGACAGCAAGAGGTGATAGCTGACTGCTTGATACTGGGTAGGGAAACACAAGAACATAGGAGTGGAATATTATGGAATCATTTGTGGTAGATGATAACTCCATTATATTCTGAGAGCACATGTCAAATTCTCATCATAATGACCCTGATCCATTAAGAAAAGTTTAGATGATATTTATGATTGTTTAAGGCAGTGGTTCTTAACCTTTTTTGAAGTACCGAACCCACCAGTTTTATATGCGCATTCACCAAACCCTTCTTTAGTGATAAATATAATATGATTTTTTTCCCCAAATTCAAGACATAGGTATATGTTTTTTTACTGGTACACAAAATGAGCCGTGCATGAACATCACCTTGCTCAAAGAACAAAACCAACAAAGTTCATGAGCTCACAACAAATTATGGTATTACTTTATTCTGGCCTCCGTGGCAGAGGCTTCTCCGAACCCCTGAGACCGACTCATCGAACCCCTAGGGTTTGATAGAACCCAGGTTAAGAACCACTGGTTTAAGGCAAGAGAATGAGCAATGATTGATTCTAACCTACTTAGTAAAAAAAATTTTTTAACCATTTTAATCAATTAATGATAAGATTCTCTTATCTGAAATATTCAATAATGTAGAAAATCCTGTTCCCTGGAAGTCCTGAAAAAAATAGAGCTTCCTTTTGTAGTCAAGATAATCAGTCTCTAAAGGGAAATTTTACTACATACATGTTATTATGTTTATTTGCCAGAAAGCACACTCCTAACAATATATCTTTCAAAAATATAATTTCTAAATAATTAAAACTTTTAAAGGCATATGACAAGTGTAAAAATATACATACCCTCACAATTAGACAAATAATTTCATCTTTTGGTAAGGTGGATAAGAGATGATCATCTCTAATTTGAGAGTTCATAAAGTTCTTTGTTCTGTTTTTGGACAGTCTGTCTCAAACTTTCTCACTAGCCATTAAGAGCAAATCTTATTGAAATGTACATTATAGGCATATTTAATTTTTATGTGCAATTAAAAAATAAATTCTAACCAATTCATATTTTTTTTTTCTTGAATTCTGTACCATCTTGCAGAACTAAGGGTAACTTAGGACTCAGCTCTAAGAACCCTTCACTGTCTTTATATAGGTTTTTAATAAGCATTCTTTCTGCCTGATGATTGATGTAATTCCAGTGTAGAAAATTTAACACAAGCCTTTAGCTATATTTGTCATAACTTTAGTTTATCTTATTATTAATATCAATTCCATTCCTAAGAAAAATAGGTTTGTTAGTTGATACAAGTAAGCATTAATCTTTGGCAATAACTGTTTAAACAACTATGTTATTTTTTCCAATTATAAAAGAAACATATGTCCTTTGCAAAAAATATCAAATAGAAAAGCATATAGATAGAAAGGTAATTCTGTAATTATTCTGCCAAAGACAACTGTAGTTAACTTCATTATATTTATTTTTCTGGACTTTTTTTATCATTATGCCAGAAATACACATATGTAGTCTTTTCCATAGTGTTGTTTTATTATAATCTTCTTTGTGATATGCTTTTCAAAAAACGTTTCAAATGAAATTGTCCAATAACTTTTAAATAGACAACTTGCTTTTAGAGGTATCTCTTCCTCTTAATTCTCTCATACCAGAGCAAGATAGAGAATACAATGGATGTCAAGATTGCATGAATGTAGTTAAGAGGTGAAAATTTTCTACCATATTCAGCTCTAGAATTTAGAAGACTGAGTACTGACACTGAGGGACTTATCCTCCGTTGCTAATGGGAATTCTTTCTACCTCTCAGAAATTCAAGCAAAACAACAGACAAAAGCCTCTCATTGCCAAGTAGTAGCCTGTTACCTCTTCACTTCTCAAGTAGCTACTGATAATCTGCAAGGAAGCATTATAAATTACCTTAGATACTTGAAGCCTGAAATGAAACAATTACCAATTTGCCCATTCTAGAAAGTAAAAGAGGTGAGGGCTGTGTGTCTGTCTGCATGCCTGCGCTCACGCATAAGCATATGCTGTTTTCTTTATATTGTTTGGTATTTAGATGTCTCTCCGCAGGGGGACTGATATCGTCATTAAAGGTGTGATTACGCCTGACCAGGCGGTGGCGCAGTGGATAGAGCATCGGATTGGGATGCGGAGGACCCAGGTTCGAGACCCTGAGGTTGCCAGCTTGAGCATGGGCTCATCTGGCTTGAGCAAAAAGCTCACCAGCTTGGACCCAAGGTTGCTGGCTCCAGCAAGGGGTTACTCGGTCTGCTGAAGGCCCACAGTCAAGGCACATATGAGAAAGCAATCAATGAACAACTAAGATGTCACAACAAAAAACTGATAATTGATGCTTCTCATCTCTCTCCATTCCTGTCTGTCCCTATCTATCCCTCTCTCTGTCTCTTTCTCTGTCCCTGTAAAAAAAAAAGTTTGATTACAATCAGCATTCTGACTTAGGAATGGAGTTAACTATTTCAGACTGCTATCAAGACCTTATTTTAAGTATGATTTTTATGTGACATTTTCTGAGGCTTTGCCAAAATGACATCAAATATATAATTCATTTGAGTGCTTAATTTCTTCAACATTTTGCAACACTTAATAAAATTAGAAAAAGCTATTCTTTTCACAACTTTATCGTGTAAACCTGTGAATATGTTGCATTAAAACTTACTTTGGACAGTTTAATCTGTGTGGTATGAGATAGATTTTTAAAATTATTCATAAAATATGCTGACTTTTTTGATGGTTATATTTTCAAAATTCTTCATATTAACTTATAGCAAATGGTACAGACACTGCTTTTGAATATTAGCAATTTTTTATGCAAAAAGCGGAAAAGCCCTAGATTATTTTAATAGCTATGTTAAAGAATTTGAAATGCCAGAAAGAACAAAGAAAATAATAAAGTTCTCAGAACTAACATGATGTCAAAATATTGAGAATTATCAAACATCTATTTTGAAGCACAAAAATAGTTTATATTGATTTTTAAAAAGACCACACCAGAATTTAAGTTTATTTAAAACATTATGGTGCCCTATGTTTAAAATGGGAAAGTAGGCAAGCTTTCAGAAATATCTTGTGCATCAGAAACTTTTATCTTGACTATGCTCTGTTTGCATTGCATGCTTCTGTGCAGTCATCAAAGTTTCAGTTCCGAAAGGAGCATCCAATCCTAACCCTCCATTTTATGCATGGTAAACCAAAGGCCAGCCAATGAGGGGGCTTACCCAGAGTCACACAGATAGTAAGAGTAGAACTCAGGCGCCCTGGCTTCCAGTCTGGTGCTCTTTCTACGGCTCCATTCTTCAATTTGATCCAACCTTGAGTAGACCCAATCTGTGAAGTTTTCATTGGTATTTGTTAAAATCCACTCTGATTTTGGTGAGAATAATTGTTTCTAAAACCCCTTTAATAAACCTAGAGACCTTTAAAGAGCAAATTGTTATCATATTTATTGTGTCTTTTCAAAAACTAAAGATATAATTTTGGAATGCGTGGCAAAAATTTAAATCTTATTAGAAAATCAATTTCTGGCAACATCACAGACTAGGAGTCCAAACTGATCCTCCCCATGAAGATAACTAAAAATGTTGGATATAATATAAAAATATATTTTCCTATGTTTCTATGAACTTGTTAGAACAAAACAAGCAATACTTAAACAGAGAATGAGTAAAGAAGTGAACTAACAGAAGTAAGTGGAGCACCAGGTCTAGCTTTAACTCTAGTTTGCTGAACTGGGAGAACTGGAGCATTGTTTTTTAAGGTCTTATAGAGAGGGAATATAAAGCCTAAGGTTTTCCCAAGGTCAGGGGTGTCTAATAGATGACTGTCCTATGTAGTTGGAGCCCAGAGAACCTTATCCTTAGTGTCAGGGAGGATTAGAAATAGGCAGTCACTTCATTGTCATCAGAGGACTACAGGAAAACTGCCTATCTTGAATTATAGCACAGAGTATTTGGGGGCAAGAGCATGTCCCAGGAACTGTAGCCACAGGCAGCCTTCCCATCAGTTTGGAGTCCCAGTTTACCCTGCTTGGGTGGCCTCAATATTCTCCAGCCAAGAATTTATCTGGAAATGATCCTGGATCCTTAGTGCCCCCAGAAGTCTGATACAAGCAAACATAAATCCTTTTAGGAGGAATCTGCTTGGATAATTTGTCCTCAAAGAAAGTGCAAAAGAAAATGGGTGGCTCTGACTGGAAACACACACACCCTGTGAGTTCATAGGGTGTAGAAGTGGGTCCGAAAGGTAATGCAGTGCTCTGAGCAGCCTCTTAAGGAAAAGGGATAGAGAAGGGAGTTCAGAGCCTGGAAAGGGGATGTTTGTAACTCCCTCCCACTTTGGGTCTGGCTCACTGAAGGCTTGTCTGCATTAGTACAGGTCAAATGGAAATGGACAGGCCTGTATGGGTACAGCTTCAAATCTTCTTAATCCCTGAAATTGGATAAAGGTGATCCTAAATTGTTAGATCCAGGAGCTGGCAGAAGCCAATATAATCATCAATGGAGGAAAATAGGTGTTACTATTTTTTACAAACAATTCAGCAAATGCATTGTCTGGCATACAGTAAAAAATAGCCAGGCACATAAAGAGACAAAACCAGTTGACTAAAACCCAGTAGAAACAAATAGAAACAGTCCTGAAGGGACTCAGATAGTGAAATGATCAGAAGCAGTCTTTAAAATAAATACCTTTACTTTGTTCTTAAAATTCAAAGACAAAGTATCCTGCTTAAGAAATTAGAAAAGAGAAGAGCAAATTAAATCCAAAGAAAGAAGAAAATAATAAAAAATAATAAGAACAAAAAACCAACGTAATAGAAAACACATATGGTATAGGGATGACGAAGACAAACACTACTCTTTTTAAAGGACTAAGTCACATCGGTAAATTCTTAATGAAACTGGATAAGAAAAAAAAAATGTAAATAATTATCAACAGCTTTTAAAAGGACAAATTACAGATCCTACTAAAACAAAAATACATTCAAGATGATGTTGTAAAAACCTTATGCAACTAAGAAATATTGTACCTTCCCGCGACTAATTTAGGAAGAAGTAGGATTCTGAAAATTACTCTTAGAGAAATCAAGTCCATAATTTAAGAGTTGTACAAATAACACGAATCTTATAGAAACTCTTTCAGAGCATAGAAAAAGGGAGCACTTTACTCTTCAATTTCTGAAGCCAGTATAACCTTCTCTGATTCTGTGCCTTTGTTTATTGTGTCCTCTAACTCGCTTATTCGATCCTCAGCATGATTCATCCTTTTAATTCCTTCCATTGTGGTCTTCAGTTCTGATACTGTATTTGTCATTTCTGTCTGATTCTTTTTTATTATTTCAATTTCGTTCTTTATACTTGTTATCTCTTTATTTAGGTGTTCATAGTGACTATCCATTGTTGCTCTAATTTCTTTGAACATCCTAACTATCATTATTCTAAATTCTGCTTCTGGTAATTTGGTTATATCTGGTTCATTCAGGTCCTTCTCTGGGGATTTCTCTTGATTCATTTGGTTTGCATTCCTCTGCCTGCCCATTTTATCTGTGTATAGACAAGTTGTGGGCACTGGAGTCCAGTAGGTGTTGCCTTTGTGTTCTCTAGGTGTGGTCTGTCTGCAGGCCCGCCACCCCCTCTGCCGCTGCCTAGGGCGGTTGGGTATGGGCGTTGCCAGCGCAGGCCCACTGTGGCTTTTGCTGTGATTTCTGCCTCTCCTCCGTGGGAGGGGCTGTCACTTAAGCCACAAGCCTCATCACCAAGGGTAGAGGTGAGCACCATTGCCCAGCTGTGGACCCAGCCTGTTTCCGGACTTCCGCCCAGAACCCGCAGTCAGAGCCTGCTCGCTACAGTTTCGCGGGTTGGGCGGGGCTTTTGACGTGCTCTCAGCTGTGAGCCTTTGCCCGTCCAGAGCTTTAGCCCCGCCCTCTAGGTCAGTGCCCTTCTGCGCAGGGTCGCAAACCCAGCTTTATTGGGCCGGGCATGTTTGCTGGCTTCTGCTCAGCTGCAAGCTTCCGCTGGTCCCAGACTCTACCCCGCCCCCGCTTTCGGAGCCCGCTCCCGCACGTAGGATGGCAAACCGCTGGACGGGGATCGTAGCGTGGGCTCAGCTGCTAGCTTCCGCTCGTCCCGGGGTCTACCCCGCCCCCGTGCTCGGAGCCCGCTCGCGCACGTAGAATGGCAAACCGCAGTTTCTCCAGCCGGGTGGGGCTGGTAGCGTGAGCTCAGCCGCGAGTCCCCACCTGTCCCTGGTCCTAGCCCCGTCCCCGTGGTCAGGGCCTGCTTGCGCAGGGTCGCAGAGCAGATCTCTGCCCGTTTCTGGCCTCCCACTTTGTCCCCGCAAGTGGGATTACAGGCGGGCTTGCAGCTTCCGGACCGCTTTCGCGCATCCCCTCCGCCCCTGCTGGGCTAGACCGAGCTCACACCGGCTTGGCCTCCGCCCACGTCGACAGAACCGCGTTTCAGCATCCTGCCGCCACCATACCCTTCAGCAACCCTCAGCAGAGTAGGAAGGGCCCTAATACTCCACACTGTAGGCCTGGGAGCTCCCTCACTTGTTTCACAGCTCAAAACTGTCCAAACGCCTCTTCTAGGCTCTGGGACTGCAGGCTGGGGCTTGGTTCCTGGGACCCAGGTCCCTCCCTCTCTGCCAAACTCTGCTCCCGCCCAGCGGGTCTCTCCGGGCTGCCGTTTGCTCCAGGGAGCTGGGCAGCCCTCTTTGCATTTTCGCTATTCCTACCAGTCTCAATGTGGCTTCTTCTCTGTTCCTTGGTTGAAGAGTCCACTTAGTTTAGTTCAAAGTTGGTTTATCCAAATGATGGTTCTTAAAATTGAGTTATAATCCACTTTGGTTCTGGGAGTTAGAAGTTGGTACGTCCGCCTACTCCGTCGCCATCTTGCTCCTGTCCTTGAAGCCAGTATAACCTTGATAAGAAAACCTAGTAAAAACATTTCAAGAAAAAAAAAAATCATAAAACAATCTTCTTAAATTCTACGCAAAATACTAGTATATCATCAAGTAAACAATATTTTCAAAACATAATACATCCTGACGATTTGGAAATATTTCAAGAATGCAAGTTTGGTTTTATATTCAAAAGCAACATATATTTTACCTCAGCATTAGAATCAAGAGTAAAATTTCTTTATTATTTTGATAAAAGTAGAAAGAGCATTTAATAAAATAACATTGTTCATGATTTTAGTAAAACATTCTAGCATACTAGAAATAGGACTGTGTGCCTATTTAAATAAATAAAGAAAGAAAGGGTACCTTAAAAACATACAGCAGATATTATACAGAATGGTGTGGTGATATCTGACATGAGTTAAGGATGCTTACTATAATGTCTCTTTTCAACTTTATTACATTTATATAGACTTACTTGAGATTCTAGCAGGTGTAACAAGAGAAGGCTTAGAAATTAAAAGGTTTAAAACACGGGTGACTGTTTTCTATCTTTGGTACAATTACATGCATATAAGATCCAAAAGAATCTACTGGTAAATTGTTAAAATTAATAAATGACTATACATACAAGATACTGAGATATAAATTCAAAATACAGAAATCAACTGCATTTTCATATATAAGCCACCAGAAATTTAGAAAATGAAATTTAGAGAGATCACATTTACATGAAATGTCAGATTCCTTGGAATAAATACTACACAGATTTGCAGGACACAGAAAACTGAAAAACCTTACAGAAAACTTAAAAAACTTCATGACATTAAACATGATCTTAAGAAATAAAGATATGTACCACATTTATTATGGATTGGATAATTCAGAACTGTAATGATTGATGTCACTTTTCTCAAACTGTTCTTTAGTTTCAGTACACTTTTAATCAAAATCTGACAGGTTCATAGAACCTGATAAGCTGATTCTAAAATTTATAGGGAAATCCAAGTAGTTAAGGCAGTAATAAAGTAGATAGAGATGCTAATAATTCTATCTGATATTGCCTTATTATAAAGTTAAGTAATTATGATATCGGGAGACTGGTGTAATGATGGACAGTTAGATGTATGAAATAGAATAGTGATCCTACAAGGTGGCTCTGAAAAGCAATGGGGAATGAGAAGTCTTTTCAAGTGATGGTGCTGGACCTATTGGATTATTAACTCAAGGACAGAAAAATATTTGACCCCTAACTCACATCATACATGAAAATCAATTTCAGATAGATTATGGACCTAAATATAAAAGGTATAAAACTTTTAGAAAGTATTTTAGGAGAGAATATCATTATGACCTTGGTGTAGACGCAGAGGTCCCCAAACTTTTTACACAGGGCGCCACTTCACTGTCCCTCAGACCGTTGGAAGGCCACTACAAATAGTACTCCATACACTGACCACCAATGAAAGAGGTGCCCCTACCGGAAGTGTGGCAGGGGCCGGATAAATGGCCTCAGGTGGCCGCAGTTTGGCCCGCGGGCTATAGTTTGGGGACCTCTGTAGAGATTCAAGGACTAGTACACATAAAAAGCTAATATAAAGGAAATGTTTGCTAAGTTTTACTATATCAAAATTTAAAACATCTGTTCATCAAACGACACCCTGAAGTGAATGAATAGGAGTAGATATTTACTACATATCCACAGTATCTAAATAACTTATTATTAATTGATGTGAAAGATAACTCAAAGAAGAATGGGCAACAAACTTTACTAACCACTTTGCAAAGAGAAATATTCAATGTTCAATAATCCTAAGAAAATTTGTTCAACTTCATGTATACTCTGAAAAAGCAAATTGAAACCAATACTAGATCCCCTCCAGAAGAGTGAGAATATTGTTAGTTAGAATCTAGAACATTGGGACTCATCCTCTGGTATTGGGAGTGTAAATTGATACAACCACTCCACAAAACAATAAGCATTTATTGTCAGAGTTAAAAATATACATACTTTGTGACCCACTGAGTCTACAGTTAGGTGCATAATCATCAGAAATGTATAGACATGTACAAGGATGTTCCTGATAGCATTATATACAACAGCCAAAAACAAGAAACAGCACAAATATCCATCAACAGTGGAATGGTTAAAAATTGTGGTCAAGTCATATAATAGAATACTATATACTAGTAAAAATGAATGACCTATAACTACACACAGCAACATGAATAAATCTCACAAATACAATGTCCAACCAAAGAAGCTAGACACAAGAAATATGTGACTCCATTTATATAAAATGGAAAAAACTGGCACAATTAAGTATTGTTTAGTAACATGCTGAAGTGGTCAAATTATAAAGAAAGAGTGTGATTATCACAAAGAGCAGGAGAGTGAATGCTTCTGTAGGGGAGGGCGAGACTAGTCAGTGGCCGGCCTGGGCAGTAGGAGCACTTCTGCAGGGCCAGCAGGGTTTGGTCTCCTGACTTGGGTGTCCACTTTGTGATAAATCACTGAGTTAGTTTTAAATCTGCACTTTTCAGTATATGCGTTACCTTTCACAAAAAAATACAAGGTGAACAAACGCACGCAAAAAATTTAAAATTTCTATTCATTAGGTATTTTTATCCTTTTGGTTTCCAATTTTCTGTTATTCCTAGAATCTTTTCAGCTGCCTTCTCCTGTCAGTCCCCTAACCATTGTCACCAGGCTCAGTTTAATGACAGCTACAACAGTAATAGAAACTACCATTTCAAACTGCTTACTATGTTCCAGGATCTATACTATAAGTTTTATATGTATTATTTATAGTTGTCCCTCAGCATCACTGGGGGGGTTGATACCAAAATCTGTGGATGCTTAAGATCTTTATATAAAACGTCACAGTTATTTGCATATAACTTTTCATTAGGCCACATCAAGGTATTTGCATGGATTCAGCGTAGTGCTCAGCACATGGCAAATTCAAGTTTTGCCTTTTGGAAGTTTCTGGGGCTTTTTTTCCCCAAATATCTTCAATCTGCAGTTAGTTAAATCTGCCGGTGTGAAACTGCAGATGTGGAGGCCCAACTGTAATTTAATTTTCTATGTATATGGACATTACCACCCTCATTTTACAGATAAGGTAACTGAGGCACAGAGGGATTCATCTGCTCATTTCCCAGCACCATGGAGCTAGAAGAATCTGAATGCTTGAGTCTTTCTCTGGCATTAACTTGCAAGGAAAGTGTGCTCCTTTCATTCACCTGCTTCTCTGAAGGTTTTGTTCTCATTTCTTCTCATTGATCGAGAAAGACCACAGCTCGAAGGCCATTTTCTTATGCCTTTGGCAGTCCTTTTTCTCTCATATCCAAATATCCCAGCTCAAATATGCCCACTAAAGATTTTCCCTTTCAACAATGAAATTACATTTTATAGAGTAATTTTACAAGATTTTCCATGTTAGCTTAACTACTTTCAAAATGTTTACTAAAGGAGCCAAGATATAAAATCAGGAAAATGTTATAATTTGTTTTGGTGGTAGATAACATTACAGGATCCCAGTTTTCAAAAACCAGTGAGGTGTCATGGTCAAGAGCACAGCCTTTGAAGTCAGAAAAATCTAGGTTTGTGTCTTTACTCATGTCTCTCTGCTTTGGGGTAAATTATATGGTGTATCTGTGTATTTCTTAAGGTTCTTGGTTATAACTAACTACAATTTAAGCCACAGGCTAGGATTCTCAAGTAGCTGCACACAGAATGGAACAAAGCACTGAACAGTTTTGGGCGGGAAGACCAGGGCCACTCCAGAGCCTTTGATGCAAGAACATTAGACTCTTTCTAGGATCTATAATCAGACACCTCACCCTAGCTTTTTTCTAGCTTTCTTGAGCACCCACCTCCCAAGAGACAGATGCTGATTCATTGAGCACGTATCAATCTTTAATCAGGGACAGGATCTATTATCAGAAGAATGGGTCAAAAAAGCAGGCTAGGCAACAAAAACATACCTATACTTGGCCTCTTTTCACCTCAGTTTCCTTGTCTGTGAAATGAGTATATTTATTTCTTTATTGTAAGGTTTCGATATGTAAAGTATACAGTATTTTAATAAAGCCCTTTCTACATATATATGCATCTTCTTGGTTCTGTTTCTTTGCAGAGCCCTAATACAGCTGATAAATTAAAAAACAAAATAGAACAAAAAATAACTTTTTAATTTTTCCAGTTGTGTGTTTGCTTTTTCAGAAACTTGAGCCCAGTCCAAAAAGGGAAAGAGAGGAGGAGACACCTTTTAACAAACACACACACACACACACACACACAATTAACTATAATTGAGCATCCTGGCTGTGGTTGAGAATTGGAAAACAGATCACTACCCACACAAAAAACACTATAGAAAATGGGATTCTTGAATTAGCAGATGATACTCAATTTTTTTTAATCTTGAAGGTATCTATGTATTATTTGAATAAAACAAAAATGAGACTAAGTTCTGTGGTATTAATATTTTCCTCAAATTTAACAAGTGTAATGCTATCTTACTTTGGATCTTTTCTGCTTGTTTCTTCATGGTTTAGTTTAATGTCTTTCACTTCCTTTCCTAAATAGTTGTATAATGTTACTGCTGTGCTCCACAGAATGTCTACCACAATCTCGTTCACTTCTTACCCACCCAGCCCACTTCTATCCCTCAGAGGTTGCATATTGAACATCAGCAAAGTTGTTCTTCCAGGGTTTGTAAAGCCCTTTGGGATTATTGCAAATGAATGGTGTTATATAAATGTCAGATTGTTTCATAACAGTTCTTAAAACAATGAGATAATGTCTGTTAAAGAATTTTAAGTTCCATGGAGAAATGCAGGGCATAAGAACAAGTCCCATTTTTGCGTTATTTCCAGGTATTTTTGCTATACAATTTAACACTTTATAGTATCCTTTAAAGATTGTGTGTGTGTGTGTGTCGCTAACTGAATTTTTTTCCCCACAAAAATAAGCCCCAAACTTAAATTTTCTACTGTTATTATTAATGGCACCACTGTTCTCTCAATCAGCCAAGTTAAAATATTTTAGTATCACTTTTGGCTTCTTCCACTTCTTTATTCACCCCTCATCCCCAACCATATAGATAACTCAGTATATTTGTACTTGTCCTTTCTTGTCTGTTACCTCATTCATTGCTCTAAGTGTGCCTTTCACTGTCTCTTCCTAAAATATTGCAACTAATTCCTAATAGGGTTCCTCATCTCTGGTGTTCCAGTTCGTCCTACATTTACAGAATTAAGATACACAGGACCTGCACTTTAATCCTGGCTTCACCTTATACTAGTTGTTTCCCTTAGGAAATTACATAAACTCTCTGAATTTCATTTATATCATGTGAAAATAACTACCTCATGGGTTAATTCACTATAATAATCTAAGATGATGTATTGTTCTAGTCTATACTTTATTGCTTTCATTGTTCAAGCCATTTAGCTAGCTAGTAAAGGAGATTCCTGTAAGCATGTAGTGGAGTCTCGTGAGCACCCAAAGACAAGAAGCAAGGAGTAGCCTGACCAAGTGGTGGTGCAGTGGATAGAGCGTCAGACTGGGACACAGAAGACCCGTGTTTGAAGCCCCGAGGTTGCCAGCTTGAGCACGGGCTCATCTAGGTTGAGCAAGGTTCACCAGCTTGAGCCCAAGGTTGCTGGCTTGAGTAAGGGGTCACTCATTCAGCTGTAGTCCCCCGGTCAAGGCACATGTGAGAAAGCAATCAATGAATAACTAAGGTGCCGCAACGAAGAATTGATGTGTCTCATCTCTCTCCCTTCCTGTCTGTTCCTGTCTGTCTCTCTCTCTGTCTTTCTCTGTCTCTATCACAAAATAAAAAAGCAAAGACTAAACAGAGACCATGATCAGAAGCTGAGGCTACTGTCCTTCCAGAGCTATGTGATCTGCTTCTTTTTGTGTATCTGCCTTGTACTCTTCTTGGTATACACACATACATGTGAAGACACCCATTTAAAAAATCAAAGTTAGCAACATGGGTTTGGAAGCATTAGATAAGAGTTAGAATTATAAACCTGTTGTGTAAAACCTGTCTGATCTTGGACAGATTTCCTACTTTTTCTATTTTTCAATTTCTTTATTTGAGAAATAGGAATGACATTCTATCAATTAGGAATCTTATGATTTCAAGTGGTTAATTAGACTTTGCTGAAAACCTTGCTTACATTGGGGCTATGGGTAGAACTGATTTCAGGCACACAGCTTTATCAGGCCAATATAAAGGCAGGTGAATCTTTCCTCACTATATCTCCATTCCTTAACCTTTTTTTTGTATCTGCACCTCATCTCCCACATATACACCCTAGTTTGTGCCATTCAGACTTGCCAAGCTCCATGGGTTTGAATAGTCATAGCAGCTCCTCACCTCTTCCAAGATTCTGATCCAGTGGACAAGGAAGTTTGTCCCAGATATCTCAACAAAAATTTCTTGTCTCATTGCTGCTAATACCATCACATGCCCAATCCTGAATTAATTATTGTACCTGTGAAATTAAAGGCTCCAATTGGTCATTGGCCAGTCCTGAATCACATGCCATTTTTCAAGCCAGAAATAGGGTCAGCACCACAAAAGATAGACTCAGGAGTGTAGGGAAAGGTATGTCCACCATCCTCACAGGATTGTCCAGAGGATTAAATCAAATAAAGTAAGCAAAAACCCTTGATCTGTGCCCATCCTGTTCTCTAGCCAACAATATGCAGAAGTCCGCATGATCTGTAATACATATAGATATCAAGCCCTTTTTTTCCATTACTTCCCCTGACACATTCTATATTTTTCCCCAAATGCCCTCATGGAACCTTGACTACACTCTTTTTTGTCTATGTCATGTTTCTTGTGCACTCCTGAACACCTTCCAGCATTTTAGTCTACAAAATTTTTGTCTTTCATGTCCCATCTCAAACATTCTACCTCCAATGAATCTTTCCCAGTCACTGAGAGTCTATCTAAAATCTCACAAAATATGTGATTGCTGATTCCTCTGTCAAATGATGCACCATTCTTCATTTCTAGCTTTCAGCCACAGACACATTTCAAGACACAGTTACCTGGACTTTCTTACGCTATGTACCATGTACTCCTTGTATTAATCTTATGTATCAATATATATATTTATCATATGTTTTAAAGGCACAATAAATATTTCATTGAGTGAAATATAATTTCAACTAAATATATATAATTTATGAAACTTTAAACCATTTATTTTATTCAAGACAAAACTTTAATCTTACTTTAAGGAATTTTATAAACTTGACTCTAGTATATCTTAGATATTTAGCAGTGATCTAATAAACCAACTATAACTCAATTCCTGATAATTTACAATGTTGATATCATGTCATAAAAACCTTTTATCATAGTCTTGCTTTTTCCTTACATGCATTAGGAGTCTTATTTGATTTTTATTCATTAATTCTTAGTTATTGAGTGCCTGCTGTATTAAAGCATTATTCAAGGAACTGAGAATATAACAGAACAAAATGATGAAATGTCAGTTCCCATGGGGCTTACATTGCAGTTTTATATGGTGTGGGTATGGTCAGGTAAGAAAGAAGTAAAAACACAATACAGTATGTTCTTTCTTAACATGATTAATAGGTTCTGTGACTTTAAGCAAAAAAAAAATTTTTATCATATGCTAAGTGATATAAACAAGAGTTAAGTTCCTTCAACATATTATCAATGTTATAATGAAACGATGTTGAACAAAATGATGTTATTCAAGGACCTACTGTGTAATGTTAGATAATGACAATTCTAGAATTAAGGTGCCAGAAGTTGGATGGTTGGTTGGTTTTTAAATTCTGTGTGTTGTAATGTTAGTGTTTAAAATGAAATTACTGGGGGGTAGACTTCAAATAAATGAAAAAGAAAGAGCATATTATATTACCTCCTTCCTAGAATTATCCCAGAGACTGTTCAGCTTCTTTAACTTTCTTTTTAATCTCTCTAAAATGGGATTAGTCACTATTTTTTATAGTCAGATTCCTTTGTTTTCCTCTAAAAATTAAGAGGCATTTCTAAAAACTATTCTCAAAAATATGGTGAGGGGTGAACACACAATACAGTGTACAGAAGATGTGTTGTAGAATTGTGCCTCTGAGACCTGTATGATTTTGTTCATCAGTGTCACCCCAATAAATTCAGTTTAAAAAATGGAGAGTTTTACCAAGTAATAGCCATGTTTGTTGAACATCAAACATCAAGTCACCTCGTTCTGCTGAGTACTGTAATGGTGAATAGAACTCTTTAGGTATTTAATATTATTACTAGCTTAAAATAATGTAAATATAATGTGTGCATATAACCACAAATGTACTTACATCTAATTCATATTTCTCAAGGCTATATTTTTTCAATTCAACTTTTACTTGAGTTGATATATTATTTGTGATTTTATAAAGTAGCTTAACATTTTTAGTTTAATAATAGAAGGATGGCAACAGTATCAGAACAGTTGCATCATTTAGTAAATCTGGCAAGTATTCCACTAAAATTGGGAAAAATAAGACTTCCCTAAAGTGTTTAGGAGTAAAAAGCCATTATGTACGGCAAACTATATATTTTTAATATGTATATGGAAAAAAGGTATTATGCAAAAAGAGAGAATAAAAACCTGTGGTGAAATGGTAAAAATTGGTGGTTTTGCATAAAAAGATGCGAATTTTCATATTGCTCTTCCAGTTTTCTGTAAGTTTAAAATTATTTCTCTTTTTAAAATTTTTATTAACTGATTTTAGCAAGAGAGGAAGGGAGATAGAGAGAGAGAATGAGACGGGCACATCAGTCTGTTCCTGCGCCGTGACCCGCAATCGAGCCAGCAACCTTGGCGCTTGGGGACGATGCTCTAACAAGCCAAGCTATCCCACCAGGGCAAAAATTATTTCAAAATAAAAAAATTAAAATATTAAAACTAAAACATTTTTAAAATATTCAAATTGATGGGCTTAATTTTTTTTTTTTGCTTTTTTTCTGATTTTACTTTATAAAGTATTTTAAACATGCAGAAAAGTACAGAGTTTTAACTAATTTTCTTACTCAACTAATCACAAATTTTTTCATCTTTATTTTAGACTCATTTTTTCAAAATAAACTGTTCAAATACCATTTAAGTCCCCCATATACTCATTTCTCTCCACCCTGCAAGTACCCACTAACCAGAAATGAATGTGTTCTCCAGTGCATGTTTTTAACTTTTACTACATCATGTGTTTGCATGTAGTTGTTAAAAATAATATTGTTAGCATGCCACTTTATTAAGTGGTATCAAATAGCATGCATCCAGTGCACCTTGTTTTTTCACTTAATATTATGCTTTCCCCACTTACCCATGTTTTTATGTTCAGTGAATGTTTATTTATTTTAAATGATATATTCCCTGGATGTTTGTGCCAGTTTATTCTTCTCCTGTTCACAGAATTTGAGGTTCCTTCCATATATTTTTTAAAATTTTAAACATTTTAGGGACAGCATCCTTGTACATTTCTCCTGTGTGCATAAATAAGAGTTTCTCTAGGGCTTGTTTTGAAATGGCATTGTTGGGTGTGAGTTGCCGTCATCATCGTGATAAGAATGGTAGGTAATGTTTGCCACTGTCACATGCCAGATGCTGCTCTTAGTGCCCTGTATGTATTAATTTATTCAATCCTCAAAACAATAGGTAGACACTATTATTACCCACACTTTACAGATCAAGAAACTGTGAGTGGGTAAGTAAATTGTCCAATATCTTGCAGGCAGGAAGCACCAGAGCCTCAGTGCAGTTGATGTATGTCCTTAGCTAATACACTATACACAAACCATATTCTGTGGGACACACACCCCTTCAGATCCTCTAAATATTACCATTTTTTTCCAAAGTGGTTTTACCAATTTATCTCTCAACAGCTAATAGAAGTATTTTGGTTCTTTTTTATAGTTGTCAATTTGTAAATTAAAAAAAAAAAATCTCATCTAAAGTTTATTTGGAACATTTACAGAACTCTAAATTCTACAAGTCAGAAAACCACTTCCTTTCATGACAGTGTTTAGATGAACATGCTTTATACATAGACTTGTAAGGCCAGAATTACTGCTTCCTTACTTGACACCGTTTAGAACAGCATGCTTTTATTAAGGTGACCAACGTTTTTACAATGAAAAGGGAGACAAAAATAAATTGAAAAAAAATTATTGTAAATAAAAGAAACATTTTATTCATTACAACAATAATACACTATAATATGATAAATGCATAATAAAAATATTTGTAATGTTTTATATTGTAATTATGCTTACATGCCTATAAGTTTTTAATAATAATTGTAAGAAAAAAGTACTCATTAAGAATGAATGAGGGTTGACGGCAAGATGTTGATAGAGTAGGTGGTCATACCAACCTCCAATTCCTGCAACCAGAGTGGATTATAACTTAATTTTAAGAACCATCATCTGGATAAACAAACTTTGAACTAAACTAAGTGGACTCTTCAACCAAGGAACACTGAAGAAGCCACATTGAGACTGGTAGGAAAAGCGAAAACGTGGAAAGGACTGCCCAGCTCCCTGGAGCGAACGGAGATTCGCGTGGCGGGAAGAGAGTTTAGCGGAGAGGGAGGAACCTGGGTCCCAGGAACAAAGCACCAGTCTGCAGCCCCAGACCCTAGAAGAGGCATTTGGACAGTATTGAGCTGTGAAACAAGTGAGGATACTGTTTGTGAGAAAGAAACAGTTTTCTCAAACCCAGGATTCTTCT
The DNA here is from genome assembly GCA_037038555.1 of Rhynchonycteris naso. Lineage (NCBI taxonomy): Eukaryota > Metazoa > Chordata > Mammalia > Chiroptera > Emballonuridae > Rhynchonycteris > Rhynchonycteris naso. The sequence continues at coordinate 239,580,671 of CM072995.1, read as the reverse complement.
TAAAGGAACAGCACAGAAAACCTCTCTCATAACTACTCACCCGGGGCTCCGGGAAACGGGGACAGAGGAGAGGACCGGAGCAGCGGGAAGAGAGTGTGGACTGAAGGCACAGGGAGAAACTCTCTGAGGGACAGCCACCCTAACCCCTGGGCTGAGTCACTTCACAAATCAGAAACGAATATTTCCCCTAGAAATAGCAATACCAGCAAAGAGAGGCAGGAAGCCAGCCAAACAAGCTCTCCTGTGGCACATAGAGCAGAGCTGCTTAGATGGAGGGAGCTTCCAGGATGACAGTATGGAGTGTTAGGGTCTGAGCTGCAGTGCCCCTAACCACACTGCTGAAGGCTGGCTGGAGGGACTTTGGCGGCCGAACGTGGAAATGCAGTTCTGTCGAGGGAGGAGCAGAGGACCAGCCAGTGTGAGCTCGGTCTAGCCCAGCAGGGGCAGAGGGGACACGCGAAAGGGGTCCAGCAGCTGCGGGCCCGCCTGCAGCCCCACCTGCGGGGGAAACGAGGAAGGCCAGGAACAGGCAGAGATCTGCTGCTGAACAGGGCCCCATGGGCACTCAGCATCACCTGGCCTCTGAAGTTTGCAATCCTGGGCAAGCCGGCTCTGACCGTAGGGGCGGGACTAAAGCCTGTGCAGAGGCTTGCAGCTGGGTGCCCACCAGCAGCCCCGCCCAACCCGAGAAACCGTGATTTGCGATCCTGCCCGAGCCAGCTCTGACCATGAGGGGTGGGCCGAAGCTCGGGAACAGACGGAGTCTGCAGCTGAGCAAAGGTAATCACCCCTACACTTGGTGCCGAGGCTTGTGGCTTGAGTGCGGTGCGAAACCCCACCTGTGGGGGTGAGGTGAAGACCCAGACAGGCTGAAGCTTGTAGAACCAGGCACAAGAACACAGCCCCTCCCGCAGAGAAGAGGCGGAAATCACAGCAACAGCCACAGTGGGCCGGCAGCGGCAACGTCCATCCCAACCGCCCTAGGCAGCAGCAGAAAGAGTGGTGGGCCTGCAGACAGACCATACTGAGGGAACACAGAGGCAACACCTATTGGACTCCAGTGGCCACACCCCTCTTATACACAGAAAAAATGGGCAGGCAAAGAAATGCAACCAAAATAATTCAATAGAAATTTCCAGAGAAGTACCTGAATGAACCAAATAACTTGATGCAGAGTTTAAAATAATGATAGTTAGGATGTTCAAAGAGCTTAGAGCAACAATGGATAGTCATTATGAACACCTAAATAAAAAGATAACAAGTATAAAAAAGGAAATTGAAATAATAAAAAATTATCAGATAGAAATTACAAATACAGTATCAGAATGGAAGACCACAATGGAAGGAATTAAAAGCAGGATGGATGAAGCTGAGGATCAAATCAGCAAGATAGAGGACAAAAGAAAGGCATAGAAGCAGAACAGAAAAAAGAAAAGAGACAAAAAATTTGAAGAAACTCTAAGGGAGCTCTGTGACAACATGGAGAGAAATAACATCTGCATCATAGGGATTCCCAAAGATAAAGAAAAAGAACAAGGGATAGAAACTTTGTTCAGTCAAATCATAGCTGAAAACTTCCCTAAATAAACGCTGGAAAACGTTTCACACGTTCAAGAAGCACAGAGAACTCCATTAAAGAGAAACCCAAAGAAATCTAAACCAGGAAACATCATAGTTAAAATACCAAAGCTAAGGGATAAAGAGAAAATTTTAAAAGCTGCTAGAGCAAAAAGGCTATCACCTACAAAGGAGCCCCCATAAGGATGACATTCAACTTCTCAACAGAAATACTTGAGGCCAGAAGGGAATGGCATGATATATTCAAAGTAATGCAGAACAAGAACCTACAACCAAGACTACTCTATCCAGCAAGGCTAACGTTTAAAATTGAAGGAGAAATAAAGAGTTTCCCAGACTAAAAGAGCCTTAAGGAATTCATTAAAACCAAACCAATTCTTCAAGAGATGCTAAGGGGCCTGTTCTGAACAGTTCAAAGGGGGAAAAGAATATAGCAAAAGAGGAATACAGCTTTAAAGAATAAAATGGCAAAAACAACTACATAACAATAATAACCTTATATGTAAATGGATTAAATGATTCAATCAAAAGACATAGGATAGCTGTGTGGATAAAGAAATAAGACCCATACATATGCTGTCTACAAGAGACACACCTTAAAACAAAATGTGCCCATAGACTAAAGGTAAAAGGATGGAAAAAAATATTTCATGCACATGGAAATGGAAAATAAGCCGAGGTAGCAATACTTGTATCTGACAAAATGGACTTTAAAACAAAGGCTGTAGTAAGAGATAAAGAAGGACACTACATAATGATAAAGGGAACAATTCAACAGGAAACTATAACCATTATAAATATCTACGCACCAAACATAGGAGCCCCAACATGCATAGAGCAGACTTTGATGGATATAAAGAGCGAGATTAACAGCAATACTATAATAGTAGGGGATTTCAATACCCCACTAACATCACTGGATAGATCCTCAAGTAAGAAAATTAATAAAGAAACAGCAAAATTAAAGGATACACTAGATCAACTCGATTTAATAGATATCTTCAGAACGATTCACCCTAAAGCAGTAGAATATACATTCTTTTCAAGCGCACATGGTACATTCTCTAAGATAGACTACATGTTAGGACACAAAAGTGGTCTCAACAAATTTAAGAAGATTGAAATCATATCAAGCATTTTCTCTGATCACAATGCCATGAAACTAGAAATTGACCACAAAAGAAAAACTAAAAAATACTCAAACACGTGGAACTAAATAGCATCTTATTAAATAATGAATGGATTAACAATGAGATCAAAGAATAAATAAAACAGTTTCTAGAAATGAATGATAATGAGCATACATCATCTCAAAATTTTTGGGACACAGCAAAAGCAGTACTGAGAGGGAAGTTCATAGCACTACAGGCATACCATAAGAAGCTAGAAAAAACTCAAATAAGTAACCTGACCCTGGTTCTAAAAGAACTAGAAAAACAAAAGGAAATAAAGCCCAGGACTAGTAGAAGGAAGGAAATAATAAAGATCAAAGTGGAAATAAATGACAAGAGGCTAAAGAAACAATACATAGATTCAATGAAACCAGGAGCTGGTTCTTTGAAAAGGTAAAGATGATCAATGAACCTTTAACTAGACTCACCATGAAAAAAAGAGAGAGAACTCAAGTAAAATTAGAAATGAGAGTGGAGAAATAACAACTGACACAACAGAAATACAAAGTATTGTAAGGAAATACTATGAAGAACTCTATGCCAAAAAATTAGACAATCTAGAAGAAATGGACAAAGTTCTTGAATCATATAATCTTTCAAAAATCGATCTGGAAGAATCAGAACACCTAAACAGACCAGTTACAACAAATGAGATCAAAACAGTTATCAAAAAACTCCCAACAGAGCAAGATGGCGACGGAGTAGGCGGACGTACCAACTTCCAACTCCCAGAACCAAAGTGGATTACAACGCAATTTTAAGAACCATCACCTGGATAAACCAACTTTGAACAAAACTAAGTGGACTCTTCAACCAAGGAACACAGAAGAAGCCACATTGAGACTGGTAGGAATAGCGAAAACGCGAAAAGGGCTGCCCAGCTCCCCGGAGCAAACGGCAGCCCGGAGAGACCCGTGTGGCGGGAGGAAAGTTTGGCGGAGAGGGAGGGACCTGGGTCCCAGAAACCAAGCCCCAGCCTGCAGTCCCAGAGCCTAGAAGAGGCGTTTGGACAGATTTGAGATGTGAAACAAGTGAGGGAGCTCCCAGGCCTACAGTGTGGAGTATTGGGTCCCTTCCTACTCTGCTGAGGGCTGCTTAAGGTTTTGGGGCGGCAGGACGCTGAAAGGCGGTTCTGTCGGCGTGGGCGGAGGCCAAGCCTGTGGGAGATCGGTCTAGCCCAGAGGGTAGGAGGGTAAGCGCGAGAGCGGTCCGGAAGCTGCGGGCCCGCCTTTAATCCCACTTACGGGGACAAAGCGGGAGGCCAGGAACAGGCAGGCCCTGCGCAAGCCGACCCTGACCGTGGGGACCGGGCTAGGACCAGGGACGGGCAGGGGCTCGCGGCTGAGCTGACACTACCAGTCCCCTCGCCCCCGGCCGGAGAAACCGCGGTTGGCCAGTATACGTGCGCGAGCGGGCTCCGAGCACGAGAACGGGGTGGACCCCGAGACGGGTGGAGGCTCGCAGCTGAGCCCACGCTATTATCCCCATCCGGCCGGAGAAAACGCGAATAGCATTCATACGTGCACGAGCGGGCTCCGAACGCGGGGGCGGGGTAGAGTCCGGGACGAGTGGAAGTACGCAGCTCGGCGGAAGCCAGCAAACACGCCCGCCCCAATAAACCTTGGTTTCCGACCCTGCGCAAAGGGCCCTGGCCTCGAGGGCGGGGCTAAAGCTCCGGACGGGCAAAGGCTTACAGCTGAGAGCACGTCAAAAGCCCCGCCTAACCCGCGGAACTGTAGCGAGTCGGCTCCGACTGCTGGTTCTGGGCGGAAGTCCGGAAATAGGCTGGGTCCACAGCTGAGGAAAGGTGCTCACCTCTACCCTTGGTGCTGATCTTGTGGCTTCAGTGACAGCCCCTCCCACGGAGGAGAGGCAGAAATCACAGCAAAAGCCACAGTAGGCCCGCGCTGGCAACGCTCATACCCAACCACCCTAGGCACCAGCAGAGGGGGTGGGGGGCCTGCAGATAGACCACACCTAGAGAACACAAAGGCAACACCTACTGGACTCCAGTGGCCACAACTTGCTTATACACAGAAAAAATGGGCAGGCAGAGGAATGCAAACCAAATGAATCAAGAGAAATCCCCAGAGAAGGACCTGAATGAACCAGATATAACCAAATTACCAGAAGCAGAATTTAGAATAATGATAGTTAGGATGTTCAAAGAAATTAGAGCAACAATGGATAGTCATTATGAACACCTAAATAAAGAGATAACAAGTATAAAAAATGAAATTGAAATAATAAAAAAGAATCAGACAGAAATGACAAATACAGTATCAGAACTGAAGACCACAATGGAAGGAATTAAAAGCAGGATGGATGACGCTGAGGATCGAATAAGCGAGTTAGAGGACACAATAAACAAAGGCACAGAAGCAGAGAAGAAAAAGGAAAAGAGACTTAAAAAATGTGAGGAAACTCTAAGGGAGCTTTGTGACAACATGAAGAGAAACAACATTCGCATCATAGGGGTGCCTGAAGAAGAGGAGAGAGGACAGGAAATGGAAACTTTGTTCAATCAAATCATAGCAGAAAACTTTCCTAAATTAAGGCTGGGAAACACTCCACACATTCAAGAAGCACACAGAACTCCATTAAAGAGAAACCCAAAAAGATCTACACCAAGACACATCATAGTTAAAATACCAAAGCTAATGGATAAAGAAAAAATTTTAAAAGCTGCTAGAGAAAAAAAGGCTATCACCTACAAAGGAGCCCCCATAAGGATGACATCAGACTTCTCAACAGAAACACTTGAGGCCAGAAGGGAATGGCAAGAAATAATCAAAGTAATGCAGAACAAGAACCTACAACCAAGACTACTTTATCCAGCAAGGCTAACGTTTAAAATTGAAGGAGAAATAAAGAGCTTCCCAGAAAAAGAAAGCCTGAAGGAATTCATAAAAACCAAACCAATTCTGCAAGAGATACTAAGGGGCCTCTTGTGAACAGTTTAAAGGGAGGAATGAATAGAGCAAAAGAAGAATACAGCTTTAAAGAATAAAATGGCAATAAACAACTACATATCAATAATAACCTTAAATGTAAATGGATTAAATGATCCAATCAAAAGACATAGGGTAGCTGCATGGATAAAGAAACAGGACCCATACATATGCTGTCTACAAGAGACACACCTTAAAACAAAAGATGCTCATAGACTGAAGGTAAAAGGATGGAAAAAAATATTTCATGCAAATGGAAATGAAAAAGAAGCAGGGGTAGCAATACTTATATCAGACAAAATGGACTTTAAAACAAAGGCTGTAGTAAGAGATAAAGGAGGACACTACATAATGATAAAGGGAACAATTCAACAGGAAGATATAAATATTGTAAATATCTATGCACCAAATATAGGAGCCCCGACATACATAAAGCAAACTTTGATGGATATAAAGGGCGAGATTAACAGCAATACTATCATAGTAGGGGATTTCAATACCCCTCTAACAACACTGGATAGATCCTCAAGAAAGAAAATTAATAAAGACACAGCAGACTTAAAGGATACACTAGATCAACTTGATTTAATAGATATCTTCAGAACTTTTCACCCTAAAGCAGTAGAATATACATTCTTCTCAAGCGCTCATGGTACGTTTTCTAGGATAGACCACATGTTAGGACACAAAAATGGTCTCAATAAATTTAAGAAGATTGAAATCATATCAAGCATTTTCTCTGATCACAATGCCATGAAACTAGAAATTAACCACAAAAGAAAAACTGAAAAATACTCAAACACTTGGAAACTAAATAGCATGTTATTAAATAATGAATGGATTAACAATGAGATCAAAGAAGAAATAAAAAAGTTTCTAGAAACAAATGATAATGAGCATACATCAACTCAAAATTTATGGGACACAGCAAAAGCAGTTCTGAGAGGGAAGTTTATTGCACTACAGGCATATCATAAGAAGCTAGAAAAAGCTCAAATAAGCAACCTAACCCTGCATCTAAAAGAACTAGAAAAACAACAACAAATAAAACCCAAGACAAGTAGAAGGAAGGAAATAATAAAGGTCAGAGCAGAAATAAATGACATAGAGGCTAAGGAAACAATACAGAGGATCAATGAAACAAGAAGCTGGTTCTTTGAAAAGGTAAACAAGATTGATGAACCTTTAACTAGACTCACCAAGAAAAAAAGAGAGAGGACTCAAATAAATAAAATTAGAAAGGACAGTGGAGAAATAACAACTGACACAACAGAAATACAAAGCATTGTAAAAAAATACTATGAAGAACTATATGCCAAAAAATTAGACAATCTTGGTGAAATAGACAAATTTCTTGAATCATATAACCTTCCAAAAATCAATCTGGAAGAATCAGAACACCTAAACAGACCAATTACAACAAATGAGATAGAAACAGTTATCAAAAAACTCCCAAAAAAGAAAAGTCCTGGGCCTGATGGCTTCACAAGTGAATTCTATCAAAAATTCAAAGAAGAACTAATTCCTATTCTCCTCAAGCTATTTCAAAAAATTCAAGAGGAAGGAAGACTTCCAAACTCCTTTTATGAGGCGAGCATAATTCTGATCCCAAAACCGGGCAAAGACAACACAAAGAAAGAAAATTATAGGCCTATATCCCTGATGAATTTAGACGCTAAAATTCTCAACAAAATATTAGCCAACCGGATCCAGCAATATATGAAAAAAATCATACACCACGATCAAGTGGGATTTATTCTGGAGAGGCAAGGCTGGTTCAATATTCGCAAATCAATCAATGTGATTCACCATATAAACAAAAGGAAAGACAAAAATCACATGATAATTTCAATAGATGCAGAAAAGGCATTTGATAAAATCCAGCACCCATTCATGCTCAAAACTCTCAGTAAAGTGGGAATACAGGGATCATTCCTTAACATGATAAAGGCCATCTACGATAAACCGACAGCAAACATCATACTAAATGGACAAAGATTAAAAGCAATCCCCTTAAGATCAGGAACCAGGCAGGGTTGCCCACTTTCCCCACTCTTATTCAACATAGTTCTGGAAGTCCTAGCTACAGCAATCAGACAAGAAGAAGAAATAAAAGGCATACAAATTGGAAAAGAAGAAGTAAAACTGTCATTATTTGCAGATGATATGATATTGTATATTGAAAACCCTAAAGTCTCAGTCAAAAGACTACTGGACCTTATAAATGATTTCAGCAAGGTGGCAGGATATAAAATTAATACTCAGAAATCAGAGGCATTTCTATACACCAACAATGAAATATCAGCAAAAGAAATTAAGGAAACAATCCCCTTCACTATTGCAGCCAAAAAAATAAAATACCTAGGAGTAAATTTAACCAAGGAGGTTAAGGACTTGTACTCGGAAAATTATAGAACATTGATAAAAGAAATCAAGGAAGATACAAACAAGTGGAAGCATATACCGTGCTCATGGCTAGGAAGAATAAACATCATTAAAATGTCTATATTACCTAAAGCAATTTATAAATTCAATGCAATACCAATTAAAATACCAATGACATACTTCAAAGATATAGAACACATATTCCAAAAATTTATATGGAACCAAAAAAGAACACGAATAGCCTCAGCAATCTTCAAAAGAAAAAATAAAGCAGGAGGTATCACGCTTCCTGATATCAAGGTTTACTATAAGGCCATTATACTCAAGACAGTCTGGTACTGGCATAAGAACAGGCACATAGATCAATGGAACAGAACAGAGAACCCAGAAATAAACCCACAGCTTTATGGACAACTGATATTTGACAAAGGAGGAAAGAACATACAATGGAGTAAAGACAGCCTCTTTAACAAATGGTGCTGGGAAAATTGGACATCTACCTGCAAAAAAATGAAACTAGACCATCAACTTACACCATTCACAAAAACAAACTCAAAATGGATAAAAGACTTAAATGTAAGCCGTGAAACCATAAGCATCTTAGAAGAAAACATAGGCAGCAAGCTCTCCGACATCTGTAGCAGCGGTATATTTGCCGATTTATCTTCATGGGCAACTGAAATAAAAGGCAAGATAAACAAATGGGACTATATCAAACTAAAAAGTTTTTGCACAGCTAAAGACAATAGGAACAGAATAAAAAGACAAACCACACAATGGGAGAACATATTCGACAGCACATCTGATAAGGGGTTAATAACTAAAATTTATAAAGAACTTATAAAACGCAACACCAGGAAGACAAACAACCCAATCAAAAAATGGGCAAAAGAAATGAATAGAAATTTCTCCAAAGAGGACATACAGATGGCCAATAGGCATATGAAAAAATGCTCAACATCACTAATCATTAGAGAAATGCAAATTAAAACCACAATGAGATATCACCTCACACCAGTCAGAATGGCACTTATCAGCAAAACAACACAGAATAAGTGCTGGCGAGGATGTGGAGAAAAGGGAACCCTTCTGCACTGCTGGTGGGAATGCAGACTGGTGCAGCCACTGTGGAAAACAGTTTGGAGATTCCTCAGAAAATTAAAAATTGAACTGCCTTTTGACCCAGCTATCCCACTTTTAGGAATATACCCTAAGAACACCATAGCACTGTTCGAAAAGAAGAAATGCACCCCCATGTTTGTGGCAGCATTGTTCACAATAGCGAAGATTTGGAAACAGCCCAAGTGTCCGTCAGAAGACGAGTGGATTAAAAAGCTATGGTACATATATACTATGGAATACTACTCAGCCATAAGAAACGATGACATCGGATCATTTATAACAAAATGGATGTACCTTGATAACATTATACGGAGTGAAATAAGTAAATCAGAAAAAAAGAAAAACTGAGAACAGCACGATTACATACATAGGTGGGACATGAAAGTGAGGGTATGAGACATGGACAAGAGAGTGTTGGTTATGGGATGGGGGGAGGGAGGGAAAAGTGGGATAGGGAGGAGGGGAGGGACACAGAGAAAACCAGATTGAAGGTGACAGAGGACAATTTGACTTTTGGTGATGGGTATGCAACACAATTGAATAAGATAACCTGGAGATGTTTTCATTGTACATATGTACCCTGATTTATTGGTGTCACCTCATTAGAATTAATAATAATAAAATATATATTAAAATTAAAAAAAAAAAAAAAAAAACTCCCAACACAGAGAAGTCCTGGGCCTGATGGCTTCATAAGTGAATTCTATCAAAACTTCAAAGAAGAACTAACTCCTATCCTCCTCAAGCTATTTCAAAAAATTCAAGAGGAAGGAAGACTTCCAAACTCCTTTTATGAGGCGAGCATAATTCTGATCCCAAACTGGGCAAAGACAACACAAAGAAAGAAAATTATAGGCCAATATCCCTGATGAATTTAGATGCTAAAATTCTCAACAAAACATTAGCCAACCGGATCCAGCAATATATGAAAAATATCATACACCATGATCAAGTGGGATTTATTCTGGAGAGGCAAGGCTGGTTCAATATTCTCAAATCAATCAATGTGATTCATCACATAAACAAAAGAAAGGACAAAAATCACATGATAATTTCAATAGATGCAGAAAAAGTATTTGATAAAATCCAACACATATTCATGATCAAAACTCTCAGTAAAGTGGGAATACAGGGAACATTCCTTAACATGATAAAGGCCATCTATGACAAACCCACAGCAAACATCATACTAAATGGGCAAAAATTAAAAGCAATCCCCTTAAGATCAGGAACCAGGCAGGGGTACCCCTTTCTCCACTCTTATTCAACATAGTTCTGGAAGTCCTAGTCACAGCAATCAGACAAGAAGAAGAAATAAAAGGCATCCAAATTGGAAAAGAGGAAGTAAAATGTCATTATTTGCAGATGATATGATAACGTATATAGAAAACCCTAAAGTCTCAGTCAAAAAACTACTGGACCAGATAAATGAATTCAGCAAGGTGGCTGGATTTAAAATTAATACTCAGAAATCAGAGGCATTTTTATATACCAACAATGAACTGTCAACAAAAGAAAATAAGGACACAATCCCCTTCACTACTGCAACCGAAAAAATAAAGTACCTAGGAGTAAATTTAACCAAGGAGGTTAAGGACCTGTACTCAGAAAATTATAAAACATTGATAAAAGAAATCAAGGAAGATACAAACAAGTGGAATCATATACCGTGCCAATGATTAGGAAGAATAAAAATCATTAAAATGTCTGCATTACCCAAAGCAAGTTATAAATTCAATGCAATACCAATTAAAATACCAATGACATACTTCAAAGATATAGAACACATATTCCAAAAATTTATATGGAAACTAAAAAAGAACACGAATAGCCTCAGCAATCTTAAAAAGAAAAAATAAAGCAGGAGGTATCACTCTTCCGGATATCAAGGTATACTACAAGGCCATTCTACTCAAGACAGTCTGGCACTGGCATAAGAACAGGCACATAGATCAATGGAACAGAACAGAGGACCCAGAAATAAACCCACACCTTTATGAACAACTGATATTTGACAAAGGAGGAAAGAGCATACAATGGAGTAAAGACAGCCTCTTTAACAAATGGTGTTGGGAAAATTGGACATCTACCTGCAAAAAATGAAACTAGACCATCAACCTTCACCATTCACAAAAACATACTCAAAATGGATAAAAGACTTAAATGTAAGCCATGAAACCATAAGCATCTTAGAAGAAAAACAGAGGCAGTAAGCTCTCCGACATCTGTCGCAGCAATATATTTGCCGATTTATCTTCACGGGCAAATGAAATAAAAGGCAGGATAAACAAATGGGACTATATCAAACTAAAAAGTTTTTGCACAGCTAAAGACAATAAGAACAGAATAAAAAGACAAACCACACAATGGGAGAACATATTCGACAATAAGTCTGATAAGGGGTTAATAACCAAAATTTATAAAGAACTTATAATACTCAACACCAGGAAGACAAACAATGCAATCAAAAAATGGGCAAAAGAAATGAATAGAAATTTTTTCAAAGAGTACATACAGTTGGCCAGTAGGCATTTGAAAAAATGCTCAACATCACTAATCATTACAGAAATGCAAATTAAAACCATAATGAGATATCACCTTACACCAGTCAGAATGGCGCTCATCAGCAAAACAACACAGAACAAGTGCTGGCGAGGATGTGGAGAAAAGGGAACCTTCCTGCACTGTTGGTGGGAATGCAGACTGGTGCAGCCACTGTGGAATACAGTATGGAGAATACTCAAAAAATTAAAAATCGAACTGCCTTTTGACCCATCTATCCCACTTTTAGGAATATACCCTATGAACACCATAGCACTGTTCGAAAAGAAGAAATTCACCCCCATGTTTGTGGCAGCATTGTTCACAATAGCGAAGATCTGGAAACAGCCCAAGTCTCCATCAGAGGACAAGTGGATTAAAAAGCTTTGGTACATATATACTATGGAATACTACTCAGCCATAAGAATTGATGACATCGGATCATTTACAACAAAATGGATGGACCTTGATAACATTGTACAGAGTATAATAAGTAAAACAGAAAAAAACTGAGACTGCATGATTTCATACATAGATGGGACATAAAAACGAGACTATGAGACATGGACAAGAGTGAGGTGGTTACGGGGTTGGGGGAGGGAGGAAAGGGAGGGAGAGGGGGAGGCGAGGGGCACAAAGAAAAACAGATAGAAGGTGACAGAGGACAATTTGACTTTGGGTGATGGGTATGCAACATAATTGAATGACAAGATAACCTGGGGGTGTTTTCTCTGAACATATGTACCCTGATTTATTAATGTCACCCCATTAAAATTAATTTAAAAAAAGAATGAATGAATATTTTTTGTCAATGGATCATCTTGTAACAATATATTAGAAATATCTGAACAAGAAATATTCTTCATATTGAATTTTATGGCAAGTGCTGCAGCTAGAGCATCATTCAATCTCTATTTCTCACTTGTCCAAAAATCATTAGCAATTGCAAAAACTTCTTTCAACTGCTACATTAGTTCCAGGGCAGCACAATGTAAATTGAACAAGAATAAATAAATTTTCACATGGAATGTGTTCATTTTTGAAATGGCTGAATATTCCACCCATCTTTTATCAATTTCGATGTGTTCATTTTCCCATTGTATTAATTTTTCAGAATACATTCAGTCTTCTAATTTCTTCAAAGAGACAATTGTCTATTTTGATGTCTGGCTTTTCTTTAGATAATACTCAAGACAAGATTCAACATCTGTCCAATATACTTGCAATGAAGTAAAAAAACACCATTGAAAACTTATTACTTGTGATGTTTGATTCAGCCCATTCTTCGATATATTGAAAACATGTCTGGTAAAAATTCTGGACCTCTTTAATAAACTTTTCTGTTATGCCAAGATTTGATTCCTCTAAGTCTGACAATTTTTTTTTTATAATTAAAGGAAGAAATTTTTCTTTAAAATGAGATTTATATTGAAGGATAAAGTTATTCAAATTAAGACTAACTTCTGTAGCTCAAATGTGTTCACTTTCAATCTTTTGAATCGTTTTGTGAAAAATAGATGCTTGATTATGTACAAAATACTTTAACATCTTAGATATTTTATTATTGAGAAATGATTCCAGGAATTTAGGACATTTGTCTAAACTTAAAAAAAATATATGAATGGAGAGGCTCAAATAATTGTAGAACACGCTCTATAGCAGGTGTTAGAGCAAGCCATCTTACTTTTGAATATCCTAAAAGTTTTTTGTATTCAACATTTGCTTCTTCACAAATTGTTTTAAAGTAGCAACATAAATGGTTAAACGACTAAAATGCAGATAAATTGTAGTTATTATTACTTTACATCAATTGGCATGGCACATGACACTGTGTTGATTGCGTTTGACAAAATACGTGCATTACCACCTATTTCTAGTATTTCCTTTTGGAGTAACTCCTGTAATTTTACATGCACATTATTTACCCCTTTGCATCTTCATCCACCAACATTTGTATTTGTATTATCAGCTGTTAGTGCAACAACTTTGGGTTTCAAATTGTTTTCATTTATTACTCTGTATAGATGGTTTGACAACGTTTCTGAAGTTTTACCCTCAATGGATTCTAAATTTAAAATTCTTACTTGAATGCCCTTGGTAACATTAAAATATTTTACTATTATTGGATACAATTAAATTTCACTATGATTTGATGCATCAGATAAAATCGTTACAAATGCTGCAGTTTCCAAGTCCTCTGTAAGTATTTTGTCTCAGTAATTTTTAAATACTGTACTGGTTTCAAAATAGCCTCACATTTTGTCCTGGCACATGAAAATTTTGCATTGTGAAACTTTTTCAATAATTTAGTTGTACAATCCATACTATGCAAACTTTGATTGTGAATTATAGTATGAGATGCAAATATTCCCTCCATTGCAGCCAACTGTTTTTCATCTTCAGAATAATTTGAAGTTTTAAAAAAACTTGTTACTTGACAACTGTAAGCTGATGCATCTAATGAGTGCTTATGTTTGTTGGTGGTCATGTGTTTCGTTATCACTGCTCTGCCCCCAACTGCAATACAAAAGTCTCCACTGCAAATATTGCAGAAAACAATGGCATCTTTCTTTGATATGAGGAATGGAAATTCCTTTTTCAATTTATCATTGAAATGGCATTTTCTCTTTTTTGATTTTTCCATCCCTTAAATGAAATTTAAAATTAAAAATAAAATATAGAGCTACAGAAACGATGCAAACACATTAGGAACTGAAAATGTTACATCATGGTAGGCAAATTTTCCGGAAGCTAAATTAACAAAACTAAATATCAAACAAAACCACTAATTTGGAATGATATTCGAGTGTATTTATCATTTTCTAATTAAAAAACGTCTGTTTTATGCAACTATTTAATCAAAATGCGCTAATAGATATGGTTTGAGGTTAGATTTCCACTTTAAAACTCAAATTTCAGGAAAATACTTGTAAATAAAATTATACGTATTTGGAAATTATTAAATAGATAATGAATTAATAAAATATGAGTTTGCTTACCTGTCTATGATTTGAATATTCACTGAAAAAGAAATAATCCTGAGTTTACAATGTTGTATGTGCTGTGTTGTGTTTCAGTAAGTACACAAAGCCATTTGCACGCTTGGTATATCGCGTGCTCTCTCAAGGTCTCCCATGCAGAGCGCATGCGTCTCTAATCACGTCTCGCCACACTGTACTGATCCTTGACGAATCTCATGTCAAAAACAAATACATCACATTACATGCAATGGATCTACTCTGCATTGATCAAATACAGATATTTACAGATTAATCTTCTAATATCAAAAAGGAGGACATGTAGGAGGACACTTTTCTAGGGAGGGCAGAACTTACAAAAGAAGGATTGTCTTCCCTAAAAGAGGACGATTGGTCACCTTACTTTTATAGGATTATAAGGCTGGGATCCTTAGCCTTTAAAAGGCCCAGCTATAGGAAGTTTTCTTGAGTTCATCTGAAATCAAATTGTTCTCTTAACCATACACCCTTGAATTCTCAGTAGCCTTTGATTGCTTAGGTTTCCTCATCACCTCCTCCCCTGTTCTCACACCTGTGCCTCTGCCACACTCAGCCAATTGACCGGTCATATGCACTCACCGCTGTGGAATCTCTTATCTGTTTCTTCTAGTTCCCTAGGCTAGTTCCATTTTTTTAATTCTTAGCATTAAAATAGGGAAACTTAAGCTGTTTTTTTTTCCTTTAGAATCTCCCAGAAGTGATTCATTTCTATACCTTACTACTAGATTGACCTTCTTATTGTAATCATTCTATTATTCCTTAGCTCACAAACTTTTAGTAGTATCTTACTCTATACTATATTAACTATAAAATCATCTACCTATGCTCCATAATCTTGCTTTTAGGTGACTTACCATTTTATCTCCTATACTGTGCTATGTTCATTCTATCAGTATAACATAGATAGATGTAGAGTGCAGCTGAAAAATTTGCATTTCTATCAAGTTTTCAGCTTGATAGAAAAATTTGCATTTCTATCAAGTTTTCAGTTGGTCCTGCAGGTTCAGTCTGGGTACCACACTCAGAACCACCTATCTAGCTGGTGTGCAGGACCTGGCATGGCATCTTGGAAATGAGCTGCTCATGGCTCTGCGTTGAATAGAATGAAATCTCTTTCTGAAAGCCTAGAAAAACTGATTTTATATAGGTCCCAGGAATTAAGCATTTAAATCATAAGAGGTGGTTAATTATGTTCAAAATAGTTTTAACTTCCTGAAGTTATAAGAACAGTACAATGAATGAACCCATATATCTTTCACCTTGATTTGCCAGTGGTTTACGTTGTATCATATTTGCATGTACACTGTGTACATTATGTCTATGAACCTATTATATATAATTTGTTTTTCTTGAATTATTTGAGTGCACCTTAGTGATGTCAGCTCTTTCCTCTAGGTAGTTGTGTCTTTTGTCCTAATAATGTCTTTTAGACCTGTACTCTCCATCCCCCATCCAGGAACCAATTCAAGACAATGCATTGAAAATATATAGTTATGCCTGATCAGGGTGGTACAGTGGATAGGGCATCCACTTGGGATCCTGAGGTCCCAGGTTTGAAACTTTAGGGTCTTCAGCTTGGGTATAGGCTCACCAATTTGAGCATGGGGTTACCAGCTTGAGCGTGGGGTCATAGACATGATCCCATTGTCGCTGGCTTGAGCCCAAGGTTGCTGGCTTGAGCAGGAGGTCATTGGCTTGGCTTGAGCCACCCAGTCAAGGCATGTATGAAAGCAATCAATGAACAACTAGAAGTTCCACAACTATGAATTGATGCTTCTTATCTCTCTCCCTTCCTGTCTGTCTGTCCCTATCTGTTCCTGTCTCTGACTGTCTCTGTCAAAAACAAAAAAAAATTAAATTGCTAAATAAACTAATCTTACATTTGTGAGATATGTTAACCCCTCTGCCACGTTGTCAGGAGTATGATTGTACAGAAACCTATCTCAGACAGATGTGGGCTCATTACTCACTCTGATTTGGGGGATGGGCAATCTTAGACAAGTCATTTCCGACCGTCACTTTCTTTATCTGTAAGAGCAGAGTAATAATAAATACATAAATTTGTTATATAATATTAAATAATATATATAAATCACCAAATTACAGACTTTTCAGCTCAGGAAGCATTCAGCAATTTATAACCACTTTGTACATTATCAAAACAGTTATTTAGATATGTAAATAAACAGCTTATTAATAAATTTGCTAGTGTGCTGTGTCTATTACACTAGATTAAAGCACTTTTAAGGGCAGGGAGTATCATACACTAGTAAAGGAAAAATGTGCAAGAGTGCTTTTTAAAATAAATGGACAATATGAATATATTTCTATATTCATAATAGCTTATGTTATATTTAAGATGAAGTTGGTTATGCCCTTTTCATATAAATTCATAAATTAGGAACCACAGTTTTATATACGCCAAAAGATTAATGAATAGATGTGTTCTTTGCTGTCAGAATGTGCTTGGTGAGCCTGTTTTTAGCTTTTATGCTCGTAACAAGTAATGAAAGCATTGACATTCCTCCATCAACCAAATATTTGTTTTGCTGCTACTTACTTGTTACTGTAGACTAAATAATTTTTCTTGACTTCAGCAGCGTAAATATGGTTTTAGTCCAGGCTTTGGACTTCAGCTTTAATTTTATTCCTGTGCATATAATGCCACATGTTTGCTTCTATAATAAAATTGTAAATGCTTTATCTTCTGTTGCTTAGTGAAGGAGCTCATTGTCCTCAGGTATACAAAAATGATTCCACCAAAAGAAAGAAAGAAAGAAAGATAATAGTATCTGCTAAAATGAAAGGATGAAAAAGCATGCTGGCATGGAACATAGAAATATAACTCTTCTAAAGAAAAAAACAGACATTGAAACTCTTAAATGTTTAAAACAGGGCATCCTGTATGCTTTTCAATAAAAACTGGTGATAGATGTGGTAAAATGTTTCATCAGTGTGAGTGTACTCCTAGGTCAGAAAAAGATGGAGACAAGGGGGAAAATGAAAGTAATGATTAAAACAAATGTTACCCAGGATCATGGTACTATTGTGTCTCACCAAGGAAAATATGAGGATTATGTAAAACATTTGTTTTCTATTCATTTTCATTATTAAAAATTTAAAACGTTATGGAAATATTGATATGGGACAAAACATTTTAGAATGAACAGTCTGCTAAGAACTGAGTCAAGATTATTAGCTAACCCTGTGTTAGCTTCTTAGCACTCTACTTATTCTTATCTTACCACTGAGAGCATTAGGTGTAATTATCTCTTGATTTGCTCATGTATACTGGGTGAGGCAAAAGTAGATTTACGATTTTTCATATGGAAAGTAACATAGTAATTAATAATAATACAAGAATAAACTGTTTCTGTGTACTAACTGTTTTTGCCCCCACCCTCTATTATTGTACTGTGAGCTTTTGAAAAACATGGCTCATCTTAATCATAGCTCATTTAGTCCATGGGTACTTACTGAGTGTACTGTGTGTCAGGCACTCTTTGGACATTTTGGATACACTAGGTAACAAAATAAAAACCTGGATTTTTTTCACAATGTGTACTTATCTCAGATCATTACATGTACCCTTTAGATAGCTTACCACTTTACTTGTCAATTATACCTCAAAAAAACAAACAAACAAAGCCATCTCTGTCCTAATGGACCTTACATTCCATCCATATTTGCAAAATTACTGGTATAATGTAGTTTTCCCTCACGGTCGGTCATAAGATGTCTACAGCAGCATGAAGCTTCATGTCCATAGAAGAGCATCCAGAGCAGGAAGGAAAAGTGGTTGCAGAAGGCCTTTCTCCTCTTGGACCTTTCTCTTTATAGTAAAGAAAATTTTTGCCTAACCAGGCAGTGGTGCAGAGCATTGGACTAGGACGCGGAGGACCCAGGTTCGAGACCCCGAAGTCACCAGCTTGAGCGCAGGTTCATCTGGTTTGAGCAAAGGTCACCAGCTTGGACCCAAGGTTGCTGGCTTGAGCAAGGGGTCACTCGGTCTGCCGTAGACAAGGCACACATGAGAAAGCAATCAATGAACAACTAAAGTGCCGCAACAAAAAATTGATGCTTCTCATCTCTCTCCCTTCCTGTCAGTCCCTGTCAATTTCTCTCTCTGACTCTCTCTCTCTCTCTTTCTCTCTCTCTCTCTCTCTCTCTCTCTCTTTCTCTGTCACACACAAAAAAGAAAATCTTCCCCAGAAATCAATACAATATCAGATGTCCTTTAACATATCACTAGCCAAAACTGGCTCTCTGAGAATAGACATGTGACCTGGACCAATCACTGGCAAAGAGAAGTCGAATTTTTTAAACTATAAGCCACCAGAAGAAACCACAACTGACTCACTCACAACTGTGCCTTTGTCTTGCCTGCTCCCCTGTAACTGTGGATGAGCTATTCAGACTCCTGGGCCAGCTCGCCACCTGTGCACCAGCTCCTGCTACCTCTCCCCAACTAGCAGTTCTCTTCTTTCTCTCCTGCATCATCAGATTTCCCTCCTCGCTGGATCATTTACCAACCAGCATGAAAACTTGCAGGATTTACTATTTAAAAAAAAAAAAAAAAAAAAGATAAAACTTCTCTTGTCCCTACATTCATCTCCAGCTACTGCCCTTTAGCTCTATCCTTGTTTCCAGAAAAACTCCTTGAAAAAATGTACATGCTTGCCTTCTCCAATTCCTCTTCTCCCATTCCCTCCTGAATATACTCACTGCACTTCCATCCTCACAAGTCAACTATTAGCCATCTGAAGTGATCTGTCACCAGCATTTTGAACTATTAATCACTCCTTTCTCTTTGAATCCACCTTTTTTACTTGACCTCCTTTGTCTTCTCTCATATGCTGTACTTCTTTGATCATGTCTTTTAATCTCATGGATTTAGATGTCATCTATATGTTAATAATTTCCGAAGTATTTAATAAGAATCTAAAACTGAACATGCCCCAAACCTGATATTCTAAACATGCTCCACCTGAAATCTTCCTAGTCTCAATTAAACTTAGTCACTCTTGACTCCTTTCTTTCTTTTACACCCCCAATTCAATTGATCACCTAATCCAAGATATGTAATCTGACCACTTCCACTGCTGCCACTCTGGTAGGGGTCACAATCATCTCTCACCTAGATTAGTACAATTGTCTCCTAACATCTCTGTTTCCACCAGTGGCCTCTGAAAGTCTATTCTCAGCATAGTAGCCTGGGTGGACCTTCTGCTTTTTTAAACCACCAATGGGTTTTTTTAAAGCCAAAGACCCTATGTTTGTCTATAAGCATACAACCCTCACCTCCTTTTCATTTCTCTTATTTCATCTCCTTATGCTTCCCTCTCATTCACTTTGTTCTACACACAGGAACCTCTTTGCTGATCTCAGTGCATGTTTGGTAGACCCGTTGTCTCAGGTCATTGCACATGCTTCTACACTGTCTGGGTTCCCGTTCCTCCAGGGGTCCACATGACTCATTCCCTTACCTATCAGGTCTTGTTCTCACTGAGCTCTTCTTTGCCCACCTCGATTTGGCACTCCCTAATTGCCCTTTCCAAATTCATTCTTCTCTGACTTATCTCATCGCGTTCTGATATACTATATATTTTACTTACTCATTGTTTTCTATCTTCCCCACTAGAATTTTTGTATGTTTTCTTTATTAATGTTTTCCTGACACCTAGAATAGTATTTGGCTTGTGGTGTACCTAGCATTAATAATGACTCTCTCCCAAAAATAAAAAATAAAAATAAAAAAAATAATGACTCTCTCCCTTTCTTGCATGTATCAGCATCTGTCTGGTAATAATTGAGTCATTTGGATAAGAACTCATGTTTTTTAGATTTTCATTGACAAAGTGGTTAATGAAAAACATTAAAAAAAATATTTGAAGAATGAGTGAGTGAAATGAAAGATGAAAGATAAACTAAGTGGCTGACAACAGTCATGGATTTGTCCTCTGCTACTGAGCATTCTGTTGCTTAAACCAAATCTGTATTTTGTTAGCAAAAAAAGAAGATAGAAGAATTATTACCTTGGCAATCAACTGTGTCTGACAGAAGCTCATACTTGTGAATAACATTATGCCCTTTTTCTTCTCCCCCTCATTTCTCTCTTACAAAAACCCACGAGGAAGGTGGAATAGGTGATACTATTTTAGACAAGGAAATTGTGGCTCTGATAAGTTAATTAATTTTTTTCCACAAGAGCACCAACACAGTGGTTGAACTGAAATTGCCTGGTAGCAACTGCAGACCTCTTTTCATAGTGGTAAGAATTAATATCTAGTACAATATCTTATGGAATACTGTATAACCCTGCATGTAAGCCAAGAAAGCCTTTAGCTCCAGAAAAGTGAATTTGCTGGGATTTTTTGTTTTTTGCTTGATTTTGGTTTCTTTTGCTTGTTATCTCAAAATGAAAAAAACACTGCATATTTAATATAATATTCTATTCTTTTATATATCTTGGGTTAAGTTATTTTTATAATAATTGATAAATTAGATACTGATACTTTATTTACTGCCAGGAAGTACACTTTTACACAGTGGAATGCAGAATATGTTGGTTTGTCATCAGATTCCTCCATATTTACCCACATCATTTTCAATCTTCCCAACCAGAAATTATCTCTTCCAGCTACTATGCAAGCCAGAACCACAAAATATTTCAAATGCTAAATAAAACTGTTATTTTTAATCAGTCATGTAAGGTGAACAGCATGATTGTTACCTGTTTTTTGTTAGGTGGTAGAAAAAAAGATAATTGTGAACTCTTTTACCTAGAAGGAATTTGTTTGTTTTCAGGTATGCTTAAATACTAGCATACTAGTTGTGTACAAGTGTATAATTATGCAGACATATACCATAACTGTGTACATATTGTATAACATATATAATGAAATATTTAACACTAACACTATCCTGAATATGATTTATTCTCTCTTTAACATTTCAAAATGCTTTTCTGGATTCTGTGGCTCCTTTGGGTGGGTATCAGGGAAATCATTTATCATTTGCATTGTGGATAAACAAATACTCAGTTTCACAAAAATTGTGGAGACTAGAGTGATGGACATTCAGGTTTGTTCTTTAGTGCAGAAGACACAGTGGCTGCCCTTATGCTCTAACATGAATTAAATGATAGAGCTGATGAAAGCAGTTGGTTTATATTGGTCTTGGACTTGAAATTGAATACATCTATGCTAAGTTTAAGAAAGATGTATATTAATGAAAGTACTGTTGCCATCTGCCCTTACTAGCTTTTATAGTCATAAAACTAACTTGAATCAAGTTTTACTTCTTTCCTGAAATTAGAAAATCAATTTCTTTTCCATCTCATTTTTATATTGGCATCATAGGTTGTCTGTGGGTTTTGGTTGGCATGGTCAGTAGTCGGGCCTCTCAGCTGACTAGGACTCATCATTCTTGTCTTTACTATTTTTCTCATTCTTAATATGCTAATGTTAAAGGCCAAACATAATCTTGCATCAAATAGAACTTAGTTCAGTTGCTAGTATGCATATCTTTATGACCAGTTATTATTTACTTTATAATTACATTTTTCATCTAAGCCTTCTTATATAGATTGGCCATTTATTTGATTGTTTGATCCACAGTTTTCTAAAAACTAAAAGCATTTCTTATATCAGCAACGTGTGACAGTCCATTCCAACCATGTTTTCATATATCATCTTACTGCTACTTCCTAAAAAGGAAACATTTCCTCCAGCCAGCAAGTGTTCCACCTTGTTCCTCATCAGGACTGGCACTAATTCAAAATCTGTCAAGAGCGTTCCATCAGATAAAACTGTTGGTAACAAAGGATGAGAGGACGTGGTGTGCATGCACATGATTTAAGCTCCAGTAAGTGGGCTAACAGCATTCTTACTGCTCCTGTGTTAGCCTGTGTGCTTGCACTCTTGCTGGAAGTCTAATCTAATTTGGCTATACCTAGCATTAATAATGACACTCGCCCTTGCATGTATCAGCATCTGTCTGGTCATAGTTGAGTCATTTGGATAAGAACTCATGTTTTTAGGTTTTCGTTGACAAAGTGGTTAATAATTAAGCATCTGTACAAGATCTTTATATAAACATAATTTCTGGTAAGCCAAAAGTCCAATCAGAATATAAGCAGCTTGTCTGTAATCTGTTATCATCAGTACTGTTTCACTAGTTATTACCAGACCTGGATAAGCTTCACTTTCAGAAAATGTTACTCAGCATGGAAATGTTGTTCCATTTATTTAGCATAATAATAATCTTCTAGAAAGCAAGAAAAGAAGTGTCGGACAGAAATATTCCCTAAGGGCTTCCCTCTTTGTGGGAAGCAATCTGGCATTACATGTACAGTGTTTTAGAGTCAGAAAGAACTTTGGAGAGAGCCTTTTAAAACATACCCCAGTGTCCCGAGGGATAACCTTTATTTTAAACATTACCAGTCAGCCATATTGAATCACATTCTCTGTTATGTGATCAATTCGGTTGTCTCTTCATAAAAGATTTAGTCAAAATCTCCAGTATTAGAATTCTCCCCCTTCAGTATGATCCATGACACTTCTAAGTGTACAGAGAGTTTTTAGGCAGTTGCTTCAGCTTTACCCTACCGATCTGACCATTTGTTAGTCTCTCAGAATCCTTTTATCCTGTTCCCCTAAGGCTTCAGCTAGAGACTAGCCTAAACTATGGGTTAGAGGTTTGAGTGGGGTTTTCAGATAATAGTCAGTAATTCACTGCTGGATTATGAAATCAATAGTGTGTGCTAACATTTTTTATTTAATGGAATGGCACACACAAGAAAACATCAGAGTACATCATATGTAGGCAGAATAAATAGTGTTTTATGAAATTTTGATTTTTTTATTATATTTGGTTGAGCTATTTTGTAGATAAAACAGTAGAATGTCAATAATTTCAGCCTTATATATGCAGCTTTATCTATTAGCTATATGCCAAACAAATACGTGTATAGAGGTCAGATGAAAATACATATTTCTTACAAATATGGTCATGATCCAAAGAGCTCAAAACCAGTGGGTCAGAATAAATACTAATAGTAAGTACTGTGCTAAACCTAGAAAGCCCCAACAAAGCACTTCCCCTAATTCTAAAATGGCTTGCCTCTGCTGCATAGAATAAGACTAAATCATGAGAAACATTTTATAATTAATAGGCTGTATTAATAATCAGTAGTCATAATTAAAACATATTCACAATTAATAGACACTTCAAGTGCCCAGTTTTGTGTGCAGATGAACTATAAGTTTATGATATTCAGAGCAGTGAGAACAACTGTAGTTAAGAAAAGCTTCCCGCCAGGCAGTGGCGCAGTGGATAGAACGTTGGACTGAGAAATGGAGGACCCAGGTTCGAGACCCCAAGGTTGCCAGCTTGAGCATGGGCTCATCTGGTTTGAGCCAGGCTCACCAACTTAAGTCCAAGGTCACTGGCTTGAGCAAGGGGTCACTAGGTCTGCTGTAGCCACCTAGTCAAGGCACATATGAGAAAGCAATCAATGAACAACTATGGTGCTGCAATGAAGAATTGATGCTTCTCATCTCTCTCCCTTCCTGTCTGTCTTTCCCTGTCTGTTCCTTTCTCTGTCTCTGTCACACACACACAAAAGAAAAAAAAAAAGGAAAGGAAAAAGCTTCCTCATTGAGGGAGGTGAAATAAAGAAGTGGATCTGACTAGAGGACAGGGCATATTCCTATAAAATGGTCATTTCTGTATAATGAGTTCAGTAGTTTATGGTACCTTGAATCCATAGAATACATAACTAAACTATATAAGGAAGAAATCATGAATAATATATACATTTGATAAAATGGGATCAGAAAATAGTTTCACTTTGAAAAGCACTCATTTTAATGTGGTTAAGGACATATATGGGAAGAATTCTGAAATCTTACTTTAGAGCTTCTAGTTAGTACCTTACAAAAACAGCTTAATTTTACTTGATTGATGATTTTTTGGGGGGGAGGGTATTGATTTTTCTTTTAAGAACCTTAGGAAATGTGGAAAAATACAACCTTAAGAAAATTTATTATTTTACTTAGGAAATAAAAATTGTCTTAAAATTTCTAAAAATGTGAAATCTAAAACCTTGGGGATAATTATTTTGGAAACTTATTGTCTAGATATCTAGAGATATTTTAAGAGGAAAACATCATTGATCGTGGGTCAGTGAGGTATAAGTATTCACATGTTTTTCTGAATGAACAGAATTAGATTGAGCTCTCCAAGTACTACAATATTCTCAAAACAAATCTGTTCTTTGTACATTTCTCTTGCAAACTACACTGCTTCCCTGCAAGTTTCTAGTTTGTTCTTAATGTCCTACCGTGACCATTTCAGCCACAATTTTTTTCTGTTGGGCTATTTTAACAACCTGCTAACAGGCTGCCAACGGATCACTGCTCCTAATCTTAAATCCTGCCAATACATTCTGTGTGTGGCTTTTCTTAAACACAAACTTGATCATGTGTCAATCCCCTTCATAAAATTCTTTAATGGCATCTCATTTCCTACAGGATAAAATCCTTTGCATGCTATACAAGGCCCTACCTAGCCTAAACTTTGCCTGCCACATTAGTATCATCTCTCCCTATGGATCCTGTGCTCCACAAAGGCCAGATTTTTCTACACACCAGCCTATTTCCCGTCTCAGCCTTGGTATCACGGCTCCCTCCTCCTGGAATGCCTTCTGTATGTAATGAAGATTGCCTCGATATGCAAGATATCGATGCCTTTCCTGATTTCTTATTCATCACTAGACCAATGGTTCTCAAACATTTCTGCACATTAGAATCCCCTGGAAATTTCAAAGCCGAGGAAGTAAGATCCAAGTGTTAGTACTTTTTGAAGTTTCCCAGATATCTGATCAAGATGGTTTAAACATTCATCCATATCTTCCTCTAGTTATTTTATTATAATACTTTTAATTGTGTAAGCTACCTGAAAATTATTTTAATATATGATGTGGGGTGAGGAAATAATGTTTGTAGTTTAGCAGGTAAAAGAGGCTAACTACCAGATAATAATACAGTCTTTTATGGATTGTCATGAAGGTTTGAGGGAGCAAAGGACAGGGAATTCAATCTAGATCACATCTTTCTAGATACAGAGGGTCCTCGGCTTACAACAGTCTCAGCATATGTTTCGAGTTTACGACACTCAGTCTCATAAAAACTTTAAAAAATTGAGACTTGAGTGTTTCGACTTACGCATTTAGTGTCATACTTACAGACTACGTGGGTGAGCTAGCTTGGTTGCGCACAGTAGGAGAATATGCACTACAGTGTACAGCAGTACAGCATATTTGTGTCCTTCTCCTTTTTCTGTGGCTTCGTTGTATTTTTATGTTCTAGAGTTTGATTTTACAACTGTTAAGGTAGGTAAGTGATTTAGGCTGGGGTGTGTTTCGACTTACATCAAAATTCGGGTTACGTCATTGTAGCAGCAGAACTCTGTCGTAACCTGAGGACCCCCTGTACATTAATCCATGAATATGTATGAATATAAATGATAAATATATATTTATTTTTAATAGTTTTATTAAGATACAGTTTATATACCATACAACTCACCCATCTATGTGCAGTTCAGTGGTTTTTAGTATATTATAGATATTGTCAACTGTAACCGTAGTCAGTTTTAGAACAGTTTCATCATCTCAAAAAGAAACACTGTATCCTTTACTTTCTCCTGCTTAAGACTCAGCCTCCCCTTCACCAGCTCTAGGCAACCACTAATCTACTTCCTGTCTCTATAGATTTTATAGGCATTTATTTCATCTGGATAGAATCACATAATATGTGGCCTTTGTGACTGGCTTCTTTCACTTAGTACAGTTTTTAAAGCTCATCTGTGTTGTAGGACATATCCAGTACTTCATTTTTCTCTATAGTTAAATAATTTTCCAGTTTTTGGCTGTACCACCTTTTGTTATTTGTCAATTGATGGACATTTGGTTTATAAAGTAAATCATGAATATTTCCAATATATGTATTTTTAAAATGTGTTTATAACTCATACATAGGCACTACTGAATTAATGTATGATATATTATATATAACACTCATACCAAAAAATAATAATTTCAAAGATACAACAAAATATAAGAATTCTAACACTTTTTCTTCACCTCTCAGTGGGTCACTTTATACTCTGGACACCTCTCACTTTTATAAATATTTGAGGTTACTTGTTCAGATTGTAAATTATTTGAATAAAGGTGTTCCAGACAGAGGATGCAATGTATCCAAATGCATGAAGATAAGAGAAAGCATATCTTTTCTTATCTTGTAAGTCATGTGTCTGGAACATAGTTTGAAAGGGGTGTGAAGGTTTTTCATACAGTCATTTATATCCTCTCCCTCAGGTCTATAGTTTTATTACTATTTGTCAGTGAATATTAGACACTATAATACTAATCCTTTCTCTCTAGAAGCAAGCTTCCAGTTTGAGCTTCTTTCAAATAATCCCAACTGGGAGTAGCAGCATTCATTTCCTTTTACCACTCTTCTGGTTCATTTCTGAACATCTTAGTTGCAGTATTTTCTGTGACTTATGGAAACTGGCTCTCTGCTATAGAAAAAAAATATCAAAAATAAGTCCTTTGTACTTTTCCTTCTACAAAACCCGTGGAAAAGTCCTTTACACTTTATTCTATATTTTACTGAGTTGCTATCTGAAGTATATATAAAAGGATAATTATGTTTATTCTTACCAGTTTGGTTGTGACTGGAGAAACAATGGTTGTAATATTTACTGTACTACATCCAAGATTTTACTAGTCTGTGGTATCTTATGAAGATGCAGGGCAGACAATTGGGATAAAATCCAATCCATTTCTCAGAAATAATTCTCAAGATTGGCTTGTTAATTTTTGTTTTTCACACTCTTATTATTCCGGGTATTTTTAGCAGTGTCTCACACTAATTAGTTTTATATATTACATGCCTTTAAGGCAGTAGAAGTTAATGCTGAGATTACCACCTGGGAAAATAGAGACAAGGTATTGGTGGGGTCGGTCTAAGCCTTTGCCCCAGTGAGTGAGGGAGCAGGGAATAGAATGTGAAGTTGCTAATTCGAAATATCGAACCCAGTCCATTCAGTGTGTTGACTTTGTTTTGCAACTCAGCCAAAGATTTTTCAAAAATTAATCAGTGAGAATGTGTCTGTAATTATGTTCTAATCCAAAATAAGAGGGTGAGAAATTTTTCACTTCACCAAGAAAAGAGTGCAAGACTGCTTTAGTAACAACTTTAGTTTATGAAATTTATCTGACAAACCAAAATAACCCTTCTTCATTAAAAGATTATTTAATGCCACTTCAAAACTGAGGCACTTTAAAAATAATTATTTTCTCTTTTCCTCTGCAAATGTGTTTTTGTAATCTAGAGTTCAGATACTTTAATTTATAAATCACTCTGACGAGTATTATGTTTCCATTGTTTCCTGTCATGTTCGGCTGTATGCCACATAAGAAACGTCCAGAGACATTGAGCTCTGATGGCTTCTGGTGATCGTGGTTCTTCAAGGTTTGGGACAAGGAAAGCCATTTAGTTATTCCGCCTCTGCTGCTGAATCCCTGCCGCTTCCCCACTCTCTTTCAATTGCTTTCTCTAGCAGTCTGTTTCCCTCTGAAAATAAAAACATTTTCCTTTTTTAAAAAAGTTTTAAATTCATTTAAATGATATTTATCAAATGTTTGAAAACTTACCGGTACTATTGTAGGCTCTGTCTGGACGTAAAATGGCAAATAAAGCAGAATAGTCCTTGCCCTTAAGGACCTCACATTCTTGTGTCCAACTTGGGTGCCTTCTCAGTCAGAGCTCACTCATGCTCACTCATCAGATACTTTTTAGTTTTCAGATTTTTCCAAAAGGATAGGTTTCCAGTGCCCTGCTCTTTTTAGTGGCAACTCCTTTCTTATGTAAATGAGTTATTAAGCATAAGGCACAGCAAATCATTGTTTGCACAAAGGTTCCTAGTAAATAGCAGAAGGAATAACATTGTTTTCTCTCCTATCAGTATGCCAGCAGACACTTTATTCTTAAGCAAATTCAAAATTATAGGTAAGTCTCATGATAAGAATGCTACAGTTGAACATTCATTGTATAGAAATATAAATAATTTTGATAATTCTCTTTACAAAAGCATTTTCTACATTGCAATTAATAAGTTTTATTGGTGCTTTGAAAACATGATTTAATATAGAGAAATATTTTTATTGAAACAAGTATGTTAATAAAATGAAAAATATGGAATCAACGCCATGCTTCAGATGAGATTGAATCGTTTGAAGGGAACCATGACTATAAAGTAGCTACGGACATAAAATATGGTGCCCTGTATTCACTGCCAAATAATAATACTTCATATTTATATAATATGAACAGTTTACAAATTCCTGTCACATGCCTCATTACATTTAGTTCTATAACAGCCCTGAGAAGGAGATTAAACAAGTATTACAGTTTTCATTTTGCAACTGAAGAAACCAAAGCATTAAAAATATTTAGTACTCACACTAACTTAAACAGTAGATTTGAGGAGTCAGATCTTCTGTCCAATGTTCTTTCCACTATAAAACTGCAAACCATTGTTTCCTCAAAAAGTAAAATAAAATAAGCCACAAACAATATGACCTGTTAGCTAGAAGCCAGAATCAGCAGATAGATTCTGGCCTAGAGTTCACAGCAACACCACTAAGACTGAGTAAAATAACCCCCATCCAACTCACCCTCCAACCTCCAGTCATCAAAAGCACACTTGGGCACAGGTCAGCTTTCAGATGAAGCATGGTTTGATGACCTTTTTCCCTACCTTCACATCACCTCAAAATTTAGCTTGCTAGAGAAATCATTAAATATGGGGGTTTGGAAGAGGGGTGAGATCTGAACCAGAATTTGTGTATAATAGCATGATCTAGGGAGGTAGAAATTTCAGAGATGGTCAACAGAGCCAGAAACAACTGGGCATAGTGCTCTCAAATAGCTGCATATATTTTCACATTTAAATTATAGTATTATGATAGATGTGGAAAAATAATTTACCAGGATATTTTTCAAAATTTCTTCCTAAATTGGGGAAAATCTCAACAACATCTTGAGAGTCAGACGCACTCTCTGCCTCTTCTCCTACCTGCCTTTCCTCTCTTGTTCAATGAATTACTAATGAATGTATGTATTGTTTTCATTGATTGAGAGAAGTGTGGGCATCAGTAATCTTGGAACTTTACCCCCTATTTTATCAACTAACTCAAACTAGTACCATAAGAAAATAACCTTTTAAAAAATTCTTAGAACTGAGTTCAAACAACGCAACAATGTTGGGTGATTCAACTCACTTCACTCCAAGGCCCAGTTACTCTCATTGCCAGTTCCTCCACCCAGCTTTCCCTCTCCCTCCACTGTGTAGCTCCCTAAGTACTTTATCAGGACCTCTCTTCTATTATTTGTACCACCACACAGTTAAAGAGTATGCCTTATCCCTTTTCCAGCCGCTATACTCCTTAACATTGGGAACTCTTTGTTTTCCTCACTCCCTTATGTAATATAGTGTCCATCACCCCACCCCACCCCCGCCGCCCCATGACTGTCTGCAATGTAATAGAATAGAAAAAACATGGGCTTTGACGTTTGACAGCTTGATTTCAAATCTTTGTTCCATCATTTATTAGCCATATAGCCTTTGGCAAGATACTTAACCTCTCTGAACCTCTGTTTCCTTGTGCATAGCACAGAAATGATAATACCTCTTCTATTGTGACAGAATTGAGAAAGCAGGCACTGCATTCGTACTATTATATCTAGGCATGCTAGGTCCTGAAAAATGGTGATGGTACTGGTCGTAATGGTCATACTTGTATTTCAGAAGCCATTTTATTGTTTCACTTTCCTCAGCCATATAGGGGGATATAGAGAATACTCGGGCGTACGTAGAGAATACTCTGCCATACCTCACATGCAAATATTTAAGGACTATTTTGAACTGGTTTGTAAGCTCTTATAGCTCTTATAACTGCTTGGAGAAAAGTACCTCATTAGTTTACTACAAAACGATAGAGCCCACCTTAGTGCTATTAGAAACACACTGCAGTGTTTAATTTGCTAGAGCTATCATAGCCGTAGGCAATTTTAGGTAGCAATTCTTTCTTCAGTATTTTCCCTTATTCGTTTTATGAAATCTTTTTATCTTGATGAATTTTATCTTTTCTTATTGCTACAACACAAATTATATTATTTTAAGTTGTCACATTTAGAGTGATGGGGCAGCACAGAGGCGTTGTCAAAGTGGCCATCAAACTATAAGAACTGTAGGTCACGCCATCTTCAGAAGTACAAAGTGTGTTCTGTTGAGGGACCTGGGGTCACACCCATCAGCCTTTGTGCTAGTCAGAGGTCTGTGAGGGAGAACCAGGTAGATCTGAATATGAGCAACACCCCACAGCTGACAGGTAAAAAGCTGGGTCCTCCAGAAGAAAAACTATGAATAGTGTTCCTCAATAATTTTCAATAATTATTTCTGTATTGTATTTCTTTTTCATAGTCATGGAGAAGTATGATAAAAAGCTTATCAGATAGATTCTGTATAATGTATTAGTAAAAGATAAGACAAGCCCAATTTAAGTTGATTTCATGTTTACTGTTCAGAACCTGTTTTTACTGGTCCAAGTTCTCTTCATCCCTCAACTTTTTAGATAAGTTCACTTAAATTCATTTGAATTGACTGTTTATTTAATACTTTGTGGTAACTAATTTATGTGCTATTTTGACTATAAGATATTACCAGCATGACTGCTATTTGAATTACAAACTCAACAAAACAATATAACTGAAAAATAAAGGATAAAATTTTGTATTTGGATAGGAGTGGAGCTTTAAAAACAACTCTTTCAAAATTTCTAATATCTTAAGGGAAAATACTGAAAGTAAAAATTAAGAAAATTCCTAATTAGCGAATTAAATCTGCATTGGGGATTCTTTGCCATTTTATAAATGGTCACGCTGTACTATAAATGTATGTAAGTTCAAAGTGATCGTTATATTGTAATGGAATATACCTGTAGTGAATACGCTCGCTACATGTGTGTTTAAAGAGAAAGTACACATAGTGTGTATAAGAAAGGAAACAATACTGGGTTCAGAAAATCTGGTTCCCTCTTTTCTCAGCTTAGTACAGTTATTTAACCTCTCTGAACCTCATTTTTTCATCTGTAAATTTACTAGGTCGTTGCTGCCTAAGAACTTCTTAATACTGATATTCTGTATTCTGATTCTGGATATGACTTTTAAACTGAATTTAAACATTTAGATTAAGTAGTCAGTAGAATATAAATATACAGAACTCCTAGATATGAACACTCATATAATCTTAAGCTGCCTCTTCTGGAAGTGTCATAGAAACAACAGCTGAAAATCAGTTTATATTCTAAAATGAAATATAATTTGAAAATCTGTATAAATTGAACTGTATTATAACTTGTTACCTTCATATTTTTTAAATCAGCTAGTCGGAAAAGAGAAGAGGAAAATATTTTGAGGCTTTACTTTGAGGATTATTTTAAGCCCTAAAATAACATGAAGCACTGAAGCTAGGATGAATAACAGGAAAGAAAAGTTAAAACTTCATGTAAATGTAGACTGAATTTCATTGAATCGATGTCAGTGTTGAAGCATACTCTAGTACTTAGTGTTCAGTGTTCAAGCATATTTTAGGTAGTCCCTAAATCATTTAACCACTTTTGACTAATATTCATGAAATGCTACAGGCTTATTTTGACCACCAGATGGAGCCAGTATTATTCAATTTGTAGAATAAAAAGTATGCAAAAATAAAAATTGGTTAAATAAAATGAGTAAGTTGTAGCTTTCTTATTTTAGTTCCTAGTACAGAAAAGAAATGAAAACTTTAGCCTACACAGAAGTCTAGTCTTTATAAATGTACATATAGACACCTTCATTAAATAATAAGGTTTTTTTACGATGAATAAGGTTTCACTTTGGTTCTTTCATTGATTACAGAGATAAGTTTTCTTTTCTTTTTAACGGTGCTGTCTAAGCAACTTACAATTATCTTTAAAACAAAATTAGTTCAGATTCAACCTCTAGTCACTCACACAATAAATATTATGGATTAAACTAACAAAAGAGTGATAAAGAATATATTACATGAAGGCCCTCATTTCAGTATCACAGAATATTCTCATTGTTATAATTTCCATAAAATATTTTCTTAATAAAACAAACCAAAAACAGAGAGGAAAGATGGCGACAGAGTAGGCGGATGTTTCAACTGCCACCTCCTAGGACCAAGTTGGATTACAACTTAATTTAAGAACAATCATCTAGAAAAACCAACTTTGGACTAAACTAAGGGGAGTCTATAACCAAGGATCACCAAAGAAACCACACTGAGACTGGTAGGAAGGGCAGAGACACCGAAAGGGCTGTCCCGCAAATAGCGGCCTGGAGGAACTCTCACATAGGGGTGGGTTGTCCTGAGAGGTGTGGGTCCTCAGGCCCAGAGCCATAGCCTAGAGCCCCAGAGCCTAGAAGAGGGGCCCAGGCAGCATTTAGCTTGAAAAGAGTGAAAAGAGCCAGGTTTCTGTCCGCGAGAAAGAGACACAGCTCTGGGATGCAGACTCTGTTTTAAAGGGCCCGCACAGAAAACCTCATTCACAGCCACTTACCCAGGGCTCTGGAAGATGGAAGCTGAGAGAACTGGAGTTGCAGAGGAGAGTAAAGTTGGAGGCCCAGGGAGAGACACTGTGGGGGACAGTCACTGGAACCCCTGTGCTGAATCATTCTCCAGTACTGCAATCACCATTTTTCTTAGGTGGAACAATCCCCTCTGACTGGCATCAGCCTGGGGAAAAGCAGCTGCTCTGCCCTCAGGAGTTTCTCCTACCCTAGTCATGGTGACGGGTCATTCTGAGAGG
This sequence comes from Rhynchonycteris naso, assembly GCA_037038555.1. Lineage (NCBI taxonomy): Eukaryota > Metazoa > Chordata > Mammalia > Chiroptera > Emballonuridae > Rhynchonycteris > Rhynchonycteris naso. The sequence continues at coordinate 239,546,953 of CM072995.1, read as the reverse complement.
TCAGGAAGCAGGGGGCACGTTAGTGACTCAACTTTCTGGTGTTGAGACCAGAGCCCCACACACACACTCTCCCAAGTCTATGACTTGTACTTCAACCTCACAAGAGACTCAGTTGAAACTGTGGGCAGGCAGACTACACCTCTGAGTCTCAGGCCACACCCCCGAACTCCTGGGGCCACACCTAACTGAGGTCTGTGAAAAAAATCTGGACAGACTGACACCTGGGGCCAAGGGGTGAAGCCACACTCACCACCCTTCCTAATCCCTGAATTACCCCAGGCTCTAGACTCTAGCAGAGGTTTTTTCAGCAGCTGAGCCCAGCAAGCAGTCAGTAGACAGGCTGCAGGAGGCGAGACTTAGGGAAACTTGGCCATTTGAGTGGACTTTTCCCCAGAACCAGAGTGGGTAAAAGCCAGCCTAGGAGTGCAGCTAGATATTTCCATGTACACTTGGACCCAGCAGAGTCCACCACAAACTGAATTGCTTGTAGGTCCAAGAAGGTTGCTGAGGGCCAGTCATGGGCAGTATCTCCCATTGGCCTGTGCTGGGCTCCTGCTTGGGAGGCTGAGGGCTGGCACATCCAGGGGCCAGCTGCAGAAAGCATTGGTTCAGAACCTAAAAACCCTTGCTAGAGTGATATACTAAGGAAAAGCTCACACCAGGCCCAGCTGAGGTGAGTTCCACTCTGTGATCAGTACCAGCACAGCGGCTCATGTGCATTGGATAGGGCGTATCTCAAAGTCAGCTGGCATGGGAGCTGGATATCCTGTCCTGTGGGGCTAGATTCTACAGGGGGAAAGGAGAGAGGCTTGGAGCATGAACATTTAGAGTGTGGGTCCCTGTGAGTCTATTGTTGGATCTGGTCGAGGGGCTTAGCCACCTTTGGGAGGGACACAGTCAGCCCCAGGAGAGGACTCTCTCAGTCTTTCTCCCTGAGGCCAGGGTCTCAACAGCTGAAAAAACTTCTGCAGAGGGAACTGTCGCCCATACTTAGTCTGAACCTGCTGCTCACCTTGTTGGGGAGAGAATAATATTTGAGTATCCAGCTCTGGCTGAGGGATCGAGCTCTGGAATAGGGGCTACATTCCCTGTACTGAGCTCCTGACCGAGAGACCCCTGAAGTAGGGGGTCCCACAAACATTATATTTACAACCTCAGCTGCCCTAACCCACCAAGCATGCAACCTGTAGAAGGGTTGGTTGGGTGAGGCCAATCTGACCTCACACTACAGTCTTACTACAGAAGATTCTGTGGGAAGACCAGGCAGCTGCAAGAGGAGGAAGAGCAGCTGAAAAGTGGCGACAATTCTTACAGAGCTTGAGGCTTTTACGGAACTGTTGTCATCTCTAAGCAGGAGGAAGCTGATCCTTTTACAAAGGTTGGCCCCTCCCACACTACCAAGACACAGAAAACACAGATATAAACAGCAAAACGTGCAGTAGCTTCAGACAGGCAGCCCAAGCAGGTTACAAACGACAGCTGACACCAACCCAAGAAGAACTAGAGCCGACACTACTGATAGTGGGTGGCAAACAGCACCAACCCTAGATTCAGCTACCTACACAAGCAGCACGCCCAAAAGTGGAGTGTAGGAGGCACCAGACACTATGGAGAACAAATACACCCAACAGGACAGACATTGTACAGTGTGTAATACACATGATCAAGGCTGACCCTTAGAGTCAGCCAGCCTGAAGGGATAACTGTACCCATGAAAGGACCAATTGCATCTAATACTCACATACAAGAAGGAAAATGGTACCCTCAAGAAGCATTCCTAGAACAACTAAAACAGGTTGCCTAGAGGTCAGTACCACCAAGCCTACCTTCTTTATAAAGACACCACAACAAATTTCAAAAGTCAGACAGTGCTACCTAATACACTCACAAAATGGGCAGACAGAGAAACGCAATCCAAATAAATCAACAAGAGAAACAGAGAAATGCAATCCAAGTAAATCAACAAGAGAAACCCCCAGAAAAAGAACTAAATGAGATGGAAGTAACCAAAATGGATGGAGTTTAAAAACAATGCTTTTTAGGATGTTCAAGGATCTTAGAGTAACAATGGATGGACATAATGAGCACCTAAATAAAGAGATAGCAAGCATCAAAAAGGAAATTGAAATCATAAAAAAGAGCCAATCAGAAATGACAAATACAATATCAGAAATGAATACTGCACTAGAAAGAATGAATAGCAGGCTGGATGAAGCAGAGGATCGAATCAGCGAATTAGAGGACAAGATAAACAAAAGCACGGAAGCAGAGCAGCAGAAAAAAAAATGAGGCTCAAAAGTCTGAGGAAACTCTAAGAGAGCTCTGTGACAACATGAAGAGAAACAACATCCACATTGTAGGGGTTCCTGAAGGTGAAGGGAACAAATAAGGAATAGAGAACCTGTTTGAAGAAATCATAGCTGAAATTTTTCCTTAATTGATGAAGGAAAAAGTCACACAAGTTCAAGAAGCACAGAGAGTTCCACTAAAGAGGAACCCAAGGAGGCCTACAGCAAGACACCATAATTAAAGTGTCAAAGTTAAGAGACAAAGAAAGAATACTAAAAGCTGCAAGAGAAAAGCAGTAAATTACCTACAGAAGAACCCCCATAAGGACAACATTCAACTTCTCAACAGAAACACTTGAGGCTAGAAGGGATTGGCAAGAAATATTCAAAGTGATGCAATGCAGGAACCTACAACCGAGACTTCTTTATCCAACAAGGATATCATTTAAAATTGAAGGAGAAATAGAAAGCTTCCCAGACAATAAAAAAACTCAGGGAATTCATTACAACCAAACCAGTACTGCAAGAAATGTTAAGGGGCCAGCTGTAAGAAGAGCAAAGGAAATAAAGGAATCGAGAAAAAGAGGATTGTAGATTTAAAGAATAAAATGGCAATAAACAACTACATATCAATAATAACCTTAAGTGTAAATGGATTAAATGCTCCAATCAAAAGACATAGGGTAGCTATATGGATAAGAAAACAGGACCCGTACATATGCTGTCTACAAGAGACCCACGTCAGAACAAAAGATGCACATAGACTAAAAGTGAAGGGATGGAGAAAAAGTATTTCATGCAAATAGAAATGGAAAAAAGCTGGGATAGCAATACTTCCATCTGACAAAATAGACTTTAAAACAAAGGCTGTAATAAGGGATGAAAAGGTCACTACATAATGATAAAAAGAGCAATACAACAGGAGAATATAACCATTGTAAATATCTATGCGCGTAATATAAGAACACCTAAATATATAAAGCAGACTTTGATGGACATATAGGATGAGATTAACAGCAATACAATAATAGTAGGGGATTTTAATACCCTACCAACATCAATGGATAGATCCTCCAGACAGAAAATGAACAAAGAAACAATAGCCTTAATCACACACTAGATCAACTGGATTTAATAGATATCTTCAGAACCTTTCACCCCAAAGCAGCAAAATATACATTCTTTTCAAGTGCTCATGGTAATCATCCCTAAAATAAATTATTTAACCTCTACTGCCTTAGTTTCCAATACTAATGAGACTAATACTGTGCCTTCCTCATAGGGTTGTTGGTTATGAGGATTAAACAAGTAATGCAGGTACTAGTATCTGGCATATAATGAGTACTTGAAATGTTAGGTATCATCTTCACTATTTTCAAATCTGGTACTTTACCTGGAATTAATTTGAGATCTGATGTATATAAAATTTTATGAAAGCATATGTTGTAGCTCCAGAAAGTATGATGAGATACAACTAGTTTTCTATGCCCTTTAAAGCCCATCCCTTTTGTTTTCAAATGCTGTTTACTATCATCAGTAACACATCGCCTTTATTTATGTAAGAGTTTTCTTTTATTATAGGACTTTTTCAAAAATTTTCTTGAAATAGTGAATCAAGATTTTTAAAAAATCATTTATAAGCAGCCTTACTAACAGTTTCTGATACATAATAACCACTTAACAAACTTTTTCTTAAAAATGAATAAATAGGGGCCTGTTAGCTCCTTGAACTCTGGTACTGAGGCAGTAAAGGGTATAAGCTTTTTTATCTGTGAAATGAGATTTATATGCTGGATACTGTTGGTTCATTAGCAAAGTAACCAATAATTGAGTAGTCGTCACTCCTTCATGCTCGGAACAAAAGGTTTCATAATGAAGAGATTCAAGTGGAGCAAGTATTAAGTTTCTGAATAGGTGTTAGGGGAAGGGATAGAGGGATTCAATTTTATTCCAACACTAAAATATAAGGAAGCTTTAAGCCCTCTAGATGGCTAGTATTTTACTCACAAATCAGTAGTTTGACACTTAAATCAGTGGCTGATTTCTAAACTATTGTTACATATATTATGTTCATTTTACCCTTTAGACTTCTTTCTAGAACAAAAAAGCCTACATTAAAAATGTTTTAGATATCTTTCATAGTATTTCTGCAAGTGTGAGGCACACGGGGAACACTTAGTAAGTTTTATTTTCTGAATTGAAGTTTTAGTTGAAGACAGTGTGGATCTTTTAGTACCATTCAGACCTGGGCTGAAATCCCAGCTTTACTTTCCCTAATGGTGATCCAGTCCTGCTTCCTCATTTGTAAAATAGGGTTATAGATCTTTCTTCATGGATTATCAAAGCACCTTTGCATGTTGCCTAACATATACTAGATACTTAGTCACTTTTTCTATTCTTTATTGCTATTTATTTAGCATATGTTTTATAGAAATTTCCATTAATGACAGTCATCATACTGCATCATGATATTGAAATATCATCCAGTATATATTGAGAGCACTCTGTACTTAGAGAAATAATTTTTTAAACTCCTTGTATATTTTATTAGCCAGTTTTATGTCACTAAAATCGTCTAGTCGCTTATTCAATTTTTGTTTATTCAGGGGGATTCAAGCACATAAGAAATAAATGCTCTACTTCCTGTTCTGGCAACATGGACTGAGTTAACACAGAACTTCCTTTTTCTACAAATATATAGATATGTTAGATAAAATATAATCCAGCCTAATTTAAATACAGTGTGTCCGTAAAGTCATGGTGCACTTTTGAGTGGTCACAAGAAAGCAACAAAAGACGACAGAAATGTGAAATCTGCACCAAATAAAAGGAAAACCCTCCCACTTTCTGTAGGATGAGGTGGCAGCATGTGCGCATGTGCAGATCATGATGTAACACCGTGTATACAGCAGAGCAGCCCACGGCCATGCCAGTTGAGATGTGGATGGTACAGAGGAAAGTTCAGTGTGTTCTGTGGCTTGCTAAGTTCGAATCTGTGACCAAAGTGCAATGTGAATATCGGCTTGTTTATAACAAAGCGCCACCACATAGGAGTAACATTACTCGGTGGGATAAGCAGTTGAAGGAAACCAGCAGTTTGGTGGAGAAACCCCATTCTGGTAGGCCATCAGACAGTGACGAGTCTGTAGAAGCTATACGGGATAGCTACCTAAGGAGCCCTAAAAAATCTGTGCGTGCGTGTGATCGACAATTACACCTAAGCAAGACTACAGTTCATAAGGTGTTAAAGAAACGTCTCTGTTTTACGGGGTACAAATTGCGGCTGTTGCATGCTATCAAACCAGAGGATAAACTCACATGATGCACATTTGCTACAGATATGCTTCATGAGATCGACAATGATGCAAGATTTTTGTAGAAGATTGTGTTTAGCGATGAGACGACCTTCCATATCTGTGGACATGTTCATCGCCATAACGTCCGAATATGGGCTGCTGAACATCCTCATGCCTACGTTGAGTACAAACATAACACCCCTGAAGTAAACGTGTGGTGTGGCCTGATGCATGATAAGGTGATAGGCCCATTTTCTTTCGCTGAGCTGTCTGTGACAGCAAACACCTATCTTGACATGTTGGAATTGTATGTAGTGCCACAATTTTCAGTAGGTGTCATCTTTCACCAGGACGATGCTCCTCCACACTACACCACCATTGTTCATGAGTTTCTGGATAGAACATTCCCCCAGCGGTGGATAGGCAGGGGTTCTGTCAAGCCATGGCCACCACGATCCCCGGATCTGACGCCCTTAGACTTTTACTGTTGGGGTTATAAAACAGAGAATCATAAACGTTATTCACTCTGTTACACCTGATGTCCTTACCCGTGTGTGGCAAGAACTTTCACTATCGTTTGGATGTGTGTAGGGCAACAAATGGAGCCCACATCGAACTGCACTGAATAGGTATGAAACTGGAAGAGTTTTCCTTTTATTTGGTGCCAATTTCACTTTTCTATTGTCTTTTGTTGCTTTCCTGTGAAAAGTGCATATGACTTTACGGACACACTGTACTTAAGCTAAACTACAGAGAGAGAAAGAAGTACAGGAAGGAAGGAAGGAGGGAGGGAGGGAGGGAGGGAGGGAGGGAGGGAGGGAGGGAGGGAGGGAGGGAGGAAAGGAAGAAAGGGAGGGACGGAGGGAGGGAGGGAGGGAGGGAGAGAGAGAGGAAGGGAGGGAGGGAGGGAGGGAGGAAAAAAAGTAGAGAGAAAGAAAGGGAGAGAGACAGAAGAAAAGAAAATTCCTAGTTACCAAAAGCAAAGGGGAAGCATAACCAGATCTTTAAGTAGGCAAGCTGACACTATAGTTGCCCAGGGGCGTATTGGAACCAGATGGAGGCTCTAATAGCTAGAAGCTGGGGTTTCAATCTAATACTTGGACAGAGTTGTGGCCTTGGGTCAATAGAGGTAGAAACTAGAAAAACTGTTCACCTGGTCAGGAAAGCTACAAAGAAGTTTGTCATTTTTCAGAGCTATGTGTAGGAAGTGGGAGGAACCTGTCATAAAAAATAAAAATCAAAACTCTAAATCCAGGCATGGCTACCAAGTCTTAATGTACACTACCTATGTGGTATAGGTAGCCTAAGCCAAGAAACTAACTTGATGGGGAACTGGCTATTAACCAATAGAACGCCTTATATGCCTGGTAGAAACAAATACAAAAGTTCTCTGCAGAGTCTGACCAGGCGGTGCCACAGTGTATATAGAGCATTGGACTGGGACACGGAGGACCCAGGTTCGAAACCCCAAGGTTGCCGGCTTGAGTGCAGACTCATCCAGCTTGAGCTCAGGCTCATCTGGCTTGAGTGCAGGCTCAACAGCTTGAGTGTGGGGTCACTTGCTTGAACGTAGGATCATAACACCATGGTCATTGGCTTGAGCCCAAAAGTTCCTGGCTTGAAGCCCAAGGTCGCTGACTTGAGCAAGGGGTCACTCAGTCTGCTGTAATCCCCCACCCCCGGTCAAGGCACATATGAGAAAGCAATCAACGAACAACTAAGATGCCGCAACGAAAAATTGATGCTTCTCATCTCTATCCCTCCTTGTCCATCTGTCCCTATTTGTCCCTCTCTCTGACTCTCTCTGTCTGTCAGAAAAGAAAAAAAAAAAGTTCTCTGCAGAAATCTTTACACAGTACAGGGTGCCTAGGATTTCTATGGAGCATGTTAGAGACACAGCTCTAGCTGAGTATAAACTCATGATTAACAATGAGAAAACACATAGAGAAATGATTGCTCTAGAGAGTCAGAAGACATAATAGAAGGATTCTCAAGAACAATTTGAAAGAAAGAACCTAACAAGTGCATTTTAAATAATTAAGGAGATTTTTTAAGGCATAAAAATTATAATAAAAAAGCTATGAAAAAAGTAGGTGAATTTAAAACAACCAAATGGAATATCTAGACATTTAAGAAAACTTGCTTATCAAAATCAAAGGTATAGTTTATGTCTCAGAAACTGGTTAGATACAAGTAAACAGAGAGTTAGTGAACTGAACTATAGAGCTAAGAAAACTAGCTTAGAATATACTGCTGAGAAATAGAAACCTGAAAAGTGAATGGATTGTAACCATTTATAGTTGATCACACTATAAACAGAAAGACTTTATACAATTATGATATACCCACTAAGAACTAGAAGAGTGAACCAGATTTTTTCACACAGTTAGGTTTGTGCAGCAGGTATCATTTAATTTGGCTCTACCATGTGAAAGTATTTGGGTTAGTTTCCATGCAGTCCAAATGGACCCTAGCAGGCTTAATCCTGGCATCACAGATATATATATTAAAAGACCAGCCAACCTTACATCTGTAGTCAAGCTGTTTGCCTGTATATCTAGGCTAGAAATTCTGCAGGAAGAGAGAAAAGGCATCCTGATACCAGACAAGACCAAGAACCAGAGAAGCCATTGTGAAATTTATTACCACAATCCAGCTAATTAATATATCACCTCATGTAGTTACACTTTGTGTGTGGTTGTGAGTGTGTGTGTTTGTGTGTATGTGTGTGATGAGAGCACTTAACTTCAACTTCATTAGCAAATTTCAACTACTGTATTTCCCCATGTATAAGACAGTCCCATGTATAAGATGCACCTTAATTTGGGGGCCTGAAATTTGAAAAAAAATGTATTACATAAAGCTATTGAACTCAAGTTTTATTCATCATAAAATTCATACAACTCCCCATCACTGTCAAAACTCCCATCCATTAGCTTGTCCTCATCTCTGTCTGAAGATGAATCACTGTCTTCTACAATGAACGCAAAACCAAGCGCAAAAAAGTGGGAAATGCAAGTAAAAAATCTACAACCACTGTATAAGATGCACCCAGTTTTTAGACCCAAAATTTTTCAGGGAAAAATGCACCTTATACATGGAGAAATATGGTATACAATACAGCATTATTTACTATCGTCACCATAACTTATTTAGCTCACATAATTACACCTGTGTACTCTTTGACCAGCATCAAAATCATATTAGGTAACCATAAAAAGACTACTTGTTCCTTAGTTTACACAATTTTTTTAACTAAAAAATCTCTTGAACCAAATGGCTGATTGTTAATACATTGCACATTAATCATTTCCTTTAAGCTAAGTTACAGAGAGGCAAAGAACAAACCCTGGCTTGAATAGAAAGATTACAACCATTCTTGATTACATCTGGCTCATCTTGGTTTACTAGTCCAAGATGAGAAGAGATGGGTCGTTTATTTTTTAAGTCACAAATTTCATTAATATGTATACATGTAAGGTATTGCAAAATGTTAGTACAGTACTTTTTGGTTTTTTAAGTAAAACTCTATTCTATAAATCCAGATGTTAACTAATCTTTATATGGAATTATGCAAATTCAAATTAATACATTTGTTTTCTAATTTGTAATTTAGTAAAAATTACTTTTGCTTGTTTCTGGTAACTGTCCTAACTGACTTATATCTGCTAGATATATTGATATACAGGTTGGGGCAAAAATAGGTTTACTGTTGTTCATATGGAAAATAATACAATAGTTAAATAATAGTACAAAAATAAGCCCTGTGTTTTGGAATCTTTTTGTATTCTTTTTAATTTTTTTAATTTTCATATATTGATTTGAGAGAGAGAGAGACATCGATTTGTTTTTCCACTTATTTATGCATTCATTGGTTGAGTTTTGTATGTGCCCTGACCTGGGATTGACACTCCAACCTTGGCGTATTGAGCCCATACTCTAGTGGCCAGGTAGCTCAATTGGCTAAAGTCTACCTGACCAGGGCAAGTTCTTTATTTCCTGTACTCACAACTGTAAACACACTTTTGCCTCACCCTGCATTGTGATGTCATCGATTGAAGTTGTTTGTTGTTATTGTTGTTTTTACTGGGGAACAAAAGTGGCAGGCAAATGGAAAATCAACTAATATTGAAAGATTGTATCTTATAAGGCAAGGGAATAATGTAAAATGGTATTGCTGAATTTCAGGAAAAGCTTAATTATTGTAAAAGTGAGATAGGTGATTTTATAGTAAAATATAAGAGCAACTACAATAACACAGTATATAATAAAACTGTTTATAGAACTGGTTAATGTATTAACATTAGTCACTTCCTAATCTAAGAAGTAGTTGTGGAGCTGGTGGAGTTTATTGGCTTGGTTTTTAAAATAAATGGAGGCAAGCCAACCCTAGGTTCTGACCTCCTCTTCAGTGATATGAGCATAAATATTAATATGAATCCACAGAACCTTTTTACTATTTATTCTAAAAATATTCTATCATTCTTCAGAGGAAGAGGCTGCTCTAGGTGGTGCTGTTGCAGAATACAGAAGAGAAAAGCAAAAGTATGAAGCTTTGAGGAAGCAGCAGGCAAAGAAGGGAACTTCCCGAGAAGACCAGGTAATTTCACAAACTAAATTTATACATAATCCATTGCCTTTTTGTCATCTTCAAACGTTATCAATGGAGCATAATTTGATTATACATCAGGGGAAGTACTGCCTCTTAGCAACAAAAAATCAAGTGTTTATATAGGTTGGGGTGACAAGGATCTTGGCCACTCATGCAAAGGTTCAAATGATAGAGTTCTTTTTAGATATTGTAGATGAAAAGTGTAAAACTTTCAAGTTTAAATGTGTATTCCTGTATCAGGCACAGGAACCTCATGAAGCCACATATTATCAGATACTCAGGTAGAACCTTAGTCTGTGTGAATATTATAAAATAGAAAAGTGGTGACTGTAAATGATGAAGCGATCTCTTCCGGCCCAGCCTCTCACAAGCTGACTAGCCACCACCACTGGAAATTGTACATTGCCAGCATATGAGGCATTTGATCTACTAGGTGACTTCTACTATAAATATTATTACAAAATTCTGCTTTTTGCAAGTAATTTCTGTATCTTGAAGTAATAATATAGAAAAATTGTCAGAAGTCAAGAATAAAAAGAGAAAAGAGATAGGAAGCTAGTTCAACAATTTGGGAGTCCACCATACACACCATGTAGCCCTTGGCACTCAGTAAAATAAGTCTCCTCAGCAGCCCTTCAAGTTGAAAAGCTAAGGGGAGACCAAATATTTTAATTTTGGTGCTGCCATATATATATATGAGAACATGCCATTTTAGACATAAATAAAATAGGTAAAATAATAACATTTAAAAACTCAAGACTGTTTGAATAAAATAATCTAATTAGGAAGTATTCTACAAATGACACCTAATTACTGATAAAAGAAGAATCATACATCAATACTTAGCATGAAAATAATCATATGGAAAGTTCAAAAAGAAGTCAAGTATAGGAAATTATAATTACAGATAACTAACTTGTACAGTTTTCAAAAAAAATGGAACATCAAATAAAATTAAGAAAAAGTATATTATTAACTTGTTTTAAAATAGTTACACTGTAATGAATATAGTACCAAAGATACTAATGATCATTCTTATTCATGCATTTATTTTTCCCTCCTAGCAAATAATTATTAAGAACCTACCATATACTAATCACTGTATTTGCTGATAAATATAGATACATCCTGCCCTCTCTGAGCTATCAGGGAAAAACACCAGTTAAACAGTACAGTAATCCCAGTAAAAGGAGGTGAGCATTATGACAGCTTCCATGCAGGGAACTATGTAACAGTGTAACACTAGGACCTCGTAACATGTCCTAAGAATCTGGGAATGTCTCCCTGAGAAAACCATTTGTCAGCTGAACTCTGAAGGTTGAATAGGAGACGTGCAGCTAGACAAAAGGAACAATTGTCTTTAATCCCTTTGCAAAGAACTAAAAGATGTTAAATATGACTAGAACATAAATGACAAAGAGGGAAATGATGCTGGAGAGAGAAGCAGAAGCCAGCACATGCAAGATTTACCCGAAGGGCAATGGGCAACCATCTAAAGAAGGAAGTATTACTATCTCATCTGCAATTTGAGAAGAACCCTCCAAACTGGCTGCAGTAAGGAAAATAGGCTGGACCTGGGGCAGGACTAGAGACACTGAGGCCAGCTGGGAGACTCTTACGTGTAGACGTGTATGCAGTCTCCCAAGGCGGGGACCTTCAACACAACTCTTCCGAGCTGCGCAGGCTCAAGCTGTGCTGAAGAGCTGTGCTGTAAGTGGTTGCCATCCACCCTTCAACAGAAGCCTAAAGACCGGTGCCCCGTCAATGCCAAATACAAATGCCACCATGCAGAGATCCTGTCTTCTTCACCCTATATTTTACCCCATCATTTTTGTGATGTTTGCATTTGGAATACAGCTAGAGAAAGCCCTATTTTGAATACAGGAGAAGCGAAGCAAGGCCAAGAGGATGTTTTTTGCTTGTCACAGCCACCCTTCTTTGAGGAAATGCCAGCAGCACATTAACTGGCTCTAGAAACAGACTCTCTTGCCACTTTCAACTCAGGGTGAAACATCCAGGTCTGCGGTAATTTGCTAGGAAGTTTTAAAATTTCATTTCACTAAGAAAGCTCTTTGCTCTTCCATTTTTCTTTATACCCTCAGAAGACATTTCCAAGTATACAAAATTCCACCATTACAAATTGATGGAGTTTACTTTTAAGAGATAGATGATAGATAGACAGATGTGCATATGTAGATATATGTTTATATAATACAGGTATATTAACACACATAGAAACGCATAAAATGTCAAAAATGGATATGTGAGTAATAATATAATAGATACTTTTATTTTGCTTCGTTTTATTTTCTGATATTTCTACAATAAACCTTGGTTTTTTTCATTTGTTTTTGTTTTTTGTGTTTGTGGTTTATTTTGTGTGACAGAGACAAAGAGAGGGACAGATAGGGACAGACAGACAGGAAGGGAGAAAAATGAGAAGCATCAGTTCTTCATTTCAACACCTTAGTTGGTCATTGATTGCTTTCTCATATGTGCCTTGACCAGGGAGCTACAGCAAAGCGAGTGACCCCTTGCTCAAGTCAGCGACCTTGGGCTCAAGCTGGTGAGCCTTACTCAAATCAGCTGAGCCCGCGCTCAAGTCAGAGTTCTAGCAGTTTTGAACCTGGATCCTCTGCGTCCCAGTTCAGTGTTCTATCCATTGCACCAACACCTGGTCAGACACAATAAAAGTTTATAAAGAAAAAGGTTTATTTTAATAAATAACGTTTAAAAGCAAGGGATGCATTCTTTATCTATTAACATTGTTTGAAGAGCTTAGTTCTATAATTACTACTCAAGAGATGGATGTAATATCTAAACTCTAACACACCAGACAGCCCTCAGAATGCTTATGAGGATATTCTACAAGAATTTATAGTTTTTCTCTCAGATTCATTCAGCAGCTATGGTAATATACGTATTTTCTTTTAGCTGTTGTCCATGTGGACATTAAGTTTTGCAGAAACATATAAGGCACATTTTGCTACCATTTTTAGTATTAAATACCTTTGTTTCTATTTTGGCACCACCTGTCTTTATTGAGCATAGGTTCTAGACCAGGGGTCCCCAAACTACGGCCCACGGGACGCATGTGGCCCCCTGAGGCCATTTATCTGGCCCCCACCGCACTTCTGGAAGGGGCACCTCTTTCACTGGTGGTCAGTGAGAGGAGCACAGGATGCATCCACACCCATAGTTCCCATTGAAATACTGGTCAGTTTGTTGATTTAAATTTACTTGTTCTTTATTTTAAATATTGTATTTGTTCCCTTTTTTTTTTTTTACTTTAAAATAAGATATGTGCAGTGTGCATAGGGATTTGTTCATAGTTTTTTTATAGTCTGGCCCTCCAATGGTCTGCGGGACAGTGAACTGGCCCCCTGTGTAAAAAGTTTGGGGACCCCTGTTCTAGACCAACAAAATCTTAATTTTTTTATCAACTGTGGTTTCAATGGTATTTGTCCGAGCCCAGTAATTAATTGTGACTCCTTACTCTGTTATTCACATACTGAACTATCACACAACTTTTTTCTTATGAAATGTATTTTAGTACTGAATTCCATGTATCAATATTTTAATTAGAGACTTGATTTTTATATATGAACATTACTTTATACTGTTTCCTAATTGCATACTTTTTTTGAACTGTAGAATAAAAACCTTTTTTCTAACTTCTGTTCTCTGCTCACATTCAGAAGCAAACTTAAAAGTACAGCCGGGAGACAATGTGATTGTCAGGTTGTAAGCACTCGTTTCTTCCTCCACAAAGGGTGTAGGGCCAAACAAGAATCAGAGGAATAATCTTTTTATTTAAAAAAAAATCCTTGACATGATATTATATCTTCCTTCTTTCACTTCACAACAGATTGTAACACTTCACATATACAGTTTTTTATAACAGGCTCAGAGCATAGTCATTGCTTTTTACCAAATTTATCTACTCTTTTTTGGTAGCCATTTATGCTTCAGTTTTTCTGCTCGGGTGACTGCTGCTGCAGTGCACACCTTTTGCGTAAGCCATTTTCTGTGTTCTAGATCATTTTTCTACATGTATCCCCAAGGTTGGAATTACTGAACCAAAGGGAATGATCATCTTAAAGTTTCTAATGCAATCTTCTAAAAATACCACAACAGAGTATCCATCTCCCAACAGTGACTGTGTTCATTTATTACACCTTCCCCCAACATTGATATTTTTACATTTTTATAAATTTGTCCAATGAAAATTATTATCGTTGGTGTTTTGTTTTTGATTTTTACATAGCTTAATGAAGTACCTCCCTGTCTTGTACACATTGAAATATTAGCTGTTAATAATAAGCACACATTAAAATTTAAGTATCTTCTACAGTGTGTCCATAAAGTCATGGTGCACTTTTGACCGGTCATCCGGTCAGAATTGTACCATAACTTTACGGACACACTGTATATAAGCAAATTTATGCTCCCCAAGTAAGAAAATAATCATGTATCTCTGAGGTAGAGTATCAGTGCAAAAGCAAATAGGGTAAGGTCAAGGTTTGCGACTATCAATCACCTTTGCAGCTGGATGGCAGTTTTGTTATTTTCCTTCAAACCTAAAAAATTATCTAAGTGTGTTACATCCTGATAGGATTTATTTCAAAAAGAATGTGTCTCTTGTAAAATTACACTTATCCCCATCAGAAAATCTAGCAGTCTTTTTCTTCTTTCAGACCCTCGCGCTGCTGAACCAGTTTAAATCTAAACTCACGCAAGCAATTGCTGAAACTCCTGAGGAGAGCATTTCTGAAATGGAAATAGAAGATGATGAAGGATGGTAAGGGCTCTGATTTCTTTATATTCACTGTGAACAAACCCGCTCAGAACAGAGACGCTGTTAGGACGTCTCCACTGCATCATCCCGGTCTTTCAGACCTGACCTTCTCTCGTACCCTCACTGTTATCAGGCCTCAACACCCTTTCCTTCATTCCACTGCAGTAAGCATTTATCGACTGCTTGGTGTGTCCCCAGCGTTGTGCTAGGCAGTACAGAATACATAAGAAATATAGGACACTCTTCCTGCCCTAAGTAACTTTCTAGTATTGTGGTCAAGATTAAGACTCACATTGAACAACTAAAAAACAGCCTTAAAAGATCAAAGTTATTAATTTTTTACATTTTCCCACACACATTTTAGAACTCAGTAATACATTTCATAAACCTACTAAGTTCCTCTTCAAATTTATGGCCTACAGGATCATAGTAATACATGCATAGTTAACTTATTTTTATCACTGGATATTTTTCAGCTGTTGAAGACACTGATAAAAAATAAATGAATTAAAGACTTACTTGTATGTGTCCTGTGCTTAGCACTTTATCCTGCACTGGCAAAAAGAGGAAAAAAGGGATAAGAATCGTGTTTTCCCTTATCATACTATTCTGCCCTCCAGCTGACTCCACATGTGGTTTATCAGGCCTCCCTACACCCACCTGCCTCCTCCCACTGCATGCTGGCACAGGCACATTGCTGCTATAAGCCAGTGGGTCACCCCCACACGTGAGTCAGCCTTGGAGCCTCTGAACTGTCACATGTGCCATTACCCCCACCCAGGATCCTCACTCCTCTCTGCCAAGCAGCATCTCTTGCCTATTTCAGAACTCTGGTCAATACCCCCGTCCTCCTGGAAAGCAGTCTGCAAGATTTGTTGAGCTGGGTGGAGAAAGGAGGGCTGGGACACACATTAAAAAAAGAAATGAAAATGCTCATTAAGAAAACATTTAAGCCAGTAAGACTCAGTCAGCAACTGTATATAACTTTAATCAAAAGGCCTGAGGGGAGGATGATTTAAATGGTGAATCCTACCTACCCTAGGACCTGGAAAGTACTTCTGTATTTCTCTATATATAGTTTCTGTGTGATTTGGGTTATGATGCCATATTTTTTATGAAACTCTGGGTCTCTTTTAATAAGTATGTATTATTTACTTATTTATACTTAAATTCTAAGTTGCTTAAAGACAGAAGCTGCCAAAAGTGAAGGTTCAGTGAGTGTTGATGGACCCACAGAAATAGATGCACATTGCATAGCATAGAACCTTCTATTTTGTATATGGCTAGACAGGTTTAGTTGTATTTTGGATTCCTTGAATGTCTCAAAATATCCTTCAGATGTTTTGGGTTCAGTCACCACACTAAAAATATATATATATATATATTTTGCCAAGTCCTCTTCCCCTTGTTTTTGAATCCATATGCATTTTTTAAGGGAATATTATCTGTGTGCTTCTGATTCATTTACACTTAACTCATCAAGAGGGTGTTTTGTAAGAGCCGTTTGATGCCCAATAAGTTTTTTTAACATTTTTATAAGTCATTTAAGTCCTTTTTTATTGAACAGGAAAGTCACCAACAAATTTAAACCCAGAAGTTCCATTTGAAACTCATAACCCACAGGATTCAAATTTACTTTCCGCTTGGCAAGGCCGTGGAACTTCCAAAGTCAAAGTCTCTTCCTGGACCCTGCGGTTCAGTATTTCCTCATTTTGAATTCCGCATTAGCTTCAGCTATCAATTAGCGTTTTTAAAAATGTAATTCTTATTCTTGACATGAGTTCACAATTCAGTCTCTGTTCTAACATGCTCATTAGAAAATTAAACAAATAGGAAAACTTCACCAGATGGGGTGGGAGGTCATTGGTCAGTGATGTTGGCCAGTTCTCAGAGAACAAAAATCAGTGGGAACAGAGAGGGAAACAGGCAAAGGAGCCATCAGTGTGCCTTCAGTGGATTCAGTCCTGCTTTGAATTGCAGTCTCCTGCACAGAAAACTCAGAACTCGACGCTGTGTGCCTGCACGTTTGTTTTTTTGTTGTTGTTGTTGTTTTTTGGTATTTGTTTTATCTGACACCTAAATAAAATACCTATTCAAGGCACTATATTAGAATCATACGTAATACCTGGACCCTTATATAATGCCCTTTTATTGCAACATAGACTAGTGAAATTCTGTGAGCTGATAGCCAACAGCATCATTTCTGTTCATGAATAAACCCGCTCAGCTTTATCAAGTCTCTAGTGATTCAGATCATCTCTCATAATGTATATTTCACTCAGAAAAGAAGTAATATTCAAAATGATTTATAGCAAATATTATGAGTACATGGCATGTGCATGTGTGTTGTACATAAATTACATGGCTTCCAGAGTATTGTGTAGGTCACAGTTGCCGCTTTTCTCAGGAGTGAAAGTCAGCCAGCGCTGTACTACACTGTCAGGGTCTGTTATCTGAGGTAAAATGATTGCTTCTAAGACATTTTTATGTGTCCGCATGAGTGACCACACATTGAGGGATCATTTTCATTTTCTGTCAAGATAGAAACCATTACCAATTTGTTATGTTTTCTTTTCCTTGGCAAACTTTTCTACTCACATTTTTGGCTGGGCTGCTGTATTGGCATAGTAGACGCAGACATTTGGGTACCATTCGGCAGCATTCTATTTTTTATGCAAAAAAGAAGTGGGAGAGGGAAAGAAAGAAAAGAAATATGATTCTATTGTAAATACTATATATGGTGTTTGATAATTATTCCCAGATTTCACTGTCTAACAAAGCATTTAAAGAAGTGTTATTAGTAGATCTAAGCTAAAATGCAGGATAGACATTATTCACTCAAAATTACTAGGATTCTTCCCTTTGTTGGGACACATACTGTCAGTACTTGGTGGCAGTGATGGGCACCGGATTCCAGTGTAGCAGCAAGGGTCTGTTTGCCACTACATTCCTTCTCCCCACAGCATTATACTCTCATATAGGATCTTTCTTCAAGCATGGATTTTATAAAACCGATTAGATACTGGAGTCATCAGCCAAAGGATTCATATGACCATGTGGATGAAGTCCATATGTCATTTTGGGTTTGTTTACATAAAGCTTGGTTAGCTCCCAGAACAGTTCTGAGAGAGCTGTGTCTGACAAGGCAGTCGGGAGACTTATAAAAAAGAAAGCCACCTGCTCCTTATGCAACAAAATCAGCATTCCAAGAACAGAAGAAAAATTAAATCTATGAGAGTATATTGCAGTCCTGTGAACCTTAACTAGTCACTACTATGTTGCACTAAAAATTCTTTCCAGACAGTTAAATGTAAGATTAACCTCAAACTTTACAACAAATATACATGAAAAATAATGCACAAGGGAGGTCTGTCTGCCTCCCTCCCTCCTCCTCTTTCTCACTCTCCCTCCACCGCTTTCCATTGTATTTACTATATTCAGTATAATAAGAGTTAGAAATATGCTGACTATTGTGTTGTTGCCTCAAGTCAACATTTTGATATTTTTATTATATAAGAAAAATATGCTTACTATAGAAAACCAGAATAGTGACTCCTTAAAAAAAAATAAAAATCACCTGTGATCCAAATTTCAATAATAAAAACTGTCAATTTATACATGTACGTACCCCTCCAGATATTTTTATGCATGGACAGAGTTAAACAGAAATGAGATCATGTAATGCTACAGTTTCATAACTTGCTTTTTTCCCTCAGCAATATTGTAGTAAATACTTTTTTTTGCTATACTGTTTTATGGCCATGTAGTATTCCAAAATATGAGGAACCACAATTTCATGTTGTTCATATTGTTCAACTTCATGTTGGATATTAAGGCTCTTTCCAGTATTTTTTTTTAATACACAACATTGTAATGAACATCCTTGTATCTTTGTTGTTGCCAATTTTTTCAGGATAAATTTCTAAAACTGGAATTCTTAGTCAGTGGGTATGCATGTTAGGCTTGTGAAAAATATTTTCAAATGACCCTCCCAAATGTCATTCCAATTTATACTCCCAAGTAAATATCATTTTTATGACTTGCTTTTAGGGCTATTAGTAACTCAAGACTTAATTAAGGTACTTTGCAGTGCTTAATGAAAGAGAGTAACATTTTAGGAGAAATTCTTTGCCTTTGCAAACTTTTTAAAAATACAAACAGTCTGATTTACTTCTGTTTTTAATAAAACTGGTACAAATTTCAGTGGAATTCTTCTCAAAATCTTCAGCACTGAGTAAGCTTGTTCGTGGTTCTGAAAAACTCTCCTCCACAGAATAATCCTACAGGTTTTTTGAAGGTGCCTTTTATTATATTGAGGAAGTTCCCTTCAACTTCTAGTATGCTGAGAGTTTTTAACATGAATGATTTGAATTTTGTCAAATTAAATTTTGTGTGTTAATTGATATGATCATGTGGTTTTTCTCGTTTGACTGAACAGAGTAACACTCACTGATTTCCAGAGCTTGAGTGGCCCCGCAGCCACGTAATAAACCCCACTTGGTCATTGTGTATTTTTCTTTTTCTTTTTGCTGAGTTAAAATTGCTAATACTTTGTTGATGATATCTGTGTCTATGCTCCTGAGGGACACTGCTCTATAGTTTTCTGGTTTTGGTAAGGATATCAGGGTAATGCTGGCATCATAAAATGAGGGACATGTTTTCTTTTCTATTTAAAAAAAAAAAAAAAGAATTGTATAAAATTGGTGTTATTTCTTCTTTAAATATTCGGTAGAATATGCCAGTGAAACCAGATGAATCTGAAGATTACTTTTTGAGAAAATGATTTTAATAGACTTTATTTTTTTAATGCAGTTTTAGGTTCACAGCAAAATTGCGAAGTACAGCAAGTGTTCCTATTATTCTCCCTGCCTGCTCTCCACCCCCTACATATACAGCCAACCCGACTACAACATCCCGTACCAGAGTGGTACATTTGTTACAATTGATGAACCTATATTTTACACATCATTATCTCTCAAAAGCCATACATTAGGGTTCACTCTTAGTGTTGTATATTCCATGGGTTTGGACAAATATAAAATGACATGTATCCACCATTCCAGTATCATACAGAATTGTTTCACCACCTTAAAAATTCTCTATGCTCTGACTACTCACCCCCCCTCTCCCCTAACACTGGCAACCACTAATCCTTACACTGTGTCTATACTTTTGCCTTTTCTAGGATGTCATATAGTTGGAATCATACATAATGTAGCTTTTATAAATTGTCTTCTTTCATTTAGCAATATACATTTAAGTTTCCTCCATGTCTTTTCATGACTTCTTTTTAGCACTGAATACCCCACTGTCTGGGTACAGCAGAGTGTATCTGTTTACCTACTACAGACATCTTGGTTGCTTCCAAGTTTTGGCAATTATGACTAAAGCTGCTATGACACCATATGTAGATTTTTGTGTAAACCTAAGTTTTTGCATAAATACCAAGGAGCGTGATTGCTGTATCATATGCTTAGTTTTGTAAGGAACTGCCAAACTGTCTTCCAGAATGGCTGTACCATTTTATATCTCCACCAGCAATTAATGAGAGTTCCTGGTGCTCCACGTTCTCACTGGCATTTGGTGTTGTCAGTGTTATGGATTTTGACCCTTCTAATAATAGACGTGTAGTGGTATCTCACTGTTGTTTTAATTTGCAGGCCTATGATGTTGATCATCTTGTCAACATGCCATTTGTCATCTGTGTATCTACTTTTGGTGAGGTGTCCACTAAGGTTTTCTGTCCACTTTTTAATCAAGTTGTTCATTTTCTTATTGTTGAGTTTTAAGTGTTCTTTGTATATTTTGAATAACAATCCATTATCAGATGTCTTTTGCAAATATATTCTCCCAGACTGTGGCTTTTCTTATTATTCTCTTGGGGGGGTGTGTGTGTGTGTGTGTGTTTTCTTGATTTTTTTTCAAAACTATTTTGTTTTAGTTCCAGGTGTACAGCATAGTGATTAGACAATAATATACTTCACAAGCTGTTCTCCTCAATATTTCTAGTGCCCACCTGGCACCACACATAGTTATTACAATATTACTAACAGTATTCTCTATGTTGTATTTTACGTCCTCGTGACTATTCTATAACTACCAGTCTATACTTCTCAATCCCTTCACCTTTTTCATCCAGTTCCCATCACCTCTCCCATTTAGCAGTTTTTCAAAGAGCAGAAATTTTAATTTTAATGAAGTCCAATTTATCCATTATTTCATTCATAAATCACCACTTTGGTGTTATCTAAAAAGTCATCGCCAAAACCAAGGCCACATAGGTTTTCTTCTGTGTTATCTTCTAATAGTTTTATTCTTTTACATTTTACATTTAGGGCTATGATCCACTTTAAGCTAACTTTTGTGAAGGGTCTAAGGACTGTGTCTAGATTTTTTTTGCTTGTGAAACATTTTTATTTTCACAGACTTTTTATTTTAGCATATATTTAGAGGTACTTTTATGTGATTTTAAATCTCATTTTTTTAATGAAATCTCATTTTTTAACACCACTGGTTAAGTATATTTTTAGCCAATTATAAGTTACTCAGATTAATTAATAAAATTATATGAAATAAATGCGTAGAAGTCACTTTACTTGACTTTAAATTAAATATTCATCCTTTTTTATGCCTTTTTTGCTCTTACTCTTTTACCTGTAGTAGTGGGTAAAGGTGATTCTGGATTCCACCAATTCATTCTTGAAGCCAATATTTGCATATGCTATACAGTTGACCTTTGAATGCTTGGGTTTGAACTGCAAGAGTACACTTAACATGCAGATTTTTTCCCAATATATACAGTCAGCCCTTTTCATTTGCATCCTCGGGTTCAACCAATCATGAATTGAAACAGCATTTTTTCATTACCAATCGCAGTTTCCTGACCATGGGTTTCGAACCATGGAACAAAAATATTGCTTTTGCTCTGAGCTTGGTTTAATTCACAGATGTGTAGGACCAATTGCAATTGAGTTTTAAGGGAGTCAAAAGTTATATAGATTTTTGACTGTGTGGTGTTGGCATCCAACCCCCTCGGCATTGTTCAAAGGTCAACTGTATTTCAGGCACCTTAGTAGAACCTTTTCAGGATCTTCTTTCATTAACCCTCATAAGAACCTCATGGGGCTCGTCAGTTAGGGACCAGTTGACGAGGATTTCTTACAACTCTATCATTTGATTAGTATTATTTCCATTCTATAAATGAGGAGACTAGACTCAAGGAAATCAGGTTATTTGCGCAAAGATCACACAGAAGTAAATGGTGAGATTGTAGGTCATACTTAAAGAGCCCATGTGGCTTCCAGAACACCAGCTTTTACTAACAGTGTTTTCATTTGAAGTAATAATCAGCAGGATAAGAAAAAATAATTCAACTTGACTTTTAGAGACTTTTGATTCTAAGTATCTATCTTCTGGACCTGGTTACAGCATCTGTCACCTATTCTCATCTTTGCAATACTTCCCACATTCCTTTTAAGAAATGCACCATCCTGAAGGTTCTCTGTCATCCCACGTATTGAATTATCTCCTAAGTGGACAGTGGGTGTTCAATTAGACTGCCTGGGTTCAGAGCCCTGCTCTGACAGTGACGGCTGGATGACCTGAGCCAGCAACCTCTCTTGCAAGATTCAATTTCCTCACCTGTAAAATTGAGCTAACAATACCTACATCAGAATTATTATTAGAATTGAGATAATTCACGTCATGTTGTCAACACAGTGCCTGATTCTGAGGAATGCTCAGGAAATATTAGGTGTGAGAGAAGGAGGAGGATGCAGGGTAGTACTGTAGTATTGGAAGGCTTGACACATTCCTCAAGCAGCACAAACTAAACATTCTAAATTTAAATTGGCAGAATGTTAGTTACACAGTCCTCTTGTAATAACCTCAAAGAAAAATATATAAAGAAAAGGTGAATGTTAATATACTTCAGATATGTTATCTATGACCAAGAAGGAATGTAAATATATTCATTAAATTTGCTAGTGCTCAATGGTTGTATTTTAAAATTTGTTGAGAAAAAGAGAAAAGTATAGTAAAGCAGGTTGTTTAGCTGAATGAAGATTATAAAATGCTTAGGCTTGCAGAGTTTAGTGAATATAAATTTAGCAATCATGGAGAAAGAGGAGAGGAAAGGACAAGATGACCTTTTCTATGCTAGGAATATACTATTAGAGATTTTGAACCCTCTTTACAATTTATTTTTCTTTTTTAATATACAGCATTTTGGAACAGTTAAAAGCTATGTAGGTATAAGTGGTTTATTTCTATTAGAAAGAAAGTTTAGAGAACAAGGGTCCTTGGGATTAGCACAATATAGTAAAAAGTCATATCACCATGGTAATTCCAGATAACAACAAAGCCAGTACGAAATGAAAGTTGCCATTGTCACAAGCAATCAAGAAAGTATCAACAAGCACTCTAGTACTTTAACCATATCTGAAAGTTAGATGATGCTACAAACATAATAGAAAAGACAAAGTAGTGAGATTCCAGGTGAAATTTAGTGAAAGAAGATGTGTAACTTGTATGTAGTTCTTTGTATTTCTTTAAAGGCAGTTTTAAACAATGTGCCATTTTTAATAGAGTTATTTAATTAATACTAATTGTCATATTGAGTTTTTAAATAACCTAATCTGTGTTTATAATGCATGTTCAATATATAAAACATTGAAAAAGAACAAGAAAAAAAATCTCTAGTAATTTTATGTCCCACAGATAATCATCATTAGTGCTTTTTATCTATCCTTATATATTTATATAGAAACTTTTCCAAACTTGAAAAATTCATCCAATTTTTATTATAAGCCTTCAACAGTGAATAATCCAGTAATTAAATATTTTGCAAATTCACTGTTATTTCCTTATGCTAAAGGAGTAAAGCTGCTGAGTCAAGTATGTTTTTTTCAAAAAATGTTTTGCTGTATAATTTAAATATAAGCAAACATTTTGATGAGTTTTGACTAGTGTACACACCCACGTAAACAACCCCACACCAGGATATAGAACATTTGCCTCACTCAGTAAGTTGCCTCCAGCCAGTCCCCCCTCCACCCGCCACTCTGATTTCTGTCAGCTCAGGTATGCCTTTGATGACATTTTTGGTAGATTGCCTTCCAGAAAGTTGAATCATGTATACTTGTACCAACGGTGAATGAAGTTGCTGGTTTCTTCTTATTCTAGGTGTTATGTGAGTATGTTTTGTTGTAATATATCACAGGTAACAGATATAAATATACCAATCTTTGCCAGCTTCTACTTTGTATTATTTTGTGTTTCTTTGTTAACTGGTAAAGTTGAACTTTTAAAATGTGTAAAGTTGACCATTTATATTTCATTTTAGTTGTGATTGTGGTTGTTAACTGTATAGTCTAATATGATTATGTATCTCGTTGATTTACAAAAAGCTCTAAAATATTAAACTAAAACTCTAAAATATTGTTTTTGTTTTAAATATTTTTACAAGTTTGTCATTGCCTTACAATTTGTTTATGGAGTTTTTTGTTCTGTTCTGTTTTTAGCATGAAGTTTTAAATTTGCATTGCCAAATCTCAATCTTTTCTCATGTTTTCCACCCAGTGTCATTCTTCAGGTCTTATTAATCCCAGGATTATATAAATACCTAGTTTTATCTTTCTTTAGTATTTTTATAGTTTTGTTTTTCCTTTATTTTGACATCTTTAATCCACATGGAATTGATTTGGTGTATTACATTAGGTTAATATCATAACTATATTTTTTTCCAAATTACTAACCACCACAATTGAATAATCTTGTTTCCTCACTGATATCAGATGTGTCCTTTACCCAATAAGGCCTTACATCTATTTTTCAGTTTTATTATCCTACATAGATTTTTTTTTCTATTCATGTGTCAATTCCTTACCGCTAAATTATTGTAACAGTATAATACTATGCAATAATGTGGTAAGCAAGGTGTACTTTTATTGTTCAACACATTTTTACTTTAAAAGCTTAAGCGGCTGAATAATGTGCTATAATTATTTTTTGTTAGTTAACCACACCTGGAAAAAGCTTAGACAATTGGCCATGGAGTCAATAAAAAGGGCCCATTATTTAACAGGTGGCTGGTACCTGAATTATGGCCCTAGTGCCAAAAAGGAAATAATCAGTCTTTAGACGAACCCTTTACCTTCAAAGTGATGGAAAAGATCACATGTGGAAATTAAGTGGCATGAGGAATAAAAAAGAACAAAATCTAGGATATTTGATTGCTATTTTCTGCTGTAGGTATATAAATGTGTTTTGAGAAGTTTGATCAGATTGTTTTCCATCTCTCTGGTATTGAACAAAAAGCACAAAGGATTAACAAAGTCATAGACAATCTCTTACTTTCATTTTATATTATGTGAACCCCCAGGAGATCTAGGATGGCTACATACAAAAATCCTTTTTAATGCAAACCACAAAGATCCTTTTCCAAAGACGTTTATTAATAATCTTTCTATTTCCTGTTGTCATTTTGAATTGTCCATATTCCTTCTCCTTTTGGCTATTAATGCAAATAATCAAGTTAAATGTAATAATATTGTTCTGTTTCTTGAGTGCTGATAATTCAGTTGACCATGATAAGTAAAATTTTGGGCTTGAGCTATTTTTAGTAAAGATAAAAATTATAGTAAGAAGCTAACTTTTACTGAACATTTACAAAGCACCTATCTTTTTTAAACATTTAAATTAGGTATCATTAGTATGCCCAAATTATATGACAAGAATCTGAGACACAAAAATATTAAATAACTAAGGTCAATATCTCATAGCTAGAAAGTTGTAGAACTCAGAAATAGTTAGGTATGCTTGGCTCAACAGTGTGATTTTGTTTGCTTTTGAAGACATAATCTCTTTTGATTTTGTACTGCAACAATAAAGTAGTGCTATTGGGGGTTTTGTTGTTGTTGTTATTTTTGTTTGTTTGTTTGTTTTTTGGGGGGGTTGGTATTTTTCCCAAGTGAGAAGCAGGGGGAGGCAGACAGACAGACTCCCTCATGCACCCGACCAAGATCCACTCAGCATGCCCACCAGGGGGTGATGCTCTGCCCATCTGGAGCTTTGCTCCACTGCAACCAGAGCCATTCTAGCTCCTGAGGCAGAGGCCATGAAGCCATCCTCAGCAGCAGAGCCAACATTGCTCTAATGGAGCCTTGGCTGTGGGAGGGGAAGAGAGACAGAGAGAAAGGAGATGGGAAAGGGTAGAGAAGCAGATGGGTGCTTCTCCTGTGTGCCCTGGCCAGGAATCAAACCCGGGACTTCCACACTCTGGGCCAACGCTCTACCACTGAGCCAACTAGCCAGGACAGTGCTATTGTTGTTTTAAATTATAGTTTAAACAAGTGACTTCAGGACTTTATTAACTCTTGGTCAAAAATTGTCTAGCCCTCTTTATATTATGGAAGATGTCAAGTCCATATTTCTAATATTATAATCCTTGTATTATTTGAAGAATTAAAAATCAGTCTGACCAGGTGGTGGCACAGTGGATAGAACATCGGGCTGGGATGCAGAGGACCCAGGTTCAAAACCCTGAAGTTGCTGGCTTGAGCGTGGGCTCATTCAGTTTGAGCATAGCTCACCAGCTTGAACAAGGGGTTACTCGGTCTGCTGTAGCCCCTGGTCAAGGCATATATGAGAAAGCAATCAATGAACAACTAAGGTACCGCAACAAAGATGCTTCTCATCTCTCTCCCTTCCTGCCTGTCCCTATCTGTTCCTCTCTCTGACTCTGTCACACACACACACACAAAAAATCAAAAATTATTTAAAAGTTTTGCTTAACTTGAACAGGAAGTTTCTGCCACACTTGCCCATCATTTTTCATGGAAATGTGAATAGTAGAGTGGTTATGAGTATGGGATTTGCAGTCAAATCTGAATTTGAATCCCAGCTTTGAAATTTACTAGCTGTGCAATCTCAGGCAAATTATATAACCTTTCCAAGGCTGTTCTTTTAATGTGTAAACTGGGAATAATAATAGTATCTTGCTGGCAGGTTAGTTTGTGGATTAAATGAGATGCTTTTTTTAAAGGATATAGCAGGATGTCTGGAACAATCAGTGCTCAATAAATGTTTTATTGTTCTCACCCACAATGTTGTCACTGATATTTAAGAATTTATTTCTCTAGATTTGACTACTGTTAGTAGATCCATCAAGATAATGATTGAAATTTACATTATTTCTATAATGTGTGACAGTTCCTATGACTTTTTCTTGGTTAACTCAGTGAAAATTGCAATGGTTAATGTTAGTTTCTATCATAATTCTTAACATTCTCAAATAAAATAATTTTGAGATTTGAAACTTTTACAGTGAGTAGTAATTTCTCATTAATACTCCTCATTAATACTGTTTTTTTCCCATGAGGCTAGTACTAAAAAGAAAAGAGAAGACATCAATTATGAATGTAATTTAAATAGAAAGCAAGATAATACCATCACTTTGGAGAGCATAGAATTATAAGCTCAGTGTAATGTAAATGTTTTGCTTCCCTTCCTCTCTCAGCCAAGTTCTAAAGTAGTGATAACAGGAACAAGAAGAAATGTGATCATCTACCAGGTCTCCTAATTGGTTCATTTCATACAGGAGCATAAATAAGGCTGCAGAAGACCAGCATGGTTTTCATAAATAGGTCTGTCAGAGTTGCTGACCTTGGAAACTTGATGATTTTAATTCTAAGCCCTCTATTCAATGCCTGACATCACCTCTTTTTCTGTCGTTTTTCTTCAACCAGAAGAAAAACGCATTGACTCTACTTTCATATAGTTTGCCCTGAAATAAGTTGCTCTCACATTAGGGAAGTTTGTGATAAATAATAAGTTACACAATAATAAGATTTCTGTATTAGTTCATTAAGTATAACTAATGTACCATACTAATATAATATAGTAATAATAGAGAAAATTTGGGGATATAAGGGAGCTCCGTATTGTCTGCTTAATTTTTTGATAAAACAAAACCTCTTTTATAAAATAAATCAATTTTCTTTTTAATTTTTTTAGTGAGAGGAAGGGAGGCAAAGACAGACTCCCACATGTGCGCCTACCAGGATCCACCCAGCAAGCCCACTAGGGGGCAATGCTCTGCCCAGCTGGAGCCCTTGCTCCATTGCAACAGGAGCCATTTTTTAGTGTATAAGGTGGAGGCCATGGAGCCATCCTCAGCACTTGGGGCCAACTCCCTCCAATCAAGCCATGGCTGCAGGAGAGGAGCAGAAGAGAGAGAGAGAAGCAAGAGGGGGAGGGGTGGAGAAGCAAATGGGGACTTCTCCTGTGTGCCCTAGCCTGGAGTCGAACCCGGGACATCTATACGGTGGCCCAGTGTTCTACTATTGAACCAATCATACCGGGATAGTAAAATAAATCAATTTTAAAAAGTAAATAAATTTTGAGGAATATTTTTCCCAGTCAGATGCCATAATTATAGTACATAAAGCAATGGGATATTGTACAGGATAGATTGTTCAAGAAATGAGGCTGAAATAAGTTGGTAGTTATTTGGGGAAAATAATTAGTTAGAACTTTATTTGACCTACTATACCAAAATAAATTTTTAAATTGACAAAAGATGAACAAGGACAACAGAACTATAAAAATGCTAGAATAAAATATAGGTGGATATTTACATGGTCTTAATATGAAGAAGACCTTCTTAATTAGACTTCAAAGATAGAGACCTTAAAGGAAGAGACTGCTCACTATTACTATATTAAAAAGTATAACATTTTATATGGAAGGGAGGAAAGGGAAAAGAGGGGGGAGTCAACGGAGAAATAAAGGAGATTGGAATCTCAGCTACCTCTCTCTCACACACGCATACACACACAATTAAATGACAAACTAGAAAATATATTTGCGATTTTGTGATGAATAAGGATTTATATTTTATTTTGTTTTGTTTTGTAACAGAGAGAGGGACAGATAGGGACAGACAGACAGAAAGGGAGAGAGATGAGAAGCATCAATTCTTTGTTGCGGCACCTTAGTTGTTCATTGACTGCTTTCTCATATGTACCTTGACCAAGGGGTTACAGCAGAGCAGGTGACCCCTTGCTCAAGCCAGTGATTTTGGGCTCAAGCCAGCAACCCTGTGCTCAAGCTGGTAAGCCCACGCTCAAGCCGGATGAGCCTGCACTCAAGCCAGAGACCTTGGGGTTTCAAACCTGGGTCCTCCGTGTCCCAGTCTGACACTCTATCAACTGTGCCACTGCCTGGTCAGGCAAGGATTTATATTATTGATATATTAAGAATTCTCACCAATCTGTAAGAAAAAGATGAATGTACCATTTTTTTACCACGGGTAAAGGACACAAACATACCTATCACAAAAGAAGAAATACAAATAGCCAAAAAAAAACCATTGTGGGTAGTGGAATGAATATAACTATATTAATCAAAACAAAATGAGGCACTTCTGTTGACACGAATGTGAAATGGTAGATCCTTTCTGAAGGGAAGTAAGACCAAAAATATGAAGTGCCTTAAAATCTACAAATCTTTGTTCTAAAAATTCTACTTGTAGGAATTGATCCTGAGCACTGGTAAAAATTCTCTATTACTAGTAACATAAATGCCTTATTAAACAAGAAATGAGAAATTTATCTGCACAGGAAGCTTATGGAATAGGGGTATGGCACAGCTGGGTCAGAGAATTTATCAATGTCATCAGTCTCTCATTTTTCTGTCTCTTGACTCTATTTTCCTCTCAGTTGAACTAATCTATAGGCAGGCTTCCTCCACAGGATGGCAGAGATGGCCTCGAGAAGCTCTAGGCTTATATTTCCATTCTGGACAACCTAGTAGTTTCAGACTAAGTTCGTGAGTCAATTCTGTTTGACCTCACTGAATTCAAATGCCCATGCCCTTATCCAATGACTGGTTATTCTAAACAGAACCATACCAAGTGTCCTCTTCCTGGGACAAGGATAGGGGTGTTATCCCACTTCAACCACATGAACTGGGAGTTGGGAAAGTTTATATTGAAAAGAAAAGAAGATTCTTTTTACCAAAAGAAAGAATGCTAGAATGCTGAACTAGACCAAAGAAATAAGGTATTTACTACAAATTTAAAAATCCAAATATTTATTATTCACATTGATATTATTTGATGCATAGTTTATAAAGTTGGAAATTTGAACAGACTTAAGAACCCTAAATTATGGGTTTGACTGTAATTTATAGGATCAAATATACTACAACACAATGAATAAAGTGATACAGATGTCTAGTTATTTGTGTAAAAGATGTTTGTGGTGTAGTCGGGTATGAAAAGCAATTATAAAATATGTACATTATGATACCTTCAAATATATTATATACACACACACATACATGCATACATACATGCATCAACATCCATGTACAAAAGTACAGGAAGTGATATATCTAAATGTTTGCAGTAGTTATTGATGAGCTATGCAGTTACAATTAATTTTATTTGTGATTCTTTTTTATGCTTTTGCCTCTCAGGATTCTTATATTTTGCCAAAGAAAAAGCATACAAGACAGTGAATATGTTAATCATGCTATAAAAGTTGGAAAAATAAAATGAAATGTTTATCATTCCTTAAAGCTATAAACAGTTTCTGGCCTTTGACTGGCGTATGGTCTAGTATATAGATGGGACACATTTTAAAAGTACATGTATAAGCTCAATAGGTAGGTAGGGTCAAGTGAGTTGTGTGTGTATGGGATTGTACATGAAAACACTGTGAAAGGCTATGCAGTATAATAGAGTATTATAAAGATGATAAATATATATATGTATGTATGTATGTATATAAGCAGAGTTTATATATAATACACATACACAGAGTGCAGAATAAATTGAAATGATGGTATTTAGACCGCACTTTTGCAAGCATGACATTTGAATCTCATTCTAACTCTCTGGGGTACATAAGGTACATATTACCATCCCCTCATCACCAGTGAGGAAACCTAGGCTTGAAATGCAATTTTCTACAGAAAGAAAAGACTTTTCTACAGAAAGATTTAGTGACTAAGTTGTACCTCAAACTCAGGCCTTCTGACAGCAATGCACAAAAATTTTATAGAACGTGTTACAGAAACTCAAAGTGCGGTCAGGAGGAAATGGGAATTAGACTGGTCTTTGAGTGGAGAGGGTCTGAGACCAGCAGGGAGGAGGTGTAGGGCTTGCCAGAGAAGTGACATGGATGAAAGTTCCACGGTACGCTGCGACCCCTCTGGGACACAGCAAGCGTCATCCTTCAAAAGTCAAATGTGGGCAAACTTGAAAATTGTTGTGTCTTGCTGAAATTTTTCTTTAAAAATAAAAAAAACGTTTTTTCTCAAATGTGTCTCCTTCCAAGCTTTTTCTCCATCACTCCATCCCCCATAAAAAAAAATAAACCAGATTATTTAAAGTTTCTAATCCATAGTCCTATGGAATGATAAACTTCAGTAATAACCAGGAGTTATTCAGTGAGGCTTCTTAAGAATTATAACTGAATAAAGAAGTGAGAATCTATCGACATGGTATACTAAAGACAAATTATGTGGATGACAGTCTCATAAAGAATGGCAGGTCCTTTCAACCCAAGTAAAGGGAGGCTGCCTGAGGACAGTGAATGCAGTTCTCCCCCACCTCATTCCTGCGGAGACTAAGTATTCAGAAGACAAAGGTCAGTCATTAGACATTTTAGCTCGCCCATTTGAGAAAGATTAAGTGTTGGATTTTTCATAGCACACAGTTAGTGGTGGTGGAAATCTTTTGTTTTATCTTTTTGAATATTAGCCTTTTCTCTGGTGTTGTAGAATTTAAAAGGCGAATTACTAACCTGGACAACTCAAGGGTTTATAAACATTATTGCTAAATAATTTGGAATTGTATATTAATACAACCCAGGAGAAAGGTGAAGAAAACCAGAATGCCAGCCAACGGTTTTGGAGGTGACTGTCTACCCAGAAACATGTATTCAGCAAACATTTATTGAGGGAATTCTTCCTGCCCAGCATTGTGACTGGTGCTGCTACAAAGGGCAACAGAACAGAGCTAACTACAGCCTAAGGAGAGAGACCAGAGAGGGGACAGAAGAGCGCCTTCACCACACCCCCTTTGGGAAGAGCAGGAAGGATCAGTGAGGGAATCGGGCTGGCTCGCAGAGGGGTGACACCTCAGGTTAACAGGGAGAGGAAAGGTGCATCGCCATAGAGAGGCAGCAAGGAGACCAGAGAGAGCAGGGTTTTTTTGGGAGACTAATAATTCAGGACGTCTGGAGCATGAAATGTGATGGGGAAAGTGACAATAGGAGCTTGAAGAGGGGAGCAAAAGCCAAATCGTAGAGACCATAATCATAGAAACCATTTGGGTTTCCTTGTGTAGACAATGAGGAAGCCCTGAAAGATTTAATACAGGACAGTTTTCATGGCTTAGATTTGCATGTGTGTGTGTTTGACATATATACACACATATGTCTGTGATAAAAAGACCTGGCCATCATCATCAACCACCAAGCACTCTTTCACAATTAGATGCCTGAGAGGAGATTGCCAGACACCCACCCTTACAGGCTCAGGCATTGGTCCTTGTCTCTGCCCCACTTGGACCTCCAGGTATGGGCTGTCCCTACTAGCATCCCCATTTGAGAAAGATTAGGAGAAACTGGACTGAGATTCCAGATAGCAAAAATTAAAGGCAATAGGGGATACAAATTGCAGTGAACATTAATGCTTCTTTGTTTTTAAGCAAGTGTTCACCTAAGCTACCTTTTTCCAAAAGATGTTTCCACATCATTCCAGACATTTTTATAACTTCTTTTTTGGAATTTCCTTAAATACCAACCTGGGAGCCATACAAATAATGCTTCTTGTCTCTTTATAGTTACATTTTTAAATATTTGTATTCCAAAATAAGTGCTAATGACCCAATCTGATTTTTTTTAATCCTACTCAGTAGACTTAGCTCTGAGTTCACTTTGATTTATTCCTAAAGTTAAATCCATCTTCACAAGATGAAAGTTTACCTCTGAGAACATTAGAAACATGCTTGACCAACTACTTACCAGCTAACTCTAAGTTTCTTGAGCACAAGTCTTACAGACTGTGAACTGGGGGTGCTACTGGCACCTTTCCTGTCTGTCCCGTACAGTTACTGTGAAGAGAATGCCAGACAGCACAGAGTGCCGTCAGCTCTTCCTATTATTGCCTCACACTTTGCAGGCAGTTCCAAAATACACATTTGTTCTGGTGTTTGTGTGTTCATCTCCCTAATAGACAGTTCACTTTAGGAGAGCAGGGCTTGGGTCATCTTTGGCTTTGTGTCCCTGGAGTCTGACATTGGGTTTCACACATAAACAGCACTCAGATGTTTGTTGAATGAATAATTGAATCTAGTTCCTTGCCTTATCCTCAAACCATATATAAGAAATGGATAACACACTTGAGATTATTCAGTTTAAATAATTGGCTCAGAGGCCACTTAAGCTTCAAGTATGTGAGCCATTTGTTATTGGAAAGCATCTGTTCTTCATCTTTGAAGGGGCCAGGACAAATGGCTGATGATATCAATCAAGCTGAAAGTGTAAAGTTCTTAAACTTTAGTGCTGCGGTCTTAACTTTGGCTGTATTTAAAAATCACCAGGAAAACATTCGCAGTTACAGATGCTGGGGCTCTGTCCCGGGACAGCTCAGTTGGTTCCTCTGGAGGTGGATGGCTGGCCTGGCGTGGATAGTTTTCAGAATGACCCAATTGATTTGAATGTACAACCTGCATTTGATATAGTCCCCTAAGATTAGACTTTGAGAAACATTGCTTTAAAAAAATAGCCTCCCTAATTCAACATTAGGGGCCACAGCAATGGGAAGAGCATGGGCCTGCTCTCAGGGCAGCCATCACTGCTCAGGGCGGGAAAGCAACACTCTGTGTGTGCTGAGCTGGGAGGTCACGGAAGGGTGGGCTTGTGCTGAGCAGCAGACTTTCCACCGAGGCTGTAACACATTTTAGAAGTCTATCACAGAAATAAAAGAGAGTCCTGCCCACAAAAGGAGGGTCAAGTGTTAGTCTGGCAAGCCAGTTAGTACCAGCCAGCAGGCCTGACCCACACAAAGGGTCTGAAAGCTTTGATTCACAGCACAAATCACCGTTCTTGGCACTGGGAGGGAGTACAGCTGTGAACAAGACTCAAAATGTCTTGAATAACTGACAGTCTGTTCACAGTTAAGTAAACAGGCAGTTACAGAATGGTGAGAGCTGATGAAAGAAACAAGTGAGGTTGGTGACATAGGAAGATCCCTTTGTTAGAGGGCTGAGGTGTTTCAGTCTAATACAATAGCTGCTAGTTCCTGCTCAAAGGAATGCTGTAAAAGAACTGTGTAAGAAAGATTATTTTATAACCTCTGGAGGGTTATAAGGAGAAATAGTACAGGTATAGAACAGTCTAAGGGGTGGGGGCTAAGTTTCTAAATTAGGGAGACTTAGAAATAGTAAAGAGTGATTTATAGAATTCCCAGTGAAAAAGATCCCTTTGAGTTACTTACTGTATTTCCCCATATATAAGATGCTCCCGTGTATAAGACGCACCTTAATTTGGGGACCCGAGTTTTGAAAATATATATATATTACACGAAGTTATTGAACTCAAGTTTTATTCATCATAAAATTCATACAACTCCTCATCACTGTCAAAACTTTCATCCAATAGCTTGTCCTCATCTGTGTCTGATGACGAATCACTATCTTCAACAATGAGTGCAAAAACAAGCGTGAAAAAGTGGGAAATGCAAATAAAAAAAGCTACAACCACTGTATAAGACGCACCCAGTTTTTAGACCCCAAATTCTTCAAAAAATGGTGTGTCTTATACATGGGGAAATACGATACTATATGTCTGGGAATGAGTACCTCTCCTACGTGTCCCATTAACTGCTGTCATATCTTAATCTGTTTCACAACTGTGTGAGAACTTTAAAAACTGGTTGTCAAATTAGTGAAGTTAGTCAAGTTCTGTGTCCTTTTCAAAGAATCAGTTGCTTACTTTTGTTTATAATCCCACAGTATCATACGGAAAAGGAAAAAAGAAAAAACCTTACCTGTCAAACACAACCTCTGTGAAAGTGGTAATCCTCCATATTTCTATAACACACTAAAGTCAGTGCTCTTATTTGAGAATCTGAGTTTATGTGAAGCTTTTTAATAAGAACTCAATTTTTGTCTTTGCCTTCCAGTAAACAAACCTTAACATTTTCATATGTAAATCATCAGTGTGTACTTAATTCCAAAAACTTCACTGCTCTTTGTTGGGCCATTTCCACAGCCACCCACAGAGTGGACAGTATTGAGTTATTGGTATATAAAAGATAATAAACTCACAGCCCCCTGTGTACCTGAGTCAGGTCTGTGTTATAGGTCTGCATGCGTACTCTCACAGGAGACTGTAAGATGAGGGCGCGCTTTTCATTCGCACAGTCTGTGGTTTATGGAGGCACACAGGTCAGGAGTTAATTGTGCTGAAAATCGTAATAACTGTGTTGTTTGCTTTTTAAAATGAAGTGATTGAAGCATGTTGAAAGATAAATGGGTGAAGCATTTTTTATTATGCTTTTATTTTTATTAAAGATTAAATATTATTGCTGAGTAACCAGCCATGCTAAGTATTATGATGTTAAAGCTAAAGTAGTGTGTAAGCTGATAGCCCTTTCTCTCCTCTGGGTGTAGGTTTGTTATTAATCAACGTGTTGGACTTGTTTAGTGCAGTGGCGTATGAAACAAACAGTTGGACAAGACAGCTACTCCAATTTACAGCTTTCTGTTTCTTTAAATTTGTAGGCAAATCTGTTTCTGTCTCTGGGCTCTGTGCAGTGGTTCACATGTCTAGATGTTATACCTTATACTAGAGCCAACTCAGTCCAATTGTTGTACTATTCTCTCATGGTACAGAAAGGAGGAAGGTGCCTTTCCTGGCTTTAATTGACAAATTCTGGTAAAGTCATTTTGAAACATGAACAGTCGCTACTAGAGATGGATATTACACAGACACATCTGCATTTGGGGACAGAAAATGGGACCTTTTTTTAAAAATAGAAGGATGCATATATGGAAAGGTATTAATAAGTTAACCAAGATAGTGGTTTTGGTTTTTTGAGATCAATATAGAAGTATTGCATGAAATATTTTAAAGGGCATATGATTCCAACTAGTTCCTGGTTTTGGCCTAGGTGTTTGCACAAGAGTCATTTGGAAAACTGCTAAGCAGTTTTGAAATGCAACACGGGGACTGGGCTCCCCAGTGTGTGTGGTGAGGGACCTTTAACAGGACATTCTTCCTAATTTTCTAAACTTGGTCTCAACAGAGGTAATACACTTACAGTTTCTAAAAAGTGCACTTTGTAGGGAATATAACACAGATTATAAGAAGTGTCAAAGAAAAGACCACCTCTTAATATCTGAAACAAAAGGCTGAATTTATTACTTACTGAAGTAAAGAAGAGCTATGTTTTTAGACACAGTCTCTCTAAGCAAAGCAGTTTACAAATCTTTACATAAATTTGGGGATCAGGATTATTTGGTGGTGGACATCAGCCTAGAAGCACATTATTCCGGAATGGTTGTCAGTGATTAGCTGGCATTCAGAAGCTTGTTCACTGGAGTATGTCTGCCACCAGTTGGCCAGCTTTCGAAAGCATAAGGCTGTCACTGATTAGTTGGCTTTCGAGGGTGTATTTACTGAAGTGAGTTATCACTGGTCATTTAGGTCTAGGGTAAGTCATCATTAATTGATTAAATCCGGTGTGATTATGTTTCAAATCAGTTCTAGTGGTCACTTGTTACCATGGCTGCAGAACAGCCTTTATCTAGGAGTTGGAGATTGTTTTATTCTCAGAAGCTAATACTTAAACACTAGGAAATTGAATGCACAAGAAAATCAGACTCTGAGGAGTCCATCTAAATTATCAATGATCTTATGCATTTTCTAAATGAAGGTGTCGACTAAAGCAACAGGAAGTATAAGGTCAAGAGTTCTCACAAGTGAGGTGGGATGT
This sequence comes from Rhynchonycteris naso, assembly GCA_037038555.1. NCBI lineage: Eukaryota > Metazoa > Chordata > Mammalia > Chiroptera > Emballonuridae > Rhynchonycteris > Rhynchonycteris naso. The sequence continues at coordinate 239,509,948 of CM072995.1, read as the reverse complement.
TTATATATTATTGAAATCAGTTATGAATTTGAATGTAAATAATGCATTTTAATAATATAAAACTGAATGTGATTTACCTCATTTAGTAAATTAAGATTTACTAAATCATGCCTGACCAGGCGGTGGTGCAGTGGATAGAGCATCAACCTGGGATGCTGAGGACCCCCAGTTCAAAACCCTGAGGTCCCAGCTTGAGCTCAAGTTTGCTAGCTTGAGCAAGGGGTCACTGGCTCGGCTGGACCCCCCAGTCAAAGCACATATGAGAAGGTAATCAATGAACAACTAAAGTACCACAACGATGAGTTGATTTGATGCTTCTCATCTCTCTCCCATCCTGTCTCTGTCTCTCTCTCACTTTAAAAAAAAAAAAAAAAGATTTACTAAATCATCAAAATCATTCATAATATGGTTCATACTCACTGCATTACTATATATAAGCTTTATCTCGGATAGAAAGGGGTGGGAGTGGGAGTGGTGGTAAAACTCAACTTGTCATCCCTGGTGAATTATAGCTACTGAACCTTTAATAACTGTAGTATCACTAATATTTTAACATTTTATTTCCTTCCCAAAATCTTTCTAGGTTTTATTTTAAATCTGAGTATGTCCATGGGAGTTATTCACATTAGTAAACTTCACTCAGAGTTTGTGCTACTGCAGGAAAAAATAAACTAATAGTAGGATTTTATCTGAAAGTTACAACTGGTATATGTGGAGTTTAATCCTATAGGCAGTTTAACCCCATCTGCTGTGATAAAGCCTTTGTAATTTTGTTTATATATAAAAACTGAACTTTCCTCTTTCCAAATTCATTCAACTGCCCTGAAACCTGGTCTTTTGACTTCCCCATTTATTCCTGACACCTCCTAATGGGGACAGAGCTAATCACTTACATATTTCCCTGTGTCTAAGGATAGCCAGCTTATGACCACTTAGAAGTCAAGCACATGTTGATACCTTAAGACCAATAAGCATTTGATAAAGTAGGAAAGTAGGGTGGTTAGATTTGTTGTAATCAACAGTAGGAGGAGGAAATTAGCCCACAGAGCTGTACCAAAAGCTTAGTTTCTTTCTGTATGGGGGAATATATATATATATATATATATATATATATATATATATATATATATATAATTTTTTTAACTCAGCAACTCCACTTAGAAGGGAGTCATAATACCATTTAAACAAGAATTTTCTTAATACATTAATTACCTGCTCTTAACTCATTTAGCTACTGTAAGCAACACGAAACAAGAAGTCAGGTAGAACTGGTTTATTGTGCAGAGTTCTGCTCTGCGCTATGGCTCACTGGCTAAGAAACTGTACTCTTTAAAGGAAGCCGGCTGAATGCTTTCTGAGTTTAGTTTCAGGAGCACTTCTGTGTAAACCCCTTTAACCTGCCATCAGGAAGGGAACCTCAAGTGAAAACTGAGGCAAAGAGACTCACTACTAGAAATACAAGCCAACAGGACATACTCCAGACATGTTTTTCAAATTCAAGTGTTTTCTGAGAAATTGGTTTCCAGGTGGTACAAGCACCAATAAACAACAAAGGGCTCTTTGTGTTCTGGACCCTTCGAGTCCATTATGCCAAGGACAGTGTAGTGTAGAATTTCTGCTTTCGACCTTCATGCCAAAAACACTGAATCGTCTCTCTCCCTCTTTAGGATGTCGCATGTGCTTCAGTTTGAGGATAAAAGCAGGAAAGTGAAAGATGCAAGCATGCAAGACTCAGACACATTTGAAATCTATGATCCTCGGAATCCGGTGAATAAAAGAAGAAGGGAAGAAAGCAAAAAGCTGATGAGGGAGAAAAAAGAAAGAAGATAGAAACGAGAATACTGATAACCCAAACTAGTTGGAAGTGTGCCTGCAATAAACGGCCTTACAACAGTCATTGCTCCCAACAGCATCACTTAAGGGCATGAAAAGAAGTATTTTTGAACCTGTTGTCCGGTTTTGAAACCAGTTATCTCGTGATGTAAATTGTGGACTGGCGTGAACAAATGTTTTTGGTTACTGGTACACACCTTTATTCCTTACTGGCTTTTTATATTGCTGAATGTGAAATAAAATCACTTTCTTTTGTTTTCAAGTTGACTTGCAGACTGTGTAGGCCTGTGTGTGTGTGTGGGGGGGGGTTACCCTAAAATATGTGTAGGCTTCATTTTCGAGATTTTTTTATAAGAAGTTCTTACAGAAAGAATATTTGAGAAAGACCTCCTGACATTGTTACCGTGGTACTAATTTTAGAATATAATTTAAAAATTATATGGCCCTGGCCAGTTGGCTCAGCGGTAGAGCATCGGCCGGGCATGTGGAAGTCCCGGGTTCGATTCCCAATCAGGGCACACAGGAGAAGCACCCAACTGCTTCTCCCCCGCTTCCCCTCTCTTTCCTTTCTGTCTCTCTCTTCCCCACCCGCAGCCAAGGCTCTATTGGAGCAAAGTTGGCCTGCACGCTGAACTGAGGACGGCTCCATGGCCTCCTCCTCAGGTGCTGGAATGGCTCCAGCTGCAACAGAGCAATGTCCCAGATGGGCAGAGCATCGCCTCCTGGTGGGCATGCCAGTTGGATCCCGGTTGGGCGCATGTGGGAGAGTCTGTCTGACTGCCTCCCCACTTAAAACTTTGGAAAAATACAATATATATATATGTTAAAGATTGATTTTGTTTTGTTTTGCATATAAATAAAAGCCAAATCACTAAGACTCATTAGCCCCATGCCTTAAATGGTGAGGAACACCCAACTGAACCTTCACACCTGCATGTAGGTGGGTTAACTCCTGGGTTTTATTGACAGTCAAGACAGATGCTACTGTCAGCCAAGCCCACCGCACACGGGGCCTGACACAGAGCCACCTGCTCATTCTTCCACTCTCCTCAGCACAGCAACAGCAGGAGCACATGCAGAGGCCCCATTCTGGCAGGACATCTCATTCAGAATTTAGCCTTTGATGGCAAGTATTCATAATGGCTATTTGCTCTATGTTCTCTATATTTAGTCAGGGTGTTTTTTGCCCTAGAATCTGAATGCTAAAATTATACCACAGGCTAACTTTCAGTTACCTCATAAAACCTCACCAGCCACATCTTCTCAGATAGTGTATCAGCTCTTTCAAAATGTAACCCAATAGGCTTTTTCTAAGAGCACTAGTTCTCAGAATGTCCCCAACATTGCACAACAGCAGCTACAGCATCGCATGGGGATGTGTTAGAAACGCACGTTCTTGCTGAACAGTACCTCTCACCTCCACCCCCCTTTCAGATGAATGAATATGAAACTCAGAACCCAGGGGGCTTGTTAAAGAGACTGCCAGTCTCCCTGCTGGCGAGTCCGTCTTTGGAGACTGGCAAGTTAGAGATGTGTAAATTTGTGATTGAAAAATTCTGATCCTAGGTCTATGCCTTAAAGAAATTCTCACACATTGCTCAAGGAGACCTGTATGTACACTGAAGCATCAACAAAAGAATTCATAAATAAGTTGTAAATCCATACTATAGAATACTTAATTCATAGTGGTAAAGATCAGTAGTAAACCAGAGCTCTATGTACTAACATATCTTAAACATAACATGAAAAAAAGACTATATAAAAATTTAAAACACAGAGCATACCATTATATATTGTTTATAGAGGTGCACTTATGTAGCAAAAATAGAAAGCATGTATGGAAATAGTGGGTACTTCTGAGTTGGCAGAGGAATGAATATACAGGGAGCTTCGCTTGTGTTTGTAATGTTTTCTTTCTTAAAGTAGAATGTAGGTACTCAATCCCCACTCTAGTATTCTCTATACATTATGGTATGCCTGAAATATGTCATTTTTTTCTTAATAATCTACCTCAGACATGAAGTGAGAAAACAGAGTTCCCAATACAAACAAGAACTTTTTATTTTGGTTCAGGAAGCAGAAAGTTTCAAAGAGGAGAAGAGGAACAGCATAGTGAGAAATGGCGACACACTCAAACGCGGGGTGATTAAATGCAAAGTCACCAAAAAGGAAGCCAGTGTTTAGATGTATGTCCTATCTTCTCCTCACCACAAAATTGTAATGTTAGTTATATTATCAATACTCACAAAGCAAAATTTTGTTTTCCAAACCTACAAGGGCTCTGTCAATTATGAAATGTATCAGCACTTGATTTGTTTATATTGAAATAGCCTACAGGTTTCTGTACCATTCTTCCTCGAATGTGTCCACCTTTACCAGTGTGGTATTGTCTTCAGAACAGAGGGAACCACGGGCCTCCAGAACATAAGCCAGAAGAAGAATACTTGCAGGTTTAAAGAGATAAATGAAAGACAAATTAAACCCTGCAGTTGGTTCAGTGCTTTTCACCCTGGTTTATTCACAAGGCAATGAAAGTCCACTGAGATTAGAATCATATCAGAAGAATTGCACCAGGAGAACAAGATTCACTTTAAACTTAACTAAGTAATAACAACTTTATTTTTTATTTTTTATTTTATTTTATTCATTTTAGAGAGGAGACACAAAGTGTGTGTGAGAGAGAGAGAGAGAAAGGGGGGAGGAGCTGGAAGCATCAACTCCCACATGTGCCTTGACCGGACCAGTGCAGGGTTTTGAACTGGCGACCTCAGTGTTCCCAGGTAGACGCTTTATCCACTGCGCCACCACAGGTCAGGCCTAAGTAATAACAATTTTTAAAAGCTTAAGAATATAATAACTAGCCTGACCAGGCAGTGGCGCAGTGGATAGAGCGTCGGACAGGGATGCGGAAGACCCAGGTTCGAGACCCCAAGCTCTCCAGCTTGAGCGCAGGTCCATCTGTCTTGAGCAAAAGCTCACCAGCTTAGACCCAAGGTTGCTGGCTCCAGCAAGGGGTTGCTCGGTCTGCTGAAGACCCGCTGTCATGGCACATGTGAGAAAGCAATCAATGAACAACTATGGTGTTGCAATGGCAACAAAAAACTAATGATTGATGCTTCTCACCTCTCTCCATTCCTGTCTGTCTGTCCCTATCAGTCCCTCTCTCTGACTCTCTGTCTCTGTAAAAAAATAAATAAAATAAAATAAAATAAAATAAAGAATAAAATAACTAGCCTGACCAGGCAGTGGCGCAGTGGATAGAGCGTTGGACTGGGATGCGAAAGACCCAGTTTTGAGACCCGAGCTCACCAGCTTGAGCGCAGGTCCATCTGGCTTGAGCAAAAGCTCACCAGCTTGGACCCAAGGTCGCTAGCTCCAGCAAGGGGTTACTCAGTCTGCTGAAGGCCCAAAGTCAAGGCACATGTGAGAAAGTAATCAATGAACAACTAAGGTGTCACAACGGCAATGAAAAACTGATGATTGATGCTTCTCATTACTCTCTGTTCCTGTCTGTCTGTCCTTATCTATCCCTCTCTTTGACTCTCTCTCTCCCCCTATAAAAAAAAAGAATATAATAACTAAATTATCTGTTAAATACAGGAGTGGGGCCAAAGTAGTTTTTACAATTGTGGGTTAGTGAAAACACAGTTTATTGTTGTATTTAATTATTGTATTGTATTGTTTACCATACGAACAATTGTAAACCTACTTTTGCCCCACCCTGTATATTAACTGTGCTTATAGTAAAAACTTTTGGAAATGTCACAGTAATGTGCTTGGGCCACATGAATTGCAAGTGTGTGTATGTGTGTATCAGTTCAAAGACAAAATATGAAAACATGTCAGAAAATTAACCTATTTTAGTTCATTCTAATTTTTTATTTATTCAGGTTTATTTCTCCTTTGTGTGTCTTGTTTCAGGATGTTAGCCTGAAACAGTAAAGTCTGTTAGCATTCTTGTTCATTGTTTATGACAACGCTGGGCATTCTGGGGAGTGCACAGGAAAAAATAACTCCTGGCAATTTTTTTCTCTTTTCCTGAGAAGCCATTTTTCCCCTTTGATCGAAGCTATTGGCAAGGTAAAAGTTAAAATTAACCTTAGACCTCTCTTTTCTCAACAGTTAATGAAAATAAATCCAGATCTCTCTAGAATTTGTAATGGTGTAATAAATATCAAAATGCATGCTATCACATGCCCTCAGCTCTCCCTGTACGCTCTGAGGTCACACAGTAAATGCACCTGCTGCTTCTAAAAATGGGGGCATCACAGAACAAGGTCGTTCAAAAGCGTGAGGAGATGAGTGGCTTGCTGCTGTTGTTTTTAGAACAAGTTCAAGAGGCTGTGGTGTCCTTATCAAACTGTCACTACCAAGTTTCTTGATAGGGTCTGACGTGTGTCGTACATAAACCTGTTCTGTTGTGCCTGTTGTCTCAGTGTGGCCTGCATGGAAAAGGTTAGATAAATACAGAATATTGCCCAAACATGCTGTTTAATCTTGTTGATAACAGGAAAGAAAATGGAGGTGTGAAGTGAGTTACCACTGAGGGTTGTATCAGTATAAACAATTTGTATGTACGGGGTGTAGAGAAGTTAAGAGGGGTTACATTCCTTAACACTGTCATTCACAAAAAAAAGAAGCAGGTCTGGTTTCTCTATGGCGTTGACTCTCTTCCACTGACTTTATTCAATTTATCAGGCAGCACCACTCTGCTTACTAGAAAGCAGGTTTCCCTGTCCCATATATATTTTATCTCTTTTCTTCTTTTAGCTTTTAACGAAGAGAAGTGAAGCAGGGACCATTCTTTAGAGAAATCCTTTTTTTTTTTTTTTAATTTCTTTTTATTTTATTCATTTTAGACAGGAGACAGAGAGGGAGAGAGAGAGAAAGAGAAAGAGAGAAAGGGGGGAGGAGCTGGAAGCATCAACTCCCATATGTGCCTTGACCAGACCAGTGCAGGGTTTTGAACTGGCGACCTCAGTGTTCCCAGGTCGACACTTTATCCACTGCGCCACCACAGGTCAGGCTAGAGAAATCCTTTTTAACAAGGATTTGAAGATATTTGAATTCCAAGAGAAATAATAAAACCCTGAATCTTACTAAGATGGGTATAAAAAGTCCCCTACTTGTAGAAAGAATACTCATCTATTCCCCCACACCCTCCTCACCAAAGCCATATGAATATGTCACAGGTGCTAAAAGTTTCGTTAATCCCGTGAAAAGCTATTTTCAGTAGTGTAATGGTAAACTGGCTCCCTTAAACAAACAAACACACAGAAAGAAAAGTCCTGATTTGCAGCATTGCCAATTTCCATGGTGTAAATACTCACCATGGCTAATTTCAGGCTACCAAAGGAAGCCCCAGTATAAAACATTATTTTTCCCATTGTTTCACTGCTACGTAAAAGTTTACATAGTAACTCGTGCTAGTGCTAAGAACTCACAAAGATTTTTAAACTTGATCCAAGATCACATTCTTCATGTGTAGTTCCATTCTATGTGATTACTTCACACAATTTGGTCAAGTTCTAAGTTCTGGCAACATTCACACCCTATGTTATTATGACTAGTTTGTACATTATGATTCTCTGTTGATGATGTTTTGAAAGCCAGTGGTTTACATTTCTTTTTCCCTCTGCTAGTCTTTTTCTTCAGTCATATATCTGACTCAAGAAGCAAGTAAATGTCATAGGAAAAAAATAGTAATTATAGCTCCTGGAATTATACAAACTCATCATTTAATCATTCTTGGTGTGTGTGTGTGTGTGTGTGTGTGTGTGTGTGTGTGTGTGTGTGTGTGTGTGTGTGTGTGACAGAAAGAGACAGAGAGAGGGACAGACAAGCAGGAAGGGAGAGAGATGAAAAGCATCAATTCTTTGTTCAGGCACCTTAGTTCTTCATTGATTGCTTTCACATATATGCCTTGACCTGGTAGCTCCAGCAGAGCAAGTAACCTCTTGCTCAAGTCAGCGACCTTGAACTCAAGACAGTGACCTTGGGCTTCAAGCCTGCAACCATGGGGTCACATCTATGATCCCATACTCAACCCAGCAACCCCACACTCAAGCTAGTGAGCCCGCACTCAAGCTGGCTACCTTGGGGTTTTGAACCTGGGTCCTCTGTGTCCCAGGCAACACTTTATCCACTGTGCCACTGCCTGGTCAGACTAATCTTTTTAAAAGTATTTGGGGTAAAGGATGTTGAGTACTACCTGGAGAGGAGACTGGCTTCTAAATGAAGTGTAGGCAGGTGTCTCTTCCACATCTGCTGGAAATTATTCCTCTAAGTTTCAATCATTATATCAATTCATGTTACTTGATCAACAAAAACATCTTTTGGAGGCTTTCTTCACAGAACTAGTCAAAAGGTGTTCTTGGTCTTTTAGAATATATTTTTCTCATTCTCATGATGCCAAAAATGACATTGTTGCTAAAGTTGTGGCACTTCTTAATAATCAAAATGATTTTGAGAGCAGGAAACTCTTAATTTCCCATTTATTTTCTTAATAAATCTAGTTGGAGCTTTATTATAATATTTAAACATTTGAATAACAATATATTTTTAATTTTAAAAAATTCAATTACTATTGACATTCAATATAATATTAGTTTCAGGTGTACAGCATAGCAGTTAGACATTTATATAACCTATATCCCCTCGAACAAGTCTAGTGCCCATCGGACAGCATACATAGTTATTACTACATGTTGGGCAAACAAGTTTGTAACTGTTTTTTAGGTTTGCTTGCTTGTATTGGGGCAGTGCTCTGTATCTGTGGAAGGCTGCCTGTGCTTGCCCTCAGGGCAGCAGATTGCAAATTGTGGATTGCCTTCCTGCTTGGCCTAGGTCATTATTTGCTATTGTTTGCTGAAGAAGGGGTATTTCCCCCAGCCTGTTTTTCTGGAGAATGCAGGGGAGAGAGAGAGAGAGAGCTGAGAGGCTTGGGATCCCGGAGATTTAGGCCCAGCTGTTTTGCTGGTGAATACTGAGGCTGAGGGGGCCTGTGAGTCTGGGTTCTGAGTCTGGAGGTGGTTGGGGCTTTGGGGAGCTCTTAGTGAGAGGGAAGCAGTTTTCCCTGCCTGTTTGCTTGTCCACCGTTACCAGATTTTAATAAACCGAATGGCCCACCATTTTCTGGCTCCACTGTGTCTTTACTATCTGCCCAAATCCAATGTGAACCTGCATGGACATGGTAGTGGCCACTGGCTTTAGGTCTGGTGTTTTGGCAGAATTCGGATCAGATTGGTATGGAGCCACCGACACCCTTGACAAGTGGGGTCAGGGAGTGGTTGTTGCTCTCCAGTGTATGGTTCCCCATGGCACTCCTTTTGGGGACCATGGGCTGGCTGTTTCTTACAGCCCTGCAAGAAGAAACCGAGCAGCAGCAACAGCAGGAGCTGGAATGGTCACAGAAGAAAATGCTGCAAATCTGAAAACTGCAGGTATGGCACCTGGGACTGGAAAGGTCTCTGGAGAAGGAGGCTGAACGAGTTTGCAAGTTGCAGTTTGCCCAGAAAGTTGAACGTTGGCAATGGCAGTTGAAGGAACAACAACTGCAGGTTCAGCTTCAGGCTGAGAGCTGGCAGCCGCAGCAGCCAAAGATGGAGCTGTGCCAGCAGAGTGTCTCTGGGTCGGTGGGAGCAGGTGTTTTCAGCTCCTCTTCTGAGGATGAGAAAGCTCGGGTTGAAACTGCCATTCACACACTCAGAGCTTGGCCAGAGGTTGTCCAGAAGGTAAAACCAAGCAGCAAAGAGTACCTACTGAGACCCTGGTAGGCTTGTTGCAATTGTGGGGCTCAGGGGTGGATGGCATCATGCTCTTTGGAGCAGAGGTGGAGAGGCTGGCCACTGTTGCCATGTGCTTCTCCTTGGGGCAGTGTCTTCAGAGCTGCCATGACTACAGGGATGAGCGGGGAGGCCTGAGGCCCTATGTGAACCTAGTTGACTCTAATGGACCTTTACCTTGGTGATTTTCACAGACAATTTTAGAATGACTCTTGCACTACAACCAGAGGGGGACACTGGCTCCCTTGCTGAATGGACTTGCTGCTTTTGGACAGTAGGAGAGACCCTGGTGGGGAGGGGGGCAGCTCTGGTAGAGGCCCTCCTGTACCAGAAAGCTGCTTTTATCCAGTTGGAGAGATACACCAAGGACACTTTAAGGTTTTTCTGGACACAACCCTGGAACATACAGGTCCTCCCACCTACGTGGAGTAGGGGGCTAGAGATGGGCCTCTAGTTTGTGCCTTGGGCAGAGTGCTCAGGGAGATATTGTGAAGGACATCTTTGTAATTGTTGCCATTGTATAACTTGGGCTGTTGCTATAGTCTGTTTATGTAATGTACCTCATTCCTTGCACAAGGATACTTGTGGTGTAGATTGTGAAGCAAGCAATCCTAAAGGGGTGGAATGTTAGACAAACAAGTTTGTAATAAATATTTTTTAGGCTTGCTTGCTTGTATTGGAACAGTGTTATATGTATAGTCTAAGGAAGGCTGCCGGTGCTTGCCCTCAGGGAGGCAGATTGCAAATTGTGGATTGCCTTTTTGCTTGGGAGGGGGCATTTTTTGCTATTGTTTGCTAAAGAAGGGGTATTTCCCCCAGACTGTTTTTCTGGAGAGTGCATGGGGAGAGAGAGAGAGAGAGAGAGAGATAGAGAGAGAGAGAGAGAGAGAGCGCCCTGAGATTTAGGCCCAGCTTTTTTGCTGGGAAATGCTGGTAGGAGCCTGTGAATCTGGGTTGTGAGTCTGGAGGGGGTGGGGCTTTAGGGAGTCCTGAGTGAAAGGGAAGCAGTCTTCCCTGCCTGTTTGCTCATCCACCATTATGAGATTTTAATTAACAGAATGGCCCACCATTTTCTGGCTCCACTGTTCCTTTACCATCTGCCTGAAACCAATGTGAACCTGCATGGCCAGGGCAGTGGCCACTGGCTTTATACTATGGTATTGACTATATACCCTATGTTGTACTTTACACCCCTGTGACTATTTTGTAAGTGTCAATTTGTACTTATTAATCCCTCCACCTTTTTCACTCAGCCCCCCCCCAACTGAAAACCATCAGCTTGTTGTCTGTATCTAATAAAACCAATATATTTGAAACAAAGGGCATCACGTATAGAAAATAAATGACAACTTCGAAATAGTATCTATTCCATGGTTAGTTCTCAACAGTTATGAGGAAACTTATAATTTGTGTGGTTTTGTGATATGTATAAATCATTATTTAATTTGTAATTTTTGAGGAAATACTTTGTTTAGAGTAAGAAGAATGTGATAATTTTATCTGTGTTCTAAAATTATTCTATGTTGGTGTAAAATTGATTAAGAATGGGTACTATCTTCCCAAGCAACAAAGGAATTCTACAAATGATATTTTAATTTAAAGTTAGACATGATATTTTGTGAGGCCTAGGTTCATTTCAGAGTGAGCTTAAACAATGTCCATGGTGTGGATGTCATGTCCCATCAAAGCTATACCTCCTAGCCCTGCCCCCTCCAGACCTGCTTCATCATCACTCCCCATCTCTTTTACTAGCAATGCCCTTTTCCAGTAGTTCTGGCCAAATGCTTTGGATTCCTGTCTTTATCTCACACCCCACATCTAGTCTGTTATGATATTCTGTTGGCTCTACCTTTTAAATACATTTAGAATTTCACCATTATTTACCACTTCCCACTGCCATCACCCTGGTCAAAGGGCCCATCCACTTTCCTGTGCACTATGATAACAGCATCATAACTAGTCTCCCTGCTTTCTCCCTTGTTTCCCTATCAGTTATTACTAACTTAACAGCCAAGCAAAACCTTTTAAAACATAAGTCACATCATTATACTTCTCTGATCAAAACACTTCCAATGTCTCCCATTTCATTCAGAGTAAAAGACCACATCCGTATAATGCCCTAAAAAGCTTCTCTCTAAATAACTGCCACTCCCTAACCCCAACCTCTGACCTACTCTCTTACTACCCTCCCCATTGCTTACTCTGTCCGTCCTGCACTTCATCAGATGAGCTTGGTGTGGTCCACGTCAGGTACTCTGCACTGGCCTGCCCCTCCTCAATGAGCACTCTCCCCTCAGCTGTTCAAATGGCTGGCTCCTTCTGCTCAATGACACCTACAATAACCACTCTCCTTTATAACTGCAACTCATTAGCTTTCAACATGCTTGACCCCTCTCAACCTCCCACTCCAGTTATAGTCAACAGCGCTATAAATGCCTAGGCGCTTTGCCTCATTAACTTACTTAACTCTTCCAAGCAACCTTATGCAATAGGGGCTTTTATCATCATTTTACAGATAAGAAAGCAGCCTTACAGAGGCTAATTACTTTTGTATTATTTATCATTCATCTCCTACCTTAGTGTGCCTCTATGAAGACAAAATTTTTGCCAGTTTTATTATTGTTCCAGGGCCTAGAACCATGCTTAGCAATTACTAGACAATGAGTAAGTATTTGTTGAATAAATAAACCAGTACCTTTAAAAATGATATCCAATATAGGGTTATTGCATATTTTATATTTTAATATCACCATCATTTCATAAAGTTGGGAAGAAAGGATACAACCTCATATCTGGAACTGCTTTACCATTTGAATAAATTTAGCATTAGGAAAACCTTACTACCAACCCATGATTGACCTTAGAGTAATGGCAGTGTGAGAGACACACTTGATCCTCCCCTTGAAATTTCAACAAATTGAACAGCTGTATCTCAGTGAAGGAATCCCTGTAGGGCTCACAGTCTTGCCTGAAAGATCCACACATCCAATTGACAAAAGGTGGAAAGGGTAAATAAAACATGGCGGAAGATGCATGCTCTACCCAGGAGAGGAGAGAGACCTGAACTGGTGCAGCTATATCATCTGCCAGGGCTCAGAGAGGGGAGAAACACAGACTGACTGGGTCTTCACCTGCTGCAAAGAGCGGAGAGATAGTGGTAGTGGTGAGGGATTTGGTGTGATACTAAACCAAAGCAGCAGAGCACAAGGTCACCTCCAGTGTTCCATGGTCAGACTGCAGCCTGCACTCGGACAGAAACACAAAAATACAAAGTGCAGGCCTCACAGCCCCCCTGATACAATCTCCCTCCCCTCACAAGTACAGAGAGTGGCAGAGACATATGCCACAGCTGAAGAACAGGTGTTTTGTGTCTGGCCCCCTGCTCTTTTTGGACACAGGGAGGAACACCTAAAAGCCTGAGATGCCATTGCTAAAGCCGTAAAGCACTCACAAGTCCCATCCATCATTGCAAATGCAGCCCCTGCCTCCACATTTCCAACAGCAGCTTCTAGCAGAGTTCAACTTGGGGTTTTAGGGATAAAACTTGTAATACAGCACCACCTATGGGGAAATGATAGAAAAACTGCTCAGAAATATTTTCTACTAATTTTTTAAAACTTTTTTAGTTCTTATCATGGTTGTTGTATCACTGGTTTTTGATTATTGTCTTTCTTGTGTTTCTTTATTGGTTTTTATGAAATCTCTTTAATTTTTAATTTAATTTAATTTTTAATTTAATTTTTATATTCTTTTGTTGTTGTTCTTTACTTGATTTTCAACAATACCACTCTCAAGTGCCCTCAAGGCAGAAATTAAAGATACCATGACTACCCAAGAGAGAGACACAGGTCAGAAAAACATTTTTAAATCTCCAGAAAGAAGTCCCAATTATATAAAAATATTGATGCTAAATTATAGAGTTCATTTTTTGAAGTTCTGAAAATACAAAACAACATGTGAAGAAACACCATTAGGCAACCTAATGCGTTCAGAAAACAAAACACATACCTCAGCAAGGAGATTGAAAGTTTAAAAACAGAGATGAAAAACTCAATACATGAATTGAAAATGAGCTAGCAAGTTTAGCTAACAGAACAGGTCATATAGGGGAGAGAATCAGTTGAAGAGACAGGCAACTAGAGATGATACAGTGGGAAGATAAGAGACACTCAAGAATTTTTTAAAAATGAGAGAACTCTACAAGAATTGTCTGACTTCATAAGAAAAAGTAACATAAGAATAATGGGTATATCATAAGAAGAAGAGGGAGAAGGCAATGGAGAGCCTATTCAAATAAATAATTGAAGAGAACTTCACAAACCTATGGGAAGAGTTAGATCCTCAAATCCAAGAATCAAACAGGATGCCCATTTACCTCAATCCAAAGAGGTCTTCTTCAAGGCACACTATAATAAAAATTTCAAAAATTAATGACAAAGAAATCATCCTCAAGGCAGCTAGGGAAAAGAATTTAACATATAAAGGAAGACCCATCACATTATCATCAGACTTCTCAGCAGAAACTCTACAACCCAGAAGAGAGTGGACCCAAACATTCTAAGTACTGAAAGAGAAAAATTACCAGCCAAGAATACTATATCCATCAATGTTTGCCTTCAAATATGAAGGGGAAATAAAAACTTCTAGAAGTACAGAAGCTGAGGAAATTTATCATCAGAAAATCTTCACTGCAGGAAATACTCACAGGGTTATTCTAATGGACACAAAGAACAAAACAACATGAAACTACAAGTAAAAGCTCCAACAAGGTTACAATATAAACAAGGATAATCTATGACAACAAAAATAAAAAAGAGGATAAAGGTCTGAAGTAGCAAAGAAGAATGAAGTGCAGAAGCACTCTTTAGACAAAGGACTCTGTTATATACAAAATGTTTTTTCTCAACAACTTAATGGTAACCACCCATGAAAAACCAAAACTGAATTACATAGCTTAAAAAAAAGAATCAGAGGAAGGAAGCATGGAATACCACCAAACAAAATCAACTGACAGAAACACAAAAGAAAAGAACCACATGAGACACAGAGCTACCAGAAAACAAAACATTATAATGGCTATAGAAAATCCTCATATGTCAAAAATTACCCTAAATGTAAATGGATTAAACTCACCAATAAAAAGGCACAGAGTAACAGACTGGATGTAAAAGCACAACTCAACCATATACTTCCTTCAGGAGACACATCTAAGCCACAGGGACAAAAGTAGAATCAAAGTGAAAGGTTGGACAACAATTCTTCAAGCAAATAATAACCAAAGAAAAGTAGGTGTTGCCATACTTATATCTGACAATACAGACTTCAAATGGCAAAGGTTACAAGAGACAAAGATGGCAAAGGTTACAAGAGACAAAGATGGACATACCAAAATGATAAAGGGAACGCGTGCCTGACCTTTGGTGGCACAGTGGATAAATCATCAACCTGTAATGCTAAAGTTGCCATTTCAAAGCCCTGGGCTTGACTGGTCAAGGCACATATGGGAGTTGGTGCTTCCTGCTCCTTCTCTCTCTTTCTCTCTCTCTCTCTCTCTCTCTCTCTCTATTTCTCCCCCCTCTCTCTGGGAATGAATACAATCTTTAAAAAAAGATAAAGGGAAACTATATCAAGAAGATAGAACACTTTTTAATATATATGTACTGAATCAGGGAGCTCCACATTATATATAGCATCTACTAACAGATCTAATAGAAACAGATAAAAATGCAATAATAGTTGAAGAACTCAACACACCACTGACAGCATGAGAAAGATCATCAAAAGAGAAAATCTATAAGGAAATATCAGCCTTAAATGACACATTAATATTTACAGAACATTTCATCTGAGAACATCAGATTATACTTTCTTTTTCAGTATGCATGGAACATTCTCAAAAATAGATCACATGTTGGGTCAGAAAACCAACCTCACAAACTTAACAAGATTGAAATTATACTAAGTGTATTCTCTGACCATAAGGCTTTTAAATTAGAATTTAACTGCAAAAAGGAAATAAAGAAACTCACAAAAATGTGGAAATTAAACAACATACTTCTAAAAATGACTGGGTCAAAGAAGAAATAAAAGATATCAAAAGATATATACAGACAAATGAAAATGACAACACGACATATCAAAACTTCTGGGATGCAGCAAAAGCAGTAATAAGAGGGAAGTGTATATCATTATAGGCTTATATCAAAAAACAAGAGAGATCCTAAGTAAACAACCTAATACCACATCTGAAAGAACTAGAAAAAGAACAAAGGCAACCCAAAGCAGAGAAGAAAGAAAGTAGTAAAATTAGAACAGAACTAAAGGAAATAAAGAACAAAAACTATAGAAAAAATTTAACACAACAAAAAGCTGGTTCTTTGAAAAGATCAATGAAATTGAAAAAACCCTGGCTAGATTCACTAAGGAAAAAAGAGGAAGGACTCATATAAACAAAATCCAAAATGAGAGATTCCAAGATGGCGGCGGAGTAGGCGGACATTACAACTGCCACCTCCCAGGCCCAAATTGGATTAAAACTTAATTGAAGAGCAATCATCTTGAAAAGCACTCTTTGAACTAAAGGAAGTCTATAACCAAGGATCACAGAAGCCATACCAAGACTGGTAGGAAGGGCGAAGATGCGGAAAGGGCTGTCCTGCTCCCAGGAGTAAGGAGTTGCTAAGGGTCCAGAGGGACTCCCACTGCAGGGACGGTTGCCCTGAGAGCTGTGGGGCCTCAGCCTCAGGACGGAGTCCCAGCTAGAGCCCCAGAGCCTAGAAGAGGCACCCAGAGAGCATTTGGTAGTGAAAAGAGCCGGGTTTCTGTCTGCGAGAAAGAGACTGAGCTCTCAGAGAAGCCAGCTCAGTCTTAAAGGGCACACGCAGAAAATCTCATTCACAACCACTTACCTAGGGCTTCGGTGGAGAGAGAGCTGAAAGGGCAGGAGTTACATGAGGACAGTGTAGAGTTGAAAGCCCAGGGAGAGACACTGTTGGGGACAGCCAACAGAACCCCTGTCCTGAGTCATTCTCCAATTCTGCAGTCACCATCTTTCTTGGGCAGAGCATCCCCTCTGTACGGCATCATCCTGGAGAAAAGCAACTGCTTTACCCTCGGGAGTATCTCCTACCCCAGTCATAGCTATAGGTCAGAGAGACAGGTTTCCCCCTGCCTCGCACTCCTGAGTGTAAGACTGGTGCTTCCACCTCATGGGAAACTCAGTTGAAACTGTCCAGAGGGTAGGCAGACCACACCTCTGGGTCTCAGAGGCCACACCCACTGGACTGCTGGGCCACACCCTACTGTAGTCTGTGAAAAAAGTCAGGACAGACTGGCACCTGGGGCCAGGGACCAGAGTCACACCCACCACCCTTCTTAATGCCTGAATTGCTGCAGGCGCTAGACTCTAGCAGAGGTTTATTTAGTGGTCCAGCTCAACAAGCAGCCAGCAGACATAGGTTGCAGGAGGCAGGACTCAGGGAAACTTGGCCTTTTAAGTGGAACTTTCCTCAGGCCCAGTGTGAATAAAAGCCAGCCTAGGAGAGCAGCTTGGCACTTCCATGTACACCTGAGCCCAGCAGAGGTAGCCAAAAACTCTAGATTGCTTGTAGCTCCAAGAAGGTTGCTGAGAGCCAGGCACGGGCAGTGTCTTACACTGGTCTGTGCTGGATTCCAACCAGGGAGGCCCAGGGCTGGCACATTCAGAGACCAGCTGCAGAAAGCATCAGTTCAGGACCTAACAACCCTTGCTAGAATGGTATCCTAAAATAAGGCTTCTCACACCTGGCCCAGCTGAGGCGAGTTCCACTCTGTGATCAGCACCAGCACAATGGCTCATGTGCATTGAATAGGGTGGAGCTTCACAGTCAGCCAGCATAGGCACTGGATAGCTTGTCCTGCTGGACTAGATTCCACAGGGGGGAAGGGAGAAAGGCATGGACATTTAACACGTGGGTCCCTGTGAGTCTACTGTTGGATCTAGTTGAGGGGCCTAGCCACCTTTGGGGGGGGGGCACAGTCAGCCCCAGGAGAGTACTCTCTCAGTCTTCCTCCCTGAGATCAGGGTCTTACCAAATGAAACAGCTTCTGCAGAGGGGACTGTTGGCCACACTTGGTCAGAACCTGCTGCTCACCTTGTTGGGGAGAAATAAAATTTGAATATCCAGCAGTGGCTGAGGGATTAAGCTCTGGAGTAGAGGCCACATTTCCTGTACTGTACTCCTGACCAAGAGACCCCTGAAGTAGGGGGTCCCACTAACATATTTACAACCTCAGCTGCCCTAACCCACCAGTAGAGAGGTAGGTTAGGTGAGGCTAGTCTGAGTCACACTACAGTCTTTCTACAAAAGACTCTGTGGGAAGACCAGGCAGCTGCAAGATGAGGAGGAGCAGCTGAAAAGTGGAGACAAACCTTACAGTGCTTGGGGCTTTTATGGAGCTGCTGTCATCTCTAAGTAGGAGGAAGCTGATTCTTATACAAAGGCTGGGCACACCCACAGTACCCAGGCACAGAAAACACAGACACAAACAGCAAAAAAGTACAGTATCTGCAGAAAGGTAGCCCACAGCAGGTTACAAACAACAGCTGACACCAACCCATGAAGACCTAGAGCCAACAAAACTGGTTATGGGTAACAGCACCAACCCTAGACTCAGCTACCTACACAAGCAACTCACCCAAAGGTGGAGTCTAGGAGGCACCAGACACTGTGGAGAATAAATACGCCCAACAGGACAGACATTGCACAGTGTGTAATACACATGATCAAGGTTGACCCTTAGAGTCAGCCAGCCTGAAGAGATAACTGTACCCACAAAAGGACCAACTGCATCTAATACTCACACATACAACAAGAGGGAAAATAGTACCCTCAAGAAGCATTCCAAGAACAACTAAAATAGGTGGCCTGAAGGTCAATACGACCAAGCCCATCTTTTTCATAAAGACATCACAACAAATTTCAAAGTCAGACAGCGCTACTTAATACACTGACAAAATGGGCAGGCAGAGAAATACAATCCAAATAAACATACAAGAGATATTCCCAGAAAAAGAACTAAATGAGGTGGAAGTAATCAAACTACCAAATGCAAAGTTTAAAATAATGCTTTTTAGGATGCCCAAGGATCTTAGAGCAACAATGGATGGACATAATGAGCACCTAAATAAAATGATAGTGAGCATCAAAAAGGACATTGAAATCATAAAAAAGAACCAGTCAGAAATGACAAATACAATATCAGAAATAAAGACTGCATTAGAAGGAATCAAGAGCAGGCTGGATGAAGCAGAGGATAAAATCGGTGATTTAGAGAACAAGATAAATAAAAACACAGAAACAGAGCAGCTCATAAAGACTGAGGAAACTCTAAGAGAGCTGTGACAACATGAAGAGAGACAACATCCACATCATAGTGGTTCCTGAAAAAGAAGAGAATGAACAAGGGATACAGAACCTGTATAAAGAAGTCATAGCTAAAAACTTTCCTAAATGGATGAAGAAAAAAGTCACAAAGGATCAAGAAGCACAGAGAGACTCATTAAAGAGAAACCCAAGACACATCATAATTAAAGTGACAAAGAGACAACGAAAGAATACTAAAAGCTGCAAGAGAAAAGTGGTTAATTACCTACAGAGGAACCCCCATAAGGATGATATTCGACTTCTCAACAGGAACAATTGAGGCCAGAAGGGACTGGCAAGAAATATTTAAAGTGATACAAAACAAGAACCCACAACCAAGACTTCTTTATTCAGCAAGGATATCATTTAAAATTGAAGGAAAAATAAAAAGCTTCCCGGGCCAAAGTAAAAAACCTTCAAGGAATTCATTACAAGCAAACCAGTACTGCAAGAAATATTAAGGGGCCTGCTGTAAAAAGAGCAAAGGAATAAAAAAGAAATCAAGAAAAAGAGGATTGTAGATTTGAAGAATAAAATGGCAATAAACAACTACATATCAATAATAACCTTAAATGTAAATGGATTAAATACTCCAATCAAGACATAGGATAGTTGCATGGATAAGAAAACAGGACCCATACATATGCTATCTACAAGAGACCCACCTCAGAACAAAAGATACACGTAGACTGAAAGTGAAGGGATGGAAAAAAGTATTCCATGCAAATGGAATGAAAAGAAAAAAGCTGGGGTAGCAATAATTCTACCTGATGAAATAGACTTTAAAATAAAGGCTACAGTAAGGGATAAAGAAGGACACTACATAATGATAAAGGGAGCAATACAACAGGAGGATATAACCATTGTAAATATTTATGCACCTAATGCAGGAGCAGCTAAATATATAAAGCCAACTTTGAGGGACATAAAGGGCGATATAAACAGCAATACTATAAAAGTAGGAGAATTTAATATCCCATTAAAATCCATCTACAGATCCTCCAGACAGGAAATTAACAAAGAAACAGTAGCCTTAAAGGACACACTAGATCAACTGGATTTAATAAATATCTTCAGAACCTTTCACCTGAAAGCAGCAGAATATATATTCTTTTCAACTGCTCATGGTACATTCTCAAGGATAGACCACATGTTAGGACACAAAACATGTCTCAATAAATTTAAGAAGATTGAAATCATATCAAGCATCATCTCTATCACAATGGCATGAAGCTAGAAATCACCTACAATAGAAACACTAGAAAACATTCAAACACTTGGAGCCTAAATAACATGTTATTAAATAACAAATGGGTTAACAATGAGATCAAGGAGGAAATCAAAAATTTCCTTGAAACAAATGAAAATGAACATACAACAACTCAAAATTTATAGGACACAACAAAAGCAGTCCTGAGAGGAAAATTTATAGCTTTACAGGCCTACCTTAAGAAGCAAGAAAAAGCTCAAATAAACAACTTAACCCTGCATCTAAAAGAACTAGAAAAAGAACAATAAATAAAGCTCAGAAGAAGTAGAAGGAAGGAAATAATAAAGATCAGAGTGGAAATAAATGACATAGAGGATAAAAAGAAAAAAAAACAATACAAAGATTAATGAGACCAAAAGCTGGTTTTTTGAAAAGGTATACAAAATTGATGAACCTTTAACTAGACTCATCAAGAAAAAAAAAGAGAAAGAACCCAAATAAATAAAATTAGAAATGATAGCAGAGAAGTAACAACTGACACCATAGAAATACAAAGGACTGTAAGAAAATACTATGAAGATGTATATGCCAAAACATTGGACAATCTAGGTGAAATGGATACATTCCTAGAAACACACAATTTTCCAAGACTCTATCTGGAAGAATCAGAAAACCTAAACAGACCGATTACAACAAATCAAATTGAAATAGTTATCAAAAACTCCCAACAAGCAAAAGTCCTGGACCAGATGACTTCACAGGGAAATTTTACCAAATATTCAAAGAAGAACTAACACCTATCCTTCTCAAGCTATTTCAAAAAAATTCAAAATGGATGTGACGGCAATCTGGCTGTGACATCTGTCACCCCATTGATCGCCAGGGTTGATTCGGCTAATCTGACTGGCTAAGAGTGTGTTCCCTTCCTTCCTCACCACTCCATGTGCGTCCCTCCCAAAGCTGCACGTTCGGTCAAAGAGGACGATCTTCCCCAATAGAGGAGAGGACCATTCTTCGGTCAAGGGTATAAAAGTAACTGCGCTCCCCTGCTACAACCTCCAAACAAGTCTCAAGCTGAAAAAGTTCAAGAGAAGGGAAGATGTCCAACCTCCTTTTATTAGGCAAGCATTATCCTCATTCCAAAACCAGGTACAGACATTAAAAAAAAAAAGGAAACTATATATCAATATCCCTAATAAACACAGAAGCTAAAATTTTCAACAAAACATTAGCAAACCGGATCCAGCAATACATTAAAAAAGTCATACATCATGATCAAGTGAGATTTATTCTGGGGAGGCAAGCCTGGTACAATATTTGCAAATCAATCAATGTGACATCACATAAACAAAAGGAAAGATAAAAATTACATGATTATATCAATAGATGCAGAAAAAGCATTTGATAAAATCCATCACTCATTTATGATCAAAACTCTCAGCAAAGTGGTAACAGAGGGAACATACCTCAACATAATAAAGGCCATCTCTGACAAACCAACAGACAACATCATACTCGACGGACAAAAATTAAAAGCAATCCCCTTGAAATCAGGAACAAGGCAGGGGTGCCCCCTTTCACCACTCATATTCAACATAGTTCTGGAAGTCCTTGCTGGAGCAATGAGACAAGAAGAAGAAATAAAAGCCATCCAAATTGAAAAGAAGTAAAATTATCATTATTTGCTGATGACATGGCACTGTATATAGAAAACCCTAAAGTCTCAGTCAAAAAACTACTGGACCTGATAAATGAATTCACAGAGTGGCAGGATATAAAATTAATATTCAGAAATAGTGGCATTTTTATACACCAACAATAAACTGTCTGAAACAGAAATTAAGGAAACAATCCCCTTCACTATTATAACAACAAAAAAATAAAGTACCTAGGAATAAATTTAATCAAGGAGGCAAAAGACTTGCACGTACTCAGAAAATTATATGACATTGAAAAAAAAATCAAGGAAGATAAAAACAAGTGGAAGCATATACCATTTTTATGGATAGGAAGAATAAACATATAATGTCTATATTACCAAAAGCAATATATAGATTCAATGCAATTCCTATTAAAATACCAATGGCATACTTCAAAGATATAGAACAAATATTCCAAAAATTTATATGGAACCAAAAAGGAACATGAATAGCCTCAGCAATCTTGAAAAAAACATATAATAAAGTGGGAGGTATCACACTTACTGATATCAAGTTATAATACAAGGCTATTGTAATCAAAACAGCTTGGTACTGGCATAAGAACAGGCATACAGATCAATGGAACCGAACAGAGAACCCAGAAATAAACCCACACCTTTATGGTCAGTTGATTTTTGACAAAGGAGGTAAGAACATATAGTGGAGTAAAGACAATCTCTTTAATAAATGGTGTTGGGAAAACTGGACAGGTACCTGCAAACAAATGAAACTAGACCACCAACTTACACCATTCACAAAAATAAATTCAAAATAGATAAAAGATTTAAATGTAAGTAGTGAAACCTTAACATCTTGGAAGAAAACATAGGCAGCAAACTCTCCGATATCTCTTGTAGTAATATTTTTCCTGATTTATCTCTACAGACAAGTGAAATAAAGGACAAAATAAGCAAATGGGACTATATCAAACTAAAAAGCTTTTGTACAGCAAAAGACATCATGAAAAAAATAAAAAGACAGCCCACACAATGGGAGAACATATTTGCCAATATGCCTGATAAGGGGTTATCAACCAAAATTTATAAAGAACTTCTAAAACTCAACACCAGGAAGGTAAACAATCTAATTAAAAAATGGCCAAAGGAACTGAATAGTCACTTCTCCAAAGAGGACATATAGATGGCCAATAGGTCAACGTCATTAATCATCAGAGAAATGCAAATTAAAACCACAATGAGATATCACCTCACACCTGTCAGAATGGCACTCATTAACAAATCAACACACAATAAGTGCTGGCAAGGGTGTGGAGAAAAGGGAACCCTCTCGCACTACTGGTGGGAATGCAGACTGGTGCAGCCACTGTGGAAAACAGTATGAAGTTTCCTCAAAAATTAAAAATGAAACTGCCTTTTGACCCAGCTATCTCACCATTAGGAATATATCTTAAGAATACCAAATCACTGATTCAAAAGAAGATATGCGTTTCCATGTTTATTGCAGCATTGTTCATAATAGCGAGAATCTGGAAATAGCCCAAGTGTCCATCAGTGGATGAGTGGATTAAAATACTACACTGATGTGAAAAAGAAGGAAATTTTACCTTTGTGATGGCATGGATGGAGCTGGAGAGTAATATGCTAAGTGAAATAAGCTAGGCAGAGAAAGAAAAATATCATATTATCTCACTTATATTTGGAATCTAAGGAACAAAGTGAACTGAGGAGTGGAATAGTGGCAGAGGCGGGGTCACAGGGACCAGAGGGACAGCTGTCAGAGGGAATGGGAATTAGGGGATAGAATCAGAGAAGGTGAAGGGATTAGTGAAATTGTATAGACATAACACATAGATATAGATAACAGGACAGCAAATCCCAGAGGGAAGGAGGGGAGAGATGTAGGGGGAGAGGGGTAAGGGCGGGTAATGGGAGGCAAGGGTTTGGGGGCGAGGAGTTATATTGAGTGGGACACTTGAATCCATGTTAACACGATAAATTAAAATAAATAAATAAATTGGTGAAGAGATTGAGAAGTACAAATCAATAGTTACAAAATAGTCACAAGGATGTAAAATACAGCATAGAAAATATAGTCAATAAGTTTTAATAACTATATATGGCGTCAGATGTGTAATAGGTTTACTGAGGCAATCACTTTGTATGTTATATAAATGTCTGATCATGAGATTATACACCTGAAACTAATATAACAGTGTAAGTAAACTGTAATTGAAAAATTGTATGTATATATATAAAAGAATCAAAGTAAGTCAATCCAGAGTCTTGCTCTTAAAAAATAAATCTGAAATGAAAGGGGAGACCTATAGAAATAGCTATCAAAAACCTCTCCAAAAATAGAAATCCCAGACCAGGTGGCTACACTAGTGAATTCTACCAAACGTTCAAAGATTTGGTACCTATTTTTCTTAAAGTCTTCCAAAAAATTGAAGAAGCAACACTCCCTAACACATTTTATGAGACCAACATAACCCTAGTACCAAAACATGGCAAAGTTAATACAAAAAAGGAAAAATACAGACCAATATGTCTAATAAATACAGATGCAAAAATCCTAAACAAAATTCTAGCAAATTGAGTACAACAACACATTAAAATGGAAACACATCATGATCAAGTGAGATTCATTCCAGGAGCACAAGAGTGGTTCAGCATACACAGACCAATCAACTTAATACACCATATCAACAAAAGAAAGAACAAAAATCATATGATTCAATAGATGCAGAAAAAACATTCAACATCCAGCCTGACCAGGCGGTGGCGCAGTGGATGGAGCGTTGGACTGGGATGCAGAGGACCCAGGTTCGAGAACCCGAGCTCTCTGGCTTGAGCAAAAGCTCATCAGCTTGGACCCAAGGTTGCTGGCTCCAGCGGGGTGTTGCTCGGTCTGCTGAAGGCCCATGGTCAAGGCATGTGTGAGAAAGCAATCAATGAACAACTATGGTGTCACAACGGCAACGAAAAACTAATGGTTGATGCTTCTCATCACTCTCCGTTCCTGTCTGTCTGTCCCTATCTATCCCTCTCTCTGACACTCTCTCTGTCCCTGTAAAAAAAAAAAAAAAAAAAAAAAGATACAACATCCATTCTGTTTAAAACATACAATAAAATGGGTATAGAAGGAAAGTACCTCAACATAATAAAGGCCATATAAGATAAACCATCAGCCAATACCGTATTAAATGGTGAAAAACTGAACACTTTTCCTCTAACATCAGAAAAAGACAAGGGTACCCACTCTTTGCACTCTTATTTGACAGAGTACTAGAAGTCTTTGCCAGAGCAATCAGGCAAGAGAAAGAAATAAAAGGTATCCATATCGGGAAAGAAGTAAAGTTGTTACTTTTTGCGGATGAAATGATCCTGTATATCAAAAAATCCAAAGACTTCATCAGAAAACTACCAGAAACAATAAATCATTACAGTAAAGTCACAGGATACAAAATCAATATACGAAAGTCTCCTGCTTTCCTGTACACCAACAATGAAACTTCAGAAAATGAATTGAACAA
The DNA here is from genome assembly GCA_037038555.1 of Rhynchonycteris naso. NCBI lineage: Eukaryota > Metazoa > Chordata > Mammalia > Chiroptera > Emballonuridae > Rhynchonycteris > Rhynchonycteris naso. The sequence goes on along the minus strand of CM072995.1, from coordinate 239,484,524 downwards.
AAACAATTCCTTTTACACTTACAACAAAAACAATAAAATGCCTTGAAATAAACTTAACAAAGAATGGGAAGGACCTATTGACTGGAAACTACAAAGCGTTATTAAAAGAAACTAAAAAAGACATAATGAAATAAAAAAATATTCCGTGTTCGCAGATTGAAAGAATCAACATAATTAAAATGGCCATATTACCCAAAGCAATACACAAATTTAATGCAATCCCATTAAAATCCAATGTCACTTTGTGTGTGTGTGTGACAGAGACAGAGAGAGACAGAGAGAGGGACAGATAGGGACAGAAAGACAGGAAGGGAAAAAGATGAGAAGCATCAATTTTTCATTTTGGCACCTTAGTTGTTCATTGATTGCTTTCTCATATGTGCCTTGATCAGGGGGCTACAGCACACTGAGTGATCCCTTGTTCAAGCCAGCGACCTTGGGCTCAAGCTGATGAGCCTTGCTCAAACCAGAAGAGCCTGCTACTCAAGCTAGCTACTTCGGGGTTTCAAACCTAGGTCCTTGGCATCCCAGTTCGATGCCCTATCCATTGCACCTCCTGGTCAGGCTCCAATGTCATATTTTAAAGATTAGAACAAAAAATTACCAGATTTATATAGAACCATAATAAAACCAGAATAGCCAAAGCACTACTGAGAAAAAGGAATGGAGCTGGATGTATCACACTACCTGACTTCAAATTAGACTATAGAGTCACAGTAATAGAAATAGCATGGTGTTGGCAGAAAAACAGACATACAGACCAATGGAACAGAGAATCTAAAGCCCAGAAATTAAACCACATAAATATGGACAAATAATCTTTGACAACGGGACCAAAAACACAATGGAGAAAAGAAAGCCTCTTCAATAAATGGTGTGGGGACAATGGGAAAGCCACATGTGAAAAAATAAAACTTGACTACAGTTTTTCCCCATGCACAAAAATTAATTCATAGTGCATCAAAGACCTAAATATAAGATCTGAAACAATAAATCATATAGAAGAAAACATAGGTACCAAACTCTTGGACTTTGGCCACAAAGAACATTTTATGAATTTGACCGCAAAGGCAAGAAAAATAAACTCAACAATAAATAAATGGTACTATATCAAACTAAAAAGCTTCTGCACAGCAAAAGAAACCGACAACAAAACAAAAAAGCAGCCAACAAAATGGGAGTTGATATTCACAAACAACAGCTCTGATAAGGGGTTAATATCCAAAATATATAAAGAACTCACGAAGCTCAACAACAAACAAGCAAACAGCCCAATTAAAAAATGGGGAGAGGCCTGACCTGTGGTGGCGCAGTGGGTAAATCATCAACCTGGAATGCTGAAGTCACCAGTTTGAAAACCTGAGCTTGCCCTATCTAGGCACATATGGGAAGCAACTACAAGTTGATTCTTCCTGCTCTTTCCCCAACCTCTTTTTATCCCCCCCATCTCTAAAATGAATTAATGAAATCTAAAAAAAAGTTTCCAAAAAAAATAAAAATTAAAAATGGGGAGAGGATCTGAACAGATACTTCTCCCAAGAAGAAATACAAATGGCCAATAGATATATGAAAAGATGCTCATCTTCATTAGCTATTAGAGAAATGCAAATCAAAACTACAATGAGATACCACCTCACACCTGTTAGATTATCTATTATCAACAAGACAGGTAATAACAAATGTTGGAGACACTGTGGAAAAAAGGAACCCTCATTCATTGCTGGTGGGAATGTAAACCAGTACAACCATTATGGAAGAAAGTATTGTGGTTCATCAAAAGATTAATAATAGAACTACCATATGATCCAGAAATTCCTTTACTAAGCATCTTCCAAAAAACCTCGAAAACATTGGTATTCAAAGACACATGCAACCCCATGTTCATCACAGCATTGTTCATGGTGGCCAACACATGGAAACAACCAAAGTGTCCTTCGATACAGGATTGGATCAAGATGTGGTACCACATAGGTGGCATACAAAACAGGGACTCATGGACATAGATAAGAGCGCAGTGGTTACCAGGGGGAGGGAGATATGAAGGTGTGGGAGGGGAAAGGGGTTTGGGGAGAAGGGTGTAAAGAAAAACAAATGCAAGGTGACAGAAAATGATTTGACTTTGGGTGATGGATATACAACATAATCGACTATTCAAATGATGTAGTGATGTTTACCTGAAATCTATGTACACTTGTTGATCAATGTCACCCTGTCAAATTTAATTTTCTAAATAAAAAAAAAAAAAAAACAGAAGAAGAAGCTGTGGTACATATATACAGTGGAATACTACTCGGCCATAAGAAATGATGACACATTGCCATTTATGACAACATAGATGGACCTTGAGAACATTATACTGTACTAAGTGAAATAAGTAAATTAGAAAAAGTTAAGAACTATATGACTTCACACACAGGTGGGATATAAAACTGAGACTCATGACATAGATAAAAGTGAAGTAGTTACCATGGGGAGGGGGTGGTGGTGTGGGAGAAAAGAGGGACAAATACAGAATGATGGAAAATGATTTGACTTTGGATGGTAGGCACACAGCACAGTCAGCAGCTTAAAGGTTATAGAGATGTCCACCAAAACCCTATGCACTCTTTGTTGATCAATGTCATCCCATTAAATTTATTTTCAAAATAAAAAAATGTTTTAAAAAGAAAAAAGGAACACCTTACTATATTGCCTTTTTCTCATTTTAACATAAGACACTTTGTCACGGTGGGCACAGACCCATTGAGCATTTTGGGGGAAACTTTGGTCTATTAGAAAACACATTTCTACCTATATATTGCTTTCTTAAGTACCTGCTAATTATAAAAAGCATTATTCTAATTCTTGAGACTAGACAGAACTCAGGGCCAACGTGTTATGCATAGAAAGCAAGGCTTCCCAGACTTTAGAGTCACAACTGAGTTACCAGGCAAGTGATAGAACTGCTTACTGTCTTTCTTTCTCACGTGGGAATAAGAACAGGTGCCTTACCTAACTAGCTGTCACGGTCAAAAGACAGAATAGACAAGTAATCCAAGCTTTTACAAAGCTTACAATGATAAGAGCTAACATTTAATGGATACTTACTTTATGCCAGACACTCTTCTAAGCACACTGTATCTATATTAACTCTTTTAATCCTTATAAACAACTCTGTGAGGTAGGTAGGATCTATTATTATCTCCTTTTTACAAATGAGATGGAGACTTGAAGCTTAGAGAAGTTAAATAAGTTGTCCAGGGCACACAGTAAGAAGAGGAGCTGGAATTTGAAGTTAGAGTGGCTTTCAGAGTTTCTGCCTTTGATCTCCAAGACTGCCATGTGTCTCACTCCTTAACGCAGATTGTTTTAGGATACAACTTACATTTACTTATAGAGTTTACAATCTAGTGGAGGGGAGGGAGATGATAACAAACCCCAAAAAACACAAAACAGTGATTTCAGTTGAAAAGAATTATATATGTGAAAACTAAATGAATGCTAGAGTGAACCGAAAGATCAAATGGGATTAATCTAGAACTGCTTTGTGGCAAAGGGAATTTTGACCATAATTTGGAAGGAAGGAAGAACATGACATTGAGGAGACAGGTCATGTTCCAGGTGCAGAGAACGTTGTGCAGACAAGCTATTAAGACAAATGTAGGAGACAGCGACGTGTCTACACGATGCCAAAACATCTGGTCAATTCAGCTTTTAAAAAACCCTCCATCAGCATAGTAAATTTCTTCAGTCAATCCAGATGTTTGGCATCTCGTAGACAAAACATCCAGATGATTAACTAAAGATTTGACATAGTTGACTGGATTAACCAGATGTTATGGCATTGTGTAGACACAGTGTCAGGACGTTCGCTTGGCTGCAGTGGAATCCAGCTGTAAAGGAGATAACAGCTCAGGCAATGAGAGGGGGCTTTGCAGAAGAGGACCTGGAGCTTGGATTTGATGCAATTGGGAGCTGCTGGACATGGAATGTGATGGAAATGATGCTTAAGGAAGAGGATTCTAACTAACAACTGTGTGAAGAAAATGAAATGGTGAGGGAAAAAGTTGTAGACAGGAAAGAGGATGTGAGGAGAGTGCAGGTGTGTGTGAGGTAATTAGAGCCTGGACCAAATCAGGCTTGGGAAAGCAGCAGGAAAGAGTGGATCTGAAAAACATTACGGAAAAAGAACAGGAAGTCATGATGGGCTAGACATGGGAGTGAGACTGCACATCAGCCCAAGGTTGGAGGAGTACAGACCTAAGAAAGCAGCTGCCATCAAGCTCCCCACAGTAGTTCACCAAGCAGGGTCCCCAAGAGATCCCTCCTCTCAACCTCCAATCAGAGGCCTCAGCCAGGCCCACAGGCGTGGGAAACCTGGAGATCACAAACACAATTCTCGTACCCATGTTCTTTAATCATTGTAGAGGCACCAAAATTGATTTCCTTTCAAGTCTAACTTCATGAGAAGATTGAGAATGCTAGATTCAGATTGTCAGGTACACACAACTTTAGTGAACAGTCTAAAAAGGCAATACATATTTTAATGACATTTGCTTTTGTACAGCATACAATGTAAACTAAGATATACAGGGGTGTGAGTAAATTAGATGAAATGAGATTATGAAGAATTACACAGTACCTACAGTACTTGACAGGTTAGCATGTAAAAGCCTGGTGACACAAAAACTGATGGCCAAATCTAAGATTTTGTGATATATATTTTAAGTCATTAATTTATGCCTGACCAGGTTGTGGTGCAGTAGAGCGTGAATCTGGGATGCTGAGGACTCAGGTTCAAAACTCCGAGGTCACTGGCTTGTACATGGGCTCACCAGCTTGAGTGCAGGGTTGCCAGCTTGGACATGGGATCATAGATATGATCCATGGTCACTGACTTGAGCCCAAGGTTGCTGGCTTGAGCCCAAAGTCACTGGCTTGAGCAAGGCGTGACTGACTCGGTTGGAGACCCTCCCAGTTAAGGCACATATAAGAAAGCAATCAGTGAACAAATAAAGTGCTACAACTACAAGTTGATGCTTCTCATCTCTCTCCCTTCCTCTCTCTTTCTCTCTCTCTCACTAAAAATAAATAAATAAATAAATAAATTCTTAATTTATGAAACCTTAGAATGTTCAACTCTTGATCTTGCAGGATCTTAAAGAAATTCCAAATATCTTATTTGATAAGAATCAACTTTATAGTTACAAATTGGAATTCATTAAGATCCAAGCTATGATAGTTGTATATTCCTTAAAAATATTCTTAATATCCATGCAATTCACAGTTTTGCAGATTTACAGGTTCACATGTTTTCAGCCTCATGCTTATCAGCCACACAGCCAATTCTGTACCCTTTACAAAGAGACTAGGTTTTCTCCAGTGACGTCCTTGTTCAGAGAAAGAACCTTCAACAGAGTTTAATCGCTCTCTGTTCATCGTTTGGTAAAAATTGAGAATCAATTTCTCTATCTCTTTCTCCTTCCCCTTCTACCAGAGGGACAATTCAGAATGTGAGATCATAAATATTTTAATGTGTTTCAAAATCACCATGGAGCAGGTTCACAGGTCAGGAAACTTGTTAAAACCAGTTTCGCAGTCCTCAGCAATGTCAAGCCCATTGATCTGGGATAGGAGCCCATAAATTTGTTGTTTTTGTTTTATATTTAACAAGCTCCCTCAACTAATATTGATACCTGTTTTCTGAAAACCAAACTTGGACAGACACTGTCCTAGAGCAGAATGCTAGAGAGTGAAAGAAACATCTATTGGACATATGAAATCTAAAATGGTAAAATGGCTTTACATTTTTTTTTCTTATCCAAAAAATCATATCCCTTAATTATTCCTTTATGTAACAAGCTACTATGTAATTTCACTGTAATCGTTGAAATGCAGAATTTTTCACAGAACCTGCATAAAGTCAAGTACACCTACACAATCAAGCTGAGAGGCCTGGAAGACAAGTAGGACAGCCTGTCTGTTCTCAATTCATAGCTCTGTTCACTCTGGCCATTCCTGAACATGATGTTTACATGATGGGGAAATGTAATTAATGATCTTGGTAAGTCTTTCTAGTTCTCCAAAGCTAAGTGAGTCACTTATCAGATAGGAAAAAAAAAACAAAAACCAGTTGGTTTCACTGAAACAATGGGTGATTTATCCATGTGTTTGAATATAACCTTCCCACAGCCATCATTTTTATAAGAAATACCTCAAAGTTAGTAGATAGCAAACTAGTTATTCAAAAAGTTAATCAGTAAAATGTCCCCAATCACAGCATCAAGATTAGAGTCTTTGTTCTTTACAAATAATCTTTTAGGTGTGTTTTTTTTATTTTTTGGCAGCACAAACTATACTACAAGACAGATGAATGGATTTCTTTTTTTCTGTTACCATGGTTCCATTTGCCTTAAATTCAACTCATTCTCCTAAATCCTTTCCCAAGGACATAGGAAAGGAAATAACATGGAAGAATTTTATTGGACACTCTTTATTACCTAAGATGTCACAATTAAGAGTCAAATTTACTTTCAAAAGATTTCAAATGATGTTTTTGAAACACATCAGGGATTTCACATGTAAGCCAAGTGGTTTTGGCTTGAGTAGCGATTCCCTCCCATTTACCTATTCTCTTGCCATTTTCAAACCTCATCTAGCAACCACAGGAAATGCTCGCTTGCCCTACTGCAAGTCAGTTAGGACAAGGTAGAACTGAAAAAGAAAACCGTTAGGAAATTGCAGAGCAAAGAAAGTACTTGTATTCTGATACAGATTAAAATAAAGATTCATTTGCAGTGATCTTTCTTATCTCCCACATAAAAAATTTAACCTTCAATGCCTCCACCTTAACCACAGTATTGACAAGGGTAAGAATAAACACATTTTTCTGTAGAGTATTTTATTGATTCTACTGCTTTAATATCATTTATTGCATAGAATGGCTTTGAGCATTGTGCTTTTTGTTTCCTCAAGGCCATTGCTAGCCCATATGGTACCCTCATGTGAATTAGAAAAAGGCATCCATTTCCCAAAGCACTTTACTTCCATATGTCAGAAAATTTTGGTAATGTCCTTGTTGGGAAAATGAGTTTGTAAAATCTGTATTTTCAGAGTTTGCTCACTTTTATTGTTAAAAATGGCCGCTGCCCATGTGATTGGTGCTGCCAGGTAAAACTGCTAATTGCCTTCCTGCTTGGGAAGGGCCATTGTTATGCAATGTTGCTGGAGGAGGGGTTTTACACCAAAAGGTTTTAAGAAGGAAAAGAAGAAGGAGGCCATGGTTTTGCAGAGTTTGTGCAGAGAGTAGAAGGGATAAGGTGTGCAGATGGGAACAGAGGTGAGGGGCTTTTGTGAGCTCTGCTGAGACTGGTGGGGCCTTTGATTCTAGGTAAAACTGGAAAAGACTCTCCTGGTTCTAGAACCAGAGAACATGTGAGTAGGTTTTGGTGCCCCGTGTGTTTGTTTTTACTCACTGGCCGGTTGCAAGACTAGAATAAAGTAAGGTGACCAATCGTCCTCCTTTAGGAAGAGCAGTCCTTTTGTAAGTTCTGTCCTCCCTCGAAGTGTCCTCCTTTATGATATTGGAAGACTAATCTGTAAATGTCCATATTCATCGATGCAGAGTCAATGCACTGAGTCTGATGTGACATATTTGTATTTGATGTGAGGATTCATCAAGGATCAGTACAGTGAGGCGAAACATAATTATGAGAGCATGCACTCCACATGGGAGACCTTGAGAGAGCGTGTGATATACCGAGAGTGCAAATGGCTTTCTGTACTGCTTACTGAAGCACAACATGGCACATATGACATTGTAGACTTATGATTGTTTCTTTCTCAGTGAATATTCAATCATAGACAGGTAAGCACAATTCACGTTTTATTAATTCATTATCTATTTAATAATTTCCAAATACGTATAATTTTATTTACAAGTATTTTCCTGAAATTTGAGTTTTAAAGTGGAAATCTAACCTCAAACCATATCTATTAATAACGCATTTCAATTAAATAGTTGCATAAAACAGATGTTTTTTAATTAGAAAATGATAAATACACCTGAATGTCACTCCAAGTTAGTGGTTTTGTTTGATATTTAGTTTTACTAAATGAGTACTTTATTCTTACAATTATTATTAAAAATTAATAGGCATGTAAGTATAATTACAATATAAAATATTACAAATGGTTTATTATACATTTATCATATTATAGTGTATTATTACTGCAATGAATAAAATGTTTCTTTTATTTATGATATTGTTTTCTTCAGTTTGTTTTTGTCCTCCTTTTCATTATAAAAAGTTGGTCACCTTAATAAAGGCGTGGCCCACCAGTTTTTCGCTCAACTGTTTTTTTACCGTCTTTCCGAATCTAATGGGAACCTGCACCTGCCTGGTGGCTGTGATGGCCATGACTACTAGCCTTACAGTCCTAATTCCATTTGAAGACACTACAGCATCTGCAAGAGAAATTGTCATAAAAATATCAAATCTCTTGCCTGTCATATGAATCATGTCCTCTTAGACGTGGTACCCATGTGTAGGTGACACCACTTCCTCTTCCTGCTCACTGTCAGCCTGAGCATTTGTCAGCTGGCCCACAGCCTCCTTACAGGTCTATTGGAACTCAATAAGACTGCTTTCTCAAAATCACACAAGATATTCTTCCTGACAAATCCAAATTTACCTTGTTGAAGTTCTCCTGTGGGTAAAATATGTTCAAACAGCATTGCATGTTCATGAAAAGAGGCATTAATCAGTGCAGCAAACTTCATGCTGTCTTATTTTAAGATATTGCCAAGGATGACTCAGAGTAATGGTGGTGTGAGAGATACCCTTTAACTCTCTCCTTAAAATTTCAACAAATTGAACAATTACAATACAGCAAAGGAACTCCAGCTGGGCTCACAGGCATGCCTGAAAGATTCACGCACTGCATGGATTAAAGGTGAGATGGGTTGAGAAGGGGGGGTGGAAGATAAGATCACTGGTTGTAGGCTCAGAGAGGGCAGAAACCAGAAGTGACTGGGAGTTCTTCTGCTTGGAGGAACAAAGACATTGGGGGGAATTTCGTGTGATACTGAACCAAAGTGTCAGAGGGTGGGGTCATTGCCAGTGTTCCCACAGTCAGCCTGCAGTGCACACTCAAATAGAGACACAAAAATACAAAGTGCAGGCCCACCAGCCTCCCAGATACAACCTCCCAGCCCTCCCAGGTATGGAGAGTGGCAAAGACATACCCCACAGCTGAATAACAAAGATGCTCTGTGTCTGGTCTCCTGCTCTTTTTGGACACAGGGAGGAATACCCAAAAGCCTGAGGTCACTATTGCTGAAGCTGTAAAGACCTCACAAGTCTCACCCATCATTACAACTGCAGCCCTGCCTCCACATATGTGACAGCAGCTTCTCAGCAAACTTCAGCCTGGGGTTTTACAGAGATAAAACTTGTAATACAGTGCCACCTACTGAGAAAAGATAGAAATACTTCTCAGAAATATTTTTTAAGTTTTTGTTTTCCTTTCATTCTTTTTGTGGTTGTTGTATCATTTGTGTTTGATTATTGCATTTTTTGTTTTTTGTATTCAAATTTATTCTTTAATTTTTAATTTATTTTAATTTTTAAATTTATTTTTGTATATTTTGTTGTTGTTGTTTGATTGATTTTTTAACAATACCACTCTCAAATTCCCTCAAAGAAGAAACAAAGGCATACCATGAATACCCAAGAAAGAGACACAGTTCAGAAAAAAAATGAAAAATCTCCAGAAAGCAGTCTCAAACACATGGAAACCATGATGTTAAACAATAAAGAATTTATTTTTTGCAGTTCTGAAAATACTCAACAAGATGCATGAAAACACCACTAGGCAACTTAATGAGCTCATGAAACAGAAAACATAGCTCACCAAGGAGACTGAAACTTCAAAAACAGAAATTAAAAACTCAGTACTGAATTCAAAAATGAGCTACCGAGTTTAGCTATCAGAACAGGGCAGATAGAGGAGAGAATTGGTAACATTGAAGACAGGCAACTAGAGATGATACAGAGGGAAAAAGATAGAGAGCTCAAGAATTTTAAAAAATAAGAGAACTCTATGAGAATTGTCTGACTCCATCAGAAAAAGAAGAGAGGGAGGAGGGAATGGAAAGCCTATTCAAATAAATAATTGAAGAGAACTTCACAAGCCTATGGGAAGAGTTAGATCGTCAAATACAAGAAGCAAACAAAATGCCCAGTTACTTCCACCCAAACAGGCCTTCTCCAAGGCACATGGTAATAAAAATTTCAAAAATCAATGACAAATAAAGAATCCTCTAGGCAGCTAGGGAAAAGAAAAACTTAACATATTAAGGAAGGCCCACCACGTTATCATCAGACTACTCAGAAAAAACTCTACAAGCCAGAAGAGAGTGGACCCAAACATTCAAAGTACTGAAAGAGAGGAATACCAGCCAAGAATACTATATCCATCAAAGTTGTCCTTCATATATGAAGGGAAAATAAAACTTTTCCAGACATAAAGAAGCTGAGAAAATTTATCACCAGAAAATCCCCACAGAAGGAAATACTCAAGAGGGGTATTCTAATGGATACAAATACAAAACAACACAAAACTATAAGTAAAAGCTCCAATAAGATTACAATATAAACAAATAATCTGTGGATAATCTATGACAAAGAAAAAAAATGAAAAAACATAAAAGGAGATAGGATGAAAGTCTGAAGTGGCAAAAGAGGATGGAGTGCAGAAGCACTTATAAGACAAAGGACTCTTGTATATACTGTATAAAACTTTTATTCTCAACAACCTAACAGTAACCACCCATGAAAAAAACAATACTGAAATACATAACTTGAAAAGAAAGTAAAGAAACCAAAAAAAGTGGAAATTAAACAACATACTTCTAAAAATGACTGAGTCAAAGAAGTAAAAGCAGAGATCAAAAGATAAATACAGACAAATGAGAATAACAACACAACATATCAAAACTTCTGGGATGCAGCAAAAGCAGTAATTGAAAAAAAGGAGAAATAGAGGAAAGTAAATCAACATAATAAAGGCTATATATAACAAATCATCAGCCAATATCATACTGAATGATTTAAAAACTGTAAGCTTTTCCTCTAAAATCAAGAACAAGACAAGGAAGTCCACTTTTTCCACTCTTATTCAACAGAGTACTGGAAGTTTTAGACAGAGCAATCAGGCAAGAGAAAGAAATAAAAGGTATTCATACTGGTAAAGAAGAAGCAAATATATCACTTTTTGCCAATGACATGATCCTGTATATAGAAAACCCCAATGACTCCACTGAAAAACTATCAGAAGCAATAAACAGAGTAAAGTCACAGAATACAAAATCAATATACAAAAGTCTGTTTCTTTCTTATACACCAACAATGAAACTTCAGAAAATTGAAAAAAATTCCTTTTACTATTGCAACAAAACAATAAAATACCTAGAAATAAACTTAACAAAGGATGTGAAGGACCAATTTACTAAAACTACAAGGCATTATTAAAAGAAATTTAAAAAGACACGATGAAATGGAAAAATATTCCATGTTTACAGATTGAAAGAATCAACTTAATTAAATGGTCATATTACCCAAAGCAATACACAAATTTAATACAATCCCCATTAAAATCCCAACGGCATGTTTTTAAAGAAAAAGAACAAAAAAAAATCACCAGATTTGAATGGAATCATAAAAAAAAAATAGCCAAAGCAATCCTGTGAAAAAAGGATGGAGCCGGAGGTATCACACTACCTGATGTCAAATTATACTAGAGAGCCATAATCAAACCAGCATGGTGTTGGCAGAAAAACAGACATATAAACCAATGGAACAGAATTGAGAGTCCAAAAATTAAACCACATATATATGAACAAATAATCTTTGACAAAAGAGCTAAAAACACAGAGCGGAAAAAAGAAAGTCTCTTCAATAAGTGGTGCTGGGACAATTGAAAAGCCACATGCAAAAAAATGAAACTTGACTACTTACATTCATGCATAAAAGTTAATTCAAAATAGATCAAAGACTAAATATAAGAACTGAAATAGTAAGTCACATAGAAGAAAACATAGGTATTAACTTATGGACCTTGGTTGTAGAGAACATTTTATGATTTTGACCCCAAAGGCAAGGAAAGTAAATGCAACAATAAATAAATTGTACTATATCAAACTAAAAAGCTTCTGCACAGCAAAAGAAACCAACAACAAAACAAAAATGTAGCCAACAAAATGGGAAGTGATATTCACAAACAACAGCTCTGATAAGGGGTTAATATCCAAAATATATAAGGAACTCACAAAGGTCAACAACAAGCAGACAATCCAATTAAAAAATGGAGAGAGGACCTGAACAGACACTTCTCCCAAGAAAACATATAAATGGCCAACAGATATATGAAAAGATGCTCATTTTTGCTCACTACTAGAGAAATGCAAATCAAAACTACAATGAGATACCATGTCAACCAGTTAGATTGGCTGTTATCAACAAGACAGGGATTAACAAATTTTGGAGAGACTGTGGAGAAAAGGAACCCTCACTCACTGCTGGTGGGAATGTAAACTGGTAAAGCCATTATGGAAGACAATATGTTACTACCACAAAAATTAAGGATAGTGTTACCATATGACCCAGCAATCCCTCTGTTGGGTATCTACCAAAAAAACTTGAAAATATTGGTATGCAAAGACACATGCATCCCCATGTTTATTGCACCATTATTCAAGGTGCTCAAGACATGGAAACAATGAAAGTATCCTTTGATAGATGATTGACTAAAGAAGATGTGGTAAATATATACAATGGAATACTACTCAGCCATAAGAAATGATGGCATATTGACATTTATGACAATATAGATGGACCTTCAGAACATTATGCTAAGTGAAATAAGTAAATCAAAAAATGCTAAGAATTTTATGATTTCACACATAGGTGAGATACAAAACTGAGACTCATGGACATAGACAAAAGTCAAGTGGTTACCTGGGGAAACAAGTAGGGGGAGGGGAGAAGAGAGAAACAAATACATGGTGATAGAAAATGAACTGACTTTTCATTGGGTGGTGGGCATGCAGTGCAGTAAGCCCCTTAAATGCTATAGAGATGTTCACCGAAACCCTATGTACTCTTGTTCATCAATGTCATCCCATTAAATTAATTTTCAAAAAAAATTTTTTTTTAAAAAACGAATTGCCACAGCCACCCTAACTTTCAGCAACCATCACCAAGATCAGTCAGCAGCTGTCACCAACAAGGCAAGATCCTCCGCCAGCACAAAGATTACAACTCGCTGAAGGCTCAGGTGATGGTTGGCATTTCTTAGCAACAGAATATTTTTAAATTAAAGTATGTGCATGATTGTCCTTTTGGACATAATGCTGTTGCATATTTAATAGACTATAGTATAGCATAAATACAACTTTTATTTGCACTAGGAAATCAAAAATGTTTGTGTGACTTGCTTTATTGCAATATTTGCTTATTGAGGTCGTCTGGAACCAAACCTAAAATATCTCTAAGGTCTGCCCATATAGGACTTAGAGGCTTCAGAATATGTTAGAATGTGGCCACCCAAAAAGAAAATGTCAAACCCTAGTTTACTTGCCTGAAGAACCTTCATGAGACAGACTCTATACAGGAAATAATTCCATCTTCCAGAGTGAATATTCATTTGTTTGCTTTTCAAGCCAGGAGTTTGGAAGAAGCCAGCAAGCAATGTAGTCATTTGGTAATGTCCTTCCCACTGCCAAGATGGATTAATGCTGGGAGATCTTACAACTGGTGAGTAATCTGTAGTGCTTGCAGACCCTCCAAGATCCCCAAGGTGTGATTTATTTTCATACGTAGATTTCTGTCATCATCCTCCAAAGGGTGCTTTGTCATTTTCTTTACTCTTCCCTCACTGTACAGTCAAGTCCATATTATAAAGAAGACATGGTTTCCAAGTCAGTGCCAATTTCCTCAAATCAAGTGGTAAGCACTTCAGAGACACAGCTAAATTATGAGGGCTATATTAATAAAATTATACCAGTTTCCTTTTAAATGATTCTGAAAAGGTATGAATAGTTGTTTATTAAGATAAGATTTAGAACCTAATCATCTTCTAGTTTTTCTGATTTGGTTTATTATGCTCCTACCTATTCTTCAGGTTGATATTAAGATGTCATGGACCTCCTAAAACCTTGGACTATGAATAACCAAATTGAAACATCTTCAGATATATGAGATGTGAGTTTTTTATTTTTAATTAAATCCTCTTTGCATGTCATAGAATTGACTGTCATTCATTCCCTAAGCATTTGAACTCTGCAACTTGTATTTAAACCCATTCTGAGACTAGACAGACCTATGAAATACAAAGTCTGACATCAAAAGAGCACTTTCTGGAGTCAAACAGCCTTAAGTTCAAGTTCTGTTTCTACCACCAACTACCTGGGAATCCTTAAATGATTGACTTAAACTCTGAGTTTTGGCTTCTTCATCTGTAAATTAGACATATACTGTAGTTTACTTCAAATGATATTTTTGTGAGGGATTAAATGGCCTTATACTTGTCAAGTGCTTAGCATAAATGCTCAATAAATACTAATCACAATAGAATTTGTTTTAGTAATGGTTCTTACTCATATTATTAGTCTCCTTCGGTTAAAGCTTAATTGGTACAGAACCCTTGTCTAACCCTGAGTTCTAGGCTCCTGTAAGCTTTAAGTTGCCCAAGCTGGGAACCAAGTGGGTGGTGCTCAACACATCTCTTCAGCTCCGACACCCAAATCTTAAGGTCATCCCCACTGCCAGGCTATAATTTTGGGAAACTGAGCCAAACGTATTCCCAGAACCTCCTAGGTTCTGATCAGCAACCGCACCCCCAGACAAACTGTGTTGCTTAAGCTGAGTGTTGCCTCTGATTCACAGCAGCCCAAGCCATAAACCAGCGGGCCCTGCCTTGGCTGATGTCAGAATCACCCAAGAGCTTTAAAAAACACAGATATCTGTCCTATTCCCAACCATAGAGGTCAGTATTTTTTAAGTTTCTGGGGTGATTCTGATGAAAACACCAGTTTGAGAGGCTCTGATTTTAGCAGCTACCAAACATCCCTATCTGTTCCTCCCATGTCTCGGCACTGGATTATCTTTTCCGAGCTACAGAAACCTGCTGCTGTTTCTCCTAAACACAGTCAGTTGTTGACTCTGGTTACTATGAGCTCCAAACAGGTCATAGGGACTTGAGCTGCTGATTAAGGCTTAGGAACCCTCCTCCGCATCCCCAGCCCCTTGGGTCCAACAGACAGAAAAGACATCATATTTGAGCCAAAGAAATATAATCAAGAGGACGCCAGGGTTGTAGAATCAGTAGCAGCTAGTGTGGAACGATGGATGAGTTCAAAAGATTTAAAGGCCTGAGATTCCAACAGTGATCAAAAGCAGATAAAATGCCCTCTCCCTGCCAAGGCAATCTAACATCATATGCAGCACTGACTTGTATTAGTGAAGTTCATAAAGCAATCCTAGTGAGAACTTTGTTTTGTAAGAGAAAGAAAAAAAGAAAGAAAACGAGAAAAATGATTGTGACAAGCCTTGATGTGACTAAAACAAACCAGCAGGGAAATGTGTGTGTTGGGTATTTTTTGAGGGGTGCCAGTTGTGCTGCTCACTAGGACCCAGCCTCTGGCTCTACCTCCATTCATCTCCAGATTTCAGGCACCTTCCTACACCTTGCCCTGTGGTCCACTGTTCAACACTTGCCTAATAAACTAGACTGCAAGCACAGGAAGTGGGAGCTGGGACAATGAGTTGCAGCGTATCCATTGGGAGCTCCTTCAAGATTGACCAGAAGGCCAGGTCCTGTAAGAAATGCTGTGAAGGCAAGATGGAGGTGTCCCTCTCTCCATCTGCTTCTGGGCACTTTTCCCAGCATTTCTGAGCAGAGCCCATTAGTTTCCCACTTAAAATGCTTCAAGTCTTCCTCCTGCTTGACGGGCCTAAAAACAGTGTCTGGCCTTGCCCAGAATTATTCTTAGAAGATTTTACAAAGCCATTCATAAGAGCTACACATTTCACTGCCTGGCATCTTTACCGACATCTCAGATTCCCCTGAGTCTTTTGATCACTTTCTTTACTCCTTCGGGGCACAGACAGCTTTAATGCAAATTCTCTTTTGGACCAGCTTCAGTACTTTCTGCAAGAAAAACTGATGGCACCCGAGAGGTTCATTATCCCTCAGACAGCCTGTCCAGGCATCAACAACCCTGTTCCTGGATGCCGCTAGGCATCTCTTTTCCCGGAGGGGAAGAGTGCCCATTCTCTTTTCCCCGAGGGGGGTCCTTGAGCCGGCAGGGCAGGCCGTGGGGAATGTTGGCCTCCAGCTCAGCTCCGCAGCCATGCCGAAGCCCAGAGCCCCGCCATTCCTGCAAGGGGCTGGCAGAGCCCCCCAGTCACTCCCCAACGGGGCCAGATTGCAGTGTGTTCACAACGGGGTGAAATCGTTAAAATAATTGTAATAAAAATAAAATCATGAATAATATGTGACTAAAATACAAATCTCATTAAAACAGGCGCTGGAAAACCCTATGCTTTAAAAATAAGAACAGCCTCTTTCTCGACGGGCCTTCCAATTACAGGCCAGGTTCTAATTTACCCTTTTTGGCTCTGCTACTGGAACAGATCTCGGCCAAACAATTGTCTCACCACTGTGGTGATAGTCATTGTTAGGAGATCTTCGCTTCGCGACCATGAAGAGTCGCAGCACGGAATGAACCTGCCGGGGAGGGAGAGAGACGGGCGACCCGGAGCAGGTGACCCGCAAGCGGCGGGAACAGGCAGGCCTGCAGGCTGCGGCGCATGCGCCCCAGCGCCCTGTAGCGGGGACCGCGCTCCCGGAGGCCGCGGGGACTGGCGGCCCAGACTGCGGCCCCGCCCGGGCGTCTGAGATCGCGATCTTGTCTGGGGTACCCTCTCGCCGCACCCCGACCCGAGTTCTGTTTAGGGATTAGTCCTGACTTTGTGATTAATCAGCACTTTCTGGTTTTCATAGGGTGACATCAATCATCCCTGCTCAGCGATAAAACAGGCTCCTCTCTGAAGGCTCCAGCCCCAGCAGGGTCTTGTTTTCCCGGGACCATCCTGGGGACCCAAATCCTCCCCGCGGCCTCTGGAGCGCTGGGTGCCCGGCCACAGCGCCTCTGCAGTTTATTGTTTTTGCTCCCTGGTTGAATGCCAAAGCTTAAGGTTTTCTTTCATTTTTTTCCTAATTATAAAAAATTATGTGCTCGATTAAAATGTGGAAAATAAAAAAAGGAAAGGAAAGAAAGGAAAAGAAAAGAAAAGTCACCCAGGATCTCACCCTCCACCCTCAATTTCTGTTTTGTTTGTTTGTTTGTTTGTTTGCTTGTTTGAGAATGAGATGGAGGGAGAAATGAAGCACTTTAGTTATTCACTGATTGTTTCTTATATGTTCCTTGAGGGGCAGGTGCTCCAACAGAGCCAATGACCCCTTGCTCAAGCCACTGACCTTTGGGCTCAAGCCAGCAACCATGGAATCATGTGGATGATCCGGTGCTCAAGCTGGCCACCAGTTTCAAACTTGGGTCCTCAGAGTTTCAGGCCACCACCAGTCAGGCTCAAGCTCTCTTCATTTTGATGTATTTCCTTCCAGTCTTTTTTCCCCCTCTCTTTCTTTGCAACAAAATTTTAGGTTTTAAACTTTGCTCCACTGCAGTTGTGTCGTATCCTACCTTTTTAAACTTACTATCATAGAAGAAACACTTGTACTTTTAACAAACATCACTGAAAAGCTCATAGTTTCCATAGTGAATATACAATTACTTGCTTAAATATCATTTTAATTTATGGGCATCTAGGATATTTCCAATTTTTACTAGTACAACGGACCTTTGAACAATGCAGGAGTTAGAGGTACAGACCCCAGCAGCTGAAAATCTACAAAACTTTTCACTCCTCAAAAACTTAACCACATTCACCTGTGGATATCCACAGGATAGATTCCAGGACCTCATAGATACCAAAATTCCCAGATGTTCATTCCCCTGTATAAAATGGCATAGATTATAGAACAACGCGTACAGTCAGCCCTCCACACCGCAGATTCCCAAAAGCAGATTGAAAATACTGTTTTCTATCCAAGGTTGGTTGACTCCGTGGATGTGAAACTTTGGAATAAGGAGACCTAACTGTGTATTTACTGGGGGGAAAACAACAATAACTAAAGACACATATGTGTGGACCGGTACAGTTGTAACCTGTATCGGTCAAGGGTCACATGTAGGGAGCCTATCCCTGGACCCTTCCCAATGTTTGCCCCAGGGTTGTTGGTTGATGGAGCTTACAAGCCCCAACTAAGAATTTCACCCAGCGTAAACTCAAGTGGCAGAAACTTAAAAGCTCCTGCTCTGTTCCACGTAGTTGGTGGTAGAGAACCCAGGTGAAAGGCAAAGTATGCAGTGCCACAGGATGAGTTCTTGTGCCTGTTTTCAGGAGGTTACAGGCTTTGCAATGGAGATGGAGTCTGGTGGCAGGAGAAGATGCAGCTCGAATCTAGGTGAGACAGAGAGAATGAGCAAAGGCAGTAAGCTGGCACCTGAGGGAAAAACTCATCCATGAAGTTCAGTGGCTGATGATTTTAGAATATTAATGTCGCATATTCAATTTTAATTCTGTTACTCACAAGCTCCAATGTATTATTTGGGAAAATGTTTCTCATCTCGTTTCCTTACTGTAAAAACCAGAGAAATACAGGAAAAGGGATTGGGCCTAAGTGACGGAAGACTAACCCCACTTAGTGCATTTTCTTCTTGTTGGAGATATACCCCTCTGGAAAGTCCCTGTCCCCTTTTACGAGAGACTGGTATAATGTTTTCTAAGAGTTCAGATATGTAGGCTAAGCAGAGTCCATGAGCCATCCACAAATTCTCTGTGAACTTTGGCATAAGCCTACTTCTGTTTATCTCCTACAAGTCACCTCTACTAAATTTGTGATGGTAGAAGGAGGTGGTGGGAGAAAGGCTAGCGGTTTGAGAATAAAATCAAGCTTCCAAAGCCTTTTTCCCAGATCTTACACACTATCATTTGTTAGTTTGGTTAGTAAAGGGCATGCAACCCTACTAGTTTTGTGAACACCAGAACACTACAGGTTCTGCTGTTAGTGTCATGACTGTCTATAACCCAAGGAACAAGCAGAAATGGCCGACTCTTGACCTCTTCCTCTTTGCTTGATCTGAGAAAGAATGTGGCACAAACTCTGTCTCTAGCTGAGCCTGTTTTCTCAACATTATCTCTGTGAGAAAAGCCAGACTGACCAAGTGGCAACATTTTCTGTCTTGATTTAACTACTCACCACAAAGCTGGCACTTTGTGTAGCTGAATTATACTTTGCAAAGTAGTTGTCAATTCTTGACCCATCTGAGAACTAGCAGTAAAGCAGTGCTACAATTTCGGAGGGGCAGAGACAGGCCATGGTGGCTTTCTTCTCGCTCTGAGGCCAGAGGAGGTGCCTGCTTCCCCCTGTCTCCTTTCTAAAACAGCTCTCTCTCCTAACAGTGCAGCCACCCCCAGAACCCACTTGCTGTGTCTCTGTGGTCTCCACCTAGAAGACAGGTCCTGTGGTATCTCCACAGGGTGATATTTGCTCTGAGATTAGAGAAGAGCCAGTCTTCTGGAGGCAGCATTCCAGACCTGACTGCCAGTAGTCAACCCACCTGCTCCCAAATCTCCAAATCTCTCCCTTATTAGCACTCAGGGGTTCTTTTAGCTTCCATTTCTAGATCGTTTTCCTTTTGCTGTCCAGCTCTCATTGGGTTGTGGAAAAGCCAGCTCCATTCTCGTGTCCAGTGAGGTCAGACCCTCCCAGCTTGGCCTCTCAGCCTCTCTTACTCCAAGTCACAACATTCTCCAGGCACTCACTGACCCTGCTGTGTTCTGTCTGTTAAAACGTCACCTGCTTTTCAAATTCTTTCCAGTCTCCTCCCAGTTTTTTTGTGATAGCTTCCTAGAAGCTTAATAATAACATTTATTTCCCCAGTGGTATATTTCCATTTGTCAAACTTTATTTTGTTCCATGTGTTTCTAAGGGAACAAAAATCAAAATGGTTTATGTCCTACTTCCTGCACTGGCCTGACTGATGTTGTCAGACTGGAATTGTCCTTCAGTACAAAGTGGGTACACCCAAACCCAACCATAAACTGGGCCTTGATGCAGAAACTATATAAACTACAAAGACAATGGACATTGTTTGGCTATTGGAAAATGCACTTCATTTTACTTCCTTTAATCAAGCAGTGAATTTTTTCATAGATTCAAACCACTTTGCGTGTATGTAATAATATTGATAATATTGACATTGATAACTATATAAAATGGGTTACATTATACATTTGATACAATGATACAAACATTAATAATAATAAAAGTGGCCTGACCTGTGGTGGCGCAGTGGATAAAGTGTCGACCTGGGAACACTGAGGTCGCCAGTCCAAAAACCCTGCACTGGTCAGGTCAAGGCACATATGGGAGTTGATGCTTCTAGCTCCTCCCCCCTTTCTCTCTCTCTCTCTCTCTCTCTAAAATAAAAAATAAAAAGAAATAATAAAAAAATAATAATAATAAAAGTGGGTTACATCATAATCTTGAACCATGACACTGTGTCCCATTACGCTGGGGAACAATATTTTTTTTCATTTTTTGTTGCATGAGGCTTTAAAACATTTTCTATATAATTCCACATCGCTAATTCCAAATGTGAAATCCATTTTTTGGTGCATGCTCTAGTTTTTATGCAATTTTAATTTCTTTTTGTTTCAGTTAATGGTATGCATTGGTTTCTAATTTGGAGTTAAAGGTCAACGACTTTTGGATTGAATTACACAAGACAATTAATGTTTTACAAACATCACTTTTACATCATTGTAGTTGTTTTTAAATGTAAAAAGATTATTATCTGATAAAAACACCCTCTTATTTTGTTTTAAAATTGAATCATGGCTTCTTTGAATAGGTGTAAATGTAAGAATAGTCCTGACACCTTCTGTTATATATATGGCTGTTACACACTTTAACATCAAAGGCGCAATATTTCATAATTTGTGACATGTGCATATGTTGCTTATTTTCAAGTTCCCATTGGCAATCAAGACAAGAATTGGGTTCCTCATATTGTGTGTCATAATTGTGAGGAAATGCTTCGTGACTGGACAAAAGAAAAATGCAAAGGAATACCTTTTGGTATTCCCATGGTTTGGCATGAACCTAAGGATCACAGCAGTGACTGTTAGTTCTGTCTGATCCATACAAAGGGCATTAGCAAGAAAAAACGGCATATGATCGCATATCCTAATATTCCTTCAGCAATATGACCTATCCCACACTCTGAGACACTCCCGGTTCCAGTTTTCAATGATTTTATTTCTTCTAAGGATGAAGAAAGTGATCATGGAGATCAAGTGTCTTTTGATAAGATGCATGAGGAAATGGTTGTAGAATCTGAAGAGTCTTCCTCTGATGCCAAGCAGTTATTAATCCCTCATCAGTTTAGCCAACCCAAATTGAATGACTTAGTAAGAGATTTGGGTCTATCAAAGAAAGCAGCTGAGTTATTAGCCTCCAGGCTTCAAGAAAAGAATGTACTTCACTGGTCAGCTAAAGTATCCCATTTTAGGAAGCGTGAACAAATTTGTGCGGACTTTTTTTTCTGAAGACAACCACTTTGTTTACTGTCATGATATCAATAGTCTTCTCAGCCAGCTAGATGTTACCACTTACAGTCCAACAGAATGGCAGCTATTTCTTGACAGCTCTAAACGGAGTCTGAAACGTGTTCTCCTCCACAACGGTAATGTTTATGCAGCAGTTCCAATTGGTTATTCAACTCACCTGCGAGAAGATTATAATGCCATAAAAATTGTCCTCGACTTTCTGAAGTATGAGGAGCATAACTGGATCATTTGTGTGGATCTTAAAATGGTCAATTTCCTGCTAGGACAACAGAGAGGTTTCACGAAGTATCCTTGCTTTCTGTGTTTGTGGGACAGGCGAGCTCAGGAGAAACACTGGACACAGAAGAAGTGGCCGAAACATGAAGCTCTAGAAGTAGGGATGCAAAATATTGTGAATGAACCTGTAGGTCATCTAGACAGGATCATTTTCTCCTCACTTCACATCAAACTTGGCTTAATGGAGCAGTTTGATCAGGCTTTGAATAGAGAAAGTGAATGCTTTCAACATATTATTTCTGCTTTTCCTGCTTTGTCTTTTGAGAAGATAAAAGCAGGTGTATTTGATGGACATCAACTGAGTATATTTTCATAAATATGATGCCCAATAAGACATTCTACTTCATTATGCATTAAGATTCACTTCCTGAACTGTCACTTTGATAAGTTTCCCGAAAATCTTGGAGCTGTTAGTGATGAGCAGAGAGAATGTTTTCATCAAGATCTGAAGATGATGGAAGAGTGTTATCAAGGGCAATGGGACAGAAATATGAAGGCAGACTACTGCTGGAGCATCAAACAAGATTGTCCTCAACAAGTACACAAACGCAGAGCTACAAATGCAAATATTTGCCTGAATAGAGTTTAAGTAAGTTTTGCACAAATTTTATGATTAAAATAAGTGTTTTAGTATGTTCTATTTCAAAATTATAAACAAATTCTGATGCAATTCTATTTTTAGTGTATTAGTGTATTTACTGCATTATATAAATTATTATATTTTTACAAAGTTGATGCCCAAGAAGACATTCTACTTCATTAAGTTAAACTAAATGTTGAAAATTTTACAATAAGATGAAAACCTAAAATCTTGAATTGCAAAAAAACCCTCTAGCTTACAAAGAAAAACTAATGTCAGATTTGAGATCAGCACACTCGAATTAGGTAAAAGCAAGTGTTTTTATGGATGCAACAAAAACTTTGTTCCCCAGTGTTATTAAAATGAAAATGAGGGCAATATAAGAAGCAAAATATGATGGCTTTACGGGAGGCCTCTGGGAAAAGGAAATATGGAGACAACGTTCCATCTGAAAATAGTTACATGATGTGTCCTCTTTGTTTAAATTCATTGAGCTCTATAGTTATGATCACATTTTTCTGCATGCATGTGTTACGTCAATATAAAGTTGATTTACAATAAACAAATAAACTGAAGGGTTTACTGAAGTAGGCAATAAAGGCAATGAATTACTCCTTTATTAAACAACTATTGTTTTAGTGTTCACTTGGTACTCAATGGTAAGCATAGACATTTTACAGAAATGAGTAAGTTAGTGGCCACAGGGCCTGGCTTCAAGGAGTTAAGAGTCAGTTACAATATAAGCTGAGAGTGCTCAATAAATGTGCCAACGCTGAATTCTTAGTTGTGCCAAACATACCATAGTAACTTAAGAGGTGAACAATTGAAAAAACTAACGAAGGGGTCTGTGGGAATTCTGTATACAGTCTTTGCATCTTTTCTGTAACTCTACTTCTATTCTAAATTTGAATTTTATTTAAAAATATCCACTATCATGAGAATGATTATAAGGGAGAGATAACTTTTAGACCGAAGGAATCAGAGATGACTATAGAAGAAAAGATGTGTGAACTCTGCCTTTAAGGAGGAATGTGATCATAATAAAGAAAACTGGGGGATAAAATTTCCTAGACAGGGGGAAAATGAGGCAAGAAACTGTGGAGTCAGTATTCAAGATATGAAACAACCTAAGTGCTCATCCATGGGTGGATGTAAAGAAGCTGTGGTGTATATATAAAAATGAAATATTATTCGAGTACAAGAAAAATGGTAGCTTGCCATTTTGACAACATGGATAGAACTTGAAGTGAAATAAAAGACAAATACTGTCTGGTATCACTTATTTGTGGAATTCTAAAAAGTCAGACTCATAGAAATAGATAGTAGAATGGTGGTTACCAGGGGCTGGCTGGGATAGTTGGGGTGGGGGGAGGGAATAGTAGGAAATAGGGAGACGTTGGTCAAAGAAAACAAACTTCAGTTTCAAAATGAGTAAGTCCTGGGATCTAATGTGTAGCATGGTGATTATAGCTAATAATACTGTATTATATACTTGAAAGTCCCTGAGCAAGTATGTCTTGATGTTCTCACCACAAAAAAGAAATGGCAGTTATGCGACAGGATGGAAGGGTTGGCTAAGCTATGATTGTGATCAATTGCAATTTGAAAGTGTCTGAAGTCAACACATTATACAGTTTAAACCTAAACAATGTTATATTTCAATTATATCTCGATAAAGCTAATATCTTTATCAAAGAAACTGCTGAGTGCGCCTCTAGACCAGTAGCTAGTTCTGTCTGATGGGTGAGTTGGGAGCATGAAGGAAGTCGTGTCGAGTAGGACTGGGAAAACAGAGGGGCTTTAATTTAAAAGCAAACCAGGAAGAACCTTAAATAGTAAAACTTAACTAATGCACAGAAAAATTAGCTCTGAAATCCATTCTACAGTGAAAGACAAGTTCATTTGAAAACTGATAGAAATTAATATATTTAAATTACCTGCCAAGCCTATATACATCTACCACAGAGCTAAAGAAATTAAGTTATAAGATTTATTGAACACTCACTGTGTACCCAGCACTGTGATAAGCATTTTATGTCTATCTTATATAATCATCCTAAGATTCTTATGAAGCAGCTGTTACCATTTTATCTTACAGCTAGAAAATCAAGAACTTGTTTCCAGCAAATACAAAAGAGTCATAAATATAAAAAGTAGATACAGCCACCTGAGATCATGTTTGTTTCCAACAAACACAAAAGTCATAAACATCAAAAGTAGATAGAGCACTTAGTGCCAGAATGTGCTTCAGTGGTTGAAATAGAACTCTGAGTTGAAAATATGTTTACATTCACATTGTATTTAGATTTATTTTTTCACTGAAAAGAAAGTCATCTGGGACTAATTTAAGTTCTTCAAGACCTAATGGTCTTGATAAGTCCATTTATCAAGTGTGTTTTGTGGAATAATTCAGACAAGCAAGTTTGGCAAGCAGTAATTATCACACAGAGTACCAAAAACGGATAAAGTCTGGCCTACATAGACTAGACACATAGACATAGCACAGGAGAGTTTTCCTGTTGGGTTGTAAACTCTCGTTCTGTGGAGTTAGAGACAGACAGCTATGCTACATGGACTATAGGATGTACATCTCAGCTCTGAGTTATGAATGTTAACAAATAATAATGCCAAAGAAAATGGAAAAGATTTAACTTTTCTATATTGGGGTTTCTAAAAGCATTGTGACCTGCCTGCAAAGTCAAGTTATTATGTATTTGAGAGGCACATGGTTCATTAGTTACTAATGTCATTTCCTCACTTCTTATAAGACACCATAAAAAGCAATATAGGTTTCAGTTTGGCTTATAATAATTCTCAAATCATCCATAAATGAAAAGTTCATCAAAGATCCATAGTTTCCATTGAAAATTGTTTCCTTTGTTTTTATGACTTCCGTTCTCCATAATAAACCACAAAACAATATTCCCCCTCTTTTTATTTATTGAATGAGAACTACATTTTTGAGTGGAATTTTTTTCCCCTGACAAACTGTTTCCTATACCTGACAACCACAAGGTAGGAAGGCAGCTGAGTTACTCAAAGAAACATTTTGTTCTTGATCTTGCCATTCAATATCGCAGGGTGTGATGAAAACTGGAACAAATATGGAAATCACAGAGGTGCCAGAACATTACATTTAAAAAGTGGAATTATTTGAGTCAATCTGGAATGTCTGATTCTTTTGGTTTAGGCCTCATGGGTAGCATTGTGCTTCAAAAACAACTTGAATTGGCTACCAAAATTCCAGAAGGGTAACATAATCTTGTACCTTTGTGGAAAGATGCTTATCTTTATCTACTGTTAGCAGAAGGAGGCTGAATTCTTCTACCTTTTCATGTTTCAAAATGAAAATTGTTCAAATAAGTTTTAAATTTGAATGGTATTTGGAAACAGGAGTGGGAGGTAGTAGTTTCTCAGGTCTTTTCAGTTTGTGTTAGTCTTAATTTGAAATAAACACCTCAGCATGAATCAAATCCTTTACAACTACAGAAATAAGGGGATTGGGGAAGGTTTATCTTTACCACTTCCCCTTATGTGATTTGACAATTAGAGGAGAGGTCTCAGAGTTATTAATCCTGAATACAAAACTCACACCTGCGGAGGAGACAGACAATTATGTGAGACCCATGAGCGGGCAAGTAGCTCAGCTCCCCTTCTGGCAAATGCAGCATGGAGCCCAGGGACCTGCACCACCTGGAAGCCATGCTGTTGCCTCTGCAGAAGCCTCCACCCAGAGCTGTGAACACAGGACAGGTCTTACTTCTGCCCTGTACCAACACTCAAAGTTATAGGGGTGTGTCCAACCTCAGTGAAGCATTGGAGAAAGCCAAAGGGAATTACAACATATGAAGGAAGAAATGTTAAGCTGTGTCATCCAAAACATTAAGCCCCATCAAATTAAGGGGACACACCCGGCTCCTAACTTTGTTGACCTATTGTCCCATAGTAGTAATAAATTCCCATCGCGGGACTCCGGAGCTCCTTCCCACGGAGGTGGATCTAACTCCAGCGCACTTCTTCTTCTCAATATAGTACGCATCTCCATGCCTGGCCAGTCCTGCCTAGAACACTCTAATGGCTCCAGCAGGACAGTCATGGTGATTTGTAGGAGACAAGGTCTTCGCTTGAAGACCTCACCTTCAGACATGGCTCTGAATTCTTCCACTTGAAAAGCGCAACACGCAGACACACTCACATTCTCCCTCCATGCCGTTATCGCATACAAGGGACGCAACATTGATGCAATAGTCTTGTCGAATACAGTGCTTCTCAATCTTTTATGTGCATATAAACCACCTGGGGAGAGACTGTAACTATTTCTAACAAGCTCCCAGGGGAGGCGGCTGCTGCGTGGCACACACTGAACGGCAACGATCTGATTAATATACAATCTATAATCAACTCCATTCAGTTGCCCGGAAATATCTTTGAGAGTTCTTCTTTCCCAGTGCAGGATCCAGTCAGGAGTAACTGCACTGCATTTAGCTGCCTTGTCCCTTCAGGAAGAGGTTGTGAGCTTTTTATTGGCTGCTAATTTAGTGACAGAAAGACCCAGTGAAGTGTTATGTCCACTGCGAGACCCCTTTCCATTAGATATCTGAACAAGGACCACACTCCTCAGGGTCTCAGTGAGGGAGAGGCAGAGGAGAGAGTGATATCCAGTTACATCGCAAAGGAAGCACCTGGAAATGGCACTGTCATGGGTAGGTTCGTGGGTGGGTGGGTGTGTATGGGTGTGTGCGTGGGCGTGTGTGTATGGGTACATGTGTGTGTGTGCGTGCGTGTGTATGTGTGTGTTTTAATGCAAACACACACAATGAACTGGACTTTCTGGGGTGAGTGCAAAGATATGGTGCCTTGTTCAGAACAGTAACACAGCATTTAAACACAGCTGCAAAGGAGTTTTACTGTTCTTGTTCCCAGACTTACCAGTCTTATCCATTCTCTCCAGAGAAAATTAGAGTCCAATGCTACATACATGCATGGGTGTTCCTACTTTCCAGACTTAGAGTCTGGATCAATTTAATCCCGCCTACAACAACACTCTGAAGGGCTCCAGCAGGATGGGCCCTGGGGACATGCAACTGTCCAAATCCCACTATACTGTAGAGCATGGGCTACGCAATCCCCCTCATTCAATGTGACCATCATGACTTACTTCTGCTTTCTCTTCCCAGTGGCCTCTGCTAAAATGCATGTATGGTGTAGGAGGAAGGATGATAGACTAATTCTTATAGTCAGCTGGCTGGCAACGACTGAAACCTGAAGAATCAAGAATCGAGATTGGTTATTTTTCAAGTTATGTGGCATAGGGACTTTTTCAGATAGGAGGAGTTCAGGGGCAGGGGACCTAGATAAAATGGAAGCACAGCAGATCACTTGGCACCTGGAATAAGAGTAAGCATCTCAAGAAAGGTGGCATTGAAAGGAGACCAAGAAGTTCCTCAGTCACCAGCCTCACACTTTGTCCTCAGGTCAACACATCATGCTCACAGGAAGCACAAGAGTTACTTCATAGAATGGAAAAGAATCCAAGATTAGAAGATTGTGGATTCAGAACCCTTCCCCCAATGGTATTCCCATACAACATTTTTAAATTAAATTTTTGATTGATTTTGAGAGAGAGAGAAGAAAGGGGGGAGTAGAGAAACATTGATTTGTTGATCCACTCATTTATGCATTCATTGGTTGATTTTTGTATGTGCCCTGACCAGGGAATCTAACCTGCAACCTTGGCATATTGAATGAGCTACCTGTCCAAGGTTTCCCATTCAACATTTTCATAAGAGTATTTTGATCTGTGATTGAGCATTCCTCTGTGATGTCCACAATATGCCCACATTCTTATAGAATATATGCTACTAACATAGTGTTTATTGAGTGCATTTAACATGGACACCACTTTAAGGACTTTATATACATTCAGTCTTTTCATCTCCACAACTGTCCTAAAAATGGACAGTTCTAAAGGTGGTTCTATTACAGTCTCCATTCTACAGATGAGGATACCAAGGCACTGAGAAACTTAGTAACTGGACCAGATGACATATGTGTAAATTGGTTCCAAGAAGTGGTATTCCAAGGCCAGTGACCTTAACCACTTCTCACCTTCTCAAAACTGTCTCCCAAGAAGACTTATTGCTTTGTGGAAGTTTAAATCCTAAAATAGGTAGCACATATAAACTCACTCACAATTTTTAAATTCATAATGTAATCAATGTGCCTTGCTTTTTCTAAATTCTATATTTCACTTGTGGTAGGCTCAGCACAGACCTCCTGAGGAAAGACTTGTGCCAGAGAGGAGAGATAAAGTTTCCTTCTATAACTCACCCATGACAGGAAACTTCCCAATGCTGCACAGGGGATTTGAGAAGGGATTGTGGGGGGAGGGGAAGAAAAATGGCTAACTACTGTCTCTGAGATAGATGATGACTTCAAAATGATAAATGTTGCCTAATAGTCATCTCCAACTTCTGTCCAAACCAAAATTCTTGATTTCTACCATCACTCTACAAACTTACTCTCACCCACCTCATTAAATCATACCATGGATCACCTAGTTTCTTACTCCAAAAACATAGGAAAGTCATCCTAGATTTCTTTCTCTCTAACATTCGCAACAGAACCACTGGCAAGTCCTACTGGTTGTACCTTCTGAAGATATCAAGCATCCAACCATTTCTTATCATCCTGCCATCCCTGTCACATCTTTAGTCTAGGTCACCATCATCTCCTGCCTGGATTACTCCACTAGCTTCTTATCTGGTCTACCTTCTTTTACTCTTGCTCCCCCAAAGACTCTAAACCACATGGCAGCAGTGATCTCTAAAAACCTAAGTCACATTATTTTTCTCCTTGCTCAGGATCTTGTAAGGGCTTCTCATGAAACTTATCATAAAATAAAATATTTCATCATGATCAACTATATAGACATTATGTGATCTGGTACCTGACCACCTCTCCAAGATCATCTTCCACCATTCTGGGCTTGCTAATTTAACTCTGACTACATTGCCTTCTCGCTGTTCGTTAAATGCCATAAGTTTATTTCCCATTGCATTTGCTGTTGCCTTTGCTTAAATTGCTTTTCCTTGTTCTCAAATCTTTGTAGAGCTCAGTCCCTGATTCTATTGAAATGTCACCTGCACAGAGATGACTTTCCTGGGCATATTTTCTAAAACAGCTATTTCAACCCAACTTTCAACCATCACTTCTGCTTTCTTATCTCTTTATTCTGCTCTATTATTTTTGTAGCACTTCTTACTCCTGAAATCATATTTTATATTAATTGTGTGCTTATTTCTGATTTATCCCATTACAATATAAATTTTATGAGAGTAGTAATCTTGTCATATCACAGTTGTTTCCC
Source organism: Rhynchonycteris naso (assembly GCA_037038555.1). Taxonomy (NCBI): domain Eukaryota; kingdom Metazoa; phylum Chordata; class Mammalia; order Chiroptera; family Emballonuridae; genus Rhynchonycteris; species Rhynchonycteris naso. The sequence goes on along the minus strand of CM072995.1, from coordinate 239,454,559 downwards.
CAGTGCCTGACACATTGTAACTGCTCAATTAATATTAATTTACTTTTTTTTTTTTAAACAGAGACAGAGAGAGTCAGAGAGATGCACAGATAGGAACAGACAGACAGGAAGGGAGAGAGATGAGATGAATCAAGTCTTTGCTGTGGCCCCTTAGTTGTTCATTCATTGCTTTCTCATATGTGCCTTGATTGGGATGGGGAGCTACAGCAGAGTGAGGAACCCCTTACTCAAGCTAGCGACCTTAGGCTTCAAGCCAGCAACCTTTGGGCTCAAGCCAGCAACCATGGGGTCATGTTTATGATCCCATGCTCAAGCCTACGACTCCACACTCAAGCCACATGAGCTTGCGCTCAAGCCGTCAACCTCGGAGTTTCAAGCCTGGGTCTTCCACATCCCAGTCCAACACTCTATCCACTGGGCCACCACTTGGTCAGGCTATATATTAATTTACTTTATATATATATTCTAAAAGTCCAAAATCTGTTTTCAGATTTTCTTTCTTGCTGTTATCAGATCCATATTTCTCACTATGACCTTTATGTTCCAAAGGAAACTCAAACTCAACACGTTGAAAACTGAACTCATTCTTATTTTCCATTCTTTCATCCCTCATCATTCCCAAGCTTAATTAACAGCACTTGCACTTTCTTCACCCTCAAGACAGAAATCTAGGCATCATTGTCAATTTCCCCCTCTCCCTCACCTCCGATCTACAGCAAATCCTGTCATTTCTTCTTGTAGCTGAATTGTTCTTAGTTATAAACAACAGAAACCACTCTACCAAATTTAAGAAAGAAAAAACACATATTAAATTATTAGGTAGCACATAGAATCTTCAGGAGGACCCAAGAGGCCAACATAGAGGATCTTCAGATAGAAACCTTGCCCAAGTCACCCTGCCAGGCTGTCCAGTGGACTGCCACTGCTGGTACAGGCCCCGTGGATCACAACTCCAGGGTGAAAGGTGACTGCTAGGACAATGGTCTCTCAAAACTCAGCATCCCACCACTGTCCTTGTCAGAATGAATTTTATGTGTTACCTTACCTCCTTATTCATGTCTCTTTTCTGAACCAAAGTTCTTATGGACATTGGAGGGGCAGAGTCCACATCACATTCCTGTACCCATCTGACAAGGAGCCTGGAAAAGTAAGTTTCTGGCTTCTTCTTTGAGGAGATAGACTCAGAGTTGAGAAATTCCCCAGCCATAGGAAAGCAGGGCAAAAAATGCAGGGCAGCCACAAGGCATTACAGACTTCAGGGAACTCTGTCTGCTGTTGCCCAAGTCTACCTAACACCACTGACTCAGTGTGAGTCTTCATAGTAGTGGTCTTGACTAATATGATAACTTCCTAAGTGATTCCCTTCCTTTTATCTATCTCACTAGAGCGATACATCTAAAAGCAAATCTTACCATGTCACTCCCTTACATCCCATCCATTATTTTAAAAAATATGAGAAGTCCTTCAAAAGCTCTCATTACCTAAAGATGGAGTCCCAGCCTGCAGGATGGTGTCTAGAGCTCTTCCCGAGAGCTTCTTCTCACTCAGGATGCTGTGCTTCCGCTCCACCGCACTATCTGCCCTTCTCCGAACATTGCCCGTTCTCTCCTGCTTCTTTCTCTTATGCATTTCTGCTCCTTAGAATGGCCGGCTCCCAACAAACTCTTCCTCAACCTTCAAAACTCATCTCAAGCATCACTGCTTCTCCCTGCTTGCATGTACCCTGATCCCTCATTCTGGACAAGACAATACCCACTTGGCTGTCCCTTGACCACTACCTCCATCAGCACTTATTCTATTACTTCAAATATTATTTATTTGCTTCCACATCTGTCTCCATGACAGGATGAAGCTTGACTTTGAGCTCCTTGAAGGCAGACACCATCGCATTATTTTTGTATCCTTAACGTGTCTGTCTCAGAGCCGATGCAATAACATTTGTTGGGTGAATGGTAATGTTGTTGCTGCTAATTGTATCCAACATAAAGAACACTTTGTATGTGTCAGGCACTGTACTAAAATATATGTAAATATATCTATTCCCTTACATTATGTTATTTAATACATATGAGAAATCTGTGAGATAGGAATGGTTATCCTCACTTTATAGATGGGAAAATTAGCTTTAATGATGGAAGATATATGACTTTCCCAGTATTATACAACTAGAAACCAACTAAGCTAAAATATGAGCTTGGGTTTTTTTTTTATTCCAAATCCTTTACTTTCAATCAATATATACTCTATAGCCCCTGTGAAGAAATGAATAAGTATGTGGAAGAAAAAATAAATAAGTGAAAGTGGGAAGCTATTTCACTCTACAGTTAGAATCACTCTCTCCCAAGCACAGCCAGAAGATTTTCCTTGCTTTTGTGTTTATTATTATTATTTTATTTATTTCATTCTGCTTGAGATACAACTGCTTCTTTCCATTCCCTTGGAAACCAAGGTCCTCGAAGGCAGGAAGCCACATCTTTGCACTTCTATGTCTGCTCATTTGTATTAGTTTCCTAAGACTGACAAAATAAGGTAATACTAATCAAGTGGCTTAGACACCAGAAATTTATTGTCTCTCAGTTCTGGAGGCTAGAAGTCTGAGATCAAGATGTGGGCAGAGCTGTGCTCCCTCTGAAGGCACTAGGGAGGAGCTGTTCCAGGCCCTCTTCTAGCTTTTGGTAGTTTCTTGGCTTGTGGCAGCAGAACTTTAATCTTCACATGGTGTTCTCCTTGTGCGCCTGGTCTCAGTGTCCAAATTTCTCTTCTATAAAGACAGTCACTTTGGATTAGAGCCCACCTTAATGATCTCATCTTAACTTGATCATCTGCAAAGACCCTATTTCCAAATAAGGCCACATTCACAGAGACTGAGGGGTTAGGACTTCCAACATATTTGGGGGGGGGGGCGCTGAGGGACACACTTTAACCCTTGACACCCTGACTCTAGCAAAATGTCTTGTAGTTATCAGGTGCTCAGTTAAGGTTTGTTGAAAGAATTTGAGGACCCCCAGTGAGACCTGTCTTCTGACTCATGTGTCTGAACACACCCTCCCCCTGCCCATGTGCAGCAATGTGCTGGGAGAACTGTCTGCTGGACACACCATTCTCTGCTACTTCTCTACAGGGCTGGTAGGTGGGAGGAGGTACAGTAAATGCAGATCATCCTCTCTAAGAAACGAGCCAGCATTTTCTTCCAGGAAGGTTATAATGTCCCGAGGCTCATTTGTCGATAAGAAGAAGGGGGTTGGGGTTGGCTGTTCGTATGGCAGTGGTGCTGGGCCAAGAGGTTGTAAACATGCCATCCTGTGGAATGTGTCTGACTGCTCCACATGGCAGACTCCTCCAGGGCTGGCTGAGCTCCAGCCAATGTCGAGTCGTTGCCTCCTCGCTTGGGGCCCATGAGAATCTGTCCCCGCTGTCCACAGTCCACTCCTCTGGGCCTTCTTGTCCTGCCCCCAGTACTGGACTGAGGGGAGAGTTATTTTATTCTATTTTTAAAATTTAGACACATATCATATTGAGAATTTCTTAGCTGCCTGGTACTTTATGTATCTTGTGTTACTTTATCTTTCCCATCATACCATGAAGAAGAGCTTTCATTTAATTGCAGGATACATCATATATAAAACAAATACATTTTATCTGTAGAACTTTACAAATAATAATGAAATTGGTCATCGCTGCTCAGGATAAGAAACAGAACATTACCAGTATCTTAGAGGCTTCTGTGGACCTCTCTCCAATTATATTGTCCTTCTTCCCTGCAAGAGAAACATCTGAATTGTATTAATATTACCCTTGCTTTTCTTTATAGTTTGCCAACTATGTATGTATCTCTTGGAATATTATACTTAGTTTTGCCAATTTTTGTTCTTTATAAAATGGAATCACACTTTATATAAATGGAATCACATATAAATGGAATCATACAGCTTGTTCCGTTTGGTCATCTCTATGGTTTTTAAATTCACCCATATTGATACCTATAATAGTAATTCAATAATTTTCTCTGCTGTGTAATTTTCCCTTGTATAGATATACTGCTCATAAAAATTAGGGGATATTTCAAAATGAATATAAAGTGATAAAATATCCCCTAATTTTTGTGAGCAGTATATATCGTAATCTATGTATTCTACTCTTTACAGATGATAAGAGTGTTATCAATTGGAACTATTATGAACAATGCACTCAGGGACAATCTGCTACATGCCTTTTAGTGTATACACAGTTTTTCCAGGCTACATGCTTAGAAGTATACTAGATTGGTCCGAATATGCACATTTTAGTTTTACCAAAGTGCTTTTGAAACACTAATACCAACTTACACTTCTGTTAACAATGGAGTAGAAGTCTCATTACTTCACAGCCTTGCCAACATCTGGATTTATCAGAGGTTAAATTTTGGTCATCCAGTGAGTATAAAATTATCATTTTAATATGTATTCCCTTGATTACTAAAGAGGATAAGTGCAGCTTTTTGTCCATTTTGCTACTGAGTTCTGTTGTCTTTTTCTTATTGATTTGTAGGAATTTTTAATATACTCTGGATACTAGTCTTCTCTGATTACTGACTTCTTGTGTTGAAATATCTTCATCTACCGACTTCTTGTTTTACTCTCTATATAGTGTCTCTTGATGACAGACATTTAACAGAAGTGAATTTTTCAATTTCTCTTTTATGGTTTATGCTTTTGTTTCTTGCTTAAAGAAATCTTTTTTTACCCTGAGAGTACCATAAAGATATTCTTCTAATTTATCGTCTAAAAAAATTTGTACCTTTGCCTTTCATGGTTAAGTCCCTGTTTCACTTGCACTGAATGCTCAGGTGTGGTTTTCCTTGTTGCTGCTGAGCAGCATTGATTGTTGTTGTAACTGTTCATTCTCTGGAGGTCATCTGTTTTCTCTCTGAATGTTTTTTATAACAGCTTTATTGAGATATAAAGCACATATGATAAAATTCACTTTCTTAAAGTACACAATTCAGTGGTTTCTAGTTTACTCAGAATTATACAGCCATCACTACTATCTACTTCAGAAAATGTTCATCACCACTCCCCCACAGACCCTGTATTAGTTAGACATCATTCCTTCCTGCCTCCTTTCTTCTGACCCTGATAGCCACTCATCTACTTTCTGTCTCTATGGACTGGCCTATTCTGGACATCTTACATAAATGAAATCATACAATATATGTGGACTTTTATGACTGGCTTCTTTCACTTAAGCATAATGATTTTGTGGTTCATTCATGTTGTAGTGTGTATCAGTATTTTATACCTTCATATGGCTGAATAACACTCTATTGTGTATGGATACCACATTTTCTTTATTCATTTGTCTGTTAATGACCATTTGGGTTTCCACTTTTTGGTTATTAATCCTGCTATAAACACAAATTCACATGTTTTGTGTAGATACTGTACATGTTTTTAATTGTATTGAGTATATATCAAGCAGTAGAATTGCCGCAGGAATTCTATGTTTAGCATCTTGAGGACCTGCCAAACTGGTTCCCAAACTGGCCACATTGTTCTCTCTGATAGCTTTAGATTTTTTTAAATTTTTATTTCTTGGTATTCTGTAGTTTTGCTATTATATGTGGATTTTAAAAGGCTTTATTTTATTTTATTTTTAATTGATTTTTATTGGGGTGACATTGGTTAGTAAAATTATATAGGTTTCAGGTGTACAATTCTATAAAAAATCATCTGGAGATTGTATTGTGTGTTCACCATTCCAAGTCAAGTCTTTTTCCATCACTATTTATCCGTTTTGATCTCTTCTACCTTCCCTCAACTTCCTTTTTCTTTTGTTATCACCATACTGTTGTCTGTGTCTATGAGGTTTTCTTTTTAACAAAATAAAATAACAAACAAAGTAGAAACAGACTCATAGACACAGAGGACAGACTGACAGCTGTCAGAGGGGAAGGGGTTGAAGGCTAGATAAAAAAGGTGTGGATGAGGAAGAAGAGGAGGAGGAGAAGGAGGAAGAGGATTGTAATCCTTCTTAAGAATCATTGGATTTTGCCTGACCAGGCAGTGGCACAGTGGATAGAGCATCGGACTGGGATGCTGAGGACCCAGGTTCGAGACCCCGAGGTCGCCAGCTTGAGCATGGGCCCATCTCGCTTGAGCAAAAGCTCGCCAGCTTGGACCCAAGGTCACTGGCTCGAGCAAGGGGTTGCTCGATCTGCTGAAGGCCCGCGGTCAAGGCACATATGAGAAAGCAATCAATGAACAACTAAGGTATCACAACGAAAGACTGATAATTGATGCTTCTCACCTCTCTCCATTCCTGTCTGTCTGTCCCTATCTATCCCTCTCTCTGACTCTCTCTCTCTGTCCCTGTAAAAAAAAAAGAAGAAAAAGAATCATTGTATTTCTGGATCTAAAAATTAAAGTCTTTAAATTATTCTGAAAAATAGTCTCAGTCATTATCTCTTTAAACATTGTTCTCTCTGCATTTTTTTTCTATTATTTTCCCCATACTCTAATTAAAAGTATGCTAGATCTTCTCAGTCTATTCCCATTTGGTCTCTCATATTTTCCATCTCTTTATTTTTCTGTGCTGTATTCTGGTTAATTTTTTCACTCCTGTAAAGCCAGTAGCCAGGGTCACCATCACAGCAGCCTGACCCACGCAGGTTCGCATTAGATTCAAACAGTCAGTAATGAAACACAGGAGCCAAGAACTGGCAAGCCATCAGCTTTAATTCTAGCTTGCACCCAGCGGGCAAGTAAAAACACACACTGGGCTCCAAAACCCACACATTCAGTGCTCACAAAGCTACTGACTTATCCGAGTTTCCTAGAATCAAAGGTTTCTAGCTCACCAGACTTATTCGCCTCTGTTCCCCATCTCCTCCAGCACAAACTCTTAACAAACTGGCTTCTCCCTCAGCATTCTGCCATCTTGACTGCTTCTCCTGGCCTCCATGTGGCCTTACTCTGCTCTCCTTTCTAATACCTCAGGAACCAAGAGCCAAGAGAGAGAGCAAGCTCCCGGACTGCCCCAGTTTATAGCATAGATAATCCAAACCTTTAATCCAATTATACATAAAGAAAGTCTCTGATACAAAGCCACCCATCTGAGGCATAATGGGATTCCTCAGGAGAGTGCACCACCCTACATCATCCAATCAGTCAAGGGTGTGGGGAAGAGCTTACTCTTAAACTAAGCCTTAGGCTATAATGACCGGCCTGTCCACAGCCTGTTCCAGAACACACATTAATATCAACGAACTTCCATGTGGGCAGCACCATCTTTAACAAAGTGAGCATAGTATATTTTATCTGCCCAACAACTCCTATCTTCCAGTTCATCAGTTTTCTCTTCAACTTTAATGCCTTATATGGTTCATCTACTGAATTATAAATTTTAATTAATAATTTTTTTATTTTTAGAAGCTCTTTTATGGTTTGTTTTCAAATTCACTCATGTTTCTTGCACATTTTCAACCTTTTCTTTTTTATTTCTTGAAGCAATTAAACATAATTTTTCAATATTGTGTCTGATTGTTCTGTTATCTTAAAACTGTTTTGCTTCTGCTTTTCTTTTCCTTCTCATTCTGAGTGTCCTGCTTGCTTAATGTGTATTTTGTTTTGTTTTACTGTGAGTTGCTCATTTTCCTTGTAACTTTAGCTGAAAAAAAATTTTAAGTCTGGATTGTAGTTGAGTTCCTCTCAAGAAGATTCAAATTGTTTCTGCCAGACTCCTGGGGGCATTAATCTGGTATTACTTTAACTTGAATTCTTCACTCAAAGTTTTTTGACCACACAGGTGGCATGAATTCATATGATAGATCCTTATGAGGGCTCAGTGTGGTTTTAATGTTGGGGGAGAAGTTGTTTTGTCCCTCTCCCCAATAAGTAGGCCAGTACAAGCTAGTCTCCCAGCTCTTCCCTTCCATGTGGCAGGGTTCTGTTCTTGTTCATGCCTTTGGGATCTCAGTTGGTGCCAGTGTTTCATTTAATCTTCACCTTGGGCAAGCTCTAGGCTTTATTTCCTACCTCTGGAGTCCTGTACATACATCAAAGTGGAAGTTCAAGTTTCCTGGCCTAAGCAGAAAACCTCTGGGTAAAAATCACCTTGTTCCTTGGTGACCTCAGGGCTCTTGCTGTTTACTTCCCTTTTGGGATTCACAGAATCTTTACTTTCAAGCACTTTAACAATGTGCTTATAAAGAAACAACAACAATAAAAAATAACAAACTCTGTTTTTCTTTTCCATTTTAGTTGCTTTGGTTGGAAGGCTTATTCAGTGTATCTAATTAGTTACACTGCCAGAAACTAAAACCCAGGTGGTCTTTTCCAGAGTAACATGAGGATTTGTATATCAGGTCCAAAAGCCAGTAGGTGAGTAGTGCTGACACCTAGAAGGAGCCTGTTGGGCAGATAAAATATAATATGCTCACTTTGTTAAAGATGGCACTGCCCACATGGAAGCCCGTCACCCAGGTGATATTATTTGCCCTTATGCTTGGGATGGGTGTGGAGGAAAGGCTGTAATGTAAGCAGGCCAGGTCGTTATGGCCTAAGGCTTGGTTTTAAGAGTAAGTTCTTCTCCACACCCTTGACTGATTGGATGATGTAGGGTGGTGCACTCTCCTGAAGAATCCCATTATACAGAGACTTCCTTGTCTGTATAATTGGATTAAAGGTTTTGATTCTATGGTATAAAGTGGGAGAGACCAGTAGCTTGATCTCTTTCTCTCTTGGTTCCTGAGGTATTAGAGAGAAGAGCAGATTAAGGCCACGTGAAGGCCAGGAGAAGCAGCCAAGATGGCAGATTGCTGAGGAAGAAGCCAGTTTGTGCAGAGTTTGTGCAGGAGGAGATGTGGAACAGAGGTGAATCTAATGCGAACCTGCACGGGTCAGGCGGCTGTGATCCTGACCCCGGCTACTGGCTTTACAGAGCCACAGGTAGCCTGACCTCTCACACAGCACTCTGGAGGTGGCCCATTACAAGGGATTTGATTTAAAGCTAGAGACTCTCAAGTTCAAGGTCCCAAGAAGGTTTCTGTAGCCCCTGAGAAAATGGAACTTGATATTATGTCAAGGGGAGAAGGCAGCTTCCCTTTGTGGTCAGCTTTTCCATGTCATCTGCCCTTTAATCCTGGCTTCATTCATGAATTTGGCAATTTTACATGTTATATAAGGTAGGAAGAAGCTGTGGATGGGGACCTTCTAGAATCAGCAAAGGTCAGAACTTTGATCAAAGGTTTTCCCTTTATTTCTTCATTTAATAGATGTTTATTGGCTAATGTATTGTTCTGAGGGGATTCACTGAAAGTCAGACCCAATATTTGCATTCACGAAGCTGACAGCTGGTGGAAGAGACAGCAAAGTGGACAAGACTTTGTAAGGCTAAGATAGTCGCCTCATGTTGGGCAGATAAAATATAATATGCTCACTTTGTTAAAGATGGCACTGCCCACATGGAAGCCCGTCACCCAGGTGATATTATTTGCCCTTGTGCTTGGGATGGGTGTGGGGGAAAGGCTGTAATGTAAGCAGGCCAGGTTGTTATGGCCTAAGGCTTGGCTTTAAGCTTTTCCCCACACCCTTGACTGATTGGATAATGTAGGGTGGTGCACTCTCCTGAGGAATCCCATTATACAGAGGTTTCCTTGTTTGTATAATTGGATTAAAGGTTTGGATTATCTATGCTATAAAATGGGAGAGAGCAGTAGCTTGATCTCTCTCTTGGTTTCTGGGTTCCTGAAGTATTAGAGAGGAGAGCAGAGTAAGGCCACGTGAAGGTCAGGAGAAGCAGCCGAGATGGCAGAGTGCTGAGGAAGAAGCCAGTTTGTTAAGAGTTTGAGCTGGAGGAGATGGGAAACAGAGGTGAATAAGTCTGGTGAGCTAGAAACCTTTGATTCTAGGAAACTCGGATAAGTCAGTAGCTTTGTGAGCACTGAATGTGTGGGTTTTGGAGCCCAGTGTGTGTTTTTGCTTGCCCGCCGGGTGCAAGCTAGAATTAAAGTTGATGGCTCACCAGTTTTTGGCTCCGGTGTTTCATTACCAACTGTTCGAATCTAATGTGAACCTGCACGGGCCGGGCTGCTGTGATAGTGGCCGCGACTACTGGTTTTACACCTCACAGGGGTAAGCACTGAATGTTGTGGCAACACTAAGGAGTCAGGGGTCAGGGAGAGTATTTTGGAAAAAGTGACATCTAAACTGAGACCTAAGAGCAAGCAGGGATCAGTCAGGCAGACAGAAAAAGAGGTTAGAGTGTTATACACTCAGAAAGTCCTGGGCCCAGGAGTTAAGGTAAGGGTTAGCAAGAGACCAGGCTGGAAAGTGGGCAGAGGCAGATGAAAAAGGGTCTTGTCTATTGCCTTAAGAAGTCTGGGCTCTGTTTGGAGGGGAAGAAGGTGTTCTTTAAAGGAGCATTAACTTAGAAAGATTGCTCTGGCTGCATTCTGGGAAATGGATTGCAGGGGGAATGAGATCATGGAGACCTGGAACGGAGACATAGTATCTAAGAGATAAGCTTTAAAGCCACACACCTTAGTTTCAATCCTGGCTCTATCACTTCTTCCCTGTGTGGCTTTAGGCAAATCATGTAACCTGCTTTGCCTCAGTTTCTTTATCTGTAAAACAATACTATGATAGGATCCATCTTAGAGTTGTTTTAAATGATTTATTTCATGTATAGTTCCTTCAACAATACTTAACATATATAAAGGTTTGGTCTTATTGTTATTTGAATGGACAGGACTTAGTAGGTGATTGAATAAAAGTGATGAGGGGGATGATAGTCCAAGATGGTTGATGGGGGTTGAAGTGCTAAGAAATCCGGATGGAGATACAAGTTACCTCAATAAGAGGAGCCCATGGGACATTTGTGGAAAGATGTCTTGTCTATAGCTGGATGTCCTAACTTTCTTGTTCCTGTATTCCTGAAACCTAGGCCATTAGGGATTGAACAACAATCATAGTAAGATTCAGTTTCTGCCTTCCAGGAGCTAACAAAACTGCTAAGCTCTTTGCTAGAACAATTTACAGGGTGTACTCAGGAAGGCTCCTCCCCAAGTGTAGGTGGCCAGGAGGGTGTCTCTGCAAGGAGATACCAAGCCAAACTGTGAAGGAAAATAGGAGTTATTCAGGTGACAGGGAGCAGGGAGAGAAAAGGCAGGAGCTGTCCTGGAAGAGGAAAAATCATTCTAAAGCAAAGCAGCAAGAGCACAATGTGGCTGGAACAAAGGCTGAGGAGGGCAACAGTGGGAGAAATAAAATGATGGAAAGGCAGGGGTCTGGCTTTATAAATGGTACCATGGAATTCAGAACTTTACTTCCTCTTCTCAGCACCAACAATAAGACATTGCCTTTTCTTTTTTACCTTTTCTGAAAAATACTGACTTCTTTCAAATGTCTCCAACTCACAAAATGATCTTGCCCTTTGCTTACACTTAATGAAAATAGTGACTAGCAGACCTAGTTATCAATGTGGTAGGTCAGGATACACGGTCCTTTGTGGGGCTGGCCTCCTCTGTAATTCTGCATCAAAGGGGTTGTTGGGCACGTAAAATATATTATGCTCACTTTTTTAAAGATGGTGCTGCCCACGTGCAAGTTTTAAGAGTAAGCTTTTCCCCACACCCTTGACTGATTGGATGATGTAGGGTGGTGCACTCTCGTGAGGAATCTTCCCCATATGTCTCAGATAAGTGACTTTGTATCAGAGACTTCCTTGTTTGTAGATTGGATTAAAGGTTTGGATTCTACACTATAAAGTGGGGCAGGCTGGGAGCTTGCTCTCTCTTGGTTCCTGAGGTATTAGAGAAGAGAGCAGATTAAGGTCACGTGGAAGCCAGGAGAAGCAGCCAAGATGGCAGAGTGCTGAAGGAGAAGCCAGTTTGAGCAGAGTTTGTACAGAGAGAAGTAGATGGGAACAGAGGTGAATAAGTCTGGTGAACTAGAAACCTTTGATTCTAGGAAACTCGGATAAGTCAGTAGCTTTGTGAGCACTGAATGTGTGGGGTTTTGCTTGCCCGCCGGGTGCAAGCTAGAATTAAAGCTGATGGCTCACCAGTTCTTGGCTCTGGTGTTTCATTACCGACTGTCCAAATCTAATGTGAGCCTGCACTGTCCAGGCAGCTGTGATAATGGCCGTGACTACTGCCTTTGCAGGGGTTCACTCCAGGGAGTGGAGGTGAGGCCTGGCTACCTTTCTCTCTGCGGGACAGCCCGAGCAGATGGCAGACTTTGATGGTAACGAGAAAGCTTCTCTGCTCCTCTTCACATGTGAAGTCTGTGGCAAGGGGCCAGCTAGCACCCTGGACCTTGCTCACTGTCAGACTCTCAACATAATTTGTTCTTTCCGCCTTTGAGACTTGGTACAGCCACCCAAAATGTAAGCCAAAAATGTAGCTGCAGGCCAACACTGACAGAACATCCTTAGGATTTTCCAACATCAGGAGCCCAGGTGTGCTAGTCAAGATGCTTCACAGTCCTCAGTTACTGTAAACTGCCTGCAGCCGCCCCATCAGCAGCCCCCCACCCCCACATGGGGCTTGATGAGTCGTGGGCTGCTGATTCCACGTACCGGTGAAATTTCCCGAAAACTTGCACATTGGTGTATGTCTCTATAGTTGGGCTACCTGAAGTGACAGTTAGTACTAGTCAGGGCACTTCCCAGATTCACAAATGTTCTCCCAGGGGAGTTACTTTCTCCTGGCTGCATGTGCTCATTCAATATTGGGGAAGCAGCAGGCTTAGTGGAAAGCTCTGCAACTCTGTGGGAACCCAGACCTGGGTTCAAATCCTGACTAGTTGGGTGACCTCGGACAAGCTAAGCCTCTTTTTTCTCACCAGTTAGATCCCCTGTAAAATAGAGATGGCCATAACTACTGTGAAGTATTATTAAAAGGATTAGAAACAATTACATGAAGAGCCTAACATGTAGTAAGTATTCAGAAAGTGACAGCTACAGTTAATAGCGTGTTGTAAAATTTGTGCCTTAGGGTGCTGGACTACACAATTTCAGAGTTCCTGAGAACAGAGCTAGCCATCTGTGCTGACATGTCCAGTTTCCCACCAGGCTAGGCGGCAAGGTAGCTTGGGTTGGGGAGGTAATCATACCCTAGATTCCAGTGTTTCTCCTGAGTCTTACTTAGCTCGGGCCACATAAGAGCAGAGAGCTTAAAGGGAACTTCTTTTCCCATGGTTCACCCCTTCTTTGGGCAGAGGTACAGACTCCTCCATTTTCAAAAAACCCTTCTGTCTTTTTCATGAGCCACTTTTACAATTTCCCCAGGACTAATATTTAATACATAATTTTATCATTAGCACTTCCCAGTCACCACCTCAACTGGTCTACAACACCCTTGGGAACTTTGATGTGATGGAATCCTTAATAGTGCCTACTGCCCCCCACTTCGCGCACCTCATCTCCTTGCACAGCTGACCAAGAAAGGGGGTGGAGGATTCCACCCCCACTTTTCTGGTGGGTTATTTCCTCACTCAGCAGGCTGGTATCTCAGTCCTGCTGCAGTCTGTGCTCTGGAAAGGTTCTGGACAGAGGGGTGAGCTATAACGCACATGTAACTCACCCTTCCGGCCTGCAGGCCTAACATCCCCTCTTCGGTTTTGCCTGACCTGAGGGAGTGCCGGGAGAAAACAGGATGCTGCAAGGCTTCTCAGGGATAAGCCCTTGGGATCTGAGCAATCTTCCCGGCCAGACGTTACAATGTGCTAACACCCTTGTGAGTCATGAACTAACTCATGGTCAACCTTGTTTGGAGAACGGGATGAATAATTGAGAGTAACTGGGTGTTTGCCTGAATCTGGACCTAACTCCGTGTTGATTCTGTTTTCTGGTTTGTTTTTGCCTAAAGCTAACATGTCTAGTTTCCCATCTTTCACATTTGCTGCCTAATCCTCCACTGGCTCTTAGAGGAAAGTCCAACATCTTTCACCCAGTGCAAAGACCCCGTTGGGTGGTCCTGCTTACTTCTCCAGCATCTCTATGCTAAGCCAGAAAAACTGGACATGAAAGCAGCTGTGTCCCTGGAGGTTGAGGGTATATATGCCTAAAGCCATAAACTTAATTTTTTTAACCTTTTCTTTTAGAATGATTATAGACTTACAGCAAAGTTGCAAAAATAAAATAAAGTTTCTCCATTTCCTTAAACCAACTTCCCTTAATGTTAACATCTTATATAATCATTGTACAATAGTCCAAACCAGGAGAATAACAAGGGTACAATACTATTAATGTAACTATAGTTTTTGTTTGAATTTCAACGGTTTTCTCATAAATACCCTTTTCTATTCCAGGATCCAATCTGGAATAGAAAAGTGAATATAACGTGGATTTGGGACTCCACATTATATTCACTTTTGGGAGTTTTTAGTTTCTTTGAATCTGGAATCGTTTCTCAATTATTTGCTGTTTTTCATGACCTGACACTTATGAAGAGTACTGGTCAGTTATTTTGCCGAATGTCTCTCAATTTGGATTTGTCTGATATTTTCTCATGGTTGGATTTTTGGCAAAAATACCAGAGAGGTGATGTTATGTTCTCTTCAATGCATCAGATACATGATGTCAGTATGCCTTATTACTGGTGATGTCAACCTTGATTATTGAACTAGAATTATCTTCTTTTTATGGTTGGTTTCTAAACATACTGTTCCTCTTCTCCAGTTATCTTTATTACTTTGCTAAACTCATCCTTTCTTACAGGTTTTAGCATCATTTACCTACACTCCAAATATACCCAAATTTATATTTTCACTCTGGATCTCTCTTTTGAACTTTAGCCCCTGTGTCCAACAGCCTACTCGATCTTGCCACTTGGATACCTAAGAAGGATTTCAAACCTAATATTCAATCCCAAATTGCTGAATTTCCAGCATGTTTCTACATTTTAGCAAAAGGCAATCCATCTTTCTAATAGGTCAAGCCAAAAATCTTGGTGTCATCCTTCACTCCTCTTTCTTCCTCACTATATCCAATCCATCAGAAAATATGGCTGCTTCTACATTCAAAATCTATCCAGGATCTAACCACTCCTAATCACCTTCTTAGCTACCACCCTGATCTAAACCACCACCACAGCCACATTCTACCCAGATCATTATTATTGTCACCCAACTGATGTTGGCCTTGTCCCCCTCCTGTCTTTTCTCTGTAGAGTAGCCACAGAAATCTTTCAAAAATGTAAATTAAATTATATAACTCTTCTGCTAAAACCTTTCAGTAGCTTTCCATCTCACTTAGTTAAAAGCTAAAATCTTTCTGCAAGGGCTACAAGTCCCTACATGGTCTAATCTGGCACCTTCTCCAGTCACAACTGTTTGATTCCATCTCTTATGTTCTCCCTCTTGCTGTTCCTTGAAAATCATCGTGCGTTCTTGCTTTGAGGCCTTTGTTCATGTTTCAGTCCTCTTTTTCAGAAGTCCCTCACTTTTTAAATGGCAACTCAGAAAATCCAGCTGTGCAAATTATAGCCTCATAATCATCCTTAACAATTCCCTCTCCTTCATGTTCAGTTCATCATCAAAACCTGTGTTTTTCCCCCCACAAAAACAATGCTCCAACTTGTTTATTTCTCATCTCCATTGATAAAACCCAGGTTCATATTCTCTTTCTTTTCTGATCTCTTTGAACGCTAACGATCACTTCTTCTACTGCAGTCCAAGTAGTCTTTTCAAAATGCAAACCTGATCAAACTGCAGCCTGCTTAACTCCTCTTTCATGGCTTCCCACTGCTGGTAGACACAGACCACAATCCTTAAAACGGCCTACATAGCTCTCCTGGTGTGGTCCAGCCTTTCTACTCCCCCACCACTCTGGGCTCTCTCCACTCAGATGGCACGATGCCTGCCTTGCGATGGCCTGCCACTCTATTGGAAAAACCTCTGCCCGTTCCGTCCCAGCCCACTCCCCAGCTCACACTGCAACTAAATTATCATTTCCTCTAAGGAGCCTTTCCAAGTCTTCCATCCAGAGGAGGTTCCTTTGTTTTATACTATCAAAGAATCTTCCTTCTTCCTACAGCATGCTCATGTAGCTTATACTTGTATGTTCAGTACTGGCAATACTTGCCAAATAACTGTTTCCCCTATTTGATTGTGATCTTATTATAGCAGGGAGCAAAGTGCTTGACATAGAGTCGGCACTCAGTAAATATTTATTGAGTGAATGGATAAGCAATGGACTGATGAAAATAAAATCATGTTTTTAAAAAACAGAGCTAGCAAAAACAGTTTATAAAAGAAATAGAGAATGGAGGGAAAGAATTCTGTATAATTAGGAGGCCATCAGAGTTACATAGGCCAAGAAAGAGGAAATGAAATTCTAAACTAGGGTGTTGAGAAGGGACCAAAGACGAATTGTCTCTGGGGTACTGTATTGTGCTACTGATATACCAGATCACCCACAAACAGCTCAGTTATGCAGTCACTCAGCCTAAATATGGGCGGGTGGTCAACAAATGCTTGGCATGTCCAGTAGTCTCAACACCGAGGGAAGTTCTGAGGCAAGGACAAAAGGCACTTTTTAGGACACACTATCTGTTAATATGACAAAGCCATTTGAGTGACAAAAAAATTCTAGCACCATTTTGCCATCTTCTGAACACTGAGGTTTCATAAATAAACTGGTTCTTTTGTGTGTGTGTGTGTGTGAACAGCCTCTGATGTAGTTGATTATATTTTCAATTCAAATGATTCCATTACTACAAGAAGCAACTTCATTTCCAGGAGGGCCCAGAGCCCAGACTATACTAGCTCCCTGTCATATAATTTAGCCTCAGTCATACCTCAGACAGTATTTATACAAGGTCAGTTCTTCAAACCATGTCTAGCCTTCCCAAATGACAATATTATTTATGCCAAATGCTTCTCCTAAGGGATGGAAAACTGCCAACTCTGGTTTAATAGGTTATATGGACAGGCTAGAAAAACATCATTTGTAGCACACACAGTTTATGCATTTAGTATATAACTAAGAGTACAGACTGATCATTGGAAACATGGCCGAAAGCTGGCCTCAGGAAAAAAAGCCACAAAAGCACTAAAGTTTGGATCTTTCCTCTCTGGTATTAGTTTTGGAAGCCCTAGGTTTAGCCAGAATTGTGAATGCACAAGAGAGAGCTGCCTCAGACTTCAGTGGCTACCTGAATATCCAAAACAGGGGGGTAACCTGCGAAAGGAAATTTAACTTGGGCGTATGTGCCCAGCAGACATCCTCATGTGGTTGCAAATTAATGTGACCATCCAGTGGAACAGGCAGCCCAGGGGCCTTTAGTAACAAAGAACAGTCTAACCCATTGATGTTAATTTACCAAATTATTCACATCCCACAATCTGGAATAGAAATCAGCAGCCAAAAAAATGCCTCCTCTACACCTCAGTCAAAACACCTATAAAAATCTAGATACCAGGAGGCAAAGTCTGGAACATAAACTACTCCATCCTGTTGCCAATGAGTTATTAAAATACAGAATGATGGAGCTGCCAGGGGTGTCTGGGCTAGGAACAAGCTCCATTCTTGGTGGTGTCTTTAATAAGACATTTGGTCAAAATATGTTGGTGACAACTCCTTTCTCTTAAAATCTAGTTAATGATACAAGTCATACATTTACTTATTCCCTTATGGGCCACTGTGACTTTAAAGTCTCTCTTGTAGAGAATGAACAAATGTCAGAATACTGAGCTGTCAAATAGAGTATAAAATATTTGTCCAGATTTGCATGACTTGTTGGTGATAAACATCACTAATAAACAATTTATTCGTAATTTTCCTCTACGTAGATGTTACAACTCCTACATACAAATACTATATCTAATTTAAATTTTAGGAAAGAAAAATGTCAGATTATGAAGGGGGTTCAAAAAGTCAAAATTGTTGCTCTGTATTAATAAATTTGAAATGGTCTTATGCTTTAAAATACATTTTTTAAAGGTTGTACATGTTGTATTTTTGTTTTCAAGACTTATCTCTAAAAGAATTGTTTCTCATTGGCCCAACATTCAGTAGTGATTCAAATCATTATTTATTAATAATAATAGCATTAACCCTTTATGATAAGCACCCCATGGGCCAACAATTCCATATCCAAAAATTACTTCAGAACAATAATTTAAAATGTATGCAAAGGTGTGTGTGCAAAAACATTCGCCACAGAATTATTTATTATTGGTAGTAAATATGCAGAGGACTGGTTAAACAAATTAGCCATGTGATGGAATATCATCTAACCATGAAAAAAATCATGTTACAAAAGTTCACAGTATAACAAGTAAAAAAAGGAGATGACAAAATAATATATACCACATATATGTCCAGACAAAATATGAAAAGTTTATCCCATGCAGGCCAGTCCTGGGAACTCGCCAAAACGGTGTGTGGAGGTTCTGAGAAGGAGGCTGAGTAAGTGACACTGGTGACTTCATTTGTGTCTGCAGGCAGATGAGACTTAGGTATATTTGAACAACAAGAATTTTTACTTACAGTTTCATTATAGAAGTAATTTGCTTCCTACTTGTCATCACCCAGGCAAGGAAGGGATAGCACGAGCATTCTTGCTGTTTCTATCCCCGTGGTGATGTGAACAGGGCCTATGTGAGACTCTGTCTGGTCCTCCAACTGAATCACTTTCTGTAAGTCAAGAGCGAGAAGCCCAACTTGAGTCTCGTGCTAGGAGAGCCCCGTGTCCGTGGCACGAAAAGCATAGCTATGTGGTTCTTAACATCACAACGCACATGGGAAACCCCGAAACCATCCTTATGTCCATATAATCTTACAGCGTAGAGACTTATTAGAATATTGTAAGTAAACCTTGGATAAACAGAAGCATAAAATGAGAGACACCACAGGCTAAAAAACAAATAAGTTGGAAAAATGAACCTGTTTCTCCAGCCTCTTTGGCAAATAGATATGGCTGATAGTTTATTAAAACAGGAGCTTTCTCAAGACATGTAGGCAAAACAAAGTTGAATAATGCTTTTGCTTGGGAGTGTCTGTGTGGTCATCTGCTGGCCTTTCCAAGGATTGTTCTGTGGCCTCCTTGAGCTCAATACATTTGAAGCAGGGATCATTCTCTTCTTCTTAGCATCACTGTTGGGGTGGCACCAAAAGAGAGAAGACAGGTGAAGCAATAGAGGTGACTAAGATCCTGCAGTCAGAACACCATAAGACAGAGGAAAAGGACCAAGCTCTGACCCTTGGAGATAGGCCCACGTTTGAGGGACAGGGAGAAAAAGTCAATTCTAAGGGATCAACTGAGAAGTCAAAGTATAAATGAGTGGCCTCTGCATGAAACTATATAAGCATCATTTGCTTTAAAGTTTAGTAAAAAAAATACAGTTTGAAGACAACATAGCTTTGTTTTGTTTGATGCTAAAGAGTCTTTGCCTGGAGCTAAAACAATCAGATATACTGGATAAAGCAAAACAAAAATATGCTTAAATTTTCTGAGAGCTCAACTATTTCACTCTCGGAGGGGGCAAATTTTTTAAAACTTTTTAAGAGGTAAGTAAATAATTACAGGTGTATAAAGGAGGTCCAAACTGTTGAATGAATCAAGAAAAGAATTGTAAATGAGTATACCTTGAAAGGTGTCCTGCGGGCTATATAGACTAAGACTTTGCATTCTTTCATGTTACATGGACATTTTTGCTTGAACATATTATTAAACAGTAGGAGCTCATGAGGGTTTACTTTTGTTTCCTAGGCCTAAGTGTCATCTGGCTCCCTTTGCTCAGACATAACCACAGGGCTCACTCACTGAGCAGCAATACGAAAGCATCCTCCAGGACCAAGAAAACTATTGCCTCTGTGGTCCCGCAGTGGGGATCAGACTAGAGTAATTGTGCAGTCTATTTGGCCCATTTCAGGGACTTTGGCTCTTAAATGGCAGAGCTGTGCAGACTAAACTAAAGGTTATTTTACAAGGGCCATCAAAATCTTCATTTGCATGTGTGAAATTCCTGTGGAAAGGCTGGTTTTGAATCAAGCGTGTTGGGCCAGATTACAGATTGAATCTGCTAGTGTGAATGTGAATAGCATCATCTAGATCTCAGCCTCTCCCACTCAGCCTTTCTCTTTTCTGACCCACATCACTAGCCAGTTGTTTTGAGTTTCAGCCCAGGCAACCCCAACATCTGCCATTTGCCTGCCGGCTAACAGGAAGACATGAAATTTTCTTAGAACAAATGGTCATCAGTAGCTATTGCCACATTAATGATGATCATTGTGTACTTACATTGTGCTAAGTACTTTATGTACTTTATCCCTCAGATCCTCACAACAATCCCATGTAGCTTGGTATTACCATTTTTCTGGGGAGAAAACTGAACTTTGGAAGGATTAAGGATAACACATTCTAACTCACACAAGTAGAAAGCAATGGATTTAAATGTAGATAGTTTAACTTCCACATCTATGCCTTCTACCTTTGTTGCCTGATGCCATGTTGCTTCCTTATTAGTAGTCTGGCTTCAGTTGGCAATTTATAGCAGCGATGAACACTGGAGTCAAAACCAGAAGGTTGTGTGTTAAAGAAATATCATAAGGTAATATAGGGAGCCCTCTCCACTTGTCAATGGTGATTTAAAATTTGGACATCATGATGAAGTATCTGTTCCATTTCTCTAACTCCCAGTAGCAGTTAACTCTATGATGTCATCATTTTTCTCTCTGGAATTCAGAGCTTTCTCAGTAGAAGCTTGGGGGAAAAAGAAAGCATCCCATAAACAAACTCTCAAATTTGACTGTAGGGAGCAGGTGCCCAGAGCATTGCAGCTGCATAGACCCCTGTCCAACCCCTCTTTCAGGGTTCACATTAGGGATTGTCAGGAAAAGGATTTTTTGGCTAGGAGATTCTTCAGAGTCATCAGGACACCCGTGGTGTGTGACTCAGGTCCCCGACGTGCCTTCCAGAACATAACACAGCAGTGACACATTTCTCAATTGGTCCCTTCAGAACATCTTCCACATATGGGGGGGGGGTGTCCTGTACTCATCACCTGGACAGCAGTCTGGCAACTGCTGGTCAAAGTGGTTTTAAAACATCTGGATAACTGTTTCCAGATGTGGTCTTCCACTGAAATACTTGATTAAAAGTTTCACACTCAGCATCTTCAAACAACTGACATATGCACAGAAAGTTTCTATCATCTGGACCCAGAGTAGAAGCAGCAGGACCACTCCAAAGATGAGAGCAAGGGTAGTTCATAGGATCTCAACAGCCCCCAAAAATCCATGAGGCTGAGTGTCTATGGGGTCCTCATTAAAGCCAAGCCAATGGAACTGAGCCTGGAGGCAGTAAAGTGGACTGGACAGGGCAAGTGCTTTAGAAGGACACAGACCCGTATCCAACCACCCACAGGGATTTCACCAAGGACTTCACCTCTTAGAGCCTCAGATGTCTCCTCTGTAAAATGGGGATGCAATGATCCTCAGGAGAGGATTGAGATGTGCTTGGTACATAGCAAGTACTCAAGAAATGACTGTCTCTTTTTAAAATAATTATTGGTTGAGCCTATAAACACAATTTATTGTTATTACAAAACTGTTAGCAAAACACCCATAGGACTAGAAGTTCCTTTTCCACTCTTTACCCAGAACATTAAGATTTTTAAAGCATAAACAATAGCAACAGATGTTTATAATGTGTCTTTTTGAGGAGAAGCTCAAACAAGTTTCCATTTTTTAAAAATCCCTGAGTTTATCTTAATAACAAATTCAGATCAACCCTGACCTTTAGATGAATATCCTGGGGTCCCTCATATCTTCTGGAGCTAGATATCTTGATGTTGCAGAGAAAAGAGAGTCGAGCCACAGTGAAGGTTAAGATTCACCAAATCTGTAAATGGGTCAAACAGAATGATTACCACTTAATAATAGGTCCAGGGGGCTTAAGTGATGTTTAAGGTGTTGGGTTGGAGATTTAGTCCAAACAAGAAGGCTAATTTTATTCACTCATTTTGGGGTCCCTTATATAATCTCAGTTGCATGGAGATAGAGGCCTGAACCTTCTAATTTTATTCAGCATTTCTCTCCTTTATTTTGAAAATCATTACCAACATAATAATGGCTGTAATTTATGGAGCATCTGCCGTACTCCAGGGTGGTGATGTGCACTTTTCCTACACTATTTCCATCTAATCTTCTTTACAATCTGCCTATAAAGCAGGCTTCATTATCATCCCCGTTTTTCAGGTAAGGAAATTGTAGCCCAAAGAAGTTAAATAGCTTACCACAGATCATAAAGCTAGCCAGCAGCAGACATGGAATTTGAACCGTCAGTCTAGCTCCAAAAGTGTCTGCCAACAGCTTTGAAACAACAACCTCACCTTACCATGCGGTGAGCAAAAAAACTAGCGAACACGGTTTTTCCCACTCATCGCCTGAAATCACTATAATAGTTATTCTGTGGTGTCCCTTGTTCACTGTGTCCACAAACTGGGCTCTGTCCACTGTTGCGGTGGCGTCTAGAGTACCTTTTTTTTTTTTTCGGTCCCGAGGGCTGGACAGGTGTTTAGCACAATAGCTCCCTTTTCTTCCATCTGCTTCTCCTTGCACAGCGAGGCCCGGATCCGTCACAGGCGGCTGCTCCCCACATGTGCGCGCAGCCCCATTGATGAGAAATGGCAGAAGCAGGTATTAAAGGTGGAAGTTCTGGCTTATTGCTCCAAATGTATTAAAAAAAACCATTCCCAGACTCCACATAAAGTGTTTTACACACACAGCCCATATGATTCAAGGGAGACAGCGAAGCAGACACGGGGATAACCACAGTGAGACAAGTAACCACAACAGAAGTCTGGAGAGACGGGCCCAAGGAAAAGCTACTTTCACAGACCAGGTGATGGATAGTCTCCTCAGCAGACAGACAAACAGCTAGAGATACTTATTTTTATAAAAAGCTGACAGAAAGAACTCCAGACATCCAGGCCTGCCCTCTTCTCATTCTGGTGTCCAGAGCTGCCTCAGCCTTCTCTGTCTCCCTTTCAGGGCGGTGAGTTATTCCATGCACTCGTGCTAATTATCCACATCCCGCTCTTTCTTTTCTCACAGGTCATTTAAATGTCTACTTGTCTGGGTTAGAACTTGGGTGGATGCTGCCTTCCCTTCTGCAGTTCTCCCCAGGGCTGCGTTTCTCACACTTGGGGCATTGTTTGTAGGGGAAATACTCTCAATTTAAAAGTACTCAAAATGGTTCTCCCAAAGCATTCGTTTTACTGGTCTCTTGAAAACAATGCTTTCACCATTTATTGAGTACACAGTAAGTGCCAGGTAATTTCTATAAGCTATCTTCTTTAACACTCCTAATAATCATATTAGGTAGGCATTAGCCCCATTGGACAGATGGATAACGCATAAGACACATACAACAAATGGAAAGGAAGAGGAAACCACATTGTGTACTGATTTCCTGGGGGTTGCTTCAGCATCCAAGAAGCAGCGTGATAGGGTGCAAGGAGCCAGCGCTGAGCCAGGAGACCTGTATTCTTGTCCTGGCACTGACACCAAACAGATCTGTGATATGAGCAAGACACTTTACCTCTGCACACTGCTGTTTATCTAATGAAAAAAACAGGAGGCTGGATTTGGCGATTTCTATATACATATACATACAGTGTGTCTGGTCAAAAGTGCACCATGACTTTACGAACACACTGTATACATATACATAACCCCCTCTTCTCTCACTTTCTATGACTACTGCTGATTTTCGTACTGTAGTGAATGTTAACAATGTGAGACTTTCCAAGAATAAAGTCCAAAACAGAGCTAGCCCATCAGTCCAGCTCTGACATCCTTCATCACCTGGCTCTACAGAAGAGCACATCGAAGCCACATCTGAATAGCAAATTAAAGTAGTTATACCACTCTATTCTTTCCAGAGTAATTTAGCATGCCATCGCTTTTAATGACTGATTAAAGCAGAACATCAAACGTCTGCGTGGCATAATCACAGACGTGATTGTTTAACCACTTTGGATCTGAGAGGTGTCCTTTCAGAAAATAGATAATTGGTTTCAGTTCTCTATTGCTGCATTGCAAGCCACCCCCAAAACTTAGTGGTTAACAACAACTATCTTTCATGGGCCTGAGGCTTTAAGGGTTTAGCTGGGTGGTTCTCTCTTGGGGTCTCTAAGTCTTTTAAAGGTTCCTTCATTCCCATGTCTGGCATTTGTGCTGAGATGACTGTGGACTCATTAATTATATCTCTGTCATTCTGGTTTATCCTTGTGGCAACCCTAAATTTCTTTGCAGCATGGTAGTCTCAAGGTAGTCAGATTTCTTATCATGTCTGCGTTTCCCCAGAGAAAGCATTCTGAGAGAGCCAGGCAAAAGGTGCAAGCCTTCTTATGACTTAGCCTTCCTTCTGTATTTTATTGGTCACAGCATTCACAGATCAGCCCAGACTCCAAGAAGTGGAGGCAGTGATTCTACTGCTCAATGAGAGAAAAGGTTGTGCATACAGGAAGGAATTGATGGCCGCTATCTTGGGGACAATTTAGTCCATTTGGCTTGTCTCAGAGCAAAATGAACTATAGATGAAAATCAGATAGCCTGGTCTGTGGTAGCATAGTGGATAAAGCATCAGCCCAGAATGCTGAGGTTGCCAGTTCAAAACCCTGGGCTTGCCTGGTCAAGGCACATATGGGTGTTGATACTTCTTGCTCCTCCCCCATTCTCTCTCTCTCTCCCTTACTCTTCTCTCTAAAATGAATAAATAAAAAAAAATTTAAATCAGTCTCTCTGTCTCTCTCTCACACACACAAAGTTTCAAATGATGCTTATTATAGTATTGTGCTTGACTCCAAAAGTAACTGCACAATCACAAAGTGGGACTCACACGGTGAATCTCATAAGGAAGTGTAGGTCATGGAAGGCATTCTTCCATTTCTCCATGAGATAACGTTAAGCTCTGTCATTAATGGAGAGGGGAGAACAGCTAGATTGGGGGAATGGTCTTCAGAAGTAGTAGTAAAGGCATGTTAGTAATCTAGTAACATCTGTCAGGATGGATACTCATATTCCATAATCTTAAGATAAATCCAGGTGTCCATTTGTGTTCATCCTTAAATGAAGGTGAAGCCAGCAGGTCAAAGTTGCCAGACTCCATCCTGGACACCCACACAGATACGCAGGCCAATGTGGGTAGGCTTAAGAACACTGAGCAGCAAACTGAAGATCTGGACAATATCACCATAAGGGAAGCATAACATAAACCTCAAAATGTGACATTATCCCAAGAAAAACAGCAATCCAGAAGCCACTTAAAAAACTGGAGTTGTTGGAATAGAAAAGCAGGTCAGGTATAAGTGCAGTGCTAAACAGAGAAAGGTCTGGACAACATGTTGGAGTCCAATGAGGATTGGCATAAGGAATTAACAGATCCCAAAAAGGCTGAGATTATTTGTTTGTTTTGTTTTGGTTTTTTTTTTTTTAATGTCTGCAGTTACTGGGGAGGAAACAAGACTTAGGAGCCCTCTAGGGAGCAGCACATGACCCTCTGGGTTACAGATGCCAGAACAAAGCTAGAATTACTGTGGCTTGGAAGGTGAATCTAAAGGCCCCCTAAAGAAGCATTTCTTTCTTTTCATGACTCAGAGAGAGTCAGGAATGAATTCCCTAGACATGATATTTAAGGAGGTTTCTGGCCTGTATCTGGAATACATAGGGGTTGTCAGCCTTGCAATCTGATGGGCACTGCAGGAAGCTTGGGGGCACGGAGATGGGACAGAAAGTTACTTTCCTCTTCAGCTCTGCCTTGGGATGGCAATATAAGGCTTGTTCTTTAAATTGAAGGACTTTTAATACCAGAGTGCCCCAACAACTCAATCATAATCCACCAGCCAATAGGGGGGTCGAACTGGACTAGTCTTTAGGTTATAGTCCTTGGTTACACCCACCCTTCTGGCTCTTAAAGCACCCTCCTGCAGTTTTGGTCAACATAAAAATCTAAAAGTCTTTTGAATCCATAATCTTGCGTCTGGGGATTGAATCCACCTAAACTATCCATAAGCAGGGAAACTATACGTGCACAAAGATGTTCACAACAGCACTATTTATAAGTAGACTAACTCAGTGCTTCTCAAACTTTGATGTGCTTCACTTGGAGATCTTCTTAAAATGTCTACAGTGGGGCTTGAAACTATTTCTAACAAGCTCTCAGGTAATACACATACTAGTGGTCTGCAGGCAACACCTGGAGTAGCAAGGGTTGACTTTATATGCACCTGAAAATTTCAAACACTGTCAAGACAGGACTAAATAAATCACAGATAAATCTCCTTGTAATACTGAGATAGATGTCAAAATGATCTTGAAAACTAGCAACAATGAAAAGGTATTTGTGATATAACATTAAGAGAAAAACACAGGGCACAAAAATCACATACACATTAGCAGAGCAATTGTAAAAGAGAAACATGGAAAATACTGGTAAAGAAGCCAAAATCATTAACTGAGTGGTTGTTTTAGGATGGAGGGATTATGTTTTGTTCCTCCCAAGTGTTCAAACTTTTCCATTATATTACTACCTTACCTTCCTTGTCTCAAAATGCTGTTAAAGAAAAACAATAAGATAATTTTAAATAAAATACATTTACTATTTAAAAATACGAATAAAAATGCTGGCAAGCCTGACCAGGCGGTGGCGCAGTGGATTAAGCGTCGGACTGGGATGCAGAAGACCCAGGTTCGAGACCCCGAGCTCACCAGCTTGAGCGCGGGCCCATCTGGCTTGAGCAGAAAGCTTGCCAGCTTGGACCCAAGGTCGCTGGCTCCAGCAAGGGGTGGCTCGGTCTGCTGAAGGCCCACGGTCAAGGCACATGTGAGAAAGCAATCAATGAACAACTATGGTGTCGTAACGGCAATCTCACATCTCTCCATTCCTGTCTGTCTGTCCCTATCTATCCCTCTCTCTGACTCTCTCTCGGTCCCTGTAAAAAAATTTAAAAAAAAAGAGAAAAACTTTAGAATTGAATTAACTAAACACAAACCAAATTTGCTTATAGCAAAGTCTAAGGCACTATTCTAATTCATTGACTTGGAATTTCATTATATTGAATACTATTTTTTAAATTTTCAACTGCAACTTGGAAAGTATCTTATAAATATACATTTGCCACATTGTGTTATTCAAATTGAATTTAATTTGCAACATTATTTCTTTTGTCTTCGATGAAATTCATCAGTTTCCTTTGTTATCCCAGAAATCAATATATATTTCACACACCTACCCTGGTGCGAAACACTTAACTCCTAGGCCTGAAGTGTTTGTTGTGCTGGGTCCTGTCTGCTAGCGATTAGGTAGGTGGGAGCTCAGAAAATTATGGTCTTTGTTCTTTTGTTCCTGCTGGTGTATATTCTATTTCACCTGAACAGAGCTAAGATTACAACCCAAAGGACAAAGGACACTAGGTGGATGATAATAGGTGATTCTAATTTGAGAACAGCTATTCAGTATGGGTGTAAGTTCAGATTGTTGGTGCTTTTAGAAACAGAAAAAATAGGAGCCCTTTGCTTGGGTATTGGAGCTTTTAGGTCATTTTAAATAACAGTGGGAAAAAAACAAAAGAGAGAGAGGAAGAAACAATAGTTTGCCTTCTTATGGAAATAAAGAAATTAAAAATAGAGCAATACTTTCTTAAAATACACATGAAAAAAGAAACAAAAGGAGAGTAAAATGGAGTGTTGAACAAACTCAAGCAAAAGCTTTTAATTTTTTAACACTTAAGGAACAAAGTGCTACTAAAGAAAGGAAATCCTAGCTTGTGAGATCGAACTTGAAACAAAAAGATAAAAATCCTTTATACAATCAGCAAACAAAAGCAAGCAAATATAAATTCTCAAATCCCACAGAGAGCCTGGAAGGGAAGTCAGCGAGACAATGCAGAGCATGCTGTTGAGAGGATAGATCAATTCTTTACTTCTTTGCACACAAAGAGAAGGGAACAGACCAGGGTGAGATGTGTTTTCCAGCAGAAGAGTAAGGAATTGTTGAAATGCTTTTTTCCCTTACCACAAAAAGCCAATGAAACACCCAATTCCAATGAGCAGGATTCTCACAGACCAAATCCATGTCTGTAGTTAACGTGGATGTGTGGACATGAGCATGGAAGGAGAGGAGGCTGTCCCCTTTGGCACCACATGGAAGGTTTGTTGGCTTACTGATAAAGCGAGATCAATAGGGCATTAGAATTTGTTAGAGCAGGCTCCCTAAAGAAAGACTTTGGGGTTTGCTGGGGGCGCAGTCAGAGTAATTGGAAAGTTGGATCACTGAAACACTGAGACCATGAGTTTCTCACCCATAACCACAATTTTGAGAGGGAAATTGAGATTGTTTAAAATAAAGAATCAAATTTACTTAAAAACATTTACTTACATGTCTCAGCATTTACATAAAAACAACACACACACACATTCCAAAAGCCTGGATTCCAAGATCTTAGAAACTGAAGGAAAAAATGTCTGGCATGATATTGAAACCAAACATATTTTATCTTGGCCAAAAAACATTTCAAGTTTATTTCTCATAATAAAACACAAGAAAGAGGAAGTGTTTAGCAAATATATGTAATGTTTATTTTTTTTAATGGTTGGAAAAATAGGTAATCAAAGCATTCAATGTCAATGAACCTTGTATAATTAATTTTCCAGCAACAGAGATATGGAGTATGTCAAAAGTAATCATGTGACTGACATGAGTAATTGAATAGGAGCATTCTCATAGTTGGACTTCAGCACCGTTAGTAATTCTTGTTTCTAACATACTATCTTCATCGTCCACCTGCAGAATGAACTCTGTGATAATACCACCTTTCTCTATACTGGCTTTTTAAAATTAAAACTTCTGTTCACATCTATTTTTAAATGGTCCACATAAGGTCTGAGCTTCTCTGAGAAGCAGTTTTTAAAACTACAAGGAGATGGAAAAAAATAAACAATAAAAAAATAAAAAACAACTAGGATCTTAGTAATACAATGCAAATTAATTTGTATACAAATTTGAGCTTCAATGACATATAGAGCAGGAGGAGTTTAAAAAAATAAAAAATAAATAAGTGGCTTTTCCTGAGAAATCATTTCTAGTTAGAAAGACACCTTTATGGAGTTTTCACAACCTATGGGGAGTCTCATTATATCGTGATCTTTTTTTTCCATTTGGTTTCTGACTTAGGAATTTCCAACTTGGAAAAGAAAGATGCAGGAATTGTAGGTATAGACAAATACACTCACATTTTTTTTGTCTAGTAGAATGCAGATTTTTCTCCCACAGTCAGGGAGCAGTCGATCTTTTTGGAGCAAGAAATGAAGGCAGTCTCTGGTTGGGGGACAGATAGATATTTAAAGCCTTTTAATGTTGGATGAACAGAATGCTTCAGGAAGATTATTGATAGACACTTTCTTGCTCTTTGAAGCACTGTGTGGAAATCAACTTTTCCTTAAATCAAAATTTTTAAAATAAGATTAGTAAAAGATTTGTAAAAACAAAAAAGTTGAAGTAAGTAGCCAACTAGAGGTGGTTATATTTCTCTAAGAATTTGTTTAGATTGTGTGAACATGTATCTTATTAAAACATTTTTTCTTTCCTTCCTTCTTTCTTTCTCTTCCTTTTTCCCATCCTCCCTTCTTTTCTTTCTTTCTTTTTTCCAATAATACTATTATTGCTAAAGAAATGGTCTTAAATTTTTCTACATGATTGATGGAAACCAAAGTTAACTCTTTACATTTATAATTATTTTATGGAAGTTCTTCTGGTAATCTGTAAATTTCTTTAAACTGCATGTTTTGCCTTGTGTGTTTAGTTCTAAACCACACATTTTGGCCATTTTCAGTAATCAGAAAAACTTTTGAAACAAGAAAAAAACCTGTGCTATTATATAAAAGAATAGTAAAATAAAAAGAGACATTTAAAGCATTGCTTTTTTTGTTTTTGCTACACTACAATTATTTTGTTAAAGAAAACTTTTGTTAGACCAGGAAATCCTGTTAGAACTCAAATATGTTGTATTATCTGAGGTGAATGTACGAGTAATTTGCAGAGAATTTCTTTTTTTTCTTTTTCTTCCTTTTCAAGTGAGAGTAGGGAAGATACAAAGACAGACTCCCACATGCACCCCATCCAGGATTAACCCAGAAACCCCTGTCTTGATCGGATACTCTGCCCATCTTGTGCCACTGGCAACCAAGCTGTTTTTAGAACCTGAGGAGAAGATTCCATGGAGCCATCCTCTGTGCCTGGGCTGATGCACTCAAACCAATCAAGCCATGGCTGTTGGAGGAGAAGAGAGAAAGAGAGGGAGGGGAAGGGGTAGAGAAGCAGATGGTTGCTTCACCTGTGTGCCCTGACCAGGAATTGAACCCAGGACATCCACATGCCAAGCTGATACTATACCACTGAGCCAACCAACCAGGGTCTAGAGAATTTCTTTACCCAAAGCTATTTGGAATGAGAAACCTGATCTAGAAAATAATCCTATGGAATGTCTGTACATTTAAAAGAACTGATTTGTTAGCACTGATTTCTTCTTAGATAATTCACACTGACTTTTCAAATACTGCTCTTTTAGATGGACCTAAGAGTCATTTGTCTATAAATAATAATAAGGAATGATAGGCTGTATAGAGGGGCTGTGCATTCCATTCATGACCCACTCAAACGTTCCAGTCAATCAGGGCCATTCCTCTGGCCTCGACCTGCCTTATATATGTCACATTTAATTTTGATCAATTACTCCTTTCTCTTCTTTATCTCTGCTTGTTCTTCCTTTGGTCTCCTCTCAATCTTTTTAAATGAGAAGCTGTAGTATATAACTTGATAAGTAGGCATAAATAAAATAGCATTCAGCTTTAAAACTGCTTCCCAAAGGTCATATTAAGATGATTCTTCAGTAGATAAAATATATAAAGATAGACCCTATTAATTAGAAAGTTTTGATCATTCCACTTAGTCAAGACTAAATCTTATCCTTTTACTATTTAGAAGTGACTTTACATGGGGTAGTACTATAAAAGATTACAGCATTAAGCTTAAATTGTTTAAGACAATAAAATCTTTGGATATACAATTTAAAGTCTAATATTTTGTTATCTATTCAACAGAGTACAACTACCAAACAGTCTTGGTAATATTTACTTAGCAGCTAATGTGAGACACTCTTTTTTATAGATTTACTGTTTTATTTCTTTATTTTTAAATCATATTTTATTTTTCAATTATAGTTCACATACACTATTACATTAGTTTTATGTGTACCACCCAGTGATAAGACATACTGCTTGTTTGAGAAATTTCAGGAAAACCTGAAGCATCAAACAAGACAGGCCATTTGTATGGAAAACCCACTAAAGGCTTAGTTAGGTAGGCTGGCAAGTTGGGTGGGGCAGCGTCTCAGGGAATTACCTGGGTGGAGTGTACAGTGTGAGTCAGATTGATGGGAACTCAGATATGGTGCCCACCTGCTGGCTCTGTGTGTGTGTGGGGGGGGACAGTGGCAGGATTCAAATAATTTAACAACTGGATCTCTTCCCTAATGACTTTTAAGTATAAAAAAATTATATACCGAGAGGTAGTTTATTATTTCATGTATTAATACTTAAATAAGAATAATAAAAGAGGTATACAGAACTAGATTATAAGAAAAAGTTTTAAAATATTAATGAAAATGTATTAAATAATACCTGAAAAAAACAATAAAACTGTTATTTAAAATATTACCATATCGCTTCTTGATTGGCATCCTTGCTTGCAATTTTTTTTCACCTATGGATGGAATGAACATTACTGTAGGTGCTTAGAATACACTGTTGTGCAGATGAATATTAAAAAAGAGTAAGGAATGTAAATTTGTGATTTTCACACTGGGCGGCGGCCCAGGTGCCCACCTTAGAGAGAACCCTGAATACAAGTGCCGCTTTAACAACCGGTTTGCCAAACTCAACAAAAAATTAGGTATTGGTTCTGCTGAACCAGTGTGAACCTGCTGAATCCCACCACTGGGAGGGAGGGTAGGTCTCAAGAAAGGAACAAGTGCCTCTGCCAGCACTTTTGCCTTGAAGAAAGCTGCCCCTCTCAGCTCTTACCTTGGTGCCCAAACAATCCAGTACCTCATAACATGTCTCTAATTTTTTTCAAGCTGCTGTCCCAGTGCTGAAGCTCAGAAGGAGTGAGTCTGAGTAAGTCCCTGCATGGGCTCTTCCAAGAGGGGCTGCCTGAGACTTCCGCAGCCTTTCCTCTCCCTCAGCCTCAATCCCACTGGTCTTTGCAACCAGAAGTTACAGGAACTTCTCTTCCTGGCACTGGAACTCTGGGCTGGGGGCCTGGTGTGGGGCTGGGACCCCTTGTCCCCCAGGAGGAACCTTCACATCAAGAAACGCCTCCTGATTTTAAACCATCACACACGGCTGTGGGACCGGCCGGTGCTGCCTCTCTGCCCTTCCTACCTGTCTCCATGTGGCTTCTTCTTTCATCCTCTAGTTGTAGGATTTCTGTTCAGCCAGATTTCAAACAATTCTGAATGATGATTGTTCTGTAGTTTAGTTGCGATTTTGACGTGGTTGTGGGAGGATGCGAATACCGCATTTACTACGCCAGTATCTTGACTGGAAGTGAGACACTTTTTGATTCTGAAAGCAAGAGACCCATATAACTTTTAAATAACATTTTATTTCATATTTTTAAAAAGTTCATCAGAATCTTTCTTATTTTCGGTTGTTTCAGATTAGTGAAGTTTTACTCTAATTAACTATTCTGTAGGCAATAAGGAATCTAAAGCTAATATATTGTATAGCACCAATGCACCTTTATTGTTATTATTGTTCAGGTCACCTTAACTTCAAAATGTACTGTTCAGTAGCAGGAAATGAACAGAAACCTCCAATGGATCAAAACAACTGTTTAAAACATTGAATTTCATACATTGACACAGAAGGAAACCATTTAGATGCTCAACTCATATTCTGCTCACTTTTATTTTGCATATGTATATTTCCTTTTAAAATATATTTTTAATTTTTTATTTATTGATTTTAGAGAGAGAGAGAGGAAGGGGGAGAGAGGAAGAAACATCAATTTGTTGTTCCACTTATTTATGCATAGTGATTCTTGCACGTACACTGACTGGGGATTGAACCCACAACCTTGGCTTAGGAGGATGACACTCTAACTGAGTTACCTGGCCAGGGCACATATGCCTATTTCTAACAAGCTTGTATATCAGTTTTTCTCACCCTTGAGGACTGAATTAGCAAATCAGAAACAAGACAATGTCAGAAGCAGATTCACTGAGAATAGCAAAAAAGAATAGCTAATAGTCTTTATTTTAAGGAAGGAATAGGGAAAAAAACTATAAAAGTAAAATTATTTTCTCAGAAATATTAAGTGTAAGACCATTTAATATAAGGGAAAACAGTTCAGTATATTTCAGTTAACGCCTGACCATATGAACAAATCTCAGCATAGTACTGAAAATCTGTAACAAAGGCCCTGAGTCATTAAGAAAAGATATGTTGTATTTATTTATTTTTACAGAGACAAAGAGTCAGAGAGAGGGACAGATAGGGACAGACAGACAGGAAAAGAGAGAGATGAGAAACATCAATTTTTCGCTGCGGCACTTTAGTTGTTCATTGATTGCTTTCTCATATGTACCTTGACTGGGGGGCTACAGCAGAGCGAGTGACCCCTTGCTCAAGCCAGCAACTCTGAGCTCAACCAAGTGACCTTGGGCTTCAAGCCAGCAACCTTTGGGCTCATGCCAGCAACCATGGTGTCATGTCTATGATCCCACACTCAAGCCAGCAACCCCACGCTCAAGCCAGAAACCCCACGCTCAAGCCAGAAAACCTGTGCTCAAGCTGGATGAGCCTAGGTTCAAGCTGGAGACCTTCAGGTTTTGAACCTGTGTCCTTCACATCACAGTTCAGTACTCTATCCACTGCTCCACTGCCTGGTCAGGCAAGATATGTATTTGAGGAGGCAACACAACTGTGCTATACATCAGAATTGTTCTACCCAAAATTGTTAAAATAATTTTTAAAAGTTAAAGGAAGGTGTAAGGTCAGTGGATAATGGGGGAAGGTCATGTGAAAAACCCAGATTCAGGAACTTTGTCTAGAGCTGCCCACAACCAAGCACACCAAAAAGAAACTTACCAGAAATCCTTGGGAAAAGAGCAACTGTCCGTCAGCCAGTGAGATTTTGCTACGTCATATTAGCTCGCCCATCCTACAGATCCTTTAAATATCTCCCATGCGGATCATCCCATGCAACTTCTCTGACCCCTGCCCCGCCCTCCCCGGACTAGAGAACCTGATCAGGCGGAAAGCACTCTTTAGTAAATAAAGCCTTTACTATTCCACACTTTGTGGCTCCGGCCCCTTCCTTCTTTCTCGGCGGAAAAAAATACCTTACATTTGGTGCCAAAACCCAGGAGAAGTTGAAGTCCACAAGGGTCGCTTCTCTCCCCATCCCCTCTGAGAAAAAAACAGGATCTCTGACTTTCCACCCACTTCGTCGCACAGTGCGGTAAGTCCCATGCCTCCAAACTTCCCTCATTTCTTTCTGGCGAGGCAGTGAACTGTTTTAAGTAGACAGTGCCAGATTCCTACCATGAGCTTAATTGTGTCTATCTACCTGTCCTCCAGCTTTCAGTGACCAGCTTCTGGGCAGTTCCATAGAGTAGAAGTGGAGGAGAGATGGAAGGAGGGCATGGCTTGACTTACATATAGTTGAAAGATTAGAGATCCACCTTCCTAGCATCGCTAAAGCATTCCTGAATGTTTTTCCTCAAGTGTGTGACTGAAGCTTCTTTTTCTCCCCAAGAATGAGTTTCAAATGGACAGGAAAGCTAGGAAACATTTAACAGTACAATTATTGTATGCTCAACGTATCTTAGGAATGACCACGAACCCTTTAATACCAAGGCATGATCCTAACAACATAGATGTATTCATTTGTTCATTTATCAACCATTCAACTAACATTTGTTATGTGGCTTTCACGTTCCCAGCACTCACTGTCTCAGCAGTGGATATACAAAGATGCAGTCCCTGACCTCAAGCACATTAAGCACCATAGACAGACATGTAAATAAAAGGCCTCCAGCCTTGGCCCTCCAAGTGTGGCCTAGCAGCATTAACATAATCTGGGAGCTTGTTAGAAATTCAACATTTTAGGCCCCAACCCAGGCCTAATGAATCAGTATCTGCATTTTAGGAAGGTTACCGAATGATTCATGTGTACATTATAATTTGAAAAGCACTGTTTTATTGTGTAATAGCTGCTGGGATGATGGGATATATCTGGGTCAGGGTGGGGCACAGGAGAGCCTAGTTATTTTGACTTCATATGAACCTAGAAAGGCTCTAAAGGTGACCTGTATGAGTTTGCTAGGCTTACCATACAAAGTACCACTAACTGCATGGCTTAACCAACAAAAATGTATATTCTCACAGTTCTGGAGGCTAGAAGACCAAGATCAAGGTGTCAGCAGGGATGGTTCCTTCCTAGGGTTGTGAAGAAAAGTAGATTCCATGCCTCTTTCCTCTCTTCTTAAAGCCTCAGTCAGGTCTTGGGCTGTATATGATGCTCTCCCTCTGTCCTCACATTGTCTTCCCTCTATGCAAGTTTATCTGTGTCTAATTTATCCTTTTTTATAAGAACACCAGTCATTTTGGATTAGAGCCCATGCTAGTCACCCTATCTTGAACATCTGCAAAAACCTTATTACCCAAAAGAGCACCATTCACAGGTATTGGGAATTAGGACTTCAGCATCATTTAGGGGGGACACATTCAATCCTTAACATGACTCTTGATCCCCATCTTGAAAGGTGACTGGGCATTAGTGAAGCAAACTGGAAAAAATACAGGGGTGGGCATTTCAGGTGGCAGAATGAGCTCGAGCGTGTGAAGCCACAAAGGAGAACTATACCGCTCTCAGGAACACGGCTGAAGGACAAGTGCAAAGGGGAGGTCAAGTGAGGAAGTCAGCTGAGCTACTAGAAAAGTAGGCAGATCTCAGAATGCTGTGCTGGGCAATGAGGAACCAAAAGAAAAGTGCCAACAGTTGGTGCCATTGCCAGGTGTTCAGCTCCCTGAAAGCAGGGTGTAGGGTAGCCTGACTTGACCTTTGAAACAGAGTCACAAATGAAGAGGCCACGGCCACTGTCCCAGTGGGAGAGGATGAGGGCCTGAGCTAGGGCAACGCGAAAGAGGATGATGAATCAATCATCCTCTTTGGAAGGGATGAGAATCACAAGGAAATGGTAATGCAGGCCAACCCCAGAGCTTGTTGAAATCCTAAGATTTTTACTAAGTCTACTTATGTAGGGCTACCTAGCCTTGGGGGAAGCTCATTAGCCTTGGGATGTATATTCTTTCAAGAACAGGAAGTTTGGCCCAAAGAGAAAGCCAGACAAAAGATGCTCCCTCTAGCCCTCCCCTCCTGGGCATCAACCTAGGGGCACATCCGCAGAACTGATTGGCGATACTCAGACAAAGCTACAGCGGAAGAAACGCTCATGGCTCTCCTGGGATTCAGATCAAAGAACAAAGAGGAAGAACCTGGATTGAAAGGCAGTCTCTATCTAACCAGAAACTTTATGAACCAATTTAGAAACTTATCTTCCCCAAACCTTGGAGGTGGGCCAGCTCTTAAAGAAGGGTATTGGAAGAAAAACACCCACGTATCAAATTGCTCAAAAGATCTGATAAACATGTGTGCTCTCGGAGAGGCTGGGCTGCTCTACAAGCCCTGTCAAGGGCTGGAAAGTTAGAAGGTATTGTTCTAATTCGTGTTTGAGCTAAGTTTTAGTAAGCCCCTGGTTCTCCATCCAATTACCTACTGAAGCCAAGGTATGGCAGCTTTTGATTGTGGTAGTGGTGCTGGAAACCCCAAAACCATACTTGGTTCTTATAGACTCCTTTAAGGCAAAGCCAAAGTCCTCTCCTGAGCTGACAGACTGACAGATGGCCTTTGAGAGAGAGAAGTGATTTGGCAGCCAGAAATGAGACACTTCTCATTATCGCACCCTGATGGCTTTTCCTTTCTTTCTTATTTTTTCTGTAAGAAGTTAGGATAGTAAATATTTTGGGTTTCATGGGCCACATACAGTCTCTATCTCAAAGCCTTTGCTTTTAGAGTTCTTCATTTTTTAGCAACACTTTTAAAATGCAAAAATCCTTTTTAGTCTGATGGCTGTAGGAAATCAGGCTGAAGGCCCTAGCTTGCCAACCTGATTTGGCGCAGGCCCGTGAATGCCCAGATAACCAATCTGTTTTTGCTTAACCATTGGAAGACATCTTTTTCCCACACCTCTTGCCACCATGAAGTCTGATTAATTGGACCCCTGCAGTTAGCTGACTTGTCTAAGGACTCTCCAAGATGTCAGGAGCAAGGCTGGTGTGCCCTGCCTTCCGGATGAACACTCCCTAGGGCTCTGATCCACTGTGATTGATAGGCAGGAAGCAAATGGCTTCTTGTCTTTCACTGACTGCAATAAAGCCATACGCATTATTAAGGAAACAAAATCCCTACTGAGAAGCAGAGGGGAAATACCTGCCTCTGAGATGGTATGACTCCACCTTCCCAAATAGTCAGGGTTATACTTCCGCTCAGCTCCAACCTGCACAGCAAATTTTAGCCAGTTTACACACAGCAGGTGTTACATAAGTAACACACATCATAGCATCAATACAACAGACCCGGTGTCCTTTTTCTGGCTCACGGACATGGTATCCACAGAACTGCAACAAGTATCCTCAGCAATGCCCAGTCTGCTTAAAGCACAGATTCTTTGAAGAGTGTCTAGTCTAAAGCAGAGTAGAAATAAGTGAATAATCTGAGAAGGATGAATTTTAAAAGAAAAAATATATATACATTGTAAATTCCAAACCCAGATGTCTACACCACGACTAGACACCAGCGTATATGCAAAGCCAATAATATAGGATGTATACCTATGGTTCTTGATGCTTGTAGTATTTTACTCCAGAAGCATTAACGAAGGAGTTGATTTGAGTATACACAAAAAAAGTTGGATATCTGCCTGGTGATTAATGGAGGAAACAGACACACGCTGTGTATTTCTGGTGCTGGCAAAAAGAGAGCACACATTGCTTGGGGCATTCAGTTATCTTCTCCTTTCCTTCTTATCCTCCAACTCTGCTTGGCACCCAGCCTGTTGTCAGTGCATTATGCCACCAACCAAAAGGGGAAAAAAAATGTCTATCGTTAGAGCGTGTGTGAATTGTTTTGTCATGTGAACCCAGACAAAGCCACTCTGGTCCAGGGCTGTGTGCATGGATGCTTCTGTGTACCTCAGAAACCCCTCAAAGTGAGCTTGTACTTGCATCATTCAGAAAAGGGTCAGGTGAAGAATAAAGGCCCTCTTCTCACTTACTGTATTGCTGGCTTGTTTCACGTCCATAGTATTTTATTTAAATAGGGCATTGATGGAACCTAATATAACTTGAAAACTGTTTGCTATCATTTTGAAATATCAACATAAACCTCTTGGCTTGGGATTTAAATACACCCAGGAATTACTACTGGACTGTACTAGCTGAAAATTGCCTACAAAGAAATAAAACTGACCAATACGGTAGGACTATATAACAATACGAACAAGGAAAATTAAATTGCCTTTTAAATTATGTTCATTTAATAACTGAAAAGTTTGTACTGCACATAAAAGGGTTTATGTGCAGTAAACCCCTTTAATGAACACATTCTAGCATTTGAGCAGCTGTTTCTCAAAGCAGCCTTCTCTCTGTTCCCTCTCCTTCTAAAATACTATAACCCCATGCCCCGCTAGTGTTAAGAGAGGACTGATCTTTGAGCTATAATAGTTATAACGCTGGCTCTTCCATGCACAGCTGCCTTCCGCAGATACTACAACCTGCTGCCAAAATAAATGAGCAGCATCCTTTTGTGGGACTTGCTGTCAGAAACGCTTGAGTCTCACGTCTTCAAGTTTGATTGGTAACAGAAGAAACCCAAGGAAAAATATGTGATGCCCACACTGCTTAATGGTGCTGTCTGTGCATTTGTTATTTTAGACCCAGCTTTTCATAATAACCACTGAATATGCAAAATGAATTTTGGGATCCCAGAGTTAATTAACACCAGCTCCATTTGATGGAGAAACATTGTAAACAATCAGGATTCTAAGTTCTCTGGATTTGAATTTGGGAGCCTGATAATTTTTATCCCTTGGAGTTAGGAATAAAGCATAAATAGGTGAGTTCAGGTCGCATTAACTTGGCAAAAGAGGGAACACATTGGTAAGGATGCTTGCACACCAGAAGCTGCTTGATGTAGGAGCATTTTTATTTTTATCATATTGCGTTAGCAGTAATAGCTCAC
Organism: Rhynchonycteris naso; assembly: GCA_037038555.1. NCBI lineage: Eukaryota > Metazoa > Chordata > Mammalia > Chiroptera > Emballonuridae > Rhynchonycteris > Rhynchonycteris naso. The sequence continues at coordinate 239,415,207 of CM072995.1, read as the reverse complement.
TTAAGCGTAGAGCAATGCCCAGGCCTTCCATCCAGGGAGAGACACCAATATATCGTAGATTTTGGGCAGACTCTTCAGAAGTCCTAGACTGCAACTTGCTTTTGCTAAATTTTCTTCTATACCAAGAATAGATATCAGTCTGTTGTTCTCGAAGTGACCATGCAGTCAGTGGGATGCACCAGGAAAAAGTTTAGTTTTTCCCTGTTGTTTGTAGTGCCCTAAGATGCTTCAGTGGCTCTGCATCTCATCAAAGATAGATCTTCCCTACATCCTCTCCCAAGCTACTTGCTTCACAGTGCAATATGCATCATCCCACCCCCCCACAACTTCATCCATGGTGTCACAAAACATACACATCTCCTGTATGACAACTGGCATGAGAAGCTCAAGACTTAGAAGTTACTGAAACCAAGCAGGTTCTAGTCTTGGACAGGAAAGTGGACCTTGGTGGATTTTCATTTGCCCAGAGGTTGAAAGCCCAGGTTCCTGTTCTTCCTTTGGCCACTTGCCTTTGGCACTCACTGCCCAGTCACACTCCCATCAAAGCCTGGGAAGGGAAGGAAGTGAAGTTAGAATTGGAATCTGCCCATTTTGTCCCTCCTCATATCCCTCCTGGTAAAGGACTTGGACAAAAAGAAGATTGAAATGTCTAAACCATTTTAAAATAGAAATTATCTATTATAAAAAGCATTCATGTTAGGGACTAGAATAGTTTTTATCCCTTTTGTAAATGACTTTACTCTAACAACCCAGGATGGATGTAGACAAGTTGGGATCCAAAGAAAATGAATCAAGAACCAGAACAAGGAGAGAGTTTGAAGACTGTGTCTCTGCATCTGGAAAAAGAAAAGCTGAATGCTGACACTTTCCTGACCTGGAATATGAAGGAGCCATATCAGATGACAGCTGTAGGGCCTTCCAGCTGTAACTTCTACAGTTTTATGGCTAAGTATAAGATTGATTATTATTTGTTCCTATACATAATGGTAATGACAGGGAAAGTCCTACGCACTAAGGGCAGCGTGCTTTTGCTTTTCTTCTTCCAAGAAACCACTCTTTCTAAGGTTGCCAAAGATATCCTAATAGTCACTATGAATCCCCCTGCCTCTAACGAGTGAGCACCTACTAGGGGGAGGCCCTATTCTAGAAGCCCAGCATGCAAAGATGGAAAGATTCAAGCTCTGGTGAGGGAGACAGATGTAAACACCATCCCAGTATAATGTACTAAGTGCTTCTCTAAGGATGAGGCACGGAATGTTGGGAGTCGCGTGGAAGAGCAAGTAACTCTGAGAGGAATCTATAAAAGTTTCTCCAGACATTTTGTCAGGTCTTGAGGGATAAGGTGAGGGTGTTCCTGGCAAAAAAAAAAAAAAAAAAGGAAGGAAGGGCATCACTGGGGAAAATGGTGAGAGAGCTATGGGAGGGACAGGAGCTAACATGGAGTGAGGAGGTGAGGAGAGTAATGAGACTGAAGATGAGGCTGCAAACACGAGTTCCACGAGTTTGAATAGCTCACTCGTTAGGATGGTGGTTCTGGCTTGGTGGTAAGCAGTGATTGCGAGGAGTTTAAGAATCCATTCATTGTCTACAGATTGAATACATCTTATGTTTCTGATACACATGATTATTGGTCAGATGTATGTCAGTGCTATATTTATAAATAACAAAATAAATTTAAAACTGTTGCTAAATTTGAAGTAGCTTTTGGTTTAGGTGATTTCTCAATTAACAGATAATAGGAGTACAGCTATCATGTTCCTTGATAGAAAAAGGCTCCATGCAAAAAAGATTGAAAATTGATGTTTGAGGTAATAAAAAACAATTTCACTCTTAATATCAAGCATGTAGCATGATCTATGTCATTCATGGTAGAAATGAATGTATTTTAGAATGATCACTCTAAAAGACATTTAAGGATGGATTTGAGTGAAATGAAAGAGAAGCAAAGACATCAGTGAAAATGTGAGTGGGAACTCCAAGAAAGAGACAGAAGCCACAGATAATCTTTTTGAATCACTAGGATGATTAGAAGGGGTAACTGAAACCTCAAGAGTGAATGACATTACTCAGAGAGAGTAAGCAAAGGGAGAGTGAATGAACATTGAATAAACTAATCTACAGTTTCTTCCACAAATAAATTGCTTTCCCCTCCAATTCAGCATATCCCAAATTAAAATGATGTTTAGCTATAAGTTAGATGGCCAACCCTCCTATTTTTCTGCAGAGGCAATATTCTTTTTGTCCACTGGAACAACAACAAAAACTTAAAGCCAACTTTTTTCATAGGTTATGTCCAAGTGCCCTATCCTATCATTGCCTCTGGTTTAGTTTGTTACAATTGCCTCCTAATCTGACTACATGCCTCTAAACTCAAACTTTTCCAAAACATCTTTTGTGAGGTCAGGTATCCTTCAAAAACATAACTCTAATGATCTCAACTTCTGGTCAAAAAATAATTATTGGCCTTGGCCCATTGACTCAGTGGTAGAGCATTGGCCTAGCATGTGGATGTCCAGGGTTCAATTTCTGGTCAGGGCACACAGGAGAAGTGCCCATCTGCTTCTCCAATGCAGCCAGGGCTCGATTGGAGCGCGTTGGGCCTGGGCACTGACGATGGCTCCATGGCCTCCGCTTCAGGCACAAAAAGAGCTTGGTTGCTAAACAATAAAGCAATGTCCCAGCTGGGCAAAGCATTGCCCCCTCGTGGGCTTGTCAGGTGGATCCCAGTTGCAGAGCATGCGGGAGTCTGTCTCTGCCTCCCCTCCTCTCACTGAATAAACAAAACAAAACAAAGTAAAACAAAACAAATAAAAAACAACTTACAGTATTATTAACATGGAGAAAAACATGTGATGTCTGAGTAACAATTCTTAATATAACCTCTTCCATGAGCTAATATGTCCACAAACGTAGAAAAAACTAAAAACTATGATTGATAGTCAATCTATTTCTAAAACCTGGGAGGAAATTCTGCTAAATATAAAAATCTTTGGAACTGAATTGAGAAATTTTATAAAATGTGACACATTCTCCACTTAAAATTGAAGAAACAAAAGTCTGAAAGAGAGCAAAGACATTGTTATTTCTTTCCCACTTTCTGCTCCCTGTCAGACATTCAGGTATGTACTTTAGAGTGTCAGGCCACTCCCTGCACTGTGTGGTTACTGCTTTTGGAGTCCCCCTTGTGTTCTCATAAGCGCTTCTCCTCCTCTATCTTTTTGGGACTGTCACTCCCAGACTATAACAGAGTGGGCATATGGTGACATGACTGTGGGAACCACACCTTCCCAAATGGAATGTGCTGTGGGTTGGATGGCGACAGAGAGAACTGCTATCACTGTGATGGGGACTTCTGCTTGTCCCCCTCTATCTATTCTGACTTTCTTTGATGGTAAGAATGTTTAGGTAGATGGTAACTTTCAAGAATGAGGACTACACATCACATCTTCCTCTTCACCCACCTATGTATCCCCATGAACTCAGTTCTGACTAGTGGCATATGAATAGAAGGTACCTGGGTCACTGTAAGAGACAGCTGGTACATTCTCTTGGTTTGTTTTTCTTCCTCCCCTCTTCCATTCTATTGCCCAGCATTCTAATGGTTGCTTTGGACCCTGAGAATGATTACCCCACCCAAAGGATGGCAAAGCAGAAAACTGGAAAGAGCTTAGATTGTCAAGGACAGTGTGGAACAGAACTTTCATACCAGTCTTGGGCCGCATGTCTCTGCACTCTTATATGAAAGAGAAAAAACATGTCTATTTTTTTGTAAGCAGCTGTAATTATTTTTTCTATTTCACACACTGAACCTTATTCTAGTTACTACATAGTATGTACTGGGAATTATGTTTTTCATGTATCATATGTTCATATTATCAAGGAACCAAAGAGTTGAGAAAGAAGATTATTAACAATTCAGCCTTCTAGGAAACTGAACTAGAAAGCCTCACAAACTTGCTCATGCTGTGACTCTGAGAAGGAGTATTCATCTACTCAAGACGACAGTGAGCCTGACCCGGCGGTGGCGCAGTGGAAAGAGTGTCGGACTGGGATGTGGAAGACCCAGGTTTGAGACCCTGAGCTCACCAGCTTGAGTGCCATCTGGCTTGAGCAAAAGCTCGCCAGCTTGGACCCAAGGTCGTTGGCTCCAGCAAAGGGTTGCTCGGTCTGCTGAAGGCCCGTGGACAAGGCACATGTAAGAAAGCAATCAATGAACAACTATGGTGTCACAATGGCAATGAAAAACTAATGATTGATGCTTCTCACCTGTCTCCGCTCCTGTCTGTCTGTCCATATCTATTCCTTTCTCTGACTCTCTCTCTGTCCCTGTAAAAAAAATAATAATAAATAATAAAAAAAAGACAACAGTGAGCTGAAGCAAGATGGCGACGGAGTAGGCGGACGTACCAACTTCCAACTCCCAGAACCAAAGTGGATTATAACTCAATTTAAAGAACCATCATCTGGATAAACCAACTATGAACTAAACTAAGTGGACTCTTCAACCAAGGAACACAGAAGAAGCCACATTGAGACTGGTAGGAATAGCGAAAACGCGAAGAGGGCTGCCCAGCTCCCCAGAGCAAACGGCAGCCCGGAGAGACCTGCGTGGCGGGAGGAGAGTTTGGCGGAGAGGGAGGGACCTGGGTCCCAGGAACCAAGCCCCAGCCTGCAGTCCCAGAGCCTAGAAGAGGCGTTTGGACAGTTTTGAGCTGTGAAACAAGTGAGGGAGCTCCTAGGCCTACAGTGTGGAGTATTAGGTCCCTTCCTACTCTGCTGAGGGCTGCTTAAGGGTTTGGGGCGACAGGACGCTGAAACGCGGTTCTGTCAGCGTGGGCAGAGGCCAAGCCGGTGGGAGCTCGGTCTAGCCAAGCAGGGTTGGAGGGGGACGCGCGAAAGCGGTCCGGAAGCTGTGGGCCCACCTTCAATCCCACTTACGGGGACAAAGCGGGAGGCCAGGAACAGGCAGAAATCTGCTCTGCGACCCTGCGCAAGCCGGCCCTGACCGCGGGGACAGTGCTAGGACCAGGGACGGGCAGGGGCTCGCGGCTGAGCTCACGCTACCAGCCCCCACCCACCCACCCCACCCCCCCGGGCCGGAGAAACCGCAGTTGGCCAGTATACATGTGCGAGCGGGCTCCGAGCGCGGGATCGGGCTAGACCCTGAGACAAGTGGAAGCTCGCAGCTGAGCTCACGCTACTATCCCCGCCCGGCAGGAGAAACCGCGGATTGCATTCCTACGTGCACGAGCGGACTCCGAACGTGGGGGCGGGGTAGAGTCCGGGACGAGCGGAAATCTGCAGTTGAGCGGAAGCCAGCAAACACGCTCGGCCCAATAAACCTGGGTTTGCGACCCTGTGCAGAAGGGCCCTGGCCTCGAGGGCAGGGCTAAATCTACAGACGGGCAAATGCTCACAGCTGAGAGCACGTCAAAAGCCCCGCCGAACACGCAAAACTGTGGTGAGCAGGCTGACTGCGGGTTCTGGGCGGAAGTCTGGAAATAGGCTGGGTCCGCAGCTGAGCAAAGGTGCTCACCTCTACCCTTGGTGCTAAGGCTTGTGGCTTCAGTGACAGCCCCTCCCACGGAGGAGAGGCAGAAATCACAGCAAAAGCCACAGTGGGCCTGCGCTGGCAACGCTCATACCCAACCACCCTAGGCACCGGCAGAGGGGGTGAGGGGCCTGCAGACAGACCACACCTAGAGAACACAAAGGCAACACCTACTGGACTCCAGTGGCCACAACTTGCTTATACACAGAAAAAATGGGCAGGCAGAGGAATGCAAACCAAATGAATCAAGAGAAATCCCCAGAGAAGGACCTGAATGAACCAGATATAACCAAATTACCAGAAGCAGAATTTAGAATAATAGTTAGGATGTTCAAAGAAATTAGAGCAACAATGGATAGTCATTATGAACACCTAAATAAAGAGATAACAAGAATAAAAAACGAAATTGAAATAATAAAAAAGAATCAGACAGAAATGACAAATACAGTATCAGAACTGAAGACCACAATGGAAGGAATTAAAAGCAGGATGAATCATGCTGTGGATGGAATAAGCGAGTTAGAGGACACAATAAACAAAGGCACAGAAGCAGAGAAGAAAAAGGAAAAGAGACTTAAAAAATGTGAGGAAACTCTAAGGGAGTTTTGTAACAACATGAAGAGAAACAACATTCGCATCATAGGGGTGCCTGAAGAAGAGGACAGGAAATGGAAACTATGTTCAATCAAATCATAGCAGAAAACTTTCCTAAATTAAGGCTGGGAAACACTCCACACATTCAAGAAGCACACAGAACTCCATTAAAGAGAAACCCAAAAAGATCTACACCAAGACACATCATAGTTAAAATACCAAAGCTAATGGATAAAGAAAAAATCTTAAAAGCTGCTAGGGAAAAAAAGGCTATCACCTACAAAGGAGCCCCCATAAGGATGACATCGGACTTCTCATCAGAAACACTTGAGGCCAGAAGGGAATGGCAAGAAATAATCAAAGTAATGCAGAACAAGAACCTACAACCAAGACTACTTTATCCAGCAAGGCTAACGTTTAAAATTGAAGGAGAAATAAAGAGCTTCCCAGAAAAAGAAAGCCTGAAGGAATTCATAAAAACCAAACCATTTCTGCAAGAGATACTAAGGGGCCTCTTGTGAACAGTTTAAAGGGAGGAAAGAACAGAGCAAAAGAAGAATACAGCTTTAAAGAATAAAATGGCAATAAACAACTACATATCAATAATAACCTTAAATGTAAATGGATTAAATGATCCAATCAAAAGACATAGGGTAGCTGCATGGATAAAGAAACAGGACCCAGACATATGCTGTCTACAAGAGACACACCTTAAAACAAAAGATGCTCATAGACTGAAGGTAAAAGGATGGAAAAAAATATTTCATGCAAATGGAAATGAAAAAAAAGCAGGGGTAGCAATACTTATATCAGACAAAATGGACTTTAAAACAAAGGCTGCAGTAAGAGATAAAGAAGGACACTACATAATGATAAAGGGAACAATTCAACAGGAAGATATAACTATTATAAATATCTATGCACCAAATATAGGAGCCCCGACATACATAAAGCAGACTTTGATGGATATAAAGGGCGAGATTAACAGCAATACTATCATAGTAGGGGATTTCAATACCCCTCTAACAACACTGGATAGATCCTCAAGAAAGAAAATTAATAAAGAAACAGCAGACTTAAAGGAGACACTAGATCAACACAATTTAATAGATATCTTCAGAACTTTTCACCCTAAAGCAGTAGAATATACATTCTTCTCAAGCCCTCATGGTACGTTTTCTAGGATAGAAAACCCTAGGGGTTTGATGAGTCTGTCTCAGGGGTTCGGAGAAGCCTCTGCCACGGAAGCCAGAATAAAGTAATACTGTAATTTGTTGTGAATTCATGCACTTTGTTGGCTTTGTTCTTTGAGCAAGGTGATGTTCATGCACGGCTCATTTTGTGCACCAGTAAAAAAACATATACCTGTCTTGAATTTGGAAAAAAAAATCCTATTTTATTTATCACTAAGGAAGGGTTCGGTGAATGCGCATATGAAACTGGTGGGTTCGGTACCTCAAAAAAGGTTAAGAACCACTGGTCTAGTGCCTGAAAAATGTTTTTGAAATATTATCTAATGTTGAGAATAAATATTCACAACAAAGCGAAAAAAAAGTTTGTTATACAGTATAATCATAAAAGATTATAAGTATATAACTACATATTATGCATATATAAACACTTTATTTCTTAAAGTTAAGACCATAAATTTATATTTTATAACACAGTTCATAAAGTTCGGATAGATGTTAGGTAATACGAAAAAGATTCAAGTGATTACACTGGGTGGTGAAATTACTTTATTTTCATATTTATACTTTCCTGAATTTTTCCTCCCAAAAATATGAGTATGTACTACTTTTAAAATCCAAAAAGAACCATCACTTTTGTTAAAATAACTAATGCCACATCAGTACCCACCCACTCTTTCAGGATTTAAGGTCTTCTATAAAACACATCCTTTACCTTTGCAAATTTATTTCCCACTGTTCCCATGGGTCAAGTCACAGTTCCCTGTATGCCATGTCTGTCCTCATCCCCCTTTCCCCTAAGTGGTCTGACTTCCCACCAAGCACCAGGCAGCTCTGACTGCTCCCAAACACTCTCATTTTTCTCGCCCACTATTCCTGGAAGGTAGGAACTATTATCCACACTCTAAAGAGAGGATGGGGGAGAGGAAACAATGTTTTTTCCACTAAACTACAGTTTTTACCACTGTTCTTATCTTCTGTACAAATGTTTTTATCTCAACTTGCTGAGTGATCTCGGCAAGTTACTTAACTTTTATAAAGCTCAGTTTGCTTGTGTAGAAAATGGGGGTAAAAACACTACTAGTAGCCCAGAGCTGTCATGGGCATTACAGAAACAACCTACTCAATCTGCTTAGCACAAGGCCTAGCACATTATTATTATTATCCCTTTCAGCTCAAGTCGCTCCTCACCTCCCAACCCTCTTCAACTCCTAAGATCCATGCCTTTCTCTGCCTTGCTCCACCCCTAGTCTTATGATGGCACTTGATTGTTTTGTGTGTGTTGGCTTTGGATCCTCAAACACATGATAAGCTCCCAACAGGTGGAAACAGAGCTTTCTCTTTCCTCTCGGTCTCTTGCCCCATCAACCATTGTGTAATGTTTTCATATTCTAGACTCAATAAATATCTAATTGTTTGGAAAATACTTAATTATTTGAATATTCAGTAGCATTGTTTCTCATGCCAACTCCCGGGCAAAATTTTCCATAAAATTTCATGCAATGAACAGCCAGCCATGTGGATTTGATGGGGGTCTCCCAGATATGTTCTCACCCACCAGCCAATGGCTGAGGTGAGGTCTGTTCACTCTATTCAAGCAAATCTAAACTCCCCACAAGTCATGATGGCATAGGATGCACTGTGTTAATTAGCAAGGCTTCCAAAGAAGAACAATTTTCTAACTAACTTTCCTTCCCATCCTGACCCCAAACATCATGTGCTGGATTCAGTAGAATAAAGCATCTCAACAAAAAAATTCACATAGGAGATTTCTTTGGAAAAGCCAGACCTGGGTTTGGGGTCAGTGTACACTCACCCAATGTCCTACAATACCTCTGGCTAGGACTCACCACCAGGCAGTCACAATTCAAGATCAAATATACTACAATGTTTTTAATCATCCAAGAAAAAAAATCAGTTTGTTTTAGTGCACAAATTATTAAAGTAGTATTGATAACACATATTTGGGGAGCTGAAAAAGAGTTGGCTTAGGGTTAATAAAAAAAGTTAATTACCTAGAATATCTCATTCTCAAATAGATTCAACAAATGTTTTCTGGGCATCTACTTTGTGCCAAGCACAGCACTAGACACTGTGCATACTGTTGTTAACTCCCGTGTGCCCACCCTTGCCATCTGCCAGCCCTCATCACTCCCCACAGTGACTTAGAACTCCACATTCACCCACAAGCCTGCCTCCCTTGACAGCCTGGTGAAGAATGATGTGGACACAGTAGAAACTCAACAAATATTTGTTGAAGGAATGACATGGAAAGGAATCCAAGCCTTAAGCACAGGACACACAGAGGCCCCCTGGGAGGCAGGACCCTCCAGCTCTGCTCAGAAGCTCACCTGGCTGCGAAAGAAAAGCATTGCTTCTTGGATGAACCAAACACGCGAGCACCAGGGGGCAGAGTGAGCAGCACTCTGGAGTGGATGCACAGTCCTCCTGGAGCTGTCTGAGACCTCCCAGGAGAGCAGCATGTTTTCTGTGCTTTTTGGCACATTCATGTTTCTAGTCCCAGTGCGGTCTTTCTGTGTCAAGATGCTCTATCTCTTGTGATGTAGAGGTCAGGGTGGGAAGGAAAGGAAAGCAGTTAGCTAGAAAGTTGGTATTCTTCAAGAAATGTTGGTGATTCGTCATACCCTTTGGGTGGGGAGGCCGAAGAAACAGCGGCTGCTGGGAGACCGTGTAACAATTCAACCATCAGAAGGGCCTTTCACGCCCTGTCTGAACGGCCAGCGCCATGGAGCCTCCAGTAACCCAGCAAGTGGGAGGCATACTGAGATGTAAATACCAAGAAGAATGTGGAACATTTAGAGGACAGTAAACCCCAGACCCACTCTGTCCCAGTGGACTCTTCCTTAGGAAGCAGTGGGTACCACATAGGCCTTGTAAGCCTAGCATGGTCAGGAAATAATTCAGAAATGCAAACTGAAGGAATCCTGCTACAAATGGTATTTATTACTTCAAAAGAAAGAATTGTTTTTCCTTTTATGGTATCTAAGATATCCATTTTTTAAAAATGTTTTCCCAGCACATTACAAATTACTTCAGAGTTGGGAAATGCTCCTTGCTAGGAAGAGGCTGCGTGCTCTGAGGATTGGTCCTGAGTTCTGATTGGAAATATTGTTTATTTGGGCAACCACATTCTTCTGTCAGTAAGGCCTGGGGAGTTTACTATTAATCCCAAATGTAAACTCCAGTTAGAGTTGCTGCTTACAAAAGGCGATTACTATTTAACTCTTATGTTCACAGCACATCTCATAAATGCCTCCAATAAATGAGGATACAGAACTGACGAGTAACATTATCTCACGTCAGAGATTCGGTTGCTGGTTTAGGTGACCTAAATTACTGCCCCTTTGATCTCCTCCCCCACCTCAACTCTCTTCAACTGCCCCAGAAAACACCTGAGAGATTGGCTTAAAGCTAAACTTGCACCAATTTTCGAGGGGAGAAGAGGAAGAGCAAGAAATTGTGCCTGGTGGCCGCCCTGGTGCGAACATGCCCCCTCCAGTCTTTAAAGAGTTGTCCGGACAGGAATTGAATTAGAAGAATCATAACTAGATACTGTATTAGGATTGCCAGATTTAGGAAAACAAAAAATATTGTATGGGACACACTTATACTAAAATTGATTCCCTGTTTCTCTGACATTCGAGATGGAGACCCTTAAAATCCCAGAGAGAGAGGTTCTCAGGATATCTGTCCCCTGGCACCCTCAAGTACGCAAGGTGGAACCAGAGAGTCTGAGACTGCCTGAAGGGCAAGGCGGAGACCTGCACATCAGCCTGGCTGACTGTGGGGGAGAGTCCTTGTTGAGAGGGAAGAGGACAAGGTAGAAGGAACCAGACTTCTGCCCACTTCTCCTCCTTCAGGTTCCCCTCTCTTGCTTTCTTTCTCTTCTCTCTCTCTCTCCCCCATAACTCTCTTTTCTTTTCTTCCTTTGTCCCAGTCCCGCTAAAAACTAGGATAAGCAAAAACCCTTTTCACTTCACTGTAGTTGTCACGTGCCTCAGTGTAGATGTGACTGAAACAATGAACACTAAGGTGTGAGTAACCTCCAAAGCTCCATTTGGATTTGGATTTGCAGGGCCGGCTGGGGACTCCCAGGACACCTGCACACATCCAACAGTTGTGCCCATTCTGGCTTATGGTTTCCTCTAGACTGCTGGCTCTTTTTCTGAGCCCCCAGGTAATTTCTCCCTGAAAGTAGATGGGAGGTACCTGCCTTCCCACCCAGCTGCTCTTCCTCCTGCAACAGTAATATCCATCTCGGGTTTTATTTCCTCCCGAGACACGAAGGAAGCCTCAGGTGGGTTTCCATGTCAACCTTCACTGAAATCCAAACATTTGGCTTTCTCAAAGGCAGTTTAACCTCTGCCACCACATACTTAGAGTGGTAGAGGATTTTTTTTCAAAGCTTAAAAAAAAAGACTAGAGCTTTCAAAGGACTCAGGCTTCTGGGGCTTTCTATTCACAGAGTGATAACACATCTTGAAACAGGATATTTATAATTTGTTTGGTTTCACATTTATCCTCACAAAGCTAAACAGTAATGGCTGAAAGCTATGAAAATGCTTAGGTAAGGAAAGGGGCCAGAGCAAAGATAAAAAGGATAATTGGAAACAGAGAAACAGCCTCCAAGTTGCACCTTCTTGAATGCGCACAGCTCAGCAGGCCAAAGAGCTCAGGGCAGGCAGGCCACCGCATCCTTTGGTTCTGGGAGCTCCTCAGCCTGCTCACTTCCAATGTTTACTTATGCAAGCTTAGCTGCAATTTTCCACAGATCCTCAGGCTGGTCCCAGGCCACCTTCCCAGTAAGAGACAGATCTCCTGGGACGGGAGCTTGGGGAAGAACATGTGACAGACACAGATTCCAAGCTCCAGCACAAGCTACCAGGAAATGGGAAGAGAACCTGTTGTGATAAGGGATTTACCAGGACCAGGGTGCACTGTGGGGAGAGGGAGCCCTGCATGTCCAGCCATCAGATGTTGAAACTTGGACGTAATATATAGGTCTAGTGAGACCACACGTGGAATACTATGTTCCTCATGGCCTCACAACCAAGATGCACATACTGACTTGGCTGCCATTCAGAGAAGAACAATTAGGATGATTAAGAGGCCAGAGGGAGTGACTTAGGGGGAGAGATTAAAAGAATTAAACATGTATACCTTGGCTAAGCTGAAAGCAGAGGGAATGTGGAAACTCTATCAGAATCCTCAGAACATAAACATAAGGAGAACATGGAATTGTTTCACAAGGTCCCTGAGGGATATAACTAGAAGTAATAGGATGGAAGAAAAGAAAACTGAACTACCTGTTGGACAAAGCTTCTGACCAGTTCCAGATCAACTTTGACACTCAAGAAGTGTCAGAGTCACACCCAATGTTCTTTAAAACAAAGTCAACAAAGAGAGATATAACATGATAAGAGAGAAATAAGTTTCTGTGGCAGGAACTAGTTAGACGGGGATGCTCTAAAGGGGAAAAAAATAATAACACAGGACAAATTCTTTAAGGGAATATCCAAACCTTTGAGAGCTCTCTACTAACAAAAGTTTATAATCAGATGCCTTAGCGAGGCATTCAAAGTCCTCTCCATCTGATCAAGCTTATCTTTCTAAAATTATCTTTCATCAATCCTCAACATAAATATATCTCCTGAATGTTTCTGGTGTGGTTCCTCCTTTGTTCATGAAACCCTCCAATCTGGCATTCCCTCCTGTAAAGCCAGTAGCCACAGCCACCATCACAGCCACCTGGCCTATGCAGGTTCGCATTAGATTCGGACAGACGGTATTGAAACAATGGAGCCAAGAACTGGTGAGCTTTAATCCTAGGTTGCACCTGGTGGGCAAGTAAAAACACACACTGGGCTCCAAAACCCACTCATTCAGTGCTCAAAAAGCCACTGACTTATCTGAGTTTCCTAGAATCAAAGGTTTCTAGCTCACCAGCCTTATTCACCTCTCTTCCCCATCTCCTTCTTCCTGCACAAACTCTGCACAAACTGGTTTCTCCCTCAGCACTCAACCATCTTGGCTGCTTCTCCTGGCCTACTCCACGTGGCCTTTCTCTGCTCTCCTCCCTAATGCTAATCTCAGGAACCGAGAGAGAGCAAGCTTCGGGGCTGCCCCACTTTATAGTGTAGAAATCAAAACCTTTAATCCAATATATAAACAAGGAAGTCTCTGATACAAAATCACTCATCTGAGGCATAATGGGATTCCTCATGAGAGTCCACCACCCCACATCAAAAAGGGTGGGAAAGACTTAGTCCTAAAACCAAGCCCCAGGTTACAAGGATTCTGCCTGCCCACAGCCCTCCCCCAACACACATTAATATAACCACACCCATTCCAAGCAAGAAGGGCAACTAAATCTAATATCACCTGGGCAACGGGCTTTCATGTGGGCAGTGCCATTTTTAACAAAGTGAGCATAATATATTTTATCTGCCCAATACCTCCCTTTTCCACTGTATAACTATTTGAATCACCCATTTTTTAAAGATCTACTTACATCCTGCTTGCTCTGCTTACCCTGAGTCATAGTGTTCCCTCTCTAGCCCTCTGTAGGGTCAGTAGCCATGGCCACCATCACAGCCACCTGGCCCATGCAAGTTTGCATTTGATTCAGACAGACGGTAATGAAACAGAGAAGCCAATAACTGGTAGACCATTAGCTTTAATCCTAGCTTGCACCCAGCAGGCAAAAAATACACACAGTGGGAAAACACTTCCCTTTCCATTCAGGGCTCCCAAAGCCACTGACTTTTCCAAGTTTCCTAGAATCAAAGGTTTTTAACCTCACCAGTTTTATTCACCTCTGTTCCTCATCTCCTCTCTGCACAAACTGTCTTCTCCTTCAGCATTCTGCCATCTTGGCTGCTTCTCCTCTCCTCCACGTGGCCTTTCTCTGCTCTCCCACTACATGGGCTCCTCTGCCCTGCTTTATAGTGTAGAAATCAAAACCTTTAATCCAATATACAAACAAGGAAGTCTCTGATACAAAATCACTCATCTGAGGCATAATGGGATTCCTCATGAGAGTCCACCACCCCACATCAAAAAGGGTGGGAAAGGCTTAGTCCTAAAACCAAGCCCCAGGCTACAAGGATCCTGCCTTCTCACAGCCTGTCCCCAATACACATTAATATAATCATTCCCATCCCAAGTGTTGGGCAGATAAAATATAATATGCTCACTTCGTAAAGATGGCGCTGCCCACATGAGAGCCCGTCACCCAGGTGATATTATTTGCCCTTATGCTTGGGATGGGTATAGGGGAAAGGCTATAATGTAAGCAGGCCAGGTTGTTATGACCTAAGGCTTGGCTTTAAGAGTAAGCTTTTCCCCACACCCTTGACTGATTGGATAATGTAGGGTGGTGCACTCTCCTGAGGAATCCCATTATACAGAGATTTCCTTGTTTGTATAATTGGATTAAAGGTTTTGATTCTACGGTATAAAGTGGGAGAGACAAGTAGCTTGATCTCTCTCTCAGTTCCTGCTATCGCCATTGCAGGGGCCTCCCTGATTCCTTGCCCTCCATGGGAAAAGCTGGTTTTCTGCTTTTCCCTTGTCTTCTCTTGTGGCTTGCCTGTATTGGTAAGACACCAATAAACAGAATGGCCTACCATCTTCTGACTCTGCCATTTCTTCACTGTCAGCCCGAATCCAATGGGAACCTGCATGTGAATGGCCACGATGGCGGCTCCTGGCCTTACACCAAGCAAGAAGGGCAACCAATATAATCACCTGGGCAATGGGCCTTCATGTGGGCAGCACCATCTTTAACAAAGTGAGCATAATATATTTCATCTGTCCAACACCCTCCCTCCTAGAACTCTTTGTCAGCTGAAGTGTGTCTTTACCTTGTTTGAGAGATTTCAGCCCCCAGATGCCACCAAATTTTTTACCTTTCTTTACCAGCTCCTCTATCATTGTCAACCAGAATGCACACAATAATAGGATTCTCTCCCCATTGCCTCTCCTTCATTTATTTAGGTTGTAAAGCCAGTAGCCAGGGCCACCATCAGAGCTGCCTGGCCAGTGCAGGTTCACATTAGATTCAGACAGTCGGTAGTGAAACAACGGAGCCAAGAACTGGTGAGCCATCAGCTTTAATTCTAGCTTGCACCTGGCAGGCAAGCAAAAACACACACTGGGCTCCAAAACCCACTCAATTCAGTGCTCACAAATCTACTGACTTATCCGAGTTTCCTAGAATCAAAGGTTTCTAGCTCACCAGTCTTATTCACCTCTGTTTCCCATCTCTTCTCTCTGCACAAACTCTGCACTAACTGGCTTCTTCCTCAGCACTCCACCATCTTGGCTGCTTCTCCTGGCCTCCATGTGGCCTTACTATGCTCTCCTCTCTAATACTAACCTCAGGAACCGAGAGAGAGCAAGCTCCCGGTCTGCCCCACATTATAGCGTAGATTCAAAACCTTTAATCCAATCTACAAACAAGGAAGTCTCTGATACAAAGTCACTTATCTGAGGCATAATGGGAGGATTCCTCATGAGAGTGCACCACCCTACATCATCCAATCAGTCAAGGGTGTGGGGAAAAGCTTACTCTTAAAACTTGCATGTGGGCAGCACCATCTTTAACAAAGTGAGCATAATATATTTTATCTGCCCAACAATGGCAGAGTGCTGAGGGAGAAGCCAGTTTGTGCAGAGCTTGTGCTGGAGTAGGAGATAGGAAATAGAGGTGAATAAGTCTGGTGAGCTAGAAACCTTTGATTCTAGAAAACTCGGATAAGTCAGTAGCTTTGTGAGCACTGAATGAGTGGGTTTTGGAGCCCAGTGTGTGTTTTTGCTTACCCGCCGGGTGCAAGCTAGAATTAAAGCTGATGGCTCACCAGTTCTTGGCTCTGTTGTTTCATTACCGACTGTTCGAATCTAATGCAAACCTACACGGGTCAGGCGGCTGTGATGGTGACCTCGACTACTGGCTTTACAGCCATCTTTAACAAAGTGAGCATAATATATTTTATCTGCCCAACATAGGTCTTCTTTAATTTCTTTCAACAATGTTTTGTAGTTTTCAATACAAAAACATTACATCTTCTTGGTAAAATTTACTCCTAATTATTTTATACTTTTTGATAATATTTAAATGGCATGAATATTTGGGGTGTATGGTCAGTGGCCACCACCATCATGGCCATGCAGGATCACATTGGATTTGGGCAGATGGTAAAGAAATAGAGGAGCCAAAAAATGGTGGTTCATTCCTTTATTAAAGTCTCGTACTGGCTGATAAGCAAATAGGTAAGGAAAACACTTCCCTTTCATTCAGGGCTCCCAAAGCCCTGATACATTCTCTGGTTCCACAGCCAGAAGAATCTTCTCCGGTTTCTTTTAGAATCAAAGGCTCCATCAGTCTCAATGGAGCTCGCAAAAGACCCTCACGTCTGGTTCTCCATCTGCACTCCTTCTTCTCCTCCTGCAAAGTTGGCTTCTTCCTCAGCACTCTGCATTCTCTCTATTCTCCTTGCAAAACTGGCTTGAGCCACAATGCATCTTTCTCCAGCAAACATTAGCAAAACAATGGCCCCTCCCAAACAGGAATGCAATCCGCAATTTACAATGAACTGCCATGCTCTGAGGGCAAGCACACACATGGCTACTGTTGGGCAGATAAAATGTAATATGCTCACTTTGTTAAAGATGGCGCTGCCCACATGGAAGTTCGTTGATATTAATGTGTGTTCTGGAACAGGCTGTGAGCAGGCCAGGACGTTATAGCCTAAGGCTTAGTTTAAGAGTAAGCTCTTCCCCACACCCTTGACTGATTGGATGATGTAGGGTGGTACACTCTCCTGAGGAATCCCATTATACAGAGACTTCCTTGTTTGTATAACTGGATTAAAGGTTTTGAGTCTATGCTATAAAGTGGGAGAGACCAGTAGCAGCTCTCTCTCTCTCTCTCTCTCGCTTCCTGGGTTCCTGAGATTAGTATTAGAGAGGAGTGCAGAGTAAGGCCACGTGAAGGCCAGTAGAAGCAGCCGAGCTGGGAGAGTGCTGAGGAAGAAGCCAGTTTGTTAAGAGTTTGTGCAGGAGGAGATGGGAAACAGAGGTGAATAAGTCTGGTGAGCTAGAAACCTTTGATTCTAGGAAACTCAGATAAGTCAGTATCTTTGTGAGCACTGAATGTGTGGATTTTGGAGCCCAGTGTGTGTTTTTGCTTGCCCGCCAGGTGCAAGCTAGAATTAAAGCTGATGGCTCACCAGTTCGTGGCTCCTGTGTTTCATTACGATTTGTTCGAATCCAATGTGAACCTGCGTGGGTCAGGCAGCTGTGATGGCGGCCGCGACTACTGGCTTTACAGCTACCCAGCACCATTTTTTAACAGTAAAAATTAGCAAACTCAAAAAATACAAATTTTACAAACTCATTTGCCCAACATGGGGTTAGGAAGAACACAGGAGTTTTGTTGGTTTATGACTCTCCTAGCTCTAAGAATTATGGAAGTAACCTTATTTATGAGCTTTGTAACTTGTATTTGGTCCATTCACATCTGCTGATTTACATGGGAAGAACTGATATCACCAGATAAAGTCTGAAACATTTTTCTAATGATGGAAATGTTGGTGTTGGGTAGATAAAATATATTATGCTCACTTTGTTAAAGATGGCGCTGCCCACGTGGAAGCCCGTTGCCCAGGTGATGATATTGGTTGCCCTTCTTGCTTGAGATGTGCGTGATTATATTAATGTGTGTTGGGGACAGGCTATAAGCAGGCAGGATCATTATAGCCTAAGGTTTAGTTTTAAGACAAAGCCTTTCTATTGGGCAGATAAAATATATTATGCTCACTTTGTTAAAGATGGCGCTGCCCACATGGAATTTCGTTGATATTAATGTGTGTTCGGGGACAGGCTATGGGCAGGCTGGGTCGTTATAGCCTAAGGCTTAGTTTAAAGAGTAAGCTCTTCCCCACAGCCTTGACTGATTAGATGATGTAGGGTGTTGCGGTCTCCTGAGGAATCCCATTATGCCTCAGATGGGTGACTTTGTATCAGAGACTTTCTTGTTTGTAGATTGGATTAAGGTTTGGGATTTCGACACTATAAGGTGGGACAGACCAGTAGCTTGCTCGCTCTTCATTCCTGAGGTATTAGAGAGGAGAGCAGATAAAGGCCACATGGAGGCCAGGAGAAGCAGCCAAGATGGCAGAGTGCTGAGGAAGAAGCCAGTTTGTGCAGAGTTTGAGCTGGAGGAGATGAGAACAGAGGTGAATAAGTCTGGTGAGCTAGAAACCTTTGATTCTAGAAAACTCGGATAAGTCAGTAGCTTTATGAGTACTGAATGAGTGGGTTTTGGAGCCCAGTGTGTGTTTTTGCTTGCCCGCCGGGTGCAAGCTAGAATTAAAGCTGATGGCTCACCAGTTTTGGCTTTGTTGTTTCATTACCGTCTGCTCAAATCTAATGCGAACCTGCATTGGCTAGGCGGCTGTGATAGTGGCCTTGACTACTGGCTTTACACTTTCCCACCCTTTTTGATGTGGGGTGGTGGACTCTCATGAGGAATCCCATTATGCCTCAGATGAGTGACTTTGTATCAGAGACTTTCTTGTTTGTATATTGGATTAAAGGTTTGGATTTCTACACTATAAAGTGGGGCAGACCAGGAGCTTGCTCTCTCTCGGTTCCTGGGATTGGCGTTAGAGAGGATAGAAGATAGAGGCCACATGGAGGAGAGGAGAGGCAGCCAAGATGCATAGTGCTGAGGGAGAGGCCAGTTTGTGCAAAGTTTGTGCGGAGAGAAGGTGTTGGGCAGATAAAATGTAATATGCTCACTTTGTTGGGGATGGCGCTGTCCACATGGAAATCTGTCACCCAGGTGATATTGTTTGCCATTATGCTTGCTTGGGATGGGTGTGGGAGAAAGACTGTAATGTAAGCAGGCCGGGTCATTATAGCCTGGGGCTTAGTTTTAAGAGTAGGCTTTTCCCCACACCTTTGACTGATTGAATGATGTTGGGTGGTGCACTCTCCTGAGGAATCCCATTATGCCTCAGATGGGTGACTTTGTATCAGAGACTTCCTTGTTTGTAGATTGGATTAAGGGTTTGGATTTCTACAGTATAAAGTGGGGCAGACCAGGAGGTTGCTCTCTCTTGGTTCCTTGGTTCCTGAGGTATCAGAGAGGAGAGCAGATGAAGGCCACGTGGAGGCCAAGAGAAGCAGCCAAGATGGTGGAATGCTGAGGAAGAAGCCAGTTTGTGCAGAGTTTGTGTAGAGAGAAGATGGGAAACAGAGGTGAATGAGTCTGGTGAGCTAGAAACCTTTTGATTCTAGGAAACTCAGATAAGTCAGTAGCTTTGTGAGCACTGAGTGAGTGAGTTTTGGAGCCCAGTGTGTGTTTTTGCTTGCCCGCCGGGTGCAAGCTAGAATTAAAGCTGATGGCTCACCAGTTCTTGGCTCCGTTGTTTCGTTACCGACTGTTCGAATCCAATGTGAACCTGCACTGGCCAGGCGGCTGTGATGGTGGCCCTGGCTACTGACTTTACAGAAGGAGATGTGGAACAGAGGTGAATGGGGCTGGTGAGCTGGAAACCTTTGATTCTGGGAGACTCGGTTGAGTCAGTGGCTTTGTGAGCACTGAATGAGTGGGTTTTGGAACCCAGTTTTTTTTTCTTGCCCTCTGGGTGCAAGCTAGGAGTAAGGGTGATGGCCCACCAGTTCTTGGCTCCGTTGTTTCATTGCTGACTGTCCGAATCCAATGAGAACCTGCATGGGCCAGGTGGCTCTGATAGTGGCTGTGGCTACTGGCTTTACAGTTTGGTAGGGGACAAAAAATCAAAAACCTCAGGAACATTTTTTAAGTGTTGCTTTCTGGAGAAGCTGGTAGCAGGATTAGTCTTGGGGGCACAGATGACAAGATCCAGTTCTGGAACTGGGTCACACATAGCTTATTTTGTAAGTAGGTAGAGTACAAATAGCCTTGCACACAGTGGAAGTTCAATGGTTAAAACCGCCACTATTGGTGAATTGGGATGCTGTATCACTGGAAGGGAGCAAAGTATTAGGCTTTTGAGGTAAATGAGGCTAACAGTAACTGTAAAGCCAATGAAACTGAACAGCCATTACTAAGCTCATTAGTAAAAGATTTTTAAAAGGCTGAAAGCAAATAACAGGCAATTGAAAGTGAAGTGCTAAAGAAAAAAGTCTCATGGGTATGTAAAAGGGCTCTCAGCTCCTGTGGGATGGCAAAGAAAGCTGAGAACCAGGATTTAATAATCATCAGTGTAGCCAGACTCCAAGAAAGACTGAGCTCCCAACTGCGGCAGGTATGCAATGCCAAGGTCTAGGTCCTGGTTGGGAAAGGATGAGACCCTGAATTAGTTATTCTAAACAGTCTCATTTCCTTTTACAGGTATGACTACATTAATAGATTAGGGAAAGCAATGCAGTTTATCTTCCATTTAGCAAGATATATATAAAATGGCTATTTTTGTGCATTGAGTGGGAAAATATAGTATATTTTATTCATTCAACAAACAATTAAGTTATAATATGCCCAGACACCATGCTAATTGTGGGATATATAAAGACAAATGAATCATGGTAGAAAGCAGATAAGAACAGAATACAAAAACACCATTCATTGGATGGGTTTCCATCTAAAGGGAGGTCCTCAGTGGCATTACACAATCTCAGGCATTGTCCATATCTTATTCAATGTTATTATCCACGATTTTGATATATATAGGAGACCTATTTGTCACATTTAGAAAAATACAAAACTATGTAGGACAGCAGGTACAAAAGATGTCAGAATCAAGATACAACCAAGACTGAAAACATCAAGGAAAATTTAATATAGATAAGTATAAACTTTACATTTCCAATAAGTATAGGACAGGATTGACATGGCTTTATATCAGTTGATGCGGAAGACATCTGGTCTTGAGCTCAATAGAAAAGTGGACTCTGAGAAGAGAATTGTATTGTTTGGATCACAGAACGTGCTCCACAGAGCACCTGGAATATTGTGTTGGGTTCTAGGCACCACATGTTCAAACATCTGGTCCATTAGCAGGTAGGACATGAAAGATCTAGAAATCATATCAAAGAAGAAAGGTTGAAGCAACAGAGACCAGAACCCAGAGACTAGAGGACTGAGTAGAAACATGATTATCCTCAAATACTGGAAGGCCTTTCAGTAAAAATAATAATAGTAACTTGTGTATTATGCTCCAAACTACAGAATTAAGACCAACAGCGCCTGGTGATACAACTCCAATAAACAACTGTACCATCGACTGGCTGGCGGTGTTCCAGGATCACTTAGAAAGTATAATGCAGGACTGGGATGCTGAGTTGGATGTTCTTTAAAGACTATTTGGACTCTAAAATTCTATGATTTCCTTCTATTAAAATCTGCTCTCAAATCTTTCATTCAGACTCAGGCATAAACAATGAATGACGACTTTGTAGCTTCGTCAATCACCTGGCACCTAGACTTTAACAGGGGTAAAGACATACCGTATTCAAGGGTTAATTCTCTAGCTCATGGTGTAAAGCATTTTAGTGAACAAAGGAGAGTCGGAAGCCCTTACCAATGGACTTGAATTCATATGGACAGAGCAGCTTTCCCCCATGAAGCTCAAGTCATTTAGCTTTTCTGGCACAAGGAAAAAATTTACAAGAATAATGTATTTGTTGTTAAATCTGCTCTTCCAGCAAAGACTGTCATTGCTTCCCAGGGAACATCTTTACATCACAAAAGCATCAGTCTCCTTTTAAAATAAATGAATGAGTGAACAAAAATGCCCATTGCTTTCATTTCCTTTAATCAAAAGCCATGCTTACAGTAATAAAAGACAAACGGGGTAACTGAATATTATGGAAAGAAGGAGGAAGTACCTAGCAAAGCTTACATTAATAAATGCCCCTTTGGTGAAAGATTTGCCTGTCTGGATACAAAATTGGCATTTCAGAGCCATATAATTTATGTAAATGCTAGCCACTGAGATATTTTATCTTGGTCATGTGCATGATCTGAAACAAAACAAAAAACTGGAGATCTTCCTCCAGGACAATTTCTGCCGGAGCTTTCTGGATGATTTATCAAGAGACTGAGCATGAGGTCACATCTTTAGGTGGCAGACATTTCAGATGTACTTACTATTACCTCTACCCAAGCACGGCCTGAGCCTGGGCTGAGGACCCCTCCCTAGCTCTCAGGCACCGCCCCTGTAACCATGCAGACAGCTGTCTGCATACTGCTGCAGCACCGGCCCGACTGGGAACGATTAGCGGGTCTTGACGCAGCTCTTTCCCCACCGAGACGCGCCCGCAACGCGCTCTGTCGGAGGCGGCTGCGTGCGCGCCCGGCGCGCCGCGCCTGCTACTCCCTGACGTCTGGGGTGGGGAGTCTGGTGGGTTCAAACAAATGTTCTGTTTGGGGGCAGTGTGGGGTGGGGATGGGAGTTTGTCTGCACTTGGTACAATTTCATGCAAGAAGGAGGAAACAGTCGATAAAGTGAAAGGGTTGGTAGAGAAGAGAAATAAATAAAAATAGAACCCAAACAATGAGAGAGCCTATGGTCACCTTGTCCCATTATTTTGACCTCAGATGCTTCAGGGAAGTTAGGTCCTCGTAGTACTTAAGAGGAAGCCCATCAGACCAGTTTCATTTTAGTTTCCCAGTGGCCTCTTGACAATCTAAGAACAAGCTGGAAAGCAAAGGCCATCAGGAAAAGGCCTGTGCAGTGAGGGAGCGCGGCGTCCCTTCGGTGTTAGAGCTGGGAGGCTTGGACTCTCCCACCTTCAGATCCACAGGCCCTGAACATGCTTGTAGGCAGATGGGTGCAAGCTGTTGTGGGAGCCTGAAAGGCACTAGCAAAATGATAATGGGCATTTCTACTTGACAAATTACTGCTTTTTTTTTTCCCCTTTACGGAAGCCTGGAAGTTTGAGACTGTTGTTGGTCATTCTGTATTTCTACCAAAAATTACCCAAACCACAGATCTGCTTGGAAATCGAGAGACTCTGTTTAGCCTGTTTCACACTATGGCAGGGCTTATAGCAGTGTAGTTTCCAGATAGCATCTGAAAGCAAAAGAAGCAACCGGAGAGGTGAAAATAATTTGGGAGTAACCTGAGCCTGTCAAAAACTGGTAAAATCAGAAAAACCAAAATCCTGATAACATGGAGGGCTGCTTGTAAATTCATTTACTGACTCCAGTTTGGTCTCTTATGAGATAGTTTTTCTTGTTGTTGTTTTTGTTATTTTTGTTTTTTGGGAGGTTACATAAACTTCTTAACTGTTAACAACTTGTTTTAAGTAACATTAAAGTTCCCTATTTTTATTGGTGAAAAACAATCTCTTGCATCATCAAGGATGAATCATCACAGGACCCAGACGGTCCCACAGTTTCCAGTTTCTTTCACAGACATTTAAGTAGGAAAGTGGGTCAGGAGAGCCCATCATATTCTTTCTCGTATGTTTAATTCACCATTCTTTTGTACTTATAAGGAATTGTTACACTAATCATCTTTTTGCCAAATTGGCCATAATATAATCCACCTACCACTGACCGACTACAGAGGAAAAATTAAACAAACATTTTGCTGTTGTTATCCTTCTTTTCCTAGGGGTCAAGCTTCTGAAGCCAGGAGGTCACTTGGATTAAGTATACAACTTTGGTAATTGCATTCCTAGATTCTAGGAAATGCCACGGCCCTCGCTGGCGTCCAAAATAGCTGTTGCAAACCATGACAATTACTGCCCAGACATTTTCAAACACAGCAGGTTATTGGCTGAGGCCATGATGGAAACCCTAAAAAATATATAAATATTTTGAAATGCTCTGTAAATCAAATTGATGCCCCAGACACAGAGTGGATTGTCTAGGAGCAGCTGAAGTCATTGGGAGGCTGAGAGGCTTTGCAAAAGGGTGTTGGAAAACTTTGAGCTTATGAATATTAAGCCTAAATATAATAATTAAATGAGTTTTAAGTTTAGAATAGAGTTCGAAGTTCTGTCTGGTCACCTTCATCCATCAAAGACCTCTTCTTTATATAAAAAAAGGAAGCCTGACCTGTGGTGGCGCAGTGGATAAAGCGTCGACCTGGGAACACTGAGGTCGCCAGTTCAAAACCCTGCACTGGTTCGGTCAAGGCACATATGGGAGTTGATGCTTCCAGCTCCTCCCCCCTTTCTCTCTCTCTCTCTCTCTCTGTGTCTTCTCTCTAAAATGAATAAAATAAAAATAAAATAAAATAAAAAGGATAACAAACACTCAAATTCCCCAACAGCTTCCATAGGTTGAGCATTTCAGAGTCTAATGGAGCCTATTGGATGGTGACTAACAACTGCTTACTGTGGTGAGATCTGAGGCTCTTGCACTGTGCTGATCTGAGAGAACTTGAGGAGAGCCAGTTGGGGTCAGAGAGCGACAATAATGGCTGTGAAAGGGGCCTATTGGGTAGATAAAATATATTATACTCACTTTTTAAAGATGGTGCTGCCCACGTGGAAGTCCATTGCCCAGGTGATAATATTAGTTACCTTTCTTGCTTGGGATGGGCATGATTATATTAATGTGTGTTGGGGGAGGACTTTCATGCCAAAAGGTTTTAAAAGGAAGAGAGATCACATTGTTCTAGGAGAAGAGTGATTACGTTCTAGGAGAAGGAGAAGCCCATGCTGAGGAGAGCAGAGAAAGGCCACGTGGAGGAGAGGAGAAGCAGCCAAGATGGTGGAGTGCTGAAGGAGAAGCCAGTTTGTGCAGAGAGAAGGATATGGGGAGCAGAGGTGAATAAGGCTGGTGAGGTAGAAACATTTGATTCTAGGAAACTCAGGTAAGTCAGTGGCTTTGGGAGCCCTGAATGGAAAGGAAGTGTTTTCCCACTGTGTGTATATCTTGCCCGCAGGAAGCAAGCTAGGATTAAAGTTAAAGGCCCACCAGTTCTTGGCTCTGTTGTTTCATTACCATCTGTCTGAAAAAAATGCGAACCTGCATGGGCCAGGCGGCTGTGATGGTGGCCATGGCTACTGGCTTTACAGGGCCAATGCCACAAGTCTTGCTTAAACATTTTAACTGCCCTGGGTCAGCCTGTTGAGATTCAGCTTGCAGAGTCATGATGCTTTCTGTTTGGGGCTTGGTGGGGCTAATTTTACCATGTCTTTTCAAATGTAGGGCTAAGATAAGAAATCTGACAGTGATATAATGTCACAGCAGCAGGACGACCTACCAGGAGGGCCAATCCCATTCTGGGACATGAAAGAGCTTGTTTCAGACATCCCCATACAGCAGGCCACCCTCCACTGCGCTCAGGGTAGTGAAAAATTAGAACTCCACCCAGTTCACAACCTTAATGAGTTTTCCTCCAAAAGGAATAGTGGAGCTGGGATGAGTCTTGAAGATTAGCTTTTCCTAATATGTGGATTCTATAGATGGAATGTCTGTGACTCCAAATGTATATGTTGACGCCTCAACTCCATCATGTGATGGTATTTAGAGGTGGTACTGTAAGAGGTAATTAAGTTTAGAGGAGGTCATAATAATAATGACAGAACCTCCATGATATATTAGTTTCTTTATAAGAGATACCAGAGCTCTCTATTTTTGTCATGTGAAAACATGTAAGAAGGTGATCATCTACGAGTCAAGAAATGGCCCTCACCAAGAACTGAATCTTCCAGCACCTTGATCTTGAACTTCCCAGTCTCCAGAACTGTGAGGAATAAATATTTATTACACTGTGAAACAAAATTTTTGTTGCATCCACAAAAACACTTGGTCTTACCTAATTCGAGTGTACTGATCTCAAATCTAACATTAGTTTTTCTCTGTAAGTTACAGTTTTATTGTAATTTAAGATTTTAGGTTTTCATCTTATTGTAACATTTTCAACATTTAGTTTAACATAATGAAGTAGAATGTCTTCTTGGGCATCATCTTTGTGAAAATATAATAATTTATATAATGCAGTAAATACACCAATACCTTAAAAGATATGATTGCATCAGATTTAGTCTACAATTTCAAAATAGAACATATTAAAATACTTATTTTAATTATAAAAATTGCGCAAAACTTATTTAAATACTAGTCAGGCAAAAATTTGAGGACAATCTTGTTTGATGCTCCAGCAGTAGTCTGCCATCACTAACAGCTCCAGGATTTTCAGGAAACTTATCAAGGTGACTGTTCAGGAAGTGAATCTTAATGCTCATGTTAAGATTCCAATGTCATGGAAAGCCAACAGCATCCTTTGAACCAGAAGTTCATAGTTTTCTGTTTTTTTGTTGCCAAGGAAGTTCTTTGTAACTGCCACAAAAGACTGCCATGCTGCTTTCTCCTCCTTATTCATCTTCCTGGCAAATTCTTTATCACGTATGAGGGTTCGAATTCAAGGTCCATCAAATACACCTGCTTTTATCTTCTCGAAAGACAAGGCAAGAAAAGCAGAAATAATGTGTTGAAAGCATTCACTTTCTCTATTCAAAGCCTGAACAAACTGCTTCATTAAGCAAAGTTTGATGTGAAGTGGGGGAAAAATGATCCTGTCTCGATTAACTGCAGGTTCATTCAAAATATTTTGCATCTCTACTTCCAGAGCTTCATTTTTCCGCCACTCCTTCTGTGTCCAGTGTTTCTCCCGAGCTCACTGTTCCACAAACACAGAAAGCAAGAATACTTTCGTGAAACCTCTGTTGACCTAGCAGGAAATTGACTATTTTAAGATCCACACAAATGATCCAGTTATGCTCCTCATACTTCAGAAAGTCGAGAACAATTTTTATATCACTGTAATCTTCTCACAGATAAGTTGAATAACCAATTGGAACCGCTGCATAAACATTACTGTTGTGGAGGAGAACACATTTCAGACTCCGTTTAGAGTTGTCAAGAAATAGCCGCTACTCTGTTGAACTGTAAGTGGTAACAATTAGCTGGCTGAGAAGACTATTGATATCATGGCAGTAAACAAAGTGTTTGTCTTTGGGAAAAAAGTCCACACAAATTTGTTCACGCTTCCTGAAATGGGATACTTTAGCTGACCGGTGAAGTACGTTCTTTTCTTGAAGCCTGGAGGCTAATAACTCAGCTCCTTTCTTTTCTTTCTTTATCTTTTTCTTTTTTTTTTTTTACAGAGACAGAGAGAGAGTCAGAGAGAGGGATAGATAGGGACAGACAGATAGAAATGGAGAGATGAGAAGCATCAATCATCAGTATTTCATTGCGTGTTGCGACACCTTAGTTGTTCATTGATTGCTTTCTCATATGTGCCTTGACCGCAGGCCTTCAGCAGACCGAGTAACCCCTTGCTTGAGCCAGCAACCTTGGGTCCAAGCTGGTGAGCTTTTGCTCAAACCAGATGAGCCTGCGCTCAAGCTGGCGACCTCGGGGTCTCAAACCTGAGTCTTCCGCATCTTTGGCCAACACTCTATCCAATGTGCCAACACCTGGTCAGGCTCAGCTGCTTTCTTTGATAGGCCCAAATCTCTTACTAAGTCATTCAATTCGGGTTGGCAAAACTGCTGAGGGGTTAATGACTGCTTGGCATCTGAAGAAGACCCTTCAGATTCTACAACCATTTCCTCATGCATCTTATCAAAATACACTTGATCACCATGTTCACTTTCTTGGTCCTTCGAAGAAATAAAACTATTGAATACTGGAACCGGGAGTGTCTCAGAGTGTGGGATAGGTCATATTGCTGAAGGAATATTAGCATATGCAATCATATGTCATTTTTTCTTGCCAATGCCCTTTGTATGGATCAGACAGAAATAATAGTCACTGCTGTGGTCCTTAGGTTCACGCCAAACCATGGGAATACCAAAAGGCATTCCTTTGCATTTTCCTTTTGTCCAGTCATGAAACATTTCCTCACAATTATGACACACAATATGAGGAGCCCAATTCTTGTCTTGATTGCCAAGGGGAACTTGAAAATAGGCAATATATGCACATGTCACAAATGATGAAATATTGTGCCTTTGACGTTGAAGTGTGTAACAGCCACATATATAACAGAAGTTGTCAGGATTATTCTTACATTTACACCTACTCGAAGAAGCTATGATTCAATCTCAAAACAAAATAAGAGGGTGTTTTTTATCAGATAATCATTTTTTACATTTAAAAACAACTACAATTATATAAAAGTGAAGTTTTTAAAAC
Organism: Rhynchonycteris naso; assembly: GCA_037038555.1. Lineage (NCBI taxonomy): Eukaryota > Metazoa > Chordata > Mammalia > Chiroptera > Emballonuridae > Rhynchonycteris > Rhynchonycteris naso. The sequence continues at coordinate 239,386,700 of CM072995.1, read as the reverse complement.
ATTAATTGCCTTGTGGTAATGTTCAATCCAAGAGTTGTCCTTTAACTCCAATTTAAAAACCAATGCATGCCATTAATTATAACAAAAAGAAATTAAAATTGCATTAAAAAATAGAGCATGCACCAAAAAATGGATTTTATATTTGGAATCAGCGTTGCAGAAATATATAGAAAAAGTTCTAAAACCTCATGCATCAGAAAATGAAAAAAAATTGTTCCCCAGTGTTATTTGAGTCACCCAGTCAATGATATTTTGTTATGGTAACAAAAGCCAAGACAGTGCACTTGCTCATTTAGGTTAATTCCTGAATTCAAGTAAATAATTTCCATTAAATTCTGCAAGCTATTAAAAACAAACAAATATCACCTGTATTTTTCTTTCACTTGTCTATTTATTTTTTATTGATGTCTTCTCTGGTTTATTACTTCCCAAAAGACTTTAGATTCCTGGAATTCTTTTTTTTTTAATTAACTTTAATGGGGGGACCCCAATAAATCAGGGTACATATGTACAATGAAAACATCTCCAGATTATCTTATCATTCAATTGTGTTGCATACCCATCACCCAAAGTCAAATTGTCCTCTGTCACCTTCTATCTGGTTTTCCCTGTGCCCCTCCCCTTCTCCTTATCCCATCCTCCCCTCCCTCCCCCCACCCGTAACCACCACACTCTTGTCCATGTCTCATAGTCTCACTTTTATGTCCCACCTATGTATGAAATCATGCTGTTCTCAGTTCTTTTTTTCTGATTTACTTATTTCACTCCGTATAATGTTATCAAGGTACATCCATTTTGTTGTAAATGATCCGATGTCATCATTTCTTATGGCTGAGTAGTATTCCATAGTATATATGTACCAAAGCTTTTTAATCCACTCGTCTTCTGACGGACACTTGGGCTGTTTCCAGGTCTTCGCTATTGTGAACAATGCTACCACGAACATGGGGGCGCATTTCTTCTTTTTGAACAGTGTTATGGTGTTCTTAGGGTATATTCCTAAAAGTGGGACAGCTGGGTCAAAAGGCAGTTCGACTTTTAATTTTTTGAGGAGATTCCTGGAATTCTTAATAAAATCTCCAAACCTTTGATCAATAACATAGAGTTTCTGTTTGCACCAACACCAAACTAAAAATTCTTAATAAACGTGAGCACTTTGAGAATAGATAGATTTGGCTTGACCTGTGGTGGTGCAGTGGGTAGAGCCTTGACCTGGAATGCTGAGTTCCCAGATTTGAAACCCTGAGATCATCAGCCTGAGCAAGCACTGGCCAGCTTGAGTGCAGGATCATTGACATGATCCCAAAGTCACTGCCCTGAGTAGAAAATTCGCTGGCTTCTAGCCCAAGTTTGCTGGCTTGAGCACCCCTCCCCCCATTAAGGCATGTACAAGAAGCAATCAGTGAACAACTAAAGTGAAGCAGCTATGAGTTGATGCTTCTCTCTCTCCTCCCTCTCTCTTTCTCTATGCCTGTCTCTCTCTCTCTCAAAATCAATTTTTTAAAAAAGAATAAGTAGATATATATTGAGTTAATACCATTTTATATACATATATTTAGGATTGTCCTAAATTTCCCCTTAACTAAAAGAATTTCCTTTTGTTTTAAGATCCGTATACTTCAAATCCGTATATTTCAAATGCTCTTTGAAGGCTCCTGGAATTGCTGACCAAATTCTGGTTCCTTTTTGAAATGAGAGCTGTATTTATAGAAGTCTCAGGACATGCAAGTTGTCAATGGCAACATCTATATAAATTACCTTGGTGTTCCCCTGTAAGATTCATGGACCAGTGACTACTGAGCACCTACATTAAAGGCAGGGGTTTATTCCAGTAGTAGTGTCACCATGTTATTCAAAGGTCTCTAGAAGTAGAATACCATTTTCATTTTTTGTTAGTCGTTTAGCTGCTCAGGATTTCTTCCTTTTTTGGCTAACTTTTGTTTTTAGTCATTTTCAACTTGCAAAGTATTCTGCTTGAGTGCCAAGCTGGTGACCTGTCCTTGCCCGAAAAACGAGAAGACTATGATAGTACGTGTCCATGGTCCCGTCCACTTTTTATAAACCAATATCTATTGTCTTGTGTCCATTCATTCCATGAATAGTCAGGTATTAAACATTCTGATGTACAGTTTTGAAGGTCAGAAGTCTGAAATTAGTTCCAAATCAAGATTTTTGGTGAGCTGCGTTCCTTCCAGAGCTCTGCATTTTCTTGCCTCTTACACCTTCTAGATGCTGCCTGTATTCCTTGACATGTGGCTAGGTCACTCACCCTATGTTTCCATCATCACATTTCTTTCCCCCACATGCATTTTAATTCTTTTAAAAGTGTTTATGCCAGATCCTGGGATACAGCACAACAGCAACAGCTATAACAACAGAAACAAAAAGACACAGACCCTGTCCTTAAGGAATACTGTCTAGGAGAGGAAGTAGATATTAATGAAGATGAGCTTAGTAATACATTTAAATTGTAATTGAGTATAATATTAATTTATTTACTGTATTTTTATGTGGCATGTACTATGCATCATTTTCTGCTCATCTGTCAGTAATGTGTGAAGAAGGAGCATTATCATTTTTCATTGATCAGAAAACTGGTGGGATCACGGTAAGTGCAGAGGACATCTGAATTTTTACTTCCCCCAATGTTCCCTTTGAACTGTTTCTTGCCCTCTGTGAATGTGGCTTCTGTTGGGAACCAACTGCTGAGATTCAGCTTGCTTCTCTCTTGTCCTTCTATGTGACCTTTGCAGAATTCTTTCAATTGCTTGCAACATGAACCAAATTGTTAATGTCTGAATGTTTATGTCCCCACCAAAATTCATCTGTTGAAACTCTAACATCCAAGAATAATATGTTGCATTAGAAGATGGGGTCTTTGGAAGGTGCTTAGGTCATGAGAAAGGAGCCTTCATGAATGACAATAGTGATCTTATAAAAGAGGCTCCACAGAGCTGCTCCCTTGCCCTTTGCCCATGTGAAGACACAGTGAGAAGGCACCAGCTATGAACCAAGAGGAGGGTCCAACTCAGATATGAACATGTTGACACCCTGGTCTTGGACTTCCCATCCTGCAGAACTGTGAGAAATAATTTGTTTTTTATGAACCACACAGGCTGTGGTGTTTTGTTGTAGCAGCCTGAACAGACTAAGACGCTAACAGAAAGGAAAACTGCTGATTCACATACCAAACAATGCTATGGATTCCACGACTGGCTCATTGTGAAGCCAAGCACAGTAGCTATTCCCTGAAGAAGAGATAGAAAACCATACCACCTCCATAAAATTAGTACAATATTGCTTGTTTTAGACAAAAAAAGATGCCCCTGTAATTTCCTCTTCTCATGACATCTAATTTCTCTCCAACTTCAAAATCTTTCACATATGTAAAAAGTTATAAAAACTAATAATTCAACCCCGTGCCACATAGTCTCTGGTCCAGAGCCTCATTCTTTAGTGTTAAGTTCCCTCATATGATGATTCATGTGCTCATTCTCCCATTTGTCTGTGTCCATTCCTCCCTGGTTCCTAGTGCTGTCTGTAATATGGCATGAGAGGGAGTCAAGAAGTACTACATCCTGGAAAAAGAAATGTCTAGATTTTCCCTCCTAACATTTGTCTAATATTTATATGGGAATTTATATGAGATATATTTGGGAAACATCTTTACTTGTAAGCATTTTGAAGTACATGTCCTCCTGTCTGTAATTACTATACAAAAAAGAAGTCTCCATAAATATTACCTTTCTTGTATCATCTAAACTTTACTAGATGCCAGAATATATAGACATATTCTGAAAATAGATTTCCCAGAAATAATGGAGGCCCCCAGGCACCATTTTCTAAAGAACAGATCATTTTATTGTCATGAAGATTAGTTAAGACTTATTGACAGTTTGTTTTCTCTGTCTTCCTCACATGATTAAGTCCTATCTTTATAATTCAAGAACCATTTATTGAGTGGCTGTTATGTGCAAGGTGTTGTGTCAGATACATTTCAACATTTTCTTTTAATTTATTCAAGGAAAGTATTCTTTTTTTAATTTTTTTATTTTATTTTATTCATTTTAGAGAGGAGACAGAGAGTAAGAGAGAGAGAGAGAGAAAGAAAGAAGGGAGGAGCTGGAAGCATCAACTCCCATATGTGCCTTGACTAGACCAGTGCAGGATTTTGAACTGGCGACCTCAGTGTTCCCAGGTCGACGCTTTATCCACTGAGCCACCACAGGTCAGGCCATTTCAACATTTTTTTTAAAGTGATGGCTATGCACTGTCCCCACTGCTTGTGGGATAAAGTCCAAATGTCTACATTTGATCTATAACTTTCTTGAGTTCTTTAAGCTTATTCAAACTGCAAATAATAGAAATGAACTTATTGTTGTGTAAGTACAAAAAAAATGAAGCTGTGGTATATGGATTTGGAGTGTCTCATGGGATATCAGGGAGGAAGCTGAGTCTCCCTGGGACCCTGTCAGGAGCTACAGCCCCCACTCCCTCCTTGGGGCCATATGAGTGCTCATCTCTGAATGTCTCTGTGTGCCTGCTTTTTCTTCACTCGGCTTGGGTCAGCTTTCCAGGCACTTCCATGCACATGGCAGAAGATGTCTGCTCCAAAGAGACAAGTTTATACGTCCCTCAGGCCCAGCCATGCCTAGAATCGGGCTGCATCCTTGAATACCAACTGTATGTTTTCAGGGAAATTCAGTTGTCCCCTCCACACCAAGGCTTCATCTGATCAGCTACAGCCAAGAAAACAGGGCCACATGACACAGACAGGGCTGTGAGGCCCTCACCTGATGGATGAGGAGGGCTTTGTCAGAGAAGAGGGGCTGAACAGATGACCCAAAATGTGTCTATTTTAGCCTTGCACAATCTGACTTTATCTCACTATTTCCATGTTTATTTGTTTTCATGCCTTCATGGTGATCATCTCAAACTTTTCCTCTCATTAAGTGCTGCATTTCAGTTTTCTGTCCTGGCTTCTCAGGTTTCTCCTCTAATGTGGAGATAATAGTGCTGATTCTCAGGATTTGGCCAATGATCTTCTGTAGGATGGATTCTTGGGGCAAGTTTAGGAAACACTAAGCCTTGCCAGAATCTTCAGCATCTTTACTTAGACTGGAACTAATATTGGATTCTAGCAAACATGGTTTAGGAACAGGAACATACGCTGGGAGTCACTGCTGTCACTAGCTGACAATCATCCAACAGGAGCAACAATCCATAGAAACATCCAACGATACAGCACACTCACACTCCAAGAATTGAGAGAGAAGTGGCAGGTCAAGCCATATGTGTCACTGAGATGGTGGGACAGGCCCACCTTGAGATCTCCCACAAGCGAGGACAATGTCTGAATACCCTGGGACACCAATGACCTTGTATTTAACACACAGGGGGTAGGTAAATTGCATTTGCTCCACAGGAGGTAGGTAAATATGAGCTCTACTTTACCTCAAGGAAATTGAAGCCAGTCATGTCAGACTGATGAGAGAGGATCTTGTGAACCATCAACTAGTTCTTTTTCTGCCACAGCATTACCTTATGCCCTCTGGTTGACCTGGGCCTGAAAGATTCTCTCTTTGCTTCTAAGCAGGCAGCAGTAGGTTTCTGAGGCACAGGGCGTGGAATACAATGCTGTTTTAGTATTCCAAGGAACAGACGTAAACAACTGTGATCGGGCCATGGCAACACCATCCAAAGCCCTTCTCCCTGGAGGCCTGTACCCATCAACAACAATCCTGTCATTTTGGACAGCTGGTCCACCACACTCAACATGCCAAGTCTCTACTGATGGGCAACACTTGTTTTGTATTTTATCCTCTTTGGTGATGTGTGATGAATTTTAAAAAAACTAAGCATATTACCTCTTTGGTTAGACTATTTGGTTTCCATTTCATTCTTTCAGGGTAATTCAGTGTATTGATTCTTCCTTTTGTGAATAATCAACTTGGCAGCCATGCTTGTTGGAAGCTGTTTAGTTTTCTTGTTGTTTTAACTTGGTTTTAGGCATTTCAAACTGTCTCACACTAGCTGACTGGAGGCAGCAGCTCCCGAGGGCACTCACAGGGAGTTTTGATCCATGTGCTCATATTCAGAGATAAGTCTGAGCTGAGCCAGCTCAGTATGGAGTGTTATTTACCAACTGTGTTATGCAGTGCCACAGAGGGCAATCTGAGCATTGTGGGAGGGGTGTCTCTTCTGTTTGTTGCTTCTGGGACCACACAACAGGGACAGTAGGAGTGTCTGGGGTCTGTCTGCTTCCCTTCAGCAGAGGACACTGGCCTGAGTCACACTATCTCTTGCTCCCCCATTTTCCTGCCCCTTTGGGGGCAGGCATCCATTTCACATTGCCAATTCTTTGCCAACTTGAATTCAAAGCCAAGGCCGTGCTGGAGCACAGAATGTTTTGGATGTTTGGTGAGTGACATTGTATCAGAAGAGTTGTGTGAAGGAGGCGAGAGGTCTAAAATATTCCTCCTTTGGCTGGGAGGCAGAAAACCTAACCCTGGGGCTCTTTGTACCATGTGACATTGGAAAAGCTGACTCATGTCTCCATAATTCAACATCTCCTCCTCAAAAGTGGGCATGAACTTGACCTTCAAAGTTTCCTGAGGCCACTGGGCAAAGTCGGAGCTGTGTTCAAAAGTCCCTAAATCCTGTGGTGTAAAAAGCTCCCTTCTCATAAGCAGAGATGATTATTTATCATTTTGTTACTATTTCTCAACTAGGCCAGACTTTGACTTCTGGCAGAATCCCATGTCTTTCCTCTTAGACAGAGTACTTAAACTACTCTGAGAGCCAGTTAGTCCCGCCCTCCTGACAGACTGCGAGCTCATCAAATAATATTTATTAACCAGCCCCATGCATAGGGCATACCGCTAGCAGCTTAGACTGCAAACCCTCCAAGCACGGACTGTTTCTGACTCTGTTCAGGACAGCAAAAAGAAATTAGCAATCAAGAATAAGTTAAGTACATCACCTTGGGTTATTTTCTGTCTGGCAAATGTGTGTATCCAGGCTTCTGGCACAGACATTCTTAGCAAAAACTCTCTCTCATTCTGTCTGCTCCGCAGTCCCGTGGACAGCAGCCTGTACTCTGTGGTGGCAGCAGCTCTCATAACTGCACCTATTTGGGGCAAACACTGAGAGAACAGGCAAGAATTCCTGTAGAGTTATATCACGAAAGAAAGGATCTGTCCCAGATTTAGCAACTCACACATCTCAATTAGGAGAAGAAAAATTCTGAATATTGGAATAAGGAAGAAAAGCAAGAACAATGGAGGATGTATTTATATTAGCTAAGGAGGAAAGTTGAGTCATGAGGTTGCGGTGAAAGTGCTCTTTCCACTATAGGTGTGGATACTCCTGTCTGTCTGAAGTAATAGCCTTTCTCTTCTGGCAAGAGCTCCAGGATTTTCCCATGAGCACAAAAAGATGTGATCTCTTCATTTCACTAGATAAATTTGAAGGAAGACATTTAATAACAGGATCTCAGAATAGTCACCAGATTGGGAAGCCAGGAATGTAGCAGAAAAGAGCATTCTATCTACAGCAACATTTTCAGGAAGCATTTCTTCTACTGGAGAAGTGAGGGAGAGGGTTATGGAGAGAAGAGAAGGTAGGGAAAGAGGATCACTTCATTGCTACATGGGCTATGTGCTCACGCATCATTTTCCCTCTGTTCTTAGTATGGACGTGTGCTTCTAATGCACTGAAATAAATATCCAAAATGGAAATCATCCAAGCAGAGCCAGATTTGGACAAGTCAATCTCGTGGCAGCAGGAAAAAAGAAAAAGCCAATTACCAATGGCCAGGATATAGAGTACACCACATTTGCTCACATTCCAATGGCTAACCACAAGAAGTCATACGGTCAAGTGCAAAGTCAATAGGGCAGATATGCAGACTCTTTTTTATAGCAGGGGCCACTTCAATTCACAAGGCAAAGGGCAAGGGTGGAGAAGGGGAGAAGCAATTGGGAATGACAAAACATTCCACCACAATCTTATATTATGACCCATGTATGTAAGTAGTATATCCCTTTCCTATGGGCTTGGAATCTTTTCCTCAAACTTGCACAGTGTTTAGGAGATGGTAAATCCTGTGGAATTTATTTCTTTCTTTAATTGTGGCATACACACAACATAAAATTTATGCCTCAACCATTTTTAAGTGCACAATTCAGTAGCATTAAGTACATTCAAAGTCTTACAACCGTCCCTATCATCCATCTCCAGAATTGATTCATCTTGTGCAACTGAAACTCTGTGTCCTTTAAACACTAACTCTGCACCCTCTCTCTGCCTAGCCCTTGGCAACCACTTTTCTTTCTACATTCATCTGGAATGTCTATTTTGACTATTACAAATAGTGCTGCAATGATGAACACAGGCATACAAATATTTCTTGAAGACTTTGCTTTTAATTTTGGGCGTATATGCCCAGACATGGTACTGCTGCAACATATGGTAATTGTATATTTAACTTTTTTTAAGGAACTCCTACAAGGCACTCTTGGGGACAAGTATTGTCCTTCTTTTCTGGTTTATAAAACCAGGGTAATAAAAACACTACAAAGACTATTTTAGAAGATATTTCTCCATGTTACATGCAAGTAGTGTAATTATGAAAATGAGAAGGAAATATAAGATTGATGCTAGTTGACTGGTGATGATAAATGGTTAACTGATTGTCCTCCAATTTGTGTCAATGTTAGATCTGCTATTAGCAATCAAAATAATCACTGACTAAGAGATAAAAATATTTTTGTTGTTTTGATGTATGAAATATTAGGATGACAGCTAGAATTAGAATGGAGGAAATTAGGACTATTATGCTGCCTAAATTATTGGGAATGCATTGTAGAATTGCTAATGAATAGGGAGTATCATTCTGGTTTAATGTGTGGAGGAATGTTGAGGGGATTGGCTGCAGTATAACTGTTGGGTCTCCTAGCAGAAATTAATAATGCCTGAATTAAAAGTAAAAGTTCATTAGAATATCCAAGCCCAGTGGTGGTTTCCGTAGTGTAGTGGTTATCACGTTCGCCTCACACATGCCTGATGAAATTCCTGATGGACTGTTAGATCTTGGCTCATGAAGAAGTAATAGATGAGCAATTACAAGGGCTGATTTAATGATTGGGTGGAGGAAGTGGAAGGAGATGAATCAGGTGACTGTAGGTTTATCAACTGAGAATCCTCCTCCAACCCATGAGCCAGGCTGGTACTGATAGGAGAGGCTGAAAGGAGCTCTGTACACACTGCTGTGCCTCAGAATAACATTTGTCCTCATGTAGAATGTAGCCTGTCAGTGCTGTGACTATCCATGTGAACAAAATAAGATAATTACAATGTTTTGTGTTTCTAGGGAGGTACAGGATTCATAGTATAGGTCTCATCCTACATGAATGAATAAATAGGTGAAAAATATAGATGTATATCAAGATTAAGTAATTCAATTACAGCTTACTTCTCGGGAGATGTGGGTTATGGAGGAAAAGGCAATTATTGTGTTTGATGTACAGTGTATGGCTAGAAGTAGTCTTGTAAGAATTTGTAAAATTAAGCAAATTTTTAAGAGGGAGTCAGAATTTATCATGATGAAATAATTGAGGGGAGTGATAAATCAATAAATGAATTTTTTGATCATTTTGATTAGTGAGTACAATTTTCAGGTGTTGACCATTAATATTCTTAGTTTAAATCCAATGATGAGCTTTTATGTCGTTGGTCATGGTTAAATTTTATGTGAGAATTATTATGATGTATATTGTATTTATTTTAAGTGCTGTTTTTGTGATTCATTTTATAGATTTTTTTTTCCCCTCAAAACTTTCACCAATTTATGGTGAGTTAAAGTTCATTGTAGGTTCTGAACTTGATTGTGGTATTGTGATGAATTTTGGTGGATTGTTTTTAGGTTAATAGCTTTTAAAATTTATTTGGAAAGGATGTTAATGGGTTTTGTTTATACAATGACTATGGCTACTGAGCAACATTTTGCAGTTTAAGTTTCTAATATAATTGTATTAGAAATGTTTTTTGAGGGGCTTTAATGGAAGTTATGGTACTTTTATATGTCTTGAAAAATGATGATATAGAAATTGTATTTAACAGTTGAGGGATTGAGTGATTTATGATACTGGAGATTCTGGATGGTGGTGGTGAAGAGGTTATCAGGATTGCTGCATTATATAGTTATAGGACTTGCTTATTGATGTTCTGGTATTCTGAAGATTACTTATGGAAACTAAGTAGAATTAGACATAATTAATGTAATGAAGAAAGAGAATAATTTAACTAGGTCATTTTGGTCAGAAATTAGTGTAAAAAATTTTATTTGGAAGTGAGAAATGGATTTTGATAGCATACTTTCTAGTCAAATTAAGTCTACTGGTATGATACCGATTTTTGGTTTGCTGATAAATTCATGAATGATAGGAAGCCATGTCTAATTGTTAGAAAATACTTTCCAAGAAGGTTTGAGAATTTGAAAAGGATTGAAGTTTATCAAGCTTTAGATTTTGTGTTGCAAAGTTGAGTTGAAATGCTAGAATAAAATCTAAAATAGTTAAAAGCTGTTAATTTTAGATAATAAGGCATCTATTACATATTGTATTATATTACATGGAATAGCTGCTGGAGTGATATTATTGGAAATAAAATGTTGGTGACAATGCTCCCGATTAGAAGACATTGAATGGAATTCATTAGGAGAGGTTTGCTTTCATCACATTATAATTAAAGTAGAAAACTAAAGTTGTCCCAGAAGTTTGAAGAAAATAATTTGAGTGCTCTACACGGCCTAAGAAAGTGGAGTTGAAAGTGATCAGTAAGGCTCACGTGATGTGTTAGAAGATTCCACAAGGAGGTCTTTGGAGTTAAGCCTGTGGGGAAAGGCATGCCTGTAAACGCTAAACTTCCAATGATGAGTGAAGTTGTAGCAAAAGGTAATGTTTTAAATAAACCTTGTTTGTTTTTTCAGGTTATGAATAAAGAACCCAGAACATATAAACAGTGTGGCTTTGAAGAAGGTGTGTGTGCAGATGTGATGTAATGCTATGTATAGTTGACTAATACCAACAGCTACTATGACTAAGCCTAAGTGACTTGGAGGGGACAAAACAACAATTTTTTAGATACCACTTTGGCTGTGAGCACAAATAGCTATAAATGGTGTGGTGGTAGCTACTAGGCAGAGAATTATTGTTTGAATAGTTTTATTATTTTCTATCAGTGGGTAGAAACAGATTAGTAAGAAGACACCTGCTACTATTGTACTTGAATGAAGAGGGGCTGAGACAGGTATGGGACCCCCTCTGGTTGAGGAAAGCCATGGGTGAAGGCTACATTGGGCAGATTTGCCACTTGCAGCTAAAGGAAGTCCAATTGATAAAAGATTAGTGAGACTGAGGTTGAGTATAAAATTTTAAGTCTCATGAGTTGAAATTATATACCCAAACATACAAATGCTGGAACATACGGTAATGCTATGTTTAGTGTTTTGATGAGTGTCCATGCTGTTTTTCACAGAACTTAAGTCTTTCTTATCTCTAAAGCTGAGGTAGACAGGGACTTCTGCTCTAGAATCACCCCGTTTTTCCCACAGCTGCCTACTCAGTCTCTCACTCAGCTTCTGCCCAGATTTGAGAGTCTTGGAATTTTCTGGATTTTGTTTACACGCCTTCTTTTCTAAGCACCCTTTACGATGTGTAGGGGCAAAGTTAGAAACTGTGTCAAATTGTGGGCCACACAAGGTTTTCCTTCCACTACCATTTTTCAATATTGACAGCAGAAAATTATTCTGCCTCTCTTGTTTGTTTGCTGCTGGTGATTTTTTTCCTTGTCTTTTTGTTTGTTTTGTTAGATTGGAGGAAAAGAGCCTGTATTTCTGTTTCATTCTGTCATCCTGGCATGTTTCTTCAATTTTTGTTTAAACTTATAATTTATCTTCTGTATAATTTTTGTGACAGGACATGTCATGAAAGAGACTTCAAATGCAGGCTAAACTGTTGTTTTAAAATTATTTGTGGGCTATCACCTTTTCCATAGCTTGTCTAGATAGTAAACAGTTCATTTTCATTTCACTAACTCTCACTAGCAGCTATTACAGTTTCCTCTATGTAGCAAAAGAGGGCCAGTTCTCTAGCTCTGAATATTTTTGCTTTCATGAAATGAGTAGTCATGCCCATGCAACTGTGTTGTGTGTTGTGTGTGTGTATGTGTGCACGCGCATGTGTGCGTGTGTGTGTATATGTGAGGGAGAGAGAGAAATTATGAAAGATTATTCAAATCTTTTTTCAGCAGAGCTATGCTATCATTTAGCTAGGCAAGACCTTGATAGTTATTTACACAATTCTCTGATCTAAACTTGGATAAAACAAAAGAAAGCATTTCTTAGACTGTGGATGTGGGCTCATCAGTCATTGCAGACCTCGGCACAGGGAGCTGTATGGCCAGTGGCCACCACCGTCGTGGCCATGCAGGTTCTCATTGAATTTGGACAGATGGCAAAGAAACTGGAGCCAAAAAATGGTGGGCCATTCCTTTATTAAAGTCTTGCACCAGCCAACGAGCAAACACACAGGAAAACACTTTCCTTTCATTTAGGGCTCCCAAAGCCTTGATGCATTCTCCGGTTCCACAACCAGAAGAATCTTCTCCAGTTCGTTCTAGAATCAAAGACTCCACCAGTCTCAGTGGAGCTCGTTAGCCCCTCAGCTCAGGTTCCCCATCTGCACACCTTCTCTCCTACAAAAACTGGCTTCTTCAGCACTCTGCATCCTCTCTCCTCTCGATGCGAAAACTGCCTGGGCCCACACCCGACCTCCAGCAAACATTAGCAAAACAATGGCCCTTCCCAAGCAGAAATGCAATTGTGCCCAATTTTTTAACAATAAAAGTGAGCAAACTCAAAAAATACAAATTTTACAAATTCATTTGCCCAACACAGACATCATGGCACTTTCTTTTATTATTATTATTGTTTTTAATTTATTGTGTTAACATGGATTCAAGTGTCCCACTCATAACACCCTCAACCCTTACAACATGCCCCCATTACACCCTCTTTGCCCTTCTCCCACAGACTCCTTCCTCCACTTCCCTCTGGGATTTGCTGTCCTGTTATCTGTATCTCTGTGTTATGTATATATAATTTCACTAACCTCTTTACCTTCTTTGACCCCATCCCCTTCCCTCTGACAGCTGTTCCTCTGCTCCCGGTGACCCTGCCTCTGCCTCTAATCTGTTTCTTAATTCATTATGTTCATTAGATTTCACATGTAAGTGATATATAATATTTGTCTTTTTCTGCCTGGCTTATTTCACTTAGCATAATAATCTTCAGGTCCATTCATGCCATCGCAAAAGGTAAGATTTTTCTTCTTTTTCATGGCTGCATAGTAGTCCATCATGTATATGTACCACTGCTTTTTTATTCACTTGTCTACTGATGAACACTTGGGCTATTTCCAGATCTTGGCTATTGTAAATAATGCTGCAATAAACATGGGGGTGCATATCTTCTTTGGAATCAGTGATTTGGTATTCTTAGGATATATTTCTAAAAATGGGACAGCTGAGTCAAAAGGCAGTACCATTTATAATTTTTTGAGGAAATGCTATACTGTTTTCCACAGTGGCTGCACAAGTCTGCATTCACACCAGCAGTGCAGGAGGGTTCCCTTTTTTCTACACCCTAGCCAGCACTTATTGTGTGTTGATTTGTTAATGAGCGAGTTTCTGACAGGTGTGAAGTGGTATCTCATTGTGGTTTTAATTTGCATTTCTCTGATGATTAGTGACGTTGAACATTTTTTCATATGCCTATTAACCATCTATATGTCCTCTTTGGAGAATTGTCTATTCAGTTCCTTTGCCCATTTTTTAATAGGATTGTTTACCTTCCTGGTGTTGAGTTTTAGAAATTCTTTATAATTTTGGTTATTAACCCCTTATCAGACAAATTGGAGAATATGTTCTCCCATTGTGTGGGTAGTGTTTTTATTTTGTTCATGGTGTCTTTAACTGTGCAAAAGCTTTTTAGTTTGATATAGTCCATTTATTTATTTTATCCTTTATTTCACTTGCCTCTTGTAAAGCCAGCAGCCAAGGCTACCATCACAGCAGCCTGGCCCACACAGTTTCGCATTAGATTCAAACAGTCGGTAATGAAACAATGGAGCCAAGAACTGGTGAGCCATCAGCTTTAATTCTAGCTTGCACCAGGCAGGCAAGCAAAAACACACACTGGGCTCCAAAACCCACACATTCAGTGCTCACAAAGCTACTGACTTATCCGAGTTTCCTAGAATCAAAGGTTTCTAGCTCACCAGACTTATTCACCTCTGTTCCCCATTTCCTTCTCCAGCACAAGCTCTGCACAAACTGGCTTCTCCCTCAGCACTCTGCCATCTTGGTTGCTTCTCCTGGCCTCCACATGGCCTTCATCTGCTCTCCTCTCTAATACCTCAGGAACCAAGAGCATAAGCTACTGGTCTGTCCCACTTTATACTGTAGAAATCCAAACCCTTAATCTAATCTACACACAACGAACTCTCTGATACAAAGTCACCCATCTGAGGCATAATGGGATTCCTCATGAGAGTGCACTACCCCACATCATCCAATCAATCAAGGGTGTGGAGAAGAGCCTACTCTTAAAACTAATCCTTAGGCTATAACGACCCAGCCTGCCCACAGCCTGTCCCAGAACACACATTAATATCAATGAACTTCCATGTGGGCAGCGGCATCTTTAACAAAGTGAGCATAATGTATTTTATCTGCCCAACACCTCTGAAGATTTATTGGCAAAAATATTGCTATGGGAAATATCAGAGAGTATATTGCCTATGTTATTTTTCAAGATTTTTATGGTTTCATGACTTACATTTAAGTCTTTATCCATTTTGAGCTTGCTTTTGTGAATGATGTAAGTTGATGGTCTAGTTTCATTTTTTTGTATGTACCTGTCCAATTTTCTCAACACCATTTATTAAAGAGACTATCTTTACTCCATTGTATACTCTTGCATCCTTTGTCAAATATTAATTGTCCATAAAGGTGTGGGTTTATTTCTGGGTTCTCTGTTATGTTCCATTGATCTGTATGCTTGTTCATATGCCAATACCAAGCTGTTTTGACTACAGTGGACTTGTAGTATAACTTGATATCAGGTAGAGTGACACCTCCTACTTTGTTTTTCATTTTCAAGATTGATAAGGCTATTTGGTTTCTTTTTAGGTTTCATATGAATTTTTGGAATATTTGTTTTAGATCTGTGAAGTATATCATTGATATTTTAATAAAAACTGCATTAAATCTATAGATTCCTTTGGATAGTATGGAAAGTTTAATGGTGTTAATTCTTCCTATCCATGAACACAGTACATGCTTCCACTTGTTTGTATCTTTCTTGATTTCTTTTTTCAATGTCTTATAATTTTTTGAGTACAAGTCTTTTACCTCCTTGGTTAAATTTATTCCTAGGTGCTTTAATTTGTTGTTGTTGCAATAGTGAAGGAGATTGTTTCCTTAATTTCTTTTTCTGACAGTTTATTGTTGGTGTATAAAAATGCCACTGATTTCTGAATACTAATTTTATATCCTGCCATCTTGCTGAATTCATTTATCAGTTCTAGTAATATTTTGACTGAGACTTTAGGGTTTTCTATATACAGTATCGTGTCATCATCTAATAATGACAGTTTTACTACTTCTTTTCCAATTTGGATGGCTTTTATATCTTTTTCTTATCTGATAGGACTTCCAGAACTATGTTGAATAAGAGTTGTCAAAGGGGGCACCCCTGTCTTGTTCTCTATCTTAAGGGGATTGATTTTAATTTTTTCCCATTGAGTACAATGTTGGCTGTTGGTTTATCATATATACCTTATATCATGTTGATATATGTTCCTTGCATTCCTACTTTGCTCAAAGCTTTGATCATAAATGGGTGTTGGATTTTATAAAATGCTTTTTCAACATCTATTGATATAATCATGTGATTTTTATCCTTCATTTTGTTTATGTGATGAGTCACATTTATTGATCTGCATATATTGTACGAGCCTTGACTCCCCAGAATAAATCCCATTTGACCATATGTATGATCTTTTTAATGTATTGCTAGATCCAGTTTGCTAATATTTTGTTGAGAATTTTAGCATCTATGTTCATCAGGGATATTGGCCTATAGTTTTCTTTCTTTGTAGTGTCTTTACCTGGTTTTGGACTGAGGATAATGCTTACCTTATAAAATGAGCTTGGAAGTCTTCCCTCCTCTTAAACTTTTTGAAATAGCTTGAGAAGGCTAAGTGTTGATTCTTCTTTGACTGTTTGGTAAAATTTGCCTGTGAAGTCATTCAGTATCTTTCTTTCTTTCATCTTTTTTTTTTCATTAAGTGCAAGGTGAAAAGGCAGGGAGGCAGAAGAGTTTTTATAATTGTTTCAATTTCATTTGTTGTAATCAGTCTGTTTAGGTTTTCAGATTCTTCCAGATTGAGTTTTAGAAGATTGTATGTTTCTAGGAATTTATCCATTTCACCTAGGTTGTCCAATTTTTTTGGCATATAGATCTTTATAGTATTTTCTTAAAATCCTTTGTATTTCTGTGGTGTCAGTTGTTACTTCTCTGCTTTCATTTCTAATTTTATTTACTTTTTTTCTCTTTTTTTTTCTTGATGAGTCTGGTTAATGGTTTGTAAATCTTATTAACCTTTTCAAAGAACCAGCTCTTGGTTTCATTGATCTTTTGTGGATTTTTTTTCTGCCTCTATGTCATTTATTTCTGCTCTGATCTTTATTATTTCCTTCCTTCTACTTCCTCTGGGCTTTATTTGTTGTTATTTTTCTAGTTCTTTTAGGTGTAGGGTTAGGTGGTTTATTTGAGCTTTTTCTTGCTTCTCAGGGTATGCCTGTAACGCTATGTACTTTCCTCTCAGGACTGCTTTTGCTGTGTGTCCCATAAATTTTGAGTTGTTGTATGTTCATTTTCATTTGTTTCAAGGAAACTTTTTATTTCTTTCTTGATCTCATTGTTGACCCATTTTTTATTTAATAACATACTATTTAGCCTCCAAGTGTTTGAATGTTTTTCAGTTTTTCTATTGTAGCTGATTTTTAGTTTCATCCATTGTGATCAGAGAAGATGTTTGATATAATTTCAATCTTCTAAAATTTATTGAGACTTGTTTTGTGTTCTAACATGTGATCTATCCTAGAGAATGTATCATAACCACTTGAAAAGAATGTATATTCTGTTGCTTTGAGGTGAAAAGTTCTGAAGACATCAATTAAATCCAGTTGATCTAGTGTGTCATTTAAGGCTGCTGGTTCTTTGTTAATTTTCTGTCTGGAGGATCTATTTATTGATGTTAGTAAGGTATGAAAATCCCCTACTATCATAGTATTGCTTTTGATCTCACCCTTTATGTCCATCAAAATCTGCTTTATATATTTGGGTGCTCCTATATTAGGTTCATAAATATCTACAATGAGTATATCCTTTTGTTGGATTGCTCCCTTTATCATTATACAATGACCTTGTTTGTCCCTTACTATAGCCTTTGTTTTAAAGTCTATTTGTCAGATATAAGTATTGCTACCCCAACTTTTTTTTCATTTCCATTTTCATCTTTCACTCTTTTCCATCCCTTCAATTTCAGTCTATGTGTATCTTTTGTTCTGAGGTGGGTCTCTTGTAGACAAAATATATATGGGTCCTATTTTCTTATCCATGCATCTACCCTATGTCTTTTGATTCGAACATTTAATTATTTACATTTAAGGTTATTATTGACATGTACTTATTTATTGCCATTTTATTCTTTATACCTACAATCCTCTTTCTCTTGATTCTTTTTTCCTTTGCTCTTTAAAAAGCAAGTTCTTTAACATTTTCTGCAGTAGTGATTTGGCTGTAATGAATTCCTTGAGTCTTTTTATTTCTCCTTCAATTTTAAATGATAGCCTTGCTGCATAAAGTAGTCTTGGTTGTAGGTTCTTGTTTTGTATCACTTTGAATATTCCTTGCCAATCCCTTCTGGCCTCAAGTGTTTCTGTTGAGCAGTCGGATATCGTCCTTATGGGAGCTCATCTGTAGGTAATTAACTGCTTTTCTCTTGCAGCTTTTAGTATTCTTTCTTTGTCTCTTAACTTTGACACTTTAATTATGATGTATCTTGGTGTAGGCCTCCTTTGGTTCTTCTTTAATGGGACTCTCTGTGCTTCTTGATCTTGTTTGACTTTTCCCTTTGTCAACTTAGGGAAATTTTCAGCTATGATTTTTTCATCAAGGTTCTCTTCTCCTTCAGGAACTCTTATAATGTGGATATTGTTTCTCTTCAGGTTGTCACAGAAATCTCTTAGAATTTCCTCAGTCTTTTTGAGCCTTTTTCTTTTTGCTGCTCTGCTTCTGTGTTTTTATTTATCTCGTTTTCTAAATCACTGATTTGATTTGCTTCATCCAGCCTGCTGTTGTTCCCTTCTAGTGCAGTCTTCATTTCTGATATTGTATTTGTCATTTCTGACTGGTTCTTTTTTATGATTTCAATGTCCTTTTTGATACTTGCTATCTCTTTGTTTAAGCTCTCATTGTGATCATCCATTGTTGCTCTAAGATCCTTGAGTATCCTAAAAACCATTATTTTAAACTCTGCATCTGGTAGTTTGGTTACTTCCATTTCATTTAGTTCTTTTCTTGGGATTTCTCTTGTTGATTCATTTGGGTCATATTTATTTGTCTGCCCATTTTGTCTGTGTATTAGGGAGCACTTTCTGACTTTGAAATTTGTTGTGTTGTCTTTATGAGTAAGATGGGCTCAGTGGTACTGGCCTCCAGGCCTCCTGAGTTTCTTGCTCTAGGAATGCTTCTTGAGGGTGGTATTAACCCTCCTGTTGTATATAATTATTGAATGCAGTTGGTCTTTTTGTAGATGCAGTTATCCCTTCTGACTGGCTCTAGCAGTCAACCTTGATCATGTGTGTTAGACACTGTACAGTGTCTGTCTTGTTGGGTGTATTTATTCTCCTTTTTGTCTGGTGCCTTCTGGACTCTTCCTTGGGCATGCAGCTTGCATAGCTAGTTGAGTCTAGCATTGGTGCTGTCTGCCACCCCCTACTGTTTGTGTTGGTTCTGGGTCTTCTTTGGTTGGCATCAGCCATTGTTTGTAACCTGCCATATTTGAACTGTCTGGAGCTACTGCTCTGTTTGCTGTTTGTGTCCATGTTTTCTGTGCCTAGCTAATGTGGGAGGGGCCAACCTATGTATAAGGATCAGCTTCCTACTGCTTAGAGATGACAGCAGCTTCATAAAAGCCCCAAGCTCCATAAGATTTGCCTTCACTTTTCAGCTGCTCTACCTCCTCCTCTTGAGGCTGCATGGTCTTTCCACAGAGTCTTCTTTAGATAGACTGTAGTGTGAGCTCAGACTGGCCTTCCTCCACCAACCCCTCTACAGGTTGCAGCTTGGTAGGTTAGGGCAGTTAAAGTTGGGAATACAACATTAGTGGGACCCCTTATTTCAGGGATCTTTTGGTCAGAATCTCAGTATGGGGAAAGTGGCCCCTACTCCAGAGCCTAATCCCTCAGACACTGCCAGATACTCCATATCTATTTCTCCCTAGTGAGGTGAGCAGCAGGTTCAGATTGTGTGGGGCTGACAGTCCCCTCTGCAGAAGTTTTAGCTGGTGAGCCTCTGGTCTCAGGGAATAAAACTGACAGAGTCCTTCATTGTGGCTGTCTGTGGCCCCCCAGAAAATGGCTAAGCCTCAACCACACCAAACAATAGGCTCATGGGGACCCACACTTTGAATGTCCATGCTCCAAGGCTCTCTCTCTTCTCCCCATGGCACCTAGCCTAGTGGGACAGAATATCCAGAACCCGGGTTGGCTGACTGTGAAGCTCCATCCTATCCAATGTGCACAAGCTGCCCTGCTGGTGCTGAT
Source organism: Rhynchonycteris naso (assembly GCA_037038555.1). NCBI lineage: Eukaryota > Metazoa > Chordata > Mammalia > Chiroptera > Emballonuridae > Rhynchonycteris > Rhynchonycteris naso. Next base: position 239,366,744 of record CM072995.1, on the reverse strand, counting down.
CATAGAAAGTAGAACTCACCTCAGCTGGGCCTGGTGTCTACTAAGCCCCCCCCTTAGGACATGCTGCCAGCAAGGATTGTTAGGTCCTGAACCAATGCTCTATGCAGCTGGCCTCTGGATGTGCCAGCCTTACACCTCCCTGCAGTGAAGCCGGTGCAGATCAGTCACTGCCTGTGACTGGCTCTCAGCAACCTTTTTGGAGCTACAAGCCATCCAGAGTTTGTGGCTGCCTCTGCTGTGCCAGGTGCACATGGATATACTAAGCTGCACAGACAGGCTGGCTTTTACCCATACTGGCTTTGGGGGAAGGTCAGCAAAAGGGCAAGGTTCTCTGAGCTCCACCTCCTGCAGCCTGTGCTTAGTGGCTGCTTGTTGGGCTCAGCTATGGGAAAAACCTCTGGTAGAGTCTAGAGCCTGTGGCAATTCAGAGTTAGGAAGGGTGGTGGCTGTGGCTCCACCCTTCAGTTCCAGGTGTCAGTCTATCCAGACTTTTTTCACAGACCTCAGTAGGGTGTGACTCCAGGAGTCCGGTGGGTGGGTCCTCCGAGACCCAGAAGTGTGGTCTGTGCTCAGTCCAGACAGTTTATACTGAGTCTCCCATGAGATGAAAGTGCCTGTCATAGACTCAGGAGCATGCAGGGGGAAATCTCCGGCCTCAACACCAGAAAACTGAGTCATTAACGGGCCCCCTGCTTCCTGGCTGACTTCTCAAAATGGCCCAGTCTCCATGGGGTGGGGAAGGAGAGACTCCAGAGGGTGAAACATTGCTTTTCCAATGCCACAAGGAGGGGTATGCTCCACCCAAGAAAGATGGCAACTGCAGTACTAGAGAATGACTCAGCACAGGAGTTCCAGTGGTGTTCCCCACAGTGTTTTTCTCTGGGCCTCCAACTTCATACCCTCCTCACGCTACTCTAGTCCTCTCAACCCTCTCTTCACAGGAGCCCGAGCTAAGTGGCTGTGAACAAGATTTTCTGCACGTGTCCTTTAAGACAGAGCCTGCATCTCTGAGAGCCTCATCTCTTTCTTGCAGACTGAAACCTTAGCTCCTTAGTGGGTGCCTCTTCTAGGCTCTGTAGCCTCTCGGCTGGGGCTCTGGGTCTGGGGCTGAGGACCTACACCTCTCAGGGTGACCTTCCCACAGTGAAAGTCCCTCCTCTGGACTCTCAGCTGCTCCTCACTCCTGGGAGCGGGGCAGCCCTTTCTGTATCTCCGTCCTTCCTACCAGTCTCGGTGTGCATTCTTCGATGATCCTTGGTTATAGACTCCTCTTCCTTTGGTCCAAAGTTGGTTTTCAAGATGATGGTTCTTAAATTTAGTTGTAATTCAATTTGGTCCTGGGAGGTGGCAGTTGGAACGTCCGCCTATATTCTGTTGCAATCATGGAATCCCCCAAGATAAATTTTAATTACACACTTTATTCCACAGTTGAGCTTGGTTACAATTAATTATTCATTACTAATGGTTACAGCTGGAAATTTTACAATGAAGTTGTAGACTGAAGGGGAATTCAAGAAACATTTCATTAACTGGGTGTAGCTTTTGACACTCTGATTGTAAAGAGAAGTATGTCTAAAGCTGTTTGCAGCAAGAAGGCGGTTGTTCCAGGCAATGCTGCCGTACGTGCCTAAGGCTCAAAGCTGCCCTGGTCCAAAAGGACCTAAGAAGGAGCATTTGTTTTCTCTATGAGTATTTTTATTTTTATCACACTCTTTTGAGACCAAGAAGCAGAGATCAATGCTGGATGTTCCTCTTCCTACGTGTGATTTACAACAGAGAAATAGGACTGTCACTGTTGTTTTCTCATAAGTCCTGATCTTCAGCAGTCCTGTCAGGCTGACTTGCCTTTGGACTAGTGTCTCAACTTCTCTCAGCTTCAGTTTCCTCTTCTATAAAGTCAATAATAATGATGATAAGATAATAAACAGAAAGTGCTTATTGTGTTGCCTGGAATAAAGCAAAAAATAGGTGCTCAATAACTGATACATACAAATATTACTACTTTCTTCAAGTTTGGTGATGGTATTAGAGCAAATTCAATTTCACAATGAAAATATAAATATTTTGTTAATAGTAGAATAGTCCTTTTTAAAAAAACCTTTATCTTTTTAAGATACATTTCAAAATATTTAATGATGAAATGATATATCGGCTTAAATAATCCACAGTAGAAGAATATATATGGAAACAAGACTGGCCATGAGTTTCTAATTGTAGAAGTTGAATGAAGAAAGAGGAGACATTAAATTATTCTATTTTTGCACATTTAAAAATTTCCAAAATAAAACAAAAATAAGCAGACAAAAGTTTATAATTTACTGCCTAAAGCAAAGGACATGGAATTAAATACAGGGTGGGCAAAAGTATATTGACAGTTGTATGGCAAATAATTCAATAATAAATAATAATATAAGCATAAATTCTGTGTTTTGTGTACTCACAATTGTGATTTTTAATAGTGTAAGAAACATTTCTCATTTCTCAGCATCCTTTACTCTTCTAAAACATTGCATTAAATAAATACGTAATCCTTCTTTTCTTCATTAGAAATCCTTGAAGGGATCACATTTGTCTGTCTCACAGAGCATTACTCCTAGTCAGTTATTAGTAATTGAATTATTATAATGTTGAAAAAAATCAGTCTGGTTAGACTATTTTGGGGGGGGGGTATGTAAACACATTTAACCTGAAGTTTTCTTCTTGATTCAAAGTGACAATGAACATCTCCTTGATGATAGTTGTCATTGCTAATTTAGGGAAACAATAACTCCTGGCCACTCAAGGAGAATTTCTGAAGCTGCTCAGAGAAAGAGGATAGGAACTAAAAATGATTTGGTTCTTTTAGGGAGAAATAATGATACAAAGTCACATTCCAACAAAAATATTGGGCAATAATTTTTAGTTGTGCCTTGATATCTATCTATCTATCTATCTATCTATCTATCTATCTATAATTTAAAAATAAACTATGGTGAAAATTTACACTTGAAAGTTAGATAAATAAGGGAGTAACTATCCTCTTTGAAAGATGTACCCTTGGAATTTCTTACAATAGCAAACTCCCCATATATCCAAGTATCTGTTTCCACATCATTAACAACTTCCTTGAAAACCCTAGGAGGAAGGCAGGTTAAGGGAGGTGGTCAATGCTGGATGGTTAGTCCTGCACACAGCCAATTAAGGGTTAGTTGAAGGACAGGTTTATTATGAAATTATCATTTAAGCAAAAGGAAAATGATTCAAGCTACAGAAATGGAATACACAGGGGATTTGGGGGCTGGGTGTAAAAGGTGAAGAGATCAAGAACTGTACACCTGAAACCTATATAATTTTATTAATCAATGTCACTCCAGTAAATTTATTAAAAAATAGTAAAAAAGAAAAGAAGGAAGGAAGGAAGAAAGGGAGGGAGGAAGGAAGAAAGAAAGAAAGAAATGGAACACACATACAATGGTGTGCATCCAGGAGCAGGGATATGTTGCCATACCTCAGTGGTGAGGCCTCTGAGCTCCTAGTTGGCCCATTCAGTTGCAGCTTCATTAATGTTGCTGATGGACCTGGGTTAATTAGCGCCTCTGCATGGGGGGAATTTTTACTGCAGAGACTCCTGAAAAGAGAGAATCCTGTAAGAACACCTGTTTATCTCCTTCTGGGCTCACTAGTTGTAGGGTCTGGAGAAGCCGTTGGCTTTGGTATTTAAGGTTTACTCCATCTGCAGTGGTGAGAGACAGAGGCGGATTAAGGTCAGTTGAGGCCCCGGGCGCAGAAGAAAATATTGGGCCCCTTCTCATTAGAAAAAAGTGTTCAAGCTGAGGTTCTGCGGGGCCCTTTGGAAGTCGGGAACCATGGCGATCTCCCAGTGTGCTCTCATTCAATCCACCTTTGCTCAGAGATCTTGTTTAACACACCAAGTTAGGTGGTCCAGGTTCCAGCCAATTTTAACACTGGAAATAGCAAAACGTGTGGTGAAATGTTGTATTATAGCAATTTCAAGTTGTATTATAAAGTAATGCCAGTAATTTTTAGACAAAACACCAGTATTTTTGCACCCAAATGAGTGAAATCCTTCAAAGTAGTCAGTTACTCAAAATATATTTGGCGTTCCTTTTGTAGTATCCCTCGGGCTCAGTTTGTAAGACGTGCTGTTTTTGTAGCCAAATGATTATACACAATTTACTCACCAGATTTGGTTTTAGACTTTCACAAAAATCAAATCCACACTACACTGGGAGGTAGTCTAAACAAGCAATTTTACAAATGTTTTCAACGACGATTTTACTCTTAGACTGGTGAGAGTGAATTCCAGCACTTGCATGAAAGGGGACAACACTCACTTGGAGAGTTAAGTTTTAATGCATTGATTTAGAAAACCAGACATAGGAGATAGTTGGTGCATGTCGTTTCTGCAGCTTAGATTACATATGAGATGAAATAAAATAGTGGGTCTTCTATACTTCTCCCTACAGGAGCTTCCCACATTGCTGGGGACCAGGACCCTGAGTGCAGTACATGATGACATCTTCCTGGCTCAGCAACATTCAGAACATCTTCAGACCTACATCTGGCTCCAGGTTATTATTTTGTTTTATAATTTCAACATACCCTTTCTCTTTTTAATCTCAGAATAAAATATTTTAAATTCCTCAATTTGGCTTTTTTGTGTTCTAAAGTTTAAGACTATGAATCAAATCATTTTTTACTTGTAATCATTTTAGCTATATATAACTTTTTATTGTTATCCACTAGAATTCAAACTCATATTTTATTTTAGTCATGTCTGTGGGTGTTGTTACAGAATATTAAATAATGTTCTTTATTGTCTAGATACCTAGAATGGTGTCCCAGATATTGATTTTTTTTTGAGGTTGGGATGTCATCTTTCCTTGCCTTTTTACTTATAAAGACACACTGCATCAGGAGACTTTAATTCTAACAAGAATATACCCAACAAATAGGAACTAATTATCTATCAATTTACATCAGATTAATATGAATGATTGTAATAAAATACCAAAATTAATTATATTGAAGGAGAAGAGGATGCTTTTTCATTGCCTTTGAACTACAAAAGTAATTTTTTAGTGTATTTGACTTTAGTTCTTCTTTGCCTCAGCCCCTTGAGTGACCTGGCTCGGGGAGGAGTTGGAGCAAAGGGCAGAGGGACATGAGGTCCATCTTGCCAGGCTGAGCCAGGCCAAGGCAGCTGCTGGCCTGGGCACAAGCGTGGGCGGCCACCTGTGGCTCTCAGCACAGCTGTTTGGTAGAGGGCCAAGCAAAGCCTTGTTGGTGGGGTCGAGGCAGGTGGCCAGTTGGGCGGCCAGTACATTCTGGCATGGGCTGAAAGAACACCTGGTTCCACTCTGTGGACCCACCACAGAAGGTCAAAGAATGTGCTTGCTGGCCACAACCTGATGGCCCCAATGGTCCTGCTCTGCCTAAAACAAAGCAAAACCCACCTTTCTTTCTCATAATTTACCCCAAAGCCAACATAGGAATCACTGGACTCCAGTAGTGCTGAAATACGTCAGTGAAGCCATCTGGCATGTCTGGAAATGGTGTGGGGGGCTGTCAGGCAGGAAAAGGCTCAGTGATTCAGAACAGGACGTTTCAGGGGAGGCAAGAGCCTTCATGTTGTGTTTGGCTTCTAACTGCCATTGCAGACACTATCCATCCTCGAATGTCTCTGATCTTTCTGTTCCTCCCCTTCCCATGAACTCTGACTACATGCTTGGGAACCACTTTGGGCCCCCACTTGTACTTTTGTCACTGGACACAGGAATTTCCATAGTGAATACCAACACCTACCAAGACAGGAGTCCAAAGTTCTCCATTTTCATGACCCTTGAGGTCTCTCCCAAGGCCTTGAGCCCACTTCTTCCCAGGAAGTGGGACCCCATTTCCAGGACAGGTGAGTCAGTGTCTCTCTGGCAGAGGAATACCCTTCTGATCTTTCTGTCTCAAATGCAGACCAGGCAATTCTCTCCTGTGCCAAAGAGGTGACAGTCCCCTCATTGGTTCTATGGCCCCTGGCGGCTTAGCCTAGCTGAGCCTCCATTTTGGCACCTGTAAATGTGGGTTGACAGTATTGTCCTCATGGTTTTATTGTAATGCATTTAATGAGAAAGCATATGTTAGGTGCCTAGCACAGGGCCTGGCATAACCAGTACTCAGCAAATATAGGTTGTGTAAGTGAATGACCATGGCTGATAGATACTACTCTCTAAACAGGCCCTGGACTGGAAGTTCTTACTGCTACATTTGCTTGGGATCTTAGGGCCCTCATCTCACAATTATTGCTCACAACTGTCCTTGCTGGAGGCACAGACCCTTCCAAGACTTTTATTGGCCCGGAGCTAGTAGAAGCCACCCACTGTTGAGCCACTGGCCAGAGGAAAGCATTTTGACTTCTGGAGGTCTGGAGCTGGGTGGGATAACTTGCCCCATCGTCATGTGAAACTTCTCTGTAAAATGAGGTAGCCAAGCCAAGATCCAAGAGGAGACCTCTTGACTGAACTTTACGAGCCCTAAAGTCTTAGGCAGTGGAATCTGATTGGTCAGGCAAGATGTTTTATTACCAGAGTGAACAGAAGAACTATTCAGGCTCCCCAGTTTTTGGAGGGGGGGGTATCAGGTGCTTTTGGGGTTTGTGTAACCAGACAGTGTTGTTCCAATGAACACCAAGGATTGGCATGAAAATTAGCTTTCGTCACCTGTGCAGCTCAAGGCTTTCCATGGGCTGAGAACCTCCCCCCAAAAACAAGACACGCCTAATCTTGGTTCCACAACAGTGAGGCCAGTGCTCACACCGCCATTCCATTTCTAGCCTCAAATATTGTCTGAGGATAAAATAAGGGACCAAGAACAGTAGAAATAACCCTCTGAGAAAGAGATGGGGGAAAAGACCATTTTCCTCCTAAGTCCCAACTTGAGGTTTTGAAGTGTGAGGGAGAAAACCTACTGTGAACAGGTGTTCTTTTTAAAAACTTAGTTTATTCCACATGTCCTGCTGATACAAATGAGAACGAATCACAAACGTGGCTTCTCCATCATTTTTTTATCCCGTGACTGATGTTTTTCTCTTTCCTGTGACCACTTATTTAGAATCTTCCAGTCTTTGTGGGCTGTGACCTTTATCCCCCCTTGAATTATGTTTTTTCTCTTTTTTTTAAAATGCATTGAATCTTATCCTAGTCAAATAAATTCACACATTTTTCTTACCAAGACCAATACCCAACTTTCTAATTCACTTGAAAATAAATGTCACTTGGCCTTTTGGAGCATAAAGTCTTAGGGATGATCCTAGCACTCCCTGGAAAGTAGTGGAGCCTCTAGGGAGGATAGATTGTCCTGGGGTCAGGGTCCTATTTAGGAATGTGCCCTTTAGACATTTCAAAGGGGGGGGGAGGACATTTAACTGAAAACTTGAAAACTGTATGTGAAATAATAGACTAAAATCCACAGAATCTAAGCTAAGGCAGACCTTGTTTCTTATTCCCTCCTCCCAACCCCTAATGGAACTACTCTTTGCAAATGCAGTTGAAAGTTAAAATAATGAGTCCCAGAGTCTTCTCATTAACTGAGCATTCATAGCACTTCAGCCACTTTTATAGGATGACTTGGGGGAGATACTCTCCAAGTCTATTTAATCATCTCACCTGATTTCTTCTAACATTTAAGGTCAAATGTGTGTGTCTGAGGTATGGATTGAGGCACAACCATGCCTGGGCTTTGCACATTTTCTCATGTAATCAATGAAGTTGTCGTTATGAAACTACTCAAATAACTAAGCAACATATTGGCTGCTGAGTTTCCTGTGCATAAGATAGTCCCCCCACCTCAGTAAAGGACTGAATATCAGAAGGTAAGAAAGCATGTTTCCACGAGCCCTGTTAACTCGGAGCAGAAAAACCCTTCAAATATGAATTCTATATTTTTTTAAGTTTTCAGTTGATTTTAGAGAGAGAGAAAGAAACTTCAATTTGCTGTTCCATTTATTTATGCATTCATTGGTTGATGCTTGTATGTGCCCTGACCAGGAGACAAAACCACAACCGTGGTCAATTGGGATGATTCTCTAACCAAGTGAACTACCCAGCCAAGTATGAATTCTTTTGTTCAGCATCTTTTTCTATGCTAAAGAATTTACATGGAAGGCAAAAGAAGGGGGCAAAAGAGTTCTGAGCCAAGTGATTGAAGGTATATGGCAGTGGGCAATCTGAACTTCCTTTCTAGTCTTAGAATAACTGGCCGGTAGCATCTGAGGATATAGTCCCCCCAGAAATCTCCAAAGCCCTTGCGTTCAGATATTACTGAAATACAAATAGGTGGAATGACTGGGGAGGGTAACAAGAATTCAACAAATTAACTCAATCCTGGATACTACTACCTGGAAAAATGTGGGCAATGTAGCTGTGGTATTCCAAGGGATATATTCCTCCTACTGCAAGTTTAAACCAGCTCTTCAAGAAATAGACAGCTTCCATCTGAATCATTTTTACAAGCTGAATTTTTATTTTTACTAAATTATCTATGTTAAAAAAAAAAAATCTGTGCCTGGTGTGGAATTTCACTCCATCAAGTGTTACAATGAATTTTCATTTTCATTACAAGCAGGAGAATGAATTAAGGACAAGTGTTAGGAAACATGGCAATAAATTAGAATATAATTTACAAAAGCAAAAAAAAAAAAAAAAAAAGGAACAGTGTACCACATTAATACTGAGTACAAAATAAAAAGCAACAACTAATCACAATAATACAAAGGTAATTTCATTCTGTATTATTAAGAATACCTATGTGACATTCACTCAAACAAAAGATTCAAAAAAAAAAAAAAGAACTGATTGGGGGAGTCATGTGTCTCAGGGGGTTAATCAGTTGGGGACATTTCCCTTTCAGTTTTGGGCAGGCCATTATGCCAGTGTCAGATACTACTTTCAGCCATGGGGTAACCAGCTTTCTTGGGGTTCCCTAAGTAGTCCATCTAGCTCACTGTCTTTGGAGAGCCTGCCATGGTGGGTCAACCTCCACAGACGATCCTCTTGTTACCATTTTAGGGAAAGAGCATTATGTAGCCACATGACTGACCACAGAGTAGCAGCGGTCCTGTGATGTGCTGTGGAATATGATTGTTTTCCCTCACTCAGATTTAAATTCAGGGCCTATCTGAAGATTTTTAATCCTGTTATATTCTGTGCTTGGTTCCTCCTGGAAAGGTAACCTGACACTGGCCCTGGGTGCCCCCCGGTGCTGGTGCGCACCCCAAAGGGAACATCGGTTCCCTCCTCTTCCACAACCAGCCAGGGCTGCATGGTGCGCAGGAGGTTGGCCCTCGCAATGTTAGTTTCCAGGTAAGGGTAAAAAGTAGCCTTTAATAACGTAAATCTTTCTGAAATAAAAACAAGAGCTGCTATTTGTGTTGAAGAAAAGCAGGTCCTGATAGCAAACCTGTGAGATGCCACAGAAACCACTCATCTTTTTATTTCACCAGGACACATTAGCACCAAGTTTACTGCTCTTTGCAAAGCACCAAGGCAATTCAGTGCTGCGGCCATGGTACCCACGGGCTGTTCTCCCTTCACTGGGTGGCTAAGATGGCACTTGGGCTGGTCTTCCAACGGCCTCAGGGCAGCATGGATAGGGGCCCTGGCAACAATTCTCAAGTATCATCAACAGCTCTTCTTGGAAAGCTCAGGGACATGAGCCATGGGTTGAGAAAGCAGGTGATGAGATACAAAGGACTACGCTGAGCGTGCAGAACAACAGCCCGTGCTGATGCTCCGCAGCAAACCTGAAGTCTGGGTTGGTCAGCAAGTCTCTCTTCCTTTCTGAAAGCACCTCATTCTCCATACCAGGTCATGGGGGGTGTCATACACCTGGTGCGGAGTCTCTGAGCACAGAGATGGAGTTAAGTCAAACACACTCTTTCATTGCGAGCAGCATCTTTATAAAGTAGCCATTTGGTTTGTGTTTGAGGTGTTGGTGTGGCATGGTGGACACACATGTAGGACACAAAGCACATTTACCAAAAACCTGCTGCAAGCTACAGGTGTTCAAGTACAAAATAGTAATACAAGCAAGTACCCTCTTTTTCTTATTTATTTTTTAAAAAAAATCTCACTGTCAAATCTTTTGATGAGCATGATCTGAAGCTTGTGAATCGGGAACATAGGAGCTAGTCAATTTAAGCTAGGTGGATTTGATTCTAGAATTTGACTTGCTCAAGGAACTGGGTTTCACATTTAATTGCCATTCAGACTACCCATAAAAATATGAAATAGTTGGTTGAGTGACTATTAAAATTATGCTTTATGATCTCTAGTATTCATGAGTTTTTCTTCTTTGGTTGTTATCCCTTGCCTACTTCAAACTCACAGAAATAGCACACACTTATGTGCAAGCACATTCATCTACTCATACACTCAAAAGCGTCCGCATACATACACACTTACTCCCATATAAATAAATGCCCTTCTGCCATATCAAAGAAGGGACATCTGGAACCCATCGTAATTGTCAGCAAAAGGGTCTGCCTGGTTGTTACTGAGCCAGTCTGTCTCTTGCATGGGATCGTCTCAGTAAGCTTTACATGCGTGCAGCAATCCAGCGAGGCAGAAGCTGCTCTGTAAACACAAGTGAGTTCGAGTGACTCAGACTAAGGGCTGAGGCATCCGGTGTGATGGCAGCAAAGGGCCTACCATACCCCAGGTCTGGCTTCTGCATGACATTGAAATGTTTTGCTCTTAAAAGTTTTAATGGAAATCTCAGCCTCACTTGCACAAGGGCAAGCTGGCCACAGTCTTTTAGCACTGAATTTATAGACCTGCACAGCTGCAGTCACTGAGGCACTGCTTTCAACTAAGTCCTTCGCTGTTGTTCAGTTTAATACAGTTTATATATGGCTCACAGCAGTGTTCAGAACAGGGGGATTATTCCTAAGGAAATTAAGTAGAAGGAAGAAAAATCATACAAACTTTCATGACTTTTGATTTATAATTGCTCCTTAAATTATATCCCATTTTAGAATTTAAATTGTGGCGCTGTTGTAGTAAGATAAAGTATAGTAAATATTTTTAAGCTATGACTTAAGGTTTCTGAATCTTCTTTACTTCCCTAGTTGACCAAGTCATAACAGCTACATTTTAAACAGTTTTAAATACAAATGGATTCAGTGTCATTGCTAAGTCTATAATAAAAATTATCTTAATGGTCCAAGGAGGTAAACAGGCTATTGGATTTACTCGAAAGAACACAAACGTTCCACAGTAAGCAAGTCTCCCTGTGTTGTTTGGATTTCTCCAATCTGGCATTCCCTCCTAAAACTGTGTCCAGCACTTTGGATCAATAAATCCTACTTCACAGAAGTTAAAATAATATTGAAATCCTGTCAGCTAGGGCTGACCAGTGGTTACGTTTTCCACAGGGTAATGTATTTGCAAGGACATCAATCCTCTTCCTCTGGGTGGCTCCCTTTGATAGACACATTTCCACGATGAAACGACAAGGCTCTCTCTCTGGCTTTCCGTGGGTCAGTGTCCTTGGCAGGTCTTACAACACATCTGTCTGAAGTATGCTCGATTGCAGAACTGGAACTTCAGCACCAGTGGGCAATAAGCCACTTTGTTCACATCTTTGCACTCTAACGAATGGGGGCAGAAAATGGAAAACAATTAGAGGCACATAAACAAGTACATAAACAAGCCAATGAGCCCGATGTTCAGCAAGGACCTCCCCTTGCTCCAATTCACCTTGGCTTCCACATCCATGTGGTTTTTGTTTTTATTTTTAAGCATACCCTGTCTGGGATAGCCTACCAGAAACATTCTTTTGATATATTTTAACACAAATTAAAAAAAAAAAAAAAGATTGCAAGGCTTTTCTCCCAGACTTTTATAAGTATGGTACATGCCCGCTATGTCTTGAAAGAATTACCATTTGTTTGGATAAGTGATCACTTTAGACAGCTTCGAAACATGAGTCATTTTTCTTACAGCACTTTTTATTGCTTCTTTCTCAAGGGTTATTTTATTCAGCAGTGCAAGGTTATCCAAAATCAAACATGAGTTGCATTGTTTGATACCAAAGTACACATGCCTCCAGAGAATCTCTGCATCTGTGAGGCGTGGGGATGGGTCTGGGTGAATGAAAGGATTGCTGACAGTGGCCTAGATTCAGCAACTACACTAGACAAAAAGGGAAACTTGGAGGGGTTGGCCTCAAATGGCAGCAGTCTGTGGGTTATGGAAACATGTAGAAATGTCTTTTTTTAATTTGGAAGTGAGACATGGCCTTCTTTTTTCCTACGTGTATTTTCTCCTCGGTGCTACAATTGCCACAGTTGAAGCCTGCACTTTTTGCAGCCAGAAAGTGAATAAATGATTCTTTCTCCATGTCCCCTGGAGGCTGGTTGCAGAAGACGGGCCTGAAGGCCAGTGTAGAGGAAGGGACACGGGTCTTTGATTCTCAACAACCCCACCACCCCCACTGAACCCCACTATAGCCAATAACGATATTCTTCTCCAGTTCTCTGGTCAATTTTATCTGGGGATTTTAAAATACTTTGTAAACCTAGTAATTAAATTTCCATATGCCTTCCAGAATCAAAGTTCCACCCTCATTTTTCCAGGTGGTTATACTGAAATATCCTGGGTAAATTGTTCAAGGTAATTAGAATCAGGCAGAACCCTGGGTAAAGTTTTGTAGAACGGGACAGTGTTCTGGTTGTTGTTGTTTGCTTGTTTTTTCCTGGCTTCAAAAGTTCAAAGAGATCATGGATATGGTACATGAGCCATGTGAAAAGCTTGGAAAATTAAATGCAAAGGAACTGAGAATTTTACGGTTCCTATTATTGGAAAGTCGGGCAACAATTATATTGACCTCATGTTCAAGGCTCTTTCAGTGAAAGACTTAAAATTTTCAACTGTCAACTTACCCAACCCTCTGAAAATACAAGCTCTACTACCATCAAACTCTCTTACTCAAGATTGGATTTACAGAGACAATAAGAATTAGAAATTTGAACGGAAATCTTCCACAACAGGATTCTCAATAAATTTACGTTTTGGCTGAAAGCAGGTAGGAGTGACAAAAATTTTCTTTAAACTTTGCATGAAAATAAAGAAATCAGTCAAAATTTGGTCTATCAATTTGAATTTGAGGTGAAAAGATATCTACATATTTTAATTTGGACATCACTTTTTTTTTCTTTTCCTCTCTGCCAGGATCAGTCAAAAGTAACCAAAAAAAACGTTTGGACAAAGAATATATTTGTAGAAAAAGAACATCTTTAAGAAAAAAAAAGTTTTATCAGTATAACCAAGAGGAATATATTGTCAAAGTAATGTGGTTATTAAAATGGTGAGAAAAGCTGAGCATAAATGATGAGAAAAGCTGGTCTGGTTTCTCTCCCTTCTAATTCCAAATCACCCTCCTCACGGGCAGTCCGCCCGTGGAGACTGCCGCGTCAGACTCTGCAGCAGGGCTTTGTGGGGCTGCTTGAAGTACTAAATACACTCGAGCTTTGGCCTTCTTTGCCAAAATATAAAAATGATTTAGTTGATAAACAGATAGAGGAGGACTGGTTGTTTTAATAGTACAAGGAAATAAAATTAGAAGCCAGACTGCCTGGGTTTAATCCTCGCTTTATCATTTACTAACTTTATGACTCTGAACAAATCGCTTAACCTCTCTGTGCCTAAGACTCCTCATCTGGAAACAGGGACGACAGGAGTTCCGACCCCCATCTGTAACATGTCTGTCCTATGCCAGTGCATAGGAAACTCTCGGTAAGTTATTAGGACCACTATTAGTTACTATTCCTTACTACCTGATGACAGAGACCCATGCTCTGAACTTCTAAGGGAGGGTGTAGCATTTAGACCACTACTGAGAAAATGTTATCCCATAGGTACAGGTCCATTTGCACACAAAACAAGGAAAAATGTTCCTGGGCGTACATGCAACGTTGCTGGGAGACTCATCACGCCATTTGTGGAAGAGTTGCTGCACCAGGAAAAGTCTGAGATTAAAAAATATACAAGCTACTTCACAGTTTTTTTTCTTTTAGATTTAGACTTTGGAATCTGGTTCAGTAATAGATAATTAATAATGAGTAAAATATTCATCGATTGTTTTCCCTCCAAGTACTCCTCCCACCCACTCATTCGGGTCCTTATAACTACTGGGTGTGTGGGGGGTTCTTTAGGCAGGTGCTGGAAATGAGAAGGTGGCCCAGGCATGCAGAGGCCCAGCGCTGTCTCCTAGCCAGGGGCACTGTCTAGCCTAGTGGTGGACTGGCAGCCGGCTGCCAGTGTGTCCCTCTCTGAATTTCTCATTCCTCTATTACATTCATTCCCAACTAACTTGATTGAAAGAGAAAGTCAGCTGCATCCTTGGAGCAGGGTCAAGCTCAGGGAGGTAGGGATCATTTATGAGTGTTCCAGGGCCTCCCTGCACCAGTAGCACAAAGCAGCGGCAATGAGCAGCAGGTCTGCAGTGAATTCTGGCATGACCTCTTCCCAGTGTTTGGTGGTCGCAGGCCAAGTTGCTTCACCACCCCAAACCACAGGTTTTCATCTGTGAAATGGCGCCAGTGACAAGGCCTGCTCATGGGATGCTGTGGGGCTTCCATGAGGTGATATGTCTAAAGCACATGCCACAGCACCCAGCACAGAGAAAGCACTCAGTTCACTGGCTCTTGTTACACTTGCCACTGACACGTCTGCCAGTGAGACAACCATCATGTATTATTCTCTGAGATCCACGTCAAAATGTATACGAGCCCTCAGGAAGGGTTACACATTGGCATACACGAGCAAATAAACAAAAATATATTAAACAGACAGCAGGTAAATTATGATGGAATAAGGGTGAGGAGAGACCAAGGGGAGGACCCAGGGCTGAGGTCTGCTGACACATGGATAGTGAGTCTTGCTGAGATGCTAACATGGTGATTCCTGGACTGTTTATCAGGATGTTTGGGCCTGATGGAGTGTAGGGACTCTCACAAGGGAGGGGTGAGAGGAACATCCCGTTCCTGCTATTTGGTTTTGCTTCCTAGGGACTGCCCAACTGGAAGAATCTGTCTTTGGGTTGATGAATATCTATTCACCAAAGGTCAGCTATGACTGGTCTTTTATTCTCTCATTCTAACTCCTTAAGAACTCAAGCTAGTAATAATAACATTAAAATAACTTACCTAATGCCTCCTATGTGCCAGGGACAGCCTAATTCAGGCCATCTGTCATTTTCTTAGCTTACTTAGAGGGGACTGATTTGTTGAGCACTAGCCATAAATCATAGACATTTTGCTGACGGAGTTAAGAGGGCTTGATTATAGAACTTACCATCCACTAGTGTGCCTCATCCTCACAGCCCATTGAAAATATGAAATAGGCTTTTCACTTCCACCCTTGAGCCAATACACAACTTCCATTGGTGATTAAACCATCCTGGAAGAGTTGTGCATAAATTAAATCACATTTTCCCACTGAACTCAAAACAATAACAGAAAAGCTTCACTTTAAGTTCTAAATGATCTTCATTCAGTTGGCAGTGATCCCTAACTAATATCTAAAATACCTAAAAAATAAAAGTCTCTCTATGCCCAAGTAATACATAATCTGAAAATAAACAATTATACAAGGAGAGCTACTAAAAGGAACTCTTTAGTTTAGGTACAATCTTTGGTAATATAATCTCTCTGTAATTGATGCATTTTGAAGATTTGGTCTTTACTGTCATTTTCTTCATACAGATACACTTATGCCTGCTGCTTTTTAAGCAGTGGAATCTGAGCCAGGGGGTGGGGGGAGGTCAAAGATTTTAAGATGAAGGAGCCTGATTTTCCCTTCTACTCTCATCGTGTACAGCTAAGTACTCTCCTGGCAGGATAACGACAAGACGCTACTATTTTTCTCATGAGGCTATTGGAAGGGTGAGAGGTCCTTATTGTGTGGTTTCTAAGAAGTATTTTGCTGTTCTGACTAGTCTCTCCTTTATATTTACATACCCCACCTTAACCAAAAAATAAAGCTCTAGTTTACTCAAGACCAGAGGCTTCTAATAGGAATGACAACTTAAGGAGTATCCTTAAATTCTTCTCAGAGTGATGGGAATATATCCAGCACTGAAAGCCAGCCATGGGCCTTGAAGTGTGAAGTAGGCTCATTCTTAAAATCTTAAATGACTTGCCAGTTATGCTAGAGTGGGTCTCTCTGGTAATCTGGGTTTTGATAGTATTGAATGATAAAAATTAGACAACCTGTTTCATAGGCAACATATGACTCTACTTATCAGTGATATTCCATTGTTTTTTTCCCCAGGTGCTTTACATTAATCTTTCAAAACTTGGATTGAAAAGATAAGGTTTCAAAATATTCATACTGAACAGAGGCTTATGAATTTAGGATGCAGTTGGATTTAGATTCATTGTGACTTTGATGGCTTGGCTTGGCCCAAGGAGTACAAGAGCAACTCCAAAAATATAGTGCTATTGTATTTCATTGCAAAGCCTGCCTAAATTGTATCCTTGGAGTGAATTGGTATACACAGGGACATACTCTTCCATGACCCGGTTGGACTATTTAGCCTCTTTCTTTGGAGCATGCATGCCTTCTGTGATTCAGTTCTTATGACATTTAGAATAAGAACACAGGGTGTAGAGATTTATGACTTAAACACCGAAGGGTCTACCTTGTGGATTGCACAAGCAGCTGTGCCTCTGTCAAACTGCCCATGGAGATGCAGAGCCACGTGAGGAGGGAGATAGCAAAGGTCATGTGTGTACATGTGTGGTACACACGGAGGATGTGAGCTCAGCGTACTTTCCCTAATAAAATTGTATTGAACCCTGGATATTTTACATATTCAGATTGGAAATGGATGAAATAAGCTTTGGAACTTGATATTATTCATTGCAATGGGAACAGTACACTAACATTTTATCCTTGGAGCAAGGTGATATCAACTATAAAACTTTATTCTGATTTCATCCTACCATGGACTAAGACTCTGCATTCTCTCTTTGCTTTCTCAGCTTCTGCTTACCCAGTCTCATGCCACCTACATTTAACCTCAAGGTGATATGATCCCAACACAAATTCAGAATTCCCAACCAAATGGGAGTTAATATTCATAAATAACAGCTCTGACAAGGGGTTAATATTCAAAATATATAAAGAACTCACAAAGCTCAACAACAAATAATCCAATTAAAAATGGGGAGAGGACCTGAACAGACACTTCTCTCATGAAGACATACAAACAACAAATTGATATATGCTCAGTTTTGCTAGCTACTAGAGAAATACAAATCAAAACTACAGTGAGATATAACCCCACACCTATTAGATTGGCTGTTATCAATAAGACAGGTAATAATAAGTGATGGAGAGGCTGTGGAGCAAAAGAAACCCTCATCGACTGTTAGTGGGAATGTAAAATGGTACAGCCACTATAGAAAACAGTATGGTGGTTGCTCAAAGAATTAAGCAACCCCTCTACTGGGTACCTACCCAAAAAACTCAAAAACTTTGATACACAAAGACACATGCACCCCCTTGTTCATCGCAGCATTACTACTCATGGTGGCCAAGACACGGAAATAACCAAAGTGACTCTTGATAGAGAACTGGATAAAGAAGATGTGGTATATATATTCTATGAAATACTACTCAGCCATTTATGACAATATAGATGGACTTTCAGAACATTATGCTAAGTGAAATAAGTAAATCAGAAAAAGCTAAAAACTATATGATTTCACACATAGGTGGGATAAATCTGAGATTCATGGACATAAATAAAAATGAAGTGGTTACCACAGGAAGGGGGTTGTGGAGGAAGGGAGTAAAGAGAGACAAATATATGATGATGGAAGATAATCTGACTTTGGGTGATGAGCACACAACACAATCAACAGTTCAAATGCTAGAGGTGTTTACTTGGAACCTATGTATTCTTATTGACCAATGTCATCCCATTAAAATTAATTTCTAAATAAAATTTTTAAAAATCCAGAATTACCTTTACACCAGACTGCCAGGAATGTGAACCTGAATGCTAAGAGGGATCATGAACTATTTAAAATGCAAAGAAAAAAAAACCCAGGTCTTCCTAACCACACTGAAATCAAAGTCTTTACCTTCACCATTCCTTTCACTGATTTTAATACATCAGATGCCATTTAAAAACCCAAATTCAGTAGCTGTTTTGTTCTAGGGATTTTATGAGATTTCTGAAGCTGCCTAGGTTTTCTCAGAGTCATTTACTCGAGGGAGACTGAGACTCATTAAAGTCACTGTTAGACAGCTGGGCTGGTAAACCAATGTACATGAACCACACCTTTCCTGGGTTGGTTACCAGCTCATGGAGCACCATGAATCATTACCTGGCAGCAATAAATACTAGATGACAGAATGCCTTGTGCTACTGAGAAGCTGAAAAGACTCATCATATAAACTACAAGGGAACTTGAAACTGCATAAAAATGAATAAAATGGCATTTGGGATAGAATTTCAGGTAAGCTTGAGTAGGCTAGTCCCAGTTGCCAGATGTACTTTAAAAAATTACTCTGAGTAGTATTTCAAATGTGGTGATACCCAGCATGTCTATAATTCACTCTCGGCAACAACACAGTGTTACCTTCATCAGTGGCAGTTTGTCAAGATGAAGCTTATAATACTGTAACTCCTAGCTGAAGGCTTTCAGAAATAGAAAACTAAAGCAGATGTGGAACATGGCAGATTTTATCTCCCTTCTTCCTCCTCCCATTTCCTTCCCACTGTTTACTTTTAATTTTTTTGACACTACACTTTGATTTTCTTTCTTTTACTATCCTTTGTTGCCTTAACCTTCCTCCCTCCATTTCTTCAATCACTCTCCTTTATTTATTTTTATTTTTAGAAATCTTATGTAAATTCCATTATTTTATTATGGCTTTTGGGGACTAATGTGCTTAATTTCCCTATAGGTGCTTAAATTCCTTATCACAATCCATGATTAAATTTGAGACTTGGAAGCCATATTGAACAAACTCATCTGCATCGCTTAGCCTCATGTCTAACTGTGCACAGGTTCTTTGTATTCTCCCTTTCATCTTACTTTCTTTTTATTTTTCTGCAATTTGATACCTTCCTTTTGATCCCTACTATATCTTCTGTGGTTCAAGACTTGATCAGCTCTAGCTGAGACTCTTAGAGCAACTTTCTAACTATTCTCCCCAACATGCCTGCCCTCCTTTGCCCCTTTATACTCCTGCCATCCTAAGCATATCACTCCCCAAGCTCCTTCACTTGTTTTCTAGAGCTTATAGATAAAGTCCTAACCTCCTTCCAATATACACAGGGTCCACAAAACCCAAGGCCCTTCCTCTCTCTTTGGAGCTTCATTTCTATTGCTTGCTCATCAGCCTATCCATGGCAGCCACGCTGAACAACCTACACACCACCTGCAACTGTACACACTTGTCCTCTGCCAGAAATACCCGAATCCCAACATCTTCTTGGCAAACTGTTTTCTACCTTCCAGTGCCTCACTCAAGCTTGCCTTCTTCACAATGCTTCTGTGAATTACCCATTCTCTGTGGACTCATGGTAGCTCTCCTTGCACCCTGCTACAGTATGGTGCACTTTGTGATGATTATTTGTTTGCATGTTGCCACTCTTGCTAAACTGTGTTCCATTTCAGGACAGAGACCTTTCATATTTCTTTCACAGTCTCAGTGGCTGGTATACAGCAGGTATGTTTGATAAGTACATAAATTAATGGCTGAATAAATGGAGAATGTTCTTAAAAATGCACTACCTTGTAGGATAGATATATATGCGATAAAGCAAGTGCAGTAAAATGTTAATACTAGAATCCAGATGGTGGGTGATGATTGTAAAATTCTTACAACTTAGCTGTATCTTTGAAAAGTTTTATTATTTTCATAACAAAGTGTTAGGAGAGGAATCATTTCCTAAACTTTGGTAGTTTTAACAATTCCCAAGGTTCTGGCAGGGGCTCATTTCATCCATAGAGATCCCACTGAAAGATGCTATTTTAGATCTCAAAAGATCTCCCTCATTCCTAACTCTGTTTTGCATGAGGTATAGTTGAACTAGTTCCTCAGTAGCCTCTAAGAGTCAAGGAAACCAAATTCTGCTGTAGAAAAGGGGTCTTTTCTTTAAATCATAAATTGCTTATATATTTTTATTTTTCCATTTCTAAATCATTTTTAGTTTTCAATTACAGTTTACATACATTACTGTATTAGTTTCAGTTGTACACTCCAGTGATTAGATATTATATAACTTACTAAGTGGTCATCCTGATAAATCTCGCACCCATCTTAAGCCTAATCTGTGGTGGCACAATAGATAAAATGGTGACCTGGAATGCTGATGTCGCCATTTCAAAACCCTAGACTTGCCCAGTCAAGACACATATGAGAGGCAACTACTATGAGTTGGTGCTTCCTGTTCCTCCCTCTATTTTCTCTCTCCCTTTCTCCTCTCTCTAAAATCAATAAATAAAATCTTTAAAAAAAGAATATTATTGACTATATTCTCTATTCTGTACTTTATATCCCCGTGACTGTTCTGTAACAATTTGTACTTCTTATTCCCTTCACCTTTTTCACCCATTTCCCAATACCCCTCCCATTTGGCAATCATCAAAATGTTCTCTGTATCTATGAGTCTGTTTCTGTTCTGCTTGTTTGTATATTTTGTTTATTAGATTCTTGATAGATAGACTTGCCATTCTATTGTTCAGATTTTTCATCTTTTTTCTACATTTTATTTACTGATTGATTTTTAGAGAGAAAGCAAGAGAGAGAGAATAGGAGACAGAGAGAAAGAAGTATCAATTTGTTGCTCCACCTATCCATGCATTCATTCACTGGTTGATCCTTGTATGTATGTGCCCTGCTGAGGTATCAAACCTGCAACCTTGGGATGATGTTCTAACCAACTGAGCTACAGGGCCAAGGCATCTTCTTCTTCTTCTTCTTAAAGAAGACCCTTTAACAATTCATATAATACTAGTTTGGTGGTGATGAACTGCTTTAGCTTTTTCTTGTCTAGGAAGCTCTTTGTCTGACCTTTGATTCTAAATGATAGCTTTGCTGGTTAGAGTAATCTTGGAGGTAGGTCCTTGCTTTTCATCACTTTGGATATTTCTTGCCCATCCCTTCTGGCCTGCTAAGTTTCTGTTGATAAATCAGCTGACAGTCTTATAGAAACTCGCTTGTAGGTTACTAACTGCTTTTCTCTTGATGCTTTTAAGATTCTCTCTTTGTGTTTAACCTTTTGTATTTTAATTATGATGTGTCTTGGAGTGGGCATCTCTAGGTTCATCTTGTTTGGGACTCTCTGGGTTTTCTGGATTTGTGAATGTTGGTACACTTGAAGTTGTCCTACAGTCTCCTTACACTATACTAATATTTTTTATTATTTTTTTCTTTTTGCTGATTTGTTGGGTGTTTTATGCTTTCTTATATTCCAAATCACTGATTTGATATTCTGCTTCATCTACTCTACTATAGATTTCCCTGTAAATTAGTCTTTATTTCAGTTAGTGCATCCTTCATTTCTGACTCATTCTTTTACATACTGCTGATATTCTCTAGTTCATTGAGCATCCTTATAACCAATGTTGTGAACTCTGCATCTAGAAGATCGCTTGTGTCCAGTTTGTTTAGTTCTTTTTCTGGAGTTCTGTTATTTTATTGGGGCATGTCTTTTCTCTCATCATTTTGGCAACCTTCCTGTGTTTGTTTCTGTGTATTAGGTGGAGATGCCACATCTCCTTGGCCTGGTAGAGAGTGGCCTACTGTAGTAAGTGTTTTTATTTTTAAAGATTTTATTTATTTATTTATTTATTTATTTTTACAGAAAAGAGATGAATGGGGGAGACAAAAGGGGGGATGGGCAGGAAGCATCAACTTGTGGTAGTTACTTCTTGTATGTGCCTTCACCAGAAAGTTTAGGGTTTCAAACCGGCAATCTCAGCATTCCAGGTAAACACTTTATCCACTGTACCACCATCTGGTTAGGCTGTAGCAGGTGTTCTTTAGGGTCCAGTGGCACAGCTCCCCTGGTCATTCAAGCTGGGCACTCGAGGTGTGCTTCCTGTGTAGGCTGAGTATATCCTCCTCTTGTAGTTAAAACTTCATTGCTGCTGGCACATCAGTGGGAGGTATTTTCCCCCAGACTGATCAACTGCAAGGACTAGCTACAATCACTGACCACTACCTTCAACCATAGTGGAGGATCAACTGTGCTATGACCCAACCCACAGAACAGGGCTATTTCAATGGGCTCTGGTGCCCACAGAATCTTCTCCTTAAGTGTATCACTTCTGGAGGTGGTTGGGTGGTGATACTTCAGCATGGTCTAAAGTTGTCCATTGGGTATGCTGCCTCTGGGACCTTCTGGAAGGTGCAGGTCATGGTCAGCCTCCACCTGTTTTCTTCCTGGGGCAAACCAGCATGAGCTACAAAGAAATCTGCAGATGGCTGCTACCTGTGCTGGACTTGGAGGTGCCCAGGAGAGGCCAAGCTGTGAAACAAGGCTGGTTGCTATGAGTGCCAGGCTGGGGCCACTTAGCAAGAGGTAGGGCATACTGATGTCAGATACTGCTTGTTTGAGAAATTTTTAAACTATATGAAGCATGGGACAAGACAGGCCATTTGTATGAAAAAAACTACTGGAAACAGTTTTGATAGGCCTACAAGTTGAAGGGGTGGGGCTTCAGGGAATCACCTGGCCAGGGTGAGCAGTGTGAGACTTGCTGATGGAGTTTCAGATATGGTACCTGCCAGTCAGCTCTGAGAGGGATGGGCTGCTCAAAGGAAGAATTGCCTCTTCCAATACTTCTGTCTGGGAGAAAGCTGCCCCCCAGCTCTTGTGCTTATGCCTGATAACTCACTTCCTCACTATAGTCTCTGGAGTCTTTCAAGCTGCTGTCCCAGTGCTGAAGCTCAGAGGAAGAGAGTCCGAGTAAGCCTGTGTGTGAGCCCTGGAAGAGGAACTGCCTGGGACTCCAGCAGCCCTCT
Source organism: Rhynchonycteris naso (assembly GCA_037038555.1). NCBI lineage: Eukaryota > Metazoa > Chordata > Mammalia > Chiroptera > Emballonuridae > Rhynchonycteris > Rhynchonycteris naso. Next base: position 239,343,702 of record CM072995.1, on the reverse strand, counting down.
GTCTTCCTTGGCCTCAATTCTACTGGTTTTCATAGTCAGAAGTTATGAGAACTTCTCTTCCTAGCCCTGAATCCTTGAGCTGGTGTGGGGGCCTGGTATGAGGCTGGGACGCCTCACTCCTCAGAGGGTACCTCTGCAACCAAGATATCTCTCTCAATTTTTATCTGCCACATGAGGGTATGCATGCCGGACCAGCCTGGTCAGCATCTCCAACCCTCCTACCAGTCTTGATGTGGTTTCTTGTTTTTAAAAGAATTTTTTTGGATGGATTTTATTTATTTCATTTTATTATTTTTATTAATTTTTATTTATTGATTTTAGAGAGAAAGAGAGGAAGGGAGAGAGAGGAACATTAAACCATCATTTCACTTATCCATGAACTCATTGGTTGATTCCAGTATATGCTCTGAATAGGGATCAAACCCACAACCTGGCATATCAAGGTGATGCCCTGTGGAGCTACCCAGTCAGAGCATGGCTTCTTTAATTCCCTAGTTGTAGAACTTTCATTCAACCAGATTTCAGGCAGTTCTGAATGATGGTTGTTCTGTAGTTTAGTTATAATTTTGATGTGGTTGTGGTTGGAAGCAAGTACCGCATTTACCTTTGCCACCATCTTGCCTGGGAGCCATAAGCACGGGGCGTGGGGGAAGAGAAAGGGGAGTTGTCCTCTTCTACCCTCTTGCAGACTAACCAGAACCTGCTCCTTCCCAGGCTACTGGGATTTCTCTCCCCAACCTCCGCTTAGTAAGAGGCATTTTCTTCTCCCTGATCAGATTTCCAGAAACTTGTCAGGCCACTCTCACATTATTTTCATGCAAGAGCCTCCTCTCTTTTGAAATCCATGTTATCTGCCTATTTTTATCTCTATAAATGAAAATTTATGATTAAACTCAACTGTTTCCCCCAAGTTTCCTAAGGTACACACTGGATTTTTCTAACACACATTATGACTGGCTCACAGACCACTTATTCTATGAAGCTTGCCTTCATCCAAAAGGTTAAAAAAAGTCATCAGTCCTACATTTGAGCTCTCTCAGCACTGTTCAAACCTCCACATAACACATTCCACCCCCACCCTTTTTTTTAGAGTATCTTCTCTGAAAGATTATGAACTTATAAATATTGAGTTTTCCATAATGAATGGCAGAGGCTGGCCAGAGCAAGCATTTAATAGTCAATAATTAGCTGCTGATAAAACGAACAGATAGTTTTGGGTATTTGAATATATTCAATATATGCTATTGGGAACCTAAAGAGAACACAAAACAAGTTGGACATACTGTTGGCACTCTAATTCTTGTTTTGTAAGAGAGAGTGATTCTCTTTTACATGATTCAACAGTGTTAGGGGAATAAAAATTCTAAGATTAGTCATACTTATAGGTTTAATAATATCCTAACAGTTTCCTCCTTTACTGAAAAGACTAACAGTATTGTCCTAACTGCTTACTTCAGGTTAATACAATAAAAGGCTATTTGGCCACGCAGATTAAATACCACGAGATGTTTCTCTAAATAATCTGAGTAACATCCCATTAATATCTATCCATTTTAAGAAATATTTTTAAGACAGAAATAAGTGAAGTTACAAATGATATTCTGGCAACTCTGAAAACAGCAATTCATCTTCAGCTGCAAAACTTCTGTATAATAATAATTATCCACTATAGAGAAGCTTCTGGAGAAATTGCTAAAGTGGCTGAAAATGAAATTCTAAACATAACTTCAACATATATTGTAGGTAAAATCTTTTGACAATGATAGAAGCTCTGTCTGTCCTCATGTTAAAATATTGAATGTTAAAGAGTGAATTTCAAATAGCATATAAATGTAGTTAAAACTGACATATACTTGGGCTTTGCCAAATCTGGGTTCAAATGCTGACTCTGCTACTTCTCAGTCTTGTAATTTGGGAAAGTCACTATCTCTCTCTGTGCCTCAGTTTCCTCATCAGAGCTGTTATCATGACTATATCATACATACACTCAAGTATTTATGTATACAAGATATCTAAGGTTGATAATAAATACAAAAAGCCTAAGATAATACCCGACATAAACTAATTTAATATGATAGTTATATCCTCTCTTCTACTTTAAACTTTCATCTTCCAAGTTGGATACAAAAACAGACTCTCAAACCTATGTGATTGATTGCTAGTAATTTACAATGGATAAAAGTTATTAAAAGTTATCTGTTGCAGTCCTATAGAAGGGAGGAATTTTTATGTAGATCATTTAGAGCCAGAGATTTTGCAAATTAATGTTGAGATTTTAAACTAATGTAGGATAAGGATATACTTCTTTGAAAGAGTAAGTTACACAAGAAGTATACTGTGGTGAGATTCTGATATAAATACCAGACCATTTGTAAAGACGCAAGATTTCTGCATCCCGTCATGTAAGATGATTGGTTTTGCTAAAATAAAATTCTTTTGGAAACATTAAAAAAAATAAGACTTAAAATAAATCCTTCAAACTGGATAAAGCTGGCCAAAAGGACTAGGTCTCTTTTTATGACAGGTTCATGTGATTATCATTTTCATTTGAAAAACATTAATGAATATATTTAAGATAATTATTTATTTCTGTTTACTTTTTTTTTTAAGTGGAGCCCTTGAGCCAGAATTCCTACATAAGGCCTGACCAAGCAGTGGCACAGTGGATAGAGCATTGGACTGGGATGTGGAAGACCCAGGTTTGAGACCACGAGCTTCCCAGCTTGAGCATGGGCCCATCTGGCTTTAGCAAAAGCTCATCAGCTTGGACCCAAGGTCACTGGCTCCAGCAAAGGGTGGCTCAGTCTGCTGAAGACCCGCAGTCAAGGCACATGTGAGAAAGCAATCAATGAACAACTAAGGTGTCGCAACGGCAACAAAAAACTAATGATTGATGCTTCTCATCTCTCTTCGTTCCTGTCTGTCCCTATCTATCCCTCTCTCTGACTCTCTCTCTGTCCCTGTAAAAAAATTAAAAATAAAAAAAAGAATTCCTATATAAGTAAAATTCATAAACTCAGATGTTCGTGTGTACATATTTGATCACGCCACTATTCCCATGTGAGAAGGCAGCCTAACCTTCCTGACTATACCATATCTGTCTCTATATACCCCGTAGTTCCTGTTGCAGTGCCTTGCAGATAGTAGCATTCAGGAAATTTCACATGAATACCTAACTGAGTAAATAAAGTGCATTTACTTAAAGACAAAAGAAAATTTAGGAGTTGGGTGGTCATCTATTGCTAATAAAAAGATGTCCTGATATATAGCAGAGGGAAATTTTAGTCTAAAGACCTTTGTCCTCCTACATAAACTGCTATATAATTATCATTTTCTACTTTTCTACATTAAAAAAATTAGCATTTGAAACATAAGTAGTTTTAAACATATGCTTTCATTATATGTATAACAAGCATGAATTTTAATCTTCACAATGGCAGACATCTATAGTTATGCCCCAAAAAGAAAGAAAAGTTTTCACTCTGGAGTGTGGTTCATTAGAAATCATCTCTATATTTCCAGCACAAGTCAAACATAGAGTAGTAGTTTGGAGTTGACCTTAAAGATTATCCACAGCAATCTCTCACTGTACAGATTAGTAAATTTAGCTCCAGAAAAGTTAAGTGACAACAAGGTCATACAGGTAGTACAAGAAGAATCAGGAAAGAATTTAGGTTTCCTCATTACATATCCAGTACATATCTCATTACATATGCAACTTTCATACAGACAGTGGTTTTATGGGGCTCTTCAAATCCTGGGGGCCAGTGGAGGTGAGTCCCGAGGAGACCACAGGCCTCTACTCCTTGGAAAACTCACCTTCAGTACTGGAACTGGGGGTAGTGTCACATTTGCTTTCACACTGCTGCATCGATGGAGGCCGGACGGTCTCTGGACAGTCACTAGATGCCTGTCCAGTGTAGGAGAGACATTGTACAGTCCGCATTTGCTGTCCAAAGCCACACTGAGCAGAACACTAAACCAAAAGACAGAAACAAAATACAGATCTCAACAATTTCAAGAAGGAGAAAATGATACGTCATTTTCAAATATCACATGTATTACCATAAGGCCATACATAGTTAATCTTGAGGAGGTGTATGAGTAGGTCATTCTACCGTAGAATTGTTTGGAGACTCAAGGATCATGTCATTACCCTAAAATTTGGAAGCAATAAAGTTCCCAGAAGACCTGGGATACATGAAGATTTCTTGGATTAGTATTCTAACAGTTCCAAGCAGTGCTGGTAAACTCTGATAGGAGGATAATAAAGAAATCTTCAGCCTGACCAGGCGGTGGTGCAGTGGATAGAGTGTCGGACTGGGATGTGGAAGACCCAGGTTCGAGACCCCGAGATCGCCAGCTTACCACGAGCCCATCTGGCTTGAGCAAAAGCTCGCCAGCTTGGACCCAAGGTCGCTGGCTCCAGCAAGGGGTTGCTTGGTCTGCTGAAGGCCCACGGTCAAGGCACATGTGAGAAAGCAATCAATGAACAACTATGGTGTCGCAACGGCAACAAAAAAACCTAATAATTGATGCTTTTCACCTCTCCCCGTTCCTGTCTGTCTGTCCCTATCTATCCCTCCCTCTGACTCTCTCTCTGTCCCTGTAAAAAAAAAAGAAAAGAAAAGAAAAGAAAAAGGAAATCTTCATGATGAAGTAGAAAGTAGAATAATTAGATATTTCAGGGCTAGGGCATCACTATTGCTCACTGTTTGTTGTAGGCTGTGGGCAAACAACCTGATGGTCTACTGGTGCACTGAATCTGATCAAACCATCAGTTCAGTGCCACAGCAGTGCCTGCGATGGGGCCTGGTGATATGGCTAGTTTCAAAACAAAAAGAGTTTAAATAAGTACCACAAGTTTTCTAAGGTACTATCAGCCACACGAACCTGAGAAATGATCTGATGTTAGCCAATTAGCATGTGTCCCTCCCCTTTTCCATCTGTTCAGTAATTTAGTTATTTCAGAATTGAAGTTATCTCTGTGGCTTAGTTTCAGCTGGGACTGATCAGCTGTCTAGGCTGATGGGTCTATTCTTTGGGCCTGCCACCAGAATACCAGAAAGCCTGTGAGATTTGAGATCAAAAGGATGAGGAGCTAACCGGTGCCAAAAGGCCATGGTGATGTTTACAAGGTAAACAAACCGAGGCTCTGTTGGCTTTGTTTGCAAAAGCTCTCAAAGCACACACAGGATTTGCAAGGATATTCATAGACACTTTTACTTTTCTAAATACAGAATGACAAATAAATGCACTATAAAAATGTACTAAAGCATCTTTGCTTTTTCACTGGTTAATTTTAATTTCAGGAAACTGGCCCAAAAATATAGATGAGAAGAAAAGGATTTGATGACATTTAAAAGAATAATCTCAGATCCATAAATTGTAAATTTGGTAAAATGACTAACATGCAAAAACTTTCAATGAGCCTTTATATAACAGTGCATTGCAGTGAAGAATATACAAAGAAGAAAATTCCGACCTGGTTTAAATAAAAATTATGACAGCATGTTTGTACTGATACTTTAATAGCATAATATCAATTATGTATTATGACACTGTTGTTCATGTATATTCCACTTAAGCACTTTGTAAATTAAACTAAATACTGTGATAGAAAACCAGCTTATGCTACACAAATGCAGGTGTTAATTATTTTAGGATCATACTTTTTTTGTCTCCTCACAGGGCTGAGCAAATATGTTTATCTGCTTTAAAGGAGACTGAAAATTTTTGCCTGCCCCCAAATGTGACAAAAGTGGTCTATAATTACTGCTGTAATATTGAATTAGGAGCAGAATTTTGGTAACTACTTCGATGAAATTCCATTTTTAATAAATAATGGCAGGCCCAGAGCACAAACAAAATTGAACCAGTGTAGTTCTATTCCATTATGATTTATTTTGGTTTCAGATATTAATAAATGACTACCTATAAGGTTAATTATAAAAACCACAGGAAAAGGACATTTTGATGGTCTAGAAATTTACTTTCTGGAGCAGTACTTTTTAATGTAGCCTAATAGATTTTTTTTTTTACAATCAAAAAATATATACTTCACTTTCCTTATACCCAAATATACCAATTTACCTTTAAAGGATTTAAGGTGCCTTCAGCAAGATAACCCAATTTAAAAGTGAGACCAAAGAGCCTGACCTGTGGTGGCGCAGTAGATAAAGCGTTGACCTGGAAACACTGAGGTCGCCAGTTTAAAACCCTGCACTGGTCTGGTCAAGGCACATATGGGAGTTGATGCTTCTAGCTCCTCCTCCCTTTCTCTCTCTCTCTCTCTCTCTCTCTCACTCTGTTTCTCCTCTCTAAAATAAATAAATAAAAAGAAATTAAAAAAAAATTTTTTTTAAGTGAGTCCAAAGTAAAAAAGAATTGGAACATAAGCTGGAAATCAGTGTAATGTAAAAATACCTATCAAAAGTGCAATAGACTTGCTTCCCAAATCATAGTTTCCATCAGAAAAATTTATTGAAGAACAAGGATTAGTGATATTTCAAAGACTGCCAATCAAAACCCCACATCTTTTCAGGTTAAGAGGAGTTATTTTTTATTTATTTTTATTTTTTTTAAATTTATTTATTTACTATTTATTCATTTTTTTTAGAGAGGAGAGAGAGAATGAGAAAGGGGAGAGGAGCAGGAAGCATCAACTCCCATATGCGCCTTGACCAGACAAGTCCTGGGTCTTGAACCGGCGACCTCAGTGTTCCCAGGTCGATGCTTTATCCACTGCGCCACCACTGGTCAGGCAAGAGGAGTTATTTTGCAAGTAGGTAAATTAAGACAATGGTGTTAACTGGGACTAGAATTCAAAGTTTTGGTAGATTGTTCGAATCTCTGGCCACCTGGATTATCTTGCTTTTAATTATAAGTGAAAATGTCTGATCCAAGGGGTAGGTAGAAGTAAGAAATGCATAGGTGTGAAGAAACATAGCTAAGTGTGTTTATGGGTGGCTGCTGCTATTCATGCATTGTTTCACACGCAGGTCTCACACCTAGATTTCTATGTGTTGTTGCTCATCTCCTGAGCCTTCACAATGAGCCAGTCAAGAACCTAAGCGTCTCGTGGTTCTGCTTCAGGGAGCCCGCAGTGCCACTGCCTCACCTGGCCCCAGTCTCCTGTCACCCAGCGAGGAGGAGGGCAGCGGCCCAAACTGCAGCGGACACGGATAGGAGGTTTGCTCTCCTCTGGACACTGTGCAGCTGGGAAGGTTTTAGAAAGGTCACTGCTCTTGCACAGAACAATCCGATGCTTGAATCCTGAACCACATTTGGGAGTGCACTGGAAAGAAAACAAATACTAATGAATTATGAGTTGAAAGATGGAGGAAAAGATGAAGAAAGTGTTTCTAAAGTAAGTATGTTAAGGCATACAGCATGTATATTCACTCAATTCTAGGCAAAGTCATTCATATATAAAAATCCCTAAAGTTTTTTAAGCAGAAGTACTTTGACCTTCTCTCCTAAGACCTTTAAGATCTAAACTCAAAATGTGGTGTGTTTTTTTTTGGCTCACTATTTTCTTCTTTTATTGCAGGTAGGTTTATCCCTCGATCCCTTCTTACTCTTGGCCACATTCAGCTGTGATAAGATTCTGCTAATTTTTGGAATGTGTAATCATTGGTTCCCTACTTGCTGGGTGTAGTCTTCAGAAGAAAATTCTTATGTTATTAGTAGACCATGAGAACTTATCCTTGTGAAACAAGCTAAGGCTTGATTTACATGAGCAGTCTTACAGTGTAGGAGCTAAAACTATGTGGTCGCAAGTGATGGTTGATGGCACAGAATACCTCTAGATTTTTCCCTATCAGTCTAACATAATTAATTTTACTATTTTTTAGTTGGATCAGTCAATCTGTTCATACTAAGAAAAAAATGCTTCTTCCTATGTCACCTACTTAACATAGTGCCTGTCATCTGAACCCTTCCTTAAATCTGTACTTTCAGTCAAGTGAGAGCCTTACCTACAACATTTTGAAGCCCTGTTTCTATATCTTGTATTTAAAAAGCATTTTTTACATTGCCTATATACACTGAGGGAAAAGGGGCATAAAATGAATAAGTCTTTAAACCTCTAGAGGCTTATAGTTTCATGTAAGAGATAGACATGTGATCACAAGGTTACGTACCATAAAAGAGGATGAAGAATATATAAATCCTGTGCATCTAATCACCATCTGCCGGTTTGACAGTTATGTATTTACAGTACATGTCTTCTCATAATTACCAGATTATAAATTCATTAAAATTATTTCATTTCTGTTTTATTTTTGTGTACCGACCCCCGGGCCCTCGGGATCCAGCTTTGGGTATGCTGGCCTTTATCTGGGAAGATGGCAGTTTGGATTTACCATCAGGTAAAGTAAGATGTACTAGTTGTGGGATGAGGATGTCTTAGTGAACACTACACACCCCTGGGTGGCTTTGTCTTGGACAGTCCTTGAGCATGTTATATGCCATAGAAAGAAAGAAAAATTGGAACATTTTTTTCAGGTGAAAATCAGGGATCCCATAAATATTCTTCACCATAATGAATGTGATAGCAGTACATTTTCTTCAATTTAGAAAATGTGTCAGTAGGATGCATTTTAAAATTGATTTTAGAGAGCAAGAGGAAGAAAGAGAGAGAGATTTGTTTTTCTATTTATTTATACATTCATTGATTGATTCTTGTATGTGCCCTGACAGAAGATTGAACCCACAACCTTGACATATCAGGATGATGCTCTAACTTACAAAGTTACCCAGCCAGGGCTGAAAAGCATTGTGAAGGAGAATAACATTCAGTTCATCCCAGAAGAAGCTTTAGTTCGGGACATGGGGATCAAGAGAGAAATTCCAGTCCCCTGCTATTTCTTTTCACAGTCAAATCAACATCTTTATTTCCAGCTGCTGCCTCACTCTACCCATATAATTGATCATTAGATTCTATTAATTTGACTCCTAAATCTCTCTCACATCTGTTGATTTCTCCCTGTCTCCACTTCCACTAGCCTTACTACAGACAACATCACTGACTACGTGTACTACTGCAATGGCTTTCTAACAGGTCTCCTGCTTCTTGCTCCTTGTGTCTCACTCCAACCCACTCCCTAAAGCACACATCCAATTACATTCTCTTCTGATTAAAAAAAAAAATCCTTCAATAGCTCTTTATTGTCTTCAAGATAAAAACTCAACTCTTTAAATATGCTTACTACATCCTTGTGGGACCTTTCTGCTTGCTTCTTCAGAGTCATCTCTTCATGCTAAATGCTAGCCCAGTCCCAAGCACAGAGCTAATGCTGTTGCAGCTATGACTGCTGCAACTCGTAATAATGATAACCATCACAGCAGCTAAGAGTGAAGAGACACTGCACATACCAAATGTCAAGTGCTATAATTTCTATGGTGCTCACACAAAAAAACTGTGAGAAGGCAATTATTCTTCTGTTTTTAAAAGGAAAAAACAGACTTCCTTTTTGATGTCAAAAAACAAAGTCTTTTTTAGATCATTTTAACATATCAAATAAAATTAAAAAAACAATCTTAAAATAAATAATTGATAGAAACTCATGCAACTGTTACATGGCAGACCTAATGCTCATTCCTGCTGAGTGTTTCCTAGATGGCAGGCTACACCATGTGCTTTACACATCTTCTCAGTTCATCTTCACAGCGACCCTCTCACTTTCTAGTTCAAAAAACCAAGACATGCAATCATATCTTGCCATTATGCATTTTGTAGAATGTATAGAGCCCTTATTAGAGTCTCTTGAGCTTGTCCCATTTGTGTTTAGTCCTCTTGACTTCACACCAAGGACTCTCCATTACCCACCAATATTAGAAAGCAAAACCTTAGCCTGACCAGGCGGTGGTGCAGTGCATGGAGTGTCGGACTGTGATGCGGAGGACCCAGGGTTCGAGACCCCAAGGTTGCCACCTTGAGCGCGGGCTCATCTGGCTTGAGCAAAGCTCACCAGCTTGGACTCAAGGTCGCTGGCTCGAGCAAGGGGTTACTTGGTCTGCTGAAGGCCCGTGGTCAAGGCACATATGAGAACACAACTAAGGTGTCGCAACAAAAAACTGATGATTGATGATTCTCATCTCTCTCTGTTCCTGTCTGTCTGTCCCTATCTATCCCTCTCTCTGTCCCTGTAAAAAAAAAAAAAGGGAAAACAAAGCCCTAGAAGATTTCTATCACTATCTTAATGCTTGATATTATTATTGATAATAATAACTCTACTTGCTTTTATTCCATGAGAGCTTTTCACAGTTTACAAAATACTTTCAAATACATTCTTTTGACACAAGTTTTTGAGAATTGTTACGAATGAGGAAAGCTTGGGCAACTTAATCAAGGTTAAGATAGCAAGTGGTAGGGCTGGAACTAAACCCTAAGCTTCTGACCCACACTTTAGCTCTTAGCATTGGCAGAAACAAAGTCATGAGAATCATAATAATTATTAGTTATATGAAATAAGTGAAAGTAAAGTACAAGAGGACAGGGGTAGTGTAGATGTTAGTGATACAGGCAGAAACATACCAGTTGTATAGGGAATTCAGTTTTAGTATTGAGAGGCCATGGTTAGTTTCATATATTGGGAACATTTATTGAAAAATGTATTTGTGTCACACCTCTTCTCCTTCACTTTAAGAAAGCATACACATATATAGTGAAGCCTGGGAAATATGTCTCTTGCTTATTCTAATATCTTTTTTCAGTAGTGAGAGCTTCTGCTATACATCGAAGACTGTGGCAGTCTTTCCTAACAGCCTATGCCCACGTCCTGCTCACAGTTAAGGGAGGCAGACAATGCAAGGACGAACAGTTCATTCATTTGTGTCTGATAAGTCCCCAGAAAACCAAAGACAAAACAAATCAAGTAAGATTGATAATAATAGAATAAAAAGAGAAAGTAACAACTCTAGTGTTTATTGTGTCAGGCAGTTTTCTAAGTCCTTGGCATGTTATAATCTACATAATCATTACAGAAACTTCATGAAGTACCATTTTCACACCCATTTTGCAGGCGGGAAACGGAAGCACTGAGAGGTACAGATAAATCCAGGCAGCAGGTTCCAACTAGCATAAAACTCTGGAGCCTTCTTTGTAGTTCTATGCAAAGCTGAACATACAATGAAAACTTCTTCTATCAAGGCAAGAAACAATTTTAGAGTCCTATAGTCACAACTCCTCTAAAGAAGCCAAGAATATTCTACTTTATAGAAGTAGAGAGATAATGAACTAGATTCTCAAAAATAGCAAATGACTAAAAACTACATTTCTTCCACATTCTGACTCAATGAATACTAACTAGCCCTTGAGCCCTGCCAATATTACATGTCGATAGCCAGAATCTCATCTCTGGTCTACACAAATATTGTACTTCTTCAGAGTTATTATAAAGTTAAATGTTTAAAAATGACTTGTGAAACAGTAGTAAAGGCACAGGGCCATCAGCTAGACCAGCTCATTCTTAGTAGACCTCTCTCCTGCAAATACTTCTGACCTTATGTCAGAGATGTTCGAGCAGAAATGCCCCTCAGCTTGTTTTCTATTTTTCCTTTGTTCTGCTTTATTTAGCTTACATTCCATCTTTGCCCCTCTTTAGCCTTCTGATGAATGTTTATCCATCTGACAGCCTCAGTTTTATTTAGATATCAAAAAAAAAAAATTCTAGAAAAGAAAGATGTAGCCATGATTATGTATATGATGAATAGGCCTTACCTTCAGTATGAATGCTTCAGAGCATTCTTCAGAGTCCTGGTCTGTACCCATGTGAAGGGTATATTTCTACATAGTTTTTGAGTATGCAGTCAAATTCATTAGTAATAATCAGAAATTACTTACTTCAGAAATAAAAATTCTTTTTCTATTAAAGTATAGTAATAAATATCAAATCCAGTCCTTTCATTCTTATCATTATATCATCAGGCAGCTGGTGGAAGATATTTTAGTAGACAAACCTTCTTTAGTAAAATTATTTCTCATTTTTATTTCTCCTTATTGCAGGGAAACATCAATTTTCCTTTTTTATTTATAAATGAGAAGTTCACACAATTGTTTCAAATCTGACCAGATCATTTGCTTTTTCTTTTCATCTTAGTGGGATATAAGAAGTGATTTTTGTGAAAAATGAATTTATGTTTTTGTTTAATGTTCTATGATTAAGAAGCAGAAACATATTTTTCAGGGAAAACAACATATTTGAAACCACACCAAGAAAAACAATTTTGGCTTTCATGTGTAAAGAACAGAAGTGTTAATATTTTGGGGTTAGACTGAGCTCTCTCTGAAGAGGTGGGATTCATTTACCCAGCAGAACCTGGGAGTAAACAGGGTGAAATCACTATTGTCTACAAAACAAAGCACAGTCCTTTAAGGGTAAATCTCCCCTATCCTCCTTTAGTAATGTTACCTAAAATAAATCTTATAAAGTCAACTGATTATGATGCCCGTTGTCACTTGTCCAGGAGTGACTACAAGAAACAGACCATTTTCAATGCAGACTCTGTGGGAGTCGAAGGAAACGATCCTGATACATCAAAAAGAAGGGTTAGGATTACTGGAGGCCATCCACAGAATGTAGCAATGCTTGCAAGAGTTAAGTGCCAAGAGAGGGCAGAAACAGAAAACTATTTGTCCACCCTAGTATGGGTGATCCCAAGAGTGAAGCTAGATGACAAGAAAAGGGAAAGCCATGGCTTCATTAGTTTCATAAAAGGCTGCTGAAGAGCCATTTTCCACCAAAGTAACTTGGTGTTTTTGTTATTTGTTGGGGTTTTTTTTTTGCCATAAGCGCCAGGTGGGTTTCACTGATGAGGAAAACGAAATAGGGTTCCTGGCCTTGCAACAATGGAAATTTTATGTTAGAGCAGCCCACAATGAAAAGAAAAAGGTCAAAGGTACATTCCTCTTGCTGCAACATGTTTTCACCAGTTGAACCTCACCCCTGTGATTAGCAGAGCTCAGACAGCTGATGGTTGGAAGTGGAGAGAGGTCAGAAAGTGGAGACCAGTTTTTATGGGCGTGTCAAAAGAACACTGGGCAAAATATTTGCAAAGGTTAACCGGAGGAGATTGAACAGAGCCTGCTCATCCATCTGTGGGGCCTCCTTTTTTCATTAGTGGGAGGTGTTTCGTTCCTCTGGGGAGAGCAGGCTCCTTGTTCTCATTCTGTTCTCCAGACTTACTCAGACATTTATCTCACTGAATGCTTTTTACTTTCACTTATTTTTAACCCATCTAGGGAAGAGGTGGGGTTCCTGGTAAACGTAAGGAAGTGGAAGTGAGAGAGAGTGCACCCCTCATGTGGAAAATAAAGACAAGAGACTGCATGGGGCAAAAAGTATCTTTTCTCCTGAATAGAAGATGAAGGTGATGGTAATGATGGTGTCCAACTAGAAGAATTTCTGAGAGGGTAATGGCAGCACTTCTTGCCCAGTGCTTATCTGAAAATTCTTTTTCTGATCATCTATGGAAAGACAACAGCAGCTACCAAGCCTTTGTCTGAGGTGATTGCCCCTAAACATGTATACTCGCCGCCCTCAGCAAAACTTCTTTCCCCTAAGCTTTGACTTGGCTATCTTAAAGAAGATAGCAGAAATGTGATTAAAAGCCCCCCTGGCTTACACATGTTTCTTCAGGCAGCTCCCAGGAGTACCTAAAAGCCTCTTAGGGCCACTTGAGCAAGTCACTTCCAAGACTGAATAGATAAGAATCAGAATTCTAAAAATAGGGTAACTACCATTAATATGAGGTTGAATTAAGAAGAAAGCCTTAATTTGGAATGAAAATATACGGTAATATGCATAAGTATTTCTCAAGGTGACATTTGGTTGTTTTATGTTAAAATAAAAATATAAGACACAAAACAATGTGGGCCAAGAGGCCAATGTGAAATGAGTCTGCATATGAGAAGGTTCTGGCCTGTTGATGCTTGGGAGCAATTTTTTCTAGTTTCTGCTTACAAACTCGTCTATCCTCTCCACTTTCTGTAGAAAAATGACGTAGTATAGGGCTTGGTATTCCAGCCTTCGTGTTCCCTATCATTACTTTATTCAATCTTATCATTCATTATTCTTTCAAACAAACCCTTTTCTCCAACCTTACACAGTCTTTGTGTTTCTGTTAGTTATTTCTCTTCTCAGCAATACCTTCTCCAGCTTCCCTGGTCTCTTCACTGCCTCAAATGCTACATGCCCTCCCCATTCCGCTCAATTCCTGTCAACTAAAAAGCCTTCTGATCCTGCCCCAGGTCGTTCTGACAGTCTCTGGTCTGTATCTCCATGTCACTTATACATTTATATCCCACAATCCACCATTTTATTAAACACTGTCTTATTCTCTAATTGTTAAATGGGCATTTCTTCTTTTCCCAGCATTATAAATTAATTTGTATCTCCCTAGTAGCTACACCAGTGTGTTTAGTAAGACTCAATTATACCTACTGACTTGACCTGACCCCTAAAACTAACTGTTGCAGGCAATCATCAGATCTCCCATTAATAGTCTCTAAAAACAAACTTGTCAATATTAATCAAGGACTACTAATGGACTTCTACATGGGTCCTGGGTACTGAGTTGAAGTACTAACATGTATATAACTCTGTAGAATGTCTATTCTTTATCAATAGATGTTATCTTTCAAATGAATTTAGGAGTTAATCCATCCACTGTTAGGGAACAGAAAAATTCATACTGTTTTTCATAACCACTAAGTGAATAATACCAAGAATATCTCTACATTTGATTGAAACACAAATAAAAGTTAGGTGGGCAGAATATAGTTATTGAAGCTGGACTGTGGCCAGAAAACTTGGAAGAACACTCCCAAATCCTGCCAAAGATTCCATGGATAACCACAACTGGTCAAAATCTCTATTTCCATGGTCCATCTTAAACATAGTCCCTCTTTGAGCCCCATGAATCTAGCAAAATAAGGCTACTCAAGCAGTAAGATTCACAAGGATTTGGGGGGGGGGAGTTATATCTAGAATTTTCTAAAGAACAATATTTAATTTGTTTTTTGTTTACTTTTTGACAGACTAAGGAGATCTACAGGAAACACTTAAAGCAAGTACCTCAATGTTTCCAGTAGGAAATGCCTGTTTTTCCAACTAGAAGAATGACCTTTAGCAATATGACCAGGTACTAGTACTTCTTACTATTAACCAAGGACTCAGCTCTTCTTTGGAAACTATGGAGAGTGGTATAGTGTGTCTATGTGTATGTCTCACGAAGAATGAGCAGTTAAGAATTAACTCTACTTCTTACTTCATTTTCCATGAGACCGTTTTTCTAAGGCCTCTGGATAGCAGGCTCTTTTATATACAAAGATGCCAGAAAAGCATTATTTTACTCAGGTTCCTCCCTGATCCCTTAAATGGATGTATTGTTAAAATCTAAATTTGACTTTTTGGTATGTTACAACCACAGTTCCATTTTTCTTCTGATTTAATAGAAGCAATTAAAATATATAAAGATATATTATAAGTAATAGTAAATTGACAAAGAGTCATATCTGAATTATGTAGTTAATCTGGAATGTTACTTAGGGGGAAAAAAGATACAACACGTCACTAATTTGGAGCCTATGAGGCTGTTTAAAGATAGCAAAGAAGAAAAAACACTTACATGAGTACAACCTATAATATTCTTTCACATTCATGTTAGGCTGTGAATCAGACTAGTTTCTCATTGGTATCCCTGACCCAAGCAGCAATAAAATATAACAGAGCCAAATTTACTGTTTTTGCTGTCCATACTTATCGAGGTCTAAGATGCTCACATACTCAGGTGTCCTTAATATTAAATGCTTTGGTATTAATAGTTAGGATATCTCAAAACATCCAGCTTCAGATTTCCTTACTTCTGACCAGTCCAAAGTCACCCACTGAGGTGGACATGACTGGTTGTTGCAGGACTCTTTTTCAATAGGTCGGTGAGTTAAACAACCACTGTAGTCCAGTGTCTCCTCCTCCGAAGGTCCGATCTTCCTGATGCAGAGCACTGCCCTGGTCCGCGTTCCTCCGTCACAGGTCTTGCTGCACTCCAACCAATCTCCAATGAACCACCTGAGGCAAGAAGGAGAAGAAACATAGAAAACATTTCCTCAGTGTGGCCAGAGATTTCCAGCTGAGTGAAGGCACTTTTATCAGTGGACTCCCTCTTCCTAGAAGAGCTGACATCTCAGTGTTGTTGATGTGAGAAATGACACACGGAAGAGCTGCTAAGGAGAGGTAACTCACTGTCAGTGGCCTCCTGAAGAGTAGGGCATAGGCCTTGGAGTAGGCACCACTGTGTTCAAGTAAGTAATGTACTATGTGTATTTTTAATCTCTTTGATTTTTCTCCTTTTTTAAAATTAATTTCTAAAATTAGGGTAACGATACAATCATGAGACTGTTGAGAGGATTAAGTAAGGTAATATATGAAGCTGCTATCTATGTTTATGCTGATAGATGTTTAACTATTGGCTCTTCATGGAAGGGAGAGAGTCCTGATTAGTTGCATTTGCCACTTTTGGTGGTATTAATATCTCACTATGGCCATTTCAAGCTACCACCTGACACTGTGAATATGAAAAGAGAGGATATGCTACTAATAGGGCCTCAGGAGCCAGTACAAGCTGGCTTCAGCACACACCACTGAGAGCTTCTAACAGAGTGTTTGACATACAACAGCAGCTATTTTTATTATTACATTGAGATGGCTTCTCTCATAATTAAGGATTTTATGCTAAAACTTAGATACTTGTTCTGACTCTTGGAAATAAATGGCAGGCTTTGTAGAAGACAGAAGATCTTTACTGTCCATCCAGGGGTAGAGAAGGCCAGGTAATAAATCTTGAAGACATGACAGCCTCAAACACCAGCAGCAAGAGCGGAGCCTGAGCCGCTCTTGAAAACATGGAGGTCTCTTGCTTGGACCTCCTTACTCCTAAAAATAGCACCTACACAGCTAACGTGAGGAGAAACTGAAATGTCTTAACAAAACAAACATCTCACATTTATAGGTTTACCATTCCCTTTCCCTCAAGTCATCAGTGAACGTTCATATATATAATTTTGGGATGTGTGTGTATGTGTAATACTTCTGCAGGACACACTCTTTGAGGTATAGTAATTGGTCCAAGGGGTGTGAATCATGATCCAACCCAGATCAATGACAATTTGGCTTTACAATTTTTATTTCTCAGCTAGAGCAAAAGGGACCCTTTCTTTTCAGGAAAGAGCTGCTAGTTGCCTTGTCCCATGAGGAGTGAAAACAAGCAGAGGAGCAAAGGTGTTTGAATCCTTGATTCTAGCCATTCTTCGAGTGAGGTACACTCTTACAGCTCCCTCAGCCTTGTTATATAAACGAAGAAACCCTCTTATGTGCTAAAGCCAGCTGAAACTAAAGTTGTATTATTTCCAACCAGAGTCCTGGCTGACATATTGTTGCATTTACTTTAATAAACATATGCTGAATGCCTACTGTGTTCAAGGCATTGTGCTTTGTTTTGTAGAAGTAGAAAGAAAATTGCAGTGTTAGGAAAACTGCTCTACAAAGTCATGAAAATAGCAATGGTGGGTCTAGGACTTGATCCCCCTGTCCATTGCTGTTTCCCCTGAATCTCATTTTTAACACTGCTAAATAGTAGAATCCTGGTCACAAGACATTTTCTTCAATCCATGTCCTTACATCATGTAACTGTCATCAATGGATATACTTCTGAGTGGGTGACTGTCCAGAGAAAAGAGAGTCTGAAAGCCTGACAACAAACTTACTATGTCAGTGAGCTTAGCTCGTTGTGTCAGTTGTGTAGATAGAACATAGTACCTTAATGAAGTCAGAGTATTTGTAGCCTAAATTTGAGCCTATATTCAGCTTAACAAGCCACAGTGGCTTCTGCTTATTATTATCTGTGTTATTTTTATTTATAGCAGGAAACCAGCATTTGGAAGTATGATAATTAACCAGCTTCTCAACATAAAATACATCTTGTCAAAACTCTAAAACTTTTCAAACTAAAATTGATTTTAAAAATAATGATTTAACCCTGAATTTTAAAAATCTGCCATTAACGTTTACTTTAAGTCATTTACCAGAGAAGATTTAAAGTGTTTTTAATCTTTCTGTTTTGTTTTCCACAGATGAACATGATCCCAAATTGTTAGTACCATTTTTGGTAAAGAGGAAAATGTGTACTGAGAATAATAACTTGCATGCCAGCCATAGTGAAACTTTGATTCAATTCGCAACAGTGATTTCATCACCAAGATTAGGGGATAAAACAGAAATGTGTATAACTCAGCCACAAAATGTTCAGTCATACCACCTCCAGCCATGATCTCATTAGGTCTCATAATATAAGAAGGATGGAGGCCCTCAAATTAAACACAGGTGCCCAGAGAAAGGGCAGTGATTCAGGAAGTGTTGCTGTTCTTTGCTGCGCGAGGTCAGAGCCACCTCCGCCTTTTTATTCTCTGTCCTCTCTTTTATTGCCAACCATCTCTTAGCTGAGCTGTGTCACTCTAGCATTTAACTTGGAATGTATGCAAGTAAAAGTATTCACCATCCTCCCAATTTTTCTTCTGACTAACTCTGATCTCAGGCTTCATAGTCAGTTACTGTTGCATCGTTCTTGCTCAGCAAATCATCCTTTCCCTTACTCTCTAAAGGATTAAATCACACTCGAGTTATTTAACTTGCTTTGCAGTTTTACCACTGCATCTCCACTCCCCCGTCCAGTTTAAGACAGACTGCTTTCTTCACCTTCACTTTCCATGTCTCTGACCCCCTGAGGACATTCTCCTGATTTCTTGCTTTTCCTCCTCCAGATTCAGTGGTAAAAGACTAAACAAAAAAGTTCTCTTTGGGACTATCACTTGCTGAATTGTTACAGTCTGAACAATCCCGGGGCTGTTTCTCTCTAAGCTGAAGACCCAGTGGTCAAAGTGTCTTCATCTTCACATGTGCTCTCAGTGCCATTAGACACTAACAATCAGTGAGATTCACATTGGAGTGTTTGGAACAAGAGTGGGTTGGTGCAGCCTGTGTAATTTGATCTGCAGTATCTGTACATTAATAGGACAGATAGTAATATTAATGGGATGAGGGAGTAAGAGAGATACTATAAAAAAAAAACCAATAATAACACTTTGGCTACCTAGGTTAACCAGAATGTTTTTGAAGAAAGAACTCATCATAAAATCAAAATATTATTTTTACTTTTTTTAACTTAAAAGGAAATGTCAGAGCACATGAACAGAAACTGATGTTAGATATCTGGATTGAGAGAGAGACAGAGATTGAGAGGTTGAGATGGATATTGAGGTTTCCAACCTTTATACCAGTCAAAGGTCTTGTTATCCACCCTTTTTATAAATACCACATAGCACAATAAAAAAAAGAAATCTTCAGACTTTGACAATAACATCTTTTTACTCAAGGAGAGATTCAAATATGTAACCTATTAACTACTTACTAACATACTAAAACTTTCCTAAGTTTTAAAATATGTTTTTAGAACAATTTTCAAAACAAAATGTTGGTAAAAAAGAAAAGAAAATTCGCTCTTTTCTCAGCTAATTGGAAAGTGAAACCAATACTAAATAGAAGCCTCATTGTCCTAAACATTTCATAGTCGAGATTTGTTTTAATTAAAAAAAATCAATGTAATAAACATTTCTGAAATTCTGGCAATTAAGAATGTGTTGATAAAACAAAATTAGAAGTATTTAAGTGCAATCAGATGTTTGATTTGTAACTTACAAAGTTAGTGATGTACAGTATAACAGGAAAAACAACACTGGAGATCAGCATACCCTCATCTATAAAATGACGGGAGTTGGCCTACATGGTCTCTGTGATCCTTCCCAGGCCTTCCATTTTGGGGTTTTATAGAGGACTCTGATGAATCCTTTTCTAAACTTAAAATAACCAATTATAGTTGTCCAAGGGTGAGGCACAATGACTCAAATAATTGTTAAACATTATGTAATAAAAGATGCCATTAAATAAAATCAAGCCCCTCATCAGAGAATCCTTTAACACTTTTGCTTATAACTCTCTAATTGTACTTTGTACATTTTGCCTTGTACTATAATTATTTTTATATGACTTTGCCCAATTTGATTGTCCTTAGGAAAAGGAACCATTTCTCCCAAAGCTCAATGCCTTCCACACTGAGTTGTTTAAACATGTCTTCTAATTCTTGGTCCCAGTATCATCACTATGTATAGCACTCCACAGTTTTCAACTTGCTGATTTTCAGTTTAAAAACCATGGTTTCATACAGAAAAAATATTCTGTATCTAAGGATTCTTCGCATGAGATCATTTATAAAAATATTCTTGCTATTAAAAGACAGCATGATCAAAACTGAACTCTGGGCCTTTCTCTTTGGAATGCAACTCAGCATGACTTCCCCTTTTTATGGTGGGGCTTCCTATCAGTCATGTTTCCTATCAGTCATGCTCTTTAATACCAACTCCTCCCTTCCCTTTTTCCCACTTATTTCAGCCTTTGTCATGAATTCTACCATTTTCACTCAATGTTTCTAGAATTCTTGTTTTCTACCTGAACCAAGTCACCTCACCATGTTGATTATAATATTTTTTCTTATAAAAAAGTTTCTGCTCTGAGCACATTAATTTTTTCCAGAAGGACTTTCTTGGACCCTTCAAGATCTTCCAATTATTACTATTTCTTTACTACTTTTTTCTATTCTTTCTAGTCCCTTGTCATTCTTTTTATCTTTTTACACAACAGATCTTAGAGCCTTCTATTTTTATACACTCATAATACCTCCAATGTGACTAAAAGACATTTTTCATTATTTGAAAAGATACTTTTTAATTAAAAAGTACCGCCTGACCTGTGGTGGCGCAGTGGATAAAGCGTCGACCTGGGAACACCGAGGTCGCCAGTTCAAATCCCTGCACTGGTCTGGTCAAGGCACATATGGGAGTTGATGCTTCTAGCTCCTCCCCCCTTTCGTTCTTTCTCTCTCTCTCCTACTCTGTGTCTCCTCTCTAAAATGAATAAAATAAAAATAAATTTTAAAAAAATGTTTAAAAAAAAAAAAAAGTACCATTTAGGATTTTAAGTTAATAATATTGAAGAAATAATAATATTTGAAAATAAAGTTCTTTTCCTCAAGGTAGACCAATATATTTTAGATAGAGTAAAATTTTTATTAAAACAACTTTGAAAGCATAATCTTAGAATGGTTAAGGCGTTCCTAAACATTATACCCATGAAAAAAGAAATGTTTGATAGTTTTTCTATATGATATTCTAAAACTCTTATAAATAAAAATATATCTTAAAAAATATGGAAAACATGACAAACTTGGAAAAATATTTGGAACACAGATAAAAGAGTTAATCTTATTAATACATTAAGAGTTAATACAAATCAATAACAAAATGATAAACACTTCAGGAGAAAACTGAGATAGGCGATGAAGAGAAAAAACAAAAATGAAGTAATACAAATGGTAACTAGACATAATTTTTTAATGTTCAAGCCTCATCAGGAATCCAAGATATACTAAATAACACAGCAATTAGATATCAAGCCTTTTATTTCTATAAAATAGTCAAAAATTGCTTTTAAAGTAATAATACTCATGGTTGTTCAGTTCAGAAAAATGACATTCTTACATACTTTTAATGGAAGTATATATTCTTCCTAGAGAGCAATTTGACAGTGTGTCTGAAGGACTAAAATATATTTCCATTTGAACCAGAATTTCTATACCTATGCATGTAGCATAAAGCATAATTACAGAGAACAACATTTTAGCAGCAAAAATGGTAAATGTGGTGGTATTGTAAAGGATTAGAAGCTAAGACATAGCCAAAATTATTTATCAGTGGAGAAGTTAATTTAAATAAACAACAGCAGATCTACTAAATGTTGTAGAAGATAGTTAATGCTCAAAATATGTTGAGAACTGACTACAGAGATGATAAATATTGTTATATCATTTTGTTATATATGCATGCCTATGTAGACATAGAAAAAAATACTGAAAGTATACATAAATCAAAGTATTAACAGTGGCATTGTAAGTATTATAAATGCTTTTTTA
The DNA here is from genome assembly GCA_037038555.1 of Rhynchonycteris naso. Taxonomy (NCBI): domain Eukaryota; kingdom Metazoa; phylum Chordata; class Mammalia; order Chiroptera; family Emballonuridae; genus Rhynchonycteris; species Rhynchonycteris naso. The sequence goes on along the minus strand of CM072995.1, from coordinate 239,321,622 downwards.
CCTTTGTGCATTTAAAGTTCTTTTCATGTTTTTTTTTTTTTTTAAATTTTTTATTTTATTCATTTTAGAGAGGAGACACAAAGTGAGAGAGAGAGAAAGAGAGAAAGGGCGGAGGAGCTGGAAGCTCAACTCCCATATGTGCCTTGACCAGACCAGTGCAGGGTTTTGAACTGGCAACCTCAGTGTTCCCAGGTAGACGCTTTATCCACTGTGCCACCACAGGTCAGGCTCTTTTCATGTTTTAATATGGATTACAGAAAACAATTATAATTGCCTGACCAGGTGGTGGCACAGTGGATAGAGCATTGGACTGGGATGCAGAGGACCCAGGTTCAAAGTCTCAGCTTGAGCACGGGGTTGCTGGCTTGAGCATGGGATCATAGACATGACTCCATGGTCGCTGGCTTGAGCCCAAAGGTCATTGGCTTGAAGCCCAAGGTTGCTGGCTTGAGGCCAAAGGTTGCTGGTTTGAGCAAGAGGTCACTCACTATGCTGTAGCTCCCCGGTCAAGGCACATATAAGAAAGCAATCATTTAACAACTAAGGTGCTGCAACAAACAATTGATGCTTCTCATCTCTCTCCCTTCCTGTCTGTCTCTATTTGTCCCTCTCTCTCTGTCTAAAAAAAAAAAAATATATATATATATACACACACACATACCTATCTCCTTTCCTTTCTTCCACACTCATTTAAAGTCTTACTGAATTCAGCAGTCTTTCTATGATTTGCATCTCTACAATACCACTGTCTACTTAAAATATTATATACAACAACCATTCTGAAGAATTAAGATTTCCTTTATCATAGTCTGAATTCAAAGGAATAGAGAAAAAATTTAAAAGAAACTAATATAAAATAATATTTTAGATGTTCTTTCGCTCTTTCCAAAACAGAAAACTGTCAGCCTAAATTTTTTCTCATACTTTATCTTTCTTTTTCAAATTCCTTTCTCTCACCTTCAAACTTTAAAAAAAGATTATGAATAACATTTTATTTCAGAATTTCAAAGAGATAGGGAACCTAATTTTAATTACGTATGTTTGTTTAAATGTTAATTATCCTTAGTGTTAAAACACACACACACACACACACACACACAATTCCCATGTAATAGCCAAGCCTAAAATACATGTGATGGAATGGCCAACCATTGAAATCTCAAAGGACTTTTGAATAGCATTTAAGCTTAAACAAATAAAAAAGCAGAGGCCAAAATAGAACAGGTGTGACCAAGCCCACTTGGATGCCTTACGTGGCTGATCAAATGCCAAACATAATACTAAAACTCCTGAGTGGCAGGGAATTAAGTTGATGGGTTGAGAGTCATAATTATATGAAAAATGTTGAACTTATCGAAAACTTCAACATTTCGCCCATGGCTTTTGAACATCACTTTGTTTTAAATAGTTTTCCAGTTTCTCTTGAGATTAAACTCATAAAAATAATTGACAAAAGAAGGAAAAAATACCCAAATAATGAAATATCTTGTCTTTATAATACATATTCTAGGTCTTATTTCTATACTTTTCTGTGTTTGGATTTTAAGGAATAAGTTACATGGTAATAACATTTCAAAAAAGAAGAGACATGAAATTTTAAAATTCTTAAAATATAAAGTTCTAATTACTCTAGACTCCCTGTGTCCTTATTTGGTAGCCATTGCTCTGAGCTTTTTCAAGAGACAAGTCATAAGTATCTCCTTTTAAGAGTCAAGAACTCAGGAAGACACTGAGTTTGGACAATAAAAGTTTGTAAGGTATTTTTGTTTTGGAATAAATATTGAGAAGTGCAGTTTGCTTTAATTATAATAAGGACCAAAATTTCTTATTCATTATAAGTCCCAGGTTTTGTGACTGTACTGCAGTCATTTTTAGAAACACAGATTACTCTATTATAGGACTTCCTCTCCAGTTACAGAGACCCTGGGGTATAAAAATTCATTTGCTTACTCTCTTTTTCTTTATCGATTTCATGTTGAGATAATTAGTTAATCAGGAAGATAATGGTTCCTCTGAAACAAGAATGAAATGCCACCCACACATGCTTTGTCTTGCAGTTGTCAAACAGGCAAAATCCCTACAGAGACCAGTACTTTCATGATCAACTCAGCATCTTTGTCTCTTTTCACACAATCATTGCCTTTTGCTCAAACACACCTACGTGCTCTGACAGATTATAAAATGTGGCTCACTAACAGCAGGTCTCATATTTCTAAATTGGAATTTTAAAAGTCACATTAAAATCTATGTCTCTCTCCTAATGTCACCCTCTGCAGTAAGCTGTAATTGCTAGAGTAATCAACAGAAAGAGATTGAAGTACACCTCTATGCCTGTGCCCAGCACTCAGAAGATAGGATGCCAGGATGATAGAACTAAAAACTGGACCAGCAAGTCAAAGCACTGATATTCCATTGCAGAATATTTCTCGACCATTTCTAAAGTCTTTGTGCCATTAGGATAAATACCTGAAAAAGATAGGACTACACACCAATCTACTATATTTTATTGAATCTTAGATGCTATTATTTTATGTACCATTTAGAAAGAAAAAATAATGCCTAGTTTTATTGTAAGACACCATCAGTTGCAAGATAAGCCCCAACTTCAGAGATGCTAAAAAGTGAAAAAATGTGTGCCTTAGAAATTGATGTAATATGATAATTTTCAGCACTGTACCAGGATCAACCTATCGAAGACCCCGCTTTAGATTTAACTGAAACCTATGGGAAAATAGAAATCTTTGTTCACTGAAAGGCACATCAAAATTCTGCTTGGCCTGTGGTGGCGCAGTGGATAAAGCATTGACCTAGAATGCTAAGGTCACTGGTTTGAAAACCTGGGCTTGCTTGCTCAAGGCACATACAACAAGCAAGCAATGAACAACTGACCGGAAGCAGCTATGAGTTGATACTTCTCACTCCACCCCACCCCACCCCACCTCCTCTTTCTGCAAAAATCAATAAATAAAATCTTTAAAACAAAATTCTACTCTGTGATGTTTTATCCCCTTTTCTCATTTTAATGTATTCAAATAATATGAATATACTTTTAAGTGTGGATATCTAATGTTTTTCTTTTTTGCACATGAAGAAAATAATTCTCATTCATTTTACTTACTCAGGTGGGCAGGGCTCAGTATTGCAGGTTCTTTGATTTTCAGGTGGCTTACTGTCAGGATCACAGTAATTGTTTTGGACAATGGAGTTGTCATCCAACCGTTTGCAGACCACCTCCTGTCTTTGAACACCTTGAGAAAAGGAGGACATAATTAGCTGAAGAGCAGTTTACCTTCCAATAAGTTAGGTATGCATAGCTTTCCTCTGTAAGGAATCGACCTCACTGGATTGCTGCTGTCTTATCTGTTCCAGAAACACTTGACTGCTTCTCTAAAAAGGAGAGAAGTCCTGGTCATTATACTGCAAACTTAGACAAATATTGTTTTCATGTTTAGAAACATAACTGTTTTCAAGTTCAGAGAAAAAACTATAGGTGATTTTAAACAATTAGTATTCCCATTTGTATAATCTTCTTCGTGCTTTCCTGAAAAAACAAAACAAAACAAAACAAAAAAACCTTCATTTCCCCAAAAATCATCAGATAAAATGTATAAATATCCATTTCAGTGCAAAACAATGGTTGTATATTTTAAAACAATAGGGACACATTTTCTTTTTGATATTTTGTGGGACAAATCCAATTAATTTAGTCTTTGTTAGGAACACATCACATTTATATATTTCATTTTTTCCTCCCATTTATAGGTTTATTTCTCTAACAGCTCACGGAGTCTATAACTTAAAGATCGCAGCGAACCTCTTTTGGACTATAATCCATCAACCTGCTTTAATGGAATTGGCTCCATTAATTATACCATTGTCAAACAGATATATACATATTCCACAAAATTTGAACTTATCTCATTCTTAAAAACTCAAAAATTGTTTGCCACAGCTAAAACATTCCCATTATAAAATCTGTAAAATTCTAAATATGTTGGCAAGGACATCCACAACTTGCTCACAGGTGACATGATACAAAGACAGACACACAAAAACACTTTTACTTGTAAACATCCCTGATAAACAGACTTCATGCAGACTCAAAAGGAGGAATCAGAAAAAGTGAAGAAAATTATTTCAAATTAGCAGAGAAAAAGTCAAACTATAGGACAATGATCAATGTTTCAGATCATATAGAGGTGGCAGTTTCCTCCTGGACTTGGAATCAAAGAAGAATAAGCTATCCCCCCACTCACCACCCAGTCTCAATAACCATGTAGGCTACATGCCCAGAAAGAGTTGTGAAAGCAGCATGAATGGAACCTAGAAAATCAGAGCTTTTCACCCCTAGCTAGCCCCACATAGAACTTCAGTTTTGCTTTTTCCAATTGTTTTAAATAATAACCTAAAGAAAAAGAGTTTGATCCCCAATTAAGAATATCAATGTGAAATAGAATCATTCAGTTAAGGAAATTGTCACATGAAGAGCTGCTCACCAAATGTTCCCTACAAGGTCCCTTAAGTCATTGACATTCTGAGGTGGGAGTGTCTCTCTCACCATGTTTGGCACACTTTTAATTAGGCCTGTGGAATTTAAAGATAGCAAATCTATTCCTCTGACTGGGAAAACTATTAAGTCCTGTAGTCTCCATGAAGGTATAATTAGTTGAAGAAGCTATGGTTTATTACTTGGAGCAACCCAAGGCTCTCACTGATGACCTTCAACAAGTCTTCAGGCTTTCATAAATGAAGAAGTCTAAAACACAGCCAAATGACTTACTGGCAAAATGACTTAGACAATGTGTTGTATTCATTCCCTCCCAACTCCTAGAATAGGTCAAGCATCTCAGTTTATGCGACAACAGTTTGGAATTTCTTAACTATTAAACTTTAGATTTTTGAGGGAAGGATGATTCACATCAGGCATAGCTATGATCCATTTGCAGATGTTCCACAGTATTCATCAGATATCTCCTTAATGCGTCATTCCAGTGGGCAGATAACTAACTCCACGTGATCTACCCAGACAAAAATCACTACCATTAGTCATAAGATTCAAATACCAATTGTCACAGTGGTACAGAATATCCATCCACCAAGGTTCAATATTTTGTATCTATCAGAGAATTATTTTTATTGGTTAGCATGGCTCTTTTTATTTAAGTCATTCAAATATGATTAAACTTGGAAGGGGGAGACTCAAACCACCCACTTACTAAAAGACTTACAACTTTACCCAACTTTTATAAATATGTTTAATAAAAACAATATGACTATACTTGCAAGAAGAAAGCAGGCATTCAATTTAGTATCTTGCTTGTTTTTCAGGAAAAAAAATAACCATTTTCAGCACTGCAAAGTGGAAGTGACACTGCTCTGTATCAGTGGTATGAACATTTACTGAGTTTCTGCAGGTTAAGATAAAACTCCATGTCCTTTCTTAATCCTAGAAATGTTGCTTGGTTACAATTATATTAGTTTATTTTTTTCTTTTATTAACTTTAATGGGGTGACACCAATAAATCAGGGTACATATGTACAATGAAAACATCTCCAGATTACTTTATCATTCAATTGTGCTAATTATATTAGTTTTTAAAGTAGCCGTTGATGTAAAAGCAATTTATATCACAGAAGAGATATTAGTTATTAGAGGTGAAATTTGTATTTCACTTTAAGAAAAATTTTATCCATGTATCTTGAAAAAATTTAGCTACATAATACTTTTCGTTAAATAATTGAAAAGTACGCAAACCTGAAAGAACAAAATAAAAATTATCCACAATTTTACATCTTTGTTGTGGACCTTTAATTTTAAGGCTATTTTGCATAAAATACTTTTGGAAAAGATTAAACATTAAATACTTTTTGGTGGGATCCAGTAATTAGTTTAAAATTACATAGTACACAAACCAAAAATGTGGTCAGCAGATCATTCATTCAACAGAGAATAGTTATTGATGCAAGGCCCTGTGTTTCATATAAGATACTGGACTAAGTGCTAAGAAAAGTTGAATTAATTTTGGTCATGCCCCTCAGACCTCTTAAGAACTAAGAATTAGGGTGTTTTGGGATTCACTTCAGTTTTGTAATTTTAGAACACTATTTTTTCTAAAGCAACAATTAAAGCCCTTTAATAAACAGCTGAAATTGGTCTATATTTTATAAATATGCACTTTTCTTCACATTCATTTTTTACTAATTTCTTCTGAAATGCTATATTAGACAGTGTGGTATTTTAAACTCAACAACTGACTATATCAATCATTTATTCCAAATATTCCTACAAAAATGAACTATCTTTCTCCAACAACATATGTCTCCTAACTACTACCCCCCCACATTTGGCAGGTTTATAGATATTTTTTTCTTGTTAAGTAAGTAGCAACAGGATAACTTTCTATACCAATGCATTTAAGGATGAATTTTAATCACATACATTTGGATTAAGAAAAATGTAGCATTTAGCTTTAGAAAGTAGAAAATACAGATCTACTGGAAATAATCAAAACTAAGTGAATAGAACTGATTGAATCTAGAATCTTTATGTGACCAAGCCTCTTGTACATAGCTTCTTTTAAAGAGTCTGTAAAACATTGCTAAGAAGTTTATTTAAACCCTGTTGGGAATTACATCCAGTTAAACAAAGCCACTATGCTTTCATAACCAAAAATATTAAAATGACCACGTGGCCAGTCAGTATACACCTAATTGGAAACAAAATTTTATTGGCTTTTAGTGTCCATATCCCCTGGATATATGCAGATGTTCTGTAGAATTAAATTAAACATGTATCAATTATATTTTATCCTTAAACACCTAACATTACTGGCATGCAAACTCTATACCCATTTTTTTTGTTATTAAATGCAGTCCCTCTTCTATACTTAAAAAAGGTAATGGCTTCATACTGTAAAATTTAAGTACAAAGATGCCATTACAAATACATGTTACTTAAAACTCTCTAAAATGGGTACATCATATTTAGAGACTTTTAATTTGCTTACCTTTAAAGAATCAAATGTGATGGCTCTTAACATGGAAATATAACCCTTATTTTTTGTCTGTAAATTTAAATGTGTCAGATCTAGCCCTGGCCAGAGAGTTCAGTTGGTTAGAGCATTGTCTCAATACACCAAGGTTGAGAGTTCAATTCCTGGTCAGAGCACATGCAAGAATCAACCAATCAGTGATTCTCTCTCTCTTTCTTCCTCTCCCTTTCTAAAATCAACTTAAAAATGGACAGATCTTATTTTTAACATTTTACCAAGAGTTAAAAGTTAGATACTCTATACACTGCCCATCAAAGGTTCTCTTGTCCAATGAGAGAAAGAAGTACCCAATTTGAATCACTGTTCTAGCTACACACCACGAAATGGCTTTTAATATTATGGAAGAGCATATGTCACAGGAAACTGAGCATGAAGTCCACCAAGCTGCAGGGGAGTCCTGAATGACCTCCTTCATCTGCTGTACTTACTCTAGGTTCACATGAAGAACTGAGGGCCTTTTGCTTAGCAGCTACAGTCCTTGGGCCAACCCCAAGAGAACACTTCAGAAACTACAGCTCCTCTTCTTTCTCACTTCCTTTTCAGTCCCTCTTCTATTTCCCAGGTAAACTGTTAATGTTCTCATGTCCCATCTCTTTCTCTTACTTTTATAAAATCATGTGCAATAAAATTTAGCAATATATTGTTTTTTCAGGGCAGTTCACCATTTTAAAGATAGAGAGAGGATAACTCAATACACAGAAATTACCATTTGAATTTCACTAGAAAGAGTGATAGTGTTAAAAAGAAAAGAAGGTAATAGAGAAGGTTAAGGGCAAAAGGAAGACCTTCTAGGTTTATTCAAATCTACTCATAAGACCCAGCATTTCAGTCCTAGACCATTGAATTGGTTGGTAAGTGAATAGTCTATAACCACATGTGAGTGAGTCAATAACAGAAAATAAAGAGGTATAAAAATATCCTTGGGATGGTTGGGCAAACCATCATGTAGATCATTTAATCTAGTGGTATAGCACATCATATCATAGTAGTTTTCTGAAGAGGAAGGGGAGGTAGAAATGAACAAGTCAGAGTTTACATTAAAAAATGTGTTTGGAGGACAAGACAATGATTTGCTTAACCACAGCACTCAAAGTAGCTAGTAACCAACAATACAATATATCCACAGTATACAGAGCATATGGCCAGCAAATTAATTTAATCTAAATCTTTAGTGTAGATAACATCCAAAGAGCAACAAACACCAAGAAAAAAAAATGCCTCTCCTCTGCCTCTCACTGCTGGAATCTGGTTGTTGTGCTGTGTGATTTTTGGCCAGACACAAACAGTTACAAGGCAGAGCAAAGCCCATCTGCCTTGGATCTAACAGCTGGCATTCAGGGTACCAATCAGCTCCACCCATATGCTTCCTGCTTCTAATGAACCTCCTGCTAGTTTTCATCTTTCAAAGGCTTTCTCTCTTTGCCTTTGCAGTGTCTTCCCTTCCATCCTGGCAAAACTAGATGCCCAAAGAGAACAAGATTAAGAAAAGGAATATGTGGCTCTAAAAATACTGTATATTTTCTAGAGTCAACTGTGTTTAGTGATGGTGAGGTAGGATGGAGCATACATACATATACTGCATTTATTTGAAATCACTAACCCTGAAGGGAATTCCTACTACTCATCATATATTAACAGTAATCTCTTCTGTGGAAAGTGTCTAACTTAACTCGCTTAACTCCTACTATGTCTAAGGCATGGCTTTTTCCTTATCATAAGGGGGGAAATGAGTGAGACAGTTTTTACCTCAATGAGATTTCATGAAAAAGAACAGAAAAGATGAGACAGGCACCATTATAAGTATAGAAGCTATCTTATCTAATTAAACAATGCATTTTCAGGTCTAATATTTTTAATTTTACAGTCCCTATTTTGTTTTATTGCTATCTGATTTCTCTTTTCTCTGATCTTAACTGATACTAAGAACTCTTTGCATAGCCAAATGTCTATAATTTTATTCCTTTTCACTTAATCTTGTTACTATATTTTTCCAATTTCTGCCATGGTTAGTTATCTCTTTTGAATTCTAGGCAGTTCAGGTAAATGACATTGGCATGCTTTCATTCTCGTCTGTAAAACGAGACAATTCAATTATATGATTTTTTAATGTTTTTCCAGATCCAAAAGTCTAAGAAAGTTATCTTTTCTTCTCTTGCTCAATTCAATTGCTCAGTATTTTTTTACTTCTGTGTCTGCTTTCCCCCTGCATTCTATAGAATAGTTAGTCTGAAAAACAGGATTTTGTTAGAGTCCATTTGGTTTCAAAGTCTTGTTTCAGTGCTGGAGTTCTTACCAGTGTGAGTTATGCATCAATGGGGTTAATATGTCAAGAGGCAGAACACTAATTAGAAACAGGAAAATGTGAGAGTCAACTTTTCTAATATAAAGAATTAACTCAAATTATACTAAAAAGAATCTTCATGATCTTTAGTAGAAGCTTGTTTATTTTTGGTGTTTTACTTTTAAAAATTTCAGAGGAAGGATGCAGCCTTGAGCTCCTTTCCTCTCACTATGATGCACTTATGAGCAATAAAGAAGCATTTTTTAAAATTATAGATAAAAGCGTTTTCTTGGAACTAACAAATAAATATTTCAGATTTGAGTCAAATAAGGACATAATTATAAACAAGCTACATAGCTTTTAAAATAAACTCATTTTGCTAAAAAAAAATGGAGATAATTACATAATAAGGTCCTATAAAACTAGATAATAACACTTACCATTATAAAAAAACTTTTCTTTCCAAAAGTATTTTATGCATACCTTGTAAAGGTACATAATGTTATGATTACTAAAAATAATATTTTGGACAAAATTTTTGTCAAGTGAAACACGACTTTTGACACATAGATCATTATTAATACAATAGGAATGCACTCAAACTTTGGTTTTAGTCTTATGCAAGTTTTTCAGCTAGTGACTATGTATTTAAGCCCTAATCACATTAGAGAAAAATATAATCTCTCAAGCAATAGAAATGAAGTGAAGGAGGAAGGAAAACAGCCCTAAGGGAAATGTTTTGGATCAACACAGATTTCTTGCCTTCAATTATAAATCTTAATATAAGAAAAAACACAAGCCACAACACGCAGGGGTAAACAGTAATAAATATCAGGTTTTCAGATAAAGTGATCCTAATGTAAGACTTTTTGCAAGAAATTACAAAGCTTAAATTATATTGAGAATGCACAGGGGAATTCAAAGACTTTTTAAAAAGTATATTATATAGAGAAAGCCATATGCTTAAGGAAAAAGATAAATAGAAACAATAATTATGGACAAAGAAGTGAGCAAGCACATTAACTTCCCGGAGTATAAACCAGCCAAGAGCATGAGTTTGCCTAGAGGAGTTACTCCTCTCAAGGGCATGTTACATGAGAATGGACGGCTTCAAGAGTTACGATTTTTAGGAGCTGTAATATTCACAGGTGCTCTGCTATGATTCCTAATACAACTAATCCCATATGTTAAAGGAAGCCCTTCCTCCTCAACATTGAAAATGAGCTGAAAGAAGGGGATGGTGGGAGAGAGTAAACAGGGCAATGCCACAATCAATACAATGAAAAACTATTTAAATGAAACGAAGTACAAATCTTTAATCTCTGTAAATTCAAGTAACGTTTTACAAGGGACTTGTATTATTAAAAATATCACAGTGATCAGTTTTATGTCTAAGTTTGGGATATACAGGAATTAAATGTAAAAGGACCCTCACAGTTTCAGACAATAGTGTATTATGAAACCTCACATAAAAATAACTTTCAGCCTGACCTGTGGTGGCGCAGTGGATAAAGCGTCAACTTGGGAACACTGAGATTGCCAGTTCAAAACCCTGCACTGGTCTGGTCAAGGCACATATGGGAGTTGATGCTTCCAGCTCCTCCCCCCTTTCTCTCTCTCTCTCACTCTCTGTCTCCTCTTTAAAATGAATTAAAAAAACAACAACAACAAAAAAACTTCTTTTCCCTTTAAAAAAAAAAACTTTCATAGGAATTTTTTTTAAAAATTGATTACATAACTGTTTCTTCTCTGGGACAGGAAAGATAGTAATATGTAAAGGGCTTTTGATTTTTCAAACTAAAATTTCCATCTATTATCTTTTATTTAACTCTGAAAGTAACTTTTTTATGATAATTCCTAAATCAAAGAGAAGCAAACTTAATTTTAAGATTCAACTTTTTTATGTCTTTCACACTTCATTATAATCAAGTCTATTTTGAATCTTCAAAAACAATTGGATGGTATTGTCCTCTGTCTGCTCCATATTGGGACTCCCCATTATGAGTTCCAGTTAAAGGCACATTGTAGATGACTTTTATAAGCAGCACAAGTGTTAGCCATTATTATTGCTATTATGTCCATAAAAGTCAAGTCTCAAAACCATTCTTTGAAGCACATTCTGTTAACTAATAATCTGAATTGTCCATTTTAGTGATGTTAATTGTATTAGGCACTTAGAACTAACAAAGAAATGAAAAGGATATGTATGAAAATGTTAAAGCACTTGCCTCTGTTTATTTGGTACATTAAGTTATTCTCTTCCAGGCAGATATTACTACTGGCCTAAAGATCACATTATACTTTTTCTAACAATTGCTTTTTAAAACAATTTTAAATGTGTTATTTTAGAATGGACTTATAATACTTTTAAGTGCACATTATATTTCTGTTGTATCACATTATAAGATGAACATATAATGTTTCCATAGAAATGATGTAGAAATATCCAACTTTCTAAAGGGGTTAAGGTTATGGTTCTCAAAGAGTGTGCCAGGGTGCACTGGTGCGACCTAGAAGATTTCCAGGTGCACTCTATGGTATTCCAGAGAAATATGTGCCTATTGGGGACCAAAAACCCAACAGGGTGTTTGGAGTTTAGATTTTTGGGGACACAGGTGTGGGGAATTGGCTATAAACTGACAGTCTGCCCAACCCCATCTCACTTGCCTAATTAGGTTGCAAAAGGTTGTTGAGCTGTGGTGCTGGATTGTTTACACTACCCTCCATGTTCCCCGGAAAGACTGCAGGCAAGTTTCTTCTATCCTTCATTTGGTGTAAAGTTAAGATGATATGTATGGTGGGGGTTTTCTGCACTCAACACAATTAAGAGTAAAAAGAGAGAAATTCTTCAATGTATTGACGAGAAAATGAGAGTTTGCCTTCAAATACATGCCCAAACATTGAAGAAATTACTAGGACACATCAGGCTCATGTTTCTCATAAACACAAGAATGAAAAAATTTAACATATTCACACCGGGACCTGCTAAATTTACTAAATCTTACTAAGAATGTATTTATATATATAAAAAGATAACTTTTTGGTTGTTTTTTTATTTTTTAACCCATCTTTTTTTATAAATTCTGAAAAGCATAACTCAAAAACTGTAACATAAAAATGGTTTTTAATGTCAGAATGAATTTAATTTTGTTGTATTTATTTTAATTACCATAAAAGCACGCTTGAACTTTATATATTTTTTCTTTAATATTTGACTTAATTATTGTATCATATTTCTCAGAAATTTCTAGATAGTGCGCCTACAGTTATTTGTAGGATTTTAAATGCGCCCTGACTTCAAAAAGTTTGAGAACCACTGGATTAAGGAAATCTGCATAACATTCAATAAAATAATTTGAAAATATGCTATTAATAGATGTAACAGTGTAGATTATTACATAAATTGTTAGGTAGTAAGTTGCAAAGAAGAATTTGTTATCAGGGGCTTTTAAATATATAGTTTATTTTCTCTACTTTTTTTTTAATCACCCAGTAATCTTAATCTATTAAACTGAACTAAAAAAGGAAGGAGACATATGCAGGGAAGGCACAGCAGAAGAATACTTAATATAGATATGAAGGAGGTATCACTTATTACTTAAGATCTCTACCAGGACTCTGAATTGCAGGTTAAATGCTTTTTATTTTCACTTATGTAATGAAACTGAATGTCTACTGAAGTGAGGTGACTAATTTTTATCCACCTTTAATGACACTTACTTTACCCTAAATCAAGAGTTATCAAACTTTCTTGGTTCACAGTACCCTTAGTGTCTTAGTAAATCCTTCACAGAACCTACTAGGCAGAAAAAAAATAGCAAAGAGTTTTACTTAATAGTTAGTTAGGTCCAAACCACTTAATAGCAATAATCTGTGTGGTGTGAGACCATTCACCCATGTTTGCACTGCAAATGTATAGTATATCTTGAGTCCCATGGTGCATTTGAAAAATGTAGCCCTAAATCAGGAGAATATAAATGGTAGTTGGAAATTATGTAAAGCGTCTAAAAAATCTGAAAAAAGTAGATACCACTTCCAATATCTATAAGAATCCTAGTGAATCAGGTGAAATCACAAAAAGAAAAAAAGAATTTGTCTTAGTTAAGAAGAAGAAACACAGACTATCTTTTCAGTTTATATGCTACTCACATATACACACAAACACACACACGGCTTAAGAAGACATTCATGGGGAAAAATAGTAAATTTTAAAAAATTATATAAATAAGCATCAAACATAAGAAAAATTACTTAGACTATATAAATATAACAGTAATGATAATATTTTAAATGGTTAATGACAACTGATCAAAAAGAAACATTATTAACCCGTAGTACAAGGTGGGGCAAGAGTAGGTTTACAGTTGTAAGTACATGAAACACAGAAGTTTATTCATGTATTATTTATTATCATATGATTTTCTATACAAACAACTTGTAAACCTACTTTTACCCCACCCATATATAGAAAACCTGTGTCCTTGATCTTTAAACAAAACCAAAATAGCCTCTAAAAATACACCTGTCTTCCTTTTCCTCCACTTCAATCTAAGCACAGCTGCAATTTTTTTCTTTCTTTCCCTTAGCTGCAGAGAAATGAGTTTAGCAGAGGTGCCTGTTTGTCAATAAAACCTGACCAAATTCAGCTTCTTAATTTTTCAATTACATTTGACATTCAATATTATTTTAGATTAGTTTCAGGTGTATAGCATAGTGGTTAGACATTTATAAAATTTATGAAGTGATCTCCCCAGTAAGTCTAGTACCCATCTGACATTATACATAGTTATTACATTATCATTGACTATATTCCCTATGCTGTGCTTCACATCCCCATGACTATTGTGTAACTTCTTAATCTCTTCACTTTTCGCCCAGTCTCCTAAACCCCCTCCTATCTGGCAACCGTCAGTTTGTTCTTTTTATCTATGTATCGGTTTCTGTGTTGTTTGTTCCTTTATTTTGTTCTTTAGATTCCACATATATGTAGAATCATATGGTATTTTTCTTTCTCTGTCTAAACTTATTTTACTTAGCATAATACCCTTTCAGTCCAACCATGTCACAAGTGGCAAGATTTCATTATTTATTATACTGAGTATATTTCATTGTGTACATAGACCACATCTTCTTTATCTATTCATCTATTGATGGACACTTAAGCTGCTTTTATATCTTGGCTATTGTAAATAATGCTGCAGCGAACATAAGAATGCATGTATCTTTTTGAATTACTGTTTTGGGTTTCTTTGGATAAATACCAGAAGGAAAATTGCCGGTTCATAAGGTAGTTGTTATTTTTAATTTTTTAAGAAACCTCCATATCTTTTTTCCATAGTGGTTGCATCCATTTGCAATCCTACCAACAGTGTATGAGGGTTCCATTTCTCCACATTCACACTTGTTGTTTGTTGATTTATTGATGATAGCCATTCTGACAGGTGTGAGGTGACAGATCATAGTTTTAATTTGCATATCTCTGATGATTATAATCATATGTCTATTGGCCATCTGTATGTCTTCTTTGGAGGAGTGTCTATTCAGGTCCTCTGTCCACTTTTTAATTGAACTGATTTTTTTTTTGATGCTATCTTTTATGAGTTCTTTACAATTTTCTATGTTAATCCCTTATTGAATGTATCATTGGTGAATATCTTCTCCAAATTGGTAGGCTGTCTTTTCATTTTGTTGGTGGTTTTCTTTTCTGTGCAAGAATTTTTTATTTAATGTAGTTTCAGTTGCTTATTTTTTCTTGTTTCCTTTGCCCAAGGTGATATATATATAGGTATTTAAAAATCACTAAGAGCTATATTAAAGAGTTACTGTCAGTTTTCTTCTAGGAATTTTATGGTTTCAAGCTTTACATGTAAGTCTTTAATCCATTTTCAGTTTATTCTTGTCTGTGGTGTAAGAAGGTGGTTTAGTTTAATTGTTTTGTATGTAGCTGTCCAGTTTTCCCGATGCCATTTATTGAAGAGACTGTCTTTAAACCACAGTATACTCTGTCTCCTTTGTCATATATTTATTGACCATACAAGTACATGTTTATGTTTGGGCTCTCTATTCTGTTCAGTGATCTAAGTGTCTGTTTTTATTTCAGTACCATGCTGCTTTGTTTACTATAGTCATGTAGAATAGCTTTATATCAAGCCAATGATACATGCAACTATGTTCTTAAGATTGCTGTGGTTATTCAGGTGCTTTTGTGATTCCATATAAATTTTAGGATTATTTGTTCTAGTTCTGTGAATAATACTGTTGGTATTTTGATATGAATCTATAGATTGCTTTGGGTAGTATAAACACTTTAACATGTTATTCTTTCTATCCATGAGCACATTGTATGCCTCCATTTATTTGTATTTTCTTCAATTCCTTTATTAAGTGTCATATAATTTTCTGAGTACAGATCTTTTATCTCCTTGGTTAAATCTAATCTTTGGTATTTTATGCTTTTTAATGCATTTGTACATTGAATTGCTTTCTTAATTTCTCTTTCTGATATTTCATTATTGGTGTGTAAAACGCAAACAATTTCTGAATATTAATTTTGTATTCTACCATTTTGCTAAATTTATTGATCAGTTCTAAAAGTTTTCTGGTGGATCTTTAGGGTTCTCTCTATATAAAGCATCAGGTCACCTGAAAATAATGAGTTTTACCTCTTCCTTTCCAATTTGTATACCTTTTATTTCTTCTTGTTGTTTGATTATTGTGGCTAAAACTTCCAATACTATGTTAAAAAAATAAGAGTAGTGAAAGTGTCTTATATTTTTCCTGATCTTAAGAAAATCTTCAGCTTGTAACCATTCAGTATTACATTGGCTGTGGGTTTGTCATATAGCCTTTATTGTACTAAGGTATGTTCACTCTATTCCCACTTTGCTGGGAGTTATTATCATTAATTAGATGCTAAATTTTGTCAAATGCTTTTACGGCATCAATTTATATGATCATATAATTTTCATCCTTCATTTTGTTTATGTAATATATCATTTTAATTCATTTTCAGATATTGAAACAACCTTTCATCCCAGAAATAAATCCCACTTGATTACTGTATTTAATCTTTTTAATGTATTGCTGAATAAGTTTTGCTAATATTTTGTTGAAGATTTTTGCATCTATGTTTATCAAGGATATTAGCCTCTAATTTTCTTTTTTTGTAATGTCTTTGGTTTTGGAATCAGGGTGATACTGGCCTCATAAAATGAGCTTGAGAGTCTTCCTTCCTCTTCAATATTTTTGGAATAATTTGAGAATAATAGGTGTTAATTCTTCTTAAATGTTTGGTAAAATTTACCTATGGAATCATTTGATCCAAAAATTTTGCTTGTTGGGAGAGTTTTGATTACTGATTCAATTTTGTTAATAGTAACAGCCTGTTTAGATTTTCTATTTCTTCTTGATTCAGTATTAGAAGATTGTTTGTTTCTAGGAACTTATCTATTTTTTCCATATTGTCCAATTTGTTGGCATATAATTGTCTATAATATTTTCTTACAACTCTTTGTATTTCTGTGATATCAGTTGTCATTTCTTATTCATCTCTAATTTTACTTGTTTGGGTTCTCTCTCTTTTTTCTTGATGAGTCTAGTTAAAAGTTTATCAATCTTGTTTATCGTTTCAAAGAACCAGCTCTGGGTTTGTTGATCATCTGTATTTTTTTAAGACTTTATTTAGTTTATTTCCACTTACATCTTTATTATTTTTTTTCTTTATACAATTTGGGCTTTGTTGTTTCTTATTTTTTGATTTCTTTAAGTGTAAAGTTAGACTGTTTGAGGTCTTTCTTGTTTCTTGAGGTAAGCCTGGTTTGTTATAAATTTCCTCTTAGAACTGTTTTTGCTGCGACCCATATATCTTGGGTCATTATGTTTTCACTTTCACTTGTCTCAGATATCTTTTGATTTCTTCTTTGATCTTGTTAACCCATTCATTGTTTATTTAGTAGCATATAATTCAGCCTCCATGTATTTGTGTGTTTTTCAGTTTTCAAACTGAGTTCTTTGGTATACAATGTTTGTACTTCTATACAAAGAGGAAGAAAGAAAACCCTAGAAAAAAACAATTTGGAAAAAGTAATCAGAAGTGTCAATAGAGTGAACTGCAGGACAAAGATTATATAAATTTTGAGTATAAATTTAAAATTAATACATACAAAATAAATATGTACATCTGATCTTTCTTTGCACCACAAAGAAAGTAAAGTTAAAATTTCTTTAGTAACACAACAGGTGCAAAGTCAAATGCAACAGTATAACATCAACTCTTAGTCAATTGGCTTTAGAAGTTTTACTCTTAAGCATAAGGGTTGTATTAAATAAGAGAAAAGGTTAGGGAGGTTGTGTGCATGCTAGGGAATAGTGTGAATAGTGAGAAATGAGAGTACATTCAGAAAGATAGGAAATAATCATGACTACTGCTGCATTTTACAAAGATTTATTCCCTAATTTAAAAAAAAAATG
The DNA here is from genome assembly GCA_037038555.1 of Rhynchonycteris naso. Taxonomy (NCBI): domain Eukaryota; kingdom Metazoa; phylum Chordata; class Mammalia; order Chiroptera; family Emballonuridae; genus Rhynchonycteris; species Rhynchonycteris naso. The sequence goes on along the minus strand of CM072995.1, from coordinate 239,303,820 downwards.
CCTTAAAATGATAGAAGATCTTTTCTGATTAGAACTATAAGTCACAAAGAGAAAAAATTTTTCTTATAAGTTTCTAAAAATATTGAGTTAAAACAGGGGTCATATGCCTCAAACATTCTGACTTGTGAGTTTATAACCACCTACACATCTTAGCTTCCTAAGTACCACAGAATGTGAACTTAGAAGAAAGAGCTTTCAAAATCTGTTTAACACAATTTCACTTGATCTTAGCCAAAAGGCCAATAAATGACATTTAGCACAATTTCAGTTTGGTTTTAAAGCATTAATTAGAGGTTTATAAGAGATTCCTCAGGTAAGAGAAAACATGCAAATAAACATAAATTAAAAAAAGAAAAAAGCTTTCTAAAGGCATGTCCAAGACCAATGCCCATACTAAACAAATTATGAAATAAATTACCATTCACTACCTTTCTCATTTCTTTTTCTGATGCTCCTCTCTATTTTCTCATCCTAAATACTTATATTTAATCTCGTTAATCATTGCAGTCAACTGATAGGCAATTAATAACAGAGATGTAAGTTAGTAATGCTCCCCCCAAAGTTATCTGAATCTGAATGTAAATCATTTGAAGATTAAATAAACTTTCAATCAGCCTCAAAGGCAGTACTTCTCAAGCTTAGCTATGCATTTGAATTATCTAGGGAGCTTTAGAAATCTGATGCTCATGCAACACTCCTAAGAAATTAGATCAGAATTTTGGGGGGTGATACCCAAACATCAGAATTCACCAGGTAATTACAATGTACATCTAGAGTTAAGATCCACTGTTTTAGGAAAAGCATTTGAAACAATAAAATTTCAAGTTAGTAAAGGAGATACTTTTCATTTTTATTTATTAATTTTTAGAGAGAAAGAGAGAGAGTAAGTGGAAGAAAGAGAAAGAAACAATGATTTGTTGTTCCACTTATTTATGCATTCATTAGTTGTATCCTGTATGTGCCCTGACCGGGAATCAAACCCACCACTTTGGCATGTTGGAGTGATGCTCTAACCAACTGAGCTACTGGAATAGGGCCTGAAGGTAATATTTTTAAATGTTGCTCTGTTGAGGTTGCCAACTAGTGAAAAAGCTCTATTCAGGGTAAAAATCATTTTTATTATGAAAGAAAATGCTGCATTTTAAAAATTACTAGAGATTCAATTCCTAAGTCTTGATTTTAACAAGTTACTTCCCTTGGGTTTTACCTATAAAATAGAAATAATAATATGCCTATCTCCTGATGCTACTGAGGATGATCAAGTGAAACTACATCAGAAAATGTTTTACAAACTGTAAAATTTTATTTATTATCACAGAGCTGAACTGTAGAAACATTTATCATTGAAAAGACTAGTTGTAATGTGGATTACCACTGTAATATGGATTATTACCTAAAATATTTATCACTTTGTATTAATACACATTCACTTATGAAACTTGTGTCTAACCCCAATGATTCTCAAAGTACAGTTTCTGACCAGTAGCACCAGCATCACCTGGAAACTTGTCAAAAACAGAAATTCTTGGAATCTACACCAGACCCACCAAATCAGAAACTGAAGGCAGAATTTAGCAATCTGTTTTAACAAACCCTCTAGATAATTTTGATGCATGCTAAAATTTGAGAACCACACATCTGGACAAACATTAGTAAAAACAGAATATGGTTAAAATCAAAGGATGAATATACAGTATTTGTTATTTGAATCTTTAGAAGTCAGAGTGCAAAATCACACTGGCATAAATTATAGTCTATATATTTTTAAAAAACTCTTAAGCCTTTGTATTTTAAAATAATATAATTCTCCCTACCCAGCTAACCTTCATTAATTAACATGTCAATGATGAATACAATGGTAGTATATAAATTTGGGAGTCACATAATCTATAGAGTATATAACATTTTGGATAAAAAATAAAAAAACCAAAACTCTAGTGGGAGTAACAATGGTTCAGAAAATAGCCAAGTTTTAATTCCCTGGATTTAGGTTTCTCTCAGAGGAAAAGTCAACCACTGTATCTTAAAAATCACATTTATCCTAAAGACAATAGCCCATAACATGTCAATGTTCTTATTCAGGCTAAGGAAGTGTTTCATCACTGACTCACAGAAAAGACCATTACTTGGAGTGAATCACCAGCAATGTTTCCTGAAATATTAGGTTTGTCATTGGGTCTGCTAAGCAACAGAAAAACAGTCTCCAAACTTCTTATCTTAAAAGATCTCATAAGAGAAAATTATTATCATTGCTCCCAAACACAACATCCAAAGATCTTGGACTTTGCAGACCAATAATAAAATATACACAGGTTAGTAAGAGGTAGTAACATTCAAGGAGTCTTGTGAGGTTGCAATAGAAAGTTCTTTGAGATCTTTCTTGTTTTCTCTTTTTCCATTTTAAAAAGTTTTGGCAGCCCCAAGACACCTAGCACCACCATGGAAAATGGAAAGACAGAAGTGAAGTATCCCAATTGAGAACTGACTTTAGTATTTATCCTTACTTCCTTCGTGAAAACTAAGTAGAATGGACTTTTCCTTGAAATATTCCTTAACTACAGATGTAGGTCCATTTATTAATACCAAGAAGATGACTCTGGCTCCCTCTTTGATCAAGATTCCTGAGTCCCAAGGGTTTTTATTTCCCTCAATCATGTGTTTCCTGTATTTAAAGAACTTGGGATTTAAAGTAGGGTTATGTGTAAGAAGAATAACTCAAATAACTGATATTGGTACTCCATACCTTATAAAATATTTTCCACCTACTCAAAGTAAAGACAACAAAAGAGAGAAGCTTGGTTTTAATTATGCATGCTAATCAAAATTATACTGTCTCTCCCTGAAATCCTTTTGTTCTACCTCATAAAAAAAAAACCCAGCAACACTAAGCCCTCATTTTCCAAACTGAAAAGAACCAGAGCAAATTGCCAAAATAATTCCTTTTGCTCATTCAGTCATCTATGAATATTTATTGAGTGCCTAGCAAGTGCCAGAAGTTGTTCTAGTTGCAAAATAAGTCTAGAGGGGTGCACAGACTTCAATGATGACGACATGGATTCTATACGTCTAGAAGAGCGCTAGGTTGCTGTTTCTCCATCAACCAAGACCAGTGGTTCTCAAAATTGACCAAGCATCAGAAATACCTGGAGAGTTTTGCTAAAGACTGCTGAGCTTCACCCAGAGAATTTCTATTCAATAAATTTGATATAGGGTCCCCAAATTTGTATTTCTAATATATTCTGAAGTGATGTTAATGCTGCTGGTCTAGGGACCACACTTTGAGAACCACATACCAAGACAAATAGGAACTCTTCACACTATGTCTGCCAATTTTCAAGCACTGTACATCTCTCTTCCAAAGAAGGCAATGGCCTCATGAATGCTGTCATCATCACTTACAACTGAGCATAGTTCCAATTCCCAGAACCACCTCAAATATCAGAGAAGAAAGAAGTATAAATAGCAAAGAAGAGAAAATTCTCCTTGCAGGGGTGTTTCTCTCTCCTTTCCTTTTTAAATTTATCCCCTATCACAAGAAATCACTTTTCTATTATGATTTCTCAATACAAGTGTTATGGAAAAGAATAACACTTGCTTAGATTTTTTATATTTCTTTACTTTAATAAAATCTTAGTTTTTCTTCTAAATTGAGTACTCATGATCTTTTTTTCCCCCCCTGTTGGACTATCTCCTTTTTGGACAGAAGAATCACAGGGTTAGAAGAAACATTGAGAATTCACTTAATCCCTCTTTGGCCTCAGACAAGACTGTGTCTAAACAATCCCCAAATATAGCAATTTTTAGTACAAAGATGAACAGGCACTAAGAATTTGCCATTCAACATTCTGTCACATACTTGAAGATACTAATACTCTCTCTCAGCCTTCTCTTCTCTAAGCTAATCAACCTCAACACATAGACTTTCTTCAGTAGATTTCCTAAACTTTAAATTATATTGACAATTATTTAATAAGTTTATTTAATGTACCCAGAGTCTGAATTATGTAAGTACTGTTATCAGAAAGACTTCTTTTTGGTATGTGAAAAGGTGAAAGTTAACTTATAAACTGAATAAAAAAATTTAGTTGAAATAAAAAAATACATAAGTATAAATATCACTAAAGAATAATACAATGGGGGCCTGACCAGGCCATGATGCAGTGAATAGAGCATTGAACTGGGATGCGGAGGACCCAAATTAAAAACCCCAAGGTCATCAGCTTGTACATGAGTTCATCAGGTTTGAGCAAGGCAAACCCAAGGTCACTGGGTTGAGCAAGGGGTCACTCGGTCTGCTGTAGCCCCCTGGTCAAGGCACATATGAGAAAGCAATCAATGAACAACTAAGATGCCGCAACAAAGAACTTATGCTTCTCATCTCTCTCCCTTCCTGTCTGTCTGTCCCTATCTGTCCCTCTCTCTGTCTCTGTCAAAAAAATAATAAAAATAAATAAATAAAGAATAATACAATGGCATTCACTTGAATAATTAATTTTGAATATTCTTTATTTATTAAAAGAAATAGTAATGCCTTATACTTTTTATATATTTACATTACAAATCACCAACCATTTCACACACAAAAAAATGGATGGGAAGTAGGTTCTTTAAAAATATGCTATGAATTATACATAATCATGTTTCATGGTACTTCACACAGGAGAAAACATTATTATTCATTCGCTTTCTTTCTTTCCTGGACTGCATTTACTATTGAATTTGGGGTTGTAGTGAATCAATGATTTAATTCTATATGTGTCTAAAAATACTGAATGTATTACATGATAATCATTTCTGTGAAAATAATTTCTGATTCAAACCTTGAAAATCAGAGGTGTTAGAGATCAGTGAGTATAGGACAAGATAGGATAAAGTCCATGTTAAGTGATATGTTCCCCAAGATTTTAGAGAGAAAAAAATGGTAATACATTGGAATATGGGGTTAAATGGGATAGTTCATTTTATTTCAATTTTTCCCATTCTAAATATTACTATTCAAAATTCAGTCTTTGCTTTTAGAATGGTAAGGTGCTTTGGGCCAACCTAGGCCTGAGGGATAGGTTTGTTTCTTTGCCTTTGCAATCAAGGTGTACGGTGGAGGCGATGCATTTAGTCTCCAGAGAGAAGGAAGATGCTGCTTGCACAGCACTTCTACTCACCAGTCCATGCAGCAGCAAGGGTGTTGGCTTTGAAGGAAGCCAACTGTCCTGCTCTCCCAGCCAGAGGTAAAGAATTGCAATGGTGGCCACTAGAGGGAGGAGGATTAGGAATAGAGTAAATTGTGGAGAAAAGGCACCCATGAAAAACGCACATGGGACAACCAACACATCACCAACCACCGCCTAGCAGCTACCTCTGAGAAACTATAATGGGGGTCAGCATACGCAATTAACCCAGAGACCCAGACACCAGTAATGATTGTAGTGTCCTAGGTAAATGGCCCCTTAATTTTGATGGCAGGAGAAGGGAGTTTGAATAGGATTTATGGGAAACACACACACAAACACAAACACACAAATACTCAGACACACATCCTCATCCCCCATTACAAGAAGTTGTATCTGTGCCGTCTGATTCTTGCCCATTTTCTTATTTAAAACTCTTGATGTTCTTTACCAAGAATGCGTTCACGAAAAGCAAACAGCCCACCTTCAAGTTAGTCTTGGGAGAAGCACCAGCAGAGACACTCATTGTGCCAAGATGTATTTTACCAACAAATCTGTACAAATTACATGAGGTTAAAAACAAACGGAATATAATATAATTAAAGCAAAGTTTCTTTTGCTAAATTACAGCTTGAAGCAAACCTGCAAGAAATGTTTCCAATTAGCTTCTTTAGCAAACACAAAGCATAGCTCAGAACATGTTTTGTTTTCCATCCTGCCCTCTGGGTGGGCTGACTAGTGGGTGTCTTACCTCCAGCACAAGTTGCTGAGCATTCTGACCATGGCTGATGATTCCACGTAAAGCCAACTTCACTGTCTCCACTGCCAGTCCGAGTGATGGGAACATTGAACTTAAACCTAATTCCCAAATTCTGTTCTTGAAGTAGAACCTGCCATTGAAAACAACTGGTGAAGATAATTAAAATACAATGAGCCTCCATTCAGATATTTAATATTTCTTTTGAAGAAGATGATGTCATAAAGTAAGTCTTATAGAAAATTTAAGATAACATTGAGGACACTTGCATCTATATTGAATTTTCTCCTTCCATTTTCATGGGTAGTTTAGAGCCATTTCTCTCATTTAGCTTGTTTGGTTACAAGAATTTTATTCAAACAAGCATTTAAATGTTCAAACAGTCATATGGAAAGAGGCTATGGGATGGCTTTGACTTTACAAGAATTATAAACAAGTGGACAAACCACTTTCTCTTTATTTACCGACTTTTACCAACTATAAAATAGAGGTGATAAAGCCTGCCCTTTCCTACCTCACAGTGCAGATGACAAACAGTAGAAATGAAGAGGCAAAGGCACATTTACCATGACGATGAGATTTTCCGATGTAGGGCCTAGAGCTTCCAAAGATTCTGGTTCATCAGTTGGTCTCTTGTAGTGAAAAGCTGTCCCAGCGATATCAAACTTCCGAGGCCAGTCAATAGTCCAGGCACCATTAATATAATAATCATCCCCTTCAGTTTTTAAAGCTAAAAAAAAAATCATAGTATACCTGAAAATATGAAATGTTATTTACCACAACATCACTAATTAACAACTGCATTGAAGTATACAATGAATAACCTTTTCCATTTAGTGATAGGATTCTTAACTATTTTCTTAAGTACAAAGTAAAGTAATTTTTAATGTGAATGTAAAGATATTAAGTACTTATAGTATCATTGATAGGAATAAAATGTTAGGAGAAATAAGTATATGGAACTAGCAAGGAAAAGTGTGACAAAAGAAACAACTGGGGATGGGGTGGATACAGGAAGCAGGCTTTTCTGTCCAAATATTTAAAAAGTAATTGCATGAAGATGGGTTGAGGAGAAACTATAGTACGGGTGCAGACAGACAACAATGGGGCCAAAAAGACAGTTAAGAAATAAACCCAAGTGCATATGGAAATTACTATATGATAAAAGAAGCATCTTAAATTAGCAAAAACAGCAACAAAAAATTGAATTTATGTTTTATTTATTATAAATACTACAATTCTCCTTCTAAGTATATATCCAAAAGAAATGAAAATAGATACTCAAAAAACTATTTGAACACACGTTTATAGTAGTACTATACCCAATATCCAAAGGTAGAAGCAATCCAAATGTCCATGAATAGATGAATGATTAAACAAATTGTGGTATATACAATACAATGAAATATTATTCAGCCATAAAAAGGAATGAAGTACTGATACATGCTACAATGATGATGAACCTCATAAACATTAGGCTAAGTGAAAAAGGCTAGACAGAAAAAGTCACATGTTGTAACTTCCATTTATATAAAATATCCAGAATATCTAAATCCATAGAGACAGGGAGATGAATGGTGGTTGCCAGGAACTGGGGAATGGGAGTAACTGCTTAATGGACACAGGGTTATTTTGGAGGTGATGAAAATATTTTGGAATGTACTAAATGCCACTAAATTGTTCACTTTAAATGTTGAATTCTCTGTTATGTGAATGCCACCTCAATAAAAACACAGTTAAAAAAGAAAGAAAGAGAGAAAGAATAAGTGCCAGATAGGTAAATATTTGAAAGTAAACACAGTTAAATTATAAAATGCTTAGAGACAATGTGAAAGAACTTTTAAAAAAATAACATTGGTTTAAAAAACTTTTTAAAGTATGACATAACCCACAGAAACTATGAAGGAAAAGATTAGTAAATACACATGCACAATTTTTAAACCTCTAAAGGGAAAAAATGTATTAAAAACATTTAACATTATTCACAGAAAGAGGTTATTAACATCCCTATACAAGAAAAAATGTTGTGGTACACATAATGAAATAGAATACTACTCAGCCGTAAAGAAAGTAGGAAATCTTACCTTCTACAACAGCATAAATCGACCTGGAGAGTATCATGCTAAGTAAAATAAGCCAGGCAGAGAAAGACAAGTACCATGAGACTGACAGCTGTCAGAGAGGAGGGGGTTTGAAGGGCTGTGTGAAAAAGGTGAAGAAATTAAGCAAGGAAAAAAAAATACAGACACAGACAATAGTATGGTGATTGCCAGAGGAAAAGGGGGGGGGAGGTGAAAGAGGGTAAATAAAGGGGAGGAAAATAGTGATGAAAGAGACTTGACTTGGGGTGGTGAACACATAATACAATATATATATGATGTATTATAGAATATTACACCTGAAACTTATATAATTTTATTAGCCAATGTCACCCCAATAAATTCAATAAAAATGATTTTAAAAGGATTACAAGTAAATACAATAGTGATCATTTAGATCAGTGGTAGTCAACCTGGTCCCTACCGCCCACTAGTGGGCGTTCCAGCTTTCATGGTGGGCGGTAGCAGAGCAACCAAAGTATAAATAAAAAGATAGATTTAACTATGTAAGTTGTTTTATAAAGATTTATTCTGCCAAACTTAGCAAAAATCCGACATAAAGTACTTGGTAAGTAATTATCATTATATGCTTTAACTTGCTGTAACTCTGCTTTATAAATTTTATAAAGTAAAATTACTTCCCTACTTTATAAATCACCATTACTGTGGAACCGGTGGGCGGTTAGAAAATTTTACTACTAACAGAGATACAAAAGTGGGCAGTAGTTATAAAAAGGTTGACTACCCCTGATTTAGATAATGATTATCATGATTTCACAATGACAAACCAGTTAGTTTAATTTTTTGTCATTATTCTAGCTTCTTCAAAAATCTTCTTTTACCAGGCCAGACAAACAAGCAGCCCAAAAGGACTACAAAGGTCATTGTACAATCTCTGAATCTCTGGACCTTATATCCCTTGTCTTTATAGTACAGGCTATTTTCAATCTCCCCCCACCCACTCCAATCTGCCTGGCATATTTACTTTTACTTTCTTGACTTTGGATGCTTTGTGAAGATTCATTTGTAAAAAATAAATCTGATTAACCTTTTTTTTTCTGGTGATAGAGACAGAGAGAGACAAAGAGAGGGACAGAGAAGGACAGACAGACAGGAAGGGAGTGAGATGAGAAGCATCAATTCTTTGCTGTGGCTCCTTAGTTGTTCATTGATTGCTTTCTCATATGTGCCTTGACTGGGGGTCCACAGCAGACTGAGTGACCCCTTGCTCAAGCCAGTGACCTTGGGCTCAAGCTGGTGAGCCTTGTTCAAACCACATGAGCTCGTGCTCAAGTTGGTGACCTCGGGGTATCAAACCTGGGTTCTCCTCATCCCAGTCTAACACTCTATCCACTGCACCACCGCCTGGTCAGGCTAACCTTTTGAGATAAGAATATGTCAACCAATTTTAAGGATTATTTAGTCTTAACTTTTTTTATTTTAAAATTTTATTTTTAATTCTCACAGTGCTTTCTGTCTCTTTTAACATCAGACTTACTTAGGTTATATAAGGACATCTGAACCTGTATAATATGAAATAGTAAAAGCAAAAATAAAAACAGGGCCCACGCCACCCCCTGCAGCAGCTTTGTAGTCTCTTTCAATTTGAGCTCTCACTTTCCATTTTCCCAATTACTCAATGAAGGATTCCTAACATGCCTTTGCTGGTACCATAATGAAATTCAAAAAATAGTAATCATTTAAGAAGCACTGGATAATAATTTACTAAGGGAGGAGGTCATAGCATTACGGACAGAGAATTATCAAAGGAAAATGTTTAATGTTACAAGTTTTATTTTGTTTTGAATCTTGTTTTTGCAATAAAAAATACAAAATTATGATGTAAGAATAAAGGGTTCTTCTTAAATAAAGGAAGAGCTTGATTATATTGGTGTTTTATCTAAAGGTGTATTCTAGATGTTTTCTGATTTGTAAAAGATTTAAGGAAAAGGCAATAACATTTTAAAGAGAATAAGAACTCATCCAGACCTCAGTAGGTGGTCTCTGGAGAATCTAAGTCAGTCTCAAAAGATGAAACATCAAATAAGTAGAGTTTCCATTTCTTTCCCTGTTGAAATAACTGGTAATGGACTTGCCCTCCAATTGTAAAGAACTAGAAACCTCACAAAGCACATATGAATGAGCTATTCTTAGACACTGGGCCAGGACAGTGCAGAACTGTGATATATGCAAGAAGGGAAACAAGGTGAGTTGTATAGTCTTCCCAGATTTCTGCCTGAAGGCACGTTCTAGCAGTGTAGCATGGAAGACCCGAAGCAAAGCATGGGGTTTTACTCAGAAAACACAGATCATAAATTAGGAAGGCTAAGATAGCTGGAATTTGCAGGACCAGCAAACTACAGTAGAAGAAGGAAATCTATTGCTGAATAGTAATTTCTGTATGGATAGGATAAAATTCCGTGAAGCAAGGCAAAAACAACTACTAGGGAGCTATTAGCAGGAATATTTCTGAGTGAGAATTCAGAATTTCAACCACTAGAGAATTCAGTAGAGACCCAAAAATAATCATGCCTTTTATTAAGGCTGACAAATTCTAGAATAAAGGCTACTCTAAACTCATTCAAACAAACTTTAACACAATCCTTAAAAGGATCAAGCTCATCTGCAAGTTATTTAACACATTCCTTAAAGAAAATAAAGACTTTTAATATTAAAAATTTACAATGTACAATACCAATGTAAAATTAATACAAATAGAAAGAAGCAAGAAAATATGACCAAAACCAAGAAGAAAACCAAGTAAAAGAAACAAACTAAGAAATGACAGAAATTATGGAATTGGCCAAAAAATTTTTCAAACAGCTATTATAAACATATTCAAAGATTTTAAAAGAAAACAAATATAATGAGAAAAAACTGAGAGATTTTATAGATATGGCACCCAAATCTATACAAAGAAAGTTTGCCAAATACGATGCATATGTAGGTTGAAGTTAAATCAGTATTTAGAGGAAAATTAATAGTGTATAATGTTTATTTTAGAGAAGAAAAAGTATTTTAAAAGTTTATTATATAATTTCTATCTTGAGAAACTAGAAAAACAGTAAACACAAAATGAATAAAAAAAGAAAATAGTGAGAATCGATGTAATAAAAAATGAAAAAAAAATAGAAAAATATTTAAACCAACAACTTGTACTTTGAAAAGAACAATGAAATTAATAAAACCTTCATTAAATGATAAAGAAGAAAAAAGCCCAATTTATCAATGTGAGGGGTGAAAAAAAGTTGTTGCTACAGACATTAAAAAGATAAGGGATTATACACAACATTATACAAATAAATTCTACATTATAGGTATTACAGAAATTGATTTTTCCATCAAAAACTTTCAACAAAGACTCTCGACCAGACGGTTTCACAGCTGAATTGTTTCAAACATTAAGAAATAATACAAATTTTACCCTGACTCTTTCAGAAAACAGAGAAAAGAACACTTTTCAATTCATTTTACAAGGCCAGATATATCCTGATATCAAAACCAACAATGACATTACAAGAAAAAAATACAGGCTAATGTCACCCATGAATATAGATGCAAATACTTTTAACAAAATATTAGTAAATCAATGTGGTCATATATAATACTAATAGTTTTCCACAAAGTAGTTTTTATTCCAAGAATGCTAGATTGATTTAGCATTTGAAAATCAATCAATGCATCTACTATTTTAAAAGGGAAAAGGAGGAAAAATACATAATCATGCAATAGATTCAGAAAACTCCTAAACCCATTCATGAAAAAGAAAAACTCTCAGAAAGCTAGAAATATGGATGTAAAGGCAATCTGGCTGTGACATCTGTTACCCCATTGACTCCAGGGGTGATTCAGCTGATCTGGCTGGCTAGGCGGGTGTCCCCTTCCTCCCTCACCGGTCCATGTGCGTCCCTCCCGAAGCTGTATATTTGGTTGAAGAAGTTGACCTTTCCTGATAGAGGAGAGGACCATTCTTTGGTTCCCTGCTAGAACATCCAAACAAGATCTCAAGAAAACTAGAAATAGAAGGGAACTTCCTTAGCATGATAAAATGCATCTACATCAATCTAGCTAAATCATATTTACTGGTTAAAAAAATTTTTTTCTGCCCCATAAGATCAGTAACAACAAAAGGATATCTAAACTCCTCACTTTTATTCAACATTGTACTAATAATGGTTCTAACCACTGTTATAAGGCTAGGATAAATAAATAATAGGTATAAAGATTAAAGATATAAAAGTAAAAATGACTTTGTTCAAGAATGCATGATAGTCTATGTTGAAAAGAAAATCTACAAAACCATGATTAGAAATAATAAGTGAGTATAACCAGATCACTGGACATGAGCTCAATTCCAACAGAAATCAATTGTATTGCTATATAATAACAACAAACAATTGAAAAATAATATTAAAATATCAATACCTTTTATGAAAACATCAAAAAACATGAACTACTATATTAAGTGAGAGAATCAAGAAAAAAATATGTACAAGACCTGCACATTACAAAATTAACATTGGCAAACAAATGTAGACTTAAATAAATATACAGGTATATCTTTTCATGTACTGGAATATATGTCATGGCAATAGTGACTACTCAGAGATCAGATGAAATGCATCAAGGGGCCAAGGGGAGGCAACAGTCCTGGACAGCAGATTAAAGGACTGAAGCCCCGTCCCCAGACTTACTCAGATACTTACTAGCAAGTACAAAAAACTCAACTTCTTTCAACAGAAGAAGTGTTTAGGGGTGAAGTAAAGGACAAGGAACATGCTGACTCTTAATCTCTGTTCTGAGAGACAAACATTTTCTTGTTGCTAAAAACTTATGCTGTTATTTTGCTGTTTCCAGCATGCACTCTTTCCAGTCTGGGGTGGAGAGATCCCTGGACTTTTGTCCGCTCAAGGCTTTCACCCTATTGCGCCTCTAATTGTTATCTTAACTCTTCAAGTCTTCACAGCATATCCCTACACACACACACACTTAATTTTTCTTTCTTTCAAAAGATTTTATTTATTCATTTGAGAGAGGAAAAAGAGACAAAGAGAAAGAGGGAAAAGCAGGAAGCATCAACTGGGGTGGAGAGATCCCTGGACTCTTGTCCGCTCAGGGCTTTCACCCTATTGTGCCTCTCTGCCTCTAATTGTTATCCTAACTCTTCAAGTCTTCACAGCATATCCCTACACACACACACATTTAATTTTTCTTTCTTTCAAAAGATTTTATTTATTCATTTGAGAGAGGAAAAAGAGACAAAGAGAAAGAGGGAAAAGCAGGAAGCATCAACTCCCATATATGCCTTGACCAGGCATACACACACACACACACACACACACACACACACACACACACATATATATACATATTAGTATGTGTATATATAAACATTATAAATATAATAATATATTTATATATAATAAACATATATTTATATAGATATTTTACAATATTTTATAATTTATAATGATTTATATAATATAATTTATAATATAAATATATTATATTTAAAATATTTATATTTTTACATATATTTATATATACATATTACATATTATAATATATTTACATACATTTATATAGAGAGAATATATATATTAATATATTTTTAATGTGTTTTTCTTATTAAACCCTTGTGTTTGGCAGCCCAGTACCAATATTTTTTTTTAATTATTTTAATTTATTGATCTTAGTGAGAGATGAAGGGAGGGAGAGAAAGAGAGAGAGGACAGAAAGAAAGACAGGAATATCAATCTATTCCTATATTTCTTTGACCAGGGATCGACCTGGCCACCTCTACACCTCAGGATGATGCTCTAACTAACTGAGCCATCAAGCAAGGGCTGGAAGATAATATTTGTAAGATGTCAATTCTCCTTACATTTATTTATAGATTTTATATAGTCTCAGTTTGGTAGAAATTGATGTTAATTCTAAATGTATATAGAAGTGTAAAGAACCTAGAAATATAAAAATACTTTTGAGAAAAAAAGAACATATTTGAGAATCTAATGCTTCCTATTTTCAAGACCTACTGGAAAGCATTATTAATCTTTACAATGGCTTAATGACAGACACACATGGTATATCAATGGTAGGAAACAAAAACAGAATCATACATCCATATTGAATTGATCTCTATAAAAGTATAAAGGAAATACAACAGAGAAAATAGTTGTTGGGCAGATAAAATGTATTATGCTCACTTAGTTAAAGATGGCGCTGCCCACGTGGAAACCCGTCACCCAGGTGATATTATTTGTCCTTATGCTTGGGATGGGTATGGGGGACAGGCTGTAAGCAGGCCTGGTCATTATAGCCTAAGGCTTAGTTTTAAGAGTAAGCTTTTCCCCACACCCTTGACTGATTGGAAGATGTAGGGTGGTGCACTCTCTTGAGGAATCCCATTGTGCCTCAGATGGGTGACTTTGTATCAGAGACTTTCTTGTTTGTAGATTGGATTAAGGGTTTGGATATCTACACTATAAAGTAGGGCAGACTGGGATCTTGCGCTCTCTTGGTTCCTGAGATTAGTATTAGAAAGGAGAGCAGATTAAGGCCACGTGGAGGAGAGGAGGCAGCCAAGATGGTGGAGTGCTGAGGAAGAAGCCAGTTTGTGCAGAGAGAAGGAGATGGGAAACAGAGGTGAATAAGTCTGGTGAGCTAGAAACCTTTTGATTCTAGGAAACTCAGATAAGTCAGTAGCTTTGTGAGCACTGAATGAGTGGGTTTTGGAGCCCAGTGTGTGTTTTTGCTTGCCCGCCGGGTGCAAGCTAGAATTAAAGCTGATGGCTCACCAGTTCTTGGCTCCGTTGTTTCATTACCGACTGTCCGAATTCAATGAGAACCTGCACAGGCCAGGCTGCTGTGATGGTGGCCCTGGCTACTGGCTTTACAATGGTCTTTTCAACAAGTGGTGCTATAGTAATTAAATACCCATATGAAAAAAGCTGAATCTCCAACCTTACTTTATACCTTATATAAAAACTCAAAACGGACCATATACAGTACTTAAATGCAAAAGCTAAAACTATAATTTCTTAAGGATACATTGAAGATAATACTTGCAACCTTGGGGTAGGCAAAATTTCTAAGGTAGGACATGAAAGCACAAAGCATAAAAGCCTTAATAAACTAGATTGTATGAAAATTAGAAGACACCATTAAAAACAGGAAATAAACAAGCCAGTGACTGGGAGAGTGTATTCATAAAACGTGTTTGAACAAAGAATTGTATAGAATACATAAAGGACTCAATTTAATTTAAAAATTTTAAATAAGCTAAATAATATGTTTAGACCCTTCACACAGAAAATAGATATCTGTATGGGTAAAATTAGGAAGACTAACAATTTTTAAAAGGATGTGTGGAACATCTGGAACTCTTCTATAATATTGGTGTGAATATAAAAAATACAACCATTTTGGAAAACAATTTACTAATTTCTTATAAAGTTAAACATGTATTTATATAACCTAGTTATTTCACTCCTAGGCTTTTATCTAGGAGAGATGAAAATATTTGTCCACAGAAAGCTATCTATAAATGTTCAAAGAAGCTTTATTCATTATGGTCAAAGACTGAACTTGAGACATACTCAACAATACAAATGAATCTCAAAAATAATATTCTGAGCTTAAAAAAAAAGCCCATTTATGTGAAATTCCAGAAAAATAAAATTAAATATAAGTCAGACCAAAGATCAATATTTGCCTGAAGCTAAGGCTGGGGGGGGGGTATATATGACTGCAAAGGCAAGTAAGAGAATGTTTTAGAGTTAGAAATGGTCTATACATATATGTCTAGAGTTAGAAATGGTCTATACATATATGTAATTGTCAGTAATTTTTGAACAGTACACTTTAATGGATGTATTTTATTATGTGATAAGGTGCTGACGAATTGCAAAAATTAACATTAGTATTTTTTAAAGAAGGAATCAGGCCCCCTTACCCCTTTTTTCTGAAAAGAAAAAATCCCAGAGAAAGAAATTAAAGGGGCAAAAGTCAGTAACTAATCACAGTTTAACTATAGTTCTCTGGAAGGACTAAGGTCACTTGGTAGACAGCAAAGAAGATAACGGATATCTAAAACTTCCTCTTCCCCTTCAATAAGATCCTTTAGGAGACAATGTTTACATATCCTACAGTGATTCCAGCTCTTCCTTCCCTCCTTGAGTCCTGAGAATAAGGTATACCTCTAGACAAAGGAATCACGAGGCCACTCCCTTGCTTGAAAAACCTGCATTCTGTAACATTTTATATACTTTCTAATAATCATCCCTTTTGAAATTTTTTATATATATAAAACTTGTAAACTAAAGCTAGCCTCGATGCTTTTAGCAAATATTTCCTATTTCCTTATCCTTAGCTAAAACTTTTCACTGGCAATGACCCTAGATATTTGGAAATGTCTTTGATATGTAAAACGACATTTATCGCTACTGTGTTGATAGGTAAAACAACATTTACTGCTACTGTTAATATGTAAAACGACATTTATTACTATTGTGTTACCTTGTAAGTTTAGATATGTAGGAATGTTTTTTCCTTTTAATAGATCCTATAGATAAATGTTGTAACCTTGTTAGTAATTGACTATTGTGTCATGCTCCTCCTCCTTTTCCCCCAACCCATATGTTATCAAACCTATATAACTAGTCTCAGAGCTATCTTCGAGGCCGCACGATTTGGGTTAGCTATACCCCCTGTAAGTCATATGTAGCCAGCTTATTAATAAATCTCCTCCTAAAATTTCTTCTGTACCCTGCCTTGGTGTATCTACGTAACCCGTGGAATTAAGGTGTTGGGCAGATGAAATATATTATGCTCACTTTGTTAAAGATGCTGCTGCCCACGTGGAAACCCATTGCCCAGGTGATTGCTTGGGATGGACATGATTATATTAACATGGGGGGGGGGGCAGGCTGTAAGCAGGCAGAGTCGTTATAGCTCAAGGCTTAGTTAGTTTTAAGACTAAGCCTTTCCCACCCTTTCTGATGTAGGGTGGTGCATTCTCATGAGGAATCCTCCCATTATGTCTCAGGTAGGTGACTTTGTATCAGAGACTTTCTTGTTTGTATATTGGATTAAAGGTTTTGAATCTACACTATAAAGTGGGGCAAACAGGGAGCTTGCTCTCTGTCTGTTCCTGAGATTAGCATTAGAGAGCAGAGCAGAGTAAGGCCACGTGGAGGCCAGGAGAAGCAGCCAAGATGACGGAGTTTGTGCAGAGAGGAGATGGAAACAGAGGTGAATAAGTCTGGTGAGTTAGAAACCTTTGATTCTAGGAAACTCGGATAAGTCAGTACCTTTGTGAGCACTGAATGAGTTGGTTTTGGAGCCCAGTGTGTGTTTTTGCTTGCCCACTGGGTGCAAGCTAGAATTAAAGCTGATGGCTCACCAGTTCTTGGCTCCGTTGTTTCATTACTGTCTGTTCAAATCTAATGTGAATCTGCACTGGCCAGGCTGCTGTGATAATGGCACTGACTACTGGCTTTACAATTAATAATTTTGTGTTTAGTTCTCACATGTGCTCCTAAAAAAAACCTCAGATCTTCATTTTAGCATGAAAGTACTCCATCTCAACATGCTTTGTCTTTTCCTTTATGATACTGTGCTGCCTTTCCTTGTTAATTCTTAAAACCTAGCGAAATATGCTACTCACCAATGTAGTTCTTTGACACAGCAACTTCTCTGACTTCAATATGAACAGAGCCTCTTGGTATCTGCACAACTTCCATGTAGCCTGGAAAATAGTATAAGTAGATTCTCAGCCTCCGTCAGAAAAGGAGTGCTTAGTAACTATTCAATAAAATGTTTCCTTATTCTTTATGCTTTCTTTGACTTTTCACTTTACAAATTACAAAGTATGTGCAAATTCCCCTTTGGGTTAACAAATACCTCTAGAATATATTCTTTCTTTTTTCTAAAATTGTCTCATGATAGCTTTAAAGTCTCAAAATATATAATATTGGTTTATTTTCTTCTTCTCAACCATGGGTCTAACATCAATACTCTATGGGAATTCCCATCTTAAAGAAATAGGGCAGCCTGACCAGGTGGTGGCAGAGTGGCTACAGCATCGGACTGGGAAACAGAGGACCCAGGTTTGAAACCCAAGGTCACCAGCTTGAACGCAGGCTCATCCGGCTTGAGCATGGGCTCACCAACCTGAGTGTGGGGTTGCTGGCTTGAAGCCCAAGGTCACTGGTTTCAGCAATGGTTCACTAGCTCTCCTGTAGACCCCTTCCCCCATACCACCATCAAGGCACATATGAGAAAGCAGTCATTGACAACTAAGGCACTGCAATAAAGAACTGATACTTCTGATCTCTCTCCCTTCCTGTCTATCTGTCCCTCTCTCTGTCTCTCTGTCAATCACAAAAATAAATAAATAAATAAAAATTTAAAAATTTTTCAATAAAAGAAACCAAAACAGGGCAACATGAAGTCAAATAGAAAGGACATACTATTTACTTGAAATCTCTTACATGAAGCCACATTTAAGGGGCTGAAAGCAATTTTGGGAAAAAGCAAATAAAGAAATTTTTTAAAAAGGTGAGGAAAAAGATCTAATGTTTTGGCTATTCCAAGTACACCAGAGGTATAAGGAAGAGTTCTGTCTTCACACTCACCTCCTCTGGGCAACGATTCATTGAAGAACCCTTCAATGGCATCACATGTGCTTCCATCCCCTCCACAGACTCGACATCTATCCTCCCTAGCATCGGATCCCAAAATGTTATCACAACCTACATGCTGAAAACAGAGAAGAATATTCAGTGTGTCAAAAAGAGGAATTCTTACTAATTAAATAAATATAGCTTATTCATTTACTTGTTTTTCCAATAAAGGAAACCAAAACAGGAAACATTCTTCTCTTTCAGCTTTTACTGTTGCTCTCCAGTAAGTTGTAACTAACATTTCTCAACAGATAACTTTAAAGAAAATAATTCTAGTTCCCCAGGAATGTATGTTTTATTTCTAACATAGATTTTTTTCTTCATTTATAGACACCATGCTTCAATTCTTAAAATATTATACTTTGATAGCAATGGGCTCTTATACCCTAAAACAAGAAATGGAAGAACTAAGAAAAATGGCATTTACTCTTATACAGGTTTATAACAGCAAGAGTCTTGACTGAGCTGGTAGTTTGCCCTTTCTAAACCTCTGGCTCTTTTGGATAGCCAATTGTTAGTGTCAAGTATTAGTTGTGGAATTCATGACTTGGTAAATCTTTAAAAATGAATACCTGCATCCACTAGCTGAATATAAGTGCCATAAATTCTACTTTTTGGTTTTTCATTTAATCATAGAAACATGAACTTTCATGTATTTTTGGTATTTAAATTTGTATATTTGACATTTAGCCAGTGATACCAAGCCTGTAATCTCTGAATAAAACTTGTACCTAAGCATTTGTTACCTAAAAAATAATTTTATTATTGTCACAAAAATAACTTTGTCTTCAATTAAACACATATACACACTGGACCATCAGATACATTTAGAGGCCAGTAACCTGAAAGACAGAAATCTCTGCAAGAAATTATGAGATTAAGCATAAAAGACGGTGTTTAAAACTCTTCTTTCATGGTTCCTGGGACTTAGTATTGCACTTCTTAAAGTAAAACAAAAACAAGGAAAAATTGAGAAGTCTTTTTTGTGGCTTTTCTTATCATAAATTTGCTCCTACAACTTCCAACTAATCTGGCTAATTCTCTAAAGTAAATTCTTTAATGAGATAAAGACTAACTCTATAATAAAAACTATTGTAAATGCTTTAAAAAGAGGCAAAGTACAAAAAGCATACTTTCCTCACAACTCTGAAGAAAAATCATGCTACGAAATATATCAAATAATCTTCCAATGTGGACATATGGTAGCCAAATAAGTAGTAAGAGCTGAATCTATCCTCTCTTTTCCTATCATCCTGTTTTTTAAACAGAACAGAATCTTAATATTTTGTTAGGTGCAGCAATCACTATAAACATAAGTAGAACACCAGAATAAATCATATTTGTATGATGCTTGAATATCAAAGGGTCATTCTACCTTTAACTATATATGTATAGTCATCCTTACTGGAAATTGAATTTCTCTAAAATATAACTCTTTTATTAAAACTGATCATGGTATTAATAACCAGCTATTATCTGAGGGAAAAGAGAAAAACTCTCAAAACTCCAACAAAAAGAAGTAAAATTCATCATCTGAGCAACCTTGCATTCTCCATTGATACAGATATCCAATGAATCGGCATTGCACTGAGTCCCATCAATCACTGCGGGGGCCCGTTCAGTGTAGAAATTGTAACCTTCAGCCAAGCAGTTTAACGCACAAGGTTTTACCCCACCTGAACAAATATAGTAAAAAAAAAAAAGAAATAAATGAAGTGGTTCTCCTAAGAAACAGTGATGCAATATTATCCATAGCAAATTTACAATTCACAGAGACATCTTGCCCTGACTATAGCCATAGATGTATAGGTTTCTTTTCTCTTTTGCTAAAATTTCATGTATACTTTCATTGTTTGTACAAATTACTGAAGGTCCTACCAAGGAGCTTTAAAATTTAGTGCTTCCAATATATATTTAAAATATATTTTGGGTCAAAAGGGAACACAGTGGAGGTACCTGAATGTTGAAAAAAATAAATGAAATTAAAGCTGTTTTTAAAAACAGATTAAGGAAATAAAGTTTAAGGAAGTTTGAGACAATATCCTAACATGACAGAAAAGAATTCCTGAAACATATGTAACTTGTTAGCTAAGCTGATACAAAAACTCTGTTATTTCTGCAAGCCCATGTTAGTTGTAATATAAAATTATTTGTATCTTTTAAAATATATCATATTCCATGAACATGGTTTTAGCATGGAGATAAATTGTTATCAGATTTGCAAATCAAAGATAAAATTAATTATAGCATCAAAATTTAATTGTTAAAATAATATATAATTTTATTTCATAAATAAATGTATATAATAACTCAAGCATTTTCATTTTGTCATTGAAATTTGTATTTTTTAAGGTTGATGTAAAATATAGACATGAACAGGAGCAATTTAAAACACCAAATAGAGTACATATTGAAACCTCATTGTATATTGGAAAAATAGCAATAAGTATATTCTATTCAAATAAGTACATGACAAAACAATTTATAAATATGTAACTGACAATTAAAAATGTGACTGAAGAATACTGTCTGTTGAATCTTCATTTCATGAAGTTGAAAACACTTTGGTCGTATTCTAATTATGCTGATAAAATTTCTCTTTGAAATAAAGCAAACCATTTCAAATAAAGAAAATAGGCAGAAAGAAAAAAATGACAGACACACCTAGGTCTCAGTGAAGGTAGAAACCAGGTTGCTGCAGAGTGGAAGTATGTGAAGTAAAAGAAAGAAGCCAACTTCATGGTGAAGACAACGGTAAATCAGACACAGAACATTAAAGGAGAGCACTGTCATAGTTGATTGTTACCATGCAAGATGATGGCCAATATTGTCAGACATCCTGCTTTTCCTGTGGGGTTTCTTTTTTATTGTTGTATTTTTTTTTTCAGGAGAAAACTTAGACTTTTGAAATGTAAACTGTTTTTTGGCAATTCATTCAAGTTTTTAAAAATACTGTGTAAGTTAAAACATGTATGTAAGTAAAAACTTTTCCTGAACTGCTAGTTTACAACCACTGGCCCAAGTTCATGTTTTCTTCCATTTTCTTTGTAGGCTATGTAACTTCTGGATGACTTATAAGGTTATTATTAAGCTTAGGTTAATGATACATTTTGCTGTCTTGAGCACAGAAATAATGAGTAATAAACAAAATAATTTCTTTCTGAACTGATCATCATGGTATTGATATCTATTTTTTGTAAGATTCTCATACATAAGACTGTCCTAAATTTCCATGAATATTATGGAGATTTTTTCAATACTACCCAATATAGTTCTTTTCCAATTTTTAATTGTAATGCTTTGAAATTTAATGTAGCTTTTTATGTAACAGGCTTTCAAAAGATAACACTAGTCTTTCATTTACTCAATTTTAATACTATATTGATTGTGTAAGGTAGTATTTGATAGCCAATACATATAATTGCTATTATGGTTGCATTCTTTATCCCACTGTATTATTTGATAATACTAGGAATCAATTTCCTCTTTTTTCACTGTTGAAGATGTAATTAGCTTCCTCTGCTATGCGTTTTCAAAAGAGGTACTGCTATTATTTCTTTTTTTAAATTCAGCGAGAGGAGAGGAGGCAGAGACAGACTCCCATATACGCCCTGATAGGGATCCACCTGGCAAGCCCACTAGGGGGCAATGCTCAGCCCATCTAGAATGTTGCTCTATTGCTCAGCAACTGAGCTTTTCTTAGCACCTGAGGCAGAGGCCATGGAGTCATCCTCATCACCTGGAGCCAACTCGCTCCAATCAAGCCATGGCTGCAGGACGGGAAGAAAGAAAGAGAGAGGAGGGGTGGGGTAGATAAGCAAATGGTTGCTTCTCCTGTGTGCCCAACTGGGAATCAAACCCAGGACATCCACATGCCAGACTGACGCTCTATTACTGAACCAACCGGCCAGGGCCAAGTACTGCTATTATTTCAAGAAGGGATATAAGATGATTCTCTAAAATGAAGGTCATACTACTAATTACCTTTGGTTAAAGTTTATTATGAAATCTGATTAATTTATTCCACACACAATTACCTCGGTTATAATTATTAAACTTTTGAATTATTTCAGACACTTTTTCTCTTCCTACAGTAAGATAAAACAATCCCAAATGTATTTGTACCTAATAAAAGTAATTAAAAATACATGAAACAAAACTTATTTAAAACCCCCAAATTTAATAGTTCAAGATTTTAATATACTTCCCTCAATAATTAATAGAACTAGAGCAAAAAAATCAGAAAGAATATAAAAGATTTGAATAACACTATCAGCTAACTTGACCTCCTGATTTTTTTTTTTTTACAGAGATAGAGAAAGTCAGAGAGAGGGATAGATAGGGACAGACAGACAGGAATGGAGAGAGATGAGAAGCATCAATCATCAGTTTTTCATTGCGACATCTTAGTTGTTAATTGATTGCTTTCTCATATGTGCCTTGACCGCAGGCCTTCAGCAGACCAAGTAACCCCTTTCTGGAGCCAGCAACCTTGGGTGCAAGCTGGTGAGCTTTTGCTCAAACCAGATGAGCCTGCGCTCAAACTGGCGACTTCAGGATCTCAAACCTGGGTCGTCTGCATCCCAGTTCGACACTCTATCCACTGTGCCACCGCCTGGTCAGGCGACCTCCTGAATATTTATAGAATACTATATCCAACAATTTCAGAAAACACATCTTTTTCAAGTATACACCGAATATTCACCGACATGGATAATAGTTGTATAATAAAACAGATTTCAATGAAGTTAAAAAATTTAAATCATACAGAGTATTCTCTAACCATAATAAAGTTAAAACTCAATAATTTAAAATCTAGAATATGTAAAATATTTCAAAATAACAAAGTTCTAAATAACCCATGGGTCAAAGAAGAAATAACAATGTAAATAAGAAAATGTTTTAAACTGAAGGAAATAAAAACCTCAAATTTGGAGAATGCAGAAGAGCAAACTAAATGCACAATAAATAAATAAATAAATATATGAGCAAATGTTAATTAAAGAGAAAAAACATAGTAACAAAGAAAAGTACTAAAGCTAAAAGTTGATTCTCTAAAAACCTAAAAAAAACTGATCGAGAAAAGAGAGAAAATACATATTATGGATATCAGAAATAAAAGAGCATACAACATTGCAGATCCTGCAGTTATTAAACAGGATAATAAGAAAATGTTATGATCAGTTTTCTGTCAATGAATCGGACAACATGGATGTAACAAATTTATCAAAGACATGAATTTGAAAACTCACATAAATTTAAAAAATATAAATAGTTCTTTTACCTGTTAAAGGAGATGAATTGGTAATAATTTTTTTCACAAAGAAAATAATAAGCTTACATGGCTTTACTAGTGAAATCTATTCCAAAGATGAAATAATACCAAACTCTTTCAAAATAAATAAGAATTCTATTCCAGGAAGCCAGTGTAACTTTGGTAGCAAAAATAGTCAAAAACATGACAAAAATAAAATTTAGAAATTAGTTTTTCTTATGAACATAAAGGCAAACATCCTTAATAAAATATTAGCAATTAAATCCAATAACATATAAAAGGATAATAAATCATCACCACATAAGGTTTATCCTAGGAATAAAAGGTTGGTTTGACATTATAAAATCTATCAAGTAATTCACCATATTAACAGAATAAAGAAGAAAATCACATAAGGTTAACACATGCACAAACTGTACTGAACAACCAAGCCAGTGCATTAAGACAAGAAAATGAAATACGCATAAAGATTGAAATAGATAGTTCTTATTACCAAATAACATGACAATTTAGCAAGAAAATCCTAAGCTAACTGAATACAAAGTAAATATATTAACATCCATTTTATTTTTATATACTAGAGTTAACAATTAAAAAATGAAATATTTAAAGCTTTTATATATAATAGTTTCAAAACATATAATTTACGCAGAAATAGACTTAACAAAAAATGTCCAAGACCTTACACCTAAAACTAAAAAACATGGCTAAGAAAAATGAAAGGAAACAGAAATACATAGGGATATATACCATGTTCATAAACAGGAACATACAATATTAGAATTTATCAATTCTCCATGTTCAACTTTGATAAAAAGCAGAAGTCCAATATGCAGTTTTTGTAGAAATTAACAGCAAATTTTATAATTTATTTGGAAATGCTTAGAAGTACAGTACTTAAAAGCCTGACCTGTGGTGGAGCAGTGGATAAAGCGTTGATCTAGAATGCTGAGGTAGTCTGTTCGAAACCTCAGGTTTGCCCAATAAAGGTACATATTAGAAGCAACTATGAGTTGATGCTTCCTGTTCCTCCCACCCCCCCTTCTCTCTCTCTCTTCTCTCTCTAAAATTAATAAATAAAATCTTTTTAAAAAAGAAGTACTTAGAATATCTAAATAATTCTTTATAAAAATTTAAAATTTGAAGAAAGTTATGCTACCTATGTTCAAGACAATACAGTTACAGTAATTAATTCAGGTAGGCTCTAACATAGGGTTGACAAATAGATTGAAGATACAAAATAGAGTTTATTAATACACTACAAACATATACCATAACCCTAAATTATTTTTAGATTGTACATCTAACTGTAATAATCAAAAACATGGCTTTTAGAAGAAAATATTATCTTGAGTTGAAGAAGGCAAAGATTTCAAAGACAGGGCACAATACAAAAAACTTGAAAAATTAGATTTTATCAAAATTAAAATCCTATACTGATCTAGAACACCATTAAAAAAATAACAGAAAGCCACAGACTGTGAGAAAATACTTGTAAAACTTAAGTGATAAATTACTTTCACTCAAGAATAAAAAGACAAAACATCAAATAGGCAAAGTATTTGAACACTTTACCAAAAAAGGTATATAAATGGTCAGTAAACACATGAAAACATGTTCAACATAATCAGTAGTCAAAAATGCAAATTAAAAGGACATTGAGACACCATTATACACCCACCAAACAACTGAAAACTTCGAATTTTGGCAAGGATATGGAACGAACAGAACTCATACATTGCTCCTGGGAGTGGGATGTGGTACAATCACTTTGGAAAAATATCTGGTAGTTTCTTTAAAAACTAAACTCACATCTATCCTATTATCTAGCAATTCTACCACTAATTATTTACTCAAGAGAAATAATGACATATGCCCATAAAAATATGCATATGCAAATGTTCACAGCAGTTTATTCATAACAACTGTAAACTAGAAACTCTCCAAGTGTCCATCAATAGCAGAATGGAAAAGCAAACTGGTTATTGTAATAGAATACTGCTTAGCAATAAAAAGGAATGGACTACTTACTTATACATGCAACAATGTGGATGGATTTTTAAAATATTAGGCTTAAAGAAGCCTTGCACAAAAGAGTAAATATGACATAATTTCATTTCTATGAAGTTCTGGAATAGACAAAACTAATCTATGGTAAGAAAAAAATCAGAACACTAGTTCACTCTTAGAACAAGTAGGTAGAGGTCGCTATTGATTGGTAAGGACTATGAGGATTCTGCATATTTGAGGTAATGGAAATGTTCTGTTATCTCCATATGGTTTTACAGGTGTATCCATTTTTTAAAACTCAGGGAAAGTACAAGTTAAGATTTGTGCATTTCATTGTACTATACATATTCTTACCTTAAAAAAAAGTAAATAAATATTGAACTGTGGTTAATACTACACATGCTTATGAATTTATAGAAAATGATATTATTAATGGCTACAGTTTAATTTGAAATGCATCCAGAAAATGGGATAGATTGATAAATAGAGAAATGACTAGACGTGATAAAAAATATATACTAAAACGTTAATGGTAGAATATTGGTAAGAGAGAGGTATACATTTGTCACTGTAAAATTATTTCAATATTGCTCTATGTTAAAAAATTTTCAGAAATGTTAAAATAAGCAAAAAATTTAAACATACGTTCAACTTTTGCAAGACAAAACTTTTAACAAAATTTAGTTTGTATTTTATTTTATTTTTAATTTATTTATTTATTCATTTTAGAGAGGAGACACAGAGTGAGAGAGAGAGAGAGAAAAGAGAGAAAGGGGGGAGGAGCTAGAAGCATCAACTCTCATATGTGCCTTGACCAGACCAGTGCAGGGTTTTGAACTGGCAACCTCAGTGTTCCCAGGTTGACGCTTTATCCACTGCACCACCACAGGTCAGGCTTAGTTTGTATTTTAGAAACATAGAAAACTTCTTGTGCTTTACTAAACAATTGTTTGACACACACCCAAATTAAAGAGCAAAAATGTTTCCCAACATTAAAGAAGAATAATATAGTAAGATCCTTAGCCTTTTCCCAAGAAAGAACACAGATTTTCCTGGCCTCTTTGTATTGATTTATATTATTATAATTTGTTTTTAGCATGATAACTCTAAATACAGCCTGATTATAAACAATTATAATGTCCATATACATCAAGGAAGTCAGGAACTCAAAAATATTATTTAGTTTTATATTGAACCTTATTACACTGTTAAATAAAATTATGTTTTTCAAAAAAAGGTTTCTGATCATTTGTACTAACATATAAACTTTAGTACAGGGAAACTAAAACATGAGTCCTTTAGAGTTCTATCAGCATTTTCCTATTTTGGTTTATAAAAACTAAATCTTACTAGTGTGTGTAAGAATGTGCGTGTGTGTTTGTATGTATTTATATATTCCTTTATGATTGCAAAGCTCTCAAGCATGCTGAATGCTCTGCCGGCTTATACATTACCTCCAGTATAGGGTTTCCAGTTATAATACTTTCCACGGAAAGGCATATTGTCAAAGTCTGCACACTGTTTCTCTCGAAAATCTCGGGCCCCCAAAGGACATGGCTAAAATAAAATAAAATCATAAATGGTACGATTGTTGAAAAATTCCAAAACCAAGGGACAATGTCCTGAAAATTAAAATTGCTTGAACTCCATCACATTAGCTCACTGCCTTATTCTGTGGCTATAATTTTGGCATTCGCTTTACTGTTTTACAACCAGCATTCAGACTGAAGTGTCTGAATTGTAATCTTAGCCACAGCAGAAATAACTGAAGTCATTTAAACAAAGTTAAGTGTTAGATAGTTTCCATATAACTTTACACTCAGACGCATGTCAGAGTCCACTTTGCAATCAATCCATCAGGTATCTCCTTATAAACACATATAAAAACTAGGAGAAGAAACTAATACATAAAATCTTTTTTGGTAGCAGTACTTGAGGTCCAGTTGCCACAGCTACTCCCAGCTCTTTATTTTAAGGAATCAAGAGGCAGGTTTGTAACATGACATTCAGCACTATTAATTGTGGTTTGGATCCCTCCTACGATAGCTGTTTACTGTCTAGCTCTGACAAAAACCATATTTAAAGGCATGGGATGAACTGGGCAGAATGCTAGGCCTCAAGTTTAAACACCTTCAAACTCAAGGAATTTGGACTTAATTGAAAATACATTTAATCTTTAACATCACAGAAAATAAAATAGTAATTTGT
Organism: Rhynchonycteris naso; assembly: GCA_037038555.1. Lineage (NCBI taxonomy): Eukaryota > Metazoa > Chordata > Mammalia > Chiroptera > Emballonuridae > Rhynchonycteris > Rhynchonycteris naso. The sequence continues at coordinate 239,275,618 of CM072995.1, read as the reverse complement.
TTCAAAACATGTACATGTGTTAGGTAGAGGAGAGAGAAGGATGTTGGGAAGGTAGAGAATGACTTGTTTTTAAAAGTTTGGAATGCTATTTCCACCAGAATTTTTTAGGGAGAAAATCTTGCCAATCTAGCAAGGTCCAGATGCCAAATACCACAGGGCCATCCTAAATTCAATAGTTAAGCTCATAAAGAAATAAAAGTATAACATCCCACAGTGTTTGATCAATAATATGGCTTAATTTGATGTACCTTTTGGAGTTCTGCAGCTGTCATGCCTAAAACACAAAGCTACTGCTTTTGAAACACTGGCCAAGGAACATCCTCTTTAAATATGGAAGAACGGAGCAAGTAATTAGATAAAATTATTAATTGTGAATAAGTAAGGAGTATGTCACAGACACTGTTGGATATCCTTTTCAGGACTTTTTACCACCTTCCCTTGGATCTCTACGTGTACTTTATACAGTTTTCTGAGGTCAGTACATTGCAAACAGCCCCTTAAGGCCTGTGTAAAAATAATAGACCACAATGTGCGAATATGTGCATGGTCATCAATACTTACTATATACTGTGGTTCAAATTTCTACCATATCAAGTCCAGAGTCTCAGATTCTGAAAATAGGGACAGCAGGGCTACATTCTGTTATGAGCCCTGGATTTTAAAATATTTTTCTGTACATTAAAATATGATGGTGCAGCCAACCTGTGGTGGTACAGTGGATAAAGTGTCGACCTAGAACGCTGAGGTTGCTGGTTCAAAACCCTGGGCTTGCTGGTCAAGGCCCATATGGGAGTTAATGCTTTCTGCTCCCCCTTTCTCTCTCTCTCTCATTTCTAAAATAAATAAATGAAAAGTCTTTTTTAAAATAGCTTAAAAAATAGATAAAGCTGCAATAACAAACCTAATGATTCTGCTTACCAAATTACCCTTCTTACCTTTTTTTTTAATGCAAAATAACTATGAACCATAGGCTACATAGTGTATGATACTGGAAAGATACACTTTCAGCCTTTTGTTTCATGGTAAGCTAATGCTTTCCTTTTCTAGCCATTTTCAGAGAATCCCACACAAGGTCTAAAGTTGAGAATGGCTCTGCCATGCAGCAAGACTAGTTTTTAAGTAAATATTATCAATTAAAAAAATACAAATAGTCTGACTGGTGGTGATGGAGTGAAGAGAGTGCCAACCTGGGACACTGAGGTCCTAGGTTTGAAATCCTGAGGTCAATGGCCTGAGCATGGGATCATAGACATTATCCCAAGGTCACTGGCTTGAAGACCAAGGTTGCTGGCTTGAGCAATGGGTCACTCACTCTGCTTGAGGAGCACCCTGGTCAAGGCACATATGAGAAAACAATCAATGAACAAGTAAAGTGACGCAACTATGAGTTGATGGTTCTCCTCTCTCTTCCTTCCGTCCCTAAAAACAATACAAATTATTTTAACTCTATCTATAATTTTTCACATAAAACCTCAGTATTTATAAAGCACTAATCTCCTAAATGTTCATCCAAGCATGGCTTTCAATCTAGTTGGAGAAATAAGATACAAATAGAAAAACTACATTCCCATTTCAAGCAGTAAGTGTATGACAGCAGGTTACAGGTTGTCCATAAATGCTGTATAAAGGTCAAGGACCAATGTGTCATGTGATTAGTTAAGGAAGCATTTCCTCTGGAAGCAAATCTTGAGTGTATTATAATAAAAATATTATTATTAATACTTAACCTTTGTGACATTATGAGATAGTGTAGGGATTGAACTGACATTGGGGCTGGGGTTGGATAATTATTAAGAATAAAGCCAAGTAAAGCCATGGGGACAGGCAGGAAAAGGTCATATGTTAAAAATAATTGGGAAAAAGCCAATCTACATGGAAGAAAGAAACTGTATAGAAGCATAAGAGGATGTGATATTTCAAAGAAAAGCACTGGTACATTAAAAAGTCTCAAATTAACAAACAAAGGTAGCATGAGGGTTATGAGAGCCATTCATTTAAAACAAAAATCCTATTTTTAACTATCTTGTAATGGCTCTCTTAAGTAGAAGAGAAGTAAAAGATCCAATAGGAGAATATTATTGTTTGATGACAAACTTGGAAAACATTTCATAAATATTCTGATCTACTCTTTTTTGTGTGATAAACACTCTAAGAGTCAGCATAATAAAAATATTAACAAAAACAACAGCGACTTAGAATTTACTAAGCATTTAGTAAATGCCTACTCTGTGGCACACTATTCAGAAGTTTTGAGATGTATTGTTCATTTAATCACCATCAACAATCTTACGAGGTAGTTGTAATTAATAATGTTATTTTACATCAGAGTAAACTGGGTACAGAAGGTTTGCTTAGTAATAATTTCAGAGTGCAAGGTCACCTCCCTCATCCAAGTGTCTTCTGGACACTACGTATCTAAATGCTACACTAACTCGGTTAATGCCTGACCAGGCGGTGGCGCAGAACTGGGATGTGGAGGACCCAGGTTCAAAACCAAGGTCACCAGCTTGAGCACAGGCTCATCTGGCTTGAGTGCAGGCTCACCAGCTTGAGCGTTGGGTCGCTGGCTTGAGCATGGGAGCAGAGACATGACCCCCTGGTTGCTGGCTTGAGTCCAAAGGTCACTGGCTTGAAGCCCAAGGTTGCTAGCTTACGTCCAAGATCGCTGGCTTGAGCAAAGGGTCACTCACTCTGCTGTAGCCCCCTGGTCAAGGCACATATGAGAAAGCAATCAATAAACCACTAAGGAGACTAAGGAGCTGCAATGAAGAATTAATGCTTCTCATCTCTCTCCCTTCCTGTCTGTCTATTCCTATCTGTACCTCTCTCTGACTCTGTGTCTGTTAAAAAAAAGAAGAAAAAAAAGACAAAAATCTAATAGGAGTAACTTGGGCTACAAACCCAGCATTGTCATTTCCAGCTGCAAGTTTCTTATCTTATCCAAACTACCTTTTTTTTCCCTCTCATTTATAGAATGAATGGGCCAATTCTTTAAAAATAAGAATTTTGGAATAAGACAGATTTGGATTCAATTTTAACTTGGTCATTTGTTTAATTCATGGCCTTGAGTAATGTACTTCATTTTCCAAGCCTCGTCTATAAACTGGGGATAATATTAGTACTTACCTCCTAGGTGAGGAGTCATATAAAATGTTTAGCTCTGTACCTGGCACATGGTAGCTCTGAATAACTCTTAGCAGCTGTGCTGGTCTTGGGTCAGGAATCCTTAGATGCATCCCTCACCTTCTCCTGCTCTGCTCTGTATTTAGGGGAACAAACTATGCAGGCTTCTGTGCCACCTGACTTCCAGTTAGTCTCAGACAATGTAAGAAGACTCTAGTGGGAGAAGCCCAGGTATTCCTCTCATTTCCTCTCTACCTCAGGAAGCATCTAAGGCAGAAGCAGAATCTTTCTGTGGCTCCAACTTCAAGCATCAGAAGCCTTACTCCTCAACCCCATCTTATGCAATCAGCTTCTGCTGTGTGATTCCAGCCTCTGGACTCTGATAAACTCCCCTCCTTCCTGGGTCTCCTTGGTAGGAGTGGCAGCATCTTCCTGCAGTCCCTGATCTATGGGTTTGTAAGCCTCTCCCCTCACCATGTAACCAATTCTTTGTATTAAGTCCCCTCAATTTAATTTAAATATTCAGAAATATTTATATTAATATGATTGTATCTTTATTCATACAATAATCGATGATGATTATGATGAAACTGGTAGACTGAATATAGATACATTTCCATGCATTATCTTTTTGCAGTTTTATTGGTTAAGGGTAGAGACTGGCAAACTTCTGTAAATGGCGACATAGTAAATATTTTAGGTTTTGTGTTCCATACAGTGTCCACTGCAGCTATTCAATTGTGTCATTATAATGTGAAAAAAGTCACAGACAATATGTAAATAGCCAGGGCTGTGTTACAATTGTTTTATTTACAAAAATAGGTGATAAGCCACATTGACACAGGAGGTAGAATTTGCCAACTCCTGATTTAGGTGTTAACATAATGTATTGCTCACAAAAATTAGGCAATATTTTATAGCTTCATATTCATTTTGAAATAGCTCCCAAATTTTGTGAGCAGTATAGATACATCTGTCTGGCAGCACTTTGCAAAAGAACCAATTGTTAACTTTTGAGTCAATACCAAATCATACACTTTTAAGAAATGATGTTAGAATATAATCTAATTTGCACAGTGTGCTTAAATGTCCTCTACAATTATTCCCCAAGTGGTCCTACAGTTTGTATAAACATCTACAGAAAGATCAAATACTTTTCAGACAGCTGCGATTACTATCGAGTTCTTCCTTATTTTCAGCCATATTCTGTCTTGCACTATAATTCAGTGATCTTGCTTCTTTCTTCCAGATCCACACCGAGCAAATCTAACCCCTAACTGAAAGGTTACAGACCTTGATGGCTTTCCAAAGGGCACATCATGACTCATCATTAACCCTCTTAAAACAAGGTACAAGAACTGGTTTTACTGTCTTCCTTTTGTTCAGCAAATGTATATCAAATGCTTACTATGTGTCACATGTGATCTAGGCTCTGGATATAAGGCAATAATCAAGAGATTAGGTCCCTGCTTTCACGGAGTACACTGTATGTGCAGATGAGAAAGAAGAAAAATAAAGCAGGTTAAAATTAAGGAGATTGATAGTGGGAGGAAGGGTTTTTTCTTAAAATAGTATAGTCAGAGAAATTTTCTTAGATAAAGTGGCACTTGAGCAGAGTTAAAAGAAACTGAGGGAGTAACCTATGTACATTATCTGTGAGAAGAGTGCTCCAGGAAAAGGGAAGTGCAAAGGCCCTGAGGCAAGAGTGTGTTTAGAATGTTCACAGAATAGCATAGAAAATGGAAGGATTTAAGGGAATTGTAGTAGATTTGGCGACTTGGTCCCATGCCTTTCTGGTCCTAGAGCCATGATGGCGAACGTATGACACGCGTGTCAGCACTGACACACACAGCCATTTTCAATGACATGCGGCTACATGCGGCCACATACCAGAGAAGTATGGGGCCGCATGCCGAGAAGGACATTTCATCCTCACTCCTGCACGGCCAGGTGCAATAGCTAAGAATAAAACATTTGCTGTAGTGTAGACACTCTGTGCTGGAGGTCTGTAAGCCAAAACAACAGAACTCTGGCAGAGAGTGTCTAGTTCTGGGACTTCCAGTTAGGCTGTTTTTCTTGAAGTGACACACCACCCAAGTTATGCTCGGTGTTTTGGTGAATTTTGACACACCAAGCTCAAAAGGTTGCCCATCACTGTCCTAGAGAATATAACAAGTTAGTGTTTTGTTCCCCTGACTTCAATGTCTCCTTCAGTAAGTGTTCTGAATTTGTGTTGATTAGAAATAAGTTCAGAAGACTGATCAAAGAAGAGTTAATTTCTTAAGGAAAAATTACATAAAAGATATCTTTTATTTTTTGTTTAGGAATCGTGGAGAGTTTAAGAAGTAATGCTTTTTAAATTACTTAGGGATTATAAATGCTGACACTATGCAGAAATTCTAACAGAGAACAATGGGCATAAGCAACAAATTATTTATGTAAAGCCTGACAGGTTTTCAGCCTCCTAGTGTTAACACTAATCAAGCATCCTCTCCTTTTAAAAAGCGAACAGCAGGGCTCCACATAAATTCAGAGAGTAAAGCTGCAGGTCTCAGCATCTTTTTTTGATCTTAGTATTTTCAAGGAAGTTAAAAAATCAATATTATCATTTTCACTACCACTTTTCAAAATTAGACATCTATGTTAAGTTAGCACATTCTATAGACTAGCTTATGTTTTCACTTTTACCTATAGTTTAAAAGCATCTCATTTTGACTTAATATTAGTAGATAAATCTAGACGCAAATAATTAATTGGGGGCATAACAGTTGCTTAGAAAAAATTCTCAGCTTCTGAGAAACTTTGTAGTGGCATCTCTATCACTGGGGTTCCGATCCTGGTTTTGTCCTGAATAATATAGGATGACATTGGCAAGTCCAGGAACCCCTTTATTCCTTCTTTCTATCATTTGCAAAACAGATCCTAATGCCCATACATTTAAGAGGAATTTATTCCCAAATGTCTGCAAATGAGGAAAATTCTGGAAAAACAATAAAAACTGTATTTTATCTTATGTGTAATAAAGAGTGAGAAGTGGGCTGAGAATGAAAATTCTTTTTCCCCTTTTCCTCTTCCTCTGCTCTTCCTGAGGAGATGGGCTGGGTAGAGGTTTGAGGATTCCTACGACTCAGGGAAAACTGCAAACTGAGAAGAACTGGAATTTTGTTCTTCTATATAGTTTATCTTTTCCACCTTCAGCCTCTTTTCTCCCTTCTTGCTTTTACACCAGATCCAACTTTACTTCTTTCCTGTTACACTACCAGGAGTCCCCAAACTTTTCACACAGGGGGCCAGTTCACTGTCCCTCAGACTGTTGGAGGGCCGGACTATAAAAAAACTAGGAACAAATCCCTATGCACACTGCACATATCTTACTTTAAAGTAAAAAAACAAAACGGGAACAAATACAATATTTAAAATAAAGAACAAGTAAATTTAAATCAACAAACTGACCAGTATTTCAATGGGAACTATGGGTGCTTATGCATCCTGTGCTCTTCTCACTGAGCACCAATGAAAGAGGTGCCCCTTCCGGAAGTACGGTGGAGCCAGATAAATGACCTCAGGGGGCCGTAGTTTGGGGACCTCTGCACTAGACTAACCTTCTACAGCCCCCATATTTAATTCTTGTCTTCCTCTCCACGATAGCAATATATGTATTTACTCTCAGCCAGGAATACCCCATTAGTTGGGGGAGCATAAATGGAGTTTCAATTCCAACCCTTCCTCTGCTGAGCAAGACTTGCACTTGACAAAGGACTGTGAAGAAGGGACATAGTTCTGTTTGTTCACTCTTCACCCAGAGAGGCATCTTTTTCTAAATTACACAGAAAAATGCCACATGGCTTTAAAAAAAGGCTTGCTTTTGCACCCTCTCTTACAAGTTGTCAACAAAATTCCCAATTTCCTAGTTATCAAGTACTGTCTGATTCTCTCATTGAAGTAATTCATATGGGCATTTCCAAGGTTAATTGTGTGTCCAAGGCAAACACTGCAACCCCAGTAGTTTCTTTTTATTTTTGTAGTTTCACGCTACATTTACTTATAACAAAACAAAAGCCTGATAAACCTACATTGTCCAGACAACCCTGAATTTAGCTGACATATTTTATACAGCAATCTTCTAGGCAATTTTTCAATATTTAAAGGTATTTCTAATGTGCTTTGTTGAGTCTGAATTTAATTAAAATGCAATCTATTCAGAGCATAACCCTTTCCCCTAAGCCTATAAATATGTTAAGAAACTTTTACTTTGTAATTTTTTAAACATCTCTTTTAAGAACAAAATAAACAAGCAAGCCCTCCTCTATTCTTAACCGCTAGTCCTTACTCTCAAAACTTGATGCACACCATAAAATTCATACCAACCTGCAGAAGAGTAACAACACTGCTCCCGTTATTTTTTGCTACATATATAAAATATTATGTGCAATATTTATAAGAATAAAGTGGTTAATACATATCTGCTTTCTAATTATAACTTGGGATATGGACAGACACTTTTAGTTAATGGATCAACTGTGTACTTTGGTGTCACTTACCCCAAACCTCTCCCTGGGGGTAAGGATGGTGTTTCAAAATATTCTCAGCAATCTGGTCCTGATGCAGGGTAAGGTTAGAATATAAGTAAGTCCATGTCAAAGGTAACCAAACTCTTTCAGAGAAGCTTACCATGTCTAGATTCTTTAAAAAGCTTTTGAGCATGACCAGTGGTGATGCACATCAGACACTTCCTGAGACAGATAATCAGCCTCAGAGTCTTGTGTGTGTCTAACTTGGCCTGTAGATTGGTTTTGTTGCTCTTGAGAGTGGTCAAGCCAATTTGGCAGCTGGATATCATTTTCCAATCTATTTTTAATTCTTTAGCATTGAGATAATTTTTATTTTAGTAGTTGCCTCTTCTATTTCTGTGAATCTCTGTCTTTGAAACTGGGGTAAGTGGGACAAGAACTAACGAGGACACTGGCTGCTCTCCTGCCAGCATTCCTACACCTTTCAAATGTCTGTGATGAGAATAAAATTCAGGAAAATGTGCAGCTCTCTTCTTTTTGTCCTAGCTACTTTTGTTTGGCCTACATTAGTTCTAGGTTCTAATTTCTCCTCCAACCCGAGCAAACAGAGTACTGTCAACTTTGTATAATTCAATCTGATATACCACAGTGTAGGAGTCCACAAAGGAGTTTCAAGGCCTCAAAATATAAAGTGTTCCTTTTTGTCATAAACATTATGAACCTAGAACTGATCATTTAATCCCCTTTACTTGGGTCACTAGAAAATCCAGAGCAAAATCTGTGGCCCACCCTTACTTAGTAAGTGGAAGGGCCTAGTCGACACATATTTAAGGTACTGACCCCAGTTTTATATTATTTTACTTCCCCTGTGATTTTCTCATTTATTCTATTTTTCAGTTGTAATTTTAATGAAGCTAACTCAACTTTAATCAGAGAGTTAGAACTAATAATAATCATTAGTATTATATGTAAAAACATGAGAACTAAGCAGTAATCTATACCAGCTGGTCAACCACAGAAACAAGGAGGTCAAGACTGCTATACTATGTCGGAAACTGATAGGCTACGTGGAAGGGATTGAAAGGTCTTAAAAGGAATGCAAGTGAGATCAATCGAATGCATAAGGGCCTATATTAGAAAGCACAGGGCAAGCCTCAAAGATTCATAACACAAAATAAAGAGCCCTTGTGGTCCTGCTATTTGACCTAGTGACATAATCTCTTCCTGGACACTAACTGGAAAACTTTTCCACAATCATTTGAATTTATCCTTAGTAGTATCTCTGTTTAAATCTCAAGAAAAGCTCTTGCACTGCAAATGACAAAGCCAAAAATGCTTATGAATTATTTTCTAGTTCTTGACTGTTAAATTGATTTTAACTAATTGGAAAGATTTCTCTCAGATCTTATTCACAGTCACTAAATATAACAGGTATAGTATTAAATTGTGTAAAATATGCAATAAGGCAGGAGGCTGATTTGATTAAAGACAAGTATACTCTGTTGCATCCCTTCATTTAGAGTACCTCATAACAGACACCCAGGCATTATAGAATAATAGAACATTTAAAGCATAATACCCTTAGAAATAAGTACTGAGGTTAACCTAAAGGATACAAACACAATAGCCCTATAATGCTGCTATAGTAACACCTATTCTATATTGACTGGAAAATACTAAAGTTTTGCTAGCATTACTCAATCTTAACTTCAATCAAGTACCTTTATGATTCATCATTAAATTCTCTGTCCTATGATGTAGTCTATATAATAGAAACTTTGACAATAGAATTTAGAACTATATTTCTGTCTAATATGATACAAACATTTCTGAAAAATCTCTTTCTGCAAAAATGCATGAAAAGTAAGAAGAATAAGGGGAAAATAGCATTGGAGGCAGCCAGAAGCCAGAACACTAAGAATGACAACAATAAGAATGATAAGAAAATACTGGCAAAATTTTAAAATTACATGGAAAATTCCTAACAAATACTGAGGTAAAAATAAAAGGTGAAAAGGTTAATAAGGAAGGGTTGAAGTTGCTGGCTTGTAAGACAAGAGGCCGATGTACAAAGAACAGGCAGAAATATACAAGAAGGACTTGCACCACAGAGCACATGGCCAAACTGAGCAAAAGAAAAATGTGGAATGAGTGGTCATCATGCCTAGCACACTTTTCCTTTGTTTAGCTGTACCAGTGTAGTTTGACTTCAGCTGTTGTATTGCTTAGTGACAAATAATATGGAGCAAAATAATTCAATCATTTATAAGTTCATTTATGTTGCAGAAACAATGTTGTAACAGAACAAATATACCAAAACTTTAAATTATCCCCGTTTTTCTAGATTTATGCTGAAAAAATAGAAATGGAAAAATTACCAAGCCAAGTCACCACTGAGGAGAATGCTCAGTATGGGGAAAAAACATGGTTTGAAAAATAAATTTGATAAGTACTTAGTACTCATTACATGTTAGAAGCAGCTACTAATACTACTGTTGCTGCTACCTGTACCAATAAATACAGTAGCCCCCACCTTTTCCACGGTTTCAGCTACCCAAGGTCAGCCACAATCTGAAAATATTAAATGAAAAATTCCAGAAATAAACAGTTCATAAGTTTTAAATTGCACTGAAATTCCGTTTATATTTAAATTCTGATCTGAGTAGCGTGATGAAATCTCGCACCATCCCATCCCATCCCTTTGTCCTGTGTATCATGTTGCATCACCACAAGAAGAAAGGTAAATATGGCACAAGATATTTTGAGAGAGAGGTAGAGAGACCATATACACATAAATTTTATAATAGTATATTGTTATAACTGTTCTATTTTATTATTGTTGTTGTTCATCTCTTACTGTACCTAATTTATAGGTTAAACTTTATTATAGGTATACATGTATGTATAAGGGGTAAAAAGGAATGTATAGGGTTGAATTCTCTCTGCAGTCTCAGGTATTCATTGGGGCTCTTGGAACATATCCTGGTCAGATAAGAGAGGACTACCACAAAGGTAAAACTAAAAGAGCTCTGACACAGACCCCTGTGTCATAACAAAAATTTAATACTCTTTACCTTCTTGCTAACAAAAATGTGATTTTTGCTCAGAAATTTACCTCTCAGGGAAGGTAACCTTAAGTCCATTAGGGGCCTATCTGGATTAGCAAAAACCAATTATAGTAATCTCATTCCTTTTGCCCCTGACAAGTTTAAGAGTAGGCATGTGGCCTCATGGCCAATAAAACATGAATGAAGTTAGCTAAGAGTGCAGGGGATGAGCTTTGGGAAAAACTTTCCTTCTACAATGCTTAACAAAGAGATAGTAGAGCAATATCTGTCTTTTCTTCCTCTGTATATTGTCAGGACAAAAGTACATTAGGTGCTGCAGTGCTCCACTTATACTTTTGAAGTTCCCTTTGTCAAAGAATCTGACCTTTAAGAATTGGCCTCGCCTGACCTGTGGTGGTGCAGTGGATAAAGCGTCGATCTGGGAACACTGAGGTCGCCAGTTCAAAACCCTGCACTGATCTGGTCAAGGCACATATGGGAGTTGATGCTTCCAGCTCCTCCCCCCTTTCTCTCTCTCTCCTCTCTCTCTCTCTCTCTCTCTCTCTCTCTCTCTCTCTCTCGTCTCCTCTCTAAAATGAATAAAATAAAAAAAATTAAAATTAAAAAAAAAAAGAATTGGCCTCAATATCTTATCAGCTCTTTATTGATTTCAAAATGATAAAAAATAATATTATTCAGCAAACTTTTTAGAAATTCAGTCAGAATAACCTAATTTGTCATTTCCAAACATGGAAGTCTCTTACATTTATTTCTAAAATGAACAAAGATTGATTTATTTTGAGAATTTTATACATAATATTTACAATCTTCTTTACAACAGATATTTTTCTGCTGCCTGGCTAGACTGTCTAGTTGTGTGCTGTCAAATACAGTTGCCACTAGCCACATGTGGCTACTCAAATTTCAATTAATTAAACTTAAAAAAGTCTATTCTTTAGTTGCACTAGCCACATTTCAAGTGCTCAATAGTTCATTTGTCCAGTGGCTACCAAACGAGATAGTGCACATAATAGAATATTCCCATTATTGAAGAAAGTTTTCTGGAACAGTGCTAGGCTAGATTGTGAGTTTGAAATTTTTAAATTTTCACATATTACATTACATATTAAAAAGTTTCCAGCTCAAACAACTTACATTCAGGCAGCTTCAATAACTGGATAGCATGAAAATAAATTTCATGTGGTAACCGAATGGCCTCAAATTCTGAACTAGTAAAGTCCAGGTTAATGGGAAAAAATTATTTGTTTATCCATTAGATAGTCATGTTAACTGTATCTCCTTATCATTTTCTAAAAACTGAAATAGAAAACAAAGATAATAGAAATGTCAACCCATCAACAGCAAACTCTACAACTTGAACATCTAGAATATAGTTGATGGGTAAAATGTAACAAATCTAAGATACCTGGCCATTTTTTTCTTTTTCTGTTACCTACATTATTCACATATAGTGCCTATGTTATTAGGACCAACGTGTGTGCCCACCCCTATGACTGAATAACAGTGGAAACTGAGATACAAATTGAGAACTGGGTTTGGCTTTGTCACTCCTACCTAACACAATCTGAAATACAGTGAGTATTCAATTCTTCTGGCCTTGTGTAAAATCTCTATTCTTTTGAGATTCATGTTATTATTCATCCAAATCACTATCTGGTTTCACCATTGCTTCTTATAAACCTCATGATAATAATTTCCCCCTGTTTATTAGAGTTTTTGATACCTGGTTCATAGTCGCACTATACACTCCAAGTTCTAACATCATGCTGAGTGACTTCAACATCCACATGGAAGACTTTCCAAACTATCCAGGCCTGACGTTCCTTGAACTCCCTCATCTCCACTTAAGGTTAGGCATGCACTCCTGTGGCCACACTCCAGATTTGTCATCGAGAACAGGCTCACTTCTCACATCTTAAATTCAAACACCTCCATTCTCTGCTCCCCTCACCTGCTATCTCCCACATCCTGCTATGCTTACAACACAGGTTCTTCAATTTTTATGAAAAAATTTAAGGTTAGGTCCTTAATTTTGTCCCTGTTAACCTTCTTTAAACTCCACTGTTATTCCTGACATAGAACACATGGCCCAGCATTTCAACTGTTCTGACCAGGATCTTTACATTCTTCTTGAGTTGAGAACTGAATTGCTGTCATCTTGCCTTTCACCAATCAATTCTCAGTTAAAGCATAAATATAGGGCTAAATCTTTCGATAGTTTTCTTCATGTCTCAAGATAAAAATCATGCTCTTTAACTTTCATGCCTTGCATTTAATTTTTCTTCTGCTTCAAACACTCTCATTGTCCCTTTCTTCTTTTCTGGTCAGCTCCTATTTGGCCTTCAGATCTTTAGCTTCCTATGGGAAATAATTCCTAAATCCCTAAGTAGGCTATGTGCCAGTTCTATGTTCTTTTATAGCATCCCATACTTCATATCATATCATATCGTATCATATATCATACCATAAAATATCATATCATATCATATCATATCATATCACTTATCACTCTGTTTGTAATTTTCTGCATATAAGTGATTTACCAGGAAATTGTAAGATCCTCCAGGGCAGAGATTTTCCTTCTTACTCTAGCACAGTATGATATTCACTAGGCACTTAATTATTTGTTGAGTGAATAAAAAAATAATACCAGTAACTTGCAAATATCATTGTAATTAAAGCTACATTTAACTACTTTGAGATGCAAATTTAACATAAATATGATAAAGAAGCTATAGAGTGTGTTAGAAGATGGTACAGAAAAAAATAGAGCAGGGTAAGGAAGATTAAGAGTACCAGGTTGAAGGGAGCTGGGGAGGGTTACAGTTTTAAACATGGTGTTCAGTCTGTACCTCATTGAAAAGGTAACAGCTGATTAAAGGTAAAGGAGTTAGTCATGTAAGCATGTAGGTGTTTTGGAGAAGAGCATACAAGGCAAAGGGAAGAGACATGTGAAAGCTCTAATTTAGGAGTATGTCTGGCATGTACAAGGAAGGAGGTCCATGTGACTGGAGCAGAGTGCACAAGAAGGAAATACATAGTAAGAGATGAGTTCAGGCAAGTCATGGAAGTCCAAATTGTGTAGGCCTTGCAGGCCTTTATAAGGACTTTGGAGTTAAATAAAAATAGAGAGCCACTGAAGGGTTTTGAGTGAAGGATGTAACCTGATTCACTGTGCCCCCTGTATTGAGAGCTGTAGGGAATACAAGTAGCATGGGGAAATCCATGGAAAAGCTCTTTAGAGGAATCTGGTGAAAGAGGAGAAGCAGTGGAGGCATGAGAAGTAGTCAGCTCTATAACATATTTTGATATCAAAGACAATGGGATTTTCTCAGGAACTGGATATAGGCCATGAGACAGAGAAAGGAATCAAAAAATAACTCAAAGGGCCTAACCAGGGGGTGGCGGAGTGGATAAAGTGTCAGCCTGGGATGCAGAGGACTCAGGTTCAAAACTTCGAGGTTGCCAACTTGAGCACGGGTTCACCAGCTTGAGCATGGGGTCACTAGCTTGAGCAAGGCATGATAGACATGACCCCATGGTCTCTGGCTTGAAGCCCAAGGTCACTGACTTAAGCAACGGGTCACTGGCTTGGCTGCAACCCCTTGAATTAAGGCACAGATGAGAAAGCAATCAATGAACAACTAAAGAGCCGCAACAAAGAATTGATGCGTCTCATCTCTCTGCCTTCTTGCCTGTCTGTCTATCCCTATCTGTCCCTCTCTCTGTCTCTTTTGTGAAAAAATTAAAAGAATACACAAGGGTTTGGGGCTTAAGCCAAACAGAGTTAACATCTAAGATAGGGAAAACTGCTGGGAGAGCAGGGTCATGGAAATGCTTTGGAAATAATATTTGGGCATGTTAAATATTAAATGTCTTCTAAATGTCTAATCAATAATAAGATATTATCTGAAATCCAAGGAAGAAATTTTAGCTGAAAATATAAATTTGGGGGTCAAATGACATATGAATTATATCAAAAGCAATGAAAGTTGATGAGATCACCCAGGACATGAATATTGGTGGAGCAGAGAAAAAAGCCAAGGGCTGCATCCTACACACTCTAACATTAAGAGGTCAGAGAAAAGAGTAGGAAGCAGCAAAGGGGAACGAGAAAGAAGAAGTAGTAAAACAAAAGCACAATAAAAAAAGTTGTAGTGTCATGGGAGCCTAGTGAAGATCAAGTGAGATAAATACTCAGAATTGACTACTGGGTTTAGCAATATGGAAGTCATCTGTGATGTGACAAGCACATGTTCAGTAGAATGATGGAGGCAAAAACCTGACAGGATCAATCTTAGGAGAAAATAAGGGGTTGATAGAGTAAGTACAGACAATGTTTTTGTGGAATTTTGTTACAAAGGAAGAAAAGACATATGAAAATAACCAGTTGGCTTTTTGCTTTTGTTTTTTCAAGAGAGGGGGAAAAAAACAACCATTTGTATGCTTATAGAAAAATCCAGAAGAGAAGATGTTAGAAAAATTATTTCTATATTTATGGAATAACCAAGAATTAAGATAGGCATAGGGTTGAGTATAAAAGTGAAGAAAGTGGATCTAGTCTGATGACATGAAATTAAAAGCTGTGATTTTTAGATGGGAGGGAGGGAGAATTATCTGGGAAAAGAAATGGGATAGAAAGAAGATAGTCAATCCACTTTCAGACCCAGCCATTCAAGCGCTAAGGATAAAACACAAGTCCCTAACTTTAAAGAGCTACAGAGGAAGCAGAATCTTCAGAGGATAGCCAGTTTCCATTAGAACAAGAAGGTGAAGAGAAGGAAAATTTGCACACATCAGGAATTTTCCTGAGATGGATCATGAACTCCTGAGGGCACAAAAGAGTTTCAGCAGCTGAGCAGGGATAGAGAACAGAAGATAGGATACTCAGAGTGTCCTGGGATTGGATGGCAGAAATGAGGAATGATGTGAGAGTCTGAGGCTTCTTGCAGTCGCAAATATAAAATGGGATAGAGAGCTATTCTCGGAGGGCTCAAGAAAGATAATGATGGTAAAGCTGTGAGTATTTGTGGGACCCGGGCAGTTCAGGAGCATGTGGCTCTTTCTGGATTTCTTTGGAGGAGAGTCTATTTTCTCCAACTGCTCCCCCTTCATTCCATGTTGATGGAATTGATGGACCTGAAACTGGTTCCCTTCATTATTAACAATTTTAAAAATTCATGTGACCATCACACATATGGATTTCTGATCAAATAGCTTACAACTTAAAAAAAAATTCCCTGCTCTGGGGGAAATGTAAACTAATGTTTTATAGTGGAGTTTGGTTCTACTTACATCTGTGCTGCAGGAGCGGTACCGTTTCCTTTCCCCAAGGCAGTATTTTCCACCTCCTGAAGGTCTGAAAACACATTTTGTTTAACATGTGAATATAATGTATCTGTCCACATAGAGAATACATATATTGCTTTATGACAATGTATTCACATTTATTTTAAGAAAATATAAAAAATTGACATTTTATAAGTTATTAAAATAATCATGCTAGTGATTATTAGTTATTCCAAATTAATGATTAGGATTGTTGGACATTAAAATTAAGGTAATTTACTATAAGTAACTTTACAAGACTCTTAATTGTCATGATTTACATTCTTAAGATGCAATTAAATCAATATATTTTCTAATGATCATAGTAAACAGGTGATTAGTTCAATTTGAATTTAAAATTCACTTATTTGTAATGAAAAGTCATTTGAATCATATTCAACAAAACCCATAATCTGATGCAATATGTTCACCAAGTTGGAAATGAAAAGTCTGCATTTTTTCCAGGCTGGAAACAGGAGAGGACACTAAATAACGGTCTGGAAATAGCTTCAGTTAAAGTAAATAATGCAGAAATGAATTTCTATCTCATTTCAAATGTATGGTTTTAAAAAGTTAAATTTAAACATCAGATGGGTTTGCATTAAATGAATACTTTATACAACACTCAAATTAATAAAAATGTGAGATGTCAAATATTTGATTTGCATATATTAATTTTTAAAGTATTTCACATTAGGGAAAGCCATATGCTATTATTCAAATGCAATTTCTGAAAAGAGAAAACTAACTTGTTCTTTTAAAAGAGGTCTGGTCATTCTCTTAAATATCTGGGTATATTTTTTATTATTTAGAGTTTTATAATTTTGGTTCTTATTTTACAGTAGCGTACAGTTGAACTTTAGTTAATTATTCTGTACTTGTTTTAAAATGATCAAGTCTAAATTATTACTTTGGCTCACTGGAGTCAATGGAATAATTAAAGTTACAATTTTGAATATATTTAGAATGCTGGTGAATGCTGACTCTAAGGCATGAAAAGAAAAGGCCTTGTTTGAACTAGGAGAAATGGTTGGTCAGACAGAAACAAGGTAGTGGGATGGTGGTAGCATGATGGTTTATGAGCAGGTGACAGGAGTGAGCTCTGTTTAGCAGTATGCAGAGGCGGATTAAAGTTGGTTGAGGCCCCTGGCACAGAAGAAAATATTGGGCCCCTTACATTAGAAAAAAAGTGTAAAGTTGGGGTTTTGCAGGCCCTTCAGAAGTCAGGGTCCAGGGCAAGCGCCTGGTATGCCCGCCTTTAAATCTGCCTCTGGCAGTAGGGTAAGCATCAATAGAAAGTGAGAGAATGGGAACACAGAACTAAAATCAAGGGAAACAATTTCAAGCTAAAAAGAGACATTTAGAGAGAACAACCGAAAAAAACCAATCCTGAGTTAAAATGAGAAAAAAAAAGTCAACCATCTTTCACCCCAGAAAGTGGGAAAAAGGCAGAAGTGATATGACATCATTCTGTACCAAAATATTTGTCTGAAAATAAGTCCCTAAACCTGAGCTCAAGGGCAAAAATGCAAGCCCTTGACCTGCAGCTGCCAAGAAGCAGTTCAGTCTCCAGAAGGACAGGAAAGACCAAGTAGAAGAACAGTCTACCTGTAATGGGCAACAGTGGGAGAGAGAGAAGCAATACACATAGCAAAAAAAAAAAAAAAATACTGACGGGGCTGGCCTTCCGCCAGGGGGACCTGGGCTGAAGAAAATGATGGTGAAAGAGGAGCAGTCAGACCTGCATAAAACAGACACGGGGAGAAAAGTGGTGGCAACTCAGGAAGATGATTAATGGGGGCATGTGAATGGAAACTATTCTAACACATGGGCAGTATTCTTTTCATTGTGATTCGTGATGCGAATCAAGGCATTTCAACCCTTGAAGTGCTTTCATTGGTCCTTTTAATACTAATGTACCAGTAATAATTTTATGTGACATGTGAAAAGACTTTAGGTTTCCTGGGAATAATGGTAATGTAGCTAAGACCAGACCTGGATTTATCCATAATTCAGTAGGTTTTGGAGGAGGAAATCTATCTGATTATTAGTAGATTAGGAAATCTGCCTATACCTAGGATAGATACACAATGCATTTCTTTTTTTCTTTTTTAGAAAGGGGTGAGGAAGAAAAAGAAAGTCTTGTCTAACAAGGCTCCTCCACTTTTCTGTGCCTATTGCTTGTTCTGAAGACAAGCACTTGGCTCACTAGTGAAACGTTTTTACAGATAACATGTGAAACCACAGCTTTGAATCATTTCCAACTGTGTCTTTTTGTTGGCTCCGGCTTACTTTAGCTACTTACGCTGGACTGTCACAGTGTCTTAGGGATGAGGAGACGCCTCCCCCGCAGGTCCTGCTGCACTCTCCCCATAGTGACCAGGCACCCCAGCCCCCATCTACGCTCTCGGGCCAAGTGCCAAAAGGAACACAATCTCCCTGATAACACCACTGCAAGATTTCACAGAAAACACAAAATTAGCTTTTAGGCACATAGAGCTATCAGGATAGAAAATACATAAGGGTCAGGCAATGACCAATTACAGGCATTAGCAATTCTCCCAATAGATAACAGACTGAGAGTTCTTTAACTGTGTTTACACATTGGTGATGGTGCATGTGATCTGCAAATTATCTCTAGCTAGGCAATGATTTATAAATCTCTAGTGTGTACCAAGAGTCTAAAAAACTTGACTTTACCCCTCTTTCCTTATTTCACCTATTCTAGAATTTAGTGTTTTGCATTATAGAGACCTCAAGTCTTTTTTAGATATTTTAGTATTAAATTTTTTTCTTTATATTCCACTATTATTAGAATTGTGGAATGATAACGCAATATGGAAAGTTCCCCAGTAAGGAATTTTTATGATGGTAATTGCTTTTTCTTTAAGAAAAAAAAAAAGAGGCTGGTTGAGGCTACAATGGTAAAAGAATGTGTTGTGGCATTTCATCTACACGAGTGCTGCAGACATAATAAAAGTTATGCCAAGACACTAGGGACTGGGTACAAAAAAACCCTTATATGCACTGACTAGCCATGTGCACAGCCCCTGCATGAACATGTGTACTGGAATTCTTCTCAGCTTCACTCTCTGTAATAAACCACACATACTGCACGTAAGTAGAAAGCCAGAAATAATTTATCGAGACGCAGACATCAAATAATCAGCTCATAACTCTAACATGATAAATCTTATTTGCAGAATATGGTAAAAATGAAAGCTTTAAAAAATAAAAAAGCATTTCCAGGCTTTTATTGGTGCATTTTCATGAATTACCATCAAACATTGACAAATCATACTGATGCTATCTATCTATGAAAGTCATTTGTTTATATGAGTAACAATAGGCAATGTAATTAGAGTTAATTCTGTCAGCAATAATAGATTACTAAATAAAAATTCAACCTTACATCAAAATGTATAAAGATTATCAGAATGTGATGCATAGAAAATAATCATTTTATTGTACTCATTACACTAATTCTATACATCCAGAATTTTTTTCACTTTTCGTCTTTTTCACTGCTACCACCTGGCAAATGGAATAGTTTCTTATCTGGTCTCCCTAGCTCCACTATTTTTTTTAATTTATAATCAATCTATTCTCCAGTAAGCATTCAGAGAGATCTTTTTAAAACCCTATCACACCACATCTCTTTTTATGTTTAACAGGCTATAGTGGTTTTCTACTTCACTCTACCTGTGGGAACCACTCTCCCGCCCCTCCCGCTCCTTCTCTAGCCTTCCTGTCTCTTTCCCAGATTGCTACAGACACCCTTTCCTTTCTTTTCCTTTTTCCTTTTTCCTTTTTCCTTTCCTTTCCTTTCCTTTCCTTTCCTTTCCTTTCCTTTCCTTTCCTTTTTCCTTTCCTTTCCTTTTTCCTTTCCTTTCCTTTCCTTTCCTTTCCTTTCCTTTCCTTTTTCCTTTCCTTTCCTTTCCATACTTGTTCTCACCACAGGGCATTTGCATCTGCTGGTCCTTCTGAGAATGCTCTCCTTGCAATTCCTGATATTGTTGTCTTCTCATCATTCAGAACCAGGTCAAGTGTCATTCCACCAAAGAGATCTTTCCTTGACCACCCTTATTCTAAAGCAGTGGTTCTTAAGCTTTTTTGAGGTACCGAACCCACAAGTTTCATATGCACATTCACCGAACCCTTCTTTAGTGATAAATAAAATATGATTTTTTTTTCCAAATTCAAGACATAGGTATATGTTTTTTTACTGGTGCACAAAATGAGCCGTGCATGAACATCACCTTGCTCAAAGAACAAAACCAACAAAGTGCATGAACTCACAACAAATCATGGTATTACTTTATTCTGGCCTCCATGGCAGAGGCTTCTCTGAACCCCTGAGACCGACTCATCGAACCCCTAGGGTTCGATAGAACCCAGGTTAAGAACCACTGTTCTAAAGTGATACCCCCCAACCATTCCCATCATCCCCTCCCCCCACTCCAGTATATAATAGTTTGGGTTCACTCGACTTTAAATTACCCTGATTATTTTTCAAATTACTTCATTATTGTTTGTCTCCTCTCATTAGTATGTAAAAGTCACAAGTGTCACATGTGGCTATTTAAGTTTAAGTTAATTAAACTTAAAAATTTAGCTCTTCAGACCCACTAGCTACATTTCCAGTGCTTCACAGCCACATGCCTGGCAACAATGTTGGGCAAAGCTGATCTAGCACATGCCTATCACCACAGAGTGTTCAATTACAAAAATTGAATGTCTAGAAGAGTGCTTAGCATGTAGTAGATAACATGTGTACAAAAATTCATTGATTGATTGAATACATTAGTCCAGTTTTAGATTTCTGTGTCCTCTTTTAGTTGCTACATGTCAAGAAGGAACTGGAAATACAGCAGGATAAAGAAAGTCAAATTCATCTTTGTTTTCCTAGTCATTAGGACTAAGGGAATGTCTTAGTAGTTGTAACAACAAAAAAGATTTTTTAGAGAAGTGCTAAGCAATTATCATTTGTCTATAAAAAATTAGGCAAGAGGAAATTAAATTTTGGTTGGTTATAAAATAGAACATTCTGAGTCTTAATCTAATAAATACTAAAGTAAGACATTAAGAAAGATTACAGATTTTGACAATGAAAGTTACCATGAAAAAAAATTATCTGTCCAAAATGATGAAGCAGAAGCAGTTGGCTGAACCAATACAATACAGAATCAACTTTGGGAGTAGGGCTGATGATAATGGACACTTGAAAGGGAGAGAATGTTCCAGTTGCCTGCTTACAAGGTACCTAATTTATACTGAAGACCGGCCATTTGCATAGTGGTATATCAATGTGTTAGACCTTCACGTATATAAAAGTCACAACATTGGGCCAAATAATCTCCAGTCTTACATTTATGTTTTTAGAATGACTTATGTATAAGAACGTCTATGCTTGTACCTGTTTCTTTCTATGAGAATTAATGAGTAAAGTCCTGTGGATCAGCAATTACTGATTTAGGGCATGGTTTCAATGAATGACAACCTTAAAAAAAGAAAAACTCCAAATCTTAAAATTTGTCCATTTTCTTCGAGTTGGAAATCTAGCATTATTGATTTCAAATAATTTTAAGGCTTGATTCTGCACTTTATAAAATAACAGGGCTACATCTAAAGCTCAAACAGATTTAAGCATTAATGTTGTCTAAGCACTTCAATTTTCAGATGAGAAAACCAAAGCCTACAGGAGGTTGATTTGTCCAAGGCCACTTATTGGCAGAAAAGAAGGGATTATTTGTCCAAAAATACACAAATACCAGTGGGAAAACAATCTATTGGAGTTGTAGAATTATATATTTTAAGACATTAAGTAATACTCTAATATACTTTACTGGACTCTTTTTACTACATCAAGTACAAAATAACACTAAAGGCTAAAATGAAATCCACTTAGCTGTAAGCGTAGATCCACATGTTGTTTCAGACCTCCTTGAGTACTCATAATTGGCAGAGAAAAAATTCACTTTCTGCATTTTTTCAGGGGCCAAAGGAATAGTGAGGGCCATAAGAACACTGAAAGATGTGGTTCCAAAGTATTTAATACCAATGCTACATGTTTCCTGGAGACTCACAAAGTGTAGGACAGGGAAAGAAGTCACATAAATTCTCGTTTTTCTTTTAAAACTTATACTTAAGGTAAATGATAAATACAATATTCAGTTTATAAAATGTTGCTCAATACCCATGATTACTTAACATCTACACAGCAGTGGTATTTCATAACTGGTTTGCTAGAAACTTTTACTGCATAAATTCATGCTATTGATTATATCTATTCCATAAAGTTATAACATAATAGACAATCATATCAGAAAGTTAAATAACAAAGATTAATGGGTAAAAAATGAAGAATTCATAATAATAAAAGTATCATTTATTTACCAATTGGCAAGAGACTAGAGTATAGTTTAACAACTAATTAACAAGTTGGCTAACTAGTTAACAAGTTAACAACTTCAGTCAGTATGGGGACAACTTCACTCTCAGTATAGTCTGTGTTGCAAACCTGAGTTCTAATTCTAAAAATATCTTTGGTCTAGCCTGACCAGGCGGTGGCGCAGTGGATAGAGCATCGAACTAGGATGCGGAAGGGCCCAGGTTCAAGACCCCAAGGTCGCCAGCTTGAGCATGGGCTTATCTGGTTTGAGCAAAAGCTCACCAGCTTGAGTCCAAGGTCGCTGGCTCGAGCAGGGGGTTACTCAGTCTGCTGAAGGCTCGCGGTCAAGGCACATTTGAAAAAGCAATCAATGAACAACTAAGGTGTCGCAAGGGCAACAAAACACTGATGGTTGATGCTTCTCATCTCTCTCCATTCCTGTCTGTCTCTATCTATCCCTCTCTCTGACTCTTCTCTGTAAAAAAATAAAATAAAATAAAAATAGCTTTGGTCTAAAGAAAATCATTTATTTCTTTTCTTTAGTTTCCCTAACTATAAAAAGGGGACTAATTTTAATTCTGGATTCCAATATTGTTTGGCTTAGGACAACATTAGAAATTATTTCTATGCAGACAACCAGGACTTATTTGATTTTTACCTCTGGTTAAATGTTCTTTTGTATTTTATTTAGCTTCTCTCAGCTACTTTTTATAGAAAAGGATCTCTGTTTTGTTTTGTTTTGTTTTTATTACAGGGAAAGAGAGAGAGTCAGAGAGAGGAACAGACAGACAGGAACGGAGAGAGATGAGAAGCATCAATAGTCAGTTTTTTGTTGCGACACCTTAGTTGTTCATTGATTGCTTTCACATATGTGCCTTGACCGCGGGCCTTCAGCAGACGGAGTAACCCCTTGCTCGAGCCAGCATCCTTGGGTCCAAGCTAGTGAGCTTTTTGCTCAAGCCAGATGAGCCCGTGCTCAAGCTGGCGACCTCGGGGTCTGGAACCTGGGTTCTCCGCATCCCAATCCGACGCTCTATCCACTGCGCCACTGCCTGGTCAGGCAGGAACGGATGTCTTTGGAATAAGTATCCTGATATACCACGTGATTTTAAGAGAAGAAATTTATTTAACTTAATAATAACTGCTTTAAGTAACATATTGGGGCCTAACCTGTGTTGGTGCAGTGGGTAAAAGCATTGACCTGGAATGCTGAGGTTGCTGGTTAACCCCGAGCTTGCCTGGTCAAGGCACATATGGGAGTTGATGCTTTCTGCTCCTCCCCCCTTCTCTCTCTCTGTCTCTCTTTCTCTGTCTCCTCTCTCTAAAAAATGAATAAATAAAAATAAGTAAAAATAAAAAGAAACCTATTGGGGACTTCATGTGGATTGTTATTTGAGCTAATATTCTAGATGATTACATGAATCAACATATACTAATTTTAATATGTTATAAGTAGATTAGACTAAATTGAGCAACTTTAAGTATATAAATCTTATAAGCAGATAAAAGTGAGAATTTTGAGTGCTGTACTTTCTATTTTTATTCTTTTCCCCCCCCTAAAGTTGCCAAATCTTTTTAAAAGCTCTATTTCTTTAGGCATAGAATCTTACTTCTTTTCTTAAAACTGGAAGAGTTAGCCTGACTGGTCATGGCACAGTAGATAAAGCTTCCACCCAAAATACTTTTACCAGTTTGAAGCCCCAAGGTTGCTAGCTTTGAGCGCAGGCTCATCAGCACAGGGTCATTGGTTTGGGTTGGGGAATTGTACACACACTCCCAAAACTCGCCAGCTTGAAGCCAAAAATCACTGGCATGAAAAGCCCAAGGTTACTGGCTTGAGCAAGAGGACACTACTCAGCCCCAGTCAAAGCATGTACAAGAAGTAATCAAAGCAAAACTAAAGTGAGAGTAACTAGAAGATGATGCTTCTCATCCTCTGTCTCCCTCCCTGTTTTTCGCTCTCTCACTCTCTTTCTCTAAAATTTAATTAAAGAAATAAATAAACTAGAAGAGTTAAATCTTCATATGGTAGCCAGTGTCTAATCTTTATTCTCAAAGGTTATACCTAATGTAGTAACGTAGTCTAAATATTAGTCATTGTTACTCCAGCCCAAATTATCCAGATAAAAATGGATAAATTTTGTCTTCTTTTTTGCTATTCAAGTGTGGTTAACCAAGTTTAGAAAAGTGAAAGCGAAACTATCACATTCCAAGGATAAAATCTCAGATTGCTCGTTCTTGCTTTCACATTCCTTCTAAGTAAAACAAATGTATTTTAAAACTACCTAGATTCCAGTAAAGTTTTAAAAGTTTTTTTAAAAAACAATTATTAAATAACATCTCTTGCTATCAGACCACTGACTTTTATCATCCACATCAGGGAACTATCTTCAAGCAAGACAGATTATAAATCTAAACAATCTCACTTTGAGAATTTGTCAGAATTCCACAAAAAACTTTCAGGATAAGTATACTTTTAACATATTCTTTTATTTTTAAATATTTAAAACATACACATTTTTTAACTAGAGTCATTCTTGGATATGATTATGGTAGATCCTGTACCATAGCCAGCACTGGGTCCAGCCAGCATCTGGAATGAGAGACCTCGAAGGAAATCCTAAGATTTTAAAGGAAGTGATATTGGTGATTCAATACTGAACATTCTTCCCAAATCAGAAAAGCTTAAAGTTGGAGCTCAGCACTATTAAAAGCCTTATCTTTCCACTCTACAGGTGCGGGAATGCTGAAGTTTATTTCAGCCAAAATTCTAAATCAGAACTTGTCATCCCACACTAGTTAAATTTCTATAGCAAGTGGAATACCTAATCTTTCTCTGCTTCCTGTGTTTATAGTTTGGGACCCAGTCAAAACATGTTATATTCTACTCTAAGATCAAAGTCTGCAAATGTCCTATTATATCCATTGTTTTAGAACGGCATGTAATAATACTATTCTAATATAGCCTTATGTCTCCCACAAAGATTTTAGGAACCAATGTCATATATGTAAGTCTAAATAAATGTTGGGCTGTATCTCTAACTGGGTCTTGCAGAATCGTTATATCAATCTTTTGGCAATAAACCAAGTATTGTATTTGAAACCTTGGCAGTCACCATCGGAGTGGGCAACTACTGGGTTTTCATTATCCTTAATACCCTGTTCAGTAACAATGCCAACACTGCCATCGAAGTTTTTACAGTCTAAATCTTTGTTTACTATTTCATCAAATATGGCATCCTTCCGATGCCTGTTCAAAGTGCTATTGTTGGTGCCACGTCTAAAGAAAGTTTATTTGGCTTACAGTTAGACTGATTGATTTGTAAAAGTTGGATCCACAGACGCACAATACCAACCAGCACACTGTCTGGGCTCATCAAATTTCCTCCTTTGGTTAATGCTACTGTCCCTAAGCACATCCATTCAGACCATATGGTTCTTATTCAATCCTTGAATGGCTTATTCAGGCAAACATCCAATGGCTGTAATAGCGATGTCAGACCCCCCAGGACTCACGCAAAGATCAGTTTTTAATTTTTTGGCCATATTTCTTACTCCATCTGCTAAATGTGCATGGAATAGTTCCCATACTTACATGGAACATTTGTGGAACTGCGCCCTCGGGCAGGGATCCCATAACTTTTGCAGCCAGAGTTTGACGAGATCATTGTGGATCCAGTCCTCTGGATACGTCTATGCTGTCATTTGAGCAATACTTCTCCCCATACCATTTTAAAACTTTTTTATTCAAAAACTATGAGCAGTTTTGGTTTTATCCAGCTGGCTAGACAGGGTGTAAGTCCTTTCTTCTTTCTTCTGATGAGAGTAGTTTTGAAATTGAGAGTTAAGATCAGAAGTCATGTGTATTCCATTCATCTTTCTGAAGTACACAAATTCATGCTTACACTCTTTGACGCTTGTTACTGACTATTAAGACAGTTTGACAATGAATTTTCCACTCACAATCATCTACAGCTGGCAAATAATAATAAAAAGTATTGATGATGTTCTAGTAATATGTACTAGCACCTTCTCTCTGTGGAAACCCATAAAAAGTTCACTGAGATGTCATTTTATCCTCACAACTTCTCTACAAACTATGTAGAAAGAGGTTATCTCTCATTTTAAAGTAGAGACTCGTTATTTTGTTAATTGTAACACACTTATAAATTCTAAGCTCAATCTCTTGTCAACAGTACCTTCTTATTGTGATTCCTGAGATAAGATACTGTTACGGGTAGATAAGTGAAAAATCCACTTCGTATTAAAGAGTAAAATACAGTGTTACCACCAATCTCAAGCTCAGTGACTCACTTTGTTCCTGTGACAATGAAAATTTGCTTTTTTTTCTCTACAAAATTTCCCATCTATAGGTCCAGTAAAATCGGAGCAATATAGAGGGACAAAGTATTCAATGTTGGAATTAGAAAGACCTGTGCTGGAATCTTAGCTCTGCTATTAAAAAACTCTGAAATCTTAGACTTTCAAATTTTACTTTCCTCATCTGTAAAATGGAATTAAAACAGATCCCACCTCACAGGTCACTGTGACAAATACGAGCCTGGCACAGCATAACTCCTTTAAAAAATTCATTATCATCATAATCATCGTTATTAGTAATGCCAACTATTTTTAGATGGCAAGAATACAGACTAGCCATACAAACTTGACTTACCAATTGAAAATTACACTTTATTTTGTCCCTAGCCCTTTACATGGTTGTTTTGCCTTGAGTAAAAATGCTGAGCTATGTTTTCTTTTTGTTTTTGTTTTTTACGGAGACAGAGAGAGAGTCACAGAGAAGGATAGATAGGGACAGACAGACAGGAACGGAGAGAGATGAGAAGCATCAATCATCAGTTTTTCGTTTTGACTCCTTAGTTGTTCATTGATTGCTTTCTCATATGTGCCTTGACTGCGGGCAGACCAAATAATCCCTTGCTTGAGTCAGTGACTTTGGACTCAAGCTGGACCTTGAACTTTTGCTCAAACCAGATGAGCCCGTGCTCAAGCTGGTGAGCGCGGGGTCTCGAACCTGGACTTCTGCATCCCAGTACGATGCTCTATCCACTGCGCCACCGCCTGGTCAGGCTGAGCTATGTTTTAATTTCCAGATATATATAGCCTTAGGAGGAAAATCTGCAATTTGGCAACAGTAAGAACAGTTTGTTAGGGAAAAAGATAAATGAAATCTATAACAAAAACCCAGGAAAAGATAATATGGCTAATGCAGTTTCTAAAAAAAAAAAAGAATTAAGAACCTTCTAGTATTTTGTACATTTCTTCTCCTTAAAATATAGGTTGATCTAGTTCTTTGAAAATCTCTTGAAAAAATGTTAATGATAAGAATATATTTTAGGGTCTTCCAGCATTCTGTCCTTTTTTTTTCTAGGAGTCTACATGTGATTGTTTTTCATTTATTCATTTCTTCAAGACTTATTCTTAGTGTCATTACTAAGGCTGTTTATTAACCTTTCATGTCCCTGAAACAATGGCTAGGATTTTTTATTTTAGTATAATTTTAGATGGTGAAATCCAACATATTGACTTTGTAAAACTAAATTCTAATGTGAATATGCACAGCCTCTTGGTACAAAAGTTTGCTGCACTTAAAAGGCTCTTAAATAGTTTTTCATAAAGTCCAAGATGTTCTGTTGAAGTATGTCAGAAGTTGACCAGGTATGGAGGTAGGGAAGGGGTTCTTTTAACCAGATCATTTCCACTTTTTAAAATGTATATAACAGAATTATATAGATTTTGTTTGAAAAAAGGGGTTAGGGATCAAAAAGCTGACAACCAATCTAAACTAAAAATGTAAATCTTTAGAAATCAAATATAATTTTTTCTGCTTTATTCACTTTTTATGTGTTTTTTTTATTATTTATGTTTAGGAGAACCATATTTCCCTTCTATTTGTTTATCTACACTTAATTTCAATACTGTTAGATCTAATGGTATTGAGAAGACTTTCTAAATATTGTTCAAATTTGTAATTTTCAAGAAATATGGCCTGACCAGGTGGTGGCGCAGTGGATTGAGTGTCAGACTGAGATGTGGAGGACCCAGGTTCCAGACCTCGAGGTCGCCAGCTTGAGCATGGGCTCATCTGGCTTGAGCAAAAAGCTCACCAGCTTGGACCCAAGGTCGCTGGTTCCAGCAAGGGTTTACTTGGTCTGCTGAAGGCCCGCGGTCAAGGCACATATGAGAAAGCAATCAAAGAACAATTAAGGTGTCAAAACAAAAAACTGATGATTGATGCTTCTCATCTCTCTCCATTCATGTCTGTCTGTTCCTATCTATCCCTCTTGCTGACTCTCTCTCTGTCTCTGTTAAAAAAATAAAATAAAATAATTAATAAGAAAAAGAAATATGTCATCTCTGTCATATATATACACAGAGCTGTAAAAAATATAACATTTGAGGGTCCTGCAATTAAGCACAAAGCATAAGATATTAAGAATGTGTTTACTACATAAATGATAGGGTTTAGCTATGTGGTCTCAGATAGCCACTACTTGTGATTTACTTATTTGGATTATATAATTTATAGAATGCTTTAGGAGGCCTCTAAGGTATTTAAAAGTATGAATTTTTTATGCTGTAGGTTAAAAAACAAAGTCAAATGAAAAGAGCCATCAGTCATAGTGATAGTATTATTCTAAGCAAATAGGAACTGTGGCCCATGGACTAGATTACAAGAATAATAATCAATGGAAAATAAAGAAACAGGTTCTCACTGTGACTTTCCCCCTTACAGTTGTGTATTTCTTCTAAGTTCAGATTGATTTAAATTGCTACTTGTCATTGACAAGAATTGTTGGTTCCAAAATAAACCTAGACGGTTGTTTCAAGAATGCAGTTCCCAATATTTTCTATTACTTTAGTGAAAAAAAATAAAAAAAGGAATTTTTAGTAGTGTGTAGAGGTCTCCATATTTTTATTGGCTACTTACATAGTCTCAAAAAAAGATCCTTAATCCTTTTAAAATGACCCTATCAATTCATACATTTAGCATAATTTACCAACATTTCCAAACTCAGCATGGAAAAGCCATCAACACGGCACTAGGTCATGGGTCCTGAATGAAGCCATCAGCAAGGATTAATACACTGTGACAGCTGCCCAAAAGCTTTCATTTTTTTTTATTTAAACATCAGATTGCAAGCTGAAATCCAGTGTAATCTTTGTTGAAACTAGCCCGACTAACATGGAAGAAGTCAGAACTAAGAACAGATGACAGTAATAGTTACTATTGTAAATTCAGTCCATAGTAATAAATTCTAAAATTCACATATATAGAAATTCCTAAAGAACTTCAGTAATAGCATAAACTGTTCCTATTTGTTTCAACAATTCCTAATATAATAATATTTTTTGAAAACTATACTGATGAAACCAAAAGTATTTAGCGCCAATTTCTATTCAATAAATTGTTTAAGTATTCTTCTACTACAAGCCCATTCTCTCATACTGCAATTTAGAAGTGACTCTAGTTAGCCCTGGCTGGATAGCTTAGTTGGTTAGAGTGTCATCTCGAAATGCTAAAATTACTGATTCAATCAACAGTCAGGGAACATACAAGAATTAACCAATGAATGCATAAATAAGTGGAACTACAAATCGATGTCTTTCTTTCTCTCTCTTTCTCTCCTTCCTTCTCTAAAATCACTAAATTAAAAAAATAAAGGTATTCTAGTTAGACTATACTTATGAAATATTTTGGGATCACATAATATTCCTATGAATTAGTTATCAGAAGAAAAACAGACATATGACTAAACAGATTATATTATTTAAGCCTGGTGTTGGATATTTTTTGTACAAATATAACACACGCATACATAAATACAGGAAGATGAAACTGATTCAAAAAATATGTACTATAATTTTCTAAACAATATATATTTTCAGATATCAAGTTATGACAACTCATTAGAGTAAGAATATCATTTTCTCAAACACATTTTAATTAATATGCATGCTTCCCTAGTGGTTGAATATCAATACTAAAAACTTATCAAATAGGTAGTAAATCATTTGAGCTTACCCCCTTTTCAATACTGCCACTTTGACAGAGTGTTCCCTCAGCTGCAGGAATACTGTTGGTGACACAGCGGTTGCTTTTACTGAGGCACCAGAGCTCTCTACACACTTCCTAGGAAAGAAGGCGAAAGCAAGTTGATCAGAAGTAAAGACTAAAATCATGTGCACTCTTCCATAAAATGTATCCACAGTCACTCAGCATCATATTATTCCTTGTGGGTGCTGAAGCATCAAAGGTGAGGATTTGAGGAGGCTCTTACAGAAGGTGGGTTACCTATTCTACAGAATCATTGAAATGTTTGCCTTTATAATTCTCATTTTAGTGGATAAAGTATATCTTAGTTTTTAATATTGATTAAGATATTTTTTAAATAATGTGCAGAAATTTCATTAATAGAGTTGGGAAAAAGAATGAGTAGATAGAAAAGAAATATACATTCGTTATGCTCAAGAATATACAGTAGAACAAACTTACCAATTACTAATAGAGTGGTGCTGGGTATTTAATTTCCTAGATCTATTGTAATAATCAAATATAGACCATCTTAAGAAGGAAAAGAGACCACAGGAATGGGCAGGGAGTAATTTCTAAAATTCAGGTTTCTTAAAGAACAATCTAGCAATGTTATCTGTGGTTCATCAATGCAGACCACCACTTTTATAAGAGGGAAATTTGGTTTTGAACAAACGCTGCTATTTATATGCCTTTTCCATAACTAACATATTGCAGACATTCTCTAGAGCTGTCTTTTCTTCTTCATTATTATTTCTCATTATCTTACTTTAGCATGGGAAAATTACAACACTTATTCTAATATCAGCAATATCTTTTTGTTCACATACTATCAGATTTTCAAATAAGCTTTTCAATAAACAACATCCTAAAAAAGCTTACTTTGAAGAAACTCAAAATTTTCCATTTCTCTTTATATATAGTCACCAACCAGCATCATTAGTGGTACTAAAAGGGGTTTTTTTTGTGTGTCTTTTTTCTTTTTTTGCAGGGACAGAGAGAGGGATAGATAGGGACAGACAGACAGGAACAAAGAGAGGTGAGAAGCACCAATCATTAGTTTTTCATTGCCGTTGCAACACCTTAGTTGTTCATTGATTGCTTTCTCACATGTGCCTTGACTGCGGGCCTTCAGCAGACCAAGCAACCCCTTGTTGGAGCCAGCAACCTTGGGTCCAAGCTGACAAGCTTTTGCTCAAGCCAGATGGGCTCGCACTCAAGCTGGCGAGCTCGGGGTCTCGAACCTGGGTCTTCCGCATCCCAGTCTGACTCTCTAT
Source organism: Rhynchonycteris naso (assembly GCA_037038555.1). Lineage (NCBI taxonomy): Eukaryota > Metazoa > Chordata > Mammalia > Chiroptera > Emballonuridae > Rhynchonycteris > Rhynchonycteris naso. Next base: position 239,243,864 of record CM072995.1, on the reverse strand, counting down.
CCACTGCACCACCGCCTGGTCAGGCTGGTATTAAAAGTTTTTAAGTCAAACTAGAACCAGTAAGTAGGAAATACATTTTTGAAATAAAAATATATTAATCTGGAATGCAAAGATAAATTTATATATAATATTCAATTCTATTGCTATTATTCCCAAAATGCTCTTTAAACTCTCAAAACATAATTATAAGAACTGATATCATATATCACAGAACAATATATTTTGTAACCACGTATGGTAATAGAAGGAATTAGACTTACTGTGGTAATCATTTCACAGTATACACAAATATTGAATCATCATTATGTATACCTGAACCTAACAAATTAAAAATCAATTATATTGAAATTTTAAAAATGTTTAAGCACTTATGCCTCATTAACACAATTCAGAAATAAATTAGTAACACTGAACCAATTCAAATGTTCCTAGAACATAGGACTGCCCCACAGAGTACAGCAAACTGAAGGAATCTCTTTGGGTCCTTCTTGAGGATGCTCCCAACACCTCTCGCCAGGCACAGAAAGAGATGTGTAATTTCTCTTAGAATTTAAAAACACTTGCTAGAAATTATCTACTATAAATTTTATTTTACTTTATTGACTTAAAACTCTATTTCGAGAACTACTGATAGAGAAGAGTAAAAAAATTAGAAGATAAAACAAAATGTTCTGTGAGTCATAATATGAAACTTTCCCATTCTTAACAATCCAATTGAGTACAAAACATACTTTCTTTCAAAGCTTCAGTTTCTGTGTTAGGAGGTTATACTATTCTTTTCTTCCTTTTCTATAGGAGATGCTTTCTTAGTACATGTTCCTAAATATATTCTTTTTTAGTTTGATATTTAAAAAGCGGTACGACTAACATTTTAGAGTCTTAAAATATTGTTCCCATGTATCAAAAATGCCCACATTCAAAGAAAAGTGGGTTCACTAAAATAGACAAGCATTGTTAGAACAATATATTAAGATGTTACAAAAATAATATTATCCAAAATACTGGATCATACTCTTGATCTTTAAAGATTCTTATTAGGCCTAAATATTACTTTAGACAAAAGTAAAAGAAGCCTAAAATAAAGTCCAGAAAGAACTATGCAATGAAAATTATATTATTAAAAAGACAATATTTGTAGTGTCTATTAGGAAAACATACTATTTACAGAAACTTTATTTCTAAAAGTGCCTTGAAAATCTCTATCCAAATGGCATGTGTTCAAGAAATTTTTTGCAAAAACTTTAATCTCAAGATTCAAAACAGAGCCTTCTGAAAGACAGCCCTTCTATCCTTAGAAAATGACACATTTTGAAAGGTAAATTCCCAATTTCAACAGGATTTTATTACCTTAGCAGTTTCTGGGGATTCAACTTTTATTAGGGCATTAACTTCTCACAAATGAAAGTATGGGACTGAAAATCTATGTATGGGAAATACTCCCAAGATATTAAACTAGCCTTGAAAAATGCTCTGAAGAGTTTTCAACCAGATTTCTTATCTAGTATATCTACTTGGATAATAAAAATTTTGATATCTCAATTAAGATTTCCCAAGATTAAGAAAAACTCTCTTGAAAGATAAAACCCAAGACAGTTTCATTTTATATCAAGAAAGCAAGAAGGACACTCCCTGAAAGAACTTCTTTGGATGCTAAGGACAAATGCCAGCAGAGATTTAACTGTACAAATGTTTAATTAGCACTGTAGATGGTTTTGGTTTTTTTGCTAGCTTCAAAGTTATAGGCTTTAAGTGGTCTCCTCTAATTCTTTCTTCTCTCCCATACATAAATCCTGTTTTATTCATAATTGATTTTGCAGAATACAAGTTTTTTTCATAGAATGCATTTATCACCTTTCAGTAGAAAGCATATCTGTCTCCAACAGAGACCACTTTCATAAAAATGAAGAATTAGATTCAGAGTATAGCTGCTTTTTACTGTACCTAAATAAAATGATAGATGTTAACTAAACCTACAGTAGTAATCATTTCATAACATATGTAAATCAAACCATTATGCTGTACACCTTAAATTTATACAGTGATGTATGTCTATTATTTCTCAATCAAACTAGAAAAAAGAAAATAAAAGCTAAGAGGAAGAACATTGCAGTTCAATGTACAAAAATATCTTCTAAAAGTCAGAATTAAACAATGATGAAATAAACAGAATCTTCCCTCACTGGAGAAACTCCAGCATAAACTTCATGACCTCTTAGCAAGGTTATTCGCAAGAAAAAAAATGAAATATAACACTTTATCAGAAGACACTGTCAAATACTCATGTAGGCATATTTATATTTGTATGTCACTTAATCATTCAAAAAGTCTTTTTAGAAATTGTAAGAACCTTTAGTTTCAGAAATATTTAACAATTTGCTTCAGTCTTAACTAAATTTAGATTTGAATCAGGTCTGTCTAATATTAATGTCCAAAATATCAACAAAAACCTAAGCTACCTTCTTATTTCTCTTAAATACATCTGAACTGAAAGGTCACTGGCCAATTAAGACATTAGTAAAGGTTTACTTGTATGCTAATATAAGAAAAAAATCTCACTAAATGTTCATAGTACCCTCCTACCTTTTACTTGTATTTTAAAAGACATTATCTCCAAATGAAGATGATTATATACTAATTCATAACATATTCACTCAGTATATAAGCTTAGGCATCAATGTGTACATTATTATAATTATTATTATTATTAAAACTTCTCAATGTAACATCACCACTTGCATTTGGATTTTCACGAAGTTGTGTTAACACACTCCTCAGAAGTACTCTAAGAGATAAGAAATTGAAAATATTCTTATTTATTTAATATTTTAATATCAATTCCCAGATAACTAGTGCATTTGATTTTTCAGATGAATGCCACTGATTGTAAACATTAACAATAAAAATATTAGCAAATATAAATCATAAAAATACACATAGAGGGGAGTTTTAAGGTAGTTGTAATTATCTAATATAAAATAATTACCTGATATTCAGAAAATAACTCTGTAAAAAACTAAACTAGGACTCCTCTGATCAGAATAGAATAAATGATTATTTTATAGTCAGAGACCCTTTCAAAACAATAAAAGAAATTAGAATTAGCTTCTCTAATATTTCCATCCTTTTCAAGTAACTATAGCTGCTATACGATAATAAAATTGGAAAGAAAAGCTTTTTGATTTACTTGTGAAAACTAAAACAAACAATTTACATAAGGGGGAAAGAAATATCATAAAAGTGTATAAACATATTTAGTATATCAAAGAAAGTAAAATGCAATATGAAGAGAAACTGGCATCTTTAGTGCTAGCTGGTTTTGGATTTGTTTTTTTTAACAACTGTACAGATCAAAAAAGTGATAAAAATTTTCTTCCCTTGGGAAATCCTAAACCCCATGCCATTTTGAGTCCTTGGCTGTGAATATGAAGCATTTTCTTTGTCCTCATTACCCTATCAGCAACATCTCTCTACAGCTGTTTGCAATAAAGGATCCTGATGGCCAACAGGGAGAGCAGAGCCCTGAAGAGGTCAAAAAAGAGCATCAGTGATTAGAAAGGTTACTTATCATTGTATCACACAAAAGAAAATTGGAAACCAGCATATGGTGACCCCATGGCCTGGCTCCAGGTGTTTAGTAGCCATTTGAAGAAAGAGAATAATGTACCCTTATTTCAGTTTTAAGTAGGTTAATTCTGTTATGCAAGTAATTTAAGTGTAAGAGAACCCAGGAAAGCAGTGTGTGTGTGTGCGCACACGCATGCATGCACGCACACACACGATACAACTAAAAAGAACTAATCTAGAAATTCAGATTAAATAACTAATCATCAATTTGAAGGGGTTAAAAAATGAGTAAATGATTTTTAAAAATACCTCTAAGAAGCAAACCCAGAGTGAATATTACTGAACTTTAAGAATACAAATGATTATGAATCTATAATTTTGGCTTGAAATTTAAGGAAAAATGCAAATTAAATCAACTTCTTATCGAGTATATGTTTGATAAGTATAAATATATGTATTCCAAAAGAATACTGAGGTGCTAATCTAATGCCATGACTTTTATTCCCTGAACCCGTACCAGACCACCCATTAGAATATTTATACCACCTTATAATCTTCAAGCAAAGTGATTTTATTACCTCCCTCAGTGCAAAATTCCAATTTTAATAACTTGAAATTGTTCCTACTACCTAATCTACAACCTTCCAGCTGTAAAAATTAAGGCCATTGTGTTTTTAATGCTCTTGGTAGGGAAGGAGAACAATTTGTTACCAGCAATCAAACTATAATAAATGTTCTCAAGTCTGAAGATGGTTTTGCGGCCAACATTTAACTTTCTTTTTTACAAGCCACTTTAAACTTCCCTTATATGTACTTCTAAGTATTTCACTGAGATTGGAGGATGAATCCAACTGTGACCCTTAAAATATCAGCTCACAAAAGTACAGATGGCTCAGAGACTTCTAAAGCGCTAACAGCATAGCAGCTACACAGAAACGGTCCCTTGGATCGCAGATATTCACAGAGCAAAGAGGAACATTTATTGAATGTCTGCCATGTGCCAGGTAAATGAAAAGCACCTCACTTGCCTGTCATATTCTTTTGCTATCTGACGTTTGTAACAACAACCTGGCCACCATCTCTGGAAAAAGTGTCTGAGTAAAATCTACTGATGGTCAATTTGAAGTCATAGGTAATAGTTAATGCTAAGCACTATTTCTATAGAAAATATTCTGTCAAAAATGATTCTGCTCCATTGTGAAAACATGTATTGGATTACATGTTTCCATTTGCTTCAGAATACATGGGCCATTAATATAACACTGATCAGTTCTACATTAAAGTAAGTAATAACAATGTTCAACACAATACACTATTATACATTTATGGGTTAACTCTTAAGTCTTTGTAAACAGTGACAAACTTCACCATTAATATAAAAATTCCCCATAAATTAAACAAAGCTATGATATCTATAAAATTTCTCTCATTTTGTCCTGGGTCTGAAATCTAACTATGACAAACATCTCTCTCTCTCTCTCTTTTTTTTTTTTTTTTGGTGACAGAGATAGGAACCGATAGGGACAGACAGACAGGAAGGGAGAGAGATGAGAAGCATCAATTCTTTGTTGAGGCTCCTTAGTCTCCTTAGTTGTTCACTGATTGCTTTCTCATATGTGCCTTGCCAGGGGCCTGCAGCAGAGCAAGTAACCCCTTGCTCAAGCCAGCAACCTTGGGCTCAAGCCAGTGACCTTTGGGCTCATGCCAGCAAGCTTGGGGTCATGTTTATGATCCCACGCTCAAGCCAGCAACCCCATGCTCAAGCTGGTGAGCCCGCACTCAAGCCAGATAAGCTGGTACTCAAGCTGGTGACCTCGGGGTTTCAAACCTGGGTACTCTGCATCCCAGTCCGATGTATTATCCACTGTGCCACCACCTGGTCAAGCTTATCTCTCTCTTTAAAACTAGTTCATTGAGGTATGATTCACATACAAAACGCTGTACACATTTAATGTATATAAGTTAGTAAGTTGAGAGATAAAAGTATACCCATGAAACCATCATCACAAACTAGGCCACAAACACCTATCACCTCCAAAAGTTTCCTCCCATCCTCTTTATTATATTTTGTGTGTATTAAAATTGATAAAAATTGTCTCCTGAAATAAAATATATCTGCTATCTTATAACATATTTATTAGATACCATAGAAAGATGAACTGACTGATTTAGACCTATTCTTATTTTTTTTACCTTGGAGTAGGTATTCATATTCTGTATTTTTATTTTCCCCATCTATAAAACATTATAAAATAATTACGATTTTAATCAAGGCAGTCTGAAGTATCGCAGAAAAAGAGACTATGTAAATACCAGAAACTGCATATCATTTATAAATTACTACATTACACAACTATATTACTCTGTACAGTTTTGTTTCTTGTGTTTATAGCTATTACACACTCTTCATATTTCTAATGAAATCAAGGAATATCTAGAAAACATAAATGGATGGTATACAAGGATAATGGTAGAAAATGTCCTAGAGTAAAACAAAAAATAAAAATTTTCATGTAAATGCCTAAATGTAAGTAACATATATATTAATGAACCTATTCACAAAGAATTCAGGCAAAATTTTTCATGACTATATATGTTATCATTGGTAACCAAATGATAACAGCAATGACCAAAGTGGAAGAAATGGGAAGCTGACTGCTGCTGCAGTTATGGGTCATTCTATGGTTGTTTAGTGTCTTCCTTGACATCGTTGGAGATCTGCTAGATGAAACAGGTACCACTTCATGATACTTCAACACCAGAGGCATCCTCTCACTAAACTTCTATAGTGCTCTTCTAAGCTTCAGTGCTTATGTTTAGTTTTGTCACAGCTGTCTATATCAGGGTTGCTGTTTATCCCTTTAGATAGCATCTCAAGTATGACTTGTATATCTGACTGAACTCTCACCTTCAAAGCCTCTACCATTTTCCAAAGTAGTATTTATAATCCTTTAATTACAGATTCACCAATGAAACATGGTGTGTATTTGGGTGCTATCAATTGTGTAAACCCAGTTTTTCAGGCACAAGCTTAAGAGGAGGGATGATTACAAAAAATCTATAATGACTAAAGAAACTTTGTTAGTAACATATAGCACTTTAAAGAAAAGGTAGCATATGCATTTTCATATTGTACATGTGTAAGAAAACCATTTTGATGCAAATCAAAGCGAAAAGATTCATAATAATACATAAGGAACTGTTTAAGATTGTATGATGTTAATATCTTTCTGTTTTCCAATTTTATTTGATGTCTATTACAAAAGTCTAAAAGGTATATACTATACAGTATAGAGAAGTAGAATATAAATGTTGAACATAAAGAATATAAAATGAAAATATATAATTTCTCAATTATTATTTATCTCATTCAAATCAACTATTCTGAAATAAATGACATATACATATAAATGAGATAAACATATATAAAGATAAGATAATCAGATTAATTTTTATTAGTTTATTTTTAAAAAGTATATCCAAAGATTCTGTAAAACTAGTAATATAAATTATCTAATATGAAATCTATAGAGTTAAAACCCAACTTGCAACAGAAAAACTAAACATAAATTAACTATTTCATGCTAGCAAAGAAATGAGAGACCATAGATAAGAATAATTAACAATCTCTAATCTCATTTGATCATGAATTTCAACTTACTAAACTACAAGTATATAGAAAGACTGGGATTTAAGTTTGGTGGACTTTTTTCTAAGGGAGAAAGCAACCTAAGAAAAAAAGAATCTAAAACCACACCAAGATAAAAATAGAAAAGTCTTTACAGAGAGATAAGAAAGGCTGAAGTTTTACTCAAGGCTGTAGAGAGTTGCTAATAACCTTTAAATTGAGTGCATAAAATGTGCTGTCAAAGCTGACCATAAATAATAATAGACTTGTCACCCAAGGGAGATTTAAAATACTTACTTTCCTTTGTACTGTATCCAGAGGAATAATTGGTACAGTACATATTTTATCATAACTACCTTAAAATATAATTCTAATTATTTTTAAAAAAATAATAATAAATACTATTTGCATAAAAGTAGAAACCAAGTCTTTAAACTTATTTTTCACCCCTGAATATTGTATGACAACTTGTTTAAAACTCTTATTTTTTCTTTCAGCATGCTTATAATGTGTACCTACTTTAAACATGCCCCTATCTTAGACACTGAAATCTTTCTCTATGAAATGCAGGAAGAATTTTGTATACATTTTTCTGAGATAGACACTCTAATTTTGTTAGACAGATGCGAGGAGTTAAACAGATATATATTTTCCCACTGCAATTTTCCTTGTTTCTCTGTTGGGGTTAATGTCATCTTGGGCCCTCTTGGTTGTTATATTTGAGAGAATGTAGGCAATAGACTGAAGCAAGTTGAAGTGACTCAGTAGTAGAAAGTATAATTTAAAGTAAGGGCTCCACCTGGCCAATATAAAAATGCCCTTAACTCAATTAGAATACCAGAAAAAGCAGGAGTGGGAGTGGAAGTTTTTAAAACCATAATATTTCTTAAGATAAACTAAAGTAAGCATAGGGGAGGGGCACAAAGAAAACCAGATAGAAGGTGACAGAGAACAATTTGACTTTGGGTGATGGGTATGGAACATAATTGAATGATAAGATAACCTGGAGATGTTTTCTTAGAACATATGTACCCTGATTTATTAATGTCACCCCATTAAAATTAATAAAAAAAAAACTAAAATAAGCATAAAACACTAAGAACTTAAAGAAGAAATACCTTAGAAATTGTTAGAAATTCTACCAACATCCCTCACAGGACATTTGAAAATTGATTAATTAGGATTACTTAAACACTTAGAAATAGATATACAATATCAGAAAAAGAGCAGTGTCAAAGGCCATAGTTGCATTAATGATGTTACCAGAGGTAAACTATATTCATCAAAACTCCATCCTAATATTTGTGCCATGAAAGAACACACAGAAATCACTAAACATAAGGATTGAGACTTCTTACCCCATATTTACATTGGCGGGATGTTGATCCATACTGGTAACGACATTGCTCATCAGCATCATACACCTGACCTGGGGCCACAGTTGGATAAACAAATTCACGCTTGGGAGGCTCATTATCAAGGCAAGTACCACGGCCTGAACTGTTCAACATAAAGGATCAAAGGAAATTAGGTACACTATGGACTATTTCAATCACAATTATGAAACCATGTGTTGAGCTCTTTGTTTTAATAACGCAATACATAAAAAAACAACATATTCTATCAAGAAATAATCACATGGCAAATAACTTTACTGAAACCTGAATAAGAGCTCCGATCATTTTTTCCAACACCAAGACATAATAAAAGTATCTTAGACAACAATCTGAAAATATCATGTTGGCCTTAAAACACTGACTTAAACTAATTTCTGAAGGAATCAAAACAGAATTTCATATTGCTCTAAGTTTCTTGTTTGTTTTCAGTGAAAATATAACCACATCTGGTAGTAGAATTAAAAACATAAAATGTGGAAAGTCAAAAAAAATTGTGGTTGTAATCCTTAAAGACCTAATCTATATATTTCTACCTAGGGCAGAACAATAGATGACATGTCCAAAGGTTCTTGAAATATTTCAATAATAAATGGGCTGAATAACAGATGAGGCCAAGATCCAAAGTTCTCCTTGCAAGTATATTACAAGTGTTTAGTCTCTCAAAAATTTCATATTTCATCTAGGGTCATCAGAGTTAAGAAAGGGAATGTTCTCCTCTCTATATAATTTCTGCTTTTCAAAGTGTGCTTGCACTCAAACATAATATTTTAATTCAGTGGAACAAATAACATAAAGATTGCCAAAAATCAAACAAAATACCTTAGTTTAAAGAGCTTTATACTTTACTAAATATAATTGTTCATTTTTATTTAGTCAGTGTGCATAAAATAGGACAGATGCTTTTTTACTTTCATTTCACTTGTAAGTTAGAATTTTTAAAGAATTCCTATGCCAACATTTAAAAATTTTTTCCAACATTCCTGTCAATTGTGCCAGCACTTGTGTTTTTTTTCCCAAATCTTTTCCATCTGCTTTGCCAAAGGAAAATAATTTCACAAGTAGAAGTTCCTCAACTATTATTTAGGACAGTACAAATTTTCATTTAGAGATAAGTAAGAAAGAACCATGCATAATAATATTTCATATTTGCTTAAATTTTATATTCTTAAATGTAAAAGTTACTTTGCTATATACAAATATATATTTGCAGAGCAGCAAATTAATACCCTTTAAAAATTGAAACATACTAATCATAAGGTGATAGATTAAAAGACCCAAGGGAGAAAAATGAGACCCAAGAGACAGAATACTGTCTCTTTACACATTTTCCTTTCATCTATGCCCTTCTTGATTAATTTTTAATCAATAAAATACTTAGATGAATATTAAATGTGGTGCTAATATGAAGGAATTTTACTATTGGCTATTAAAACCACTTCACTTATCACTGCTCAAGGTATCTACCTAATAAAGACAACTTTTTTTTCTACCCAGCTACCCAGTTTTAATGACAGAATGTTTTTTGTTTTTTGTTCTTTTAGAAATTGCCATGTACCTGAGAGAATTATTTTATGATGAAATTTTAAAATAGCAAGTTCTTTTTAATTTGTAGTATAAAATATCTTTATTTATATGGGTATTTAAATTTTAGGCAAAAGTAATTCTACTAATAAAGTCAAAATTTTTTTAAATGGTCAATGTGAAAAGTAAAATGGAAGAAGATGTACCATTTTGACAATAGGAATATTCAGAAATTATTGGGTTAGTAGCTTAATTTTCTAATTTTTCTTTCAAAAATATCAGTTTTATTTCTATAACAAATTATAAAAGTCTTGATGAAAGGAACTAAATATGTAATAAAAATAAAATATCAAGTACTACTATAAATCAATGGGGAAATGTAAGTACTGAAATACCTAAGTACAGGATCCTACAGGTAAAAATATTTGCAATAGCATAGAAAAAAATGTATAAGATCTATTCACCTCAGTATATAAGATATATTTACCTAAATGGCATCAACTAAAAATCTATGAAAAATTATTATACATAATTACTTTTAGAAATATGGAAAACTAACATCAAATTTTTAAAGGAAGAATTATAGAAACCCCCAAAGTATAAGAATAGATTAAGTTAAGGAAAAACTTCTTTTCTGATAGCAAACTGAAAATTGATGCCACCTAGGAGGAAGCAACAGTGACTACTTCTCTAAAGTTTTTGTTCTTAGGTATTAATGGTTTTCTAACCAGAGTTTGTATTCTTTAAAAACACCAAATGAAATGTCCATTGCAAGGGCCTCCAGACAATGAAGATCACCTTCATTGCACTGTGATCACCTATGGTCAAATTCTTCTGAGAAAGTTTATCCCAGAATGGATTTTTGTTTCAGTTCTTTGAAAAGACCTGTTGCTATGTATTAATGTGGTCTAATTAAATATCTACATAAATCTTGTTCTCCTTTTCCCAGTATATTCTTACAGAAGAATAAAACACCATATAAAATAAAAATATAAGTGAAAAATCATATCAATTCTTTAAAATAAACATGTGTATTAAGGAACTTGGCTGAAGGTCTTTTGAAATGGGTTTGGTAACATTTGTGCAAATTACCAATGTCTGAAAGTCAAATGTCTTACCAATTATTAATGGCTCCAGGAAAGCAGGTATTAAACAAGGCTGACTTAAATTGTTTCTCCATTTTGGGTAGAGAATGCACTACATATTTTTCTCATAGTAATGATAATCTGGTATATATTGTATAATAAAACCTTGGTTAAAGTATTTAGGGTATAGAATCATTTTTATATTTCAATTCTTAATTAAGGGTTAGGTGTCAAAAATACTTTTTTTACATAATGTTACTAAAATTTGTCTGCTACTTTCTTACCATCATAAATGATTAGTTAACTCTTAGAAAATAATAATTCTGGATATTTCCACACTTCTAAATCATCAATTACGATTATGAAATACCCCAGAAATAGGTAGAGAACGTAGAGGGCACAGTAGAGGTGCATATTTAACCCTGAAAGTACTTTGCTTTGTTTTTTTTCTTTGAACATTCTCAAGTACTCTTCCCACATCACACCCCTCACTTCCCTTCAAGAAGTAACTAATATTCTGATTTTTTAATAATAATTTCCTTCCTTTTACTAGTAGTTTCACCTCCTAATATTCAACTGCCTGTTTTTCGATTCTATAAACAGGAGTCATGTTGTAGGTTTTCCTTTGTGCCTTTATTCGTTCACTCACTCAGAATTCAGAATGTGAAATATATTTATGTTAATGTGTATAAATATAGCCTGTTAATTGATATTGTTCTTCAACATTCCATTTCAGACTCTGCCACAAAGATTTTTCATTTACAATATCGTATTTTTCGCTCCATAAGACACACTTCTTTTCCCCCAAAAGTGCAGGGGGAAATGTGGTATTTTATTTAAGTGTGCCACAAATACTAAATGAACATTTGAATTATTTCTAATTTCTGGACATTGCAAATTAAAAATATGAATATTTTTGTATAGATCTTCTGGTATAAATGTTTTCCCTTTCTTAAGAATATTAGATAGGAATTCTTTTTTATATTTCATAATTATTTTCTTTTAATAAAAGGGATGTTATGAGTAATTTTTATTTAAACTAGGATTCTAGCTAAGTCATACAACCATACAATTTTTTATAATGCTGAGCTTAATGTTATTTATGTTACCACTATCAAAATAATAATAGTGACACTATATATAAATCTTCTTAAATTTTCTTATCAAATAACACTTTTAAACACTTTTTAAGGTTTGTACCTTAGTGCCATATAAGAATTTTTGCATTCAGAAAACATGAATCTCATTCATTAATATATAAAATGGACACTGTTAGTAGTTAACATGAGTTGTTAATACAACTTACTATTGTTAAGCATAAATATGTGTCCAGACAAAAAACTATAAACATAAAAAGTAGAGCTATGATTACTTCCTAGCAGCATATATTTCATAACCAAAAGATCAATTCTAGTTAAAATCTACAGCAATATAGATAACTATTGAATTCAGAGACCCTACTTTTGTTTATGTTTCTAAGACAGGCAAAAAATTTCTATCAGTTTGAGAACATGCTTTTTCCTTTATTATGAAATTGTTAGTAAATCAAAGTATATTTACATTTTTAGAAATCTTTGCAGCATGATAGCAAGGTCATATTTTATGTATTCTACTTCTAATTTAGAGAAGTCATAGCTCAAAAGTTAGCCTTGAAAATAGGAACATGAGCCAAAGTTCAGTCTTCAACCAAAATTTAGAGATATCTATGTAAAATATGCACTCTTGGCTTTCTTTCCAGAACACATGAGGACGTACCCCTAATTGTAACTTTTGATTTATTTTTCACTTAATTAATAGTAAAGTATAGACCTTCAGTCTATAACTCAGTGGGTCAATCTACAAAATAACTCTATGTAACTCTGAACATAACAGTTTCTTAACAACAACAACAAAAAGTTACATTTAATGCCATCTTGTATTGTTTTTTTTTTTCCACAAAATTGTGCTGATATACTTAAATTAAGCAAAAATGGATTAGGTTGGTCTCATCTATAAGTTGTTTATCTTACCTACGATGTTCTCATAAATTTCTTTATTAGTCTTCACAAAATTATCAATACATTACATCTTAAAATGAGTTACTTTAAGTCAGACTGTACTCCCTTGTCCTCTGGAGGATAGGGTGCTTGAAAAGAATTGAACTTGAGGCTTCCGATATGCAAACACCGTGTTAATAATGGTTTTCTCAGTTATGCTCTCTTTTTCTCCATATGTAATTTCAACTTATTAAAACTATTTATGGGTTTGAGTAAAGTCTCCAAAACGTGTCAGGTAAGTGGAAGGAGGAGAAACCTGTTTTTCTAAGCTGTTCAATGTAAAAAAAAAAAAAAAAAAAAAAGAGGTCCCATCTATATAACTATTTTCCATCTAATAATAGGTCATTGACATTGACCTTCAAAGGTAATTGCTGTAAAAAGAATAGGAGTGCCTTGGTCATCCTGTCCATCTTACACAATTTCTCTGTAGCTCTACACTCACCTTTCATCCTAGTTCACCTTCAACCATAATGTTGCCTTCTCTTTCTTCAACTTCCATCCTTTCTGTGAAAGTGGATAGTCTCTGTTTAATTTGGAACTGTAGGAGATTTTGCTATGGATCTTTGACAATTCAAATAATTTAACAGACTTTAATTAAAATAGAATAAGAGCTGATTCACAGAGGCCTCAAAATTTTGAAAAACTATATGAAATTACACTGTACTACCACTAAGTGATGGAAAATATATGAAAAAAAAAAACAAACAAAAACAAAAGAAAAAAATTGTCCTCAGTGACTCCTGGCTGTCTTCTTCTGCCTGGCATATGAGCCCATCGTCATCAGTGAGATTGAGCCATAATACCAGGTTCATCTTTGTATATTTTCTAAGTAAATAAATAAATAAATAAGTCCCGCAGGCAGATAGGAAGGACACTACCTGCAAAGCCGTCGACGAAAACATCAGAAGCTGGCATAACACGTCCATTCTAACGGAAATAGGTTCTTTATTATTTAATCAGGACAGCTTCTGGGCGATTCATGAACCACTTATTGAATCACCGAGTTTAAGAAATCTGAAAAAAAATATTGGGAGTTGGTAAACACCATCTCCTGGTTGATCAATAGCATGTAGTGTTTCAGATGACACGAGAGACTTTTAACTAACTACGTTGGCATTTAAAGGCCATGGAATAGTTTTCAGTTGAACATAGTGAAAAGTGAATCTATATATCATAGAAAGCTCATTGCTAAAATCCTCCATCATCTTTGGTCTATACAGTCGCTAAGTAGAGAAAGGTATGCATTTTGTTGGCTGGGCTACAGTTCCTAAACAATTCATCTTTACAGATTTCTTTTTCTTGAGAGAAGAAACTGAAATAAAATGTTATGAGTTTTCTTGAGCCAACTATAAAACGTAAATGTAACCTCAATCCCTGATCAAAATGTCACTGTATTTTTTAAAAAATATCACACATAGCTGCTAAAGCAATTAAGTATGCTGCATTAATAAAAAGGAACAAAGAAATTCAAGTTACTATTATGTCTTCATACTCCAGTGAACTGACCTTTTTAAAGGGCCTTGTGTTTAAAAAACCTTTATTGCTTGGTCAGATTATGATCAGAGTTCAGTTTATTATTAAGGAGAGGGGGGGAAAGCCACCTTTTCCCCAAATCTCTACCCATTGTCTCTCATATCTGTCTTTTGCAAATGGCTTTGATTTTGTGAGTTTCCCCTTGAGAATACACAACAGAAATATTTTTATGAAATACAGGATCAATAAATCCATTAGAACCCTGTCAACACTAATCATGCTTACACATATGAAATATAAAGAGGCAATAAGGCTTCAATAATGCTTTTTGTATTAATTCTTTTAATTAATTCAATGGAACACTGTATTGCAACTAATAAGAATTTTACATTTCTCACCAAACCAGTGGTGATTTCTTAACTGTATTTTATCAACAATTTTGGGATTTATTTTTAGAGTGTTTTAATAGCCTTAATACTGTTTTGACTAGGTAGGTGTGGCAAGAGATGAAAACAGGTCCTTGTACTTAGTATGCATACAGAGATGGTCCTAGGAAATGGGCTGTGCACTATAAATAGCATAGACGAGCAAGAAAATGGTACTTGAAGAGAACAAGAGGAGGGAAGACTTTGAAAATGCACAGGAATACTGAGCATGTTCTATAGTTTGTCTTTCTGGTGACAGATACTAAGATTCCACATAAAAATACAATCCAAGTCAAGTGAGAAACTGCAGATCTGGCTTGATTTCTGGGGAAAGCAGATTTTCTACAATGTCCAAATTTAGGTAATATGAACTCATTAAGAACATCTTGGAAATGACATTGCTAGTGTTTTGTGTTAAAAATTATCAAAAGATATCAACCAAATTGTCTGTGTTCTATCTTTATAGCCCTTCACCCAGATTTGGCACCAGGCTTGCACAGGGTTACCATGATCTATTACCAGGATTAAAAATTGTTAGTTTATGCAGAAGAACTACCTTCTGAAGTAAGTTTCAAATTCCTTCAATTTTATTATTATATTAGTTCATTCTAAATAATCCATTTTAAACATTTACCTCTTGATCTTGTATAGAATAAAGCATTATGTCAGGTAACTTAAAATCTTGCTGAGGTTCTTTAAAAAATAAGTAATTATAAGTTTTCAGAATATAATCAGGCCATTCACAGATATGAACCAAACCTTTAATGAACAATGTTACCCTACATAACTCATCTGAATTTTTTTTAATGTTTTACTATCATCATTTTAATGTGAAATTTGCGAAGACAATTTTTAAAAAGAATTTCTGTTGCTCATCTGTGCTTTATGTATGACTTACTTTTTCAAAGTATTTTGTCTCTTCTCCCCAACAAAAAAAGTTGCTCAAAACTGTTGAAGGTGATGACAGAGCTGTAAAGCTTAAAACCTTGATATCATTTAAAATAATATTTACCATTTAATGAATGTATCTTCAGTGCTTTTAATAAATTTTAGAATTATACATAATAACCTAATAATGTATGTATTATTACCTAAACTCATTTAAGAAATGAGGTCAATGAAGATTAAAAAAGTAAAGTAACATGTCCAAGGTCACACAGTTAGAAAGTGAGACCGAAGTCTATTAGTTTCCAAAGTTCAATACTGAAGTACTATGGCAGGTGAGATGTGGAAGAACATCTGCTTTCCTAAACATAGTTATACCTTAGCTAATTTATATTCTTTACAGTTGAGTAACCAAACTCTTGGAATATACATTAAAGGACCAACAAAGAGGGTCCCAAAGTGTAGAAAGGATGAGTCACTTAATAAATTTTTGAAGACAAATTTAAAATTATTCATTTTTATTTCCTGAATATTTCATTTTTGTTGTTGTTGTTTGTTACTATTAGATACTATAGCATTCTTAAAAAAAAAACAGTATTTTTTCACCAACAAAATGAATGTATAATCACTACTTAAAGTTTAACCTATCCTCTATTAAATTATGTCAGTTTACATTTTATTCTGATATTGCTTCCCATTTATTGAACATTTCTAACACTCATATCATCAACGCCACTTAAATCCTTGCTCCAGTTCCTCTAATCTATTTAGTAAATTCTGTTTGAGTATAAAGAAAATATTTGCCACAGTGATATATTATTTTGGAAACAGCCTGAAATATCACTGTGCCCTATAAAATTTACTCGTTATGCAAAGTCTGAAGCACTACATATTAGGCTTCTACCAATGGCTTACTTCTGGAGCAATTCATCATCACTCTCCAGAGATTACTTACTCTAGAAAGCTGGTGATATAGTCTCGACTGCAGGCAGACCAGGAAAAAGGATTGGTATTTGCAGTAATGTGAGCTGCCATAAGTTTTGCTGTTTCATGACCTTTCGTCCCACAAGTATTTCCAATTCCATCATGGTTCATACCAAAACTGTTTTAACAGGAAGAAACATAAGAAACATAAAAGAAATAAGAAAAAAATAAAACAAACAAACTCCCAATACATCCTTTATTTCCTTATTTGATCATGAATTAGTCTTTTCAGCATATGCCTTCCATAACAATAGACTAGATCCTCTAAGGAAATATAGGATAAAATAAAGAGACTAAGGAATAATTCAATGAAACAATATATTTCTAAGTATTTTTAAGTTTATCATATAATCTCAAATATTATCTCATTTGATACCACCTCTCCTTGAACAGATACAGAATATATATTAATTCTCACTTGAGAAAAACAAATTTAGGAAAGATAAAAGACCTATTAACGATATACAATTAGTGTTGGAATTGTTAGTAAATTTGTCTTTTAACATGCTAGAGTTTATACTACTTCATTATGCTGAATCAGAAGAGAATAATTTTTTTAAAAAAAATATGGTTATGATCCATTGAGTTCTAGGTTATAAGCTAAACACAGAAGTCCTCTTTTTCCCTACTATAGCTAAAGGAGACTTAAATACATTGATAATTAATGTTTGTGTGTATATGTGTTTTCGAAACACATTTTGAAGTCTTCATGTATGGCCATGCTTAGTGCTATCAATGTGATCTAAAAATATATTTCAATAATAAACCAAAATTTTTCTGTAAGGGAAACTTTATTTTAGCCTTTCATCCAAAGTAGCCAGAAGTTCAGGTTGAGTATTACTAAAGAAATTTATGTCTCAAGGCATTTGGGAAACCGAGAGGAGGGCAAGATGGCAATGGAGTAGGCGGACATACCACCTTCCAACTTCCAACTCCCAGAATCAAAGTGGATTACAACTTGATTTTAAGAACCATCATCTGGATAAACCATTGAACTGGACTGAGAGGACTCTTGAACTGGGGAACACTGAAGAAGCAACACTGAGACTGGTAGTAAAAGCGAAAACGCAGAGAGGGCTGCCCAGCTCCCCAGAGCAAAAGGCAGCCCGGAGAGACTCTTGTGGCAGGAAGAGAGGCTAGCGGAAGGGTAGGGACACGGGTCCCAGGAACAAAGCCCCAGCCTACAGCCCCAGAGCCTAGAAGAGGCGTGTGGACAGTATTTAGCTGCGAAACAGGTTAGGATACTGTTTGAGAGAAAGAGACAGTTGTCTCAGACCCAGATTCTTCTTAAAGGGATGGCGCAGAAAACCTCTCTGACAACCACTCATCCGGGACTCCGGGAGACAGGGAGAGAGGAGAGGACTGGAGCAGCGGGAAGAAAGTGTGGTCCGAAAGGCACAGGGAGAAAAGCTTTGAAGGACAACCACCCTAAACCCTAGGCTGAGTCACTCCACAAATCTGAAACAATATTTACCCAGGAACCAGCA
Source organism: Rhynchonycteris naso (assembly GCA_037038555.1). Lineage (NCBI taxonomy): Eukaryota > Metazoa > Chordata > Mammalia > Chiroptera > Emballonuridae > Rhynchonycteris > Rhynchonycteris naso. Next base: position 239,225,379 of record CM072995.1, on the reverse strand, counting down.
AAGGGAAGCAGGACACCAGCCAAACAGGCTGCCCTGCAGTAATAAGAGCACAGTCTCTTAGAAGGAGGGAGCTTTCAGGACTACAGTATAGAGCGTTAGGGTCTGAGCTGCAGCGCCCCCACCCACACTGCTGAAAGCTTGCTGGAGGGCGGGCAGCAGTGGGACGGGCAGAAGCGCAGTTCCATCTGCGGCGGCAGAAGCCAACCTGGCTGGCGTGAGCTCGGTCTAGCCCAGCAAGGGCGAACGGAATGCGGGAAAGTGGTCCAGCGGCTGTGGGCCTGCCTGCAATCCCACCTGTGGGGGAAAATTGGGAGCCCGGAACAGGCAAAGATCTGCCACTGGGCAGGGGCGAGTGGCCATGCAGCCTCACCCGGACTCCGAGGCTTGAAGTCCTGCACGAAACAGCTTTGCCAGCGGAAGTGAGGCAGAAGCCCGAGCTTGCAGTTGAGCATTCACCAACAGCCCTGCCGAGGAGCCGAGGTTGGCAGGGGCGGGACAGAAGCCCGGCTTTCGGCTGAGAGCATAGAAGTAGCCCCTCCCAGCCGAGGAGCTGAGGTTGGTGGGGGAAAGGTGGAAGCCTGCCTGCAGCTGAGCGCACACCAGCAGCCCCTCCTGGCCGGAGGAACCGGCTGACAGGGACCTGCAGCTGAGCAAAAGTGCTCACCCTTGCCTTTGGTACCCAGGCTTGTGGCCTGAGTGCAGTGTGCAATCTCACCCGTGGGAGAGGGGCGGAGGCCGAGACCGGCTGAGGTTTATAGAGCCTGGGATGAGAACACAGCCTCTCCCTCGGAGGCAAGGCAGAAACCACAGCAACAGCCACAGAAGCCATTGCCAGCAACACCCATACCCAACGGCCCTAGCAGTGGCATAGGGGGTGGCGGGCCTGCAGACAGACCACACCTAGGGAACACAGAGGCAACAACCATTGGACTCCAGTAGCCAAACCCTTCTTACACACAAACAACATGGGCAAGTAGAGAAATGCAACCCAAATGAATCAAGAGAAATCCCCAGAGAAGAACCTGAATGAATCAGATATACCAAACTACCTGATGCAGAGTTTAAAATAATGATAGTTAGGATGTTCAAATAGATTAGAGCAACAATGGATAGACATTACGAACACCTAAATAAAGAGATAGTAAGTATAAAAAAGGAAATTGAAATAATAAAAAAGAATCAGACAAAAATGACAAATACAGTATCAGAACTGAAGACCACATGGAAGGAATTAAAAGCAGGATGGATGAAGTCGAGGATCGAATCAGCAAGTTACAGACCAAAATAAACAAAGGCACAGAAGCAGAGCAGAAAAAAAAAAAGGTGGACTCAAATAATCTGAGGAAACTCTAAGGGAGCTCTGTGACAATATGAAGAGAAATAATATATGTATCATAGGGGTTCCTGAAGACGAAGAGAAAGAACAAGGGATAGAAACTTTATTCAATCAAATCATAGCTGAAAATTTCCATAAATTAAGACTGGAAAACATTTCACACATGCAAGAAGCACAGAAAACTCCATTAAAGAGAAACCCAAAGAAATCTACACTAAGACACATCATAGTTAAAATACCAAAGCTAAGGGATAAAGAGAAAATTTTAAAAGCTGCTAGAGTAAAAAAAGATATCACCTACAAAGGATCCCCCATAAGAATGACATCTGACTTCTCAGCAGAAACACTTGAGGCCAGAAGGGAATGGCAAGATATATTCAAAGTAATGCAGAACAAGAACCTACAAACAAGACTACTTTATCCAGCAAGGCTAACATTTAAAATTGAAGGAGAAATAAAGAGCTTCCCAGACAAAAAAAAAAAAAAACTCAAGGAATTCATTGAAACCAAACCAATTCTGCAAGAGATACTAAGGAGTCTGTTCTGAACAGTTCAAAGGGGGGAAAAATATAGCAAAAGAAGAATACAGCTTTAAAGAATAAAATGGCAATAAACAATTACATATCAATAATAACCTTAAATGTAAATGGATTAAATGATCCAATCAAAAGACATAGGGTAGCGGCATGAATAAAGAAACAGGACCCATACATATGCTGTCTACAAGAGACACACCTTAAAACAAAAGATGCACATAAACAGAAGGTAAAAGGATGGAAAAAAATATTTTATGCTGATGGAAATGAAAAAAAAGCCAGGGTAGCAATACTTATATCTGACAAAATGGACTTTAAAACAAAGGCTGTAGTAAGAGATAAAGAAGGACACTACATAATGATAAAGGGAACAATTCAACAGGAAGATATAACCATTATAAATATTATAAATATCTACGCACTGAACATAGGAGCCCCAACCTACATAAAACAGACTTTGATGATATAAAGGGTGAGATTAACAGCAATACTATAATAGTAGGGGATTTCAATACCCCACTAACATCACTGGATAGATCCTCAAGAAAGAAAATTAACAAAGAAACAGCAGATTTAAAGGATACACTAGATCAACTCGATTGAATAGATATCTTCAGAACTTTTCACCCTAAGTGGTAGAATATACATTCTTTTCAAGCGCTCATGGTACATTCTCTAGGATAGACCACATGTTAGGACACAAAAGTGGTCTCAACAAATTTAAGAAGATTGAAATTGTATTAAGCATTTTATTTGACCACAATGGCATGAAACTAGAAATTAACCACAAAAGAAAAACTGAAAAATACTCAAACACTTGGAAAATAAATAGCATGTTATTAAATAATGGATTAATAATGAGATCAAAGAAGAAATAAAAACGTTTATAGAAACAAATGATAATGAGTATACATCAACTCAAAATTTATGGAACATAGCAAAAGCAGTACTGAGAGGGAAGTTCATAGCAATACAGGCATACCATAAGAAGCTAGAAAAAGCTCAAATAAGAAACCTGACCCAGTATCTAAAAGAACTAGAAAAACAACAGGAAATAAAGCCCAGGACTAGTAGAAGGAAGGAAATAAAAAAGATCAGAGCAGAACTAAATGACATAGAGACTAAGGAAACAATATAGAAGATCAATGAAACCAGGAGCTGGTTCTTTGAAAAGATAAACAAGATCGATGAACCTTTAACTAGACTCACCAAGAAAAAAAGAGAGAGGACTCAAATAAATAAAATTAGAAATGAGAGTGGAGAAATAACAACTGACACAACAGAAATACAAAGCATTGTAAGAAAATACTATGAAGAACTCTATGCCAAAAATTAGACAACCTAGGTAAAATGGACAAATTTCTTGAATCATATAATCTTCCAAAAATCAATCTGGAAGAATCAGAACATCTAGAAAGACCAATTACAACAAATGATCTCGAAACAGTTATCAAAAAACTCACAAAAAAGAAAAGTCCTGGGCCTGATAGTTTCACAAGTGAATTATACCAAAAATTCAAAGAACTAACTCCTATCCTTCTGAAGCTATTTCAAAAAATTCAAGAGGAAGGAAGACTTCCAAACTCCTTTTATAAGGCAAGCATAATTCTGATCCTGAAACCAGGCAAGGTCAACTCAAAGAAAGAAAATTATCGGCCAATATTCCTGATGAATTTAGATGCTAAAATTGTCAATAAAATATTAGCCAAACGGATCCAGCAATATATGAAAAAAATCATTCACCATGATCAAGTGGGATTTATTCTGGAGAGGCAAGGCTGGTTCAATATTCACAAATCAATCATTGTGATTCATCACATAAACAAAAGGAAGGACAAAAATCACATGGTAATATCAATACATGCAAAAAAAGCATTTGATAAAATAAAGCACCCATTCATGATCAAAACTCTCAGTAAAGTGGGAATACAGGGAAACATTCCTTAACATGATAAAGGCCATCTATGACAAACCCACAGCAAACATCATACTAAATGGGCAAAAATTAAAAGCAATCCCCTTAAGATCAGGAACCAGGCATGGGTTCACCCTTTCACCACTCTTATTCAACATAGTTCTGGAAGTCTTAGCCACAGCAATCAAACAAGAAGAAGAAATAAAAGGCATCCAAATTGGAAAAGAAGAAATAAAACTGTCATTATTTGCAGATGATATGATATTGTATATAAAAAACCCTAAAGTCTCAGTCAAAAAACTACAGGACCTGATAAATGAATTCAGCAAGGTGGCAGGTTATAAAATTAATACTCAGAAATCAGAGGTATTTTTATATAACAACAATGAACTGTCAGCAAAAGAAATTAAGAAAACATTCCCCTTCACTATTGCAACCAAAAAAATAAAGTACCTAGGTGTCAATTTAACCAAGGAGGTTAAGGACTTATACTCGAAAAACTATAAAACATTGATAAAAAAAATCAAGGAAGATACAAACAAGTGGAAGCATATACCATGCTCATAGATAGGAGGAATAAACATCATTAAAATGTCTATATTACCCAAAGCAATTTATAAATTCAATGCAATACCAATTAAAATTCCAATGACATACTTCAAAGATATAGAACACATATTCCAAAAATTTATATGGAACCAAAAAAGAACACGAATAGCCTCAGCAATCTTAAAAAGAATAAATAAACCAGGAGGTATCCCACTTCTGGATATCAAGGTATACTACAAGGACATTGTACTCAAGACAGCCTGGTACTGGAAAAAGAACAGGCACAAACATCAGTGGAACAGAACAGAGAACCCAGGAATAAACCCACACTTTTATGGACAACTGATATTTGTTGACAAAGGAGGAAAGAGCATAAGATAGAGTCAACACAGCCTCTTTAACAAATGGTGTGGGGAAAACAGGACATCTACCTGCAAAAAAATGAAACTAGACCATCAACTTACACCATTAACAAAAACAAACTCAAAATGGATAAAAGACTTAAATGTAAGCTGTGAAACCATAAGCATCTTAGAAGAAAACATAGGCAGCAAGCTCTCCGACATCTGTCGCAGCAATATATTTGCCGATATATCTCCACGGGCAAATGAAATATAGGCAGGATAATCAAATGAAACTATATCAAACTAAAAAGTTTTTGCACAGCTAAAGACAATAAGAACAGAATAAAAAGACAAACCACACAATGGGAGAACATATTCGACAATACGTCTGATAAGGGGTTAATAACTAAAATTTATAAAGAACTTGTAAAACTCAACACCATGAAGACAAACAATCCAATCAAAAAATGGGCAAAAGAAATGAATAGAAATTTCTCCAAAGAGGACATACAGATGGCCTATAGGCATATGAAAAAATGCTCAACATCACTAATCATTAGGGAAATGCAAATTAAAACCACAATGAGATATCACCTCACACCAGTCAGAATGGCACTCATCTGCAAAACAACACAGAATAAGTGCTGGCGAGGATGTGGAGAAAAGGGAACCCTTCTGCACTGCTGGTGGGAATGCACACTGGTGCAGACACTGTGGAAAACAGTTTGGAGATTCCTCAGAAAATTAAAAATCGAACTGCCTTTTGACCCAGCTATCCCACTTTTAGGAATATACCCTAAGAACACCATAGCACTGTTCGAAAAGAAGAAATGCGCCCCCATGTTCGTGGCAGCATTGTTCACAATAGCGAAGATCTGGAACCAGCCCAAGTGTCCGTCAGAAGACGAGTGGATTAAAAAGCTATGGTACATATATACTATGGAATACTACTCAGCCATAAGAAATGATGACATCGGATCATTTATAACAAAATGGATGTACCTTGATAACATTATACGGAGTGAAATAAGTAAATCAGAAAAAAAGAAAAACTGAGAACAGCATGATTTCATACATAGGTGGGACATAAAAGTGAGACTATGAGACATGTACAAGAGAGTGATGATTACGGGATGGGGGGAGGGAGGGAAGAGTGGGATAGGGAGGAGGGGAGGGACACAGGGAAAACCAGATAGAAGGTGACAGAGGACAATTTGACTTTTGGTGACAGGTATGCAACACAATTGAATGATAAGATAACATGGAGAAGTTTTCATTGTACATATGTACCCTGATTTATTGGTGTCACCCCATTAGAATTAATAATAATAAAATATATATATATTTTTTAAAAAGTTTGAAATATTGTTATAATTACCAAAATGTTACATGGAGATACAAAGTGAGCAAATGCTGTTGAAAATAATGATGCCAATAAACTTGTTTGATGTTAAAAAAAAAAAAATGGGCAAAAGAAATGAATAGAAATTTCTCCAAAGAGGACATACAGATGGCCAATAGGCATATGAAAAGATTCTCATCATCACTAATCATTAGAGAAATGCAAATTAAAACCACAATGAGATATCACCTCACACCAGTCAAAATTTCACTCACCAGCAAAACAACACAGAATAAGTGCTGGCGAGGATTCTCATCATCACTAATCATTAGAGAAATGCAGACTGGTGCAGCCACTGTGGAAAATAGTATGGAGATTCCTCAAAAAATTAAAAATAGAAGCCTTTTGACCCAGCTATCCCACTTTCAGGAATATATCCTAAGAACACCATAGCACTGTTCAAAAAGAAGATTTGATACATAGGGGTGATGATTTCATACATAGGGGTGACATAAAAACGAGACTATGAGACATGGACAAGAGTGTGGTGGTTACAGGGTAGGGGGAGGGAGGAGAGGGAAGGAGAGGGAGGAGGGGAGGGGCACATAGAAAACCAGATAGAAGATGACAGAGGACAATTTGACTTTGGGTGATGGGTATGCAACATAATTGAATGACAAGATAACCTGGAGATGTTTTCTTTGAACATATGTACCCTGATTTATTAATGTCACCCCATTAAAATTAATAAAAAATAATGGAAAAAAAGCTTTGGTACATATAAACTATGGAATACTACTCAGCCATAAGAAATGATGACATCAGATCATTTGTAACAACAAGGATGGACCTTGATAATATTATACGGAGTGAAGTAAGTAAATCAGAAAAAACTAAGGACTATATGAGTCCATACATAGATGGGACATAAAATTGAGACTCAGAGACATGGACAAGAGTGTACTGGATACCCGGGGTGAATGGGAGGTGAGGGATAGGGTTGGGAGAGGGGAGGGGCACAAATAAAACCAGATAGAAGGTGATGGAGGACAATTTGACTTTGGGTGATGGGTACGCAATATAATCAAATGTCAAAATAACCTGGAAATATTTTCTCTGAACATATGTGTCCTGATTTATCAATGTCACCCCATTAAAATTAATAAAAATAAAAAAATTATGTCTCCATTGCAGCATCCTAATAAATGCACCATGATAGGTGTTCAAGGAAATAAATGACTTTTATGACAAGATTATAAAGAATAGATGAGGGTAGTTGCTGAAGAAAAATTTGGAAAAATGGTTAGAAACAATAATTATAAGACAATATGTGAAAGTTAATATTAATATATTTGGCAGTGTGGAGACACTGAAGATTTTTAAGAAATGCTGATTTCTAAGTAGGAGAATTTGCAATTGACCTGTATTTTAGACAGATCATTATTAACACTTTTCTGGTGAAACACTGGAGTGGGAAGAGAATGGGGCCAGGGAGAACAGATGAAAGATCATTACCAAATAGAAAATGATGTGAGTCTGAATTAAGTCACTGGATAGAAAATTGGGATTAGATTTGAGACATGTTTAGAAAGCTGAAGAATTGGCCTTTAGAAATATTGTACAGTATAAAAGTGCAATAATGAAGATATAATATATTCATACATGGAGTTCAGAAAGAACAAACTAGTATTTCCGGCTGAGGAACTAACATAAGCAAACAATGAGAAGTATATGAAAATATCCAGAGCCCTATGTTAAAATACCAAATAACCTTCCAAGAACACCAGTATTTAGTTTTCCTATTTGACATCAATACATTGGAGTTGACCTACTTAAAAGATCTTCTAGGAATGTGGTGGTGAAGTTTACAGTTGGTAGAATTACATGTGTATTCTGTCAAAACAATCAACTACAAATTTACTCTAAAAGGCTCCTTTTGTTCATATTTTTAATTCAGTAAACTTTATATTCTGTATTTCTCTCTAAGGTTGGTGCTACTATGTGAATACAGCTATAATTCTTGTCAAATGATGATAGCTTTAAAAATATTATTTTCTTTTAGCAGCAATCTCTTAAATATCCTGCAGTCATACTAAGATAAGTGTAGGCAGGCAAAAATGGCTTTAAGAAAATCATTTTCAAGATCTTCAACTTCCTCATGTACTCTTTTCTTTAAACAAGTCAAATTTCTCCTTTTGAAATCATATTGCTTCCACTTACAAGTGAAAAACTTATCTTGTATCTTTCTACAATTTTACAATAATTCACAGCTTTAGGGTATAAAAACAGGTGCATAAAGAAAAGAGAAATTGGCCTGACCAGGTGGTGACTCAGTGGGTAGAGCGTCAGACTGGGGTGTGGAAAACCTAGGTTCGAGACCCCGAGCTCACTAGCTTGAGCGCGGGCCCATCTGGCTTAAGCAAAAGCTCGTCAGCTTGGACCCAAGGTCGCTGGTTCCAGCAAGGGGTTGGTTGGTCTGCTGAAGGCCCGCGGTCAAGGCACATGTGCGAAAGCAATCAATGAACAACTAAGGTGTCGCAAGGGCAACAAAACACTGATGGTTGATGCTTCTCATCTCTCTTCGTTCCTGTCTGTCTGTCTCTATCTATCCCTCTCTGACTATCTCTCTGTCCCTGTAAAAAAAAAAAGAAAGAAAAAGAAGAAAAGAGAAACTGGAAACATTTGGTGTTAGTTTTGAAAAAGAGAGCAATGCTAATGATTGAATGACATACCATGCAGTTTCTTGCTTTCATTAAATTCATGGAAGGATATAATCAAATTAACAGCTGATGGATTGTTAGAAATATTTTTTGAATATCAATCACCATAATTATGTTTTGACAAATATTTCAAAATAAGTTCAAAGAATTGAGTGACATTTCTATAATAAAATCCTTTCATCTCATCTACTTAACTTAGGTAAACAAAGCATCCATCATCTACAGAAACAAGGAAATTGAACTGATACCAAAATCTTCCCTCATTCTATAGTAATACAGAGATAAATGCGATAGTTAAAAATATATCTAATTAAAGATACAACTCATAAAAACTTTGCTTTTATATTTAATTATTTATTAAAATATGCAATATGTATATGTTTCTCTGATCATTAATCATAATGATTGTTATATAATGAACAAATAATTCAGGAAAAAACTTCCTTTATGATTATAGAAAATTTTAAAATGTAATTGCTATTTACAAATAATTTTGTTATGGAGACATTTATATAATTGAATATACTTTTAAGCATATAATATACATTTAAATATGTGAAAATATACATTAGCATAATATTCTGTGAGGGAGAGAAGCAGCATACAAAGGGAGTTAAAGGAGGGAAATATGATAAAAATTTTGACTATAAAAGAAAAGTTTATGTATCTTTGAAGGCATAATGGTAGGTACCAAATTACTATGGCATTCAGATTAAATTGGATATATTTTTAAAAAGGTATTAATAATTTTATTTTCACATGCTAATATATATAGTACTCCAGAAATACTGTCTTTTGCAATTATTTAGACATAAAATAAAAAATGTAAGCCATTAGCTAAAAATATACACAATATAGTACATCACTTTAAAAAAATTCCCTGAGACCCTAGCTGGTTGGCTCACTGGTAGAGCCTCAGCTGGAGTGTGGAAGTCTTGGGTTCAATTTCCGGTCAGGGCACACAAGAAAAGCGCCCATCAGCTTCTCCATCCCTCTCCCTCTCCCTTCTCTCACTTCTTTCTCTCTCTTTTCCTCCCCTCCTGTAGCCATGGCACAATTAGAGAGAGTTGACCCCGGGGCACTAAGGATGGCTCCATGGCTTCCACCTCAGACGCTAAAAAATGGCTCTGGTTGCAACGGAACAAGAACCCCGGAAGGGCAGAGCATCGCCTCCTACTGGGCTCGCCACGTGCTTCCCAGTTGGGGTGCATGCAGGTGTCTTTCCCTCCTCTCACTAAAATAAAATTTAAAAAAATTTTTTTCAGAAGCATAAAAGGAAAAAGATAATTATCCCCCCCCCTAAGGAAATTCTATTTAAGAATAGTTTGGAAATCAAAAACATGAAACTCATTAGTGATCAGAGAAAATAAACAAGAGACCAATTTAAAACCATTGTACCAGCAAAAATTAGAATGGGACTATTGTTGGCAGTGATATAGAGAAACTGGGGTCTTAGTTCACAACATTTGTAGTATGGTCAAAGCAGCTGTTTCAGAGAGCAATTCAGCAGTACTTAGCCAAATTAAATAGACAGATACATTATGACCCAGGAATCCTATTCTTGAACATAAATCCCAAAAGTATTCCCAAAGGGAACATGTATGATAATGTTTATGACAGGATTATTCATGATAGCAAACAGTTGAAGGCAATCTAGGTGTCTGTCACAGAAGAATGGATAAGTAAACTTTGGCAGATGTATATTATAAAATGCTAAAAAGAAGTGGAAGCAACAAACAAGACTGATGTTTACATATAAGTATGGGTTGATCTTAAAAACAGTGAAAATATTAAGAAAAGTAACAATGTCTATAGCACTATGTCAAATATGTAAATGAAAATTACATATACACTCTCATATAACAAAGAAAGGCCTAGAAATTATTCCAGATTAAAGACCAAAGAGACATAATTAAATGCAATAAAAACTAGATTGGAGGAGTAAGTTATAAAGAACATTGCTGAGACAATTGATAAAATTTGAATATTATTATATATTGATAATAGAAGAATATCAATGTTAAATTTTCTAATTTTATAATTATACTGTGGTTTTATATAAGAAATTATCTTTTCTCCTTAGGAAACAGATGCTGAAATATATAGAGATAAGGAAAATGTCTACAACTTACTTTCAAATATATAACTAAGAAAAAAATTCAGGCCCTGGCTGGTTGGTGCAGTGGTAGAGCGCTGGCCAGGCGAGTGGAAGGCCCAGGTTCAATTTCCAGCCAGGGCACACAGGAAAAACACCCATCTGCTTCTCCACCCTTCCCCTCTCCTTTTTCTTTATCTCTCTTCCCCTCCCACAGCCAAGGCTCCATTGGAGCAAAGTTGGCCCAGGTGCTGAGGATGGCTCCATGGCCTCCACCTCAGGCACTAGAATGGCTCCGGTTGCAACAGAGCAATGACCCAGATGGGCAGAGCATACCCTCTGGTGGGCATGTCGGGAGGATCCCAGTCAGGTGCATGCAAGAGTCTGTCTCTGCCTCCCTGTTTCTCACTTCAGAAAAATACAAAAAAAGAAAACCCTGCACTGGTCTGGTCAAGGCACATATGGGAGTTGAGCTTCCAGCTCCTCCCCCCTTTCTATCTCTCTCTCTCTCTCTCTCTCTCTCTCTCTCACTCTGTGTCTCCTCTCTAAAATGAATAAAATAAAAATTAAAAAAAAAGAAAAATACAAAAAAAGAAAAAGGAAATAATTTATGTATATCTACAGAAAGAGATAAAGCAAATGTTGCAAATATACATATATGTGTATGTGTGTGCGTGTGTGTGCATACACACACACGCACACACATATTAAATCAGAAGGATCCTTACTGAAACTGATAATGATGTTGTGCCAAGAACTAAGGGTCGATGGACAGATGGATGGGTGGGTAGGTGTGTGGGTGGATGATAGATGATAGATAGATAGATAGATAGATAGATAGATAGATAGATAGATAGATAGATGTAAAATAAATTAAAATCTCTGCTCTTGAGTTTCAAAAATAATATTTTTTAAAAAGAACAAGAAAAGATGTAGCAAGACAGAAGAAGAAAACATGAACTGTCAGAGGAAATAGAGGAGGAAAAAAATAAAGCCATCAAAAGAAAAAGACTATGATGAGATAGCAAAAGAACAAAATTAGGCAACAGTTAAAAACACATCTTACATGAGTAAAAAAAACAAGCAAAATTAAAATGGAGAAAGAGTCTAAAAGGATCAAAATAAAGGAAACCAACATATAAATCACTGTTGTCTCCAAAAGAAAGAAACAGCATAATAAAACAGAAAGAAAGGCAGTTTTAAAAATGCATGAACACTTTTGAAAAATAAAAATAGCTAAGGTCTAATAAAAATGCACTAGTCTCTGTCCTATGAAAAACTGATATAGAATGAATTCATACTAAGCCACATTTTAGTAAACTTTCTAGACTTCAAAATAAGATATATTTTGCACAATCATAGCAAAAGAACAAATTATCTAATAGTAAAACAGTTAAATTAATCTCATATTTTCCGTAGGGACATTTCATACCAGCACACCAGGCATATATAATGCATAGCAAAAATCTTGCATCTGGCCAAACTGAGTATAAAATCATCTTGAACAAGAACTCAAGGAATAGAAATCTCATAAATCATCTTTACAAAAAATGCTACAAGATAAAAGTCAGCTTTGTTTAAAAACAATGTAAAAATTTGAATATTTATTGACACTATTTGAGTTTTATAGCACACAATGCATATAACACAAGTGAAACTGGTCACTAGTTCAATTAACTCCTTGTCATTATATTTTGTTTGTTGTTTTGTATCTGTGAGGTTAATTTTAATCTCTCATAGAATATATGGTATGTAATATCAAACATACCTGAGAGAATAAAACACATATTTACATTTTAAAGGATAATTAAAAAGCAAGCATCTGTTATTGCTACAAAATTTAAGAAATAGAACACTCCCAAGATAATAAAAGCTTGCTCATTGTATTCACCTTCACAATCATATTTTTCTTTATCCCCAAGAGAAAATGATTATCTTTTTGTGATAATTCAAAGTAAAACATTTTTAAATGTCTATATAGTGCCCTGGCAGGTTTTCTCAGCAGTACAGCATCAGCCTGGTGTGTGGAAGTCTCAGGTTCGATCCCAGTCAGGGTACACAGGAGTAGTGATAGAGTATCAACCATCTGCTTCTCTACCCCTCCCCCTTCTCTCTCTTTCTCTCTCTTTCTCCCTCTATCGCAGCCATGGCTCATTCAAGCAAGCTGGCCCCGGGCACTGAGGATGGCACCATCGCCTTGCCTCAGGCACTAAAATAGCTCAGTTGCTGAACAAAGCAACAGCCCCAGATGGGCAGAGCATTGCCCCATAGGGGGCTTGTGGGGTGAATACCAGTAGGGTGCATGCAGGAGTCTGTCTCTGCCTACCTGCCTCTCACTTAGTAGTAGGAAAAAAAGGTCTATATAGTTTATAACATGTATCTGAATATATACAGAACACTTTGTTCTAAACTTAGCAACGAATTTTACTCTAAAAGCAACAATGGCTGAGTTGATTCTTTAAATTGTAAAATTTTAGTTCAAAAGTTTTAAAGTTGATTTTTGAGACCTTGAAACGTTTTGCTCTAGAAATAATGGTATAAACTGTTATTATATGTCTAGAATAGCCTCCACAAAAGCCTATTTAACCTATTTTACAGACTAAATTTTTACCTCTGAAATAGCAAATAGCATATGAAAACACTGTTGGAATTAACAACAATGGACTACATTTAAAATTTTTCTGTGGAATTAATATTACTTGGGGGGGGGGAGTAGGTTTAATAAAGGAAGAGATAAATGAGAGTTACTGAAGAAGTTAATATAAGGGGCTTGTATTAACAAAACTTCACAGGTAAATGGTTTTCATAATGTTTAAATTTAAAAGTTTGTGATTTTTTAAATTTTCCTTCAAAAAGATATACCATGACAACTACATAATCTCAGCCTAGCAGTTTTGCTTTGTTTTAATTCATGAATAAGAGTCAGAAAATCTTTTTGAGGTAATTGATCAAAGTTGGAAAATAGATTAAAAGTAGGAAAAGAGCTAAATGAATAAAAGGGATGTGTTCCTTGTCTTCCTCATCACTGCTTCCACAATATACTTTATGTGAGATTAATATACTAGGTGATCATTAAATCTCTGGAATCAAATTTAGCATGAGTGAAAGACTACTTATCAATGAATGGCAAAACATGAATGACAAAATCTGGAAAGAATCATATGCATATACCTCCTCTGATGGTGAATAATGTAAATATAATAAATAAATAAATATATATACACACACACACACACACACACACACACATGTAAGTAATAAAAGGGGAAAAGGCAGAGTTTGGGTCGAAATAAGGTTCATCAACACTCAGAGACAAAGTAGTCACTATAGACACTAAAAGATTGTTCAATAAAGGTTATTCATTAAATTAGGCTTCAATGAGGGACTAAGAAGTTCAAATTGGCAGTTACAAAATAGTCACAGGGATATAAAGTACAGCATAGGAAATGTAGTCAATATTATAACTATGTATGGTGCTAGGTGGTTACTAGACTTATAGGGGAATTACTTCCTAAGTAATATAAACATCTAATCAATATGCTGCATACCTGAAACTAACATTGAATGTCAGATGTAACTGAAAAAATATAAAACTGAGACTCAGACATAGATTAAGTGAAGTGGTTATCAGAGGGAAGAGGGATGGGGGAAGGGAGAGGAATAAGGAGGAACAAATATACAATGACAGAAAATGACTTGACTTGACTTTATGTAGTGGACACATAATGCAATAAACACTTCAAATACTCTAGAGATGTTTACCTGAAAACCTATGTACTCTTATTTATCAATGTCACCTCATTAAATATAATTTCTGAATAAATAAAATAAATATACTTTAAAAAAATAAAATTTAAAAAGATTTTAAATTTAAGCTTCTGTGACTCAGAGTCTATCGTATACATCAATCTATTAATACACATGATTTTCCCAAATATTTTTCTATAGTACATTAGTTTTCTGTGCTAATGATATATTTCTATTGGAACTATACTTAACAAAACAAAATCTTCTTAATACATATATGAAGAGACATATAAAAGGAAAGAGTTCCTTTAGGATATATTGGGGCAGCTCATTGGTGATTGATATATATTTTACATCATTTAATCATATACTATATGACTACTTACTATAAAAGTAACATAATCATTTTTGTTACACAAAATAATAGCTTACTCTTGATATTTTTTAATTTATTTTTGTGTGTGACAGAGACAGGAAGGGAGAGTGATAAGAAGCATCAATTCTTCTTTGCAGCACCTTAGTTGTTCATTGATTGCTTTCTCATGTGCCTTGACCGTGGGCCTACAGCAGAGCAAGTAACCCCTTGCTCAAGCCATATGAGCCCATGCTCAAGCTGGCGTCCTTTGCGTCCCAGTCCAATGCTCTATCCACTGCGCCACCGCCTGTTCAGGCAGCTTACTGTTGATTTTGGTACACAATTCTTATTTGTTCTTTTGGAAAATTTATAATAATAAAAAAGAGTAAACACAGACTACTGAGTATAAATTTACTATACATTTAGTCTGGAGATTGTTTTTAAAATCATAACAGATGTTTTCAAACCAAACAGAAGATCTGTATAGCTAACAAAAAATTTTAAATGCCTAATTCAATTCTTTTCATCTAAGCATCTAAGCAATCTTAATTTTATTGTGTTGCTGATATACCAACATCATTTTCTTAAATAATTGTGGTATTTAAACTCTGTCATGGGTTTTCTTAAACAATCATTAACACACAGAACATGGACTTTAATATGCAGCCACTAAAGGAAAAAAATAGATGTTTACTCAGTTCTCCAATAAGATAACTCATATGCAATTATGGAATTAAATAATTGTTTCTTAATGTTTTAAAATTATTAAATTTCTCTGTAAAAAGCAACTTTAAAAAGTGATGACATAATTATACTCTGAATTGTGACAACTATAATATCTCATAACTAAGCTTTCACATTGTAGCAGAAAAATATAAGGGAATAAAGGAACATATTTCTTAATAATTATTTTCCATTTGTAATATCTTTGATCTGTTCTTATTCATAACTGATCTTGGCTATGAATCACTTGTTATAATAAAGCAAAGACAAAATTTAATGGATGCACACAGAGATTTCTATACCCACATCTGGCAAACATTTTTAGATTTAATAGTTACCCAATAGGATAGTTATTACAATTTGCTCATGTGTTTCTAAAACAGAATTTGGAACTCAGTTCTAATTTTGGACTTTATATACAGTTTACTAAACTAAGTGAACTCAAAATCTTGGACTTATTTAGGAAGATATTTAATGAGGAGAGGGTGTGCCTAACAGAATCTAGACTCTTTGCGTACCTGTATAAAGCAAGTTCACATTTAGTATAAACTCTTCTGAGTTGAAACATAGGTTTCTAAAGTCAATAAAATAATTGTAATAAAATTACAGTTTTCAACTACTGTTTTACATATTTTTCCTTTCATCTAAATGTAAAGATGACAGGACCTGAGGAAACAGACTGTTAGAGATCATTTCTTCTTGGCCTTTTGGCTAAGATCAAGTGCAGATTATTAGAGATATACCAAGGTTTTGGGTGTGGTGTTTATGCGTGTATGCATTTGTGTGTGTCTGTGTGTGTTTGTGTACTAATCACGGCAAAGATGGAAACAGAAAAACTTTGCCATTATAATCTTCCTTGTACTATGTGCAAATATAACTAAATTAGCTTATGACAGCTGAAATTCATATCAACCAATTAATATGATGGTGTCTGCTTACAAGTTGATTTCTTTGTTTTTCCAGTATAATGAAGGGAATACTTTATCAGGGTTCTTAAATTCTAAATTACCGCCTGACCAGTGGTGGCCCAGTGGATAAAGCGTCGACCTGGGAACACTAAGGTCGCCGGTTCAAGACCCAGGACTTGTCTGGTCAAGGCGCATATGGGAGTTGATACTTCCTGCTCCTCCCCCCTTTCTCTCTCACTCTCTCTCTCCTCTCTAAAATGAATATATAGTAAATAAATAAATTTTTTTAAAAATCTAAATTACCTAAATTCTACTACAGAAGGTTTATTATTTTATAACACATATATATACATTTACTTGAATCTGTAACTCCAAATTCATAATGCAGTAATTACTTGACTGAATATATCTATTTTTTAAAACATGTTTTAAGATTTTATTTATTCATTTTAGAAAGGAGAAAGAGAGAGAGAAGCAGGGGAGGAACAAGAAACATCAACTCCCAAATGTGCCTTGACCAGGCAAGCCCAGGGCTTCAAACCAGAGACCTCAGCATTCCAGGTCAACGTTTTATCCACTGTGCCTACTCAGGTCAAGCTATCTATTGTTTTATCATGAGTGCATATCACAGCAAAGACTGAATTAGAAAATTACTGAAATAATTTCATTGCTATCCTTTACTATAATAACAGATGTAATAAAGTCTTTGTTATTATCATTGTTTTACCTACACTGGAAACATGTCTATATATGTGAATGCCTATACATGAAAATGTACATTTTATATATAATATACATGTGTGTATATGTGTATATGGGCAGATAAGTAACATAACTTTGGCATGCTTTAATGCTTAGGTCACTGGTTCAAAACCCTGGGCCTGCCTGGTTGAAGAACATATGAGAAGCAACTACTACAAGTTAATGATTCCTGCTCTGCCTCCACTGCTCCTCTCTCTTTCTCTCCAATAAATAAAATGTTTAAAAAAAAAAAAAAAGATCACATCACCAAAAATAAAATTTTATAAAAGAAGGTTTTTGAAGCATACCACCACAGAAAACTATTCATTTAAAAAGACAGAAAAAGAGGAATAAATAAACAAAGGGATTGCAACAGCCAGAAAAGAATTGATTAAATAGCATTATTAAGGTTTAACCTATCAATAATGATTTTAAATGCAAATGGAGTAAATTCTTCAATCAAAAGACATAGAGTGACTGAATGGATTTAAAAACAGTAAGACTCAACTACTCAGTACTACAAAAGACTCACCTCAACTTCAAGAATGCATACAGGCTCAAAGTGAAGGAACAGAAAAAAGTATTTCATACAAATGTAAAACAAAAGACAACAGGGATAGCTAAACTTATACCATAGAAAAAGACTTTAAATCAAAACTGTAATGAGAGACAAAAAGTTCACTTTATCAAGAAATTATAACAGTTGTAAAAACTTATGCACCCAAAAGAAAAAAAAAGAGAAATAAATAGCAATACAATAATCATTGGGGACTACAATACCTTGCTTTCAACAATGGATTATGTCTCAGATAGTAAATCAAGAAACATAGGACTTAAACTAGTCTTTATGCCACATGACCCTAAAAGACATCTATATAGATCATTCCAACCAACAGTAGCAGAATACACAGTTTTCTCATGTGCACGCAAACCATGCTCCAGGATAGATCACATAATAGGTAACAACACAGGTCTTAACAAATATAAGGAAATTAATTATTTTAAGTCTTTTTTCTGACCACAATAGTATGAAATTAGAAATCAGCAAAGGGAACAACAGAAAATATCACAAATATGTAAAAATTAAACAGCATACAATTGAACACTTAGTAGGTCAAAAAAGAAATGAAAAAGGTAAATAAAAACTACCTTGAGGAAACATAAATGGAAACCCAACATTCCAAAATTTATGAAATGCAGCAAAAGCAATTCTAAGAAAGTTCATAACAATAAATTCCAACATTAAGTAAGAAAAATATCTCAAACAAACCACTAAACTTTATGCCTTAAGGAACTAGAAAGAAAAAGAATAAATTAAGGCCACAGAAAAAAGAAAACAAAGATCAGAACACAAATAAATAAATGAGACTAGAAAAACAACCGAAAAGACCAATAAAAGCAAGACCTGGTATTTAAAAAAAAAAAAAGATAAACCACACTGACAAAACTTTAGCTAGAGTAACTACCGCATTTCTCCATGTATAAGATGCTCCCATGTATAAAATGCACTTTAATTTGGAGGTCCGAAATTTGAAAAAAATGTATATTACACAATGTTATTGAACTCAAGTTTAATTCATCATGAAATTCATATAACTCCTCATCACTGTCAAAACTCCCATCCATTAGCTTGTCCTCATCTGTGTCTGATGACAAATCACTGTCTTTATATATTGCCTCGTCCTCAGTTATATCTGTGACATTTAAAATGCCATACTTCTATAACCACAGTATAAGACACACCCAGTATTTAGAACCCAAATTTTTGAAAAAGTTGCATCTTATACATGGGAAAATACGGTATTTAAAGATTTAATTAAATAAAACCAGAAATGAAAGGGAAGATATTACAACCACAGAAAATCTAAAGAGACCAATAACAAGTAAAATGATTGATTAATAATCAAAAACATCCTGAAAAAGAAAAGCCCAGGGCCAGATGAATTCACTGATAAATTCTACAAAACATTTAAAGAAGAATTAATGCCAATCCTGATCAAACTCTTCCAAGAAATTGAAAATGAAAAATACTCCCAAACTCATTTTACAAGGCCAGCATTACTCTGATAGCAAAGCCATATAAATTCTCCATTAGAAAAGAAAACTACAGGCCAATATTTCTGATTAATATAGATGCAAAAAAGAAATCATACACCATGAACAAATAGGATTCATCCCAGGGATGCCAGAATTGTATAATATACAGAAATTAATCCATAATTAATAGAATTAAGAATAAAGATTTTATGAACATCCTAGAAAATGCAGAAAAAGCATTAGACAAAATTCAACAATTTTTCATTATAAAACCTCTCAATAAAGTGGCTATAGAAGAAACATACCTCAACATAATAAAGACCATATGTGGCAAGCCCATAACTACATTCTACTCAATGGTGAAAGGTTCAAAATTTTCTTTTCAAAACAAGATTCAAAACAAGACAAGAATGCCTTCTCTACTCTCACCACTCCTATGCAACTTAGTAAAAGTCTTGGCCAGATCAATCAGGGAAAAATATAGAAAAGAAAAAATAAAATAAAAAGCATCTAAATCAATAAAGAAGAAGTAAAATAGACCCTTTATACAAATTTGACATGATTTTGGATGTAGAAAATCCTAAGGATTTTACAAAAAAAAATGGTTAGAACTAATAAATGAATTCAGTAAAATGTAAAATACAAAATAAACATAAAAATCAATTGTATTTCTATACACCAACAGTAAACAATTTGAAAAAGAAAATAATCCCAGCCTGACCAGGCAGTGGTGCAGTGGATAGAGCGTTACACTGGAACACAGGTTTGAAACTCCGAGGTCATCAGGTTGAGTGCAGACTCATCAGGCTTGAGCGCAGGCTCACTGGCTTGACAGCGAGGTGGCTGGCTTGAGTGTGGGATCATAGACATAACCCCATGGTCGCTAGTTTGAGCCCAAAGGTCACTGGTTTGAAACCAAAGGTCACTGGTTTGGGCAAGGGGTCACTCGCTCTGCTGTAGCCCCACTCCCGACCCCACCCCTTCAAGGCACACATGAGAAAGCAATCAATGAAACACTAAGGTGCGGCAATGTAGAATTGATGCTTCTCATCTCTCTCACTTCTTGTGTTTGTCCCTATCGGTACTGCTCTCTGTCTCTCTCTGTCAAATAAAAAAAAAGAAAAAGAAAATAATCTCATATACAATAGCATCAAAAAAACAATAAAATACTTTGGAATAAGTTTAACCATAGCTGAAAAGCTGTACACTGGAAACTATAAGACTTTGATTTTAAAAAGTTGAATAAGACTAATGGATAGGAAGATTCAATAGCATTAAAATGTCCATACTACCTAAAGCCTTCTATAAATTCAATGCAATTCATATATAAAACCAATAATACTTTTTACAGAAATAGAAAAACAATCCTAAAATTTGCATGGAACCCCCAACGAGCCTGAATACCTAAACAATCTTGAGAAAGAATAAAGATGAATAATCACACTTTCTGATTTCAAACTATATCACATAGCTACAGTACTAAAAACAATATGGTACTACCATAAAAATAGACATATACAAATGGAGCAGAATAGGAAACCCAGAAAAAAAACCCACACATATAAATATGGTCAGCTAAAATATAAAAAGGGAACAAAAATACTTAATAGAAAAAAGACAATCTCTTCAATAGGTAGTGTTGAAAAAACTGGACATTCCTATGAAAAATAAAGTAAAATAAAATTAGACTTCTCTTTTACACAACTCAGAAGATTAACTCAAAATTAATTAGAGACTTAAATGTAACAGCTGAAACCATAATACACATAGAATAAAACATAAGGGAAATGTTCCTAGACATTGGTCTTGGCAATGAATATTTGAATGTAACACCAAAAGCAGAGCAAATAAAGCAAAAATAACAAGTGGGACAATATCAAACTAAAAATTTCTGCACAGCTAAAGAAACAATCAAGAAAATGAAAAGTCAACCATTGGAATGGGAAAAACTACTTGCAAGTCAAACACCTAATTAAGGGTTAATATCCAAAATATATAAGGATATAATTCAACAGCAAAAAAAAAAAAAGATTTAAAAATTAAAATGGTCGAAAGACCTGAATAGATGTATTTCTAAAGAAGACATACAAGTAGGTACAAGTACATGCGTAGGTCCTCAACATCACTTATCATCTGGGAAATGAAAATCAAAAATGATATACCACTTCACACTTTTAAAATGGTTATAGTAAAAAAGAAAGAAAAAGAAGACATAAGTGCTAGGAAGGATGTGGAGGAAAAGGAACACTCGTGCACTAATGGTGGTAATGTAAATTTTTCCAGCCATTATGGAAAACAGCATGGAGGTTCCTCAAAAATTAATAAATAGAATTACCATATAATCCAGCAATCTCACTTCTGGGTATTAGTCAAAGAAAATGAAATCACTATCTCAAATAGATAACTGCACATTCATGTTCATTGTAGCATTATTCACAGGAGCCAAGATATGAATAAAGACTATGTGAGGTGTGTGTGTGTGTGTGTGTGCGTGTGTGTGTGTGTGTGTGTGTGTGTGTCTGTAAAATGGAATATTCCATATTTTTTAAAAAGGGCAATCATACTATACCATTTGGGACATCATGGATAAACTTTGAGGGCATTATGGTAAATAAAATGAGTTAACTGTATACACAAATGGACCAATAGCAATCAAGACTCTATGACAACAGAAGAGCCACATAACCTACACAAAAAACATTGCTAGAGCAGTCAACTCAGGTGACGAAGAAGGCTGCACCACTGGGTCCCCCAGGACACCTGCTACATAAGACGACCCTATCAAGATGGGAAGGCATTGCAGATTTACCTTATACATAAAAACAAACACAAAGAGGCAGCTAAAATGCGGAGACAAATAAAAATGTCTCAAATGAAAGGACAAAATAAATCTCCAGAAAAAGAACTAAACAAAATGGAGAAAGTACCAGATATAGAATTCAATAACTAAATAAAATGGAGAAAGTACCAGATATAGAATTTAAAAAATACTTATAAGGATACTCAGGAAACTTAATAAGAACTACAACAGCATAAAAGAGGACATAGAAACCATAATAAAGAAACAAAGAATACACTAAAAGGGATAAACAGTAAGTTGTATGAAGCGGAAGATCAAATCAGCAATTTAGAAGACAAGGTAACAGAAAACACCCAATCAGAGAAAGAAAAAGAAAAAAGATTTTTAAAAAATGAGTATAGTTTAAGGAACCTTTGGGACAGCATAAAGCATAACAACATCTACATTTTAGGGGTATCAGAAGGAGAAGAGAAAGAGCAAAAGATCAAAAATCTATTTGAAGAAATAATTACTGAAAGCTTTCCTAATGTGGTAAAGAAAGAAGACAAGTCCAAGAAGCATAGAAAGTCCCAAACAAGATGAACCCAAAGAAGCCCACACCAAGACACATCATTATTAAAATGCCAAAGGTTAAAGACAAAGAAAGACTTTTTAAAAATAGCAAGAAAAAAACCCAGTTACCTATGAAGATGCTCCTGCAAGACTGACAACTGATATCTCAACATTAACATTTCAGGCTGAAAGGGATTAGCATGAAATATTCAAAGTGATAAAAAATAAAAACCTACAACTGAGACTACTTTACCAAGCAAGGCTTTCATTTAAAATTAAAAAGAGCCTGATCAGGTGGTGGTGCAGTGGATAGAGCATCAGACTGGGACACATAAGACCCAGGTTCGAAACCCTAAGGTAGTCAGGTTGAGCAGGGGTTCATCCGGGTTGAGCACAGGTTCACTGACTTGACCGCAGGGTTACTGACTTGAGCTCAAGGTCACTGGCTTGAGCAAGGGGTCACTTGGTCTGTTGTAGCCCCCCGGTCAAGGCACATATGAGAAAGCAATCAATGAACAACTAAGGAACCGCAATGAAGAATTGATGCTACTCATCTCTTTCCCTTCCTGTCTGTCCCTATTTGTCCCTCTCTCTATTTCTCTCTCTGTCTCTGTCACACACACACACACACACACAAAAAAAAAATTAAAAAGAAATAAAAAGCTTCCCAAACAAGAAAAAGCTAAAGGACTTCATTACCAGTATTAAAAGAATTGTTAGACCTTCTTTAAATCAATAAATGTGATATACCAACATAAACAAAATAAAGCATAAAAAATATCACATGAGTCTATCAATAGATGCAGATAAAATCCAGCATCCATTTAAGGTAAAAACTCTCAGCAAGGTGGGAATAATAAGAACCACATATGGCAAACCCACAGACAATATCATATTCATGGACTAAAATTACAAGCATTTCCCTTAAATTCAGGAACAAAACAGGGATGTCTGCTGTCACCAGTCTTATTCAACATAGTACTGGAAGTCCAAGCCACACCAATCAGACAAGAGAAAGAAATAAAAGGCATCCAAATAGGAAAGGTAGAAGTAAAACTGTCAATATTTGCAGATGACATGATACATGATACTGTATATAGAAAAGCTTAAAGACTACACCAAAAACTACTAGAACTGAGAAATGAATTCAATAACATAACAGGATATAAAATAAATATCCAGGAATTGCTTGCATTTTTATAAACCAATAATGAACAATTCAGAAAAGAAAACTATGAAAACACACATTCACAATTGCATTAAAAGAAATACCATATAATAAATTTAACAAAGAATGTAAAAGACTTGTACTCAGAAAATTGTAAGACACTAAATAAAGAAACTGAAGAAAATACAAATAAGTGAAAACATATACTGTGTTCATGGATAGGAAGAATTAACATCATTGAAACATCCATACTACCCAAAGTTATCTATAAATTCCATTCAATGCCTATCAAGATACCAATGGGACATTTCAAAGAACAAGAACAAATGTTCCAAATACTTATATTAAACCACAAAAGACCAAAAACAGCAACAATAATCTTAAGAACAAATGTGGAGGAATCATGCTACCTGATATCAAACTATACTATGAGGTCATAGTAACCAAAACAGCATGTTACTAACATAAAAACAAACATATAGATCAATGGAAAACAGAGGTCCCAGAAATAAACCTATGCTTTATGGTCAACTAATATATGAGAACATACAACGGGGTAATAATAGTCTGTTCAATACATGGTGTTGGGAAAATTGGACACATACATGCAAAATAAATAAAAATAAATCACTTTATACCATACACAAGAATAAACTCAAATGGATTAAAGACTTAAATGTTAGACTTGAGAATAAAAAATCTTAGGAAAAATCATAGGCAGTAAAATTTCAGACATTTCTCATAGCAATATTTTTTTCTGATATATTTACTCAGGCAAGGGAAAATATTTTAAATACACAAATGGAACTACATCAAACTAAAAAGTTCTTATGCAGTAAAGGAAACCATCAACAAACTGAAAAGACAACCCACTGAGTAGGAGAACATATTCACCAATGATACATCTGATAAGGGGTTAATTTTCAAAATGTATAAAGAATTTATAAAGCTCAACACACATACACACACACACACACACACACACAAAATCCACAATCTAATTAGAAAATGAGCAAAAACCTGAATAGACACTTCTCCAAAGAGGACATATATATGACCAACAGACATATATAAAAAGATGCTCACCACCACTAATCATCAGAGAAATGAGATATCACCTCATACGTGTCAGAATGCCTACCATCAATAAACCAACAAACAAGAAGTATTGGCAAGGATGTGGAGGAAAATGCACCTTCATACACTATTGGTGTGAATGCAGATTGATGCAACCATGCTATGGAATTCAGTATGGAGTTGCCTCAAAAAAATAAAACTGCCTTATAATCCAGCAATTGCACTTTTGGGAATATATCCACAGAAACCCGAAACACTAATCTGAAGGAAAGTGTGCAACTCTATGTAAACTGCAGTGTTATTTACAAGAGCTCAAACGCCCATTGGTAGATAAGAGGATAAAAGCACTGTAATACACTTAAACAATGGAATACTACTCAGCTGTGAAGAAGATGAAAATAAAAAATAAACTAAAATGAGGAAACCTTACCTTTTGAAACAGCATAGATGGATCTGGATTGTATTATACTAAGTAAAATAAGCTAGACAGAGAAAGACAAGTACCATGTGATTTCAGTATATGTGGAATCTAATGAACTAAAGAAACTAACAAACAAAATAGAAACACACTCATACAGAGAACAGAGGGACAGCTGTTAAAGGGGAGGAGGTTTGGGGCCTGTGAAGGGATTAGAAAAAAAAAACAATCTTATAAACACAGACAACAGTATGGTGATTACCAGAGGCAAACAGTGATAGAGGGAGTTAGAAAAATGTAAATAAAGGGGAGAAAAATGGTGAAGGAAGGAGACTTCACCTGGGATGGTGAACACATAATATAATATACAGATGATATATTATAGCATTGCATACCTGAAACATATATAATTTTATTAACAAATGTCACCCCAATAAATTCAATTAAACATAAATCAGTAAACTGAACTCACAAAAACAGAGAGTAAATTGGAGGTTGCCA
Organism: Rhynchonycteris naso; assembly: GCA_037038555.1. NCBI lineage: Eukaryota > Metazoa > Chordata > Mammalia > Chiroptera > Emballonuridae > Rhynchonycteris > Rhynchonycteris naso. The sequence goes on along the minus strand of CM072995.1, from coordinate 239,199,515 downwards.
GAAGCTGGGGTGTGGGTGAAATCAGGAGATGTTGTTCAAAGTGTACAAATTTCCAGTTATTAAATAAGTAAGTTCTAGGGTGGGAGGGTCTCATGTAAAGTAGGATGACTATAAACAATACTGTATTGTATACTTGACAGTTGCTAACAGAGTAGATTTTACATGTTCTCACCACACACAAAAAAAGGATAATTATATGATGTAATATAACCTTATCATGGTAATAATTTTATAATATGTACATGTATCAAATCATCATCTTGTACATTTTAAACTTATACAATGTTATATGTCAATTATATCTCAATAAGGTGGGAGGGAAGGTACAAAGAAAAAAAACACAAATTATAAATATTACCCCACTTTATTATTATAAGTGTCACACCACTTTAAATTCAATTAAATTTAATTTAAAATATTTAACTAAAAAGAACATTACTATGTATATTACAGATATTTAAAAAAGCAATAACAGAATATTATAGACACATGTTTGATAATAAATTTTGACAATTCAGCTAAAATATTCTAATACTTTGAATGACCTAAATGCAAAAATGACTCAAAAGATTTAAATAATGTTATTTTATATCTAATAAAAACTAAATTATTAAATAATAATCTTTCCACAAAAAAAATTCCTAGCTCAGATGGCCTCATTGGTAAATTCTATTAAGCAGTTAAGAATATAATAATATCTTAACTTAATATATATGTTAAGTATACATTAAGAAATAATATCCACTTAATGTATACAAACTCTTCTAGAAAATAGAACATTTCTTAATCAATTTATAATACTAACTTTATTTTGATACCCAAACTAGACAAAAACATTAAAAGAAAAGTACAAATCAACCAATATTTCTAAACAAATTGTGCTGAAATAACTAAATATTCATAAGGAAAAAGGAACCTCAATCCTTACACTATACAACATAAACCCACAGAAAACATAACCAAAATGCATCATAGATTTTATAAAGCTAAAAGTAAAAACTGTAGACAAAAATAGAAAAAAAAATTTACAATCTTGTAGTAGGCATAGGCAGAAAAAATACAAGTCATAAAAGAAAAACTTTTAGTTAAACTTTATCAAAATTCTGCTTTTCACAATACACCATTAATAAATAAATGGCCAGCAACAGACCTGGAGAAAATATTCACATTACGTATATATGATAACAACTTTTACTCAGAATATGCTATTGATAAACCTTATAATTCAACATAAAGAAAATAGCTCAGTTGTTTTAAGGATTGAGAAAAGGATTTAAATAGACATTCAAAGAAGATAATAAATGACAGCGCACGAAAAGAAGCTCATCATCACTAGCATCATTAGCTTATCAGAAAGAAATCAACTAATTAAAACCACAATGAGATGCCACTAAAATACTTAATAATAACTAAAATCACAAAGACTTACAATAACAAATGTTGGCAAGGATCTGAAGTAATTGGAATGCTCATAGCTTGTTAGAGGGAACGCAAAATGTTATATAGTCCCTTGGAAAAATTTATTATAAAGTGAAACTAACACATATCATAATACCAACAGTATCTCCCAAGAATAATAAAAACATGTGTCCAGACAAATAGTACTTTTACATGGATGTTCACAAAAGCCTATTCATAATAGCCAAAATTGGAAACAACCTAAAATGTGATATATGCCATTGTGATAGGAAATACTGTTTAAAAAAAAAAACAAAATACTGATACACACAACATGGATGAGTCTCAAAAACATTGTGCTGAGGGAAAGAACCTAAAACATAAGAGTCCCTACTATGTAAATTCATTTAAATGAAACTATAGAAGAGACAAGTCTAAGGGAAAGAACTTAGAAACATAAGAGTCCATACTATGTAAATTCATTTAAATGAAACTATAGAAGAGACAAGTCTAATGTATAGTGATAGAAAGCTAGTAGATCTGTGGTTGCCTGGTGCCAGGTAAAGATGGAGAATGGTGGAGATTGACTGTAAAAGGGAACAGGGGTATGCTTTTAGGTAATGAAATATTGACATCTTGATTGTGGTGGTGATTACATAGTTATATACATTTGTCAAAATTCATCAAGTCATAGATAAATTAAAAGCATATTTATTGTATTTAAAATATACCTAAATCATATTTCAAAATGTACTCACAGGAAAGCAAACTCTTTCAGGAAATAGAATACTTCTCAACTCATTTTATAAGACTAACATTATTTTGTTACCAAACTAGAAAAAGATATTAAAGTTCCAAACACTTTGTTGCATGTTTATCATAAGCCTTCTATTATAATAACGCAACACTGTTCAAGCATTTAAAAACACTAAAGTACTTTCAGCAGAAAGGAAGTTTAAATGAAAGAAAACAGTAAAGGGAGCTTCCTAACACACAGAACTTAATTTACAATTTCATCATGAAGTCTTACCACATTTCTTCTTTTTTTACAAAATTCATCTCCTAGCCAGTCTTCTATAGAAAGTATACTTCTATTGGTACAACCAAACACTGATACTGATTTTCAAAAGCAAGACTGATACCCTTGCAGCTTTCAATACAACTTTTAAGACTTAAGTTTTCTCAAAATCAGATTTAAAGTTCACTCAATCACTATTAATTAAATGAGTAGTCACATCCCAACGATTTATGACCTGAAGGCCTATTTCCATTTGCAAAGGAAATCAGACCCTATACAATGGTAGAGGGAGTATCATAATGAACTCCCAGGCACACATCGTGAAGATGATAAAATTCAGCATGTTGCTATTCTTGCTTTATCTTTCTCTTTTTCACCCCTTTCTTTTAAAAGTAAATTTCAGGTGTCCTATCACTTCAATCCTGCATACTTCAATGTGCATCCTTTAAAATATGAATATTTTTAAGATCTCTTTTCTGAGATTATGTTTATACAGTGTCCATACATTAGATAGTTTTACAATTTAATGGAAGTCTGGTTGACTTTTCACTAGCCCTCTTCAACACCATAATTTTTCAACTTTTGAAACTTATGGCAACTATATAATGAAAAAAAAAACCTCTTTCAAAGAACATTCTTTACTGTTTGGTTTCATTAACTACTTTGGCTTATAGCCTATATTAAAGCCAGACATGTCATTTCAAAATAGCATAAACCTCAATTTTTCATTTGACAAAGAAAATAACTTCTTGTTTTTACAAAGGAGTGGAAAAAAACAAAAGTGGTCACTTAGGCTCAGCCAAAGAGAAAAGTTATCCCGAAGCTGTTTAAAATGGATATTACATCCCTACACAAGAATACACAGGGTGCAAAACTTTATTCTACACAAATTTTAAAAAGGTCGACAATATTCACAGTCTAATGCTCAGTTGGGGCACTTTTAGTAATTGATGGACAAATGTTCTTCACTGTGATGGATCTGCAGACATCATCACATCACTTAATATCCATCCTACTAAACAATACATCTTACAAGAGTTCACTATACTTTATCTGAAACATGCACTTGATGAGTTTATCATGGCTATTGCTTTGTTTCAGGAAGAGCAGAAAGCACTGTATTTTAATGACATGAATTGTGCCAGAGTTTACTTGTTAAGCTCCTCAAAGATAAACCTTAAGATCTTAAGAACTAGAAAAGGGCTCTTTATCCATTAAATAGACTTTCCCCAACTGATCAAATAATAATTTGACATATTAAAAAAGATGACATGTTAAACACATGATGATTATTATACAGTATCCATACATTAGATAGTTTTACAATTTATTTATTTTTATTTATTCATTTTAGAGGAAAGGGAGAGAGAGAGAGAGAGAGAGAAGGTGGGGAGGAGCAGGAAGCTTCAACTCCCATATGTGCCTTGACCAGGCAAGCCCAGGGTTTTGAACCGGCGACCTCAGCATTCTAGTTCGACACTTTATCCACTGCGCCACCACAGGACAGGCCAGATAGTTTTACAATTTAACAGAAGTCTGGTTGACTTCTCGCTAGCCCTCTTCAACACCATAATGAAAAAAATAAAACTCTCTCAAAGAACATTCTTTACTATATGGTTTCATTAACTACCTCTGGCTTATAGCCTATATTAAAGCTAGACATGTTAAACACATGTTATCTGTGGAAGGGAATAGTGACATACTAAACAACTGGACATGAAAAGAAAGCTAACTTCTAGTCTGTCAAATAACATTTTTTGAATGGAAATATTTCTTCTGGCTCTCATAATAACACATTTTGTAGACCCCTCACCCTCTGCCCATTTTTAACACTCACACTATCAATAAAGAATTATCAGTGAAATAAAGTTATTCCAAGGAACATAAATCTTAAGATGTACATTCTACTTCTTTCATAATTCTTCTATATAAGGTATAAACCATTAATCTTGGGGAAAAATTAAAAGAAATTACCCTTTAGGCCAAGAACAAAACAAAAAAAAATCTAGGAAGCCCGAGAGAAGCTCAGTAAGAATCTAAATAAAAAATACTGAGATAAACACTCACATTGTCTACCTATGTACATAAAAGAAGGGGACTTCCAATGCATATGTTGGCATTGACTAACTTGTGACTGCATGAAGTAATAGCGTTCTCATACACACACTATGTATCCATGCTATGTAACTTGTCCTGACATTTCAATTTAATTGAATCTAACAGTACCTATTACATTCAGTCTGGTTGCATAAGATTATGACAATCATTAATAAGCTAAATTTTCAAATGCATTGGAGATAAACTGGCTGCTTGCAAAGAGCTTTTCCCTTTTGTTCCCCTGTTTATTGCAATGGAAAATAGAATATCAATATTTTTAGGACTTTATTAAAAGTGTAATACTGACTTTTCCCCATGCCTGAAGCAATTCAGGTTTGAAATTTGCTGCTTACTTGAAGTTACACATAAATCAATACCAATTTGGTAAAATTTAAATTGCAATTTTTCAAATAATGTAAGAGACGGACCTAATTTTACTCTCCTCGTTCAAGAAAAAAATAAAGCTGAACTACAAATTTATCTCAGGAATGATTTCTGAGGCAATTGTATAAAAAAACAGTCATTTTTATTTGTTCTTTCCTTCCCACCCATTTCTCTATAAAAAAAAAAATCAGACTGTAAAATTTAAATCATACAAATGTCAGAAGTTCTTGCAAATAGTCTGCTTGTCTGAGTTCAATATGTTTGACCATCCTTTTAAAGTTTTCAAATTTCTCTCCCTCTACATTAGCAGGCTTTTACAATTACTATTGCCTATTGTTTGAAGTAAAGAAAGTAAGGGTTTTATTGTTTGGGGTGGGGATGGGGGTGTTGGGCCATTTTTTGGCCAAATACATTTAAAACAAATATTAAAAATTCTAGATCCTCCTAAAAAAATAGTCAAGATGATAACTCATTACTCTTGTAACACCAGCTTTCTTTTCAATGACATACAAGTACACCCAAAAATATAGGTTACATAGCAATGATTGCACAAACTTTATGCCTAGAAAAGATATGCTCACAAGCTGAAAACTCAAAGTAAATTTTATGGAAGTGGTGTCAATGATGATTTTAAAATATATAGGTACTGTCACTTGAGGAAAAGAAAGATCATTTCAACAATTGCACTTGGAGGAACTGGGTGTTGAGTAGACTATGTAAAAGCTAAATTATTTCACACGTACATATATCAAAAACCTTAAGTGTGATGTATTCACCACTCTGAGCATACTAGTCATGAATCAGAAAGATTATTTAACAAGTCTCCAGTTCTTAAGATGATTTATCCCAATACCCTAAATGATAACATTCTCTACTGAAATCAGACAAAAAGGCAGTAAAATATGGTTGACAAGCACATGTGTTCCACACAGTAGTTAGGAGTTGCTCAAAAGAGCAGAATTCTAAAATTTATTTTGATTTTCTTAAACTCACTCACTTGTGACCAATCTCATGCGCAATGGTAAAAGCTGAACCCAGGCCAATGTCTTCATTAATGCTGCAGCTCCTTTCGGGCTCACACATTCCAGCCACAGAGGCCAAGCCTGAATAAACAGAAGGAGACACAAAGGGTCAAGCCAAGGTGTTTCAGTTTTAAAAAGCCCATACTTATAAATGCCTGGATTCTTTTTAATAACCTCCATGCACAGAAGGAGCAGTTGGCAAAAGGTTAACTTTCTAGTCATTTGCAAAATCACTGGGGGGAGTTTCACTTTGCCGGCTAGACATTAATATTTTTTGAACTGCAGTCAGTGCTGGAAAATGTCTAGACTAGGGGTTAGATTTATAAATTTTACTTCTGGTAACTTGGGACCACCTAGTAACTTGAGCCAGAAGAGGGAATTCAAGAAAGTATTTCTATTTTAACATTCTTTAGGCTGTAGAAAGCAAAATATATCCACATTATTTTTCTAAAGAGATCTGTTTAAGTTTAGTGGGTTCATAAAAATATACAAGCAACTTTTTAGTTACCAAAAAAAGGGAATCTCAAGTGGTTTTTAAAAATGACATTTTAATAAAGCAAAAATGAATGATTCAAAAGAAAAAGAGAAGAAATACTAAAGATAGGAGGTTGTTGCAAACATTTAATCTTCTGAAATTAGTCCTGATAGTGATGCAACAATTTCTTTAAGTGTTTTAATGGTAAGAAAGTCATTCACACGTTCAGCATGATTCCCCCTCTCCCATCCCCCTTCAATGCATTAGTTTTACTAATAAAGAAAAGCTATGGTGTTAATTCGCTGATTCTAGTGAAATGTTATGTTACTCAAAGTATTCTACCCTTGGGAATTCCAGTATGTAAAAACTTTAATATTTACTTCCAAATGAATATCATGCTCTGAGAATTAGTATGTAACTTTAAAACAGTGCTTAGAAAAAATAATTTTTCTTCAGAAGAGGAAATGTCACATGTTGCAAGAAAACAAATGCCAACTTATACTTAACACACACAGGGACAAGAGTTCTTTTAAAGAAATTGAAGGAAAAGTAGGAAAAAGTTTTTATATGATAGTAGTTTACTACCATCACCCAAATATTAATATTTATCTTCCCAACAAAAGTGATTTTAATCCAATTCAATGAATATTTATTGAGTGCAATAAACAATGTTCTGGGTTAGGTATAATTTCCTAGTTGCAGCTAGTAAAAGCTAGTGGATTCATATTTTTAACTAATAAGAAAGCAACAAAAATTGTTTCTCTGGATTTTCTAATATGAATTATCCACATAATAACCACATTGGAACAGAGATGAGATTCATGCTGGATTCGCTAATAGATTGTTTACTTTTCCTATTGTTTTATGTGGAATAAGCAGCAGCTGGAGAAAGGGTTAATTTGTCTCACAGAGTTACTATAAACACTAGTCCTGCTCTTCCATTCACTTAAAAGTCTTGGGACCTGAAGAAGAAGATGTAAAAAACGGGATTAATTGGGGCAAGATGACTTAATATTTTTGTTTAATCAAAAATATTTAATAAATGTTATTTTCAAACTCTATTGAGAGAGAGAAAGAAAACAAACAAACAAAAAGTTTGCAGTATATTATCTGGCTTTAAACAATTGAGTTCAACAGGGTCTATGCTATGGGAAGAAAAAGCCACTCAAAATTTTCTGTTTTGAGCTTTATAAAATTTGGTATATATATATATAATATAATAATTCTTGTTAAATTAACACTTCTTACATTTTCCAAAATATATTATTTCATAAATTTAACTTCTTGTTGCTGTTGTTTGGTATGTGCCCTGTAACAGTACTTTTAACTGAGAATTTTCAATGACTCCCCAAGCTATATTGTAAGCACTGATTTACCTCTGTATCTCATATAAAATTGTTAACTCTGCTAAAGGAACAACTTAAGATAGAACATATTTGCAAAATAACTACTACTTGTTGAAAATATAAAGGTAAATCTTAACTGAAATAAAATAATAATTTAAATGCTAATGTATTTTCACAACCCCTCACCATTTGAAGCTGTCAAAGTTCTTACGTGTGATTGTGTTAATAGGGGTTTGATTACTATTTGGGTCACTTAGATTTCCTCAGTTTGATGGCAACAGTTTGCACCCTTAAATCTACTTAGCCAAATTAAAATGAGTCGTCAGAGGTACTAGTAAGCAAGGGAATATGCACAATCATCATAAACACCAACATAAAAGTTACTAGAATGATCATTAAAAGAACCTGATCAACTTTGTACTGATAATATATTTTCCACATATGGTCAACACACGCATATATTTGCAGTTCATTCAGTTTTCACTATGGGACAATATAAAAATATAATTTAAAATAATTTATAATTTGAAATTTCACACTGAGCTTGAAAATGCATTGACATGTATTGATTCTAGAAATTAATACACTATAAAAATTTGAACAAATTATTTCAAAAAATATAGAAGGAGAGATGAGTCAGGAAAATATCTCAAATTTACTTTGGCAAAAATCACAATAAAAGTGCCTGACCTGTGATGCTGCAGTAGGTAAAGTGTTGACCTGGAATGTTGAGGTTACCAGTTCGAATCCCTGGGTTTGCCTGGTCAAGGCACATACAGGAAGCAACTACTTAGAGCAGATGCTTCCTGTTTCTCCCCACTCTTTCTCACTTTCCCTTTCTTTTTAATTTTCCTTTTTTTTTTTTTTTTTACAGAGACAGAGAGAGAGAGAGATAGGGACAGACAGAAACAGAGATGAGAAGCATTAATCATCAGTTTTTCGTTGTGGCGCTTTAGTTGTTCATTGATTGCTTTCTCATATGAGCCTTGACTGCGGGCCTTCAGCAGACCGAGTAACCCCTTGCTGGAGCCAGCGACCTTGGGTCCAAGCTGGTGAGCTTTTTTTTTGCTCAAACCAGATGAGCCCACGCTCAAGCTGGCGACCTCAGGATCTCAAAACTGGGTCCTCTGCATCCCCAGTCCGAAACTCTATCCACTGTGCCACCGCCTGGTCGGGCTCTCACTCTCCCTTTCTATCTCTCTCTTCCCCTCTCCAAAAATCAATAAATAAAATCTAAAAAAAAAATTGTTTTAAAAAAATCACAATAAAAGTACTAGGCAGAGTTACTACTAATGTACCAATGAAGAACATATCTCAATGTAGATAATCTATCTTCAAAACACAGAATAGGATTTGTATATATATACATAGATACAAGTATACATAGAGATATATTTCCTCAAAAATGCTCTAGCTTATAATTTCTTTGAGGCTTAGTGTCTACTGTATTTAAAATTGATTATGTACTTAAATTCTAAATGCTTATAGAATTTGAACAATAATAGAAAAGGCAAGTTAAACAGTATAATAACCACATTAAATAATAATAGCTGTTCAATTTTTATAGTACTTCTTTTACTACACACCTTTATATTTTCTTACTTTAAGTGATTTTAACAGTATCCCTATAGCATAAGGGCAGATATTACTTTTACTTTGTAGACAAAGAAATTAAGGGACAAAATGCTAAATAAACTGTAAAAATAATGCACTGAAACTGTTAAAGCCAGTTGTTTCCAGTTCAGGGTGCCTTCCATTGGATTATATTGGTCTTGTTAACCTAAAACACTGCAAATCAAATTTTTTTGATGTGAACTTTCTCAGCAGATAGCTCTTTCTGCATTATGCTTTTTAACCAGAAACTTCTCCACCACCATAATACTCATCCTTGGCTAGTTGGGATTTCCTCTTTAGCCATAAATTCTGAAGGAAATGAAGTAGGAGACTGGAAGGCAGGTGAAATCAACAGAAGAAAATTTAATCCCTGAAGAGATAATTCATTGAACTCCTCAGGAAGTTGGGTAATACCTTTTTTCCTACTTCTTTTTTCATTTTACCTTTAAAAACTTCTTACGAGGTGCCTAAGGACACATTTTACAATTATTCCTTTATAGATAAGAAGATTGGGTCTTGTCGTGGAGAAACTAGAGAATTAACTTCTAGTTGCTTAACTTCTGAGTCTGTAAAAAGTTTCTATGACACTGAAAAATCATCATAGAAAAAGTTTCTATTTCTTAAAATAACTCTATTTGCTTAATAATTTAGTCTTCTTGAAAGCTACCATTTCCTCTCTGCTTGCATTTGCAGTTAACTTTTACCAGTATGAGGTTATAATATGCAACAAAATGTGGTTTCTTTAAATTCTAGAATATAACAGAAATGCTTTTTAAAGAAAGAAATTATTTGGGGGGGGGGGGCACATGAGAAACACAATCCTGTCCTCTGTACTACTGTTTGTAATATTTTACAAAATTGCCCTTTTTGTTCAGATTCTAAAAATTTTCAATAATAACTTAATTTATGAAGATATACTATTTTACCAAACTACAACAAAAATATTGTTCTCAACACCTCTTCCTTAAGTATCTCTTTGGACTTAAGACACCTGCCCATAAGAAAGAAAGGTGAAAGTGGATTTTTGTAATTCCAAGTTCCATAAGATCCACCTACCATACTGTTTTGAAGCCATAATCATTTGTCTGCAGATTGCTACTGCTTCTACAAAAAACAGACGGTAGCCCTTTATTTCTCACCTCTTTGGCGCTACTTAAGGAAGAGGCATTGAAACCAGTCATCTGCTTTCCCCTTTCTATTCCTTTCCTAGACTGAGATTTGAAGATACTGCTTGCTTTCATTTGCTCCCAAACTCTGTGGTATGTTGGGGGAATAGATTCCAGAGATCAATTTTATGAAAATGGATGGCAACTTTTGCTTTATCACTATTGTTTGATGATTTTAAATCATTTTCTAAGTTGTTTTTAACCATCCTTCTACTTGTTTCCTAGTAAGGTGACATATCCACAAAGATCAGGTTTAACAATTTATAGGAGCAGTTTCAGAGGTGTCAGAAAGGAAAATGACCAAATTAATAACAAAAAGGAAAGTCACTAGACCAAAGAGACAATTTGAACTACCCTCCCTTTATGAAAACACTTACCCAGTGTTCCACAGGGCTTATTTTTATAAGTGCAGATATCATACCTACGGAGGAGGGGGGAAAAAGAGATGAAATATGTAATCTGATAAAATTGGTAAAATATTTTCATATATTCATCACATTTTTTTCTTGGAGCTCTGGTTGTCCGACCACAATCAGTGCAATTATGAGCAGCCAGCTGGAGTGTTGGCATTTTCAGCACTCTGGGGGACAGCACAGCTACACTACACTCACAGCCTCTGGCTACAAGCCAATGGGACACCTGCCAGTAAGAAAGAAAAGTTAAAGTGGATTTTTGTAATTGCAAGTTCCATAAAACCATCTGCCATACTATTTTGAAGCTAGAATAGCTTGTCTGCAGATTGCTACTGCTTCTACGAAAAGCAAATGGGTAGCCTTTTATTCCCAATCTCTTTGGAAAATGCTGATATATTTTCTTATGACAGCCACAGACAGTATTTTATACTTCTGAGCTATAAGAACTATTTGGTATTCTTTTAACTGTAACACTAGTTCTTATTTAATTTTAAAAAAACTAGAGCAATAAAGCAATGGCTATAAAATTAATATCGCATAGTTTTCCTAGTTGTATATCAACAATTTTGCGTGATTAAAATGTATATATTTTAAGTGACTTTATATACAGCTAAATAACTAGCTCACTTAGCAAGATTTCTTAATGTTGGTCAGACTTAATCTAATGTTGTGCTGCATTATAACTCAATACAAAAGATGGAGTTCATAAAGTAATGTTGCATATTTTAAAATGTTACATTTAGAATGCTAAATCAATATTGATGTAAACATTTATCTTAAATATTTTTATAATATTCTTATAAACTCACTTTTAAATCAAAAGCATACTTAGTTTGTAAACTGAGAATAAAAAATAAATTTTTAAAGATTGTGTATTTTTATTTGCCTATGTTTTAGGCTAGAAATAAAAAAATACTTTTTAGTTAGAAAATAAAATTTTGCAAACTACAGGAAAACCCAAAGTGTAAAAGTTCTCTTTTATTGTGTATAAATAATGGTTGGTCCACACTGGTTGTGTTAAGAGGTTAGGAACTAATCTCTTAACAAACTCTTCATCTTCATCATATTCAAACCCTAACAAATGTTTCCTTACGTTTGAGGATGGGGATTTTTTCTTCTCTTGCATGACTTTCTATTTTGACCATTCACACACTCATCTTATCTCTTCTCTTATAATTGGTAATCAATAAATTGCAGTATCTGGTACACTCTTGAATGTGAGATATAAAGAAGGTATTTGGTGTATTTACCAAAGCACCAGAAAATATATTCTGGGTGTTTATATTATCATATAAAGATACTTTAAAGTTTTGCAAACTATTTTCTAAGTTTCTTTTGCCTGTAAGAAAAAACAAATCGGGCTTGGTATTCAAAGTACTTAATATTCAGTCAGCCCAACACCAACTCTCTAAATTCAATTTCTGACATTTTACTCTGTACATTCAATGTTTCAGCCTCTCTAGACCTCTCATAGATCCCTGCATATTTCTTACCCTTTACAGACCCTATTTTGATTAGTTGTTCTCTGTCTGGAATGCCTTTACTTTTCTATTTTATCTCAATCTTTTTTATTTTTGTGACAGAGAGAGAGAGACAGAGAGAGGGACAGATAGACAGGAAGGGAGAAAGATGAGAAGCATCAATTCTTCGTTGCAGCACCTTAGTTGTTCATTGATTGCTTTTTCATATGTGCATTGACCGGGGAAAGGGGGGCTACAGCAGACCAAGTGACCCCTTGCTCAAGCCAGCAACCTTGGGCTCAAGCTGGTAGGCTATGTTCAAACCAGATGAGCCCGCGCTCAAGTTGATGACCTTGGGGTTTTGAACCTGGGTTCTCTGAGTACCAGTCTGATGCTCTATCCACTTTGCCACCACTTGGTCAGGCCTAAGTCTTTTTCTTTCCTTCTTCTTCTTCTTTTCCAAGTGAGAGGAGAGGAGATAGAAAAACAGACTCTTGCATGCGCCCAGACAAGGATCCACCCAGCACCCCAATCTGGGGCTGATGCTCTGCCCATCTGGGGCCATGCTCGCAACCAAGCTACTTTTAGCACCTGAGACAGAGGCTCCACTGAGCCATCCTCAGTACCCGGGCCAATGCACTCAAACCAGTTGAGCCATGGCTGCAAGAGGGGAAGAAGGAGACAGAGAAAAGAGGGAGTGGAGAGGGATGGAGAAGCAGACGGTTGCTTCTCCTGTGTGCCCTGACCAGGAACTGATCCCAAGACATCCACATGCCAGATGGCACAATTTTATATAAGTCTTAAAAATCTATTTCAGCTGTTACGTCCTAAATGAATCTGTTTCCTAGTTTGCTGTTGTGAAATCACTACTTCCTCTGTATTTCCATAGTATTTTGTCTATAACTTGACTATGGCAATAATCATCATTATAATAGCCAGAATAACTGCTCTATTGTGTGTAAGTTTAACTTTTTTTAGGTTTTTTAATCATCTTTCCACATTATTTCATAACTCACTTGCGTATGGGTCTTTATCCCAAATAGACCACAAGTAACTTACTATTACATCTTTAGATTCTAGTATATGGCACTATATCTGGGAATATGATAACTGCTCAGCAAAACCACATACGAAAGAATGAATGTAAAAATGTTGTGCTTCAGTACTTGGTATTAAAGATAATGCACTGAAAGCCATAATTGCTCTCTCTGAATACAGAATAGAGAATGATACAGTGTGAAATGAATTGAGTGCAAAAGCCAAATGGGAATGGCTCAGCTTTCCTCTATAGAATATCCTGTAGAGAATTCTCTAAAGTACATTTGAGGACTGGGGAAAACTGAGGAAAATGCAAGTAGAATTATCTTATTCTAAGATGCCTTAATTTGCATTATTTGTTTATGGCTTTAGCCTTTATGCAGGTATTTGGGCAGTCCTGACAGAATGAAATTAATATTCATCGGAACTGTAATGTGTAATGTAAATGGTATAGGCAAAATGAGAGTAATGGGGGCTGGGGGTGGGGGTGGGAAGGACTGCTCTGAGTGAAAATATGAGTTTATTTGCCTGTGATCATTGAATTTTTTGCTTCATTTGCCTCTTAGAATAATTTTGAAAAATGATATACCATTTTGCATTTACAGCTAATATCTAAAATACTTGTAATCACAAATTTAGGTAGCTACAGAGAGTAGTTAGAAACATATTATATAATGTATATATGCTTTAAATAATATTTTTCAAAACTACGGAATTGCCTGTTTCATTGAATCATGAAAAATGTTCACCATATAATTTAATCGGCTAAGTCAGTTCTCATGGCCAAACTACCTATGTGAGTCAGACTTACTATCTGTCAATAACAAGTTTGAGTTTATTTTTTAGATCAAATGAATATGTTAATACCCTCCATGACAACCATTTCACATCTGCATTCTAATCATGAGATGGATGTAAAGGCTGGTTCATAAGCAGGCAGACAGGCTGGCAGAAAGACAGAGTCTTGCCAGTGTGAAATAAGCATTACACCCTTCAATTTTTCTTGCTTCGCTCCTAAGAGATTATCCCCCAGGACCCATACATTCTTGAATTATCCCTTTGCTATGCTCTGGAGACTTGTACACCCAGAGGGCAATGTGCACCATAACAACGTTTGGGATAGGTGAGAAGTATGCTTTCTTTTTTGTAAAGTAGAAACAGGAAAACAGTGAGAGACCAAACGGGAGATAAATTGGTGGCCTGGAGGTGTGTTCTCAGTCAGATCAGTTTTAGGAAAAGGCAAATATGGAAGCTGAGGCTGTGGAAACAGATTCTGCTTAAACATTTATATCTTCATTACCCTTCATGAAAAGTATTTGTTTACCTTTTCTTGAAGACAGCCAGTATGGGTTGTGTCTATATAACAGATAGGCACTGTACACTATTATCACAAGATAAGTTTCTATATAACCAACATTCTGTCAGAAAGGGTTTAAGCTGAGCCAGTCCATGATGATCAACACAAACAAACACACACACACACACACACACACACACACACACACACAAATTGATAATTAGCCTAATGAATGCTTAATAAACACTGAAAATGTGTTTTTCATTAAAGAAAGAAATTAGTGGTGTTCCAGACCTGTAGATTGGCCAATATATTTCAGAGGCACTCCCCATTCTGCATGAACACATGGAAGGAACCAGACTTTATAGGCTGAACACTTAGGTAACGCATCTGAGATTGTCTTGAGTATCCACTCATTGGTTTGGAGGATCATGGTGCCAGATGGCAAATACAACAATAACAGACTTCTGCCTTAAAATATGTCCATGTACTTATTCAGTGCATTTTTCATGCAGAGTGTTGTCAGAGCAACTAAATGACAGAGAGCTATAGGAATGTCAAGCCCACAAAACAAGGAATATTAACTAGTTTGTACTCCCTTGTTTGTTTAATTAATATTTGCATGCTTCATGGAATTTGATCTAAAAGTTGTCTTCCTTAAAACTGATAGCAATGTTTACTTATCTTAAGAATTTGCAAAAAAAAAAAAAAAAAAAACGCAGTGGATATAGCGTCGACCTGGGAACACTGAGGTCGCCAGTTCAAAACCCTGCACTGGTCTAGTCAAGGCACATATGGGAGTTGATGCTTCCAGCTCCTCCCCCCTTTCTCTGTCTCTCTCTCTCACTCTCTCTCTCTGTGTCTCCTCTCTAAAATGAATTAAAAAAAAAAAAAAAAAGAATTTGCCTGACCATATTAGCTTAGGTCAGTATGAAAATTTGAAACAATAAAAATTCCTCATTGATGGAAAGAAGGTGTAATAACTGTACTAAGAGAAATACTTGATGTGTGGCAATATTCACCATAATATATACTTGTAGAAGACTATTCTTCTTTAAGCTATTCCTAAAATATGAGCAAACTTTAGCCATGGATTAAAAACTTTACACTGTCTTATCCATGAATTACATAATATAGAATCAAGTTGTACTTACATTAAAACTGGGGATAATAAATCTAAAAATACCCAAGTTTCTTTTTAAGGTAAACTTCCTCAACTGTACTGAATATCCACTTTAATACAGAATTGATACAAATATTTTTCCAAACCTTGACTGTGTGTGTTTGCTCGACATTGTGTTACCTGTATATAAAATGATCAGCGCAAGTTCAAGGGAATCATTGAAGACATTTAAAAAATTAAATTGCTTTAATTCCTTTACTTTATAATTTTCAAAAACTTATGATTCTTTCACATTTTCCTTTTTTAAAATTCCTTTTCTGTGCGTTATTCTTATTCTGATTCGTTCTTACAAATCATTCTCTTTGCTGTCAGCCCCATATGTCTATAGATGGTAAGAATATTAAGAAATTATCCAACTCAAGCTATACCACACTTATACCATGTTTTCTCAAATTAGGCCAAGTATGAACCAGCTTATTTCCGCTCCTATTTACATCTCTGTCTTCACACACCTTACCTTTAAGGAGTATAATCCTCACAAACTTTACACTGCACTCTTTTCTTTCTCATTTTTACCCTGCATCAAATTCACTCTCTATCCTACCAACTTCCTCTGCCATGCTATGATTTTGCCTTATTTTCCTTCAAACCTGAGCCACTTCAGGAAAAATTGCAAAGAAAAGTAATTCAATGAATCTTGCTTTATACAAAAGGTGGCATGGGTGTGTTCTTGAGACTTATCCTGCTGTGGTACAAATTGAAGGAACGACTGAAAAAAAGTAGTTCCCACTGCCCACTCTTGGCACCCTTTAAAAAATCAATCTCTAAAAAATCTTGACCAACCCAGATTGGCAGGAGCTCCTAAATTTATGCCTTCGGCTAAAAATAGCCCTAAACTAGGCTAAGAAGTGATAGAAAATTGGAAATCTAATTAGAAAATGTTCTCAGGTTTCTAAATTTAGATAGGAAAACACCTAATCACTATGCTGCTTGTTTTGTTTTCTCATAATGAATGAATAATAAAGGCTCCAGGTGGATGAAAAAGAACTAAGAAACATGACCTTAGGGCAGGGGTGCCCACACTTTTTCAGCTTGCGAGCTACTTATAAGATGACCAAGTCAAAATGATCTACCTACAATAAAAATGCAAAACATAAATTTATTTCTTCTATATTATCATTATTTAAGTTACTATTATTACTATTTAATATTGTGTATTCTTCTTTCACCTTTCTCCTTCTCAGCTCTCCTTTTGGAGGAAAGTCAATGTCATAGTTTTTATGAACAGTCCGAAAAAGCCGCTCCATATTTCCCTTCTTTGGAATAGCAATGGCACACAGACAGATGAGGCAAATGCACTTAGAATACGACATAGTGAAAAAAATCCCCTCCCATTCTGTATGAAAGTGGTAGGTTTTAGGCTTCTTACTCGGACCAGCTATGGCACTCATTTTTATACCCTTTGTTGTATTTAGTTTAAATAAATTGAAGGCTAACTACGCAGCAATGTAACTGAACAAGTTAGCGCGGTTTAACGCGCCTGCGTAGGGTGTCAAAAGTTCAGATGTCAGATTGGCTACCCTGTATGCCAATCAAAAGACAAATATCTTTTTTATGTCATGCGATCTACCCACACTTCCTTCGCGATTGACCAGTAGATCGCAATCAATGTATTGAGCACCCCTGCTTTAGGGAATCTACACAAAGGAAATCAGGGTGCTGCGCTTGGACGAGTAGATGAATGCACACACTGTCATTTCCTTACCATAAACTCATAATGTAGGACTGACTGACCAAGAGCAAAACCCTAGCGGATGGATGATTATCTGTTACTAGAACATCGGTACACTTTTCTGCTGTACATATTTTCAGCTCTATCTTCCTAATCATTTCTAGGTAGGCATGACAATCAAAAGAAACTGACCAAAACATATAATTAAGTTCCATTTTTAGGTCTGCAAAACATAGCACTACCTTATCATGATGAAATACCTGGTTGGTTTTTTAAAAACCTTTTCCAAAAATTACATTCCATTCTTATGTAAGAGCAACAGTCATTACAAAGAGGAAATTTCTTTTGATGATTTTGTTTCAAAATGGAATGAATCAAAATCTAAACTTTGAGTCACAGACTTACTTCCAAACAGAATGTCCTAGGTACTGTGCTCCCTTAGTTAGTACTCTTAGGTGTGATGGTGATAGTGACACAGCAATTTTCTGCTTTCTTTACACATACTGAGACACCACATTTATAAAACTTAATTCAGTTATAAAAACAATTTAATAACATAATGCAAAAAAATTTACTTTAACCCAATATAAGAAAGAATATATACCATTCTTTATAATAAATTTAAAAAATTATAAGACCATTTGTCTTAGTTCAGGCTGATGTAACAGAATACCATAGATTGGGTGGTTTAAACAACAGACATTTATTTCTCACAGTAGTGGAGGCAGAGAAATCCAAGATCAAGGTGCTGGCAGATTTGGAATCTGGTGAGAGCCTACTTCGTACCTTGTAGACAGCCACATTCTCCTGTGTGCTCATATGGCCTTTCACTGGCACTTGTTCATAAAGCAGTGGTTCTTAACCTTTTATGAGGTACCAAACCCACCAGTTTCATATGCGCATTCACTAAACCCTTCTTTAGTGATAAATAAATTATGATTTTTTTTCCAAATTCAAGACATAGGTATATGTTTTTTTACTGGTGCACAAAATGAGCCGTGCATGAACATCACCTTGCTCAAAGAACAAAACCAACAAAGTGCATGAACTCACAACAAATTACGGTATTACTTTATTCTGGCCTCCGCGGCAGAGGCTTCTCCGAACCCCTGAGAACGACTCATCAAACCCCTAGGGTTCGATAGAACCAGGGTTAAGAATCACTGTCATAAAGAGAAAACTCTGCACCTGACCAGGTGGTGGTGCAGTGGACACAGCATTGGACTGGGTTGTGGAGGACCCAGGTTCAAAACCCCGAGATAGCTGGCTTGAGCCTAAAGTCATTGGTTTGACCAAGGGGTTACTCGCTCTACTGTAGCCTCCCGATCAAGGCACATATGAGAAAGCAATCAATGAACAACTAAGGTGTTGAAACAAACAACTGATGCTTCTCATCTCTCTCCCTTCCTGTCGGTCTGTCCCTATCTGTCCCTCTCTCTGACTCTCTGTTTCTGTCAAAAAAAAGAGAGAGAGAGAGAGAAACTTATGATCTCTTTTGCTTCTAGTCGGGTCACTAATCCCATCATGAGGGGTTCACCATTATGACCTCATCTAAAGATAATTATTCCCAAAAGACCCCACTTATAAATGTCAGCATGTAGGGGATTAAAACTTCAACACTGTGATTTGGTGGTGGAGGAAACAAATATTCAGTCTATAACATTTTATACTGACCCACCCCAAATCCATGTCCTTCTTGCAAACAAAATACATTCATTCCATCCCAACAACCTTAATTCGTCCCACAAAAGAACTCATTTCTCCAGCATTGACTCTAAAGTTCAGAGTCTCCTCTCAGTAGCCTATAAATCAGATATGGGTGAGACTCAGGTAAAATTCATCCTGAGGCAAAATTTCCTTTTAGCTGTGAAAAGCTACGTATTTCCAAAATACAATGGTGGAACAAACATAGGATGGATGTTCCCACACCAAAAAGAAGAAATCAAAAGGAAGAAAGAGGTGATGATGGGTCCCAAATAAACCCCAAACCTAGCATGGCGAATTCCATGAGCCCTTAAGACTTGAAAATAATCCTCTTTAGGTGATGCTCTGTCCTCTGGACCCACTGGGATAGGAGCATCACCCCACGAGTTTTAAGGTGACCTCACACATTCAGCTTGACAGTGTGCTTGCCACTCATATGAATCTCTGTGAGAGCCCTCCCATGCAGCTCTGCCACACAGCAGTCTGTCCTTTGAAACCAAAGGAAAAACATGAAGAAGACTAACATATCTCTCATCTAAAGAAGCTTAGAAACTTTTCTAGTATCAATCAGCAAAGGTTTAATCAGGCATTACCATAAAGAAAAGGTGTTTTCATATTTTTACACCACTGGAGTACAATTCATTGGACTGAACTTTGTTCATTTTAGGGTTATTTCTCTGTCTTCCTTTTCCTTTGTTCTTTCACATGAACTGGATAATTTTTTTCTCAGTATAGATATATTTGTCCTTTTAGTTTCAACCGTACTTACAACTTCCTAATTCACATCCTTAAATATCTCTTGTTGAGATGAGTGCAAATAACCTTTATCCAACTGTATATTATAGATAGCTTTCTATTCCTAAAGCATAGCTCTGCTCTTACTATTCTCTTACTCAAAATTGCAGTTGTCTCCAAAAGTCTAAACACGTTGGCTTGGAGTTCAAGACCCTTCAAAATCTAGCTTACTTCTCCCCATGTCCTATACTGTAGCCAATGTGACTATATACTCACCACTCTCTAAAAAGATCTTTATTTTCCCTGAATCCATGCCTTGGTCATGCACTATCTCCTGTCGTTTCTACTGTGAAATTCTAGATATCCTTTAAGCTTAGTTCAAATACCTCATCCTTCATGAAGCCCAAAGTGATCCATCCCTTCTCTACTTATTACAGCATTCATGTGTTTCACATTCTTTTATACCACAATTACTTACATAAGTCTCATTTTTTCCCCAAATACCATTACCAGGATTTGGGGGATATAATAATATCTGCCTATCAGAAGAAGAAGAGGAAGAGGAGGAGAAGGAGGAGGGTGAAGACAAGGAGGGAGGTGATGCCATAAACCAATGACTATGAGAGTTCTATGGATTTCTGATCCCTGGAATATTTATATTATTTCTCATTATAAAATTATTAAATGGTCTTCAGATTATGATTAAGTATTTCATATAGTTTAGCTACAAGGAAGAAGAGTGCTGATTATGCTAACTTGTATATTCTAGTTCACTGTCAGCTATATTTTTCATTGTAAATTAACAAGGAGTGGAAATTTTTGATTTTATATAGATCAGTTTCAAGAGTTTAATTTTAAGTGTATCTTTAAAAATAAGTGTTCATGCTGACAAAAATCAGGTTTTGAAATCTCCAAGATTAAAGGCCAGGCTCCAGGGAATACTAAATTCACTTAATTAATGAGAGGTATATTGTCTCCTTTAGGGAGTAAATAACAAGAATCTCAATATTCCCCTTTGCTGGATGAACAAACACACTGTGTATTTTTAATGTTAAAATATGTACAACTCTTAAAAATTAAATAAACTCTTAAAATAAAATAAAATATGTACAACAATTACACCAACTAGAACAAAGATACATACAATTTTTGGATGAAAAAAGTTGGTTTTTAAAAAATAAAATAATTAACAGGTTGTTTTTTGCTTAAAAAACAAATTACTCCCCTATTTAAAAAATACAACTTCCTTTATTATTATGAAAAAACATATTTAACATCAACATGTAATGGAAATGTTTTCTAAACAATGAAACATTGTTTCAGTCATTTATATATTATTTATAATATAAGGACAGTTTGCAAAAATAAGTTTACTATCAATACTGTATCTAAAAAATTATTTTTCTAATTATTACTATAGCATCTTTTTAGTTTTACAGAACATGGTAGACCCCAACAGTTCTTTGTCTTTAAATAAAGTACATAGCTTATTTTGTCTTCTTGCTCAAAAACCACAGAACCAAAGAAGCTATTTAAAGGAAAAAAGGAAAAGCATAATATACATGTAAGGCATTGCTCAATAGTGTGAAGAAATTTTCTATTGTTAGTATATAGATCTTTTAAAACTAGCCACAAACAACTAGTAGTCTGGTTTGGTTAGGCAGTACTTTGGTAGGATATCTGCAAAGATAAATAGTTTTTAGTTATGGTTAGACAAACTATTTAACAACATTGATTCTGAAAGCCTGTCTGTATTTTTAAAATTCATATGAAAGAGCTACTATCAGAAAAAAACAAATATATATGTAAGGTTAAATCTAAAATAGAAATATATTTAAATTTCAACATAATCATCGTTTTAAAAATATTTTAAAATTTATTGATTGATTTTGGAGAGAGAGCTAGAAACAGAAACATCAATCTGTCCCTGTATGTGCCCTGACTGGGAATCAAACCCCCAACTTTTGTGCATGACGACGATGCTCTAACCAACCGACCTGTCTGGCAAAAACAATCATCTTTTTTTTTTAACTGATATTCACCATCAAGTCAGTGAATGAGCAACAGCTGTCATCTGTGTTTAAAGTATGTTCTAGCTGAAGGCAAGTGTCATACTGACTATCCTTCTGACTTAATGTGACATCACACTGCACTGTCTTATTGTTAGAATTGACTATAACTAGAATTACATTACCACTATTGAGTCAACTAGACACATTTTCCATAAGGACCGATCATGGTCAGAATTTATTGATCAAGTGTTAATTTTCCTCAGCCAGAAAAAGAAAAGAATTTAAAAAGTGTAAGTTTACCTAATGATTACTAAAATAATAAATGCCTCAAATGCCCTTTGAGCTGTTGTTTCATGTGATCAATAAGGACTCACAATGTTACAAAAGATTTCACATCTCACAGTCACTTAGTTTAACATTTTAAGTATAAAATTTTCTTATACCTAACTAATTTCAATCCTTTCCGCTACAGGTTAACTGAATTACTTTTTGTATGACCTTCAGTGAAGACTAAGAACATTTGGTCTCCATCCTCTATGCATAAGAGTATCTCATAATCTTCTCTTCTTTAGAATAATAATAATCTCTACTACTTAAAAACTTTTTCTTTTAGGTTTCTTTTTCAACCCTCTAATCATCATTGTGGTCCTCCTCTGAACTTTCTCCAAGTTCACCATGTCCTTCCTCGTGGTAGAGCCCAGAACTAGAAACAATGCTCTCATAAGACTCTGACTGACCGGTGGTGAGGACAATGGGAAAATAATCAGGTTTCCCACATTTTTTATTCTTTTCATGTGACCTTGTACTGTGTTTGTTTTAACCACTTACACTACATTGTTAACTCATTTTAATCCCTTACTACTAAAGGGATTTCCAAGTTCACATAAATATAGTCAGTTACTCGTTCTTCAGATTTTTTGCTATCTTTTCTCTCTAACCATACTGCATTATATTTGTCACCTAATAAATTTCATTATCCTAGTTTCTAATCAATATTCCAATTTGCTAAGTTATTTTAGTCTAACAAAAATGATATAAGGCATTGATGCCTCTTACATTTCTCTCCCACTTTAATTGCCAATATTTATTAAGAATATTAGAACACTTAGTCATTACATGTCTATAAGAGGGATTTAAGTATTCTAAAAATACTGAGTGCCAGAATTCACTACCCTCTGAAGACGAATGACTGCAGAGGCCTTTCTAAATTTGCTCTATTACCTTCAGGTCCCAGCTCAACACGAACTATATCAGGGACTGGAGGGCCTAAAATATGAACAACCAAAATGCTTTCATAACTTTATAAAGAGTTAAGATTAAAAAATTCCCAATATATTGACCAGCTTTCTTTACAGAAGACAGTGAAAAGCTTGGAGGATCACAATATATTACGATTTGGGTTACCATGCTCTAAGCTTTCTATTCTGTTAATAACTGAACAAGATTTGTTTGAATATGCTGACCGATAAACATCAAAAAAGCACTTTAATGACCTTATTATATCTGGAGCATGCCAGATAAAATACCAAGAAAATTAAACTGACCTGGTTTCCACAGAGTAGGAACTAAATATTTAAACATTATTAACATAGAAGTATATATACATAACCAATAAAACTCATTGAGTCACCTATTGCTATCACACAGATATGAATTAGATATTACACATAGTTCAAGAGTAAATGCACTTAAGACATAGAAAGACAAATCAGTACATAATTGCCATGAAGAAGAAAAGTAGTCATCATGTTCTATGCTCCTTATGGATATAACTGTTCCAGACAACTTTTAAAAATATCTAGTGTGCTCTAATATTGCTCCTTACAAAGTGTAGAAGCAAAAGATGTTTATAACTGATAAAATAAGAAATAAAAGTCTATTATTTAAAGTTTAAATAGTAACCAAAAGAGGAATTTAAAATGATTAAATATACAAGTATGATGGGCATACAGTCACTGGTTTAAATCACTGAAATTATTATCCACAAAGAAAGCAAATAAAAGAGTATATCTAAAATGAACAAATCTAAAAATTGTCATAAAATCATATTATTTAGAGATGAGCACTAACTCCCAGAAATAACAGTAGGAAAGGGATAATGAAAGAGACTGTTGCTTATTATCCAAATAATACATTACTTTGATGTTAAAAAAAAAACTTTAAAAATATTCCATTCTACATAAGGTTGACTAAAACACAATCCATGGTCAAAGAAATTTAGAATAGATTAGATGACAACAATATAAATAAACATTATAAAAATCACTGTATTCAGTAATGATAGGAAGTCATTAATGGTTTTTCTTGGTCTAAAAATGTACATCAGTTTCCAGGATATATAAAATTGCTATTCTCTTATGATCTATTCGTGCATATATGAAACTTACAATCTCTGTCTTGAGTCCTCTTCCAATTAAAGAGCAGGGTAACATTGCCATCTTCAGTTGGAGAATCCTTTATTTCAAATAATCATAATGATAATACTCATGAAAAATCCAAAATACTTTCACAGCCTGTAAGACTCTAACTGATCTGGCTTTGCCTACCTCTCCAGTACTGTGTTCTTTCTCAGTCACTATGAACTGACCACAATGACCTACATTCTTTCCCAAAAATGCAGGGTTTATTTTCTTCCCTAGACTTTCAAATGAATGAATGAAACGTACCTTATTAGTATATATCTGAATTCCATAATCAGTGCCACAGTAATAATAGCCATAACACTATATTGTTGCCTACAATGCACACAGTGACCTAAAACATTGTTAATGTTAAAGCAGTGGTTCTTAACCTGGGTTCTATCAAACCCTAGGGGTTCAATGAGTCGGTCTCAGGGGTTCAGAGAAGCCTCTGCCGCGGAGGCCAGAATAAAGTAATACCGTAATTTGTTGTGAGTTCATGCACTTTGTTGGTTTTGTTCTTTGAGCAAGGTGATGTTCATGCACGGCTCATTTTGTGCACCAGTAAAAAAACATATACGTATGTCTTGAATTTGGAAAAAAAAATATATTTTATTTATCACTAAAGAAGGGTTTAGGCCTGACCGGGCGGTGGTGCAGTGGATAGAGCATCGGACTGGGATGCGTAGGACCTGGGTTCGAGGTACCGAGTTCGCCAGCTTGAGTGCGGGCCCATCTGGCTTGAGCAAAAGCTGGCCAGTTTGGACCCAAGATCACTGGCTCCAGGAAGGGGTTGCTCAGTCTGCTAAAGGCCCGTGGTCAGGGCACATGTGAGAAAGCAATCAATGAATAACTATGGTGTCGCAATGGCAACGAGAAACTGATGATTCATGCTTCTCACCTCTCTCCGTTCCTGTCTGTCTGTCCCTGTCTATCCCTCTCTCTGATTCTCTCTCTGTCTGTCCCTGTAAAAAAAAAAAAAAAAAGAAGAAGAAGAAGGGTTCGGTGAATATGAAACTGGTGGGTTCGGTACCTCAAAAAAGGTTAAGAACCACAGTGTTAAAGAGATGATTTAAAATGTATGACATTTGTACATAATGTTAATAGTTCCCACAGAAATTTTCTCATTTGGACCTCATAATATCCTTCACAACATAGGAACCAAAAAAGGTATTGTTTTCATTCTATGATTGAGCAAACTGAGATGTACAGAAGTTAAATAACTTACCTAAAACTATATGGTTTGTAAGTGGAGAAACTGGGTAACGGTATAACCCACCAATTTTGAATTATAATATATTGCCCTTATCATTGTTGAAGGCAATACAATGAAAACTTTTACTTTCGAAAGGGAGAAAATTTGAAGATTCCTATCCCCAATATTTGAATCACTATGGAGCACGGGGGAAACATGAACTCTCACTATTCTTCCATTACCAGTTAAAGAAAATGATTATGATATTCGCCAACAATTAGCATTTGGAAAACGCTGACATGTCCTTAGATTAAAAATTGTGATGCTACTCACAAGTTTTACATATGTATGTATTTATTCATTTATTCAACACATAACTAATGAGAACTTGGCATGTATGAAGTACTGTTCCAGGTTCTGTGCATACAGTAGCGAACAAGACACACAGCGTTTCTATATCTTTGGCTTTTTACATCAAAAGGGAGTTAGTCTCCCTACAACAGGTTTGGATAATGTGAATTATAATAAATATTAATAAATATCAAAAGAGCACTTTTTTTGATATCAAAAGAGCAAAAATATGTGCAAAAACCTCCCCAAGTCTCTATAGCAGAGTATTTAAAATTCTTCTTTCAGTCAATTATTAAATTTTAAACATAAGTAATTAAATAATGTTAATTTATTTTGGGGGGAAAAACCTAATAAGAAATATTAAGGTACTAAATACTTAATTTTATTCAACTAATGCATTTATAGTTTATGATTTATTATGTATGTCAGTCTATCAAACTTCTTTTGAGCACTTACAATATACCAAAAAACATATTAAAATATTTTAAACTTTAGTAAAAATGTTCTTTCCTTATTTGTGAGATAATTCAGAAATGTTATGCTACCTATGATTAATACATATAACTTCACTATTCTTTTTGGACAGGGTTCAAATGCAATGTTCATAGTTTCTTCCACACATGTTCTAATTTTCTTCCCCTTTATCTCTTCTACCATCTTTCCACACAAATATGACAAACACAGGCATCACTTCATTCAGGAAGCATTTTCTGCTGACTCTTCTGTTTATCTATGATGTGCTCCAGCTGCCCTTATACTATCAATTAATTATATATTGCTCCATATTTTCCATTGTTCTTTTTTTTCCACTTAATTTTACCCCTCCAACTAAGTTTGTAAGCCTATTGAAAGCAGAGGCAATGATTTCTATTATATTTCTGTATCTTTCTTAATAGGGTTCCAGCAGAGATTCTAGTTCTAGAACCATCCCACCCCTCATCTACTTGTATAGGTTGCTTTCTCATCTTTAAAATGGAGGAAATAATAGTAAATACCGCTCCTAGTATCACTTTATGGATAAACGTAGGTACTGCATACATACTATACATATTAACACAATACGTGTTTAACAAATGTTATTGACATTTTTATCATTTTTGCTTCTGTTAATATGAATAGATATTTGTGAATTGATTATATAAATTCCACTCAGTAGTTAATGAAAATTGATCTTTTGCAATTATGTTTCATAATACTAGCAACTTCTTTTTCTTCTATCTCTTTATTAAAACATAATCACAGATTTTACACCAATAGACTGCATAATTTAGAAATAATTAAACTCTTTTACTAAAGATTACAAAGCAATTACCAACATCCTACTTTCTGTAGATTCCCACTTAATTAAAGTCACAAAACAGACCCTGAAAGATGACATTTGTGGTATTATAATGTAACTAATAGCAAACTGGAAACTGCCTCACAGTTTATCCTGAATCTTCAACAAGGCTTTCCTTGGAGGTTGCTAAACTAAAAAGTTATTAGCCTAATTAGCGAAGATAAATGAAGTGTCAGGAAAGGTTTTGTGGCAAGTATGAAGGCCTATTTGGCTGGTAAATTTTCCCCAACTGCCAATTTAAAGAGTCCTCGACCTTTCTTCCAAAAACACTATTCTTTTAGTCTTATGGGCACCGTAAAAGTAGTCAACTTTTTAAAAGAATAGTTATAAATCAAATTTGAAATCCCCAAAGTGCTCTTGCTGTTTGTTGGCCAAATCTAGTATATCATCTAATTTTTTCCCCTTGTTCCTTGCCACTTATGTTGCTTCCAAGACTAAAAATTTTCTGAGCAAAAATACTGATGGCTATTTGTATAGATTCATCATAATCCAAGGGTATGTAGCAATGTGGTTTGGTGATGTTCTGTCACAAACTCATCATAATTGATGTGAATATCAACATGAATATAATGTGAAAATGAATCATTGTGTGAATAGTTTTAAGATGCGATGACAATAATATGTTAAAACTGTACAAAGACGAGGCAACAGTCTAAGGTGGAGACTTTTTTTAGACATGATTCTACTCTCACCATGGAATCATTATGGCAAAAGGAAAATTGAACTGTGACACCCACATCTGGCATTACTGAACCAAGAAAAAAAAGCTTGGCCAAAGTAAAGACAGCCTTTTCTCACTCGAATCAAATTCCTTCTCTAAATCCATCTTTAGCTGTCATTGCTCTTAGCCTCTTAAGTTTCAAAATAGTGACCACTTGTGAGATAAAACACAAAGCCACTTTGGACACATAGAATTGAGTTTACTAAGCCTACAGGAAATGGTAAAACAAAGAGTAAACAAGAAATCAAACACCCTCTCTAAAGTTTGGCCAATATTACTTTAATTTCATTAACATGATCAGCTTCATTTTAATTAAATTGTTAGAGTTTGTGTTAGCATTATAGTAAGTCTAAAAATGTGTTTAATAAAACTAATAGTGCACTCTTCAGGTATGAGGTTATTTCGAAATATGTCTAGAATTTATTACTGCTGTCATAATATTGGATTATATCTTTTGTTTCTTTATTTCTTAAATTGTTTCCTTCTACCCCTTATTTTCACTGTTCATTCCTCACTTTTAGCTCAAACATAAACATACATATTTATACAGTAAACTGATGCAAAAAAATCCACTCATGTTAAGAGGAAGTATTCTTTTAGTACCAAGGCTCCTATTTTAAGCAGACATATTTCTAGCTTATATTTAAATGATTAAAAATGTACACAATTTCAGATATTGTTCATGTATTACATACATCCAACTCATCAATGATAGTTAATTTGCCAGCTTGACAGAAAAATACAGGGAATCATAAAAAAGGAAAATCAGATGAAGATATAGGTGTATCTAATAATACTCCACTAAAATATTATTAGTTGCAAATATTTTATCTTGAAAATAAACATTTTTATATGTCTCTTACTCACTAGCTGTCCTCAAAGAAAGAAGCCTAGCCCTGGCCAGATAGCACAGTTGGTTAGTGAACAGTCCCAAAGCACAGAGGTTGCTGGTTCAATCCCCAGTCAGGGCACATACAGGAACAGATCAATGTTCCTGTCTCTCTCTCCCTCTCTCCCTTCCTCTCTCTCTAAAAATCAATGAAATAAACATTAAAAGAAAACAGAAATTTATAAAAAAATAGAAGAAGCCTTGATCTCAGCAAATAGAACTGCCTTCTGTTAGTGTTTATGGTGCGACAATCACAACACTCTCTAACATTTGATCACGTGAAAGACTAATATTCCTCCCCCTTTTGTTTATCTCAAAAGCATATTCCATAAGAATGAGAGGAAAGCATGCAAAATAAAAGAAGGATCCAAAGAGCAGGACCCAACCTTTCAGGATCCAGACAGCAACTGGTTAGCCCCAAAGACCCATGCTTTCAGTTCATTTCTGAGAAAATATTTTGCACCTTTTCTTGTTCGGCATTTAATATCTTTGTTTATATGTATTTTCAGCACAGTCAAGGATCCCCTCTGTGTACGTCTCTTCAAATTAATTCAACCTAACAACACCACACTAACATTTATCACTTTGTTCAAACTCTGTCTTGCTGGGAAGGTGAAATTTATTAGGGATTTTAAGTTCCAACCAAATATTGTTGCAGCTGCTCCCTGAAGTTCTAGGATATGTTAAAATATGTGTTTTGGAGAATGAACATTGAAGATACTCAGCTTCCTACGTCTGCTTTCCTTCCATATCTCAACTCACTTTTCTTTAGTTTTTTATTTTAAATGAAGATATCATATATTTTTCAAGAGTGATAAGATTATTAATAAAATAGCCTCTAGGGCACACTGGCATGCACTAAGTTTGGCATAGAGCAGTGGTTCTCAAACTTTTTGAAGTCAGGGCACATTTAAAATCCTACAAATATTGTAGGCGCATTATATACAAATTTCTGAGAAATATGTTATAATAATTATGTCAAATATTAAAGAAAAAAATATAAAGTCCAAGCATGCTTTTATGGTAATTAAATGAAATAAATATTACAAAATTAAACTTATTCTGACATTAAAAAATATTTTTATGTTATATTTTTTGAGTTATGCTTTTTAGAATTCATAAAAGAGAGGTTAAAAAAACATAAAAAGTTATCTTTTTATATATATAAATACATTCT
The DNA here is from genome assembly GCA_037038555.1 of Rhynchonycteris naso. Classification (NCBI taxonomy): domain Eukaryota; kingdom Metazoa; phylum Chordata; class Mammalia; order Chiroptera; family Emballonuridae; genus Rhynchonycteris; species Rhynchonycteris naso. Next base: position 239,169,410 of record CM072995.1, on the reverse strand, counting down.
AAGTAAGATTTAGTAAATTCAGCAGGTCCCAGTGCAAATGTGTTAAGTTTTTTCATTCTGTTTATGAGAAACATGAACCTGATGTGTCCTAGCGATTTCTTCAATGTTTGGGCATATATCTGAAAGGCAAACTCTCATTTCCTCATCAATACATTGAAGAATTTCTCTCTTTTTACTCTTAATTGTGTTGAGTGCAGAAAACCTCCACCATACAACATATCATCTTAACTTTACACCAAACAAAGGATAGAAGAAACTTGCCTCCAGTTTTTCCCGTGAATGTGTGTGTGTGTGGGGGGGGGGTAATGTAAACAATCCAGCACCACAGCTTAACAACCTTTTGCAACCTAACCAGGCAAGTGAGGTGGGGGGTTGGGCAGACTGTCAGCTTGCAGCCAATTCCCCATACCTCTGTTCCCCAGAAATCTAAACTCCAAAAACCCTGCTGGTTTTTTGTTTCCTAACAGGCACATATTTCTCTGGAATACCATAGGGCACACCTGGAAATCTTCTAGGGCACACCAGTGCGCCCCGGCACACACTTTGAGAACCACTAGCATAGAGTTTGCTGAGGGGTATGGTAGGGGTGAATGTAACAGAGAAAATGAGAGTTAAAACAAATAATAAAAGCACCATTAATAAAATCTACTGCACTCAAAACTGTATAAATGACTTTGTGTGTTATAATTACTTGGGAAGCAATTAGACAAGATTAATTTGTAAAAAAGTAATGAAATTGTGAATTTTAAGGCAATATTGTATTTGTAACTCAAAAACAGTTTGCTTATTTCATTCATACATTAAAAGTTTACCATGATAAAAAACTATGACCTAGTCCTTTATTCTAGAGACCTAAGAAAGAAAGTGAATGTCATGAAAGTTCAGAGAAGAAAGAGAATATGTCCTTGAAACAACTCCAAATTTATCTATTTCATGTATAGAAGTTGCTAAAATAAACCCTTAATTCTTTATCTCTTATAAAATGTCTCATATTGTTTAACAGTTTACTATGCTGGTCTAATGCTTCTCTAAATTGAGTTTTTAGAGAGTGTTGGTCTTCTTATCTCTCTACCATGTAAGTGCTCCTAAGAACTTAGTTAATTCTGTGGATCTTCAACATGATTTATAAATAAAGATTCTACCGTACTTAGCCCTTGCTGGTTGGTTCGGTTGATAGAGTGTCGGCCCGGTGTATGGATATCTTGGATTAGATCCTGGTCAGGACACAAATGAGAAGCAACCATCTGCTTTTCTCCCCCTCTCTCTCCCTTTCTCTGTCTCTTTCTCTCTCACAGCCAATGGTTTGATCGGTCCGAGCATCGGCCTCCGGCGCTGAGGATAGCTCAGTTGATTTGAGTATCAGCCCCAGACAGGGTTGCTGGGTGGATCCTGGTCAGGGCGCATGTGGAAATCTGTCTATCTACCCTTCTTTCACTTAAAAAAAAATGTACTGTATGTAACTAAGTATAGTGGCATCAACCTATCTTGGGATCATCTAGAAGTAATTTAGGACAACCGTAAATATGAATCTCATTGTGAAAACGTGGAAGCTGGCATTTAAAACAAAAACTACAGGCTAGAGAAAAAAAATTTAGTAAGAACAAGATGGCTTAAAATAGTTTATACAAACATGAAATGAGTTTTGTTTGGATTCTAAATTTGCAGTGAATTTACAACCCATCTTTCTCCAAAATTCCTCTTTATAAGATGTACAATTATGCTGAATATCTTAGTATTCCAAATACACTCAAATAGCCACTACTACCATCCACCTTTAAAAAAAGGTTTTAAATATATATGTATATTTGGTACTCAAAGTTCAGTACCAATACCACTTCATAGAACCAGGCACCTCAGTTTCAACCTACAACTCCCAAATTGTTTCCATTTCTACACCACTGCAACTAACAATCCTGCCAGACTGCACAAAACCATTCAGTGGTTTTGTCTGATGTGGAAAAAATCCGTGAGGGACTAGGAGGAGGTACCACCAGTTCATGCCAGGATAAAGATCTCAGTCAGCTGAGCTAAAAATTTGTGCCTTAACCCAATGTATCACCTTACTTCTATTCTTTATCTTTTTAAGTTAAAACTATTTTTATCATGGTAATTTTATATTTTTCACTCAAAAAAAAAAACGTGTTTTGTATGAAGTAGTAATAATGTGTCTGAAGGAATTAGCCTGGTAGAATTTTAAAACAGCTCATATATTATTGTTAAAACTTTTGCTGCATATCCCTGCCCGGTTGGCTCAGTGCTAGAGCATCAGCCTGGCAAGTGGAAGTCGCAGGTTCAATTCCCAGCCAGGGCACACAGGAGAAGCGCGCATCTGCTTCTCCATCTTTTGCCCTCTCCTTCCTCTCTCTCTCTTCCCCTCCCGTAGCCAAGGATCCATTGGAGCAAAGTTGGCCCGGACACTGAGGACAGCTCCATGGCCTCCGCCTCAGGCGCTAGAATGGCTCCGGCCGCAACAAAGCAATGCCCCAAATGAGCAGAGCATCACCCCCTGGTGGGCATGCCGGGTGGACCCAGTTGGGCACTGTGGGAGTCTGTCTGACTGCCTCCCCGCTTCTAACTTCAGAAAAACAAAAATTGGCTGCATAGTGAAGAATAGGTTATAAAATGAGACTGTGGTTGGCTGAAGAAGCACGATGTTAGCCTGTCAGGAGATCTGAGTTCTTGTCCTGACCCTACCAGCAACTAGTTAATTCCCTTTGGCAAGTCATCTCACTGTGCCATAATCTTCCCACACTGGCTCCCTCAACTTCACAACATAGCCAGGAAAGCCAGGTGAAATATTCTGCATAAACAGAAGAGTGATTAATAAACTTAATAACCTAAACAATCAAAGTTAATCAAATAACTTCACTTTTGCTTTTTTACTCAGAGAAAATTCTGCCAATGAATATTATTTGTCCTCTAAAAATAATTATCTAAGGTTAAGTATATACTTTTCTGAGACTATTTTCTTAAAAAATCAAATTTAAATCTAGCAAAGTAAACATACTGATTAAAATCATATTGTATAGATATTTATTATATAAATTCACAATGAGAAATAGAGTTTGCACAGTACTCTACACTTTCAGATGAAAGTGATCATAACAACAGGAATTACTGAGCTCAGTTCTTTCCATCACATATTTTTCTTCTTTCTTGCTAACCTTTTATTGGCTTCAGAAGAGATTTCTGCCTTCAGTAAGGGGAGAGACAAATACAATTTAGTCTACAATTTCCACTCCAGGAGAGAAGTCATTCATAAATGTAATTTTAAAACCAAATTGAGCTATCCTATTTCAGTAGAACTTTTTTTGAAAGGAAATTCACAGACATCATTGAATAAAAAGAATTTGTTTCTGAAAATTTCGCATTAAGGAATATAAAAAGAATATAAAACAAACCCATTTAACTAACACCCAAGAGGTAACATTAAACAACTAGCATTTTTCATGGTATTGTATTATAAGGATGTAGTCAAGACAATACAAGAGCCTGTCAGTGTTTCTGATTAATCATATATTAAATTATATTTAAAGTAATTTCTATGTTAAGTATTTATTGTAGTCTACTGCTGTGAATGCATACTAATACATGGATTAATATTTTTTAATTTTCATGTAAATAAAATACCTAATTATCCATCTTTTTAATAAAAAGAAAACTATCTTATGTTACTGATTATAATTTCAATATAAACTGCTTCAAATGCTGGTTTTTCTATATTTCTACTTTTACGTCAATATGGCACGACACTAAAATGGTTTAATCTAAGGTCAACAGGTTGTAACTAGAGCTTCAGCTGCTTTTATGCTAAGAAAATTATATAACCCTTATATCTAGACTGCAAATAATTCAATTTTGCCAAGTTTTAAAGATAGCATTAGCAAAGTAAAAGAAAATTTTAGCATAAACATTAATATTTAAAATCCTTATCTTTCCCCTCCAAAAATGATACTTTCTGGTAAAATTGTTGTTAGTTCTTTTCAAACCAATACTTATTCTTCTCTTTGGCACTGAGTGTCTGAACATCTTGAAAATGCATTTGAGCTTATTTTACTATTATTGACTCCTTTCATCAAATCTAAAAAGAGGTTATACATAATCCGCTAAATGAAAATAGCTTTTGGAAGCATTGCTTAGTGGACTTCTATGCTTCAATTAAGGATAAGAGACTTTTAAATAATCTATAGGGAAAACTACCTGCCAAACAACACAATGTTCATAGTAAGAAAATTATCTTTGGGATTTATAATTTCAAATGAAAATAAATCATCAACTATTCAGAAAGAATTATTTTGTGTCAAATAGAAATGTTAACATCATGAAAAGCTTGTACCTAACGTAATCATTTAAAAAATCATCCCCAAATATTTCAATTTGATCTAAGCCATAACTTAAAGTCCTGAGAGCCAACTGAGAACTACCTCTACACTCTATTAGAGACAGAGCAACACTGAAATGTAGAAAGCACATAAAGACACGATAAGGACTCTGGTGTTCTGAGCTCCTGTCACCTTGCTAAACGCAGTTCATCATCTAAGAAACCAAACGCCATGTTTGGAAGGGGCATAAATAATCCTCAGTTTGACTGCAGGATATGTTCTCTCTCTTCAAACGTTGGTGTGAAAGGCTTTTGGCTAAGTACAAGGTCTATTTATCCCTAGAGAAACTGCAGCTGTGAAAGTTGACCTCAGCCTTTCAAGACCAAAAGATTCTGTCTGGGAAAGAAACTTACTGATTATCAGTTAGCCAGAATAAAAGGCCTCAGTCTTCAGAGCTTTTTCACTGAATAACTGTGCTCTTTTAGTGTTCTTAATTTATCATGTTCTTAAATTATCATGTTCCACAACACCAGAGGATCACACTCAGACAACACAATAATAGGCCCCCTGGAGCTTTGACACTTAGTCCTGCTATCACCATCATTAAAGCTCTCTTGCTTTCTGAGCATGGAATCCTGACTTACACAGTCTACCTATTATAGATATACTGCCCAGATCAAGCCATATTAATGGTTTATAGTCCTTGCCAGTTCAAACAAGGTCTGTGTCTCTTTTAACCTATAAAAATGATACCTGACTTTTAAAAAGAGGTTTGCTTGCTCAACTTAGAGACAGAGAGAATTTCTACTTAATTTCTATTAAAATAAAAATAATTGATTATCCAACATGCAACCAAATAATACAGTATAAGCGCTGACCAGGTAACTCAGTTGGTTAGAGCACCATCCCAATACACCAAGGATATAAATTTAATCCCTGGTCAGGGCATGTACAAGAATCAACCAATGAATGGAACAATAAATCGAGGACTCCCTTTCTATCTCTCTCTCTTTCTTCTTCTTTCTCTCTCTCCCTTCCTCTCTCTCTAAAATCAATCAATAAAAAAGTAATAATAATACAATCTGATAGAAAGACCACTGGAATCAGATCTGCCATTTATTGTTATATGCCTCAGATCACTCATTTATACATTAGGGACTATATATAATATAACTGTCTTAACCTTGCCATAGAATTATTATAATCACCAGAAAATCTGCCAAAGTGCTCTCTATAAGCTGAAATATAGTATGTAAACATTATTTGTATATAGGAACATTTTTAGTAAAAAAAAAAAAGGTCTCAATATTAATTGAACACAACAATGCAATCGAAAATAAGTTATTTGGAACAGAATTTCTGAGGGTCTCTTTTTTCTAAGGATCATATTTAGGGTCTTTTTTAGATGAGTTATAATTTTTGTATGAAATTAGTTCAAGTCTGAATTAGAGATGCATGCAGTGTATCTTCTTTCTAAAAGTAAAACAAAGATTATTAGGTTATAATACACAGCAGCATCTTTGTCTGCCAATTGTTTCACTTAGGTACAGACATATTAGCTTTTCAGAGATTTAATAAAATAAATCTATAGTTATAGAGAATGAGCATTCCTATATAATCAAATGCCAGTGGATAAGTTTCTAGTTATCAAATAAAACCAAACCATCCCTTTGGATGCCACAGACACAAAGACATCAACTAATTTCTTTTTTTTACAGGGACAGAGAGAGAGATTCAGAGAGAGGGATAAATAGGGACAGACAGACAGGAATGGAGAGAGATGAGAAGCATTAATCATTAGTTTTTCGTTGTCATTGCGACACCATAGTTGTTCATTGATTGCTTTCTCACATGTGCCTTGACCGTGGGCCTTCAGCAGACCGAGTCACCCCTTGCTGAAGCCAGCGACCTTGGGTCCAAGCTGACAAGCTTTTGCTCAAGCCAGATGGGCCAGCGCTCAAGCTGGCGAGCTCGGGGTCTCGAACCTGGGTCTTCCACATCCCAGTCTGACGCTCTATCCACTGCGCCACCACCTGGTTAGGTGACATCAACTAAATTTTAAAAAACAAAAACCTGCCTGATCTATAATGGCACAGCGGGTAAAGCATGGACCTGGAATGCCGAAGTTGCTGGTTCAAAACCCCCGGGTTGCCTGGTCAAAGCACATATGAGAGTTAATGTTTCCTGCTTCCTCCCTTCTCTCTCCTCTTTTCTCTCTTCTCTCTCTCTCTCTCTAAAATAATAAATATTTTTTTAATTAATAAAAAAATAAAGAGCAAAAACCTGCATGTTCCAAGTTTAAACTAAATCATTTAATCACATCTCAGATAAAATTGCTTCTAAAACTAACCTGAAGAAAACACAACTAACATCATAAATGCAATCTCCTGAGGGGCCAAGGGATCCAACACCTTCAGTGCTACATAAAAGTAGAAGTGAGAATTATTCAGAGAACACTACATTCATTAGTTTAAATCATTAATGGTAATGGTAAAAGTTTGACAGGCCTTATAAAAGTACCATCTCTATCATTTCCATTTCAATTATGTCTTAAAATAGCCAGAGGAAGGAGAAAGAATGAGAAAGGGAAGAAGAAAATTCTTAATATAGAAATTCTACCAGAATCTACCAATAATATTTGAATCCATCCATATAAGGGCTACATGAACCAAAATATTAGTCACAAGCCCCAGACAGCTTAGCAAAATGATGCTTCACCCCCTGCTGAGTTTTTTGGCTTTGCACTTCAAAAATCATATCTCTGATCACGTAAGAATTGTGAGATTCTCATATATGTACATACATACATATAAGTATGTATGTATGTATGTATTATGGCTAGTGTGTCCATTTTAATTTAGTTTCATCAAAATCCATGGTCCTAAAATTATCTTACTGACCCCATATTCTCACAAATAGGTAATAGATTTAAAGCCCAGATTATTCTAAGTGTTAAATCAATGAAATCTAAATTCAATCCATCTGACTGCTGTTCTTGCAGTCAACACAAGTTCCTGAGGATAACACACACGCCTGCCTCCAGCCATGTTCAGTAGTAAGCAGCTCTGTGCTATAAATACTGTTGCTTCTGGATGACTTTCAGGGAAAGGCCAAAAGAAAATAAATTATAGTAGTCTATCCAAGAGGCAAAAAAAGGCATGAATAACAACCAAGACAGATTCTCTCCTTTTTAAGCTTCCATTCCAAGAAAAGGAATGGGAGTTTGTGGGAGGGGCAGGATTTTTTCAATATAGGCCATTTAATGTATGAGCCACAACAAGGGCATGCAGGATTATGCCTGACATCAGAATCCTCCAAAATATTACAAAGATAATCGTGGAGCTGTACTGAAATTAATATTTCCATGGACAACTTAAATTTAAAACTTAAAAAAAACGCTGAATAACAATTCACTATTATGATTCAACATTCAGCATATGCAGAATATTACAAATAAGTGAGTTAACAGAATTAACTTTATTTGTGGAGGTGAAGGAGACTCAGGTGAAGCTTCCACGTTAATCTTTTTTTAAAAAATAAAAACTCTTCGAATTGGACCAGGTCACCTTTAATAGTCCCACTCAGAGCCTTCAATGAGAACGTTTATCAATATATATTGCACTTACCATGGGATAATATTCCTAAAAAAATGTAATATAAAACTAGAATGTATAAATTAAGCCTAGTCTTTCCAGCAATGTGACCTCCCCAGGAAAGTGTGCCTCTGGCTAAGGAACTCCTTCACAGCTCTCTAGAAGAGGGGAAGAGGAACCCCAAGGAAAAGCACTTGCTGCCACACCCCAGGCCCTCCTTCATGGATGTGAAATGCCCAGGATGCTACAAAATCATGCCGGTCCTCAGCCATGTACAAACCATAGTTTTGTGTGTTGGCAGCTCAACTGCTTGTCAGACTACAGGAGGAAAAGCAAGGTTTACAGAAGAAGCAGCCCTAAAAACACCCTGAATCAAGATGGGGGATGAGTGGGAGACCATCATAATAAACACATGTTGGATACAAAATAAAATAAAATACAAAAGCCTGATTTTCCTATAATTACATTGTTAAACTAGGTTTGAAGAATTTATTCCCCAACTGCTCTCAGCTCTCAGGGTTCGGTCTTCCCCTGGAATTACTCAGCTGTGTAGATGACCTTGCCCATGATCACACTCCCTTCCTGGGGGTATCTTACACCGGATGAATGGAAGGGTGCAAAGACCCAGCCCCCTTACTTCAACCTGGAACAGCTCCAAACAGCCTCCCCATGAGCTTGGCTGAGACCTTTGTTCTGACTGCATGGCAGCCCTATTTCTCCTCTGCCCGTCCCGATGCCCTCCCTACCTCCACAGGTGTAAATCCCAACACTTTTTCCGAGCATCCTGCATATCAATCCTGCTTGCTGGAGAACCAACTTGCAACTGCTGTAGATAAATTAAACAGGTTTATATATATATTCATCAAACAAGACTACATATATAACCAAACACATAAAATGCTACTTAAGCCTGACTGGGCGGTGGCGCAGTGGATGGAGTGTCTGACTGGGATGCGGAGGACCCAGGTTCGAGACCCCGAGCTCGCCATCTTGAGCGCGGGGGCCCAACTGGCTTGAGCAGGGGCTCGTCAACTTGGACCCAGAGTTGCTGGCTCCAGCAAGGGGTTGCTTGGTTTGCTGGGGGCCCGCGGTCAAGGCACGTGAGAGAAGGCGGTTGATGAACAACTAAGGTATTGCGATGGCAACGAGGAACTAATGATTGATGCTTCTCACCTCTCTCCATTCCTGTCTGTCTGTCCCTATCTGTCCCTCTCTCTGATTCTCTCTCTGTCCCTGGAAAAAAAGGAAAAAGAAAAAAAAATGCTACTTAAGATCATACTGTATCATATCTTACTGAACAAAATTCTTTATCTTAATTCAAGCTTTATTTTTAATTTTAAAAAAGCAATCAAAGGATGAAGGTCTGCCTTCATTTAAGGTCACAAAACTGAAATTCAGAAGGTTTAGAGGGCTATGTTTTGAAAGGAAAGATTTAATAAAAGTAAGATGTAAGGTCACTTAACTTTTTAGAATTGGCCCTTGAATGTCTACTTTGCCTCCTTATTGTAATCTCACATTTCCCTGTAGTAAACCTGGTTTTCAGGAATCACTTTAAGCCCTGGCTGGGTGGCTCAGAGGATAAAACGTTGTTCCAGTGCATCACAGTCACAGGTTTGATCCTGGGTCAGGGCGCGTATGAGAAGGAACTAATGATTGTACAACTAAATAGAAGAACTGGGTGGAACAAGATTGATGCTTCTCTCTCCCTCTTTCTCTTTCCCTTCCCCTTCTCCTCCTTCCTTTCGCACTCTCTCTTTAATCAATGGAAAATTTTATTAGAAAAAGAAATTACCATAAGAGATGAAACTCCTTTTGTTTATTTAAGCTATCATTTCACTAATAATAGAATTGGGGAGAGGGGGGGATCCTGATGCTATTCAAAGTGCATCTGCTTTTAGACTACAAAGACCAGCTCGACTGGCCTGAAATTTATTAGTCTTGAGTGTTTTATCATATCTTGTTTTATGGTGTCACTCAGTACCCATTTCACTGGCTCTTTCCTGGACTATAGGGACTAAAAATAAAATACTCCCAGGCATGTTACACAATTCTAGACAATAAGATGAAGGCAGAAGTCTCTAGTGAGGACTTCCCTTCTTTGTGGGTAGTGGGAAGAAGTCCCACAAAAATGATTTTTTTTTTTACAAGGACAGAGAGAGAGTCAGAGAGAGAGAGAGAAGGGACAAAAAGATAGGAATGGAGAGAGATGAGAACCATCAATCATTAGTTTTTCGTTGCCGTTGTGACACCATAGTTGTTCATTGATTGCTTTCTCACATGTGCCTTGACCGCGGGCCTTCAGCAGACCGAGCAACCCCTTGCTTGAGCCAGCGACCTTGGGTCCAAGCTGGTGAGTTTTGCTCAAGCCAGATGGGCCCGCGCTCAAGCTGGCGAGCTCGGGGTCTTGAAGCTGGGTCTTCCTCATCCCAGTCTGATGCTCTACCCACTGTACCACCACCTGGTCAGGCAAAAGAATGATTTTTTAATTCTTCTTCCTTCTTAGAAAGTGAATGTAATGTCTGGAAATGCAGCAATATATTGGGTGTGATGCCCCAAGAAGAGAAGGAAAACCACATGCTAAGTATAGCTGAGTGGAAATGTAGAAGGAACCACTACACCTGTTTTTGGACTGGCTACCTCCAGAATTCTGAATGTTAAGAAGAAAGAAAAATGACTTCAACCAGTAAAGATTGGTTTATATTTAGTTTTCCATTAACCTTCATTACTTAATCATAGGAAGTATGTTTGTGTGCTAAGAGAAGCTTCTTCTAACATTAAATTATATAAATTAATTATTATCACCAAGTTTTCACACAGGGATACTGAGTAATATTTTTGTTGCATGCTCCCTGAATTAGACTACATGTTAATAAAGGTCAAGAACTGAATCACATTCACCAACTCCTAGTATAATAATGAATGAAAGGGCTATTCTAGAAGGATGAATGGTAACATGTCCTTTTGGATAACCCCTTCTAAAACTGCAAGGCTGGGTAGATTTGCTAAGAAACATCATTTGTGTAGGTGTTCAGTGTTGCTGACAAAACAAAAATCTATGTAATAGATACCAGAAAAAGCTGATGTTTTGCTATGAAAAGTCAAACCTAATGGTCTTGTCTAGTTGAAAAATCACTCCACTTGTATAGAGATAAGGCTCTTATAAGAAAAACTATCTTTCAAGTCAGAAAATCCAATTTAATTATGCTGAAAGCTGTATAAATGATATAAATTATTTTAAGTCCATATGTTATAATCTTATATAGAGGTAGCTAGAGCAGGGTAAAAACTATGGGCTTTATTGTTCTAAACTAAATAATATATTGAACCAATGTAGATTGAAAATGGATCAAACAAAAAACTATAAAAATTCAGAAAGAAAATCTTTTTTATTGGCTAGACATTCAAATCTTCCTATGTTATTAGCCAGCTGTGCCATTAATCACTGTTATGCTTCATTTCAAAAAAAATTGATAAGCACTAGAATGTGAATAAAGCAAATGGGAACTATGATTAGAGCCAACTCAGATTTTATAGAAAACAAATAATACATCAACAAAGCTTAAGCTCCCACTTAAAAAGCCTTATTATGTCTTATTAAGAATGAATATTAAAATATTTGACATTTAGTTTAATCAAATTAGTAACAGAATAAGGATATTAAATACTATAAATCAGGTATTTTTACTAACAAGTTATACAAATATGAGCTAACTGGCTTTGTTTATAGCCTACAATTTTCCACATTGGCACATTTTCTCTTGCTGTGATTAATTCTGCAATAAGATAGCAATTCTAGAAATCATCTGAACTTGCAAAAGTGTGGAGTCACTCAGATTTTACAGCAGATAATAGAATTAACTACTTAATAAACAAAGACTGCTATTAACCAACATGTTCAAAGATAGAGTTTTGCATGGAAACCAAATGGACAGTGTATATATAATCTTCTGGGTAAAGGAATTTATGTTCAAAAGTCAGTATGTCTCAAAGTCTATATTTTCACATAAAAAAATAAAAATTTGTGACCTAGGCACTGCAAGTTTCAAAAACCCTTATGTCCACATGCACTCAAAGCAGTTTTACTTTCCAAATTATGTCAAATATTTAGCAGGCTAATTGACTGATCTCCAAAATGTAACAGGCAAACGGGGAAAAAAAGGGGTTGGGGGTATCCCTTCATGAAAGACTTCTATATATTTACGTATATAAATATGCCAAAAACCAAGATTAAGAAGAAAGGTAACAATGTCTAAAATGAGATACAACTTTGATGGCATTTGAATCATTAAATAATTGAATTAGGCAGTTAAGACAATCTTATTAATACAAGTGCTTAACTGGGACCTCTTTGAAGAGAATGACAGAGACAAGCATTTATTACTCTCTCCTTTTTTATTTCCTTCTAGGCATTGGAGCATCTGCCATTATCCATGTGCTCTGTGACCCATGCCGGTTTTGTTTACTTTGTAATCTCCATATTCTTCCCATTTCACATGGCTAAATTATGGCTTCATTCTGATATGTGACATTCTTGAAAAGTAGGCCATAGGATTTTAGATGACCTAACAAGCTAGAAAAGCATATTACTATCTTTATTCACAGCTATTTCATATAAGTTAAGTTTATCTCTCTGAAAACATTATAAACTCTTCGAAGACAAGGTCATTTTCTGCGCTCCATTATGTATTCCCCAGCACAGAAAAAAAGTACATAGTGATGAACTTGTGCATATAAGAATTAACAGTAAATAAACTGCAATTTTAAAGAGGCATCTCAGCAGAATATAATATAATCCCATTGCAAAATCAAATATGTACCAACATCTCTGGTTTTTTAAATAACAACTTTTCCTGATTATAAGATATATATGGTCATTAGGAATATCTGGAAAATAGATGTAATCATTAAAAAAATAAACCAATTCACCAAATAATCACTATAAATACTTGTGGAATTTCCTTCTAGTCTTCACTTCAACCTGTGTAAAGGTAAATAAAAAACATTCTCTCCATTTATAAAGTGCAAAAAGGCCATCTCTCCCCTCTCCCTTTTGCACAGTATTTCCTTGAAAACGTAGAGATTCTAAATCCTTATTCCTGCCTTTGGAATACAGATAAATCTCTCAAAGGATTGAACACTGCCTTTACCTTTATATTTACAGGAGAGAAATATATGCAAGGTTACAGATCAAATAACCTAGAGGTATGTAAATACATATCACCATATTAGCTCAAGGCCCTCATGAGATATACAGAGACTGTCATAAAGCCATAAGAGAAATTCTAGTCCTTTCTTCTTTGCTATATAAATTACATGAGATTTCATCCTAACTTTGCAGTCTATAGCAGGCTACCTGTATGCATATATTCTACTATGCTTACCTAATTATAAATCAGTGTTCTTCCTTTTCTATGTTGTTGTGGACTCCTTTTGCTGGTAAAACTTTCATTTTTTCAACACCCAACAAATAATAGTCTCTGTCTCTCTCCTGCCGACTTCCTCACCCCATACACACACATCTATAGTATGTGTCTTTTTCTTTTTAATGTTTTTTTAAATTTTTTTTATTTTATTTATTCATTTTAGAGAGGAGACACAGAGTGAGAGAGACAGAGAGAGAGAAAGGGGGGAGGAGCTGGAAGCATCAACTCCCATATGTGCCTTGACCAGGCCAGTGCAGGGCCCCGAACTGGTGACCTCAGTGTTCCCAGGTCGACGCTTCATCCACTGCGACACAGGTCAGGCTATAGTATGTGTCTTTGAAATAAAAAAAGAGATCACACACAGGTACTTGCATGGGCTTATACACATAATTATATGTAATTATTACAAATGTGCATAAATGTATATAATACATACACTTGCCTTTTTACTTAAAGGTAAAACATAAGCTTTACCTTTACTCTTTTGAATTCCTAATGTATACACTACACAATTCAGCAATGTGTTGGAGTCAGTTCTTACTGGTTCATGAGAGCCAATAATAAACATCCCTTTCCAACTCCACATTCAGTAACTTCATGTCAGGAGCTGAAATAAGACATTGCAGGAATATTTACACCATGAAAATCTAAAATTCTTATAAACCAGAGCACTTTTATTTCCAAGGACTTATTTCAGCAGAACATCGCTGCCCATGCTATCCAGTTTCAGTACCTTGTTTTGTTTTAATTATATATTTTGAAAATCATTCCATATCAGAACACATAAATCTAACAATAATCACTTTATAGAACCACTCTATACATGTTGGAAGCACAAAGCCATCACTTATGAAATTTCAGAAATTTGATGCAAAAATTATTTTTATTTATGTTTGCTTTGCCTTTACTACTAGTGAAAGATTTTTCATAAATTTTTATTTTATTCATTTTAGAGAGGAGACACAGAGTAAGAGAGAGAGAGAGAGAGAAAGGGAGGAGGAGCTGGAAGCATCAACTCCCATGTGTGCCTCGACCAGACCAGTGCAGGGTTTTGAACTGGCAACCTCAGTGTTCCCAGGTCGACGCTTTACCACTGCACCACCACAGGTCAGGCCTTTCATAAATTTTTAAATGATCAAATAAAGAAAGAAGCAAATATCCTAGCCTTATCATAAGAGTTAGAAAGGCAAATAGTATTGTATTAAAGATTGAATTTGTCTGTAAGCTTCCAGTTAGTCAAAGCAAAATGGTAATATAAAAGATTATATCATTTTTTGTTACTGATAAAAGAAACTATATCAACCCTTTGAAAGATACAAATTTTTCCTAATAGAAATTCTTCATAATAAAACCTTTTCTAAAAAGTTGTCATAGCCTGGCCTGTGGTGATACAGTGGATAAAGTATCAACGGGGAACCCTGAGGTCACCAGTTTGAAACCCTGGGCTTGCCAGGTCAAGGCCATTTGGGAGTTAACGCTTCTTGCTCCTCCCCCCTTCTCTCTCTCTCTCTCTCTCTTCCTCTTCTCTAAAATAAATAAATAAAATAAAATAAAAATTTTAAGTTACCATAGAAAACTTCATTCAGGTAATAGATGAGATCTTATCTCAGTAATAATTTTATAGATGCACAGTAAAAAGTCTCTAAATGAGGGCCACTTGTGAGGAGTTAAGATTATTTTCAAATTAACTAACAATGAGTGTCCATGATAAACCAAACTAACATGACTCAGATATGGCAATATATGATACTCCTCAGAATACACTTAAAACAGTTTTGTTTAATTCATTGATTTTTCAGAGAGAGAGAGAGAGAACAATTTGTTGTTCCACTTATTTATGCATTCATTAATTAATTCTTCTGTGCTCTCTGACCTGGGATCAAACCTACAACCTTGGTATATCAGGATGATGCTCTACCAACTGAGCAATTCAACCAGCGCCAAAAAAATATGCTTTAATAAAGCTAGAGCGGAGGAAAACTATTAGCTCCCTTAGACTCTTTGCCTGACAAATCACTTATATCAGCTAGACTATGTGGGTTTTGGTACATATACAATTTAAGGTTGGCACTTTGGAAAGAGCCAGGAGTACAAGTATTCCATGATTATACCCCAAAGAAAATCCAGCCCAACCAGGCGGTGTCACAGTGGATAGAGCATCAACCTGGAACATTGAGGATCCAGGACAGAAACCCTGAGGTCACCAGCTTAAGCATAGGTTCATCTGGCTTGAGCGAGGGATTGATGATTTGAGTCCAAGGTCGCTGGCTTGAGAAAGGGGTCACTGGATTAGCTGGAGTTCCTCCCCCCCCCCAACCCAGTCAAGGTACATATGAGAAAGCAATCAATGAATAACTAAGGTGCCACAACAAAGAATTAATACTTCTCATCTCTCTCCCTACTGGTATGACTGATCCTGTTTGTCATCCTCCCCCACTCTAAAAAAAAAGAAAGAAGGAAAGAAATGAAAGAAAGAAAGAGAGAGGGGAAGGAAGGAAGGAAGGGAGGGAGGGAGGGAGGGAGAGAGGGAGGGGAATATCCAGGACTCTTGAATTGTCTAATACTGTAAAAAGCCATAATAGTACTTTCACTTAGAAGGTAAACCAAGAGTATCTTAAGTCAAAGCTAAGATTTTTCTCAAGAACAAACTTTGAATCCACTGATGAGAACTTCTAAAAATGTGTGGAGAAGATAAGTGTCACCAGCTTTATACATACAAAAAGTCTCAATATTGTTCCCATGGGATATCTGATTTGAACTACATACTTTCCTGAAGAAGTTGAATCCTGAATGTACTCATTTAAAACTGGACATTTATATTTTGGATCGTGGCGTCACATTCAGTTTTACTTTCTATACACTGATGTTGAGCCATCAGGTTGCCTCCTTGCATAAAACACTTTGAAGACATCATTACGCTATCTAGTTTCCTTCCCCAAATTCACAAATAATACTGGCTATACAATTTGCAGGGCCCAGTGTAAAATGAAAATGCTGGGTCTCTTGTTGAAAAATTAGGAATTTCAAGATGGTGACAACAAAGCATTAAATAAAGAACCACACCCATATGAAGCCCTGACCCTTGCTCGATCTCAACTAATTTCATACATTGTTTCCTTCCCACAGTGGTATTATCTCACTTCAGAGCCGCCAGCCTTCTTCTCGCCTTAGGGCATATGCTATTGCTGGGACTGAATAATTTTCCCCTTTGCCCTTCACAAGTGACTTCTCATCTTTCTAGTGTCTGCTTTGTATACTTAAATGTCACTCCTTAGTGAGGCCCTTACTGACCGCCCGTACCTAAGAATGGCTCCTATTATTTTTTTCATCGTATCTTGTTTTTTCCTCTATAGAATTCCTGACGAGTAAATTTGTTCACTTATTACCCGTCTTTCCTCCTTAGAATACCAACTACAGGACAATAGAATACATGGATGTTTTATTCATGAATGTAGACCCAGTGCCTTGCACAGTGCTGGGCATAAATATTGGGAACAGCAATGACTACCAGATAAAGTCAGACAGACTTAAGCTTAAATCTCAGCTCTGTCATTTTTAACCTGGGTAATCTTGGGGAATTCTCCAATGTACCTGTTTTCTTAACTGTAAAGTGAGGATAATAACAGTATAAATTACAAAACTGCTATGAAGTTTAAATAAATTGGTATGTAGAAAGTGCTTAGCAGAGGACTATTTCATAGTATTATTCAGTAAAAAATTAGCTATTATCATTTTGTTATTGTTTATTGTCATTAACATTTTATTTCTTATTTATATTTTATGTCATCCTTCCTATATGAAGTTCAAAAACTTCTCAAAATGAATTAAAATTCCCAATAAATTTTAAAATCATCAGGACAAAAGGATGCTTGATCTTCCTATTTGGTATGGCATGATATCATGTCCAATTATTAACTATTTTACAAAGAGAGGGAGAAAGACAGACAATTATACAACACCTGAGAAGAAAGGGTTGTAAGAATTTAACAATTACCAAAAGAAATAATGTAGTTATGTGAACAATCTCAGTGTATAAGCACTGTCCAAATTTAAACTTCAATGTGGTCAATTATAATTTCCCACTACTAGTTTGGGCTGAGCATGGAGCCCATTAAACTCATGACTAAGAATAATGGGACACTGATGACCCCTATGGTCAGAAAAAAGAGACATTTGTGGTAACCAGATTTTAGATTATCAGTACTTCTCCAGACTAACCTCTTTAATTTACTAATTAAGCTATAATATTAGCAGGATTGTGAATGCTCTACAAAGAATTATAGCCATGGTTTCTTAGCCACATCTTCAGTTGCTTTTGTTCTGATTGAATTTCAAGCCATATATTATTATTATATCATGCCTGACATTGAAAATATCCCACTTTTTTTTAATAAAAATATCCTTGTTAAAGTTATGTGATGAATACATCTATTTTATTTTTGTATATGTTTAAATTTTTGAATTTAAACATCCTCTTTTACTGAATATTTAAGTTGCAGCCAATATTTCTTTGCTATAAATAATATATCAATGAATATCCTTATACACAAATCTTTGGTGACATATCTATTTATGTCTTTAAAGGGACTCATAGAAATGCATTTGATGGATCAAAAGGTATATAAATATTTAGCACTGTTGATTTAAATTGACATAATGTCTTTCATTAATGTTATGCCAATTTATACTAAACACAGAGGAAATGGTGTCTGGGACATAATACCTTAACAAGCATTGACTATTAGCTTCTTTAGTCAAGACTGTAACATGCCTAACCAATGGTGGTGCAGTGGATAAAGAGTTAACCTTGGTTGCTGAGGTCCCTGAGTTTGAACCTTGAGCACCTCAGCTTAAAAGGGGCAGGGTACAGGTGTTTGCTAGCTTAAGCACAAGATCATCAACATGATTCCAAGGTCTCTGGCTTGAGCCCAAAGGTCACTGGCTTGAAGCCCAAGGTCGCTGACTTGAGCAACGGGTCACTGGCTTGGCTTGAACCCCCCAGTCAAGGCACACATGAGAAGCAATCAATGAACAACTAAAGTAAAAGCAACTATGAGTTGATGCTTCTCATCTCTCCTCCCTTTCTCTCTCCCTTCCTGTTTCTCTCTTTAAAAAATGTAAAGATTGTAATAAAAATTGACTATTAACTTTTTGCTTCTGATGAACACAAAATGATTATTGGGAAACAGATGATTTCACTGGATTTGTTATGGAAGGAAGAACAATGATGCAAGTGAGTTTCTATATTAGTTATTTGGAAACTGTACAATTCCAAAATTATCTCATGTTAGCCTTCCATGTACCTGAAATTCCATCTTAGAGTCATTCTTTGGTTTAAGATTTGGGGCAGTCTATTAGATAATCAACATTTATTAACCTTAGCATAGGTGACCTATTTATTTGAATAAAACTATTTAGTGTTAGAAACAAAACCTAAACTTTCAGTCTGAATCTCAGTGTTAAATAAGATAGAAAAGTAGCTTTATACATTATTCATAAGTACCCTAAAACATAAAATATATTCATATTCACTCCATTTAAAGCATATTCAAAATAAGAGACAAAATGTATCCCATAGATTGGCTAATTCTTCCCTTCCTTAGTCATTAAACTATTATAACTAGGTACTCAATATCATATTTAAAAATTTTATAATTCTCTATCTAGCACAGGATTAGAATTTCATATTTTATATATGGTTACAGTGTGCCTTTTAAATCAAAGGTTTGAAATGCCTGACAGGTTGACAGTAAAGTCATTGTAAACTTAAAATTCATGGTTAGGTCAAGCCAACCTGATGGCTGAGTGATGGAACAGTTGCATGAATAAGTTTCTTACTCTCCAAGTAGGTAATCATCAGTAGTTTTATAGTACTGACATTTACGGTCTCAGAGGGTAGTGAAGAAACAGAGCATCAATAACTCATTTGATGTGCACCTCATGTGGATTAAACTCATGGATTAGCCTGGAAACTTTCACAGTGAGGTTTGTTGGTTAATCTTCTGAGCAAAAAATAATGTAAATTACCATATGCTGCTATATACAAAAGACTATTCAGTGAATTGGAACATCAGTAAACTTTTGAATAACATAGTGCTTTCCTACTTTAGGATATCTAGCTAAGTTTTGAGACCAAAGAAGAAAAGAAATAAATAACAGATTGTGTACAATAACTGTTCTAAGACTGTTACATGTAACTCAATCCTTACCACTATTTCAACCACCACCCTTCCATAGCCCACTGTATTTAAGGGTTCCCCTAAACCTACTTTCTGCCTGTGTGATTTGAGGTAAGTTACTTAATTTCTCTGAACCTCAATCTCCATATCTCTACAATGATAAGAACAGTATCAATCTAATAAGGATGTTTGAAGAATTAAATCTGATAATGTATTATCTCTTATCCCAGGAATCCACAAACTCCTCCTGGTCAGGGCTTAGTGATAGCCATATTTTTAGTTTTAGATTTTCATTATGATGACAATCTTTTAAAAATAATGAGCATAAGTAAAAGTAAACATTCCTTAAAAAGAAGTACTGCTATATAGTGTCAGTGCTTGCTTTGGCATTTGTGTTCAGAATCACGTGGTCCCCAAATACTTTGTCATAGTTTAATGAGAAACCAACAGAGGAACAGTTATCTAAGAAATGTTTTTGTGCCAAGTGAAGGTCAAATGAGGTCATAATGCTGTATAAAAGAAGGTTTCTAACGGTTTGAACGGAGAAATCCGCATACAATGGCCTAGGCATGCTAAACTAGAGAAATCTGTGTCATATTCACTGTAAGAAGACAATTTGGTTTCAATAATAGTTTTTGCCTTTGTAATAATGGTAATATAACTTTTATTGATTTTGTACTTTTCTTGTTATTTATAATTAATTTTAGTATTATGATTCTGTAAGCTATAACCATAAAGAAATTATACTTAGTTTTGTATTTGTACATGGTGAAAGAGCAATGATAATAAAAGAATTTAATTTAATATTAGAGGGTCTGAGGCTATATTGTTTTCATTAAAAGGTATCTGTGCATTTCTAGTTTTGAAACTGAAATAATGTATACATAGTACTTAGCCCAGATAGCTCTTAGTAAAATTTTGTACCCACACTATTCCTTGCCTATATTTATTATTACATAAGTTTCTGCCACTTGGCTAAGTTTGATTTGGTTTTTTTTCCTGTCCATGGTAATACTTGGGGAAAGAATGCTCTGATGAGTATGGTTTGATTTCTAGTTTTCAGGCTTTATACAGAAGAAATTAATCAATGGGTATAGACCAGCAAATTTAGTAATCACTTTTGTGACATCATTCAAGTGGGATAAAAAAGTCACCTTTAATAGCCATGTTTGAAATTTTATCATTAGAAATGTATTCCTTTGGTTAAATGAGGAGAAAAATATATAAAGTATTCAAGAGAACTCTCAAAGCTTAGCATCACAAAGTTTCTTAGAAACAAAAATAATTAGGTCCTAACAGACTACATAGCTAGCTAGCCCTTTGTAATATTTTTTTAAAGTATAAGTAGGAAGTAACTGAAGACAGTTATATTAATTTACTTATGCTCTGTTTATTTCCATTAAAAATTTGATAGAAGTATATTATATTAAAAAATACACAGAAATATGACAAGTTTTCTCACATACCAGGTCTACTGCAAAGAGAGATATCACCTGGTTTGGTGACTTGCTTAGTCAAGCATTTTTAACCTGTTTGAGTTGCTCAGGATCCCTCCTGATTAAATAGTTCACAAGAGAAACTCTATCACTGGCTCAGAGACAAAGAGGAGAAATAAGTCAGTAGGGCATTGATAGGGTAGGCTACTGGAGATTTCAGTAAACTGGTGAAAACTAGGATAGATTAGAGGATTAATGAATCTAATTACATGCAGAGCTGCAGGATAGAAGCAAAGAGAATTTTCAAAGCAAGATGTGAACAAAGACATGATTAATATACTAGCACAGGTCAGGCAACTGTTTTCATGAGTTAACAGTATAATTCATAGTTATTCAAGTCACTAAAAATGATGTATGCTGCTTCTTCTCTAATTCTACATATTCAAAAGAAAGTTAGGGTCTTTTTTTTTTTTTACTCACATACCTGAATATTACCAAATAATAGAATAAGTAAGGACATTATTGATATACTTATTGATATTTTTATTTTATCTTTACAACAACTTTTCCTCACAGCTTGTCAAAATCACAGAGAGAAAGAATCAGAGCCTGACCAGGCGGTGGCACAGTGGATAGAGTGTTGAACTGGGATGTGGAGGACCTAGGTTTGAGACCCAGAGGTTGCCAGCTTGAGCGCGGGCTCATCTAGTTTGAGCAAGGCTCACCAGCTTGAACCTAAGGTCACTGGCTCAAGCAAGGGGTCACTCAGTCTGCTGTCGCCCCACCACCTCCTGTCAAGGCACATATGAGAAATCAATTAATGAACAACTAAGGAGCCACAATGAAGAACTGATATTTCTCATCTCTCTACCTTCCTGTCTGTCCCTATCTGTCCCTCTCTCTGCCACAAAAAAAAAAAAAAAAGAATCAGAGACACCACAGATAACTGCATCACGAGTTGTTCCCTTCAATGCCTTCATCAAATAATCTCCTTTATATCCTTATGAGATATTGTTTCTGATGTCTCAAAGTAATGGATTTTTTAGTATTTTATTAAATAATGAAAGTATTCCTTGGGAAATATTTGGTTTTCCTTTCTTTATTTCTTAAATTATAACATCAAAAGGTGATTTTAGTTCCCTTTAAAAAAAACTTTCTTATTTGAGTATTTCAAATACTCATAGTTGCAAAAAAAAAGTTATATACCTTTAATCCAGATTAACTTATTAACATTTTACCTTATTTGCTCTATTATTTGACCCTATGCCCTCCACATCCACACACATAAATTTTTTTCTGAACCATATGATGGTAAGTTACACATGTCATGCCCCTTAACCTCTAAAGTTTCAGTGTGTTTCCTAAGAAATCCACTTAGAAAAATCATCTTGTATAACCACAAAGAATATCAACTTCAAAAATTTATACTGATACAATATTTTTACCTAATCTACCCTGTATATTTTAATTCTGTCAGTTGATCTCATAGTGTCTTACAGAATTTACTTTTTCCTCCTTCAGTACAGGAAATAGTGGAGGGTCAGGTATTACCTTTAGTCATCATATCTCTTCAGTCTCTTTGAATGGAAACATTTCCAGAGCCTTTCTTTCTCTTGTCTGACATTGACAATTTTTTTTTTTTGGTCATAAATTAATTGACCATGGGTTTCTTTCAATTAATTGACCATGGCTTGCCTTTCTTCCTTCCTTCCTTCCTTCTTTCCTTCCTTCCTTCCTTCCTTCCTTCTTTCCTTCCTTCCTTTCCTACCTTCCCTCCTTTCTTTCTTTCTTTCTTTCTCCTTTTTTTTTCTTTTTTTTTTTTTTTGACAGAGAGGGACAGATAGGGACAGGAAGGGAGGAAAGAGATGAGAAACATCAATCTTTATTGAAGCACTCCAGTTGTTCATTGACTGCTTTCTCATATGTGCATTGACTAGGGGTCTACAGCAGACTAAGTTACCCCTTGCTCTAACCAGCGACCTTGGACTCAAGCCAGCATCCTTGGGCTTCAAGCCCATGACCTTTGGGCTCAAGCCAACGACCATGGGGTCATGTCTACGATGCCACACTCAAGCCAGCAACCCCTCACTTAAGCTGATGAGCCCATGCTCAAGCTAGATAAGCCCACACTCAACTGGGCGAACTCAGGGTTTTGAACCTGGGTCCTTCGCATCCTAGTCCAACGCTCTATCCACTGTGCCACCACCTGGTCAGGATGACATTGACATTTTTAAAGGACACAGTTCTTTTTCCTTTCTTTTAATAAAGCATTGCTCATTTTGCATTTGTCTGGTGTGCTGAGGATAAAAAAGGCAAGCATTCATGATCAGAATGCCAAGTCTGGAGATATATCAAGTCTGTTGGCCCTTCATTTATTTTGTAAACTTTTGTCTCCTGGTCAAGCTGCTGCCTTATTTCTCTACCATATAATTACTGGGATTTTTTTCCCTCTCTTGAAACTTAATAAACAGAATGACTTGAAGTCAATCAAATACCCTGCGCCTCATCAAAATTTTCTCCTTGATTTAGCACCCATACATAACCTTTGCTTGATCTAACCTTTATCATGATGATTTCCCAACTCCAGATCTTCTTTTAACTTACTTACCAGTCAGCCTTCAGTATTCTACTATAAGCAAGGGCCTCTAGTTTTCTACTATTTATAGACTCATCTATTACTATTTTTCAATAGCTTATAATTTATTGTTGTACTTATAATTTTGGTATTTAGTTAGTCCCAGGTTGGCCCACGTAAACCCCTTCAATTGCGCTTTTGAGTTCTTGTTATGTGATATATCTTTGAACACTGACCCTACCTATTCTTGAAACCAGACATTTCCCTGAGCATACTCTCAGTTCTCTTTTTCTCTGCAAAGTTAAAATATCTCTCATTCTTAGAATTTAAAGATCACTTTCTACAGGTTCTAAAACATAGGAGAAGTCAACATTATAAAACAACCTGGTGAGTTAAAATAAAAAACTCTCCAAATGATTAGAAGTGTCGTAATTATCAAGTGACTTTAGAAACATCTGAGACATTACAATAATAAAATTTTTAAATGTAACATTTTATATTTCTTTCTAATTTCCTAGAACCTCAGAATGTGAATAGTGTACTCTAAGTATTCCCTGCCAACTCTGTCAAATTTCCTCAATATTTCAAATTGTCAATGCATTTTTGTTCTTTCCTGTTAAAAATTGATTTTCAAAATGTTCTCATATCTATCATTTTATAGTCATTTATTTAAAGCCAATCTTGAAAATTAGTTCAAACATTAAAGCCAAACTATTTAATAAACAAACTACTTTCTCCAGAGGACAGATAAGTAGTGAGATAAAGAGAATGTTTTCTTTATTACTTTCTTTGGCTTAAAATATTACACTTATTAAACATATGGCTAGTTGATAATTTGAAAAATTGCTTAAAGAAATTTATAGGAAAAACTATCATTTCAAACTTCTTTTGGGTATCCTTGATGAATATAGATGCAAAAATTCCCAACAAAATTCTAGCAAACAAACAAAAAAACCCAAGCACATTAAAAAGATCATACACCAAACCAAGTAGGACTCTTCCCTATGATGCAAGGAGGGTTCAACATACACAAATTAATAAATGTGATACACCACATTAATGAAATGAAAGGTAATAATCATATGACCACCTCAGTAGATGCAGAAAAAACAGTTGACAAAGTTTAACATTCTTTCATTATAAAAGCTCTCCAAAAGAAAAAGTAGGTATGGAAGGAACATACCTTGATATAAGGAAGGCCTACAAAATACATTCCACAAGCCCACAGCCATATTATACTCAACAGAGAAAAGTTGAAAGGTTTTGCAGTAAGATCAGGAATAAGACAAGGCTACCCTGTCCATCGTTTCCACTCCGAGTCAAAACAGTTATAATGGATGTCAGTGGCAATGAATTCTTTGAATATGTGCTTTCCAAACCAATACTTCACAGCACATCTTTGGGTAAATATCACTACACCATCAAGAAAAATGAGGGTCTTTTTTTATTATATGTGTCAAATAATCTTTCAATGTGAGGCTGATTTTAGATTTAAGCAGGTACAAAAATAGTAGTTCTATTATTTTAATTAGCTTTTATTTTTTCTTTGATCATATAGAAGGAAAACTGTTTAGTTACAAAATAAAAGGGCAAGTAAATCATTCCATATTGTGGCTCTAGAGAGGTCAGGTTAATAAGAGGCAAGAATTAAACAGGAAATGACAGATTCCATCATCATTTGCGGGCAGATTTGTTTTCTCCAAAGATGGCCATAATAACATCTCCCATACATCTGTCACTTCAACACTCCTCTCATCAAAAGGTGAAATCTATGTTTCTTCCCTTTGAATCCTGGCAGGCTTCTGACCTCTGAGGGGAGGTTATAAAGGGCTTTACACCTACCAATTGTTTCTCTCAGAACACTGGCTTTTGAAACCTTCCTGTGAGCAGGCTGGCTGCCCTGAGGCCAGCCTGCTATGAGAAAGCCGCAATTGGACCACAGAGAAAAACTGCTTAAAGACAGATGTTCAGCTCCCTTTATCTGCTCTGATTAATACAAATGATTGCTATTGTATTAAGCCACTGCTTGGGGTGATGTGTTATGCAACTATATAGACAGATAACTGTAACATGTCAGCATTTCAGACATGATTACTGAATAATAATACCATGGACTAGGTTGAAAGGGAATGTCAGGTGAGGAATTAAAAGTGTGAAAGCTAATTATACTGAATGCTAATTATAATTCACATCCAAGTTTCCTCAGAGCTCTCAATTTCCTTCCAAGTTCATTCAATATTATCAACCTAATATAAAATCCAAAGCCAAAAGGTCATGAAACGTAGATGGTAAAGCTAATTTGGGTCTGCAGAAAAGACTTAGCAGCAGCATTAACTAGAGCTATGATTCCAATAATTGGGCATATCTATAAAGTTCCAGAGTCTGATTTTCCTGTTTGGATCTCATAATATTATCTGTACCAAGTATATCACTTAGTAATTTACAATCTGCTTTTACGTATTTGATTTCATTTGATCTTATAATATAATTCTGCAAAATAGCAGAGCCACATACAAATAAAATTAAGAAAACCTGCATAAATTGCTCAGAATTGAAGAACTGGAGGGGAGGAAAGTTTTTAAACCAAACAAGTATTAGACTAGGCTGATATCCTGACATGAGAGCGCAGACCTAACCATAGGCATGGCGCAAACGTGATATATTAGACTCTAACCATCACTGACCATGTGGTGTACACTGCAAGTGTGCCACTCTCCAAGGAACAAAGACTCAGGTGCGTAATCAATATTATGCTCTTAAGTGTTATACTGTTTTGCTTTTTAAAATACCCTCCTCTGAAAAACTTGAATTTTTATTATTCTCTGGATAATCACTAAAGACTATTTCAAAGACTAGTCTCAGAAGCCTTGTAATTTTTTAAATGTTAAAAAAAAAGTAGGTGCTATTACAAAGTCCAAAGTTTTGACTTAATGAATGCCAAGCATCTCAAATCCACAGGAAGTTGTTTTTTTTTTTAACACAACATTGTGGATATCCTCTGAAAAGGAAATTTAACATACGGACTCCAAGGAATTGTCACTGAGTTCCAAGAACTGCTTATCAGGAGAGATGAGGTTTGTTGCTGGTGTGGTTGTTCAGTGTACCCAAACATTGAATATTTATAGGAAAAACTAGCTTTTTTTCTGTCTTTCTTTGCCCTGTTCTTTGCCA
Organism: Rhynchonycteris naso; assembly: GCA_037038555.1. Taxonomy (NCBI): domain Eukaryota; kingdom Metazoa; phylum Chordata; class Mammalia; order Chiroptera; family Emballonuridae; genus Rhynchonycteris; species Rhynchonycteris naso. The sequence continues at coordinate 239,142,711 of CM072995.1, read as the reverse complement.
CTAACCACCCCTCCCCAACCATTGGAATAGTTCCATCTCCTTTTAACAACTTCCCATTAAACCTCATGAACCATATCCTGTACTTAATGGGCTGTTAATATTTTAAAGCTTCTGTAGTTCTACTGTAAATCCTTGGTCCCTTTTGCAACATTCAAAAGATACACCCAAAAAAAATTCCTCTCAACTGATGGTACAAAGAAACCGCATAGCTTACTTACATTTTGACACTTAAGGTGTACAACTATAATAGACACAATCATAACAGTAGAGCAGGCATAGTAATTATGACAGCTATATATCAGAATACAGCTAAGTATGGTTGGAAGCATGCAGACATTTCACTGGCTTCATGCCACATACCTGTCACATTAGACCACCATAGGCCACAATGCACTTGCTTAATCACTACAATGGCACTCCACCGTTTAGAAAATAAATAAATGTAATTAAGGTAATATGCTAAAAGAGGTTAACCTGATTATTTATTTCCCTTTAGAAAATTTATAGAGACTGGGGAAAAAAAAAGGAAAACTAATTTATGTCAAGATCACACACTAGAACTCTAAAAACATTTTGTTCCTCCCCCTTTCCTTGGAAAGTGAATAAACAGTCTAGAAATGATGTCATTTCTAGTTTCTAGCCCTTGTTTTTATGCAAGTATGTGCCATTTTGATAATTCTTGCCAACAATTGACTGAGGTGACAGCCTTTATCTAAGTAAAACATCTAAATTCAGAAAAAAAACATTATGATAAAATGTACAGGACTCAGCTGTCTTGATCATGAGGGAAAGAAAAATCACACCACCATCTGATTAGAACAGCTATCTCCCCTGCTCACTCCTTACCGAACCTAGCTCATCCATGCGGTCAACTTTTCTCCTCATTCTCATCCCAACTCTCCAACCTCCTTGTCAACAATTAGGAATTTCACAGCAGAAAGTATAAATTTTATATATACAGTTGGCCCTTGAACAACATGGGTTTGAACTGCCCAAGTCCACTTATATGCGATTTTTTTTAAACAAATACCTGTATTGTTTTCTATTCGAGGTTGGGAGCTCATGGATGCAGAGGACCAACTGTATGCATTGAACTATGCCATTTTATGTAGAGAACTTGAGCATCTGAAGGTTTTGGTATCTGCAGGAGGTCCTGGAACTAAATCTCCATGATACTGGGATAACTAAGTTTTAGGGAAGATCAAAAATTATATGTGGATGTTTGACTGCACAGAAGCCAATGTTCCTAACCCCTACAATTGTTTAACCGTTGATTAAATATGAAATAGGTGGAATATCAACCTACCTTAGATCTTTTTTAAAAATATCTTTTAAGACTTTATTTATTCATTTGAGAGAGAAAGAAGGAAGGAGGAGCAGGAAGCATCAACTCCCATATATATATGTCTTGACCAGGCAAGCCCAGGGTTTCAAACCAGTGACCTCAGCATTCCAGGTTGACACTTTACCCACTGTGCAACCACAGGTCACAGATTACCTTAAATATTAACTGGTGCTTTTTTTTAATGCTCCACAATCACTCTTGATATTTAACTTCAGTTGCATTTTATTTTTGATTCATTGTTTAAACCTGACAGCTTTCTTCTATTTGTTTTTCTTCTCTGTTAGGTCCATTCAAGACTTACTGTACTTTTTCTGATTATATATAACATATATTAATATATGAATTACATATGCATAATTATATATATTAAATACATATGTATGAATTATGTCATCCCTTCACCAAAATTTTCAACAGGGTTTAATATTTTCCTGTACACTTGATGAGCACATTATACTTATTTCATAATTTGTCTCTGAGAAATTTAGACAATTTTTTTCAAAAGCTTATATATATATTATATATATTATATATGTGCACTTGAAAGACTACTTTGGTTCTAGGAGGTCATACATTACTTTTTATTTCATAATGTCTAAATACTTCAATTAGATGTTACTCCCTTGAATTAGCTTAGTTCCCCCACAATAAAATGAAAAATTTGGCAAAGCAATTTCTAAGAGCCCTTCTAATACTAAACTCTGAAAGAGAGATGTTTTAAGTAATAAAGGTAGTACTTCCAAAGAAAGAGAGACTGAAGCAGATGAATGCCCTATACCTTCAAAGTCCCAGCTTCATCAGGGGTCAGGTTCTTAAAAGATTTTCAGTAATGTTGCCAGTACTTTGCCTATGTGTGTGAATTGCAAGATAAAGAGGGATTTTTAGAAGAATCAAACTGTGAGGCTATGGATAACCTAAAAGAACTTCTCACCTAATATAACCTCACAATTTGTAAGAACTCTTTTTGCTCCTTGTGGGTATCTTCACAAAAATGTTCTCCACTCAATAAGAACTTTCAAATTATTTTAGAAAGTGTTTCAAACACGTCCAGTGTTAATTTTTTTACACCATAATCCATAGTCTTGATCAACTAATTGGTTAGATTAGTATGCTCAAACATAAAGAATCGAATATCTTTTTTCATAGGAAAATCTTAATCTTTCCTTTTTTATTTTTCATTTATTCATTTTAGAGAGGAGAGAGAGAGAGAGAAAGGGGGGAGGAGCAGGAAGCATCAACTCCCACATGTGCCTTAACCAGACAAGTGCAGGGTTTCGAACTAGCGACCTCAGCGTTCCAGGTCGACGCTTTATCCACTGTGCCACCGCAGGTCAGGCTTAATCTTTCATCTACTCTCACAGAAACATTATTTTCTCCTATTTAAGAAATATTGAACAGCAATTTTCTTTAAATCTCTTTAAAGATACCATATCTGCTTAGAGCAATACAGAGTTAAGATAATCAGGCACACACACAAAACCTCTGCAAAAATAAAGGATAATTGCTCAGCATCCCATGCTCAAATATCACTTGGGTAATTTTAAATAATTAATTTAACACTTATTCTATTCTTCTCTAAGGCAACCTCAGTTCTTCATTTTTCTTCCTCTCTAAGGGCAGGTTTTTTGGGGTTTTTTTTTTAACAGGGACAGAGAGAGAGTCAGAGAGAGGGATAGACAGACAGGAACGGAGAGAGGTGAGAAGCATCAATCATTAGTTTTTCACTGCAATTGCAGCACCTTAGTTGTTCATTGATTGCTTTCTCACATGCTCCTTGACCGCAGGCCCTCAGCAGACCAGCCACCCCTTGCTGGAGCCAGCGACCTTGGTTCCAAGCTGATGAGCTTTTTGTCAAGCCAGATTGGCCCCTGCACTCAAGCTGGCGAGCTAGGGGTCTCGAACTTGGGTCCTCTGCATCCCAGTTAAAGGCTCTATCCACTGCACCACCACCTGGTCAGGCGAGGGCAGGTATTTTTTAATGTAAGAATTCATTGCCTTGAGTATAATTATACTCAAGACTGCCTGGTACTGGCATAAGAACAGGCACAGCGATCAATGGAACAGAACAGAGAACCCAGAAATAAACCCACACTTTTATGGACAACTGATATTTGACAAAGGAGGAAAGAACATACAATGGAGTAAAGACAGCCTCTTTAACAAATGGTGATGGGAAAACTGGACATCTACCTGCAAAAAAATGAAACTAGACCATCAACTTACACCATGCACAAAAACAAATTCAAAATGGATAAACGACTTAAACATAAGCCGTGAAACTATAAGCATCTTAGAAGAAAACATAGGCAGCAAGCTCTCCGACATCTGTAGCAGCAATTTATTTGCCGATTTATCTCCACAGGCAACTGAAATAAAAGGCAAGATAAACAAATGGGACTACATCAAACTAAAAAGCTTTTGCACAGCTAAAGACAATAAGAACAGAATAAAAAGACAAACCACACAATGGGAGAACATATTCGACAGCACGTCTGATAAGGGGTTAATAACCAAAATTTATAAAGAACTTATAAAACTCAACACCAGGAAGACAAACAATCCAATCAAAAAATGGGCAGCCTGACCTGTGGTGGCACAGTGGATAGAGCATTGACCTGGGAACACTGAGGTCGCCAGTTCAAAACCTTGCACTGGTCTGGTCAAGGCACATGTGGGAGTTGATGCTTCCAGCTCCTCCCCCCTTTCTCTCTTTCTCTCTCTCTCTCTCACTCTGTGTCTCCTCTCTAAAATGAATAAATAAAAAGAAATTTTTAAAAAATGGGCAAAAGAAATGAATAGAAATTTCTCCAAAGAAGACATACAGATGGCCAAAAGACATATGAAAAAATGCTAATCATTAGAGAAATGCAAATCAAAACCACAATGAGATATCACCTCACACCAGTCAGAGTAGCACTCATCTGCAAAACAACACAGAACAAGTGCTGGCGAGGATGTGGAGAAAAGGGAACCCTTCTGCACTGCTGGTGGGAATGCAGACTGGTGCAGACACTGTGGAAAACAGTTTGGAGATTCCTCAAAAAATTAAAAGTCGAACTGCCTTTTGACCCGGCTATCACACTTTTAGGAATATACCCTAAGAACACCATAGCACTGTTCGAAAAGAAGAAATGCGCCCCCATGTTCGTGGCAGCATTGTTTACAATAGCGAAGATCTGGAAACAGCCCAAGTGTCCGTCAGAAGACGAGTGGATTAAAAAGCTTTGGTACATATATACTATGGAACACTATTCAGCCATAAGAAATGATGACATCGGATCATTTACAACAAAATGGATGTACCTTGATAACATTATACGGAGTGAAATAAGTGAATCAGAAAAAAAAAATCTGAGAACAGCATGATTTCATACATAGGTGGGACATAAAAGTGAGACTATGAGACATGGACAAGAGTGTGGTGGTTACGGGATGGGGGGAGGGAGGGAAGAGTGGGATAGGGAGGAGGGGAGGGGTACAGGGAAAACCAGATAGAAGGTGACAGAGGACAATTTGACTTTGGGTAATGGGTATGCAGCACAATTGAATGATAAGATAATCTGGAGATGTTTTCATTGTACATCTGTACCCTGATTTATTGGTGTCACCCCATTAAAGTTAATAAAAAAATAAAAAAAACAATTCCCTAAAAAAAAAAAAAAAAAAAAAGAATTCATTGCCTCCTAGATCCTTGTACCTTATACTTTTCTGTAATCCATACAATACTTAACAAAATGATTTGTACAAATAAGATATCACCTTTCCAGGTCACTTTCCATCATTCTTTTCTCTTCATTTCTCCCCTCCTTTCTCTCATTTCCTGCCTCCCTCCCTGTCTCTGTCTCCACTATCACTTGTCATAACTCTCAAAGATTTCAATTTAAACTTAAATCATCCAAATACCCTATCTTCTCATTTACTTGACAGCCTTAATTACAACAGTTTTGTCCTCCCTCTGCCTCAGTCACCTACTCCCATGATCATAGCCAAGACCTTGTCTATACTCATTTCAAGCATTCCACTCTCTGACCCCCATCTCCTGTCTTCCCCATTTCTTACCAGTTTTCACTGCTCCTCACCATGTAATTATTTCCCTCTTTACTAGGCTTAGACAGCATAGTCAAGCATTATTACCACCCTGTTGCATGAACCCTATATGTCTCTCCCTTTCTCATCTCTTCTTCCAATGTACCCACCTGCTAAAACCCCAATCCTAGGGAAATTCAAATCTCCACCCACTCTACATCTGCACACAACCAGGTGAATGTGACTAAAGAGAAACCATAATCATGTTGACTGATTGCACTTAAAATTCAAGAAGTATGGTAACCTTATATTAAGCCCTTAGACATTACCAATAATTCTACTATATTTCACAAATCATTTCCTTATATCCATCAATGATCATTTCATACTTCTCTCCTCAATCTTCAATACCTCCTCCTCCTTATTTATTCTCAGTGGTTGTTTCTAACTTCAGTGAGAAAGTAAAACTAACCTGAAGAAAACTTCCAGGTGTTCCCACACCAGATATAACCAACTATATTCTGATTCACATACACTCTCTTCCCTCCTATTCCAATGAGTAATTTCTCCAGGCTCCTATCCAAATATACTGCCTTGTATTTAGTATGGAATCCCATCTCTTTAAGCCTTCTAAAGGGCATTCTAAGATACTTTTAAGAATTATTAGTCTCTATAATCACTCTGTGATGTAGGTCATTATTATGAACCCCCTTTTAAAAGAAAAAAAAATTAAGCACAAGCAAGTAAAATAACTTGTCCAAAGACACACAGGAAAATGATAAAAACAAGAAATATACTTAATGTAATAAATGATTAGGATATCATATGTTCTTGAAGAATATATATTTTAAAAAGTAAAAATAGGAATATCAAATGCTAAAAAGTCTTTAAGAAACAAGAAGTTAAACTGGAATATTAGAATGCCAAACAATAAAATTCCACCTATTTATAAAGTTAATCCCTGGAGGAGTAAATTAGGATGATAAATCGGGTATAAGTATTTTTTCTGTACAAACATACATACATACACACATATTACTTGATCATATATACATGATCATATGTCATAAAACAATGTCCTATAAATATTTTTAAGGCAATAACCTTATTACTCTCACTTTGACAGTATGTCATAAGCTATTTATATGTTACACATTTACAGGCACATATCAACAATAATATATCCCTACACAAATAAATTTGGAGAAGACAGTATGTTGTATATATCCACTTTAGCAATAAGATTAGAGATATATCATATTGGAGATATTTCAGTAATAGAAATATTGTATGTTAAAAACATATCAAAAAATTTTATGCAAAATATATACTAAATAAAAAATAACAAAATAAGTTAAATAAAACTAAAAAACAATTTAATTTATTGAAGACCATGACTAATTCAAATAACACCAATAAAGTATTTTTTTGAAAAATCTAATTCTTTGCAGCTGAAAATGTTTAAAATGAGTTTATAATTTTCTAATCATGTGTATCTCAGCACTCTCTACTACAGTCCTTAATTTTATGAAAATCAAGTTTTAGCAAATTTTTATAACTTGCTTAGTTCTAATGAACTGCCTTAATGTACATATCAAAAATCAAAGTTCATGAAATTGCATTTACTTCTCTGTAGCACTAGTGTAAGAATTTGTCTTTTTTTTTATCAATTTGTAGCATCTCAAAATGACCTTATAAAAACTAGCAACAGGTCTCCATATCCGCTTAAAGAATCACTGACTACAACTATAGGTGGCTCAGAGGGACATCCTTTCATATGATAATGGCTTTCCTCAAGGAACTCTGTGGTAGGCCTATAATTTTCTAAGTTTCTTTGCACCTTCAAGAAACTGAATAAATGAAAACTTGGCATGATACCTATGCAAGATTGCAAACCTTGATATAAGCTGTCAGTCACAATTTTCCCAGGCAATTTTCTTAAGTAGGGGAATGTATTACTTGGGTTTTCCAGAAATATTTCCAATAACAAACCCTGCAGGAATATTTTTAAGTAAACTTTTGAACTATTTTCTATAAACATCCATTTGTAAAAGATTACTATTTAAAAGAAGCAATATTATTAATAACTCTAAATTGGCCAGTTAAATTATATAATACAGTATTCCTCTGTCTCTAAAGAATATTTTCATCTAATGTCTTCCATTTCTAACCCCACAAAATTTCATTTGTAATTTGATGTCATAAGGTAAAAGTCATTTTACAATAAGAGAATATCTTCTTCTTACACATTAGAAAGATAAAATTAATAAAGGCCAAAAAAATACACATTTCACAAGTTTAGTGGTCACTAAAGATTCTTATTTTACTGGTGTTTTTTGTTGTTGTTGTTTTACAGGGACAGAGAGAGAGAGGGATAGATAGGGACAGACAGACAGGAATGGAGAGAGATGAGAAGCATCATTCATTAGTTTTTCATTGCCGTTGTGACACCTTAGTTGTTCATTGATTGCTTTCTCACATGTGCCCTGACCATGGGCCTTCAGCAGACCGAGCACCCCCTTGCTAGAGCCAGCGACCCTGGCTCCAAGGTGGCGAGCTTTTGCTCAAGCCAGATGGACCAGTGCTCAAGCTGGCGACCTCGGGGTCTCAAACCTGGGTCTTCTGCATCCCAGTCTGACGCTCTATCCACTGAGCCACCGCCTGGTCAGGCTCTTACTGATGTTTTATATTAATTTTATTCCTTCTCTAAACAATTGTAATTTCCTTTTGCCTCCACTATACCAGGAGTCTATTCTCATAATTAAATCGTTAAAAATATACTAAATGTTAAACTATAGAAACCAAATCAAATTAACTGCCTCCTAACTTGTCTCTCTATGTCTAATCAAATTATATCATTAAAATTAATATTTTCCAAACACATCAGCTGATGACTAAGTAAAAATTAAACACATCTAACAGAGAAAATGCAAATTTACTACATGAATTCAATCAGTGCATCAGGATTCACCTAAGTTTTACTTTACATTGGACAACTTAGACACATGAAAAAAATAAAAGTGAGTATAAAATGTTAAAAACAAATAAAACAATAAAAATACTTTAAAAGAAAAGAGATGTCAAGAATGGCTTAGCACACTTGAGTAAAAAAACAGACTATCCAGCCTTGGCCAGGTTGCTCAATGGATAAAGCATCCACCTATTGTACCAGAAGTCACAGGTTTGACTTCTGGTTAGAGCAGATGAGAAGCAATCAATGAGTACACAACTGGGGAGAACAACTGAGTGAAGCAATAAATTGATGCTTCTCTCTCTCTCCTTCCCCTCTCTCAAATCAATAAAAAATTTAAAATCTCAATAAATTATTTTTTTTAAAACAGATCATCTAAAAATGTATAATTTCAAAACAAGAATTCAGTGAATGAGTTAAATAGTAGATTGTTCACAGCTGAAGAGAGGATTAGGAACTTATAGATATGAAAAAATTACCCAGAATGCAGCATAGAATGAGAACTAGATGAAGATTATAAAAAACAACAAAAAAGATTACAAGAACATGAGGTTAAATAAGGTCAAACTTATATCTAAAGAGACTCATGAGAGCCTATATTTGAAAATACAGGCACCCCTCACCATATTGCGGTTCAGTTTGTAATCTCACTGTATTGCAGATTTTTAAATTGTATATATCTAATTTTGTATCATGGATTTTTCACTATATTGAGGAATTTTGTAGTATATTGGTATTTTTATATATTTATTATTTTAATTGTTTTTGTGGTAAAATAAGCATTTTCTAGCCTAAAAAATTAAAAACAATATAAAAATATTAATTAGAACATCATTCAAGTTGTAGTATATTCACTGGTGAGTACCCATATAAAATTTTATATGTTGTTAAAAGTACGTAGGTTTAAGAGTGTAGAAAGTGTTTAAGAGCATAGGAAATGTTTATAAGAGTGTAGGAAAGGTTTATAAGAGTGTGGGGAGGTTTTACAAAGCCTTAAAATATATATAAATAATAAAATAAATATGAGGCCGCTACTTTGTAAATTTTCACCTATCACGGGGGGTTCTGGAACCTAACCTCCACAATAGACAAGGGACCAATGTACAATGCCTGAGAAACTTCCAGCATTGATGACAGATATGAATCCACAAATACAAAAGAAACATTCTGTACTAACCAGGTAAATTTAAGAAAAATATTCCTTAAGAATAATTCAGTATGACAAAAATACAGAGAACTTGAAAGCAGCTAGAAAGACAGTTCATAACGCAATGACAATCACACTAATCTCACACATTTTAACAGCAATGAGAGCCAAAGAAAATAAAATATTATTTTCAAAATGTTAAGAGAAAGAAACTATCAACGTACCATTGTGAACCCAGCAAAATTATCTTTTAAGAGCTGGGAGAAAAAAAGATCTCTAGATCAACAATAGAGCAATTTTGACTTTCCATGAAGAAACTTCCAATAGATATACTTTAGAAAAAATAAAAATTATCCTTAATATGCAAAAAATACAGTGAAAAACCTGGCATATACATAAATAAATAAAAACTTGATTATTATAAAACATGCAATAATAATGATAGTGGTAGTGGTGATGGTGGCATGCTGCTGGTGGTGTATACTTTGCTGAGTTAAAAATATTTTGAAATAAAATACAGAACACAATACCAGAGAAGTCAAAACAGTGGTCATACTTATAGGTTTTAATGTGTTTGATTTATTCAAGAAATTATAATACTGATTAGCTTTACTTTTTACGTATACTTGAAATTTTAAAAGTAACCATTAAGAGAATAAAAATAAAATTTATAACTCCCATAAAAAATGGAATTGAGAGGAAAAAAGAAATAATAAAAACAAGTATACAAACAACTCCATCAATACATTGTGGTGATGGTTACACAGCTCTGAACATACTAAAAAAATCACTGAGTTATATACTTTAAATGGATGAATTGTACAGTCTGAACTTGTTAACAAAAATGCCCTTCATCCAAAAGAAATAAGAAAACTATGTTTTAGTTTTCTCTATAAATGCACTAATCCCTAAAATATGGGACTGATTACAACGTGGCAAACATAACAGGCTTACAAAAAACACAAAAACAATAGTAGATAGGTAACCAAATTTAGATAAATTCAGGTATAAGTCAAAATGTCAGTATGACTCCAAACAATATTTGAACATAATTTTCCTTAACTTAAAACTATACTTCTAGAAAAAAAGGGAGGAGCGTAAGTTTTGAAAATAAGAAAATATAAGTGATCAAAATTCTAATCACAATTAAGTTAATACAAAATTTTTCATTACAAATTTTTTCTTGCTTTAAGTCATTTTTTATGAAAAAGAAGTCATACAAGTTCACTTCGAAGGCTCAAAAATCATGATTTAAAAGTAGTTTTAATTGTTGCCTGTTCCCACAGAAAGTTTCTCTAAGCACACACTGAGAAAGTGTTACTATTTTTAGTCATCTTCCATTTAATAAACATTCAAACTCATGAATATAATCATTATTCTTCTAGCACTCTATGGAAAATTGAAAGTACTTATATGCCAAAGGAGGAAAGCCAGAGCAGGTTAAAAGGGCTTCAAGGAGTACTCGCCTGCTAAGCACTGATATGATTCCTACATTTATCTGCTGCACCCAAGTTTTGTGAATAATATACTTACTTTATTTCTGCAAACAATTAACTTATTACACACATGTAACTTTTCCTTAGGACCTAACTACACAACAAAGTACCTTGCTACCTGGCAATCCTGATGACTTCCTGGAGAGTATATGTGGGAGAAAGTCCAAAGGGTAAGCTCAGTCTATACTGAATTGACAGTTGTACAAAAAGTAGGAACTCAAGCTTTCTTCCTAACCAAAATACTAAAGAAAAAAGATTGATGAAGCGAGGAATTGGCATTGGAAAGGCAAAAGACAAAGTGAACATGAAATTATAAATAAACTTACTATATACAATATACCACTAACACCATACTACTGAATAAGTAATCAGAATTAAGCAACCCTAAGTAACAGGACAAGGTTAAAATTAAAACATAAAATTGAACATGTTTTTTTAAATCAATAAAATGAAAAACTAGTAATACATTTAACATAGAAAATGCATAATAATTCTATTTGAATAATCAAGACCTTATAAATAAAATTAGAAACTACATATTATATACTATGTACTCCAATTATGTCTTATGTTATAGGTAGTATTTAACAAAATAGATATTCTAACAACCATCAATCAATAATTAAGGTGTTGGCCTGACCAGGCGGTGGCACAGTGGATAGACCATCGGACTGGGATGAGGAATTCCCAGGTTCGAGACCCCAAGGTCACCAGCTTGAGCGCGGGCGGCCCATCTAGCTTGAGCAAAAGCTCGCCAGCTTGGACCCAAGGTCACTGGCTCCAGCAAGGGGTGGCTCGGTCTGCTGAAGGCCCATGGTCAAGGCACATGTGAGAAAGCAATCAATGAACAACTAAGGTGTCGCAACAGCAACAAAAAACTAATGATTGATGCTTCTCATCTCTCTCCATTCCTGTCTGTCTATCCCTATTTATCCCTCTCTCTGTCCCTGTAAAAAAAAAATAAATAATAATAATAATAATAATAATAATAATTAAGGTGTTACTACAGTACATTCATGTTGTCACAAGATTATAGTAACTAATTTGTCTTAAATTTAACAAAATTTCATGTATTTCACATATTTCATTATCAATATCAGCTGATAACATCAATTGTCACTGTAATAACTAACTTCAAGTATCATTATCAACATTAGTTCTGTTTCTGAACAGGGGTAGAGTTAAGTTAAATAAGTTAAAATAGTCTTGGCTAAAGGAAATAGAAAATTAAGAATTAGCCACCTTATAGAACTGTACATCTGAAGCCTGTATAATTTTATTATCCAATGTCACCCCAATAAATTCAATTTAAAAAAAAGACTTAACCACCTTTGCAAAGGCTGGGGCATGAAGCTGAAACCAGAATTGGTTCAAAATCTGTATATAAAAGATTAGATGTACTCTTGCAAGGGTAGAAAATACCCTTCCTCCACACTGGACCTCCAGTTTTGTTCTCTGAAGAAATGAAACTAGAGCCTGACAGGGCGGTGGTGCAGTGGATAGAGCGTCAGACTGGGACGCAAAGGACCCAGGTTTGAAATCCCGAAGTCTCTGACTTGAGTGCGGGCTCATGTGGCTTGAGCACAGGCTCACCAGCTTGAGCCCAAGGATGCTGGCTTGAGCAAGGGGTCACTCACTCTGCTGTAGTCCCCCGGTCAAGGCACATGTGAGAAAGCAATCAATGAACAACTAAGGAGCTGCAATGAAGAATTGATGCTTCTCATCTCTCTCCCTTCCTGTTTGTCTGTCCCTATCTGTCCCTCTCTCTGATTCTGTCCCTGTGGAAAAAAGAAAAAAGAAATTAAACTAGAGGCTCAGTTTCGAGGACACCCTAAACAAGATTTGAAAACAGTAGCAATAAGCTTAACTGGAACCCCAACCCCACCACTCCCCATCTGGCTTTCAGAACACTTGCAATTAGGTAAAAAAAAAGAAAAGTTGGGTTATTTTCTGGAGAAAATGATGGTCTCACAGAAAAGACCCAATGACACTGACATATTTGCTTCCCCTGGAAAAAAGTCAACAAACAACCAATCTCCCTAAAGGAAACCCTCTATCAACAAGCCCTAACCAATGTAAATAAGGCTTCCAATTAGTATTTTTTCACTCTGAACAGTCAGCCAAGATAGCTCAAAGAAAGAGAAAGCAAAAATAAACGGAGGGAAAAGAGTGTGTGTGTATGCACTTGTAGCAAATATTCGCATATAAGCCAAACACCTTCCCACCTCATTTACTCACTAGTGTTTATTATTTGCACATGCTGTTTCCTCTGCTTAAAACACATGCCTCCTCCTCCAATATGGCTAACTGTTCATCCTTCAGAACTTTTAAATAAAGTTAACTTATCAGAGAGAATTTTCTACCACCTTTTATGTCTTATTCATTGTTATGTGATGCCAACAACACACACATAGTAAGCACTCAATAAATACTGAATGTCTCAATGAATAAATATAAATGCAACTATACGGTATTTCTTGGAGGAGATAATTTTTTACAGGTCTCAAAATTATTTTTAATAGTTTTCCTATTCTTTTTTCCAGTCTTTAGACTATAGCCTATAATCCCTATGTAAATCTCTTAGTCTTTGCTTTTTCTTTTTTATTAAGTGAGAGGTGGGGAGGCAGAGAGATAGACTCCTGCATGTGCCCCAACCGGGATCAACCCAGCAAGCCCTCTACCAGTGTGATGCTCTGCCCATCGGGAGCTGCTGCTCCGTTGCTTGGCAAACAAGCTATTTAAGCGCTTGAGGTGAGTTCATAGAGCTATCCTCAGTGCCTGAGGCCAACTTTTGCTTGCACCATTCGAGCCATGGCTGGGAGAGGGGAGAGAAAGAGAAGGGGCAGTGGTGGAGAAACCAATAGTCACTTCTGTGAGCCCTGACTGGGAATCCACATCCTGGGCCAATGCTCTACTGCTGAGTCAACTGTCCAGGGTCAGTTTTTGCATTTTCAATGTCCTTTATTATCAATAAAATAGAGAAACAATTTATTTTTTGAAGAAACTTTTTAAGTTACTATACCATTTTAAGTAAGGCTTTCAGGCCCCGAAATCTATTAGGAAAGTTAAAACCCAGAACTCCTGAGAAGTAGACTGAGAGACAAGATCTTATAAATACTTCATATAACTTTCAAGATATATAATTCATCTTTTTCTCACTTAATATGTTTTTAATTACACATGATTTGCCAATTTAGTTCATGAGATATGTAAACTATCAGGAGACAGGACCAAAGACATGGGAGATTATCAAACAAAAAATATCAATGTAACACAAAGAAACAGCAAATGCTAAAAATTTCTGTAGAGCTTAACCTAGCACACATTAACTTTCCAATGATAAGTTCTTAATTTATGGATATTAATTTTCTTAATTCCCTCTTTTGTTTTTTGTGTAATAGGCAAAAATTTTGTAGTAGTCATGGAAAACCTGAAAAGAGAAAAGCTGTAGAAAGTACAAGTTTAAAGAGGGATTGGGAATTTGTTTTTGGACATGTTAGGTTTAAGATGAAAGGAGATGTCAATTAGACAACTCAATAAACAAATATAGAGTTTAAGAGAGGGGTCAGGGCTACAGATGTATATTTGGGTGTAAAAGGTGCTTAAAACTATAGAGATGTACTTAATGGATAGATGGTATTTATTGTCGTCAGAATGAATGAGATCACTAAAAGTAAATGTAATTTGAGAAGAGACTGTGAGAGAAGTGGGTAAAACACGCAAACATTGCTTTTTCTTATTTTAGAAAGACTTTTTAGAATAATTTTCTTAACATTGGGCTATTATTAGGGTGCTGAGAATTTACAAAATGAAAAAGATATATGTAGGAATGCTAGTGTTTCTAAGTATTTGGGGGTTGGGGTAGGAAGGATATAGACAATTCAGTAAATATTGTCCCAAGATAATACAGTGTGAAAATTTTACCAAACAATGAGTAATAACTTCTAATAAATGTCTCTAAATGGAGCCTCCCTTTTTTTATTCCCCAAATCTTCATTCTTTCTTTTTTTACCCTTTCACCTCACTCATCAAGACATTTCCATCTTCCAACATCAGAACTCAAAGATTTTTGCCTGGTATACAATTCTTTGGGGTAAGTATAAAAGGAAAGTGAAATGCTAATTCAAATGGTTCTACAAAGCCTTTCTGAACTGTAGTAAAAAGAGGCATTGAATTTTTTTCCACCCATTTTTCACTGCTTTGCATCTATTAGCACATACACACACACACACACACACACACACACACACACACACACACACACACACACTATTTATCTTCCACACCCCCACACCCCTGCCAGGGAAATTTTGAATTTGATCATATCACTATTTTGCTTAAATTTCTCCAATGCCATCTCTCATATCAGAAAAACAAAAGTTAACATTTTTTTACTAGTATTGTTCATTTTTTAAACAAAAAAATATACATAATGCTTTATGAAATTATGCTTGGACTCTTCCTCATGTAACTTTGTTTGTTTGCTTTGCTTCATTTCTTTAAAAATTTCCATGTTCAGCCTGATCAGGCAGTGGTACAGTACATAGAGCGTTGGACTGGGATGCAGAGGACCCAGGTTCGAGACCCTGAGGTTGCCAGCTTCAGCGCAGGCTCATCTGGTTTGAGCAAAAGTTCACCAGCTTGGACCCAAGGTCGCTGGCTCAAGCAAGGGGTTACTCGGTCTGCTGAAAGCCCACAGTCAAGGCACATGTAAGAAAGCAATCAATGAACAACTAAGGTGTCGCAACAAAAAACTAATGATTGATGCTTCTCGTCTTTCTCCGTTCCTGTCTGTCTGTCCCTATCTATCCCTCTCTGACTCTTTCTCTGTCTCTGTAAAAAAAAAAAAAATTTATGTGTCATATATTTCTGATTAGCATTGCATAATATGATCATACTTACATCTGTGCACAAAGGGAATTCTGTTGCTTTTAATCATTAAAAACCAACTAAAGAAATCAATTTAAATACTCATAAATAGGGAAAATGGTTATTTCTATAACAATATGCTAAAGTTATCAACATGCATACAAAATCTTTCAGGTTGTTGTCCCTGCAACTTCTGACATGACTGCATATAATTTTCCCCTTTGTCCACTACATTTCACTTCTTTTTCATAAACTCACCAAACTTATTTTTTTACTTGAACTCAGCACTGAATACCTAGCAGCCAACAGTACCATAGCCCTCAGTCAATGAATTTCCACCTGTCCAACTTCATCTCCTATAATTCTTCACCTACACTTTCCACCCTAAAAATACTGAGCTTTTTAGTTGCTGAAAGGAGGCCACTTTCTCTCTATTTTCCATGTCATTAAAATACAGTGCTTTTTTGTTGAGCAAGTATCTATCATTTATCCAAATCCTACTGAACTTCCAAGCCCCGATCAAATATTATACAATGAATAAAATTATACTTGGATTTTCTTCTATGTAAAATTATATGCTGTGTCCATGATTCCAATACACATTGTCTTCTCAAAATTTGATTTGTTCCTAATATATAATTAATAATAGCTCCAAATTATTACTATGACTCTCTACCAGGTGCCTAGGCCCCTACCAGGAGTACCAAGTACTCATACATATTACATCATAACACCACACCATCCTACCAACTCAAAGAGGTTTGATATTCAGCCCCAGGTCACCAAATAACAGATGTTAGCAGTAGAAAACGGTTTAGATGACTCCAAAGCTCATTTTTCACTACGCAAAAATATCTGTTGAATAAATACTATAATTACTATACTTCTCAGAATGACTATTTGACTTATATAAAGTTAAAAGTTAATCTTTAACTTCTTATACAAATGCTATAAACAATTTGAATTGGTAGTTTAAAATCATCCCACAGAGAAAATCCCAGGTCCAGATGTCTTCACTTGTGAATTCTATAAAACATTTGTGGAAGGAATGATACCAATTCTACATGAACCTTTGCAGAAAATTGGAAAGGAGAAAATATTTTCTATTTCATTCTGTGAGGTCAACATTATCCTAATGCCAAGACCAGACAAATACATTATTAGAAAACTACAGAATAATATCCCTCATAAATACAGATGCAAAAAGATATAAATAAAATTTTGGCAAATTATATCTAGCAATATATTAAAAAGATAATAATACATCATGACCAAACTGGGTTTAACCCAAGAATACAAGGTTGGTATAACATTTTAAATCAATCAATTTAATTCACTGTATTAATAAACTTACAAAAGAAAAGGCGTGTGATGATCTCAATAAATGAAAAAAAAAAAAAAAAACCTGACAAAATTGCAAAGCCATTCCTCATAAAAACTTAGCAAACTACAAATAGCAGAGAATTTTATCAGCCTGATAAAGAGCCTCTACAAAAACCTTACAGGAAACATCTCAGTTAATGTTGAAAGATGAAATGCTTTTCCACAAAGATAAAGAACAAGACAAGGATGTCTGCTATCACCACATTTATTTCACATTGTATTAGACATTCTAGCTAGTGAAATAAAGGAATAAAAATAAATGAAAGTCATTTATAATGAAAAAAAGTAAAACTATCTTTAATATTAAAATAATATGGTCCTGTTTGTAGAAAATCCATTGAAATCTTTTAAAAGCTACTAAAATTAAATAAGATTAGCAAGGTTGCAGGATACAAAATCAATTGTATTTTAACTACCATGATAAACAATTACAAAATGAAATTTTAAAAACAAAATTATTTATAATAACATCAAAAAAATAACTAAAGGTCTGAAAACCACAGAATTTCTGAGAAAATTTAAAGAACACCTAAATGGAGAGATATAGTTTGTTTGTAGGTGGAAGTAATCTGCATTGTTAAGAGGTTAATACACTAGGTCCAGCCCAAATTCAACAGAAAGGGATTATACAAAATAACAAACACCAGGGAGCAGAGAACATTAGGGGCCTTCTTTGAAGTCTGCCTACCAAGGTCACCAACATTATGAATGCATCTGCACATTATTTTTTGTTGAACAATCTTGTAATTCTTCAAAATGGACTCTGGAGACACACTGCATGGTTTAAATCCTGGATCTCCTAATTAATGTGATTTTGCCAATCATTTAACTTCCCCGTACTTCAGTTTCCTCATCTAAAAGATGGAGATAGTAACAGAACCTTTCTCATAAAATTATTGTGAAGTAATGATTAAATATCTGTACAGCACTTATATATTTGACACATAATAAGCAACTGTATAAATATATCCATAAAACCATTATAAATAATAAACTTATTATTCCTCAAAGTGTTTATTACAATGCATCCTTCTTAGTTTTAACTATGTAATGATGTCTATTACAAACAAAGCATGATTTTAATCAAGGTATACACAGATATTTACTACATTGCATGTATTTAGTCAACCTTAGGCACTGAGACAAAAGCATCTTCTTATTCCCGTTTGTAATTAAAAGTTTAACAAGCAAATATTGGTAATCCCTGGGATGATCATATCCTGTTTTACCTGATCTTAGTTTGTGCCTATTGCCTAGATGTAACTGTCAATGGTACTCACTGTCACTCTTAAAAGTATCCTAGATTGCACAAGAAATTAAGGCTGCCCAAATTTGTCATACTCATAGATTGAGATGGAAACATCTAGATAAACACATCTAAGGAAGCAATCAATGGACTAGTCCCCAAGCAAAATGAAATTTTAAAAAGGAAGAAAAAGTGGTGATGGGAATGGGTAAGAAAGATAGAGCCAGAGTGGTAGAAGAGTAATAAATGCTTCAAAATGTCTAAATACCAAAATCAATTCATCCACAACCTGAATTCAAGATTCCTCTGTGGCCTGTAAATCTAGCATATTCTTAAAAGCTTAGTAATAGTTCATAAAAAATTTAACTGGCATTTCCTTAAGGATTAAAAAACCCATAAATGAATACCAAATAAATGTTAATGTACCACATTTAATTTCCCTTTCCTCTGTTTTAATATATAATCATGAAGCCAATATATAATTCTGATAGATACATTCTTTTAAAAATAGGAAAACTTGTTTAAATCTACACATTACAGGCCAAGTTTTAGCAAGAAACCACTTTTATAGCTATTTTTAATCTCCCACCTAAAAATATTAGTTGACTTTGGAAATTCTAATCCCTTTAAAAGCCAGCAGCATCAAAGCAAATAGTCATGATCTCTTAAGAGGATAAATATGCTCATTTTAATTAAATTACTAAATTATGTGACTTGCTGTGCAATTTTTGCTTCTGTATATTTTGAAATGGAGTTATAGGTCCTATATATTTCATTAATGAAAAACTGAAAGGGAAATATAATTATAGCAGAGTGTCCTATTAACAGAGGAATTCTTAAAGATCTTAATCTTGAATTTTCAAGAATTTAGGTTAATAAAAGGAATGAAGTTCTGGTACATGCTACAACCTGGATGAACCTTGAAAATACTATGCAAAGTAAAAGGAGCCAGTCACAAAAACCTGCATATTGTACAATTCCATTCATACCAAAAGTCACGATTAGGCAAAGCTGTAGAGACAAAAAAAGCAGATTAGTGATTGCCTAAAACTGGGGCTGGGATGGGGAAGACAAAGGGAATAGGAATGACTTCCTTTAGGAATGATGAAATAGTTCTAAAATTAATTACAGTGATGGCTGCACAACTTTATGAATATACTAAATACCACTGAATTGTACACTTTGACTTGGGTAATGTGCATGGTGTGTGAATTATCTCAATAAAGCTGCTACTAAAAAAGAACTTAGGTTATAATTCTTATCTGAAATATGTACTATTATATGTTAGTATCATAAAGATAGAAAATATGATTCCAATGCTGGATAGTAGACAACACCTGGAAATGTATGCATTCATGTGTCCACGGTAAGTGCTCAAAATTCACGCGAGTACACTTTCTATCACTAAATTCCTACTGATTTTCACACTATAAATGTATCTCTATTTTTTTTGCACTAAATAAATTTAGAATTTGGCTTGACTTTAAATTTGTGGTGTATGCTTCCTAAATTCATGTGGAAATATGTATAATTTTAAAACAATCTGTCAAATTGTAAATTGTTATTCCCAAATAGCTATTAATTTAGTTTCTCAATACAAAAGAGAATCTGAAAGGGTTTTCTTTTTGTTTTTGTTTTTTTTAATTTTCTTTCAAAATTCATTTTGAAGAAGAGATAGAGAGAGAAAGAGAAAGGGAGAGAAGGGGGGAAGAGCAGGAAGCATCAATTCCCATATGTGCCTTGACAAGGCAAGACTAGGGCTTTGAACCAGCAACCTCAACATTTCAGTTTGACACTTTATCCATTGCGCCACCACAGGTCAGGCTAGAATCTGAAAGTTTTGTAGCAAGTGTAACTCTTTAAGTGTGCACATTTAGTCCTGTTCTTTCTTCTTAAATTCTGGGTCCAGAGTTTTAAATACAAAAATATTAACCATTTCTTGACCTAATTATCTAGTGATACATTTCATTATTTTTTTAAAAAGTTATCAAGCTAATCTAAGTAAACACTAACAACCAGCAAATAATTCTAAAATATCTAATCCATATGAACAATCAGTATGTAACTACTACTGATATTTTCACTAAAAGCAGATCACAAAAATGAAAGATCAGTTTCATTTTTCCACCAATAATCTTTATTTCATATGGCCTTATTTCCACAAATTTATGTATTATAGAACCAACTCTGATATTCAGAACTGTCAGTTCGTTGACACACCATAGAAAAGATGACCCAGACATCACTTTAGAATGTGACAGGAAATTGCTCTTTGATATGGCAAAACGTTTAGATCCAATTAAGCTAGGAAAGTGACATCTGCAAGATGATAAATAGAAGATACAAATCTTCATTCCCTGACAAAAAACAACAACAAACAATCAGACTGCTATCCACAAATAAAGAGTCCTAGGAGGGCTCAAGAGAGCAATTAAGCACTTACAGCAACATAATGGAGCAAAAGTGGAGAACTACACAGAAAGGATCACTGGGGAGATTGGCTTAATGGAGATGTGGAGACAACAAGGAACAAAGAAAAAGGGTGGTACCAGGGTACCACCAAGGTACCACAGTGGTCCTCAGGGCCTGCTCTGCAGAGATCCCCAACATCCCCTGCCCCTTACACAGCTGCAAACGCCCCAGGTGCAGCCCTCACAGGGGAAGACTCAATAGTGTTGGCAGGCATGGGCCCCAGCAGCCTGCTCCGCAGCGAACACTGGCTGCTTTCACACCAAAGTAACCATAAGCCATCACTGCCACAGACCTGGGAAAGGCAATACTGTTGTGCTTCCCTGTGACTGCGGCTGCCAGCACCTTCCAACCCTGAGTGCACCTGCCTCCAGAGCCACAGTAGCTCCGCCAGTCCCAGCACTCCAAACCCCAGTTGCAGGGTCGCTCTGCATTCAACCATGCTCCAGACTCCAGCCCTGTGGCTACTCCACACAGGCCCACATCTCGCAAACCAGGGCCAACACCACTGCAGAACAGCCATCACCCTGTACCCAAGGGCCACTGTTGCTCTGTGCATGCCCATACTTCAGACGCTGTCTTCAAGGTCACTTTGCACATACCTGCCTTTCATACAACATCACTGCAGGGTGAACAACGCACCAGACCCTAGAGCTGCTGTCACACTGTGAGCACTGGCACTCCAGTCCCCAGTTCCATCGCTGCTCCACAGATGCCTGCAAGCTGGACCTGGCCCCAGGATGAATCTCCTCCACCACCACCACATCCCCAATGAGAGAAGAGATCAGGTGATCCCCGAAAGCCTTTGCGGTGCTGCAGACAACTGCAGCTGGGCCACTGAGAATCCCTGTGGTGTTCCAACATTAATCTCAGCTGATGAAGCTGCATGGAGTCTCCGCTGCTGATAGTTCTGAGTTTCCTCAAAAATTTAAAAATATAGAACTACCATAAGATTTAGCAATCCCGCCTAAACAGGCGGTGGCATAGTGGATAGAGTGTCGGGCTGGGATGCGGAAGACCCAGGTTCGAGACCTCGAGCTCGCCAGCTTGGACCCAAGGTCACTGGCTCCAGCAAGGGGTGGCTCGGTCTGCTGAAGGCCCGCAGACAAGGCACATATGAGAAAGCAATCAATGAACAACTACAGTGTCACAACGGCAATGAAAAACTAATGGTTGATGCTTCTCATCTCTCTCCCTTCCTGTCTGTCTGTTTCTATCTATCCCTCTCTCTGACTCTCTATCCCTATAAAAAACTAAATAAATAAAATAAATAAATAAAAATTAAAAAAGAAGATTTAGCAATCCCACTTATGGCTAATATGTATATCTGAGGGAGTGAAATGAGTAGATAAGTACCTCGAAGAGATGTCTGCACCTCCAAGTTATTGTAACATTATTCACTATAGCCAAGATATGAAAACAACCTAAGTGTCTATCAACAAATGAGTGGATAAAGAAAATGTGGTGTACTTCTAACCCAGCAATTTTACTTCTGCATATATAGACAAACCCAAACCACTGTTTCGAAAGAATACATGCACCCTTATGTTCATTGCAGCATAATTTACAGTAGCCAAGCTATGAAAGAAACCCAAGTGCTCATCAATAGACAAGTAGATAAAAATGTTGTGGTTCATATATACAATGGAATATTACTCAGCTATAAAAAAGAATGAAATCCTACCATTTGCTATTGTATAGATGGACCTAGAGGGTATTATGCTAAGTGAAATAAGTCAGACAGAGAAAGACAAATACCATATGATTTCACTTGTATGTGGAATCTAAAGGACAAAACAAACAAAATAGAAACAGACTCATAGACACAAAGAACAGACTGATGGTTGCCTGAGTCAAAGGGGTTTAGGGGCCAGTGGATTAAGAACTCCAAATTGGTAGTCACAAAATAAGCCCAGGGATGTAAAGTACAGCATAGGGAATAGAGTTAATAATATTGTAATAACTGTATGGTGCCAGGTGGGTACTTAAAATATCAGGGGACCACTTTGTAAAGTACAGTGGTACCTTGGGATACGAATTTAATTCGTTCTGTAACCGAGCTCATAAGTTAGTCAACTCATATATCAAACTGCTGATATTGGACCCGTGCGCCAATGCGCCAACCAGCAGCAGCTTCCTGAATCACGACTTGTATCTGGGAATTTCGCTTGGATCTCAAACAAAAATACGGACCGAGTCGCAGCACATATCTTAAAAAAAAAAAAAAATGTTTGTTGGTCTCTTTGTATCTCAAGGTAGCACTATGATTGTCTAACCACTATGATGTACACCTGAAACTAATATAAAATAATATTGAATGTAAACTGTAACTGAATAATAAAATTCAAATAAAACTATATTTGTGGTAGGCTACCTCTAAAGCAGTGGTTCTTAACCTGGGTTCTATCGAGCCCTAGGGATTCAATGAGTTGGTCTCAGGGGTTCAGAGAAGCCTCTGCCACGGAGGCCAGAATAAAGTAATACCGTAATTTGTTGTGAGTTCATGCACTTTGTTGGTTTTGTTCTTTGAGCAAGGTGATGTTCATGTACGGCTCATTTTGTGCACCAGTAAAAAAACATATACCTATGTCTTGAATTTGGAAAAAAAATCATATTTTATTTATCACTAAAGAAGGGTTTGGTGAATGCGCATATGAAACAGGTGGGTTCGGTACCTCAAAAAAGGTTAAGAACCACTGCTCTGAAGAAAAGAAAAAAATGTGAGATGTGTGTGTGTGTGTGTGTGTGTGTATTACAAAAACTATATATACACAATAAAATATTCAGTCACAATAAGGAGAAAGTCTTGTCATTTGTAACACAATGGATGAACTAAGTGGCCATTTTGCTAAGTGAAATATGCCAGAAAGTCAAATACTATATATTCTCACTGTATGTGGAATCTCTAAAAACAAAATGTTGAACTCAGAAACCAAGAATAGAATAGTAGTTGCCCAGGGATGAGATTTGAAGAAATAGGAAAATGTTAGTCAAAGGGTACGAACTTTTAGTTATAGGATAAATAAATTCTGAGGCCCGAATGTACAGTATCACTATATAGTGACTATAGTAAATCATTTTGTATGTATACTTGAACATTGCTAGAATAGATGCTAAGCATTCTCAACCCCAACAAAAATTTAAGAAACAAGGTAACTATGAAGTGAGGGATGTGTTAATTAAATTAATAATGGTATTCAGCTCACAATGTAGATGAATATCAAATCATCATGTTAAATACTTTAAATACAGTGTGTCCGTAAAGTCATGGTGCACTGCTTTCCTATGACCGGTCAAAAGTGGCGCAATGGATACAGCGTCTGACTGGGACACGGAGGACCCAGGTTCGAAAACTTGAGGTCACTTGCTTGAGCGTGGCTCACCAGCTTAAGCCCAAGGTCACTGGCTTGATCAAGGGGACACTCATTCTGCTGTAGCCCCCCAGTCAAGGCACATATGAGAAAGTAATCAATGAACAACTAAGGAGCCGCAACGAAGAATTGATGCTTCTCATCTCTCTCCTTTCCTGTGTGTCTGTACCTATCGTCCCTCTCTCTGTCACAAAAAGAAAAACCTTTAAATATATAGTTTTATATGTCAATTATACATACCTCAATTACTTTAAAAAGATTAAAGTTAGCTGATATATAACACTATATTTTATATATATATTCTTAATGTATAAAAATAAACAAACATAAAAATTAAAATATATGCATATACAAGTTTTAATATGCTCTTTGGTGTTAATTCAATATTTTTGATACCATGTATAACAAGAAAATTGATTTTATTCTATTTTTTTTCTAGTAACAGTGATCTGATAGCGTTAGAGCACAGCTGGTTTTACATTTATATCAGTAAAATAAAACAATGAAATGTCCTTTGCTAAGGGGAGATAACATTTTGAATTTTTATGTTTTTTTCCAAAAGTAACTATGAGTAACTAAGTAACTACAGTTCCAAATGGTTTTCTGCTTAGCATTTAAATCCCTTGGACAAAATTAGGCTAGTGGAAATAAATATATCAATCAATTTTTCTCTGGATTTCTCAATAAACACATTATACATTCTCCCTAGTGAGCTAACCATTTCAAGCAAACATAAATCATGATCTTATCTATAAATCAGAGTCATACCTGTGAACATGTTAATAAGTGAGTTACATGAAACAATTTTCAACATTAATACAAAAAATCATCTGTGGAATTCTCATAATTATTCTTACTAAAAGTAGCTCTATGATTTAAACATATATTTCACAAAACAAAAATTTATAAGGAAAAGTCAAACAATGGACTGATAAACCTGCTAACAATAATTTAAAAAAACCTAAATATTAGTGATGATTGTTATCTCCTTTGGGTAAGTCATTCTGTAGCCTTAATAATTCAAAATCATTTGTAGACTTTTAAATAAGCTAAAAGTTCCAAGACTACAATAGCAATTCAGAAAGGCATTTTACACTGCCCCAAAGAGGCATTTTTCAAGTCTCCATTACATAACTAAAATAAAATTATTTGAGCTATGAACTCTTTAAAACATTGTCCTATTAAGTCCTGAGATCCTTTCTAGTGCTAGTTTGACTGGTAGGAGACAAGTTCACAAAGAAATTTTTATGTTCAAACCTCAGACATCAAAAAAGCACTGAAAGCTCTTATTGAAGCAAAGAGCTCTGCAGAAGATCAAAAAATATCTGGGCCAAATTGGAGTAACAAGTCAGACAGCCAAATGTTGTAGCCAATGCAAAGAAAGAATGGCTAACTGCCCAGATGGACTTCATGACTCGAATACTTATAAGGGTGCACTCTTGACATAACTTCTGTCACTTGATGCAGAAGTTAAAACTTCAATGCAGATACAAAATAAAAATGTGCAGCATCAAGAGCCCACAGCGTACTGCTTTCCTAGGGAGGTAGGGCTTTATAAATATAAATACAGAAGCCAATGTAAATATATGCAATCATTTTGTTAACCATATATATAATAGACACTTTCCTTTAGTAATTTCATTGACGTTAATGATATCCATATATATTTTCCCACAAATCTTTCTATATTTGCATAATTTCTAGTATATTTTTAACTCCTCAAATACATTTGGAAATCATTCCAGACCACAGGACTCTGAGGAATTGCAGGATTTATCAGACTGACGTGTCAACAGTTAAGAATATAAAACTGTAAAATTTTGTTTTTATGTGGCAAGCATGTCAATAAACAAAATTTTCCGGTTCATGATCTCAGGTAAATGAAGGCAATGAAAGTAAGTCTAACTGTAAAAAAAATAATAATAAACTCAGAAACTTTAACTCTACAACTCTGTTAAGAGAAAATATTTTTTAAGTTAAATTTACTCAAGATTCTGGGTCTAAAGATTCTAATCAAACATACTTTAAATATCTACTTTATAGTTTAATGTAAAGTCATGAACACACCACAGATGAAACAGATATTATATTATATACTGCCTTGCAAATTAGAAGTAAACTAGATAACAAAGGCTATTCCATTTAGTCAGGATAGAACAATGTTTCTATTTTGTTTATTGCTGTTTGTTATTAGTTACTGTTTTCTTTAAATGCTGATAAGAGGTCAAAAGACAAACTTATCTTAAAATGATTCAAGCACACTTCTAACCAATCATAACTATAGTATAATAAAGACAGTATAATACAATCGAAAAACACAGAAACACCAAGGTTTGAGTCTTATTTGTTCACTTATTAGCAGAGTGATCTTGAGCAACTTCAGTATTTTGAAGCAGTTTCCTCACTTCCTACATGTGAAAAATAATTGTATTCCACAGAGTTGTTGGAGAGTAAGAAATAAAATGGATTTGAACACAGTTTTATAAAACTGGAAAAAAATACATGCATTCATGGGTTATCATCAAATAATGTTTGAGACTAGTAGTTCAACATACAGTAAAATAAAGCTGCTTTTTCTTAATGAAAATATTTTTAAATAAAAAATATTCATCCAAGTAAACTGTAAATACTGATATCCTCCCTTTTATCATTTGAAGGTAAAAATATAACTATGAGTGGTGACATTTTTATTTTTTAAATATATTTTTCTCATACTTTTTAAAATCTTGTATTCAGTGTTTCTTTTGTTCAATTAACAAAACATGCATATGCTTCCAATTAAAGCTTATGAACAGACCTTAGTAAAAGGTAAAATATTTATTAAATTTCTACTTCAATTCAATCTTTCTTTTTTCTTATTTGGTTCATTTGATAAAAACACATATATTCTTTCTCAATGGTGAATAATAAATTACCATTTTGCTTACTCTATACTCATTACCTAAATAAGGCTTTAGCTAGAACCAAATATAGTCACAATATCAAACACAACAATCAAAGGTAAAATACTTGCAACAAACCATACCTAGTAATAAGAACCGCATTATCGTGGTGGGCAATCCCATTTTCTGGAATGATGTTTCCATCACTTTGGTGGGAGAGAATGGATTTCTGCCATTTACAGAAGCTATCGAGGGACTTGTCTGCATGGTGGTTTATCTCCAAGTTTGGCTGCAATACAACATGCATACCAGAAATGTTCCAAACAAATTACTAAGGTCAGTTGTTAAAACTTTTGAAGGCTAAAGTGGGACTATAATTAGAAGCAGTGGTTTCTAGGAATAATCTCTTGCCAATTTTTATCTCAGTAATATCTGACCTAGAGCTAATTTAGTATATTATTGAACAAATAGACTTTCCAGTTCCAGCTTTAATCATAATGTGAATATATGTGATTATCAGCATACAAAATCAACCAAAACCACTATTAGAAGGTCTGTCCTGCAAATGCTCACTTTTATACTGAAACATACAGCTAATACACATAAATAACCTTAACATGACGTAAAAGGTCTATTCTTATAAACTATTTAAAATTTGCTTAAAATATTAAATGTTCAGTGCTGAAAATTATATTCAACTAGAACTTCCTAAGAGAAACAGTAATAAAAATATTTTATAATATATAATTCTATAACCTGTCAAGATTTTAGATTTACTGTATAAACTAAGTCATTCTTACCTGATCCTCTGTGAGAACAATTAACCGGGCCACTATAATATTCACAACGTTTCCTAGGCTGGAATCACGGTAAAGTTTGGCAACCTGACCTCCAGAAAATAAGAAAAGACACAAAGTCAGACAAAAATCATAGGGTGATTGATATTTCTTTATAGAGTAGTAAAATAATTTTTCATGAATTTAACTACTGTGTATACAAAAATATTTTCCTTCATCCCACGTCACTTAGAACAATACCCTCAAGATGCCTCAATAAAAGGACTATTGTACAAGTCTATCTCAAGAAATCTTTTCTCCTAAAGATGAACTACAACATAGTAATTGAGAGGATGAGCTGATGTTTCAAGTGACTTTAAGAACACCTCTTAAACAAGATTTGTCATGACCTAATCAAAAAGTCCTATTATCTGAAATTAAATAATAAGACCACCTTTAAATTTATTTTCTATGGAACTGTAACATTAGTAGACCAAGTCTTTCTCATTTTAGACAAATAAATTCTTAATCATTATTTCACAATACAAAAAGTTATGACTTTAGTCAAAAACTACAACAAACTTTTAAGTCAAAATATTATATAGAGGGATCAAACTTACAATATTCATCACACTCAAAATGTAATGTTCAATGTCTTTGCGGCCGTGATAGCCCACCATCATTTTGTCTGCCACTACTAATGTCTCCACAAAGCGCTCAGTGCTCACAGATCTTTTCTGTCGGTGGTGACTAGGGGTACCATTAATTGGTAGTGCAGAAGGAAAAGCAGACGTGTCATTCAGCCACCAAGGTTTGCCACTTATTATGAGGTCTACAACAAAAACAATTACTTAGTTGAGATAGGTTCATTAATTACATGCATTTATTCACAGGTCTTTCACTTAGACATGCTTCTCAATTCTCTAACATATTAAGATTTTTCAAAGTGAAGGGAGAGCATGAGGAAATGCAGTAGTGAGAAAACTCTTTAAAATTTTCAAAATAATTACATTATGTGAAAAACTTAAACATTCAACTGCTCATGAAAAAAATAAAACTAATGAATTAATTAATAAGAACAATATCAGATGATGTATGATAGAATGGGACACCTGAAAACTACATAATTTTATTAATCAATGTCACCCAATAAATTCAATTAAAAACATCTTTTATTATTAATATTCAATGGCTCGTGAAAACAAAAACAAAATAAATCAAATGAATTATTAAAATTTTTCAAATAATGATTTCATATTATTCCAGTAAGTGATTACCTCATAATACTTTTAAATTTAGAATAAGTACTTTAAAAAATCATTTAAAGTAGTTTAAAAAACAACTAAAGCATTAACTTTCTAAATAGCCTAAGACATTCTGATGAAGAACATTAATGGTGCAAAAATTTACTCCAAAGATGAA
The DNA here is from genome assembly GCA_037038555.1 of Rhynchonycteris naso. NCBI lineage: Eukaryota > Metazoa > Chordata > Mammalia > Chiroptera > Emballonuridae > Rhynchonycteris > Rhynchonycteris naso. Next base: position 239,113,308 of record CM072995.1, on the reverse strand, counting down.
CATTTATTTTTTAAAGAAAGATGCTTTATTTAATTATCTTAATTAGAGAAATGTTATTGCTCTGGAAATCTCAATTCTAAAAAGCTGTAAATTATTTTATTCACTTAATTTTGTAGTGTATAACTACACTGACAGATTAGCCAAAGCATTCCTTTTCCAAAACCTGGAGGTAAGAGCATTGGAATTTCAGCATGCCTCACTTTAAACTACATTTCTGTGTGGACTGTAGTTTATCCTTGGTTTTCTAGACATTTGGTTCTTCAGTCCACAGGAAACTGTTAGTGGTATAGCATTTATTAATACTTGCCTCATTTATATTCATCTTCACTTAATAAACTTGAGTAAGTTCAGGCCTTCTGCATACCTCACTTACATTTCCTTACATTGAACAGAAAATCTCTCATACTTCCACTTATTGAAAAAATTTAGTAAGGAAAAATTAGATTAATCTATATGCTTGACAGAAAAGTGGCACTTTCTCTATTTTTCTAACTTCTTTAGCCTTTCCTTTTACAAATTATTTCATGAAAAGTTATAAATTTTAATAAAGAAGATAAATATGACTATGAGAAGTACCAGTCAAATATTTTTGAAACTTATATGTATCTTTATTGCTAAATATTAAGAGAGGCAGAGGCATACAGCTTCTTATTTCAATAGTATATCTCAAAGACAGAGTATTCCCCTATGTCCAGTTGTAGCAGACAAGCTCTTAAGGTGGCCCCCAGGACCTCTGGTTCCTAATGTTCATTCTTTTGTGTTATCTCCTTCCCCCCTTTAGTATGGGTGAGACCTATGACTTTCTTCTAACCAATAGAATACAGCAAAGATGATCAGATGTACATGATTACATGTATATGAGTGCTGAACATAAATATGTTATAGAATATATTAACATCTCCATTTCTAGTCTTTCCATTTCTGGTTTAGAGGACGCAAACAACAAAGTTGGTGAACCATAATGCACATGGTAAGGAACTGCCAGTCACCTCTCACAGACAACCAGTTAAAAAGCTAAAGCTTTCAGTCCATCACCAGCAAGGAACTGAATCCTACCAAGAACCGTGGAAGTTGAGAAGTAGATTCTTCCCCAGTCAAGATTCCAGATGAGAACCCAGCCCAGGTGGAGGCTAAATAGATAACCGATCCATGCACAGACTCCTGGTCCACAAAAATGGTGATGCAATAAAAGTTAATTGCTTGCCTGACCTGTGGTGGCACAGTGGATAAAGCGTCGACCTGGGAACACTGAGGTCGCCAGTTCAAAACCCTGCACTGGTCTGGTCAAGGCACATAAGGGAGTTGATGCTTCCAGCTCCTCCCCCCTTTCTCTCTCTCTCTCTCTCTCTCTCTCTCTCTCCTCTCTAAAATGAATAAATAAAATAAATTTTAAAAAAAAAACAAAAAAACTTAATTGCTTAAGCCTTTGGGTTTGTGGTAATATTGTTTTGAAATAGCCAAAATCTTTTCTATTTTCTACATTATATAACTCCAATTTCTCCTGCATTGCTGCGCTGCAACTGGAGCCATTCTAGCACCTGAGGCAGTGGCCATGGAGCCATCCTCAGCGCCCAGGCCAACTTTGCTCTCATGGAGCCTTGGCTGTGGGAGGGAAAGAGAGAGATAGAGAGGAAGGAGAGGAAGAAGGGTGGAGAAGCAGATGGGTGCCTCTCCTGTGTGCCCTGACCGGGAATCAAACCCGTGACTTCCACATGCCAGGCCAATGCTCTACCACTGACCCAACTGACCAGGGCCTCTCTTCTCACTTTTTAATAACAGTGCTAATGGTTGTTAATACTGTTGTTGAGTTTACATTGTTGAAATATTATTGTGGTATATTTTATTAAATAGTTTAACACACCATTTGGTTCAGAATATTTTTTTTAATGCACCTTAAAACCCTAGGTGCATCTTATGGTCAGGTGCGTTTTATGGAGTGAAAAATACAGTACTCCTTAATACTCAGAAAATCTATAGTCTGATATATATATAATATAAACCGACAATCACAGTATATGCATAATATCAAAACAGATTACATCTTCAGTTTTAGTTTAAAAATTACTAAACTAAATGATGTTTATATGATTAGATCATTGCAAACAATATCTACATCCTATAATTGTCAATTGATTGCTTAATGTTAAGCCTAATATCTGTAGCTAATATATTTTTAGTCTAAAAATACAATTAACTTGTTTTGCTTTAAAATAAAGATTAGTAGTTCTTCAATTGATAATAATTACATATGTTTTGCTCGGTTTGATTTTGGATATAGGTCAGAATGCTATTTTTTAAGATTTTATTTATTGACTTTTAGAGGTGGGAGAGAGAAAGGGGGCTGTGGAGGAGCACATAGCATCAACTTGTAGTTGTTGCATCCCATATGTGCTCAGACCAGGCAAGCACAGGGTTTCGAACCTGAAACCTCAGCATTCCAGGTTGAATCTTTGCACACTGTATTATCACAGGTCACGTTGTGTGTAGAATATTAAAGAAAACATTCCTCCATTAACATATACAACAAAGGACTTGTCCTAAAAACCAAGTATAAGGATCTTTGTGCCATCTCAAACAAAATGAAAAGTATGTGATCAATTTCAAAACATTTTTTAATATAAACAACCATTCAAGATGATTTCATTAACCTTCTTTATTTTCCATATCCAGCACATATTACTTCTTGACAGTTGGTCATGTGTTTATTTATTTGTTTATTTGATTGCTTATTTAGTTAACTGTCTCTCCTCACTAGAATATAAGATTCATGGGCACATGGACTTTTCCTGCTTTATTGATTGCTACATCCCAATCATCCAGAATAGCCCCGCACATACATGGTAAGTTCATATTTATTTAATAAATACATAAGTAGATAATGCAGGTATATAAATATAATATCTATATCAATGGACTATAAGAACATTGTTATCTCTGGGTAATAGCATAAGAGCAATGTATTTTTCTTTTTATCCTATATATCTTAAATTTTCTACATGGAACAGATTATTACTTTCATAAAATTTTTTAAATTGATAGCTTAAATCTAATTAGAATTAAAAATTTTATATCTGAATGACAGAAGTATACCCACTGTCAAAATTGTTTTTATATCTTATATTGTGACATAAACTTGAATTCTTGCTAACAGGTTAACTGGCAATATATGCCTATAAATTTATACCTCGCCTGACCAGGCGGTGGCGCAGTGGATAGAGCGCCGAACTGGGATGCAAAGACCCAGGTATGAGACCCCAAGCTTGCCAGCTTGAGCGCGGGCTCATCTGGCTTGAGCAAAAGCTCACCAGCTTGGACCCAAGGTCGCTGGCTCCAGCAAGGGGTTGCTCGGTCTGCTGAAGGCCCATGGTCAAGGCACATGTGAGAAAGCAATCAATGAACAATTATGGTGTCGCAATGGCAATGAAAAACTAATGATTGATGCTTCTCATCTCTCTCCATTCCTGTCTGTCTGTCCTAATGATTGATGCTTCTCATCTCTCTCCATTCCTGTCTGTCTGTCCCTAGCTATCCCTCTCTCTGACTCTCTCTCTGTCCCTCTAAAAAAAAAAAATTGTACCTCACTTGAACTAAGCTGTTAAAATTCAAATCACAATTAAGATCAATAGTTCCTAACCAGATATTTCCCAAACTTACTGAACACAAAATGCTTTTTTTTCTTTTTTTTTTTTAATTTATTTTTATTTATTCATTTTTAGAGAGGAGGCACAGAGTGAGAGAGAGAGAGAGAGAGAGAGAGAGAGAGAGAGAGAAAGGGGGGAGGAGCTGGAAGCATCAACTCCCATATGTGCCTTGACCAGGCCAGTGCAGGGTTTTGAACTGGCGACCTCAGTGTTCCCAGGTTGATGCTTTATCCACTGCGCCACCACAGGTCAGGCAAAATGCTTTTTTTTTCTAATAAAATCTAGTGACATTCTCATTATTAAGAAGTCAGTGAAGTGTTTGAAGGTGTATAATACAGCCAGATCTAGGAGACTTGACTAAAGACAGAAGGACAAAATTGGAAACAGGAAGACCAGTTAGAAAGTCATTACAGCCCTAGCCATATAACTTGGTTGGTTAAGGGTGTTGTCCCAAAGCAAAGAGTTTGCCAGTTCGATCCCCGATCGGGCATATACAAGAATAGATTAATGTTCCTCTCTTTCTCTGTTTCTCTTTCTAAAATCAATAAATTAAAAACACTTCTTAAAAAAAATGTCATTACAGTCAGTTAGGCAAAGAAATAATGAGGATCTGAACTAAATCAACTGGTGTTATGGACAGTAGAAATGGCTAGTGAATGGAATAGATTAAAATTAGGGACCATTTAGGAAATAGTCTCAGTAATCCAGTGGTATAGATTATAGAAGAAAACCTTCTTTGAAAAGGGCAGAATATTATGATGGCAATAAGAGTGGAGTTGGAGAACTGCTTGACTCATGCCTAAACCATTAAAATAAAAGGACCTGCCTAAGTAAGACCAGTTAATGAGAGGCCCTTCAAAAGAGGATAACTTGAATGTAAAAAAAATTATATTGCAATAAACAACTAAATATTTAAATTCTCATTTTTAAAGAATTTATATATAGTTGTACTTACAGCCTAACTTTGGTTCAATATAAGATAAACTAATTCCATATTTAGATTCATTATTCAATACAAAGAGCAATCAAACCTTTTATTATCATTATTATTATTTACTATGAAATTTTATTTCATGTCCTAAGTGGAGTCACTTTAAGCAGCCTTTTTCTAGTACCAATTATTCTTGACCAACAAGGACCTCCCATAATTAAAACCTCAGAGATTACTCATGAAGAGAGAATGTAGAATAAGAACAGTCTGAAAAAAAAATAAAGAACAGTCTGTTGAGGAAAATACTTTAAAGAACACATATTTGAAGCAGAAGATAAGGAGCCCATGAAGTGTACTGAGAAGAAACAAAAAGGTGATGCACTCACTAACCACAAGTCAATCCACTCCATATTTTTTACAACTCTACCTATTAAACCCATCCCATATTTTACTACATTTAAATTTACTTGTAGGTGAACTCTTTGTATGAAGCTGAAATCTGCCTCTGAAATACTCTGTCCCTAGTTTGAGCTACTATAACTACATAGAACAAAAGATAACTACATAGAACATATCTAATATTTAAAATATATGTATATGGCCTGAATAGGCGGTGGCACAGTGGATAGAGCTTTGGACTGGGATGTGGAAGACCCAGGTCGAGACCCCGAGGTCGCCAGCTTGAGCACGGGCTCACTGGGTTTGAGCGACGCTCACCAGCTTGAGCCCAAGGTTGCTGGCTCAAGCAAGGGGTCACTCGCTCTGCTGTCCCCGGTCAAGGCACATATGAGAGAAATCAATCAATGAACAACTAAGGTGCTGCAACAAAGAATTGATATTTCTCATCTCTCTCCCTTCCTGTCTGTCTCTCCCTCTCTCTGAATCTCTCTGTCTCTGCCACAAAAAAAAAATCTTAAAATATATATATATGTATATTAGTGAGATGCCTGACCTGTGGTGGTAAAGTGGATAAAGTACCAACCTGGAATGCTGAGTTCGCTGTTTTGAAACCCAGGACTTGCCTGGTCAAGGCACATATAGCAAGCAACTACAAGTTGATGCTCCCTGCTCATTTCCCCCACCTTCGGCTTTCTCTCTTTCCTTTATATAAAATAAATAAATAAAATCATATATATATATATATATATATATATATATATATATATATATATATGCTGTTTAAATGCTAGAAACAGTCATTCCAATAATGAGAGCTACAATTTAACTGAGTAACTAATGTATGCTGGGAAGAGTACTCAGAGTTTGGGTAATTTGTCCAAAGCTACACCAAAGCCCATGTTCTTTCTACGATGCTGTTCTATGCCCTCTACTTCTCGAAATTTTCTAATCTTTAAACTGAACAGCCTCCTAATTCCTTATCTCTAGTCTTGCTCTTCTTTAATTCAGTCTCCAGATGGCTACCAGAGTAAACTTTCTTTTTCTTTTCTCTTTTCTTTTTTAATTTTTAGTGAGAGGAAGGGAAGCAGAGAGACAGACTCCTGCATGCATCCCGATCGAGATCCACCCTGAAAGCCGGCTAGGGGGCGATGCTCTCTGCCCATCTGGGGCCCTTGCTCTGTTACAACTAGAGCCCTTTTTTATAGCACCTGAGGTGGCGGCCATGGAGCCATCCTCAGCGCTGGGGGCCAGCTAACTCTAATTAAGCTTTGGCTGCAGGACAGGAAGTGAGAGAGAGAGGGAGAGAGAAGCGAGAGGGGGAGGAGTGGAGAAGCAGATGGTTGCTTCTCCTGAGTGTCCTGACCAGGAATTGAACACGAGACATCTACATGTGGGCCAACGCTCTACAACTGAGCCAACTGGCCAGGGTCCAGACTAAACTTTCTAAAACCCAAATCCGATCATGTAATTCCTACTGTATAGAACATTTCGATGAGAGTCCAGCACATTTAGGATAAACAAACTCCTTAACGTGGTTTATAAACCGGTTGTGATTTGGCTCCTTGTTATATCTCCAGTTTCATCTCTCACAGCTACACCCCCAACCACTGTGAATGTCACTCTTACCTCTCCAACCCACATTCTACTATGCAGTTATACAAGCTGTCAGTTCCTGGAATGTAACATTCCCTCTAGTTCAGAACCCTTGCTATTGCTGTTCCCTCTCTATGGAACACTACCCACTGCTCCATCCACCTTTGCTCAGCTCCTCTGTCTTATCTCTTCCACCAGCTTCGTCGTCACTTTCTTCATGAAGCCTTTCATTGACCACCGAACTTTAGATTGTTGCCCCTTCTGGGTGTTTTCTATAGTGCCCAGACTATTACTATTTTTGAATACTACCTAAAAATTCCTCAAGTCTTATGCAAGGGTCTAGACCAGCGGTAGTCAACCTGGTCCCTACCACCCACTAGTGGGTGTTCCAGCTTTCATGGTGGGCAGTAGCAGAGCAACCAAAGTATAAATAAAAAGATAGATTTAACTATAGTAATTTGTTTTTTTTTTTTTTTTTTTAAATAATTTTTTTTTTAATTTTTATTTTATTCATTTTAGAGAGGAGACACAGAGTGAGAGAGAGAGAGAGAAAGAGAGAGAAAGAGAGAGAAAGGGGGGAGGAGCTGGAAGCTCAACTCCCATATGTGCCTTGACCAGACCAGTGCAGGGTTTTGAACTGGCGACCTCAGTGTTCCCAGGTCGACGCTTTATCCACTGCGCCACCACAGGTCAGGCTAGTAATTTGTTTTATAAAGATTTATTCTGCCAAACTTAGAGAAAATCCAACATAAAGTACTTGGTAAGTAATTATTATTATATGCTTTAACTTGCTATAACTCTGCTTTATAAATTTTATAAAGTAAAGTTACTTTCCTACTTTATAAATTACCATTACTGTGGAACCAGTGGGCGGTTAAAAAATTTTACTCCTAACAGAGATACAAAAGTGGGTGGTAGGTATAAAAAGGTTGACTACCCCTGGTCTAGACTCCTCTCACAAGCATAAAAATGTCACGCTAAGCAAACAGCACCCTTCAAAGAAAAAGAAATCTAATTTATTAGACTTACATTTCAGAACTTCCAAAATTGACTTAAACCCATTGATAAGTGACATTTTTTAAGAAGACTCTGGACAGTATCGCTCTAATTACTCAAATTTTTACTTACTTTCATTGTTAACCTTCCCATTTAGGCCAGAAGAAAGAGAGAAGCAATACAGTATAATATAAAATGCTTTTTAAAAACAGCATGTTCACTCACCCGAAACCCCACAGTGAGAGTGATCATACAGATGCCGTTGCTGAAGGGTTGACTTTTTGTAAATAACATGGGGATGGCCATTTTCATAACTAAAATGTTTGGAGTCCTCTGTGGTATTCTTTAATGGTTCAATAAAATATTCTTCATCTTCTGTAGCAATAACACCATGCTAAAAGAAAAAGAAACAAGGAATTGGTCAAGAAGAATCATTTGACTATTATCATCACCAAAAGTCAAAAAGAAATTGATGCCTCTCCAAAAAATGTTAAAACACATGTTAATAACAATTTGATAAATTATCTGTACTCAGTGACACATTATATAAATTTTCCTTTTCTTTAAAAAAGATGTTTAAATACCTTTATATACTATATGCCCTGTACTAATCATGACACATCTATTATTTCCTCTAATCCTCCTAACATCTCTATGAGGTAGCAGAAACCTCTCTATGTTCGCTAAGATGTGTTTTCATTCCTAATTCTGCACTTAACTACTTCCTCAGTCTTTAGGTTTAGCTTTATAATTGAGATTGGCCAGTAGAAAATGGGCAGAGCACTATCACCTTTAAGCCCAATCCCTGGAAACCTCCCCAGTGGAATTCTCCACTCTCTCTGAAAAAAGACTTAAGGAAGATGAAAACCAAAAAAAGAAGGACCTTGGGTCCCTGAATAACCCTAGGAAAGCTGTTCAACATAGATGCTGATATAAGGGAGAAATAAACTTTTATTGTGATAACTGATATTTTGAAGTTTATGTTATACCAATTAATATGTCCTTAATTAATATACCAGCCATATATTCCTATTTTACCAATGAAGTAACAGGCTCAGAGGGTAAGAACTTGCCCAATATCATAGAGAGGTAAATGAAGGTGCTGGAATTCACACAAAATTCGTCTTTTACTCACACTATTAAATTCCTTACACCTATTTATTTAGTCAAGTCCTACTCAGCCCAGTAATAGCTCCTCTTTAAAACTTTCTCTAACCCAAGTGGAATAGCTTCACCAATCCCTGAGCTCCAACAGAGGTTATTATTTATTTTTAATTTATTCCACACTGCTTTGCTACATCTCAACTCGAAGTTTTATTTAAATTTGGTGTAACTTTTCTTTTTTTTTTAATTATTTTTATTTATTTATTCATTTTAGAGGAAAGGGAGAGAGAGAGAGAGAGAAGGGGGGAGGAGCAGGAAGTTTCAACTCCCATATGTGCCTTGACGGAGCAAGCCCAGGGTTTTGAACCGGCAACCTCAGCATTATCGGTCGACGCTTTCTTTTATCCACTGCGCCACTACAGGTCAGGCTGGTGTAACTTTTCAACTGCGTGTTTTATCTTCCCAAGTATACTGGTTACTTTCTTAAGGCAAAGGGTTATGTTTTATATTTCTTTTTATCAGTTATAGCCACAGAAAGGGTCCCATAAGTACTATGTATCCCAAATAAAAATTTGCTGATTAAAAGAAATAAGATAGCAAAAGTTATATGTATCAGAAATAAGAGCTTCCATCCTGGTCTAATAGTATTTTCCTAAGTGTGGCATATACGAGGACTACTCTTAATCTGACTAATTTACACTGTAACACTGGATAAAACACAAACTCTCTGGATGTATTTCCTCAGCTGGAAAAATGAAAGGGTTGGTGTAAATTAGTGGTTTTAAACAGCACTCTAGGGAGCCCTCCGGGTTCCATGGAAGTGCCCTCAGGGAATTGCCCTAGACAACAAAGACAGACCTACAAGGTTTAGTTGGATTCCTGGGTTTAGGCATCAGCTGTGCTTTTATTAATCTATATATTAAGTTTCCACATAACATGTCATTTGCAAAAAGGGTTTTGCAGCTTTAAAAAGAAAAAACATATCCTGAAAGCCTGTGGTCCAGATAATCTCTAAGGTTCCTTTGAATCTAAGCCTCCCTGATTCTGTTTAGGGAAATTCATGTTGTGTATCATATGCTTGGAAAGAAAGATAAGACATAACCAGAACTCTGCTTTACAGATGAAGTTGGCAGCCACCTATACGAAATGAGCAAAGGAATGCAAACAACAAACACACAAAAAGCAGTCCTTAGTGACTTCATATTATCTTCACCATTGTTTGCTTTACTTTAAAGTAATTAGTCTCTAAATTAAATGCAAATGCTGACAGGAATAGCATACTCTGTCATTAACAAACTGTAATACCTGAACATGATTTACTTTACCAGGAAGACAAACAACGTGATAGTAAACTGAACACGGTTCCTGCAGGAAAGAGGGTATGCACAAACTCCGGTAAGAGGGAAGGGTAGGGGAGGTAAGAAGGACGGCAAGATGGTGATGGAGTAGGCGGACATACCAACTTTCAACTCCCAGAGCCAAAGTGGATTATAACTTAATTTTAAAAGCCATCATCTGGATAAACCAAGTTTGAACTAAACTAAGTGGACTCTTCAACCAAGGAACACTGAAGAAGCCACATTGAGACTGGTAGGAAAAGCGGAAATGTGGAAAGGGCTGCCCAGCTCCCCGGAGCGAACGGCAGCCTGGAGAGACTCGCATGGCGGGAAGAGAGTTTAGAAGAAAGGGAGGGACCTGGGTCCCAGGAACAAAGCCCCAGCCTGCAGCCCCAGAGCCTAGAAGAGGCGTTTGGACAGTATTGAGCTGTGAAACAAGTGAGGCTACTGTTTGTGAGAAAGAAACAGTTTTCTAAGACCCAGAATTCTTCTTAAAGGGACAGCGCAGAAAACCTCTCTCACAACCACTTGCCCGGGGCTCCGGGGAACGGGGACAGAGGAGAGGACCAGAGCAGCAGTAAGAGAGTGTGGACTGGAAGGCACAGGGAGAAACACTCGGAGGGACAGCCATCCAAACCCCTGGGCTGAGTAACTTCCCTAATTGAAAACAAATATTTCCCCTGGAACTAGCAATACCAGCAAAGGGAGACAGGACATCAGCCAAACAAGTTCTCCCGCGGCACTTAGAGCAGAGCTGCTTAGAAGGAGGGAGCTTCCAGGACTACAGTATGGAGTGTTAGGGTCTGAGCTGCAGTGCCCCTACCCACACTGCTGAGGGCTTGCTGGAGGGATGGTGGTGGTGGGACACTGAAACGCGGTTCGGTCGGCAGGGGAAGAGGCCCAGCCGGCGTAAGCTCGGTCTAGCCCAGCTGGGGTCGAGGAGATGCGCGAAAGCAGTCCAGCATCTGCGGGCCCACCTGAAGCCCCTCCTATGGGGGAAAAGCGGGTGGCCAGAAACAGGGAGAGATCTGCAGCTGAGCAGGGCCCTGTGGGCATGCAGCATTACCTGACCTCCAAGGTTTGTGACCCTGCGCAAGCTGGCCCTGACCCCGGGGGCGGGGATAAAGCCTGGGACAAGCAGAGGCTCGCAGCTGAGTGCACACCAGCAGCCCTCTCTGACCCGAGAAACCCCGGCGAGCCAGCTCTGACCGCGGGGGCTGGGCGGAAGCCCAGGAACAGGCGGGGTCCGCAGCTGAGCAAAGGTGCTCACCCCTACCCTTGGTACTCAGGCATGTGGCTTGAGTGCGGTGCACAACCCCACTTTTGAGGGTGAGTCGAAGGCACAGACAGGCTGAGGTTTGTAAAGCCGGGCACCAAAACACAGCCCCTCCTGCGGAGGAGAGGCGGAAATCACAGCAACAGCCACAGTGGGCCGGCGCCGGCAACACCCATACCCAACCACCCTAGGCAGTGGCAGAGGGGGTGGTGGACCTGCAGACAGACCAAACCTAGGGAACACAGAAGCAACACCCATTGGACTCCAGTTGCCACAACCTTCATATACACAGAAAAATGGGCACGCAAAGAAATGCAACCCAAATGAGTAGAGAAATTCCCAGAGAAGGATCTGAATGAATCAGATGTAACCAAATTCCAAAATGCAAAGCTTAAAATAATGAGAGTTAGCATGTTCAAAGAGATTAGAGCAACAATGGATAGTCATTATGAACACCTAAGTAAAGAGATAACAAGTATAAAAAAGGAAATTAAAATAATAAGAAAAGAATCAGACAGAAACGACAAATACAGTATCAGAACTAAAGACCACAATGAAAGGAATTAAAAGCAGAATGGATGAGGCTGAGGAAAGAATCAGCGAGTTAGAGGACAAAATAAACAAAGGCACAGAAGAAGAACAGGAAAAAGAAAAGAGACTCAAAAAATGGGAGGAAACTCTAAGGGAGCTCTGTGACAACATGAAGAGAAATAATATCCGTATCATAGGGGTTCCCCAAGATGAAGAGAAAGAACAAGGGATAGAAACTTTGTTCAATCAAATCCTAACTTAAAACTTCCCTAAATTAAGACTGGAAAACATTTCACACATTCAAGAAGCACAGAGACTCCATTAAAGAGAAACCCAAAGAAATCTATACCAAGACACATTATAGTTAAAATATCGAAGCTAAGGGATAAAGAGAAAATTTTAAAAGCTGCTACAGAAAAAAAGGGCTATCCCCTACAAAGGAGCCCCCATAAGGACGACATCTGACTTCTCAACAGAAACACTTGAGGCCAGAAGGGAATGGCAAGATATATTCAAAGTAATGCAGAACAAAAACATACAACCAAGACAACTCTATCGAGCAAGGCTAACATTTAAAATTGAAGGAGAAATAAAGAGCTTCCCAGACAAAAAAAAGCCTCAAGGAATTCATTAAAACCAAACCAATACTGCAAGAGATGTTAATGGGCCTGTTGTGAACAGTTCAAAGTGAAAAAAGAATATAGCAAAAGAAGAATACAGGTTTAAAGAAAAAAATGGCAATAAACAACTACATATCAATAATAACCTTGGATGTAAATGAATTAAATGATCCAATCAAAAGACATAGGGTAGCTGTGTGGATAAAGAAACAGGACCCATACATATGCTGTCTACAACAGCCACACTTTAAAACAAAAGATGCACATAGACTGAAGGTAAAAGGATGGAAAAAAATATTTCATGCAAATAGGAATGAAAGAAAAAGACGGGGTAGCAATACTTATATCTGACAAAATCGACATTAAAACATAGGCTGTAGTAAGAGATAAAGAAGGACACTACATAATGATAAAGGGAACAATTCAACAGGAAGATATAACCATTATAAATATCTACGCAGCAAACATAGGAGACCCGCCATACATATAGCAGACTTTGTTGGATATAAAGGGCAAGATGAACAGCAATACTATAATAGTAGGGGATTTCAATACCCTACTAACATCACTGGATAGATTCTCCAGAAAGAAAATTAATAAAGAAACAGTAGACTTAAAAGATACACTAGATCGCCTGACCAGGCAGTGGCACAGTAGATAGAGAGTCGGACTGGAATGCGGAGGACCCAGGTTTGAGACCCCAAGCTTACAAGCTTGAGCGTGGGCCCATCTGGCTTGAGCAAAAGCTCGCCAGCTTGGACCCAAGGTTGCTGGCTCCAACAAGGGGTAGCTTGGTCTGCTGAAGACCCGCGATCAAGGCACATGTGAAAAAGCAATCAATGAACAACTATGGTGTCACAATGGCAATGAAAAACTAATGATTGATGCTTCTCACCTCTCTTCGTTCCTGTCTGTCTGTCCCTATCTATCCCTCTCTCTGACTCTCTCCCTGTCCCTGTAAAAAAAAAAAGATACACTAGATCAACTCGATTTAATAGATATCTTCAGAACTTTTCAACCTAAAGCAGTAGAATATACATTCTTTACAAGCGCTCATGGCACATTCTCTAGGATAGACCACATGTTAGGACACAAAGGTGGTCTCAACAAATTTAAGAAGATTGAAATCATATCAAGCATTTTCTCTGATCACAATGCCATGAAACTAGAAATTAACCACAAAAGAAAAACTGAAAAATACTCAAACACTTGGAAACTAAATAGCATGTTATTAAATAATGAATGGATTAACAATGAGATCAAAGAAGAAATAAAAATGTTCCTAAAAACAAATGATAATAAGCATACAGCAACTCAAAATTTATGGGACACAGCAAAAGCAGTACTGAGAGGGAAGTTCATTGCACTACAGGCATACCATGAGAAGCTAGAAAAAGCTCAAATAAGCAACCTGACCCTGCACCTAAAAGAACTAGAAAAACAACAGCAAATAATGTCCAGGACCAGTAGAAGGAAGGAAATAATAAAAATGAGAGAGGGAATAAAGGATATAGAGGCGAAGGAAACAATACAGAGGATCAATGAAACCAGGAGCTGGTTCTTTGAAGAGGTAAACAAGATCAATGAACCTTTAACAAGACTCAGCAAGGAAAAAAGAGAGAGGACTCAAATAAATAAAATTAGAAATGAGAGTAGAGGAATAACAACTGACACAACAGAAATACAAAGTATCGTAAGAAAATACTATGAAGAACTCAATGCCAAAAAATTAGACAATCTAGGTGAAATGGACAAATTTCTGGAATCATATAATCTTCCAAAAATCAATCTGGAAGAATCAAAACACCTAAACAGACCAATTACAACAAATGAGATCAAAACAGTTATCAAAAAACTCCCAAAAAAGAAAAGTCTTGGGCCTGATGGCTTCACAAGTGAATTCTACCAAAAATTCAAAGAAGAACTAACTCCTATCCATCTCAAGCTATTTCAAAAAATTCAAGAGGAGGGAAGACTTCCAAACTCCTTTTATGAGGCGAGCATAATTCTGATCCCGAAACCGGACAAAGACAACACAAAGAAAGAAAATTATAGGCCTATATCCCTGATGAATTTAGACGCTAAAATTCTCAACAAAATATTAGCCAACCGGATCCAGCAATATATGAAAAAAATCATACACCATGATCAAGTGGGATTTATTCTGGAGAGGCAAGGCTGCTTCAATATTCGCAAATCAATCAATGTGATTCATCACATAAACAAAAGGAAGGACAAAAATCACATGATAATTTCAATAGATGGAGAAAAAGCATTTGATAAAATCCAGCACCCATTCATGATCAAAAGTCTCAGTAAAGTGGGAATACAGGGAACATTCCTTAATATGACAAAGGCCATCTATGACAAACCCACAGCAAACATCATACTAAATGGGCAAAAATTAAAAGCAATCCCCTTAAGATCAGAAACCAGGCAGGGGTCCCCGCTTTCACCACTCTTATTCAACATAGTTCTCGAAGTCCTAGCTACAGCAATTAGACAAGAAGAAGAAATAAAAGGCATCCAAATTGGAAAAGAAGAAGTAAAACTGTCATTATTTGCAGATGATAAGATATTGTATATAGAAAACCCTAAAGTCTCAGTCAAAAAACTACTGGACCTGATAAATGAATTCAGCAAGGTGGCAGGATATAAAATTAATACTCAGAAATCAGAGGCATTTTTATATACCAACAATGAACTGTCAGCAAAATAAATTAAGGAAACAATTCTCTTCATTATTACAACCAAAAAAATAAAGTACCTAGGAGTAAATTTAACCAAGGAGGTTAAGGACTTGTACTCGGAAAATTATAAAACATTGGTAAAAGAAATCAAGGAAGATACAAACAAGTGGAAGCATATACCGTGCTCATGGATAGGAAGAACAAACATCATTAAAATGTCTATATTACCCAAAGCAATTTATAAATTCAATGCAATACCAATTAAAATACCAATGACATACTTCAAAGATATAGAACACATATTCCAAAAATTTATATGGAACCAAAAAAGAACACGAATAGTCTCAGCAATCTTAAAAAGAAAAAATAAAGCAGGAGGTATCAATCTTCCGGATATCAAGGTATACTACAAGGCCACTGTACTCAAGACAACCGGGTACTGGAATAAGAACAGGCACAGCGATCAATCGAACAGAACAGAGGACCCAGAAATAAACCCACACCTTTATGGACAACTGATATTTGACAAAGGAGGAAAGAACATACAATGTAGTAAAGACAGCCTCTTTAACAAATGGTGTTGGGAAAATTGGACATCTACCTGCAAAATAATGAAACTAGACCATCAACTTACACCATTCACAAAAACAAACTCAAAATGGATAAAAGACTTAAATGTAAGCCGTGAAACCATAAGCATCTTAGAAGAAAACATAGGCAGCAAGCTCTCTGACATCTGTAGCAGCAGTATATTTGCCGATTTATCTCCACGGGCAAATGAAATAAAAGGCAAGATAAACAAATGGGACTATATCAAACCAAAAAATTTTGCGCATCTAAAGACAATAAGAACAGAATAAAAAGACAAACCACACAATGAGAGAACATATTCGACAGCACGTCTGATAAGGGGTTAATAACCAAAATTTATAAAGAACTTATAAAACTCAACACCAGGAAGACAAACAATCCAATCAAAAAATGGGCAAAAAGAAATGAATAGAAATTTCTCCAAAGAGGACATACAGATGGCCAATAGGCATATGAAAAAATGCTCAACATCACTAATTATTAGAGAAATGCAGATTAAAACCACAATGAGATATCACCTCACACCAGTCAGAATGGCACTCATCAGCAAAACAACACAGAATAAGTGCTGGCATGGATGTGGAGAAAAGGGAACCCTCATGCACTGCTGGTGGGAATGTAGACTGGTGCAGCCACTGTGGAAAATAGTATGGAGATTCCTCAAAAAATTAAAAATCGAACTGCCTTTTGACCCAGCTATCCCACTTATAGGAATATACCCTAAGAACACCATAGCACTGTTCGAAAAGAAGAAATGCTCCCCCATGTTCGTGGCAGCATTGTTCACAATAGCAAAGATCTGGAAACAGCCCAAGTGTCCATCAGAGGACGAGTGGATTAAAAAGCTTTGGTACATATATACTATGGAATACTACTCAGCCATAAGAAATGTGACATCGGATCATTTACAACAAAATGGATGGACCTTGATAACATTATACGGAGTGAAATAAGTAAAACAGAAAAAAACTGAGAACACCATGATTTCATATATAGGTGGGGCATAAAAGTTAGATTATGAGACATGGATGAGAGTGTGGTGGTTACCAGGTGGGGGGAGGGAGAAAAGGAAGGGAGAGGGGGGAGGGGAGGGGCACAAAGAAAACCAGATAGAAGGTGACAGAGGACAATTTGACTTTGGGTGATGAGTATGCAACATAATTGAATGATAAGATAACCTGGAGATGTTTTCTTTGAACATATGTACCCTGATTTATTAATGTCACCCTATTAAAATTAATAAAAAAGATAAACATTAAAAAAAATTGAAAAAAAAAAAAGAGGGAAGGGTAAGTAGTGAGGTCTGCAGTACTGCTACGAAAGGTAAAGGCACTTTTATGTCATGTCAAGCTGGGCTGTGCCAAGTCACTTGAAACAAAAAAATCTCAGGTTGATGGGGAAAATAGAGTCACAAACCTTGTAAGTAAGCACAATCCCTAATTTCAATAGAAAGATTCTAGAATAAAATCCTGAGATTTTATGTTAGGTACTCTGTAAGATGTTCATACATATTATCTCATTTAATCTTAATAGCTCTTTGAATTACGTACTACTATCAGCTCCTCTGTGCAAATGAGACAGCAAGATTTAGCAAAGTTAAGTAACAAACTCATCTGACTGACTTTGTAGCCTGGATTCTTAACCATTACCCTATAATTCCCTTATCCTCTGAGGGTTGTTTCTGACTTTTTTTATTCATTCACCAACTATGTTTTGAATGCTTATCACATGGTAGGTACTGTTCAAGATGGCAAGGCTACAATAATGAACAAAACAAAATTCTGGCTCTGTCTGTCATGGAACATACATTCTGGTGGAAGGAGTTAGGAAAAAAAGTAATTCATTCATTAGATAAATAAATGATTAGTCAGGCAGTAATAAATGTTAAGATAAAAAATAAATCAGCATGGCCCTGGCTGGTGGGCTCAATGGTAGAGCATCAGCCTGGCGTGTGGATGTCTTGAGTTTGATTCCCAGTCAGGGCACATAGACGCAATCATCTGCTTCTCCACCCCTCCCTTCCCCATGCTCTCTCTCTCACTCTCTCTCACTCTCTCTTTCTCTTCCTCCTCTTCTTCCTCCTCCTCCTCCTATTCCTCCCACAGCCATGGTTCAATTGGCTTGAGCACATTGGCCCAGGCACTGAGAATGGCTCTGTGGAGCCTCCTCCTCAGTTGCTAAAAATAGCTCAGTTGAGAGCATAACCCAGATGGGCAGAGCATCAGCCCCAGACAGGGTTGATGGGTGGATCCAGGCCAGGGCACATGCGGGAATCTGTCTCTCTATCTCCCATCCTCTCACTTCGATAAAGAAGGAAAAATAAAATGAAGTAGTATAAGAGAATAGAGAGTAATTAGAAGTGAGAGAATCATACAAATTATTTAGGATAGTCAGGGATACTGTCTCTAATAAGGTGATGTTTGAATAGAAATGTAAAAAAAGTGATCAAGGTTGTAGTTTAACCAAATAAATTCCATGAAGGGAGAAAAGAGCAAGGGAATTTATGGTGGAATTGAAGCTGTTAGGAGGGAAGTAAGGACATGAATTGGGTGGACAGTGAAAAAAATCAGTGGGTCCTACTGGCATAAAAAACTGTCTTGTAGAGTTGAGATACTAGAGAGACAGTCCTGGAAAGATAGAAGAATGGAATACTTGAAATGGAAACTATAGAAAGGAGCAAGCCAAACAGGCATCTTGGGAAAATGCAGACCAGTGTGAGTGGCATTGCCTTTGCATGGCAAGAGGGTAGGAGCATGCGTGCAGTATTTGAGAAACAGCAAGACACTACTAGGGCTAAAGAAAGGAAAGGGGAAAATGACTAAGAAATTAGAAACATGCTGGAGGACAGCAATGGAGGAGCTGAGCTAAGAAACCTGTGCCTGCCTAGCAAGAGACCTACTCTCACTTCCCTCAGCATCCCCATCTTTACATCGTCTGTATCAGGACCATCAGGATTAATCCCATCATGCCCTCCTTCCCTGCCATACCAGTCCTTACAAGAAAACCAAGACCCATCCCCTGGATTCTAGGCCCCATGTGGTTATACAGATCATGTTTTCTGACCTCATCTGCTGTTGCCCCTCTTCACCATTTACAACACTTCCACCACGCCCTCTCAAACTCAAGGTCAGTTATTGACAAAATTTCCTATACCCTCAGCCTCATCTGTAAATGTTCACTTCATCGGGCTCACACAAACATCTGAATTTCCCTAAATGACACTCTTCCCTGTAATTCTCCAGAATCTGCTTTCTCTCCTCCATGCCTCCTGATGACATTGCAAGTAAGGTGTATGTCCTTGTGACTCATTGCCGCTGCCAACCAATTCTCCCTCCTTCCCTCCTCCAAAAAACCCACACAAACAAAACCCACCAGCTTTGAGCCTCAAGTCATCACCTTCTCCCTCTGCTTGTTGCATTATCTACTGATCCAGAGTCACTTTCATCATTCCTTAAACACAATAACTTCTGGATCACTGTCACTCTCTGCAATACCATTCCTGAAAGAATAGTTGATTCCAATATCTTCTTGTGTCACTAGTTCTTAAAATTCTTTTTTTTAACTTTCTTTTTTTAAATTTATTCATTTTAGAGAAGAGAAAGAGAGAAAGAGGGAGGCCCAGGAAGCATCAACTCACATATGTGCCTTGACCAGACAAGTACAGGGTTTTGAAATGGTGACTTCAGCATTCCAGGTCAATGCTTTATCTACTGCGCCACCACAGGTCAAGCCTCAGAATATATTAATTGCAGAAAAAATATATAGGATTCTAAATAAGCCAGTTGTTGTGAAATACAGGTATCAAAATATTTTTAATGGAACAGTAATACATACAACTTTTTTTTATAACACTTAAAATAAAAAAATTTTCAGTGGATATAACAACATAATTTCACAATAGTGATTATCATACATAATATTTTGAAGAACACATAAAACTTAAATGGTATAAAAATATTTATAATTTCTACTGGGACAGTCATAGGAATGACTTATTTTATTGGTTTGTTAGCTATATACATAATAAAAAGAAATGTTAGATTCAGTTAAGAATTAATAAAAATAAAGATGTAATTTTTCCCCATTTCAGTTCACAAACCCCTTAAATTCTATTCAGGGACCCCAAGATAAATACTACTCACATAGGTTGTCTCTTCAATATCTTTCCTCCTCAATTCCTTGACCTCTTCTTTTTCAAAGATCTTGTCCTTCACTTTACCTTAGATACTCATACCTACAGTCAAAACTGAAACTATAGCATTATCAATGTTGGCAACCTTGCCATAGTCTCAATTTCAAGTATTCCATTCTTCTATCTTTCTAGTACTGTCTTCTCAACTAGAGTGCAAGCTGTCTGATGATAGAGATTTTTGTTTTGTTCACTGTTGTACTACTAGTACCTAGAGCAATGCCTATTAAATGATAAGTATGTATAAGTATTATAAGTATTTGGTGAATAGATAAATGAATAATGGAAAAAATAGAAAGACAACTGTGGATAAAACAAAATGAACAGATAGTCTAATGGGGTCACTGGTCTTTTCTAACTAGCTGTGTAGTCTCCAGAGAGAGTAAAAAAATCATTTTTCATGAAACAAGAACAATACATAAAGAAAGGGACAAGCAAAAAAGAAGATTTCTTGAAAATTGGAAATGACTGCTGTAATTTTTAAATCAACTGGAGGAAAAGAAGGCAAATTGGGGAAATCTCACAGAAGAAAAAAAAAAGATGGAAAAAGAAAAAACAGAAGCAGAGAACCAGTTACAGAAAGACAAGGAGAGAAATAAGAAGAGAAATTATTAAGAAAATAGTTTTTAAATTTCTCTAAGCTAAAGGAGGGCTCTCATATTGAAAGCACCAATCAAAGACCAAGTAGGGGATAAGAAAAGAAGACCCACAGCTTACCACATGATTATAAAATTCTTGAAACAGAAAGGATAAAACCTTTTAAGAAAAAAAAAAAAAAAAAGAAGACTGCTATCCCAAATGAATCAATGTTATTTTTTTAGATCTTTAAGTTTTTTCCTAAGATATAAAACCATATAAGTAAATTTGATGCTCTAAATTTCCTTTTCCTGATTCTACCATCCATAATTCTGAAAAAAAAAATATTTCATACCAAGAATTTTATATCCAGCTAATTATTAACCAAACAAGAGGCAACATAAAGTCACTTTCAAATAGGCAAGGACTCAAGAACATCACTTTCTAAGCACCTTTTTAGAACTAACTATTTGAATATATTCTCTGACAAAATCAGAATGTAAACACAGAAAGAGGAAGATGTGTTACTAACCTAGAAAAAAAGAAATCTCGAGGTCAGAGATGTGCAGTAACTCAAGAAATTAATTAACCAGCCGACTCCAAGAATAATACCTTCAAAGAAGGATGGAATATACAGGGTGGGGCAAAAGTAGGTTTCCAGTTGTTCATATGGAAAATAATACAATAATTAATGAATACAAGAATAAACTCTGGCCCTGGTCAGGTACATCAGTTGGTTAGAGTGTAATCCTGATATGCAAAATTTGTGGGTTCAATCCCCGGTCAGGGCACATACAAGAATCAACTAATGAATGCATAAATAAGTAGGACAATAAATTGATGTTTATTTCTCTCTCCCTCTTTCTCTTTGTCTTCCTCTCTCTCTCTAAAGTCAATAAATAAAAATTTTAAAAATAAACTGTTTTACATACTTATAACTTTAAATGTACATTTACCCACGTTGTATTTCATGCAGTAGCTATAAGGTATAAGAAACTGGATATTGGTCACTTGGTAAAAAAAAAAAGAAAAAAGGTCATATATTTTTTTCCTCAATAAAACAAAATAAAATTAGGAAACTCCAGAAAAACAAGATCTGGATAAGAAAGCCAGAGTCCTAAAATGTGACATTATTTTGAAGAGCTGATAGACTATAATGTCAGAAATATTTTTGAATGGTACAAGCGTTGTAACTATGGAAAAGGAAATATGATTAGAAAACACTGATGATCTCTACACTGAAAACTAATTTTATAGAACAATTAAAGACAGAATTGGTAACAATAGTTCTTTGAAAAAATAGGATTTTTTAAAAAAATTATATATTCATTTGATTAACATAATACAAAACAAGAATGAAACTGACGGTTACTAAGACTGGTGGGTAACGATGTGCTGAGGAACAGGATATTTACATAGTCTCAAATTATCTGTTCACAAATTCCTCTTCAGTCGCCAAGGGGAAAATAGTAAGTTCAGTGGACAAACATGGCAGACCTCACCTTAATCAAGTAATCAAAGTTAGTCAACATGGACCATGCAGTTTCAACAGGAAACAAAGTAAAACAGAAAGTTGTTAATAAATGGAGGAAAGAGAACAAGAGACAGAAAGTCTCAGTGAGGATTAATAGTCAGGTGACACTCTGCTATCCCCTTAAGTGTAGAGAAGTTTCCACTTTCAATCTTATTCTCACTTTTGCCTCAAGATCTTGTTTGCAAAATCTTCCAAAATTTCATAAATACCATATTTCCCCCATGTATAAGAGGCACCTTTCTCCTCAAAAAAATTTGGGGTCTAAAAACTGGGTGTGTCATATACAGTGGTTATAGTTTTTTTACTTGCTCTTCCTGCTTTTTCACGCTTGTTTTTGCGCTCCTGGTTGAAGACATGACTCATTGTCAGACAAAGATGAGGACTGAGGATAAACTAATGAATGGGAGTTTTGACAGTAATGAGGAGTTGTATGAATTTTATTATGATAAAATTTCAGTTCAATAACTTTATGTAATACTTTTTTTTCAAATTTCAGGCCCCAAAATTAAGGTGCATCTTTACATGGGAGCATCTTATACATGGGGAAATATGGTAGTCCACTATGTTAATGACTCTGAAATTACTTGTTCCCTGAATTAAATTCTTTTTTAAATTTCTGAGCTGTTTTTCTAAACCCCAAATAAATATTATTAACCTTTACTTCTTGAGACTCCTCACATTTACTATATATCAAAATGACTCTTCATCTTCCTCTTCAATCCAGCATCCCACTGCCATTTTTCTTCTCAACTAGTAAAACTCATAAACTACTCTCATCGAAAAGAGAAACTTCAGCTATCTTCAATTACGGTCTCTTCTTCATTCCACACCCAGTTTAATTCCATTTTAACTTCTTTAAATATTATTACATATTGACTATGGTTTTATTAGATTCCAGGAAAGAAAATTATTAATAAAATACAGATTCTCTAATTTTTCTCAGCAAAATGTGAGTCAAATTCATTTCATCTTCTCCATTCCCAGTGCCAACTTGTCTTCATCTCTCCAATCACTGCTGTTCCCCCAAATCTCATAATGGAATTAATTTTGGTTATTTTTCTAAATTTCAAATGTGTTCATTTCACCACCCTCTTAAAAATGAACAATGGCGTAATTAATGTTAATGCCAAACCTAAAGGGCTTGATCAATGACTAGGAATGGTATTTTTTTTAACACAATTAATACCAAGTGTCACTTTAACATATGAAAAGCTTTTAAAACATATTTACTTTGGATAATTTATTTTTATTCAGAAAAAATAACTATGTTTTGTATATAAAGCATAGCACTGCTTACAGAGAAAGAAACTAGTGATGAGTGTACTCAATGTATTTGCTCATAGGAATTAAACGCAAATCTTAAAATCATTTTGGCCCACTAACAGTTATAAGAAAATTGACAATCTGAACAAATTCTTACAGTGAAAATTTTCCTAAACTGTGTGGGTTTTGATACTCCTTTGGAATTTAGCACTTATTTAACTCCAATTCTAATTATATATTTTTAATATTGACATAGGGATAAATGAATGTGATAAAGTTAGAAAGAAAAACAGTTTCTAAAAATACAATTTGCACATCAAAACATTTGTGCTCTTTTACTCAGAGTTTTAATGGAACATCTACATTAGCCTGAATAGGGTAAAAGCAGTAGAGCAAGTGTGGAGATAGACTTTGTTCTGCGACCTTGAATTATGTGTTTACCATTAGACTAGCTAGAATGGACTCAAATATCCAGGACAGACCCTACATTCTTGAAATCCATTTTCTAAGTAAAATAAGACTTATAATCAATCTTCAGATAAATGCAGAAAAATGTTATTTATAGAGATATTGCTATAAAATATTTTGCTTTAAGAATTTATAAGTACAAGTAGGTCATACATAATTAAGCTATGGTTCCTACCAGAGAAAGATATTATAGAAAGAAACCTAAAGAGGCAATCAGTGTTGTGGAGTCCTCAAATAATACACACATATACATACACATAAAACCTTAAACTCTTCACCAATGATTGAACTTTGTTTATGCATAAAAGATATCTTACTTGAAAAGAAAAACTTAAACCTAAAATTAAACCTGAGGTTTCATTCATTCTTCTACTAATATTACATGGTTTTCAATATTGTTCTTATTTTGAAAAATCAATGCAAATATTAACAAAAAGACTATCAGCTTGACCAAGCAGTAGCGCAGTGGATAGAGCATCACACTGGGACACAGAGGACCAAGGTTCGAAACCCCGAGGTCGCCCGCTTGAGTGCGGACTTACCAGTTTAAGTGCGGAATCGCTGGCTTGAGCGTGGGATCCTAGACATGACCCCATGGTGACTGGCTTAAGCCCAAAAGTTGCCGGCTTGAAGCCCAAGATCGCCGGCCTAAGCAAGAAGTTACTCACTCTGCTGTAGACCCCGGGTCAAGGCACATATGAGAAAGCAGTCAATGAACAACTAAGGTGCCACAGCAAAGAATTGATGCTTCTCATCTCTCTCCCTTCCTGTCTGTCTGTCCCTATCTGTCTCTCTTTCTGCCTCTGTCTGTGTCTCTGTCACAAAAAAATATATATAGAAAAAAAAAAAGACTATCAAAAATGAAGGCAACCTGACCAACGGTTTCCCAGTGGTTAGTGTAGACCTGGGACACTGAATGCCCAGTTTCAAAACCCCAAGGTCACTGACTGGCTTGAGTGCAGGATCATCAACATGATCCTAAGGTCACTGGCTTGAGCTCAAAAGTCACTGCCTTAAAGCCTAAGCTAGAGCTCAAGGTCGCTGGCTTGAGCAGGGGGTAACTGGCTTGGCTTAAACCCCTGGCCAAGGCACATATGAGAAGCAATCAATGAACAACTAAAGTGATACAAGTACGAGTTGATGCTTCTCATCCCTCTCCCTTTCTCCCTCTCTCCCTCTCTTTCTCTCTCTCTCACACACACTCTCTCACACACACAAAAGCAAAGGCAGCAGAAACAAAAAAACTTAGACTGTTACTCTCTATACTTAAACCATATATATAAATGTCTTTGCAAATTTATTTCCCCATAAAAGAATTAAAGTTATAACATGTACTTACCAACCCAATACAGTTGCTTAAAGCCACTTTAGTTGTACTATGTTGATCTTGCAAGTATCCTGTGTAGTGACAGTTGTCTAAAAAATCATGTTTCCACTGGGGTCCATCTTTCCCCCAATATTCTACAGTAAAATGTTTGGACACAAAATCTGTGTTGAGAGTCAAGTTTAGGTGAAAGTGCTTGCCATAGGCTGAAAGTTTAAAAAATAACTTAGATGCCGCCTGCTGTGGATCAATAGGGTCCATACTCCGTCTTCTCCTGGAGTGTTTATCATTTTTCACAGTAAAGCTGAGGAAGGCTCCATTTTGGTCAACTCTTATTGGAATAGTTAGCTGGTAGTGTTCTAGATAAGTCAGGAATTCCTCTTTGTAATCATAAGGCAGAGAATCCAGAAAAAAAACACATAGAAAAGAAAATTTAACAGAACAAAGTAGCAGTTTAAACAAAAACTGTATCAGTTAAAACTATGCACCATTATGTGTGAGTTATGGACAAAAATGTTATAGTAAACAAAAATGAAAGAGTAAAAGTTTAAAACCTAAAGATGAATTAAGTTTCAATTATTTCATTCCTCAAAATAACATTTAAATTATTTTAAAAGACTTTATTCCTTTTCATATTCAATTTTTAAAACATTAAATCTAAGGAAAAATTCTACGGGAAATATGAGTATCTTTGAAATTTAAAACAGTGAAAAACACACATATGTGAAAGAATATAATTTAGTACACATAAAAAGTTTGCGAAAGTTACCCAAAAGAATTTATATAGAATCTCTACATCCTTGAAGAAATTTTTAAAAAATAAATTACCAGTTAGCCACTTTGTGAGATAATCTGGTAATTTCTCCAAAGATTAAGCATGAAAATACCATCACTTAACCCAACAATTCCACTGCTAGATGTACACCTCAGAAAATAAAAACTTATATTAGCCAGAAGGAGGAAATAATCCAAATGTCCCTCAAGGAATAAACAAATGATTAAAATGTGGTATATTTACATAATAGAATATTACTCTACAGTAAAAAGGAATATTGTACTTATACATGCTATTATATGAATGGACCTTCCTAATAACTGTCTTCATAATCAAAATTCATTATCTAACATTGTAAAAACATACTAAGCGAAAGAAAACCATCCACAAAAGACCATATATTATATGATTCCATTTATATAGAAATACCCAGAATAGGCAAATCTCTAGACACAGAAATAGAGTAGAGGTTGCCTAGGGCTGATGGTGTAGGATGGTTTAGAGGAAATTTATAAGTGACTGCTAATGGGTACAGGTTTCTTTTTAGGATGATGAAAATATTCTAAAATTGATTATGGTCGCCTGACCAGGCGGTCGCGCAGTGGATGGAGCGTCGGACTGGGATGTGGAAAACCCAGGTTCGAGACCACGAGGTCGCCAGCTTGAGCGCGGGACCCATCTGGTTTGAGCAAAAGCTCGCCAGCTTGGACCCAAGGTCGCTGGCTCCAGCAAGGGGATACTCAGTCTTCTGAAGGCCGGCGGTCAAGGCACATGTGAGAGAGCAATCAATGAACAGCTAGGGTGTCGCAACGGCAACGAGAAACTGATGATTGATGCTTCTCATTTCTCTCCGTTCCTGTCTGTCTGTCCCTATCTATCCCTCTCTCTGACTCTCTGTCCCTGTAATAAATAAATAAAGCTTTAAAATTGATTATGGTCATAGTTGTAGAACTCTGTGAATATACTAGAAACCATTTTAAATGTACACTTTTTTTTTTAATTGAGAGGAGGGAAGAGGCAGAGAGATTTTCATATAGGTGCCTCGATCGGTATCTACCCAGCTAGCCCACTAGGGAGCAATGCTCTGCCCATCTGGGATGTTGCTCCGTTGCTCAGCAACCAAGCTCTTCCAGCACCTTAGGTGGAGGCCATGGAGCCATCCTCAGAGCCTGGGGCCAACTCATTCCAATCAAGCCATGGCCACAGGAGAGGAAGAGAGAGAGAGAGAAGGGGAAGGAAAAGAGGTGGAGAAGTAGATGGGCACTTCTCCTGTGTGCCCTGATCAGGAATTGAACCTGAGACATCCACACACCATCCGATACTCTACCACTGAGCAACCAGCCGGGGCCTAAATGTACACTTTAAATGGATAAATTATAGCCTGACCAGGCGGTGGCGCAGTGGATGGAGCGTCGGACTGGGATGCGGAAGACCCAGGTTCAAGATCCCGAGGTTGCCAACTTGAGCATGGGCTCATCTGGTTTGAGCAAAAGCTCACCAGCTTGGACCCAAGGTCGCTGGCTCGAGCAAGGGGTCACTCAGTCTGCTGAGGGCCCACGGTCAAGGCACATGTGAGAAAGCAATCAGTGAACAACTAAGGTGTCACAACGAAAAACTAATGATTGATGCTTCTCACCTCTCTCCATTCCTGTCTCTCTGTCTCTATCTATCCCTCTCTCTGTCTCTGTAAAATAAATAAATAAATAAATAATTTAAATGGATAAATTATATAGTATATTTATTATATCTCAATAAAGCTATTAAATCATCCAGATGACAAAAAATTCAGACAACTAGTAAATATAATTTCTTCACTTAGATTTACTAAATATTACCAATGTACTGTCTTAATCACATCTTCCTTCAGCTAGTAAAACCAAATGTCTGCCTGATGCCTCACTGTCTACACATGGAGTTCACTTGTGCATTTAAATTCCAATGAAACCATGACCAAATGGAAATAATCTTAAAGATAGCATTTACTTTACTTCTCATGAATAAGCATTCATACCAAACGCTAAGACTTTGTTGATCTTCTTTGAGAGCCATATTTTGTACATATGAATTTCTAGACATCAGTCACAATAACCCTGAAAATCTGGTTCATCAACACCAAAAAATAAATTGTTAAAATACGTTAATGTGAGGGGAAACCAAAAGGTAAGTTTTCAATAATTCGATAAGGATTGGACTGGACCATGGAAAAGAAAATGACATTTGCTCCTTGGACTTTTCTGTTAAGATCTTTTTTCTATGATATAAAGTTCAATTCTATGAATGAAAATAATAGGAACCTACGGATTAGAATTTGAAAAGTTAAACTTCTTACAACTCTTATTATTTTACCCAGATCCTAGTTTTTAGATAAAAAATTTTAAATTAGGAAAAACATTTTTCCATGAGGATCCATATTTAAAAAACCTTGTATCAGAATGTGTCAGGTTTCTGGCTCTTTCATAGTATAAACGTTCGGATTCCTTTTGAACATGACATTGTCTGTAATCCCAAACAATTAATGAGCCCGTTCCAGTTTAGGATTCAGAAGAAGAGAGCTGAGAATATCATCTTCTGAAAAAGACCACAAAACTCTAAAATCTATTGGATATTAAATACTGGTAGACCAAGTTAAACAGACCGTTAGAGCCCTTAACATTTATGAAATGAGCACTGAACTGACACGGTAGGCCTCTGCTCCTATCGCTACATATTCCAAAGAAATTGTTCACCCAAACAAAATATTCAGAATCTTTTCTTGTCATATTAACAGCAATATTTGTTTGCCAGTTTCAAAAGCAGGAATCCTACCTTGTGAACTGTATGAGAGCCTGTGGTCACTATGAAATTCCGATGAAGCCATGATGAGGCTCAAAATCCAGGTCAGCGTCTTCCACAAAATTTCCATAATTTAGCAAACTGGATGATTTTTTGGAGGGCTACCTATGTGCTAGAGAGTCAATATCATAGCAAATTAGTTATTAGATGGTCCACAGTTTAACATGTACTTTTATTTCCAATATCCCGAACTTTCTTCTATATCTGGATTCATTTTCTCAATCCAAAATGAAATTAATTAATGATGGTAAAATTTTCATAAGCAAAGCATTAGGCTGATTAATTACTAAAGTATGGCCATTTTTTAACCTAGAAAAACAAACAAAAAAAATATTTAAGTTAACTGGAAAAGATCTTGAATGGTCAGCTCTATACTGCCGACTGCTTGCCAAAGGACATATACTACGAAATAACCTCACATAGTTAAATTAGACCATTGTTGTTTTCTTCATAGTCTAAATAAAATTCACAAGACTAAACACAGAGTTAGAAACCTAAATGTTTAGCAAGATAATGGCAGAGCTATTTAATAATCAAAGAATGAATCTAAAGAGAAATAAAAATTCTTCTAAAAAAAAACTTAGAAGATCACAATGTTTGGCCAGTGACTAACCTTCTGATAAAAATAAAAAGTAGGCTGACTTTACAAAGTTCATTTTATGAAAATGTTCAACAGGATGTGACCCCATTCCTTTAAATGCTTTTTAGAACACTCAAATCCACAGATTGATTTGTTGTTTTATGAGGCACCTACTATTTTTTCTTACAGACTAGATTTACAAACACACAGTGACATTTAGCCACTGTCTGAATGCTCAGACAGTCACATAAACTAAATTTCTAAAAAGTTAAACCATATTTACTGTAGCCTTTGACTTTATCTTTAAGTATTATATGATTTATAAGGCAACACACTTAGGACAACTTCAACTACCTAGAATCTAACTGAAAGGAAAAGAAATTCATTTTCTGAAAAAAACATTTTTAAAAATTCATAGCAGGTATCACAAGAGTTTCATGTCCTAGCTCACGTACTTTCCTTTTAATCTATAAATTCACTCAGAGTCCATGAATTCACATTTTATACAGAAAACTAGCATGCTTGGCTACTTGATTTCCCAGAACACAGTACTTCAGAAGATAATGGCAAAGGGACCAGAAACTATCTCACTAACAGTATAAAAGTGCCAAAAAAGAAGAGAAAAAACTAAAAAGTAGTTTTAGAACACCAAATCAATACAGTTTGGGGTAGAGACAAACAGTCCTCACTTAGATGATTTAGCAGTTCCAATTGTGCATATGTCTGTGTTATTGCTCCGTATCTGATGCCTGGTTGGGAATAAAAGGTTAAATTACTTCTGCTAAGATAGTTCACGATAAAGATAGAGAGAAGTACACAAAAGATGTCAGATGTTTTCATCCTATGTCTCTAATATATGGGATTATCATAATAAATGCTTACATATTTGTTGGTTGAAAAACTAAATGAGTAAATGAATGAATAAATCATTAAAATAAAATCACTTTAGGTATATAAAAGGATATTTGTAGTTGATTGGAAAATTACGTGGAATACTTTATTCCCTATGGTGCTAGAAATATTGGTTATTATAACATATAAAACAAACACAACAATTTAAAATTATGTCTCTCTCTACAAGTTGTTAAATTGTTAAACCTTGGAAAAACTAATACATTAACCAGCAACTAATGTCTTACTGTATTTTTAAATGATGTTATAACAACATGGGATACAGAAAAGATTAAGACAATCATTATTCATAATCTAAGTAACAAAGAAAATTTTCAAGGTAGATTGATATATGCCATAATGAGGTTAAGAAAAACTGTTACAGAACAGATGAGGGAGGTGACTTCTAAATCTGAAAGATGAGTCAAGGAAAGTTTATCAAAAAAGTAGCATTTGAGATAAGCCCTAGAACAGGGGTCCCCAAACTACAGCCCCCTGAGGCCATAGTCGCACTTCCGGAAGGGGCACCTCTTTCATTGGTGGTCAGTGAGAGGAGCACAGGATGCATCCACACCCATAGTTCCCATTGAAATACTGGTCAGTTTGTTGATTTAAATTTACTTGTTCTTTATTTTAATTATTGTATTTGTTCCCGTTTTGTATTTTTACTTTAAAATAAGATATATGCAGTGTGCATAGGGATTTGTTCATAGTTTTTTTTATAGTCCGGCCCTCCAACAGTCTGAGGGACAGTGAACTGGCCCCCTGTATAAAAAGTTTGGGGAATCTGCCCTAGAATATGAACAGAATTTCACAAGTCAAATTGCACGGGGCAATCATTACAAATCAAAGAAACAGATTCCACAAAGTCTAAATGGTAAAAAAAAAAAAAAAAAAAAAAAGGAAAATAGTATTAGTAGTAATAGTAAGTTTGGTACCTATGCAGAAGACTAACAGGTAATATCTAGAAAGGTAGTTTAAAGTCATACCAAAAATGAAGAGAATTTTAAATAAATGTCACTTCTTTCAATATTCACAACAATCTTATCAAGTAGGTATTAGTGCCCTTTGTCAGGCAGACAGATATCGACACCTTTTTATAATCCCTTTCCCTTGAGTAATTCGCTCCTAACCAATGGAAGACCTCATTGTGGAGGCAATGTAGCTTCCCTGGTTCTAACTTCCATCTTACTGGTAGACTCTCTGCCTCGCTGACTTTGATGAGCAAGCTGCCATATGGAGAAGCTCACATGGTGAGGAACTGAGAGCAGCTTTCTGATAACCACTGGCAAGGAAACAAGGCCTTTGATGCAATAGTCTGCAAGAAACTGAATACTGCCCATTAATTTTGAAGCTTGGAAGAAGATCCCTTCCAGATTGAGCCTTCTGTGGAAACCCCAGTCCTTGTAAACACCGTCCTTATACCTAGTGAGAGACCTAGAAGTACAGGACACAGAGCAGCCATGCCCAGACTCCTGAACCAAAGAAACGCTGAAATAATAAATGTGTATAATTTTAAGCCATGAAGTTTATGGAGTTCGTTTGTTTGTTGGTTGGTGAATAATACAGCTGCCAATTTACAGATAAAAAAGTTGAAGCTCATAGTGGTCATAGCTCATAGCTAGAAAAATCAGAGCCCTGGGTCATACACAAGGCTACATGGATCTAAGGTCTAATTTTTTTTTTATTACATCATACTTCCACTTTAAAACACACTCATTTAAATATTCAATGGCAGTTGCATAAAACCAATTCAAATATGATTTTCATAAATGGTATAGATTAATTAATATAAATAACTTTAAGCAACTTTATACACAATAATGGTTTTGCTTCAAAACTACTTCTACAGTGATTTAGGCAGGACAACAGGCACACCATTATTCAAAACAATAATAAAAATAATGCAGTTATCTTGATTCTCAACCTACTTACATACAATCACCATAACTGTTATTTTATGAACAACTTTCATTCTTCATTGTTTTAATTTTTCTCAGAACAATTGAGTGTTTCCCTAATAATTCTGACATTAAATGAGTCCTTCCTATACTTTAATCTTCTTTTAAAGATGAATATATATAATTAACACATTGCAGTTAATTTTCTAGTAGCGGTGGTAGATTTGTACTGACTCACTCATCCTTTTTTCCTATTTTCCTGGGCTCTGAAACTCATAACAAACTTATACAAGCTAATGACATTTTAGTTAGCTGATTTTATTTCTTCTAGCTAACTCTTTTCCCCCTTGAGAAATTTCCCTGCTCTTTAGTTTTGTAACCTCCATCCACTCTTACCAATTACTAACACTGACCTGAAAACACCCAACTTAAGGAAGCCAGTAGCATTGAGAGAAAAAGTAGTATGTAACTACTTGGCCAGAAGTAGACTAACATTTGACTTAAGGACTTGTAGTAAAAAGGGCATTGGTGCATGGCAGAAAGAGCAGGAACTTTGAGGTTAAATAAACCAGAGCTATAGTCTTGGTTCTACCACTAGCTACAGGATCTGGCACATGGGCACTCAATAAATTTGGCTTTCTTTTTTCTTTGCCACTCCTGCCTTCACTCCCCACTTTTTCCAAGTCTAACATACCAGTGAAGAAATTCAACAGTAAGTAAATAAGTTGGCTCAAGCTCAACTGGTATCAACAACAAACCTCTAACGACTCTTGGCCACCTCACAATAAAAATGAATGGGCCTAACCCGTGGTGGCGCAGTGGATAAAGTGTGACCTGGAACACCGAGGTCGCCAGTTCAGGGTCCTGAGTTTGCCTGGTGAAGGCACATATGGGAGTGGATGCTTCCTGTTCCTCCCCCCCCCCTTCACTCTCTCTCTCTCTCCCCTCTCTAAAATGAATAAATAAAATCTTTAAAATAAATAAATGAGTTTGGGGGGCTGGAAGGAGAAACTCACAAATCCCTTATGGCTCTTGAAAGCAGGAAAGGAGCTACAAACTGGGGTGCTTTCTTAGCTTATACTCCTCCCAGGTACTCTTCTGATTCAGGTATTACACCTGTGGATAATATCCAGCCCTAGCTGGTGCTCCAACAGCACTCTGTGCCCAGGGTTGCCTGGCATCTGGAGATCTTATTGGAGCCAGGGCTCTTCCAGCCAAGGCTGAGGATCACAGGTGACTTCCAGCTGCTGCATGAGACAAACCAAACCGTTGTAGGCTCTCAGAGCTCTCTGTAGCGTCAGCCATGTCCCCTTGACTGGGCACTGGACCCAGCATGGCCTGTACTGGTGGGTGCTGTGCTGGGGACTGTGATCCTTTCTCTCCTCATTGCACTTGCTGCCAGATGCCACCTCTGCCACAAATACTGCACCAGCTACCAGCACTGCCTGTTGCATAAGACAAGAAAGGGGCTCTGTCCAGAGATGGGTGAAAATGAAGACAATGTTGGCTTCATCAGGACAATTACCTTCAGCCTGGGGTTGGCAGGTGGAGGATGGAGAGTAGCAGGAACCACTTCAACAATTAAGCCCTGATGTTTGGACACCCCCTGCCCCTTCATGCCTGACAACTTAAGGCTTGTGAATACTACATGAGATCCACTAACCTCAGAGACTGAGGTGGATAGGGTTTAAAGGCTGACCAAAGGTTGAGCAACCTTCCTTCCCTGACATTAGCTACCAAAGTGACAGTAAACTTCTTTTTCTCAAGAACCCTCAAGGGTTTCCTGCTGTTCTCAGAATAAAGCCTAATGAGGGTCTAACTGTGGAAATAAAGCCTTTGTCAGCTTCTTGCTTGCCTTTCTTGTCTTTCCTTACTATTTTCCCTACTTAACTAAATATAGTATTATTATATACCAGATGACAACGTTTTAACAGATGAAAATCAGTGTGCCAAGTTTTTTACTGAAAATATTTCTTATCAGTAAAGTGGGTAGCCTGACTAAGCAGTGGCATAGTGCATAGAACATCAGACTGGGACACAAAGGACCCAGGTTCAAAACCTCAAGCTTGCCAGCTTCAGCATAGGCTCATCCGGCTTGAGCACAAGCTCACCAGCTTGAGCACGGGGTCGCTGGTTTGAGCGTGGGATCAAGATATGACCCCATGGTCACTGGCTTGAGCCCAAAGACCGCTGGCTTGAAGCCCAAGGTCACTGGCTTAAGCCCAAAGTCACTGGTTTGACCAAGGGGTCACTCGCTCTGCTGTAGCCCCCAGTCAAGGCACATATGAGAAAGCAATCAATGAACAACTAAAGAGCTACAACAAAGAATTGATGCTTCTCATCTCTCTCCCTTCCTGTCTGTCTGTTCCTATCCTTCCCTCTCTCTGTCTGTCACAATAACTAAATAAATAAAGTGGGTAATCTAAATGGTTAAAAAATTTTAATGGGTTAACTTACTGACACCTGCTGGACAGCTTAATCAGCATATCATCAACAACTATGCAGAGGCACTGAATTTTCCAGATATAGCTTCCAAAATTCAGACTAATATTAAAATATCACATAATTGTCTAGAAATCATAATCATGAACTCTTTACATTGTATAACAGAAGCATCCTTATGGAAAAACACAACAGCTTTGAGTCCTGGCTTGACTCCAAGTTATTTAAACTCTCTAGGTCTGTTTCCTCATCTATAAAACTGTAATAATGATATCTACCTTACAAAGACTTGTTGAAAAATTAAATTAGATTACACATGATGTGAAGTGTCTGCACACTTCATACTTTAATGGCTAAACAAATATTAGCAACCCCTCTCCTTGTTATCTGACTCATCACTTTTCAAAAGCCTTTCTTCAAAAATAGTTTTATGTTCCTCCTTCCCTCAAAAATGTCGAATAGTTGGAACTGATGATGGAATCAATCAACTACATTGTATTGTCTTTTAGAGCAAACAGTAAAGAATTTAGGTCTTGATAAATGGTATTATAAATACTTCAAATTTAAAAACAACTAAAAACTTTCATTTTGCTTTGACTTTATATATGCTGTTTTCCTATTTCAAATGCACCAGCCAGAAAGTTAAGGGATCATTTACCTGCTTCCATGGATCAAAACTATATGAGCTAAACAGAAATAAGATCAGACAACTTGCACTACAGTAATTCCATCAGTAGTCTGCCCAGTTGAAGAGTACTTACTGGTCTTTTTCCTCTATCATCTTTACTTCCCACTCAAGTGATCTGGGGGTAGCCAAGGTAATAATTTCCTCTTCTGAACTATTATTATGGAGCTAAAAGTACATGTGTAACATCTTTCTCAACTTCTTTCAATCATCTTAACCCTGGTCATTTACTTTTAAGGCTGATCTAGTCTGCACAAGGAAGAGCAACAATACTATGCTCCCTTCAGGTGTTTAACTTTCATTTGTAAAAATTAACCTTTCGTTTTATTTTCCATTTATTCTCTAAACAAACATTTATTGTTGTGTACTATATGCCAAGGACACCACTAGGCTGTAAGTACAAAGGTTTCCAGATCATTTATAAATTTTGTAAGATTGGTTTCCAAGGAAAGGTATAATTAAACATACTCAAAAATAATCTATCAAGAAAAGCAAATGAGCCAAAAGCAAAAATAGAAAACATCATTCTAAGAAATTACATCTTGTCCCTGTTTTGCTCCAGATGGCAAGTTAGATATACATTATTTGTATTATAACTTCTCTCCTGAAAAACAAACACCTTTATTCTCAAGAGGTTAGCTCAAACTGTTGATAATCAACTATGCCCTTTGATATAACCAAGAGAGCTATCAACCTCTTCCACCTTTTCTTCTTCCTCCCAGAAATGTTCCAGAGAATGTGCTATTTAACTCTCTTAATATGTTAACTCTCTTTATTTTCTCACAAAAGTCACACACAGGATAAAATTTGGCATAGAGACCCATCCTAAACCACTAGTAGCTACTAGTGGTTGCTAAGGAAATGAAGAGGAAATGGTAACAGTAGACAGGAGTAGGAATTAATCTCGTACATATTGGCCCAGACATGAAAAGTATTAAAATACTTCAGGTCTTGAGGTTAGAGATTTTTTCCCCTTGAGAATCACAAAAATATTAATACCACAACATAGATTTCATTTGCTGCCATTTGTAGCAAATGAATGAATTTGATTTGTTTGAAATCAACTATTTGCTTCTATAAACTATTCTTCAAAAATCCAAGATATCAGTGATCACATCTAAGCACTAAATTAATATAAACCAGAATGCAGTTATCATTTGGGTGAAACACAGAAAAACAATTATCTCCAAAATTAATTTTCTCAATTTCCATCAACTATACCAGTTCTATTTTATAATTCTTTCCCTGCAATGAATTTTGAGAACTGTCATTTTCAAATCTAAGATTCAGTCTAATCAACATAGGCTAAAAAGAGAAAGAAAAACAAAAGAAAAAAAATAGTCCAAGATACTTAAACATAAAAGAATATCTTGAAAATTACACTTCAGTGTCCTTTTAAAGGTTCACTCTCCCTTCCCCCCAGAGTACTGTACGCCCTCATGCCCCCCCCCCCATCCTACTCCGCCCAGACAGAGGGTAACAGTCTGAGCTGCCCTGGTTGAGTTGATCCTAAAGTTAACATTCAGCAGCCCATTTCCAGACAGCAGCGCTAAATCTATTTGGATAAAACGCGTGTGACCCAGACAGTTGGCATTTGGCCCAAACGCGTTGCACCGGCAGCTCAAATAAAAACAAGAGTAAGAAACTCACTCTCTTGTTCCCTCTCAGTGCGCTTTCTCACTCTCTTGCTCTCTTTTCTTCTAGTACAACAAGGAAAGAAATTACCAAAGACAGAAATTGTAGTACACATTATCAGAAGGCAGCTTTCCAATAACCCCTCCAGCACTCACCCCCTCCAAATACCTGAACTTTGATCCCATGTACCATATATACAGACATACCCCGATATTCAAGGCTCCAGAGGGTTATGAGTCTAGCACGTCCCAAGTGGCCAAAAGTAAATCAAAAACACACGCTTCCATCTCTTTGATTAGCCTATTAAGAGCTTAACATATCCTAGAGCATCGGGGCTACAGCTAGCACATTATTTCTGCCCTCTGAGCCCAGGCATAAACTATGCACTTGTCTGACTACTTAAGACACTGACATGAAATCATAAAATGCAGAAAATTTTTCTTTAAGAAAACTGGAAATCAATTTAAAATACACATCATTATTACTTTCCCGATTACTATTTGGTGATGAGTTAAAAGACCACAATAATCATAATCAAGTCATATTTTACAAAACATATCTATTTGTATAATAAACGTATATATATTTTTGCATCATAAAATATTTTCAAGACTAAGAATTCTCCAACTCCCGACTAGTCTGGAGTTAAAAAGATTTCTATCTGTAAAATGAGTTCAGTCAAGCTCACTCATTGCCATTAGAAAAAAAAAAAAAACACAGACAGAAAAAAGTTTTCTACGCGTTATTCGGAAGACAAGCAAAGCACAAGATTTAATTTTTTAAAAAAGTTTCATTGAATATTGTGAAGTCTTCCTTACCGTTTTCATCTTCAAATTCTGATAAAAAGTAAGTTTCAAACAATAGAGATTGCACTGGACGACTCACGTACTCCCTCTCCTCTCTTAACTTTTTTTTCTGCCCCCCTTTGCAAAGCCACAGCAGTCAGTTAGTTATTCTGCAGCCAGAATAAAACCCTATAGTCTGGCTAGCCCGGGCTTTAGAGAACGGACTTTTTTCGATTTGGCAGAAAAAGAGATGCCTTCAATACAACCAGGCTATCATCCTGAGATGCTGCCTTTGCAAACCCACTTTTTCTCCCGCCCCCACCTCAAAAAATAAAATAAAATAAAATAAAAAAGGAAAGGAAAGGAAAAAAAGAAAGGAAGGGGAAAAAAAAGACTTATTGGGGGTGGAAGTGGTTCCCTTTCTTCCTGGACAGCTTAGTGCCTTTGCTATGCAAATAACATGTGAAGAGCATCAAAAGGTATCAGGAGAAAAGAAGACAAGAGGAGCAGGAAGGGCAGCAAAGTTTTGTTGAAGTAGCCCTAGATCTCACTACCGGCCCCCAGCCAACTTGAATTGCAGCAGAAAATTTGGCAGCTTTTCCTCGGAGGCAGAGCACTGACGTCAGTGTGCAGATGTGCCGGGCTTCGGGTGCGCATGTGTCCTGGGTCGTCACGTGGAGGGGGAGGGGAGGTAGAGGTACAATCGGGGTTACCAACTACCAGCCTTTCAGAAGGATTTAGACAATGTCAACTTTTCCACACTGTGAATGAGAGAAATTCTGTCCCTTCTAACCTCAGTCCCCTTCCCCACTCCGCCTCTTTTCCTCCTCCTCCTCCCTAACCTCTTTTAGAAATTCTAGCCTGTTTTGTGATTAGT
This sequence comes from Rhynchonycteris naso, assembly GCA_037038555.1. Lineage (NCBI taxonomy): Eukaryota > Metazoa > Chordata > Mammalia > Chiroptera > Emballonuridae > Rhynchonycteris > Rhynchonycteris naso. The sequence goes on along the minus strand of CM072995.1, from coordinate 239,074,842 downwards.
TGTTTCTTGGAAAAAGGAAGGGGGAGGGAGAGGATGAATGACTTTAGATGAAATAATGTCACTGTTAAGATCTCTGATGTCCTTTTCCTTGTACACTTTTTCTAAGTCCACACAACAAATATATTAAAAGTTGACCATAAACAGTGTCTTTGAGGAAACTTACAACGAGTTTACATCGGTGACAAATTTCAAGACTCAGTAGCCACATGTGCACAAATGCCTGTTTTTAAAATACACCTCCACAAGTAAAATTGCCACCAAAAGGGAGAGCAGACTAAAGTAAACTAAGACCAGCACATTTTCCATCTGATTACCGACTACAGGTTATGTGGGGCTTTAAAAGAAAAAAAAAAAAAAAGTGGGGGAGGAGGGAGCGGGGGGAAGAGAGAGAACCTTGCATTATTTCCAGATGAGGGTGAGACTGGACGGTATTTTAAAGTGCAACCGGGGAAAAGCTACAAGTGGAGTGTATTTTTTTAATTCAGTACATTGAATGAAACCTCAATGACTGCCCAAAAGAAAATAAATCCAAAGTCAGACCCCCAAGGGGGGGGGACAGGAACCCTGCTGTTATCTCAAGATAAACAAACAAAACCTCAAAACTGGTTCTTCAAGCTTTCCAGTCCCACCCTCGCGTCCCCCCCACCTCACCCACCCCACCCCCCTTACACACCAGAAGCCAGTCCATACTTTAAGGATAAAACACCACTACAACGTAGCACTTTCACTTTCATTTGCTGGTAGAAAGCCACTGGCATAAACTGAGGGGAAATGCCCAAATATGTTTTCCATGTCCTAAGCAAGCAAACAAAGTCTGGCACACCAATCGGAAACAGAAATAAAAAATAAATAAAACCCGTGAAAATAGCTCAAGACAAATGTTGTATTTCAGTGGTGGAATCTGCTGCATCATTTATCTGTCTCTACCGTTGAGTGTAGGATAGGAAGAGGTTTAAGAGTTTCCAAGGTTGGGGCTGGAGGTGGAGGAATTGACGCCTTGAAATTCCAGTCGGTAGTTAACGCCAAGTCAATTTCCGATGGCCAGAACCAGAAAAGGGAATTGGACCGGAGGAAAGGGGGTGGGGAGGAAGACCTTTCTGAAAACGGGCTCTTAAGTTTCAAGCTTCTGCTAACATTATTGCTCATTTGATTTTTTTTTTCTTCCTACACCGGAGGTAGTAGGTGTAATTCTTCTGCTGAATACATGAATCGTTGGCCAAAAGAAGGCATGAATCAGACTGAGAACGTCCAAGAATACAGTTATTTCCATTCTTTTTTGAGGGTTGAAAGGGGAAAGCATCTGTCCACAGTCAATAGTCCTCATCTTGACCTTAAATCAGTAGTATCTGGCTCAATGCCATTTAAAACGTAGAAATACTTCTGTGGTTGGCATTCGGTTTTAAATGAAGATAATTCATATGGAAATATAGATATTTACATTAACATACATGAGGTGGTTAATCTCCTAACAATAATTGTAAACATCAAAAATTAAAAGAGGGGACATAGCTGTTTTTGCATCAAACCTCCTTTAAATTGTTGTGAATCTTTTCCATATTTTTTAAAAATTGGTGGTGCATAAACACAACCAGCACACAAAACTAAGTTAAGGTGTGAGTAGTAATTGTCTGTATAAGCTATCTGAAAATTTTTTACTCTCAACTAAGACAGATTGCCCTAGGAAGTGGCAACATTGTAAAAGGACAGGAATTTATCCAGTGAGTAGTGGACTTTGGCTAATTACTTATTCAAAGAGTGCCATCCTGCGTCTAAATAGAGTAATGAAAATTTTCCAAAAGATTCCCTTTCTCCTCCAAATGATTGTGAATTAAGAAAAACAGTAAGGGTGAAAAATTATTAGAGTCAGAAACGGATATGTGTGTGTTTGCATTTTAATTGTATTACAGTACAGAAAATTCAAACATAAAAAAGGAGAGAATTCCAATGCATCCATTCTCAACAAGTGCCAATACAGGACCAATTTTTTCATATTACTTCCCCAACTGATCTAGATTATTTTATTTTTCATTTTTAAATCTTAATTTATTGTTTGATTTTTAGAGAGAGAGGAGGGAAAGAGAGAGACACATTGATTTATTGTTCCACTTGTTTATGCATTCATTGGTTGATTCTTATATGAGCCCTGACTGGGGATTACACCGGCAACTTTGGTGTATTGGGACAATGCTTTAACAAACTGAGCAATCCAGACAGGGCTGGATTCGAAAATTATTTTGAAACCAATCCCAGATAACAGTTTTATCCATCCATTAAATATTTACTTGTATTTTCAAAATATAAGGACTAAATACCTGACCTGTGGTGGCGCAGTGGATAGAGTGTTGACCTGAAATGCTGAGCTCACCAGTTCAAAACCCTGAGTTTCCTGGTCAAGACACATGCCAGAAAGGCTACTAAGAATGGATACTTCCTAAAAAAAAAAAAAAAAAAGAATGGATGCTTCTGCCTGACCTGCGGTGGCACAGTGGATAAAGCTTCAACCTGGAATGCTGAGGTCACCGGTTCGAAACCCTGAGCTTGCCTGGTCAAGGCATATATAGGAACTGATGCTTCCTGCTCCCTCCCTTCTCTCTTCTCTCTTCTCTCTTCTCACTCCTCTCTCTCTCTCTCTCTCTCTCTCTCTCTCTCTCTCTCTTCCCCTCCCTCCTCTCTCTCTCTGCTCTCTAAAAAAAATTTAAATAAATAAATAAAAGAATTGATACTTCCTGCTCCTCCCCCTGGCATTCCTCTCTCTCTCTTAACTCTCTCTAAAATCAATTAATAAAATCTTTAAGCCTGACCTGTGGTGGTGCAGTGGATAAAGCATCGACCTGGGAACACTGAGGTCGCCAGTTCAAAACCCTGCTCTGGTCTGGTCAAGGCACATATGGGAGTTGATGCTCCCAGCTCCTCCCCCCTTTCTCTCATTCTTTCTCTCTCTCTCTCTCTCATTCTGTGTCTCCTCTCTAAAATGAATAAAATTTAAAAAAAAAAGAATTAAAAAAAATCTTTAAAATATATATATGGACTAAAAAAAAAAATAACCATTACTACACCACTATTACTCTTAAAACAATAGTTCCTTAATTTTATAAGATGTCAGATTTCTTCAATTGCAAATAAAGGCTTTTTTAAAAACCTCTTTTATTGAAATCAGGATCCATATGTTGCATTAGGTTGTCACTTTTAAAAACTATTGAAATAGAATATGCATACAGAAAAGTACATAAATATAAAACTTGACAAAAGTGTTCAATCTAATAAATTTTCACAAAGTGAACTTGCTAATGTAACCTTGTAACTCTTTTTTTTTTTTTTTTTTTTTTTTTACAGGGACAGAGAGAGAGTCAGAGAGAGGGATAGACAGACAGGAACAGAGATGGGACCGGAGAGAAGTGAGAAGCATCAATCATCAGTTTTTCTTCCCATTGCAACACCTTAGTTGTTCATTGATTGCTTTCTAACATGTGCCTTGACCCCCGGCCTTCAGCAGACCAAGCAACCCCTTGCTGGAGCCAGCGACCTTGGGTCCAAGTTGGCGAGCTTTTGCTCAAGTCATATGGACCCTCGCTCAAGCTGGCAAGCTCAGGGTCTGGAACCTAGGTTTTCCGCATCTCAGTTCGACGCTCTATCCACTGCGCCACCGCCTGGTCAGGCTAACCTCATAACTCTTAACCTATTTTATTCTATCAGTTCCCCCTCATTGCTTTATCTTGCAATATAAATGCGATATTAATATCTTGTCATCTTGCCTGACCAGGTGGCGGCACAGTGCATAGAGCGTCAGACTGGGATGTGGAGGACCCAGGTTCAAGACCCCGAGGTCGCCAGCTTGAGCGGGGGCTCATCTGGTTTGAGCGAAGCTCAACAGCTTGGACCCAAGGTCGCTGGCTTGAGCAAGGGGTTACTCGGTTGGCTGTAGCCCCACCCCCCACCCCCCACCCCAGTCAAGGCACATGGGAGAAAGCAATCAATGAACAACTAAGGTGTCGCAACGAAAAACTGATGATTGATGTTTCTCACCTCTCTCCGTTCCTATCTGTCTGTCCCTATCTACGCCTCTCACAGACTCTCTCTCTGTCTCCATTAAAAAAAATAATCTTGCCATCTTAATACTACATAGAGCAATTCCATTAGCATGGAAATGTTTTAGTGTAATACCGATGCATTATTTCTGAATTTAATTATATGAAACAATGTTTTTTTTGAGAGGGGGGACAGACAGAAAGGGAGAGAGATGAGAAGCATCAGTTTCTAGTTGCAGCACTTTAGTTGTTCATTTATTGCCTTCTCATACTTACTCTGGCTTGGGGGGTCCAGTTGAGCCAGTCACGTCTTACTCAAGACAACAACTTTGGGCTCAAACTAACAACCTTTGGCTTCAAGCCAGAGATCTATGGACTCAAGCAAGTGACCATAGGATCATGTCTATGATCCATGCTCAAGCTGGCAACCCCACTCTAAAGTTGGTAAGCCTGAGCTCAAGCAGGCTGAGCCTGTGCTCAAGGTGGTGACCTCAGGATTTCAAACGTGGGTCCTCAGTGTTCCAACCCAACCCTCTATCAACTGTACCTGGTCGGGTTGTGTGAAACAAATTTAAATTAAACCAACTCTGAACAAATTTCAGGTGCAGTAAACATTCTTTTAAATTCTTTTAACAACCAAGCCTTTGCTCTTTGAAAACATTTCTCTATAGATTTCCTTTTCTCTGTTTGATTAAGAAATGAAGATTATGGGCAGAGTAGAGTTGATAACAAAGCCCTTACTTAAACATTAAAAAAAAAAAGTTGTGTGAGCAATCTTTAGAAGCCTAATAAATTTAAGCGAGTGAATAGGGCCCTTTCAGGAAATCAAAACTGGAACAAATGGAAATTTGGGAGAGAAAGGCATTTGTATGTTATAATATGCACATATGTGTTATATATTTCAGAGACTGAAAAACAGAAGCAATGTCAGGAAGTTTGAGAGCCAATGATTAGGACTGAGAAATTTTTAAAGGTAAAAAATAAACTTCTAATTTACTAATACATCAACATATATATTTAGTTTAATTTTTAAGACAAAAACCAAAGCTATTCTTAAAATTAGACTATTTGCTTCTATTTTCAGAAAAAAAGAACATATTTTGTTTCTATGCTTGCTTGGAATTATTAAATTGGAGTGGGTAACTGTCTCTAAAGATGATAAATTTTGAATTCTACATCTCAGACATTAAAACCAGATTCAACAGTTGTACATATGTACCCTGATTTATTGGTGTCACCCCATTAAAATTAATAATAATAAAAAAAACAGATTCACATTAAAACCAAGTTTCCTCCTGCCCTGGCCAGATAGCTTGATTGGTTAGAGAATAATCCCAATGCTCAGAGGTTACCGATTTGATCCTCAGTCCAGGGCATATCTTCCTGTCTCTCTCTAGCCCCCTCTTTCTCTCTCTCTAAAAGCGATAAATAAAAATTTAAAAATTAAATTTAAAAATAAAACCTAATTTTTTCTAATATGTGCTGGTGCAGTGGATGGAGTGTCAACTTGGAATGCTGAGGTCGCCTGTTCAAAACCCTGGTCTTACCCAGTCAAGGCATATAAGAGAAGCAACTACTACCAGTTGATGCTTCCCAATCATCCCCTTGCCTTTCTCTCTCTCTAAAATCAATAAAAATAAATATATTTTAAAACCTAAACAAACAAATTCCATACACTTTCTGCACGTACAATTTTCAATGAGACTGGATTTGAATTTGATAGAGTGAAAATAAGTATTTTTTAATCTTCTGAAGAACTACTGTAGGATTTCTTATACATACAAGATGAAAAAAGCTTAAAGCATAGAAAAAAACATTGATAAGTTTAACTTATATAAAAAACTTTTTACTAAAAAGTAAAATATAAGCCACAATTAGAAGAATTTGCAATACCTGTTAATGAAACCTAATAAATATCTAGAATCTAGAATTTGAAAGTACTTTCACAAATCTATAAGAGCATCAACATAAGAAACATATAAACCTACCTCTAGAGAATATTTATGAGCTTGTTTGACCCAAACTGATGACCATTACCAGGTAGCAAAATCTCAATGGATTGAGAAAATGCTCCAGAGAATGGAAGTTTTGCACCTTATTTTATACATTACAATAAAAGGAGGAGACATGAGGAGGGTTACATTCACTCCACTGGTGGTAGATTAGGAAGGCGGGAGAAAGTAAAGCGCAGAAATCTCTGTGATTGGATGAAAAGCAAAATAGAGAGTCATGTACTTCTTTTACATTGGTGGGAACAGGATAGTTAATAATTGACCTTTACAGGATCTAGAGATGGTATGCTTGGACTGAAATAACAATATGAGATTTTGTGGTCTTGTGCTCTAGAGGGGTCTGCAAAAGAAGATTGACATTTCAAAGGTATGTTATCTTAGATGCAGAAAGACAACAGATAGGCACACTTAGGTAAAAACTGACCTTTTCAAGGAAGCTCCAGGCATAGGACGTGACTACACACCAGGGCTAGCTTTTAGTTAGAAATTTGTATTTTCAGACCATCCTATGTGACTATTTTTCATCTCTGAGATTGCAGGCTATGTAGGCTTCCTCTCAGTTTATCAGGTTTAGTATGTGACCCTTATTTTACCCGCCAGAGATAGGCCAAAAAATAGGTAAATGGCATGAATTCAGAAATCACAGGAGAAAGGAAAGCTAATGACCAATAAATGAATAAGGAAGTATGTAAACTTGCTAGCAGTCATGGAAATGACTGAATTTCCATGATTGAATAAAAATCATAGAATTTTTTAAAAGTATTTTTAGTTATTGATTTCAGAGAGAGGAAAAAAGAGAGAAAAACATTCATCTGTTTCTGTATGCTCCGTGACCAGGAATCAAACTGACAACCTTTGTGTATTGGGACAATGCACAACCATGCTACCCAACCAGGACTGAAGATATTACTTTTAATAGTGTGGTAAGACCGAAAATTTGATAATATCAAGTATTTGGAAGGACAAGGTGAACCGGACATCTGAAAGACTGTTAGATGGAAATAAAAATTAAGTGCACATCTGACCAGGTGGTGTCGCAGTGGATAGAGCATTGACCTGGGATGCTGAGTACCCAGGTTCAAAACCCTGAGGTCCCCAGTTTAAGCATGGGTTCAAGACTTTTACTTTTGGGGTTATGTGAAGCAACATGTGTACATTGAATATATCAACGACATTAATCACTTAAAACAGAGATTCACAGACGTTATTCACTCTGTTACACCAAACGTCCTTACCCATGTGTGGCAAGAACTTCACTATCATTTGGATGTGTGTAGGGCAACAAATGGAGCCCACATTGAACTGCACTGAATAGGTATGAAACTGGAAGAGTTGTCCTTCTATTTGGTGCAGATTTCACATTTCTATTGTTTTTTGTTGCTTTCCTGTGACTGGTCAAAAGTGCACCATGACTTTACAGACATACTGTATTATGGATGAGCAAAGCTAACTGAAATTTAGATATTAGATTTATCTTATTTCAGTATTTGTACCCAAAATTTTTACACAGAGTATAAGATCAATAGCAGAAAGGAAAAAAATAGTTGAGAAGAAAACGAATGGGGATAATCAATGATTTATAGTTACACTATGAAAATATCAAACATTCAAAAAGAAAGAAGGAAAACTGAAGTCAACGCTAACAGCAAAGATCTTGATATAACAGCAAACAAAGACTCTGACCTGTTAATAACAATGACCTACTCTTGAGTATTGTGCAGAGGGCTAAGAAATATAAAAATATAAGGCAAGTTTCCTTTTCTCAATAAATTTACAAACTGGAAACAAGATTAAAGTATGATAAGGGAAAATGCAATATGTTATATAATTTAGTGACATACATTATAAGTGCTTTAGGCTTCAAATAATAGAAAACTCAGAGAATTCCAAGTGATTTTTTAAAAAGATTTTATTTACTGATTTGAGAGAGAGAGAAATAGGGCTGGGGGAGGAGCAGGAAGCATCCACTCATAGTTGTTGCTTCTCCTATCTGCCTTGATTGACCGGGCAAGCCTGGGGTTTCAAACCAGTGACCTCAGCATTCCAGGTCCACGCTTTATCCATTGTGCCACCACAGTTCAGGTGTAATTTTCCTGACATCCATGTTGCCAGTCTCTCTCAGTCAATTTTGTGGGGTTTGTATTTTGTTTTAAATGTTTATTGTATTGATTTTAGGGAGAGAGGGAGAAAGAGAGACAGGAACATCGATCTGCTCTTGTATGTGCCCTGACTGTGGATCAAATTGGCAACCTCTGAGCTTCAGGACAATGTTCTTACCAACGGAGCTATCTGGCCAGGGCTTGTGTTTCTTATTTAAACTTCCAGCAACATTCAGTTGAGTTGACCACTCTCAACTTCTAGAGTTGCTTTATTTTCTTCCTTCAGGGTTTCATGACACTATATTCATCTAGTTCCTTCTCTTATTTCAGCTTTCCTTCTTCCTTCTCTGCTCAATCACTAAGTATTAAAATGCCCAGGGGTCACCTGACCTGTGGTGATACAGTAGATAAAGCGTTGACCTGGAACACTGATGTTACCGGTTTGAACCCCTGGGCTTGCCTGGTCAAGGCACATGTGGAAGTTGATGGTTCCTGCTCCTTCCCCCCTTCTCTCTCTCCCTTTCTCTCTCAGTCTCTCTAAAAGTGAATAAAAAACATCTAAAAAATAAAATAAAATAAAAATGCCCAGGGGTCAGTCCTGATATCTGTTCTATTCTCTATCAACTGATTTTTTCTTTGATTAATGTATCCTTTTCATGGCTTTGAAGACCATCTATATGTCAATGACTCCTGTGTCTAAATGTCTGACTGAGTGTGTCTAATAGGCAACACAAAATCCATGTGACTTAAACAGAATTCAGCTTTTTCCTGTCTAGTAAAGGCAGTCACAATTCACCAAGTCCTTAGCTACTGCACCTTCTTCAATTCACTTCTGAGTTTTCTTAACATGTATTTTATATATTATGTGCAAACTTTTTAGCTGTATGTAGGAGGGAGAAGTGTGTCTATTTAATTTTACTATAGTTGGAAACTAGAATTCCTCTCTACCATGGCCTGAATGTTTCCCCCTCCCTCCAAATTCATGTATTGAATTCTTAATGACGAATGTAATGGGTATTAGGAGATAGGGCTTCTCCAAGAGTGTGGTGGTTACCGGGGCTGGGGAGGGAAAAGGAGGGGGTGGAGGGAGAGGAGGGGCACAAAGAAAACCAGATAGAAGGTGACAGAAGACTATATGACTTTGGGTGATGGGTATGCAACATAATCAAATGTCAAAATAACCTGGAGATGTTTTCTCTGAACATATGTACCCCGATTGATTAATGTCACCCCATTAAAATTAATTTTAAAAAAAGGAGGTGGGGCTTCTGAAAGGTGCTTAGGTTATTAGGTGGAACCCTCATGAATTGGATTAGTGTTCTTATAGAAGAGATCGTACATAGATCCCTCACTCCACACATCACCAGAGGACATAATAAGAAAATACCAGCTATGAACAGAAAAGAAGGCCCTCACTTGACCATGCCGGAACCCTGATCTCTGGTGTTAGCTTCCAGAACTACAAGAAATTTCTATGCTTTATAAACTTATGTTGCCCATTTTGCATTATTTTGTTCTAGAAGCCCAAACAGGCTAATGAACTCTATCTCTTGTACTTTTACATTTTCAAGAAATTTATTCTTGATTTTTTTTATTCCTTTGCAACAGAGACAGAGGGAGGAACAGATAGGGACAGACAGGAAAGGAGAGAGATGAGAACCATCAATTTTTCGTGGCAGCACCTTATTGTTCATTGATTACTTTCTTATATGATGGGGGAGAGGGGCTCCAGCAGAGCTAGTGACCCCTTGCTTCAAGCCAGTGACCTTTGGGCTCAAGCCAGTGACCATGGGTTCATGTCTATGATCCCATACTTAAGCTGGTGAACCCGTGCTCAAGCTGGTGATCTCTGGGTTTTGAACCTGGGTCCCCCACGTCCCAGTCCAACACTCATTCACTGTGCCACCACCTGGTCAGGCTCTCTTTGGTATCTTGAGAGCTTATTTGAAGGTTCTAGCAGGGGAGTGCAGCTCCTTATATACCCTTGACCAAAGAATGGTCCTCTCCTCTATCAGGGAAGGTTGTCCTTTTCAACCCAGGAGGGACACACATGGAATGGTGAGGGAGGAAGGGGACACCCGCCTAACCAGCCAGATCAGCCGAATCTACCCTGGCAATCAGTGGGATGACGGATATCACAGCCAGATTGCCCTCACACCTTCTTTTTGGTATCTTCAAAAATTCCTTTTCCTTAATGTTTTGCAGTTTCACTCAACTTTTTCAGGGTGTGGTTTTAGCTTTATTTGTCTTGCACAGTGTTCAATATGTACATGATTTTCTAAGGATTTCTGTTCTCCATGCTGGAAAATTTTCAGGTATTGTTTATTCAAATATTATTTATCTATCATTCCCTCTATTCTTTTCATCAGGGATTTGTATTTGTGGAATTCCTCAATTTGTCCTCTATATTTTCCCTACATAATTTTTGTCTTTATATTTCTGGATGAATTATTCATTTTTTAAAATACATTTTAGAGAGAAAGGGGGGGGGGGAGGGGAGGAGGAGCAGGAAGCATCAACTCTCACATGTGCCATGACCAGGCAAGCCCAGAGTTTCTAACCAGTGACTTCAGTGTTCAGGTCGACGCTTTATCCACTGTGCCACCACAGATCAGGCATTTCAATTCATTAATTCAAACTCTTACTCTATTTAGTCAAGAGTTTATCTCACTTGGAGAATTTTTATTTAAATTATCATACTTAGCCCTGCCCAGTTGGTTCAGTGGCAGAGCATCAGCCAGCATGTGGATCTCCTGGGTTTGATTCCCGGTCAGAGCACACAGTAGAAGCGACCATCAGCATCTCCACCCATCCCCCCTCTCCCTTCTCTCTCTCTCTCTCTCTCCCCCCCCCTCCTGCAGCCAAAGCTCCATTGGAGCAAGTTGGCCCTTGGTTTGAGGATGGCTCCATGGCCTCATCTCAGGCACTAAAATGGCTCAGGTTGCAACAAAACAACAGCCGCAGAGGGGCAGAGCATCACCCACTAGTGGGCATGTTGGGTGGATCCCAGTCAGGCACATGCAGGAGTCTGTCTCTCTGCCTCCCCACCTCTCACTTAAGAAAAATACAAAAAACAAATTTATTATATTTAATCAGATAGGGAATTTGAAATTAATTCCTTTTCATAACCAAATGTCATTCCATTTGTTTTTATTTCATGTTATTCCTAGCCATTTTATTTTTTAATTTTAAATTTTTATTTATTAATTTTAGAGAGAGAAAGGGAGGGAGAGGGAGAGAGGGAGAGAGAGGAATATCAATTTGTTGTGTCATTTATTTATGCAATCATCATTTAATTCTTGTTTGTGCCCTGACCGAGGATCCAACCTGCAACAATGGCATATGGGGACGATTCTCTAACCAACTGAGCTACCCAGCCAGGGCCCTAGCCCTTTTAATTTAATTTTAATTTTTGGTTTTTTCATTTATCCCACAAGAAGCTATAACTTTATTATTATAGAAACAGTACAAATTTCAAACCAAGCTGCAGTAACTCTTTTGAAACACACACACACACACACAAAGTTTCTCCCTTTTAGATGGTTACAATGTTAATTCCATAATAGCATTTACAATATGATTACTGTTGTTCTTCAGGGTTTGAACTGCCTTTGCTCTTGACACAGTTGCTGACATGTTTGCTTGTGACATGACCAATTTTATGTCCTTAACTTTCATACCTCTGTCATCAACCTCTTCCTCTTTACTCTCCTCTTGTAAAATTGGAGTGTATTCCCTTGAATGTTTGAGAAAGCTTCACCTGGAACTTCTCAGCAGCTACTAGTTGTGTTTGCCGAGATAGTCTTCAATTTCGGCTTCCCCAAAAACTATGTAGCTATCTGAAGCTGAGCTCCGTAGACATCTGGTTTTATGATGTCAAAGAGGGGATTCTTAGATTTCAGATAGTAACCCTAGTACTTCTGTAACCTGTGAAGTCCCAGTTTGGACATAGTCTTTTGTGCCTTGTTTTTCATTCCATCTCTGCTTTACTGATTGGTTCTTCATCAATTTCAGTTGCTGCCACCATCTGGGCTTGTTACGTGCTTGCCTGTGTGACATCTTGTTCCTGGAGCTCTGGTGCTGATTCACTGTCAGATTGTTCCAGACCCTGTCTCAGCCTGGGACTGTGGCAACTCCTGCTCTGTAGCAGGGACGGTTTCTGTGGCTTCCCCAGGCATTTTGTGTGGGAATGTGGAACGAAGAAGGTCACAGAATAAAAGCCAAAGAGAGCATGACTGTTCCAGCCCTAGCCCTTTTTAAAATTTTTATTTATTTTTAGATTTTATTTATTCATTTTACAGAGAGGAAAGCAAGAGAGAGAAGGAGGAGGAGCAGGAAGCATCCACTCCCATATGTGCCTTGACCAGGCAAGTGCCCAGGGTTTATTTATTTATTTATTTTAAATTTTATTTTATTAATTTTAATGGGGTGACATTAATAAATCAGGGTACATATGTTCAAAGAAAACACCTCCAGGTTATCTTGTCATTTAGTTATGTTGCATACCCATCACCCAAAGTCAAATTGTCTTCTGTCACCTTCTATCTGGTTTACTTTGTGCCCCTACCCTCCCCCCTCTCCCTCCCACTCGCTCTCCTCCCCCCTGACCCCCCCTAACCACCACACTCATGTCCATGTCTCTTAGTCTGTTTTTTATGTCCCACGTATGTCTATGTATGGAATCAAGCCCCAGGTTTAGAACCTGCAACTTCAGTGTTCCAGGTCAACGCTTTATCCACTGTGCCACCACAGGTCAGGCACTAGCCTGTTTTAAATAAAAGAAATTTATTTCTTCAAACATCCTCAAAAAATATATTTTAAAGTCTTCATCAAGTTGATCCATAAAATTAATTTCATTGAGTGAATGTTCCATTTGATGACTGGATGTTTTAACCAGGTAGGATGCCTTCAGTATCAAGTAATATTTTAAAAATCTGTATCATTTAGCCTGACCTGTGGTGGCGCAGTGGATAAAGCGTCGACCTGGGAACACTGAGGTCGCCAGTTCAAAACCCTGCACTGGTCTGGTCAAGGCACATATGGGAGTTGATGCTTCCAGCTCCTCCCCCCTTCTCTCTCTCTCTCTCTCTCTCTCTCATTCTGTGTCTCCTCTCTAAAATGAATAAAATAAAAATTAAAAAAAAAAAAAATCTGTATAATTTACTTAAATCAGAAGGAAAATTTGTTTCCCGGCAGAGCAGCTCTGGAGACACTTAATTCAGTAGCACAATAACATTATCAGAATTTGGTCTTTTCTTTTGTGGCTCTGCCATACTAAACATGCTATATATTTTTAAAATGCCATATTTGCCATGGCAGCTCTTCTTATAGTTACAAAATGGCTAACAGTTCCAGATGTTCCATGAACAATGCATCATATGCGTTTCTAAATAAGTCATTAAGAAGGGGGTCCAGACAATCATGTTTGGTTGAGCTAAATGCAAGCTGTGTAGATAAGAATGGATTACTCAAGCAAAATTTAGTTTTGTTAGAAAGCAGGAAAAGCAGAGGCAAACAACATAATCTACTGTCCTGGCTATCTCTGCATTTAGTTTACACATTTAACATATTGATTTGCATGGTCATTTTACTGGGAAAGGTGTTATGTTAATTGCTTGTCACTTTTATTCTCCTCATCTTCCTCTGTTTTGACCCTTCCTCACCTAGGAGTTTTATCTGTCCTACCCCCAAGTCCATAAGAAATTATTATAGTGTCATAACAATCACATGATAAAATTATCTATTACTATATAATATATAATCCAAGTTACTCACTTAAAACTACAAGCATTTATATTTTCACAGTTTCACTGTTTTCTCAGAGGTTTTTCCTAGAGTATTCCTTATCATTAACACTTTTTTAAATTTATGAATTATTTTGAGAGAGAGAGAGAGAGGAAGGGAGAGAAAGAGAGACAGAAACATCAATCCGCTTCTCATTCCCGTTTAATAGATTCTCACAAGGGCAGATGAGCAAACAGGCAGGGGAAGAGCTTCTCATTACAGCAGGCAAATGAACAGCAAAATGGCCACTCACAGTGGCGGGCAATAAATCCTCAAAGCACCCTGAGTAAAAGCACTGGTAACCTTACATAGGCTATGCACACATGGCTTTGCCATGTGCTCATGCAATAATCATGCAAAGTGGAAGCGAGCAAGCCTAACATAGGTGTTTCCCATTCAGTGCCGTAACCAGGGACCTAACTGGCAACCTTTGCACATAGGGACAATGCTCCAACCAACTGAGCCATTGGGCCAGGGCCCTTACCATTAGCATTTTGTTTGTGTGTGACATTGTTATAATTAATGAACTAATATTGATTAGTTCCATAATTTACATTAGGATTCATCCTTTGTATTGTCCACTTCAATGAGTTTTGACGAATGCATTTTATGTATCCACCATTATAGTATCATAATAAATAGTTTCATTCCCCTAAAAATCCCACGTAGTCCACCTATTTATTTCACCCTCTTTACCCTCCCCACAGGCTAGACACAACACCTTGTCACCACTGATCTTTTATCCATGTCTATAGTTTTGCCTTTTCTAGAATGTCATATACCTGGAATCGGTCTTTCAGATTGGCTTCTTTCACTTAGCAAGGTGCATTTAAGGTCCTGCTATGTCTTTCTGTGGCTTGATAGCTCATTTCTTCCCATGACTGAATAACATTCCATTGTATAGATGTACCACAGTTTATCCATTCTCTTATTTTTTTTAATTTATTTATTGATTTTAGAGAGAAAAGAAGAGAGATAGACAGAAACATTCATCTGTTCCTTCTGTATGTGCCCTAACCAGGGATGAAACCCAAAATGTCTTCATATCAGGATGTTCTAACCAACTGAGCTATCTGGCCAGGAACCCATTCACTTATTTAAAACGCCAGACCCTGGTCAGTTAGCTCAGTTGGTTAGAGCATCAATCAACCTGATACACTAAGGTTGTGGGTTCAATCCTGGGTCAGGCACATACAAGAATCAACCATTGAGCCTGACCGGGTGGTGGCGCAGTGGATAGAGCGTCAGACTGGGATGTGGAAGACCCAGGTTCAAGACCCCGAGGTCGCCAGCTTGAGCGTGGGCCCATCTGGCTTGAGCAAAAGCTCATCAGCTTGGACCCAAGGTCGCTGGCTCCAGCAAGGGGTTACTCGGTCTGCTGAAGGCCCACTGTCAAGGCACATGTGAGAAAGCAATCAATGAACAACTGTGGTGTCACAACAGCAACGAAAAACTAATGATAGATGCTTCTGATCTCTCTCCATTCCTGTCTGTCCCTATTTATCCCTCTCTCTAACTCTCTTTCTATCCCTGTAAAAAAAAAAAAAGAATCAACCATTGAATTCAAAATTAAATGAAACAACAAATCAATGCTTTTCTTATGTGCTCTCTGTCCCCTTTTGTCTCTCTCTCTCTAATATCAATAAAATACAATTTTTTTTTGACAGAGACAGAGAGTGTCAGAAAGAGAAACAGATAGGGACAGACAGACAAGAAGGGACAGAAATGAGAAGCATTAGTTCTTTATTGTGGCATCTTAGTTGTTCATTGATTGCTTGTTCATTGATTGTTTTCTCATATGTTCCTTGGCCGGAGGGCTACAGCAGAGTGAGTGACCCTTTGCACAAACCAGCAACCTTGGACTCAAGCCAGTGACCTTGAGCTTCAAGCCAGTGACCTTTGGGCTCAAGCCAGCAACAATGGAGTCATGTCTATGTCCCATGCTCAAGCCAGCGACCCCACACTCAAGCTGGTAAGCCTGCACTCAAGTCAGTGACCTCAGGGTTTTGAACCTGGGACATCCATATCCAACACCCTATCCACTGTGCCACAGCCGGGTGAGGCAATAAATACAATATTTTAAAACTCTAAATTATTTCCAATTTTGACACTTATGAAAAAGGCTGCTATACACATATGTGTGAAGGATTTTGTGTGGACATTAAGTTTTCAACTCATTTCAGCAAACAGCAAGAATCATAATTTCTGGGTTCTATTGTAAGAGAATACTTAGTATTTTAATAAACTGCCAAAATGTTTTCCAAAGAGGCTGTGTCATTTTGCATTACCACCAGCAATGAATGAGAGTTCCTACTGCTCCACATCCTGGGCAGCATTTGATGTTGCCAATGTTTTGGATTTTAGATATGTGGTGGTATCTCATGTTTTTTTAATTCACATTTCCTAATGACATAGGATGTGGAGATATTTTTTAATTTGCTTATTTTCTATTTGTAAATCTTCTTTGGTGAAGTGTCCATTCAGATATTTTTCTCTCTTTCTAACTGGAATGTTTGTTGTCTTATAGTTGAGTTTTACGAGTTCTTTAAATATTTTGATTAGTATTATGATTTCTCAGATGTGTTTTACAGATATTGTCTCCCAGTCTGTGGCTTACTTTGTCATTCTAACACTGACTTAAACATAGAAGTTTTTTAAATAAATTCATAGTTTTTATTTTTAATTTTTTAAAATATTTTTATTCATTTTAGAAAGAGAAAGAGAGAAAGGGGGGAGCAGGAAGGATCAACTTCCATATGTGCCTTGAACAGGCAAGACCAGGGTTTCAAATCAGCAACCTCAGCATTCCAGGTCTATGCTTTATCCACTGTGCCACCAGATGTGTCTTCTTATTTTATTTATTGATTTTAGAGTGAGAGAAAGAGAGAGACAGGAACATTGATCTGTTCCAATAGGGCCGTGATGGCAAACCTATGACACGTGTGTCAGCACTGACACGTGTAGCCATTTTTTATGACACGCAGCTGCATGCGGCCGCATACCAGAGAAGAGTGGGGCCGCATACCGAGAAGGATGTTTCACCCTTGGCTCCTGCACGGCCAGGTGCAGTAGCTGAGGATAAAACATTTGCTGTAATGTAGACACTCTGTGCGGGAGGTCTGTAGGCCAAAACAACAGAACTCCAGCACAGAGCATCTAGTTCTGGGACTTCCGGTTAGGTTGTTTTTCTCGAAGTGACACACCACCCGAGTTATGCTCGGTTTTCTGGCAAATTTTGACACACCAAGCTCAAAAGTTTGCCCATCACTGCAGTAGGAACATTTATCTGTTCCTATATGTGCTGTGACCAGGATCAAACCAGCAACCTCTGTGCTTTGGAGTAGATCTATTTGGCAAGGGCAGAAGATTTTAATTTTAATAAAATTCAACTTACCAATTTCTGCTTTCATGAATTGTGCTTTTGGTGTTGTAGCTGAAGTCTTCACCAAACCCAGGTTCAAACTAGATTTCCTCTTGTTATCGTCTAGAAGTTTTATAGCTGTGCATTTTACATATACAGTGGTACCTTGAGATATGAGCAGACCAACATACAAATTTTTTAAGATACAAGCTGTGACTCAGCCCATATTTTTGTCCAAGATCTGAGTAAAATTCTGAGATACGAGTCGTGATTTGGGAAGCTGCCGCTAGTTGGCACGTTGGTGCACAGGTCCAGTATCGACAGCACAACACCAGCATCTCGTTCTTTCTCATTTGTTACCCACAGAATCAAGTCCAATCTTGTGTACTGTACTCGTTCTTGCATCATTTTTGCATTTTTTAAAATTTATTTTATTTTATTCATTTTAGAGAGGAGACATAGAGTGTGTGTGTGTGTGTGTGTGTGTGTGTGTGAGAGAGAGAGAGAGAGAGAGAGAGAGAGAGAGAGAGAGAAAGGGGGGAGGAGCTGGAAGCATCAACTCCCATATGTGCCTTGACCAGACCAGTGCAGGGTTTTGAACTGGCGACCTCAGTGTTCCCAGGTTGACGCTTTATCCACTGCGCCACCACAGGTCAGGCCGTTTTTGCATTTTTTACTAACTTTTTTGTGTGTTAACATGGGACCGAAGAAAGTGAGTGTAAAGGACAGTGGAGAGAAGAAGAAGAGAATGATGTTGATAGAAGTAAAGCAAGAAATAACAGAAAAACACGAGCGTGGTGTACGAGTGATTAAACTGGCAAGGCTGTACGACCGCAATACATCTACAATTTGTACCATCCTTAAACAAAAGGGTGCCATCAAAAGTGCAAATCCAGCAAAAGAAACTACATTCTGTCCCAGTTAAGGACAAATATCTATGAAAATGGAGAAGCTTCTGCTGGTGTGGCTGAAAGAGAAAGAGCTGGTAGGAGATACAGTGACGAAGACTGTAATATGCGAAAAGGCACGTATTATTTACAGCAACTTGAAGAAGAAAGAACCATCAACCTCAAAAGAGGCAGCAGAAGATACGTTTTAAGGCAAGTCACAGCTGGTTTGAGAATTTCAAGAAGAGATCTGGCATCCACTCGGCGGTGAGGCATGGTGTAGCTGCGAGTGCTGACGTTAAGGCAGCTGAGGAGTACATTGCACATTTTGCTGTGCTTATCGGAAAGGAAGGCTACATCCCCCAACAAGTGTTCAACTGTGATGAAACAGGATTATTTTTGAAAAATATCCCCCAGACGTGACTTTCATCACCGCAGAGGAGAAGAAGCTGCCAGGCCATAAACCCATGAAGGACCATCTGACCCTTGCATTGTGTGCAAATGCTAGCGGTGACTGTAAAGTAAAGCCACTGCTAGTGTATCATTCCGAAAATCCTCGAGCCTTTAAAACTCACAAGATTCTTAAAGAAAATCTGCAGGTTATGTGGCACATCAATGCTAGGGCATGGGTTACACAGCAGTTTTTTATTGAATGGGTAAATCTTGTCTTTGGTCCTGCAGTGAAGAAATATCTTCAAGAAAATAAACTCCCGATGAAAGCATTACTAATCCTTGAAAATGTTCCAGCCACCCACCTGGTCTTGAAGATGACATTCTTGATGAGTTCAAATTTGTGAAAGTCCTCTACCTCCCACCCAACACAACTTCAGTCTTGCAACCTATGGATCAGCAGGTCATTTCAAACTTTAAAAAGCTTTACACAAAGCACTTGTTCCACCTCTGCTTTGAGGTAACTGAGAATACAAATCTAACCTTTTGAGAGTCTTTGGAAATATGATTACAACATCGTGATATGTTTACATATTATTGACTTGGCATGGCAAGAGGTTACAAGAAGAACCTTGAACTCGGCATGGAAAAAGTTTCAACTGGTCGTGCTTCAGGACTTTTCTTTCTTTCTTTTTTTTTTACAGGGACAGAGAAAGAGTCAGAGAGAAGGATAGACAGGGACAGACAGACAGGAACGGAGAGAGATGAGAAGCATCAATCATCAGTTTTTCGTTTTGACACCTTAGTTGTTCATTGATTGCATTCTCATATGTGCCTTGACTGCAGGCCTTCAGGAGACCGAGTAACCACTTGCTTGAAGCAGTGACCCTGGCCTAATGTTGTTACAGACAGGGACTTCGAAGGATTCAACCAGAGACCAAGACTGAGATAGAAGCATTGGAGGAGATTGTGTTCCTTGGAAAGTTGATGGGTCTGAAGATAGATGAGGGTGACGTAAACGAGGTCATTGAGGAACTTGAGGAGGAACTCTCAACTGAGGAGTTGAAGGAGCTACAGATGATGCCACATCTGGAGCTTCTGAAGCAAGAGATCAGCAGTGAGGAGGAGGTAGAGTCAGAGGAAGTGATTTCTACAAGTGAAATTAAAGACATGCTGGCAATGTGGGAGAAGCTTTCAAGTTTCACTGAAAAGAAACAGCCAGAAAGTTTCAACTGGTCATGCTTCAGCACTTTTTTTTTTTTTTTTTTTTTACAGAGACAAAGAGAGAGGGATAGATAGGGACAGACAGGAACAGAGAGAGATGAGAAGCATCAATCATCAGGGTTTTTTTGTTTGTTTGTTTTACAGGGACAGAGAGAAGGTCAGAGAGAGGGATAGATAGGGACAGACAGACAGGAACAGAGAGAGGTGAGACGCATCAATCATTAGTTTTTCGTTGCCGTTGCAACACCACAGTTGTTCATTGATTGCTTTCTCACATGTGCCTTGACCGTGGGCCTTCAGCAGACCAAGCAACCCCCTGCTGGAGCCAGTGACCTTGGGTCCAAGCTGACGAGCTTTTGCTCAAGCCAGATGGGCCCCCACGCGCAAGCTGGGGAGCTCAGGGTCTCGAACCTGGGTCTTCCACATCCCAGTCCGACTCTCTATCCACTGCACCAGCGCCTGGTCAGGCAATCATCAGTTTTTCATTTTGACACCTTAGCTGTTCATTGATTGCATTCTCATATTATGTGCCTTGACCGTGGGCCTTGGGCAGACCGAGTAACCCCTTGCTTGAGGAAGTGACCCTGGGCTCAAGCTGGTGAGTTTTTGCTCAAACCAGATGAGCCCAAGCTCAAGCTAGCCACCTCAGAGTCTTGAACCTGTGTCCTCCACATCCCAGTCCAATGCTCTATCCACTGCACCACCGCCTGGTCAGGCACTTCAGTACTTTTTAATGACACTTGTTTGTCACATTTCCATAACATTTTAAAAGGCAGGCCAAAGCAAACCTCTTTGGATAGATTTTTATTCACAAGTCCTGCAAGTGAAAGTGCCCAAAAGAGGTGATAATTAAATAAAAAACACATAATGTAAAGTTTAGGTTAAGTTTAAATTTAAGAAAGTGCGTTTTTTTATAATTACGTTTTTGTGGTTTCATTTTAAGTTTAAAAAGGGCAGTTTTAGTTTTGTTTAAAGTAAAGAAAATGCAGTTTTAGTTTACATTTAGTGTTAAGAAAGTATAGTTTTAGTTTACATGTCTACAGTGCCTGCATCCCTTCCTCCTCCCTCCCTCCTCCTCCGCCATTCACCTCCATTAGCAGCACTCTTCTGTCTCCAAGGTAACAATACAGTACTAAATAACACCTTTTTCTTTTATTTTGTATATTTTGTTATGCATTGGTAAAGTATACATGTATGTTTCTTATTAAAAACATGTCTTTTCCATAATTTATGATGGTTGGGGCATGTTTCACAGGGCTGGAACAGATTAAATCTATTTGTTATTTTTAAATGGGAGAAATTTGTTTGATATACGAGTTGACTGACTTACAAGCTCGGTTACAGAACAAATTAAACTCGTATCTCAAGGTACCACTGTATGTCAATGATCTATTTGAGTTCATTGTTGTTAAAGATGTAATGTAGGCGTCTAGTTTCTTTTTTCTTTCATGTGCATGTACTGTTGTTCTAGCACATTTGTTGAAAAAGACTGAGCTCTCTATTCTGTTCCATTGATTTGTTTGTTATTTCATTGGTATCAGATTTTCTTGTATACTATAGCCTTATAGTAAGTCTTAAATTTGCTGTCAGTCCTCCAATTTGTTATTCTTTTTCAGTATTCTGGCAGCTATTCTGGGTCTTTTGCCTTTCCATATAAGCTTCTGAATAAACTTGTTGATTTCCACAAAGTAACTTGCTGAGATTTTGATAGGATTGCATTCAATCTGTAAATCAACTTGGGAAGAACTGAGACTTTAACAACAGAGAAATTTACTATCCATAAACATGAGCTATCCATTTAATAAGATGTACTTTGGTTTCTTTTGTAATTTTTATGTTTCTTCATATAAATCTTGTCTATATGGTTTCATTTATGCTAAGTCTCTCCCTCTAGATTTATTCTCTCTCTATGTGTCTCTCTGGTGTAATACAAATGTCTTGAATGTCAGATATATAGGTAACAACTGATTTTTGTATATTAACCTTTTATCCTGCAACCTTGCTGTAATTGGGTTATTAGCTCCAAAAAGATTTTTTTGTTGATTCTTGGGTTTTTTTTTTCTCTTATTCCAGTACAATGTGAAATAGAAGTGGTAAAGGGAGACATTCTTACCTGTTCCTGATTTTAGAGGGAAATTACTTAGTTACCCACCATTAAGTAATTTTGATAGTTTTAAGTATTTTTATAGACTTTTTTTATATCAAGTTAAGGAAGTTTTCTATTTCTATCTGGCTGAGAGTATTTTTTTAAATTTTATTTATTGATTTTTAGATAAAGGGGAGAGAGAGAGAAAGGAGGAGAAGCAGGAAGCATCAACTTATAGTAGTTGCTTCCTGTATGTGCCTTGACCAAGCAAGCCCAGGGTTTTGAACCGGCAACCTCAGCATTCCCAGGTGAAGCTTTATCCACTGTGCCACCACAGGTCAGGCTGGCTGAGAGTTTTTAATAATGAATGGGTGTTGAATTTTGTCAAATGGATTTTTTCTAATCTCTTGTCATGATCATATTTTTTTTCTTGCTTTAGTCTGATGTAATAATTACATTAATTGATTCTTTTTTTTTTTATTTTTTTGGTGATAGAAACAGAGAGAGACAGGGACAGACAGGAAGGGAGAGAGATGAGAAGCATGAACTCTTCACTGCGGCACTTAGTTGTTCAGTGATTGTTTTCTCATATGTGCCCCAACTGGGGGGCCACAGCAGACCAAGTGACCCCTTGCTCAAGCCAGCAACCTTGGGCTCAAGTTTGCGAGCCTTGCTCAAACCAGATGAACCCGTGCTCAAGCTGCCGACCCTGGGATTTCGAGCCTGGGTCCTCTGCGTCTCAGTCTGATGCTTCATCCAATGCACCACTGCTTGGCCAGGCCATTAATTGATTCTTGAATGTTGAACCAGTCTTGCACAGCCAGAATAAATGTAGTGTATAATTTTTTGTTACACATTGTTAAATTTTATCATTTTGTTCAATATTTTTGCACCTATGTTCATGAGAGACATCTGCCAATATCTTTCCTTTCTGGTAATGTCTTTGCCTAGTTTTGGTATTAGTGTAATGCTGGCCTCATAGAATGTGTTAGGAACTATTCTTTCAGGTTCTATTTTCTGGAACAGATTGTACAGAATTGGCATACTTTCCTTCTAGAATGTGTGGTAGAATTCACCAATAAAACTGACTGGGCCTGATAGTTTCTGTTTTAGAAACTTATTAATTAGTGATTCAATTTTTTAAATAGATATAGGCTTATACATAGTAGCTATTTTTCCTTTTGTCAGTTTTGGTAGATTGTGTCATTGATAGAATTGGTTCATTTCAACTAAGTTATAAAATTTGAGGGCATAGACATTTTCATAATATTCTTTTATTATCCCTTTAATATTTGTGGGATTAGTAGTGGTTGCCCTTCTTTTTTGTTTCTCATATTATTATATTTGTCTTTCTTTCTTGGTTAGTCTAGCTAGAGATTTATCAATTTTATTGATACTTTCAAATAACCAACTTTTGGGTTCATTTTCTCTTTGATTTTCTGTTTTCATTTTCATTGATTTCTACTCGTTTTTACTTTCTTTTCTTTTGCTTACTTTGGACTTAATTTGTTCTTCTTTTTCTAGTTTCCTAAGGTGATTATTTTGATTATTTATTGTAGGACTTTCATTTTTTCTAATAAGTATGTTTAATAAATTTTCCTCTAAACGCTTTTATGCATCTCACAATTTTTTTTTTTTTTTTTTTTACAGGGACAGAGAGAGTGTCAGAGAGAGGGACAGATAGGGACAGACAGACAGAAACAGAGAGAGATGAGAAGCATCAATCATCAGTTTTTCATAGTGACACCTTAGTTGTTTATTGATTGCTTTCTCACATGTGCCTTGACCGCGGGCCTTCAGCAGACTGAATAACCCCTTGCTGGAGCCAGCGACCTTGGGTCCAAGCTGGCGAGCTTCTTGCTCAAGCCAGATGAGCCTGTGCTCAAGCTGGTGACCTCGGATCTTGAACCTGGTTCCTCTGCATCCTAGTCCGATGCTCTATCCACTGCGCCACCGCCTAGTCAGGTGGATCTCACAAATTTTGATGAGTTGTATTTTCATTTAATTCAAGATATTAAAAACTTCTCTTAGAATTGTGCTGTTTAATCTCCAAAGATTTTGGGATTTTCCAGGTATCTTTCTCTTATTGATTGCTAGTTTAATTGCATTGTAATCTGATAGCACACTTTTTTTTTAATTTCTTTTTATTTTATTCATTTTAGAGAGGAGACACAGAATGAGAGAGAGAACGAGAGAGAGAGAGAAAGGGGGGAGGAGCTGGAAACATCAACTCCCATATGTGCCTTGACCGAACCAGTGCAGGGTTTTAAACTGGCGACCTCAGTGTTCCCAGGTCGACGCTTTATCCACTGCGCCACCACAGGTCAGGCATGATAGCACACTTTTAGTTTATTTTTTAAAATTTAATCATGACCCAAAATGTGGCCTTGGTAAATGTTCCATGTAAACTTGAATATGTATTCTGCTGCTACTGGATAAGTATTCCGTAACTGTCGATTAGATCTAGTTGATTGATGATGATGTTCATTTTAACTATATTCTGCCTGCTATATCTGTCCAAGTCTCCAACTATAATAGTGAATTTATCTATTCTTGCAGGTCTATCAGTTTTTGCCTCATGTATTGTGGTAATATTATTAGGGTCATATACATTGAGGATTATTATGTCTTCTTGGGGAACTGTCTACTTTATTAATATTTAATAACCCTCATAATTCGTGGTCATTTTTCCCACTTTGAAACCTGCTTTGTCTATAATTAATGTAAACCCAGGATTTTTTAAAATGTTAAAATGGTTTATCTTTTTCCATTTCTTGACCTGTTTTTTTTTTAAAGATTTTATTTATTCATTTTAGAGAAGCAAGAGAGAAAAAGAGAGAAGAGAGAAGGGGGAGGGACAGGAAGCATCAACTCCAATATATGTCTTGACGAGGCAAGCCCAGGGTTTTGAACAGGCAACCTCAGCATTCCAGGTTGACTCTTTATCCACCGCACCACCACAGGCCAGGCTCCGTCTCCTTACTTTTAATCCATGAATCTTTATATTTCAAAATTGTTTTCTTATAGAAAACATACAATTGAGTTCTATCTTTTCATTCATGCTGACAGCCCTGTCTTAATAGATGTATTTAGTACATTTACACTTAAAGTGATTTTTTATATGCTTGGGCTAATAGCTACCATATTTATTTTTGTCTTTTTGTTGACCTTGTTCTCTTTTATGTCTTTCATTTTTCTGCCTTCTCCAGACATTGATTGACTGATATTTAGAGAAAGAAAGAAAGAGAGAGAGAGATTAACTTGTAGTTCCACTTATTTATGCATTCCTTGGTTGTTTCTTGTATGTTCCTTGACTTAGGATTGAACCTAGAACCTTCGAGTAAGAGGATGACACTGTAACAAACTGAGCTACCTGGCCAGGTCTGCCTTATGTAGCTTTAATCAAGCATTTTATTCAACTCCATTTTTACTTTTGTTTCAGCACATAAATTATATTTCTTAAAAAAAGATTTTATTTATTGATTTTTTTTAGAGAGGAGAGAAAGAGATAGAAAGGGGAGAAGGAGGAGTGGTAAGCATCAACTCATAGTAGATGCTTCTTATATGTGTCCTGACTGGGCAAGCCCAGGGCTTAAACTGGCAACCTCAGCATTCCAGGTTAGTGCTTTATCCACTGCACCACCACTGGTCAGGCACATTAACTATACTTAAAAAATTATTTTTAGTATTGTGCTCAAGTTTGCAATATATACTTACAACTAATCCAACTTTACTTTTAAATAACATTATACCACATAATAGGTAATGCATGTACATCATACTCGTATTTCCAATTCCTCCTCCTAATTCCTTACAGCACTGCTGTCAATCAGAGGCTTCTTGCTTTTAGTGCACAGGTTAAATTGCACCTATCTTAACAATAAGAAAAACACAGAACTAAAAATCAACGACTCTTTTCAGATCTGTCAGGTAATTGATGTTCTAGGGCAATTCACTGTTGATTTTCACAGCCAGATGTTATGTGGGCACCTCTTCCTGGCTCTGGTGCTCCGGGGTTGGGGGTTAGACCTCATGCTTCTCAGGCAGAACCCCCCACAGCTGAGATATCTTTCTGAAATCTCAGTCACCACCCGTGAAAGTGGGGCCAGCCCTTTTTGTGTTTCTTCTTTTCCCACCCTCCTCAATGTGGGTTCTTCTGTAAACTCTTGGTTATAAGGCTTCTCTGCAGTTAGTCTGTTGGTTGTTCAGGATGATTGTTCTATAATTTATTTACTTATTTATATATTTTTATTTATTTATTTTACAGAGACAGAGAGAGAGAGTAAGAGAGAGGGACAGACAGACAGGAATGGAGAGAGATGAGAAGCATCAATCATCAGTTTTTTGTTTTGACATCTTAGTTTTTCATTGATTGCTTTCTCGTATATGCCTTGACCGCAGGCCTTCAGCAGACCGAGTAACCCCTTGCTCAAGGCAGCAACCTTGGAATCAAGCTGGTGAGCTTTTGCTCAAACCAGATGAGCCCGCGCTCAAGCTGGCGACCTCAGGGTCTCGATCCTGGGCCTCTACGCATCCCAGTCCGACGCTCTATTCACTGCGCCACCACATGCTCAGGCTGTTTTATAATTTAGATGTAATTCAAGTTTGCCCTGGGAAGAAGTGAAACTATTGTACCACATTCATTTTTTATGTAATTGAAAATCAGTTGAAAATTAAAAAATGTGAATGCTATAGAAAGGGAAATTCAACCTGCACAAGGCTGGAAGACAAACAACAAACTAAGGAAAATATTAAAGACAAGCTAATAGATGTTTTTGAGTCCACATGTCATGAAATGTAACAATAGTCAAAGTATTTGGTATGCTGCATTTAACAACCAGTAGCATATTAACAGACCCATAAAAACTTTTTGAAAAATATAATCTATCAATAAATATTATAAGCATAAAGATTACATATATATTTAATGCTTTAAAAATATTTTTATTGATTTTAAAGAGAGAATGGGGAGAAGAGATTGATTTGTTGTCTCACACATTTATGCATTCATTGTTTGATATTTTTATGTGCCCAGACCAGGGATTGAACCCACAACCTTTATATATCAAAATGACACTCTAACCAACTGAGCAATCTGGCAAGGGTTATATTGTTAATGTTTTGATTAGAAAATGTCAAAAGGGCAATAGCCACCTGACCAGTGGATAGAGTGTCAACTTGGGATACTGAGGTCCCAGGGTCAAAATCCTGAGGTTGCCAGCTTGAGCATGGGCTTATCAGCTTGAACGCAAGGTCATTGGTTTGAGTGTTGGATAAATGATGTGAACTCATGGTTGCTGGCTTGAGACAAGGTCACCAGCCTCAAAAAGGGGTCACTGGTTCGGCTCCAATCCCTGATCCCCCAGTCAAGGCATATATGAACAACTAAATGCTGCAATCAATGAACAACTGAAGTGTTGCAACTATGAGTTAATGCTTATCTCTCTCCTTTCTTCTCTCTCTCCCTCTCTAGCTTAACAAAAGGGGAAAGGGGACAATAGGTCATTTCACTTACTCTTCTTGTTTCAGATACTATTATTAATCATTTATTAGTAATTATCAGAAACTAAGTTGGGGTCACACATTGCATAGAATTTAAGAATATAATTCTTGGTAAAAGCAAAAAAGCAGTAAAAGTTCGCTAAGTAAGCGAAAAGTAAACTAAGGAAAATGGGAGTATCAGAAATGTGTTTTGTTTTTTGAATCAGAAATGTTAATACAGATGTACAGCCATATAAAAACACAGGATAAGACTAAACAAGGTCCTATTCGACTGGGTTAAATTTTCAACCAAATAGAGATTTAAATTCTCCCAAATCAATCCATGCATACACATTAACCAATAACAAAGTCAAATATATTTTGTGGCAGGCTAAAACAAACTTGTTTTTAGGTTAGGCTAACATCATCATCCACTGTGGGAAAGCTAGAATATGGTATTATTTTCAGATATTTGGCATTATCATATTTAAGAGCTGGTAAAATAAAAATAAATCCTAAGTCTTAATAGATTTCAGTGATGTCCTTAGATCTGTGTAAAGTGAAAATACATATAGGCCCTCAGAACTTGAAACATTTTCCCCAATGTAATCAAAACCACAAAATCATCAAGGGCTGTAAGCTTAGATGGAGTACAAATCAAGAATAATTCTATTATAATTTACTTTGTTTATGACTGAGCTCAAAAGTGGGCAAATAAACTTGATATCTAAGAAGCCTGGGTTAATGAATTAAAGTAGGATGAAATCATAGTTTTCTTTAGAGACTTGCACGAGATACTGTAGCAAAATGATCCTCATCAAGAGATTTATCTGTAGAATGTGAAATGAAGACCTGTCAAATAAATAATTTTTCATTGCCTTTATCTCTTTCTGTAATTTGCAGCACAGAGAGGTCCATAGACAACAGCACTACCTGCTCAGTGGAATTATTATCAGGCTTCTACTGCCAGAACCATTTCTTCTTTCTGCAGTTAATTCAAGGAAAAAAAATTGGTCACGCCTTTGACACCCAACTGGAGTTTTATAGGAAGGTATATTGTTGGGCAGATAAAATATATTATGCTCACTTTGTTAAAGATGGCGCTGCCCACATGGAAGTTGGTTGATACTAATGTGTGTTCTGGAACAGGCTGTGGGCAGGCCCGCTTGTTGTAGCCTAAGGCTTAGTTTTAAGAGTAAACTCTTCTCCACACCCTTGACTGAATGGATGATGTAGGGTGGTGCACTCTCCTGAGGAATCCCACTATACAGAGACTTCCTTGTTTGTATAATTGGATTAAAGGTTTTGATTCTATGGTATAAAGTGGGAGAGACCAGTAGCTTAATATCTCTCTCTTGGTTCTTGGTTCCTGAGGTATTAGAGAGGAGAACAGATTAAGGCCATGTGGAGGAGAAGTAGCCAAGATGGCAGAGTGCTGAGGAAGAAGCCAGTTTGTTAAGAGTTTGTGCAGGAGGAGATGGGAAACAGAGGTGAATAAGTCTGGTGAGCTAGAAACCTTTGATTCTAGGAAACTCAGATAAGTCAGTAGCTTTGTGAGCACTGAATGTGTGGGTTTTGGAGCCCAGTGTGTGTTTTTGCTTGCCCGCCGGGTGCAGGCTAGAATTAAAGCTGATGGCTCACCAGTTCTTGGCTCTGCTGTTTCATTACCGACTGTTCGAATCCAATGCGAACCTGCATGGATCAGGCGACTGTGATCCTGACCGCAACTACTGGCTTTACATATATGTTATCTTCCTATAAAAGAATTTCATTCACTAAAATATAACGACATTTGTATTTTCTATAGAAGACACATTGTATACTTGGAATATTATTGCTTAGTTTTAATAAGATGAAGTATTTAAGGTAATCAAGAAATTTGGATTATATATAGTAGAAAACATTTTTAAATGTAAAATTACATACTGTCTTCTTAGAAAACTAATGATGTGTAACCATGTAGAAACCTCATCTCTTTAATATGACTGTAAAGCCAGTAGTCGCGGTCAGGATCACAGCAACCTGACCCACGCAGGTTCGCATTGGATTCGAACAGTCGGCAGTGAAACAACGGAGCCAAAAACTGGTGAGCCATCAGCTTTAATTCTAGCTTGCACCCGGCGGGCAAGCAAAAACACACACTGGGCTCCAAAACCCACACATTCAGTGCTCACAAAGCTACTGACTTATCCGAGTTTCCCAGAATCAAAGGTTTCTAGCTCACCAGACTTATTCACCTCTGTTTCCCATCTCCTCCTGCACAAACTCTTAACAAACTGGCTTCTTCCTCAGCACTCTGCCATCTTGGCTACTTCTCCTCCACATGGCCTTAATCTGCTCTCCTCTCCAATACTAACCTCAGGAACTCAGGAACCAAGAGAGAGCAAGCTCCTGGACTGCCCCAGTTTATAGCATAGAAAATCCAAACCCTTAATCCAATCTACAGACACGAAAGTCTCTGATACAAAGCCACCCATCTGAGGCATAATGGGATTCCTCAGGAGAGTGCACCACCCTACATCATCCAATCAGTCAAGGGTGTAGGGAAGAGCTTACTCTTAAACTAAGCCTTAGGCTATAATGACCCAGCCTGTTCCAGAACACACATTATTATCAACGAACTTCCATGTGGGCAGTGCCATCTTTAACAAAGTGAGCATAATATATTTTATCTGCCCAACAATGACCTTTCCCCCTTTTTTTTAAAGACTTTATTCATTTTGAGAGAGAGAGAGAGAGAGAGAGAGAAGGGGGAGGAGCAGGAAGCATCAACTCCCATATGTACCTTGACCAGGCAAGTTCAGGTTTTCCAACCAGCGACCTCAGCATTCCAGGTCGTCGCTTTATCCACTGCGCCACCACAGGTCAGGTATACCTTTCCTCCTTTCTTTCTTTTTTAATTTAAACTGGTCTTATTTAGCACCCTGACTCACCTGTCTCCATCCCCTTTGCATGTCCACTCCTTTAATCATTAAGCCCTCAGGACAATGAGGTTCTGATTGGTATCAGATAATCTTAATACACAGAGACAATTTCTGTCAAACTAGAGACAACATCTAGGTCTCAGTTGTGTGACAGGTCCAGACTCAGAGGTAGCAAAAGCAGATGATGTGAAATCAGGACCAGATGCGATGATTACCTACTCTATACCCTGGCACCAACCTATCAGTAGAGACCATGACCTTGATTGACTGTGACCCTAACTTCCTTAGTCACCAGGATTAATGATTTCTTCCCCTATATAACCCTCCTCTGGAAGGCACCTATTAGCCAGGTCTTCGAGCACTAGCTCACCCATGACTCACTCACCTATGACTCCATGCTTGGGCCACTTCCTGAACTAATTAACCCTTCATTTCTTTTGCTATAAGTTCTTATTGGATTTATTGGGCTTTGATGCACACAGGCAAATGAACACCTTTAGTCTTTTTTTTTTTTTATAGGGACAGAGACAGAGTCAGAGAGAGGGATAGACAGGGACAGACAGACAGGAACGGAGACAGATGAGAAGCATCAATCATTAGTTTTTCATTGCCGTTGCAACACCTCAGTTGTTCATTGACTGCTTTCTCATATGTGCCTTGACCGCAGGCCTTCAGCAGACCGAGCAACCCCTTGCTGGAGCCAGCAACCTTGGGTCCAAGCTGGCGAGCTTTTGCTCAAGCCAGATGGGCCTGCGCTCAAGCTGGCAAGCTCGGGGTCTCGAACCTGGGTCCTCTGCATCCCACTCCGGTGCTCTATCCACTGCGCCACCGCCTGGTCAGGCGAACACCTTTAGTCTTATAACAATCTTGATGCCCAATGTGGGACTCCCTTTTGCCTGTGGATTCATTGACCCAGGATTTGCTACCAGGCCCCGACCTAGCAGCTGCCCAGACCTGTTATCTTGGAGGCAGAGGCTCGATGACAGTTGTAAAGCCTGTGGCCGAGGTCAGGATCACAGCAGCCTGACACATGCAGGTTCGCATTGGATTCGAACAGTCGGTAATAAAACACAGGAGCCACGAACTGGTGAGCCATCCACTTTAATTCTAGCTTGCACCCGGCGGGCAAGCAAAAACACACACTGGGCTCCAAAACCCACACATTCAGTGCTCACAAAGCTACTGACTTATCCGAGTTTCCTAGAATCAAAGGTTTCTAGCTCACCAGACTTATTCACCTCTGTTTCCCATCTCCTCCTGCACAAACTCTTAACAAACTGGCTTCTTTCTCAGCACTTTGCCATCTTGGCTACTTCTCCTCCACATGGCCTTAATCTGCTCTCCTCTCTAATACCTCAGGAACCACGAACCAAGAGAGAGATCAAGCTACTGGCCCGCCGACTTTATAGCATAGATAATCCAAACCTTTAATCCAATTATACATACAAGAAAGTCTCTGATACAAAGCTACCCATCTGAGACATAATGGGATTCCTCCCTACATCACCACCCTACATCATCCAATCAGTCAAGGGTGTGGAGAAGAGCTTACTCTTAAAACAAAGCCTTAAGCTATAACAACTCGGCCTGCTTACATTACAACTTTTCCCCCACAGCCAGCACAAGCATAAGGCCAAATAATATCACCTGGGTGACGGGCTTCCATGTGGGCAGCGCCATCTTTAACAAAGTGAGCATAATATATTTCATCTGCCGAACAATCCACCCCTATGCTCACTTTACTACCCACAATTTACACCACTGGCATCCCCATACAAGGAAATTAGGCACATTACACAAATTACAACATGACAAATCATACAATTTCAAAAATTACAAAGGTACACACATTTCACCAGTCTCTAAGCACTTTGCCAAAAGTGCAAAATGTCCTCGGCCTTCTCTCTTGCCATTTGAAAGGCTTCCCGGGGCAGGGGGAGGGCGTCCAGTAAAGCCACCCCCCACCCCCATCAAGGTATTTCACATTGTCCAAAATCCATAAGTCCATTCAACAAAGGAGCCTGTGCCCATCCGGTCATAGTCCAGGAAATCAGTCCACACACATATGGCTTTAGCCTCCCCCCTCATTCCTGCCATCATGGCAATTCTCACACTGTACTAAAGAGAAGCATGTGGCGATGGCAGTCAGCATTTCCATCTCTGCTCTGGGGAGCATGATGGCATCCACCCCTATGTCCCCAAATCGCAGACCTACCAGGAGCATAGCTACTCTTTGCTGCTGGGCTCTCACCTTCTGGAGGCTGCGGATCACAATTCCAGACCAATTCTCCTCATCCTCCAAAGAGGAACTGCAAACACCAGCTCCTGCTGCTGGGCTTGATCTCTGGGCAACCGCTGCCTTCTGCTCAGCAGGCCTTGCAGCTCCAACCCCGGCCTCAGCCCCGGTCCTGGCCTCAGCTCCAACCCCGGCCTCATGCCGCTGCTGGCTCTCCACAACATCCAGGGCAATCTCTAACTCACGAACCTGTGATTCCTTCTCCAGCATCAGCTCCATTTCCAGGCGAATCTCATGAACCTGGTCAGCCTCCTCTGGTGCTTCTTCCAACTCCAGGGTCAGCATCTGTTTCTCCCACGTTTCCTCCAGCTCCTTTTGCTGCTCAGCCTGCAGGTCCTGGGCAGCCTCTTCCATAGAGCTCTCAGTTTCCTCACACATGGCTGTAAAAGTCAGCCAGCCTACAGTCCCCCAAAAAACAGCTATGGGAAACCAAAACAGCAACCACTCCTCTACTCCACCACTCAAAGGTGGTGGTGGCTCCATGCCGATCTGTATCCAATCCTGCCAGAGACTACGCCAAATGTAAAGCCAGTAGTCAAGGCCACTATCACAGCAGCCCGACCCACGCAGGTTCACATTAGATTCGAACAGTCGGTAATGAAACACAGGAGCCACGAAGTGGTGAGCCATCCACTTTAATTCTAGCTTGCACCCGGCAGGCAAGCAAAAACACACACTGGGCTCCAAAACCCACACATTCAGTGCTCACAAAGCTACTGACTTATCCGAGTTTCCTAGAATCAAAGGTTTCTAGCTCACCAGACTTATTCACCTCTGTTTCCCATCTCCTCCTGCACAAACTCTTAACAAACTGGCTTCTTTCTCAGCACTCTGCCATCTTGGCTACTTCTCCTCCACATGGCCTTAATCTGCTTTCCTCTCTAATACCTCAGGAACCACAAACCAAGAGAGAGATCAAGCTACTGGCCCACCCACTTTATAGCATAGATAATCCAAACCTTTAATCCAATTATACATACAAGAAAGTCTCTGATACAAAGCCACCCATCTGAGACATAATGGGATTCCTCCCTACATCACCACCCTACATCATCCAATCAGTCAAGGGTGTGGAGAAGAGTTTACTCTTAAAACAAAGCCTTAAGCTATAACAACTGGCCTGCTTACATTACAACTTTTCCCCCACAGCCATCACAAGCATAAGGCCAAATAATATCACCTGGGTGACGGGCTTCCATGTGGGCAGCTCCATCTTTAACAAAGTGAGCATAATATATTTCATCTGCCGAACAGCAGTCCATGACCAGATGCCCTCAACCTACAATGCTTTTGTTTGCAGCATAAGAAACAAGGGACTGAAAAGGCCTAGATTTGGAATTTGCTCTAATTTGTAAATTGAAGACGTCTTATGGTAAGGTTTTGCAGTGACAACCTCAGGAAAATTACCCACTCCTAGGCTCAGGAAACCCAAATGGGGACAGGGAGAGGAGTAGTTCCTGAGAAACCTGAGATTGTCTGATCTAGTCTTTTTCTCCTGGACTCGGGGAAACACGGCAGGAACCAAGAGGGAGAAATCTTACCTGTCAGTCTGCTTAAGGCTGTCTTTTTCACCTGTCGAGCCTGTGTCTCATTTTGTGGAAGGGGCCAACTTTCACCGAGTTTCAGCAAATGCCGGAATGAGCAGCAGCAGCTCGTCCCAGCCTAATTTGGGGCAGCAGTTCATCTCATGTTGACCAGCCTGAGCAGACCTCATGTCCACTCCCTCCGAGGGGATAATACGCAGGGTTCCAGACACAGCAGGAAGGTTGGCCACTCAATTTGTCTTACTGTCTTGTCTGACTTGTTTCACCCAAACTGAATTGTTACAGTTTATAACTGTTTGTTCCCCCTTTGTTCTGTTGTATGAACTGTCCAATCCTAGGATTTATTTCAGATTGCTCGAGCTGAAAATAGGTAATTACTTTGATTGAGAAAGACCTTGGCAACATGGGTAATCTCATCTCTGTACCCCAATGTAGCTTTCTGGGCCGTGTATTACAGAACAGGTGTACATTTAGCTATGAACCTATAAAAGAAATAATTGGGCTAAATAAAACCGACATTAACAGGGTTAATTAAGACACAAGCTTTAGTACAGCACTACCAAAGGCCATATGGGGGCAAGCTGACCCCATGATGGCCCCCTAAGATTAAAGGACCCCAAACAAGTCTGCTCTATTTACCTCAGTGTGGAGAAATTTAAGAATGGAAGGAAGAGATTACAATGAGAAACCTGACCAGCAATTGCTTAGGGCAATAGTCAGGCTCATTAAATCAAGTTAAAGATTGATAACAGGGCCAGGGTATTTTGGCTTAACCCCTTGTTAGGGATCCCAAGCCTCTTTACTCAAGAATGGGTGAAATTGGCAGAAGATAAAAAAAAGAAATTTCCAGGATTCCTTGAGGTGGTAAATCCTGAACTCTGGTACAAAAACCCAATGGTGAAGCTTAGACAAGTAGATTAAAGTAAAGTGATAATTTTAGGAAAATTGTAATATTTAAACCGGCTTTATGTTGAAGTTATGTCAACTTCAATAGATTGCATCTCTTTTACCTGATTGTGATGTAAAAAGAGACTGTCTGTCTCATTGTGGAAATGAGCTGGCAGTTCTTTCATTTTGGCTATCAAAGGAAAAGACTCTAGAGCAGTAATTTTCAACTGCTGCTTGAAACTTATGAAATAAATTCCTGTTATCTCTGTGGTAAAATTTGTCAGCAAGAAACTTGGTATGATAAAATTTTCATAAGTAATCTAAATTTGTTAAATGCAAGTAAATTAATGTAAACAGAATAAAGAGTTCCTCATGTTTAACTCTTTAGCAATAATTATATTGTACTTAAATAGTTTTATAAATCTGTGGTAACTTGAAACTTTACAAAGTTTTGCTAGCTATATTAAAAAATGGATAGTCATTGAATGTGTAGATCATTTCCAAATAAGACAAAATAATGAAACATTAATTACTGAACACAGATTAATGTTTTTGCTTATAATAAGGAAACTAAAGATGCTTGAGTCCAGCCTGACCAGGCGGTGGCACAGTGGATAGAGCGTCGGACTGGGATGCGGAAGACCCAGGTTGGAGACCCCGAGCTCGCCAGCTTGAGCACAGGCCCATCTGGCTTGAGCAAAAGCTCGTCAGCTTGAACCCAAGGTTGCTGGATCCAGCAAGGGGTTGCTCCGTCTGCTGAAGGCCCATGGTCAAGGCACATGTGAGAAAGCAATCAATGAATAACTAAGGTGTCGCAACAGCAACGAAAAACTAATGATTGATGCTTCTCACCTCTCTCTGTTCCTGTCTGTCCCTATCTATCCCTCTCTCTGACTCTCTCTGTAAAAAAAAAAAAAAAAAGATGCTTGAGTCCATTAGTCACCAGGGCTTATGCCACATTAAAAAAAACTGCTATGAAGAAATATATTTAAATGTGTTCATAAGTATGTTAATCTAAAGAATACTAACTGGTTATATTTTTTTTAGTAGAAATTGAGGTTCCAAAGTTAAATTTTATAATTAAGATGGAAATAAAGTATATGTTTTTAGTAATAAAAGGTGTAAGGTATGAAAATACATTTTTAAAAAAAATTAAAAGAACAAGATTTGTCCTAAAATTTAGTTGATTATTTCTGAATGAATAAGAGACAAACTAAGAGGGACTAAAAAAGTTAGTAGGTCTGTCAAAATCTTGAGATTTTATATACAGGTAAGTGAAATAAAATGAAAATTTAATTATGTAAATAAATTTAAATATCAGATGTAAGCTAATATAGAATAAGAGTTTAGTTCTTTGTACTGTTAACAAAAAGTTTTTTCAGTTATTCTACTCCAGATATTATAGTTTTTCTAGCTAGAAAAGCAGAGATTCTGTTTTATTAAAATAGTTTTGTTTTTTTTTTTTTTTACAGGGACAGAGAGAGAGTCAGAGAGAGGGATAGATAGGGACAGACAGACAGGAACGAAGAGAGGTGAGAAGCATCAATCATTAGTTTTTCATTGCCATTGCGACACCTTTGTTGTTCATTGATTGCTTTCTCCCTTGACCGCAGGCCTTCAGCAAACAGAGCAACCCCTTGCTCGAGCCAGTGACCTTGGGTCCAAGCTGGCGAGATTTTGCTCAAGCCAGATGGGCCCACGCTCAAGCTGGCGACCTCGGGGTCTCGAACCTGGGTCTTCCGCATCGCAACCCGACGCTCTATCCACTGCACCACCGCCTGGTCAGGCCAGGGTTCAAATTTTAACAGAAGACTATTTTCTTAATCTAGAAATGGCTCTGGGTTATTCCAATGGACCCCTGAAACACCTCAAAGAACTTTTTTTCTCTCCCTGCAAAGGAGAAATTTAAAACTGATTTATGCCCATTTGATATGTTTGAAATGTACTTTGTCAACTAAGAAAATAGTTGTGTCATATCTGTGTGAAAATTCTTATTTAGAGATATTATAGTCTAGGCCAGTTGTGTCAGTTGTAGTGTCAGTCAGCCTGGCATGTGGATGTCCCAGGTTTGATTTCCAGTCAGTGCAAACAGAAGTAGCAACCATATGCTTCTCCACCCCTCTCCCTCCCCTTGTCTCTCTCTTTCTCTTCTCCTCCCACAGTCATGGCTTGATTGATTTGAGTGCAGTGGGCCTGAGCACTGAGGATGGCTCTGTGGAGCATATGCCTCAGGCACTAAAAATAGCAAAATAGCTCAGTTGCAAGCATGGGCCCAGATGGGCAGAGCATCCGCCCCAGAGGGGGTGGTGGAAGGCATGCCAGGTGGATCCTGGTTAGACCACATACAAGAATCTGTCTCGCCTGACCTTTGGTGGCGCAGTGGGTAAAGCATTGACCTGGGAACACTGAGGTCGCCAGTTCAAAACCCTGCACTGGTCTGGTCAAGGCACATATGGGAGTTGATGCTTCCAGCTCCTCCCCCCTTTCTCTCTTTCTTTCTCTCACTCTGTGTCCTCTCTAAAATGAATAAAAGAAAAAGAAAAAAAAAGTTGTATTTAAGAATCTGTCTCATCTCCCCTGCTCTCACTTAGAAAAGAAAAATAAGAGATATTGTATTTTGGGTTTATATAAATATTTCCAGGAGGCCTGAATTGGGGTGGCACAGTGGATAGGGAGGGCATAAACCAGAATGCTGAGATCGCTGGTGCAAAGCCCTGGCCTTGCCCAATCAAGGCACATACAAGAAGCAACTACAAGTTGTTTCCTGCCTCTCTCCCCCCAACCTTTCTCTTTCTTTCTTCTAAAATCAATAAAAATCTTTTTTAAAAAATCTCTGGGAGTCTAAATAGTCTAGATTATCTTCAAATGTTATGTTATAGAAAAGGAGAATCATTTTGCAATTACATTATAATCAGATCTATAACCATGTCATTGTCATTTAGAGATAGTCACTGTTTTACTCTGCTTTTGCAAGTATGTTTCATCTTCAGAAAGATCCATGAAAAGAACTTTGACATATTCTAAAAGATCACTGAGAATAAACTTTCAGATCATACCTTTAAACTAATGAAGTTTAATAAAGCTCTAAGGAATACATGGATTCATAAACTGCTGGCAAAAAATCAAGATAGACAAGAATAAATTATCTGGGACTGAATGGAGGATTATAACTTTTTGTTGAAAATTTGCTAATTTTGAATCTTTTTGTTTCTCAGATGAGGAAACTTGCTTTCTCTTAAACTGACTTAGAGCACTTTGTTGTTATACCTTTGTAAATAATATTGAAACAGATTTTTCTCCCTACCTGATCCTTCCAGATATTTGAAGACTCTGAACAAGTATTAGGATTTTCATGGCACTATGGTTTGCATAAATTTGAAGGGAATATTTTCTTTTTATAACAGGACAAAACTGGAAAAGGGTTTATTACCAAGTCTCTGACTGCAATGTCATGTTTGTTGCTTTTTTTAAAATTAGATTTTATTTATTCATTTTTAGAGAGAGAAGAGAGAAAAGGGGGAGGAGCAGGAAGCATCAACTCCCATATGTGCCTTGATCAGGCACACCAGGGGTTTCAAACTGGCAACCTCAGCATTCCAGGTTGGCTTTATCCACTGCACCACCACTGGTCAGGCTGGAATGTCATGTTTGAGAGAGATACGCAGATTCCAGATATCAGAAAGCTTTAAGGAATTGACTTTGAAAGTCGGTAACAGCCCCTTGGAAAAACAGCCTGGAACCTCACTTGCATGGTTCACAGCAGTCCTTCCAGGTAAGGAAGAAAGGTTGCTTTCCTGGGAGATGGCAAGGAAGAACATCAAGACATTTGGAGAAGCCTGACCTGTGGTGGCGCAGTGGATAAAGTGTTGACCTGGGAACACTGAGGTCGCCAGTTCAAAACCCTGCACTGGTCTGGTCAAGGCACATATGGGAGTTGATGCTTCCAGCTCCTCCCCGCTTTCTCTCTCACTCTGTGTCTCCTCTCTAAAATGAATAAAATAAAAATAAAATAAATTAAAAAAAAGACATTTGGGGAAAACTCAAAACCTGTGGAGTTCACCCAAAGTTTCATATCAGGTGTCTGATGGCAACTATGTAATCTGACTTCTTAGCCCTGAGAGGCTGAAGTTCCATCTGGAGATACCTTATGAAATTCCAGCAAAGCAGATTTAAAAGAGCTTATAGATAAATTACTGTTCTTCTCATACTAATGTAAATAACAGGCCAAAGTTATTAAAACTAGACTTACACTTGGCTATCTTTGATAAAATGAGGGTGATTTTAAAGAGGAAAAAAATGAATAGAAATAATAATGTCCAATTGTGGCTATTAGGTTTTAGTTCAGTTAATTGTCTTTAAAACCTCATTTTTTTTTTTTTACCTGTAGACTGGACTAGATCCTGAATTTTTCTAATGAAAGTATTTGGCTATAGCCCACTGAACTAGTATTTTAATTTTTCTGCCATCCATTGCCTTGGAAGTTTTGAGAACAAAAACCTTTTCCTGAGCCTTGCAATTGCTCACCCCAGCTAGACAACATAATGTAAACTTTGAAGAAATCATCACAACGGATCATGCATGAATGGTTTTGATGACTGTCTAAGCCACACAGAGAGCTTGCTTGAGCTGTTATCACGATGTTCATCAGGGATGTTTGAACTGTGGACTAGGGTAATCTGATTGTCATGGCTTCCCTTCAGTCCAACAAAAATGAGCTCTGATCCTTTCATCTAGAGGTCTCCTCAACTGGCAGTCTTAAAGACTCAGACTAGCTGTGGTGTGCTGATTATTACTTAGGGTACAGGTATTCTGGCCTATTCCATCTACCACTGCTGTGCTTTCTGCTTGTAAACAACACCTAAAATGCCCCCTCTGAGACACAGGGACCATCACTGAAGAGGTGGGTATGTGAAATTGTAAGAGCCAGCTAAGAGGGACACATTAGGCAGATAAATCCCACTCCATTTTATGAGCCAATGCCTCCTCTTGATTGAACCTGGACCCAGCTGTGCTATATTCCCCAAGACTGAGGAATAATCAGTAGAAAGGGGGGACTTGTAACTGCACAGAAACTTCATTTCTTCAATATGACCTTTTCCCTTCTTTCCTTTTTAATTCACACTGGCCTCATCCAGCACCTTGACTCACCTGCTTCCTTCTCCCTTGCACGTCCACTTCCTTAATCATTCAGCCCTCAGGACAAGGAAGTTCTCAGTATCTAACAATTATAGGAACAAAGCCTCAGTCTGTTGACCACAGAGACAGTTTCCTCAAACTAGAGATAACATCTAGGTCTCAGCTCTTTCAGCTTCAGGCCCAGAGAAGTGGCAAAATCAGATGAAGCAATGACATTTCTGACATCATGACCAGATGCACGGATCAACTAACCCCTACCCTAGGGGTTCGATGAGTCGGTCTCAGGGGTTCGGAGAAGCCTCTGCCACAGAGGCCAGAATAAAGTAATACCGTAATTTGTTGTGAGTTCATGCACTTTGTTGGTTTTGTTCTTTGAGCAAGGTGATGTTCATGCATGGCTCATTTTGTGTACCAGTAAAAAAACATATACCTATGTCTTGTATTTGGAAAAAAAAAATCATATTTTATTTATCACTAAAGAAGGGTTTAGTGAATGCGCATATGAAACTGGTGGGTTTGGTACCTCAAAAAAGGTTAAGAACCACTGATATAATGCATATTTTTTTAAAAATATATGTGTATCGCCTTACCTGTGGTGGCACAGTGGATAAAGAGTCGACCTAGGAACACTGAGGTCACCAGTTCAAAACCCTGCACTGGTCTGGTCAAGGCACATATGGGAGTTGATGCTTCCTGCTCCCCCCCCTTCTCTCTTTCTCTCTCTCACTCTGTGTCTCCTCTCTAAAATGAATAAACTAAAAAAAAGTTTAAAAAAAAAGATTGAAAATCTCTGTGATCAGTGATGAATTATATGGCTTCTTCCTTATGGGGTTTTATAAAAAAAATAAAGAATAAAAATAAAATATATGTGCATATATATATACATGTAGTGTGTGTGTACACAGAGAAAAAAAAATTGTCTTCCAGGATATTCATACCAATTTTACCAATTTTTACTCTCATCAGAAATAAAGTGCCAGTTTTTCTTCACCCTATTGTTTTTTTTTTTATTTTTTTAATTTATTTTATTTTTATTTTATTCATTTTAGAGAGGAGACACAGAGTGAGAGAGAGAGAGAAAGAGAGAAAGGGGGGAGGAGCTGGAAGCATCAACTCCCATATGTGCCTTGACCGGACCAGTGCAGGGTTTTGAACTGGCGACCTCAGTGTTCCCAGGTCGACGTTTTATCCACAGCGCCACCACAGGTCAGGCTTCACCCTATTGTTTTTTTAAAGCCCATTCAATTTGTAGGCAAATCATATCTTATTGTCTTAAATTTAAGTGTCTTTGACTTTCTTTAAAAATTTGTAATTTGGTTCTTCCTATTTTTCTTTTTGTGCCTATCTGGTTTCTTCGTTTATGTTGAGTCTGAGGTCGTAGTAAAAGTCTTTTTGCTTTGGATTATTTTTTATGGTTTTCCAACCTCTCAGTGTCCTCCTACTTTAGTAACTAACACTAGCTACTATTTATTTGGTCACCTCCAACCCATGCCTCTTGTCCATCGTGGGGTTGTATCTTTGACAACCTCATTCAAACAGAACACAGATAAGATATAAGGGTCTCTACGAATGAAGGAAAAGGTAATCACATGGTTTATGCAGTGCTCCGAGGAAGACTGTAAAGCCAGTAGTTGATGCCACCACCACAGCAGCCTGACCCGTGCAGGTTCGCATTAGATTCGAACAGTCGGTAATGAAACAATGGAGCCAAGAGCTGGTGAGCCATCAGCTTTAATTCTAGCTTGCACCCAGCAGGCAAGCAAAAACACACACTGGGCTCCAAAACCCACACATTCAGTGCTCACAAAGCTACTGACTTATCCGAGTTTCCTAGAATCAAAGGTTTCTAGCTCACCAGACTTATTCACCTCTGTTCCCCATCTCCTTCTGCACAAATTCTGCTCAAACTGCCTTCTTCCTCAGTACTCTGCCATCTTGGCTGCTTCTCCTCTCCTCCACGTGGCCTTAATCTGCTCTCCTCTCTAATACCTCAGGAACCAAGAGAGATCAAGCTACTGGTCTCTCCCACTTTATACCGTAGAATCAAAACCTTTAATCCAATTATACAAACAAGGAAGTCTCTGATACAAAGCCACTCATGTGAGGCACAATGGGATTCATCATGAGAGTGCACCACCCTACATCATCCAATCAGTCAAGGGTGTGGAGAAGAGCTTACTCTTAAAACTAAGCCTTAGGCTATAATGACCCTGCCTGCCAAAAGCCTGTCCCAGCACACACATTAATATCAACGAACTTCCATGTGGGCAGCGTCATCTTTAACAAAGTGAGCATAATATATTTTATCTGCCCAACAAAGACCCTTATATATATGTTTGTTTATACAAATATTAGCTACCTTAGATAATAGACTAAAGGATAAGAGAGAAAATAGTTACTCCTAGATGGCTGCCTCACTTTAAATAAAACTCTTCCTTCTTGTCTGAAGGCTTCCTTCTGCACATCTTCTTCCTCCCATCACTTTATCTTATCTTTCTGACTTTCTCCAGGATTCAGGTGGAATTCTTAAACATGAGTGTTTCTGTACTGCCTGGCTTGACTTTAAACTCATCTCTTTTGTGACTTTTTCACATGTTAATGTTGCACTCTGTACATATCTCTCATATACTCCTTGTTGTAAGGTCTCTTAATTATTTGCTCATGTATCTATTTCCAACAGCGGGTTGCAAACACCTTTACATCAGGGTGCCTTTTGTCTTTCTAACTTCAGCACCTGATCCCAGACAAAAGCTGGGAGAAAGTAAGCACATTATTGGTGCTATCATTTGTTCTGAGGGTATTTTGGATTGAGGGCAGATACAATTATTTTTCTTTCCTATTTAAGGCTAAATCTTATGAA
The DNA here is from genome assembly GCA_037038555.1 of Rhynchonycteris naso. NCBI lineage: Eukaryota > Metazoa > Chordata > Mammalia > Chiroptera > Emballonuridae > Rhynchonycteris > Rhynchonycteris naso. The sequence continues at coordinate 239,031,845 of CM072995.1, read as the reverse complement.
ATATTTTTTGTGTGTGGTTAGCACTTGGGAAAATAATGTACCAGCTTCCACACAATGGAATAATAACACGTGGCTCTGCGTGTTTCCCTGCAGAGCCGAGTTATAGATGCAAGCATACGTGAGTTATAAAAGCCACACTTCTCCGTATCTCTCTGGCCTCAGGTTTTGGTTGTTGCTGCTGTTCTGAATGTACAGAAGAAGAGGGGTTGTAACATGCTCGCCAAGGGCGTTTTCAGTTCTAAAGGTCTGTGATTCCCATTGTACTTGGGCAAGATGGTATGTGATGCATCTTCACTGCTATTTTGAGGGCAGGTTGAGCCTGGGGCCGCTGTGTCACCGTCTCAGAATCTCAGAGATAGTGTGCTGTTTACACACAGCAGCGCTGCCCTACCTCTGATAGCTGATCTTATCAGACGCTGTTATTTCCAGCTGTCTTCAGAAGACAGCTGCTGCGTTCAAATTTGCCTGCTTCACCTTTGGAGAGTAGTATCATAAGCAGTCGGACTCCTCACTGGGCGCTCGGACTGCTGAGTAAATGCTCGGGAGAATGCAGAGACAGAGACAGACAGCCATGCATTAGGCCTGATCTGGAACAAGGGCTGTTTAACATTTTTGTTAGGTTTGCAAATTCGTTCAGGAGCCCTGTGGAGCCCAAATTGAGGGAGATGGTCAAAGACAATAAGAAACACATTCATCAAATACAAATGAGCCTAAAGATATTGAGAAAATGGCCCAGATTCACACAATAACAATATTTGTTTTTAAGCATGTATGTTTATAGGTATTTTAGATATCTTTAAAGTATATAGATAACATAAATAATGATACTGACCAAATGATAATATCACTAGGAACTGAAAAAGGGAGAGCAAAATACCCAGTAATCTAGGGGCATACTTGTGTTCTATAGTCAATGTTGAATAGTTACTTTCAAGATTTGGGTCTTCTTAATGCCAAAACCTGGGCAGAGAATTAAAAACTTAAAAATGCCTAGAGAGCCTGACCTGTGGTGGCGCAGTGGATAAAGCGTCGACCTGGGAACACTGAGGTCGCCAGTTCAAAACCCTGCACTGGCCTGGTCAAGGCATATATGGGAGTTGATGCTTCCAGCTCCTCCCCCCTTTCTCTCTCTCTCTCTGTCTCCTCTCTAAAATGAAAAAAAAGCCTGACCTGTGGTGGTGCAGTGGATAAAGCGTCGACCTGAGAACACTGAGGTCGCCAGTTCAAAACCCTGCACTGGTCTGGTCAAGGCACATATGGGAGTTGATGCTTCTAGCTCCTCCCCGCTTTCTCTCTCTCTCTGTCTCTCTCTCTGTGTCTCCTCTCTAAAATAAATAAATAAAAAGAAATTTAAAATGAAAAAAAAAAAAAAAAAAGCCTAGAGAGTGATGACAGTAGTTGATAGTGATAAATAAGACTGATTAGTCATATTATCAAAGTACCTTTCACTTATTAGAATTTGCCCTCAGCAAAGTTGTGTGACACAAAGTTAAAGTCATCACCTTGACCCAAACTAGATACAGTGTTCCAGGGACCAAAGGGAGCTGAGAATCCATTTCTGCCCTGACTAGCCTGGCTGGACAGCTTCTGTTCTGGGCCACTCGGCAGAACAACTTGTTTGCAAAGAGAGTGATAGGAGCTAAACTGAAATGACCTTGTTTCCAAAGGGAGACCAGCAGCTCCCTGAGAGGAACAAATTCCTTCAATTTAAGTTGAATTTAGAAGGATAACAGATTTGAGTCCAAGCCATTTAGTCTCTTTTACCTGGTTTCTCCTTGACAAAATGGTTTGAAGGACTGATTTAGATATCAGCTTCTCGCAGTTGCTCCAAGGCACTAAACCATCCTCTGGAAGGCACCTATTAGCCAGGTCTTTGAGCACTAGCGCACCTGTGACTCCAGGAAGGGGAAACTTTCTTTGCTACAAGCTTCTGTTCATCTTATTGGGCTTTGAGGTGCACAAGCAAATGAACCCGTTTAGTCCAGTACCAATACCAAATGTGTTTGGAATGCTAGTAGTTTAGTTTGTATATAATCCTGAATGAGCCCTATATTATCTACCTAGCAAAACGTCTATTTTGTTTAAAATAAAAGTCATACCACATCACCAAAAAGCTAGATATGTTTAGATAAGAGAATTTTATTTACAGAAAAGTCACAAACATTAACAAAATGTTACAAACACAATTTTTTTAGTAATACTTAACAGAATAAAGAGTGGTTTAATATATATCACTTGATATATGATACACATTTTTAATAAGTTTTCTACTTTTATCAATTTGTTTTAATATATTTCAATTTTTACCAAATCTAGAAATAAGGCAGTATAGATGGAACAGATTTACTAAATACTTTTAAATTATGCTTCCTTCTATATCAGATACTAAGTCAATTCAAATCCATCTGCATATTAAATGGCCTTTCCATTATAATTCCTAAATTTAAAGGTAAGTAGCTAATAGAACTCAAAATGCATTAAAAATCTGTCATAAAAGGAAAAAAGTGGCATTAGCAATATCATATATTAACAAAAGGAAAGAATACTAAATATTTTATAATGATAGGTCTAGAATATTTTTACTTGCATCCTTGTCCATCCAGTTTAAACCACCAAAAGCACTGACATGAATGTGAAAGGACCATTTTTAAACAAATAGTAGATGGCAGCATATGTCATTTTAAGGATAAAAGGAATATGAACTATGTGTTTTGTTTTGTAAATAATGTTCTTTTTCCAAGTAATACTCAGTGTTTCTATTATCCTTGAATGACAAGTCTTTGAAGTACTGTGTGAAAAAGAAACCATCCTTTTACTGATGGAAAGCCTCTAATCTTATTTGGGTTGGATCTTCTGGATGTCTCAAGGCAATTCCATTTCGCAGGAGCAGCTCAATATAAGGTGGCCAAAAAGAATCACTAATTTTCACATATGGATCATGTGGAACATCAAATAATCTATTTATAAGAATCTAGGAAAAAAAAAACATCATTTAAAATATATCCTACTTGGTAAAAAATTGATACAACTATAAAAAATCATTTAAATATATTTTTTACTAAAGAAATGAATGTTTTTTTCTTTGAATTAATATCTATATCATAATTTCTATGTATTAACGTAAGTAATTGATTTTATTTATTAAAAGACTAAAGATATAAATGAATAGAAAAGCTTTAAAATGAATCTTTACATCTTAACGTTAGAAATATTTGCTAAAAACTAATTAAAAGGGATTTATAATTCTCCCACTTTTCTTGATGTTAACAATTTCTTTAGCTTAGAAGTTTGATTACAATAATTTCTTAAAAATAAAAATAAGAAACTGAAACCAATAATACTCAACAAAATATGCATAAAGCTCAAAACCATGCATGTCTTAATATTTGAAGAAAATAGAAATCACCAACCCTGGGCCCCCCATCCCAAAACACCTATTCTAATAAATCTTCAAAAACAATTCTATCATCATCACTTCCTTCAACTTCATCTTGAATATCTTTGATTTATTTACTAAGGATGTTGAGGGGTTGTTACAAGCACAAACAGAAGGTCTAGGTTTTTGCACTAAATAATACACGTTAACATTTCTCAAATTACATTCCATCAAATTGGTCACCTTAAGTATGTTCTTAGCCTTGAAAGATGAGGCTGTATGGTTAAACAGGCTGGGGAAAGATTGCTAATGTACACTAAGAATCATCCGTCTTTCCCAGACACGCTGGCTTTAGGAAAGTTTTTCAAAAATCGGATAGCTAAAATTCTTTGAACACTGTTGTATGAAACATACAGAAAAATGCTAAATGTACATTAAATTTTACTCTGTATCCTCAGCTAACAGTATCTTCACAAATTATAGAACCAGAATTCAGAAAGGTTAATAGATTCAAGAGGAACATGATTCTAAATCACCAGGCCAAAGCTTTAATGAAAAGGTATTATTTTAAAGGAACATAAAAAAGAAAAAACATAAATTATACAAATATTAAGTGTCATAGTAACAAAGTGAAACTATGAAGCTCTCATCTCAGTCACATATCATATCAGTTGTCACAATTACTGAAACAAAACTGTCATCTATATTGGGGTGATGAACACACAACACAATATATGATTAATGTATTATAGAATTGTACAAATGAAATGTGTAACCAATGTCACCCCAATAAATTCAATCAAAAATTTTTTTAAGTTTAAATTTTTGCATTCACATTTATGTTTGTTCAGAATAAACCCTTAGAATTGTCAAAATGCAAGGTATAACTGAAATTTTTTACCTTTTTCGATCTGACAGATTTCATTAAAAAAATAACACAACTTTTTTTCATCTATCATTGACTTTAGTTATTTCAAGTACATATCCTGAGGGAAAAGATATTTTGGTTTCATTTTTTTAGGTATGATGATAAAGGAATTTAATATAATTTCTACTTTGAAACAATTGCTTATTTTAATATAATTTAAAATCTTTCTTATTTTTCATTTCTAATTCTAGTAGACTCAGAAATAATTAAAGGCTAAAATTTCAACTTATAATGAACACGTATATTGTTTAATTTTTCACTAAATTGCAGTTTGTATACTGGTTACTTTTATTATTGATTATATTAGTTAGAGATAAAAAATGGTTTCTAATTCTAAATTTTAAACGGGATCTCAAAGTATACTATTGAAAAACTACATATATATTACTCTATTAAACACTGTCAATATTTGCCACGTATATTACAACTTCTATTTGGAAAAAAAAAAAGGTTAAGTCATCCATGAGAAACAGTGATTTCTTAGTTTCAGTATAAACTGGAATAATTAAAAATATTAAAATAAAAGATTCTAATCACAAACCTAATCAATGTTTGTATTTTGCTTTCAAAGGAATAATAGTTTATGTTAAGATACCTTGAGGCACCTAAACTAGTTAGCTGGATAAAAATAAAGACTTCAGCATCCATTTCATAAAATTATAATAAAACAAGTTTAATAGTATCACTTTTTCTCCTAAGCTTGCAAATGGAATTTTAAAACACAGACTAATTGTTAAACATTTTCCTTTTCATATACTATTTAACCCTTCTTCGCCTGATTTGCAATGGATTGAAATACCCAGATTTCTAAAGCATTTAATATATTTGATCATTGGCTAAAGTTCAAAAACATTTGTGTATATAATTGTTTAGAAATAGTCCTCATATTAAGAAAAAAAGAGACTAATGTTATTTAAAAAAAAAATATGCATGGAAAAAACATAAAAATATAAAAATATGCATGGATTCTGCCACTTGGTTGAAAGAATCCTTAAACTCACTAATGTACTTTTCATAGAAGTTACTTGCCAACTAAAGATAATATCAATATAGCACCATATATGGGTTTCACTGTGTAAACACAAAATAACATAAAAATTTTCTTAAAGTAAGAGTCTTGGGCATATGATTAAGAGTTAGACTCTAATTTTATGTTCTTTAAAAAAAAAATGACAATATTCTTTCTAGTACTATATAGAAAACAAAAACCAATTTTATACTAAAGATAAATTAAGATATTTCTAATAAAGATTAATGTATACCTTAAGAATTAAAGCAGTATTTTCAAGCCTATGTTCTTAAATTACTATAATTAAGACATCTTCAAGACAGAACTACATAAAACTCTTACCTCTAACATTTCATGCAGTGTTATCAGCTGTGTAGTTGATTGTTGAGTATTTTTCTTTTGAGAGAAATATAAATAATAAAGAATTAACATTTCCATTCTATCAGTGACATTCACCTAATGTTAATGATCTGATAAAGGGATTTTGGTTGCTTCTTTCTTCTCTGTATACATCTTTGAATTATAAAGTCTGGTGTTATGGATTGAACTATGTCCTCCAAAACTGAAGTCCTCACCAATACAACTACATGTTCAAACACAAAGCCTTTTTGTTTTTTGTACAGGGACAGAGAGAGAGTAAGAGAGAGGAATAGATAGGGACAGACTGACAGGAACAAAGAGAGGTGAGAAGCATCAATCACTAGTTTTTCATTGCCATCGCGACTCCTTAGTTGTTCATTGATTGCTTTCTCACACGTGCCTTGACCGCGGGCCTTCAGCAGACCGAGCAACCCCTTTCTTTCTGGAGCCAGCGACCTTGGGGCCAAACACAGAGGCTTTGAAAAGGTGATTAAGGTTAAATGTAGTAATCAAAGTGGGGTCCTAATCCAATTGGACTGGTGTCCTTGGGGGAGGCACCGGAGAGTTCTCTCTCTCCACACTCTATAGTAAAAAGGCCCTTATTTCTGAGGACATAGCAAAAAGGCAGCCAGTCCACAGCCAGAAAGAAAGGTCTCAGCAGAAACCAACTCCAGTGGTACTGATCTTGAACTTCTAGACTCCAGAACTGTGAGAAAAAAAATTTCTTTTGTTTAGGCCACCTAGTCTGCAGAATTCTGTAATGGTTTGAGCTCACTAATAGATCCAGTATTATTACATCCAGTATTGCTGGACAGAGAGAGAAAGTAACCTATCATTTTGTGACATGTATCAACAGTTTACAGATTTTATTTAAAAAGGTAAGCTTATCAAACATGACTTAATAAACCCATGATGACTTATGGTAATCAATGCTTCCTTTTCAATTTCTTTTTATTTTATTCATTTTAGAGAGGAGACACAGAGTGAGAGAGAGGAGAGAGAGAGAGAAAGGGGGGAGGAGCTGGAAGCATCAACTCCCATATGTGCCTTGACCAGACCAGTGCAGGGTTTTGAACTGGCGACCTCAGTGTTCCCAGGTCGATGCTTTATCCACTGCGCAACCACAGGTCAGGCTCAATGCTTCCTTTTCAGAATGCTTAAACCTCCAGTTCTGTTAGAGAGGGATAACAGGTTTCTTAGAAGTTAAAAAAGGAAGCTTGGGATCAGAAAATAAGTGTGTTACTGTAGCATTATTATCACTTAATAGGTAAAGAATCATGAATGTAATGAAATGGTTAACAGAAGGCTGTCAACAATTTAGAAATAAACTAGGAGTTTAAAAAACAATGGAGTAGAATGGGAGAAATAGTCCATAACAAATGTAAAGTCTACTGACAGTAGCAAAAAGGGGGGGAAAATTTGATTCTAATTTTTTGAACAAAGTATTTAATGCGATGAGGTATTATTTCTCTACATGTAACTAGGTGTATATATCTTTGAAATGTATAATAAACATATAAATATTAATCAGAAGATTGATATTTGATCCTATTGGAAACAATTCCATGTATGTGCATGAAGGTCTTCTTTAAAACTTACCTTTTTCTTGCTAACGTCGCTACCAGGCAGAGGAAAGTGGTCTTTTAGAAACTCACTGAAGGCAGTCAGTGTTTTCTCCTTATATTCTTTTATATCATGTAGTTTAGTTCTCAGCTCATTAATGATTCTAAGAGATTTCAAAAAAGAGAAATATTTCAGTGATAAAATACCTAAGTATATATAACTGGTTACTCAAGGTTAATTGAGAACTGTTCAGATTTCATCTGCTCAAACCAAATATAACTAGTTTTATGAAAGTAATATTCTCTATTTAACACATAAGAAGAAGTCAAGTCATTCACAAAAAATCATGTAACTAATAGATGCAAAAGTTAGAACAAAACTCACAATTTTCAAGGAAAATTTTCCTTTTTTTAATGCATATCATTAAAAAATAAAAAGATGCCTGACCAGGGGTAGTGCAGTGGATAGAGCGTCAGATTGGGACATCGAGGACCCATATTTAAAAACCCGAGGTCAATGGCTGGAGCGCAGGATCATCGGTTTGAGCAACGGCTTACCAGCTTGAGTGTGAGGTTGCTGGCTTGAGCATGGGGTCATAGACATAACCCCATGGTCGCTGGCTTGAACCCAAAGGGCTTGGAGCCCAAGGTTGCTGGCTTGAGCAAGGGGTCACTCACTCTGCTGTAGCCCCAGGTCAAGGTACATATGAGAAAGGAATCAATGTACAACTAAGGAGACTAAGAAGCTGCAACGAAGAATTGATGCTTCTCACCTCTCTCCCTTCCTGTCTGCCTGTCCCTTTCTCTGTCAAAAAGAAAAAAGAAAAGGATACTTTCTCCTAGTTTAGACACCTAAAACAAAAAGTAATACCTTGATTCAGAAACTGTCACAGTCTGATGTTTCAATTCATTGTGTAGTACAGTAAGAGACTTGAATATCTGTTGCTGTTCATCCAACCACCGTTGCTCCCTTTCAACATAGAAAAATAAAACAAACAGTAGCCAAATAAAATATTAATGCCATTAAACATATCAATGACTAATGGTAATTATAATATTAATATACCTTTCCAAATCTTCCTTTAACTTTTCATTCCTCGATTGAGTAGTAGATAGTACCAATTCAAGATCATGTCTCAATTTTTGGAACTAAAGCAAAATAATTCATATTAATTGTTTAGTCTTTAATCCTATAAATAGTTACATTTCTAAATGATAGTAAAATTTATGTATAATCCTAAAAATTATATTCAGAAATCAATAGTAAAATAACTGAGCAGAAAGTCTTTTTTTTTTTTTAATTTTTTATTTACTTATTCATTTTAGAGAGGAGACACAGAGTGAGAGAGAGAGAAAGAGAGAAAGGGGGGAGGAGCTGGAAGCATCAACTCCCATATGTGCCTTGACCAGACCAGTGCAGGGTTTTGAACTGGCGACCTCAGTGTTCCCAGGTCAACGCTTTATCCACTGTGCCACCACAGGTCAGGCCAATCAAAATAAATTTTTAAAAATCAATGTTACTTACTATCAACAAACCAAAAAAGAAAAAAAGATCAATCTTCTAAATGAATTCAGAAAGAATAAGTGGAGTGCATAAATTTTAACATAAGATAATTTCTTCAACTTAATAATTAAGGGCATCAGTGACAAACTTACTGCTAACATCACACTTAATGGGAAAGGGTGAATGCTATCTAATCAGATCAGGAACAAGGCAAAAATGTTCACTCTCACCACTGTTATTCAATATATGTAAATATATTACTGAATGAACCAGGGCAGCACAATAAGCCAAGAAAAAGATATAAAAAGCATCCAGATGGAAAGAAATAAGTAAAACTGTCTTTGATCTCAGATGACATGACTAGCAATAAAAAAAATCATACAGAATCTACAAAAAAGGTACCAGAATAAGGGGGTTTATCATGCTCCGTAGGTGCAAGACCAATAGATAAATATTGTCTGCATTTATTTGCATGTACCAGGAATAAATCATGGGAAACTGAAATTTTAATAATGAATCCTTTTTTAATAGGATCAAATATATGAAGTACAAAAGGAATGAATTTGACACACACGTAGACAACTTGCACACTATTACAATTTATGAAGTCTTTTTTTTTTACAATTTATGAAGTCTTTAAAAAAATTGTGAATTAATATTAAATTTTGTCACTTATTTTTTCTGAATTCATTGAAATGATCAATTTTTGTTTGTTTTTCAGTGTGTTGATACAGTGAAATACAAAACATTGGTGACATAAATTTTTAAAATACCAAATAAATGAAGACATAAATCAATGTAGAGCTCATATAATGCTCATGAATCTGAATTGAGACTTAAATATGCTAAAGATGCCAATTCTCCTCATATTCAACTATAGATTCAGGGTAATCTCAATCAAAATTCCAGTAAGCTTTTTTATGGGATAGAATGACAAGCTAACTTTAATTTATATGAAAATACAAAACAATTTTGATAAAGAACAACAAAGTTAGATAACTCAAACTATTTCAAGACTTATTATAAAACTTCAGTAAATAAAGCATGTAGTATTTATTGGACGAAGACAGAAATATCAAACCAAAAGGAGAAACATCCAAAGCACAGAATGGAGAACAAATGTAGAGTCTAGAATTAGATCCAACCATATATGGTCAATTAATTTTTAGTAAACATGCAAAGGAAATACAAACCAGAAAGATAGCTTTCAACAATTTGTGTTGGAATAATTAGTAACTATATGCAAAAAATGAACTTTTATCAATAACTCAATTGATATATAAAAATTACTTCATAGATCTAAATGGAAAACCTTTTAGTTTTACTTTAAAATTTCCAAAATAAAACATGGAAGAAAATCTTTGTAACCTTCCATTAGACAAATATCTCCTACAGTGGAATATGAAGTTTAAAAGAAAACTTGATAAAGTAGAATTAATCAAATTAGGAGCATATGTTCTTTAAAAGACACTGTTAAAAGAATAAAAAGACAAGTTAAGTGTTCAGGAAATGGTTATTAACTCAGCAGGCCAAGATTGCACAAACTCTGCACATTACTTAGAAAGGCCTATCTTCATGACGGGCCCCTGCTGGATTCCTGGAAAAGCAGCTATGAGACCTTGGAATAGTTTGCAAGTAAGAGTGTTTGCATCTGCCTGGAGCCTTGGACTGGTTGGTACAAGTGTGATTAGAGAGTTTATTCTAACTACGTGATTCTTGGTGAATGTATTTTTGCTCCAGAGCCCAACATCTGAGTAGCTGAAGTCAAAGAGGCCCTGAATGCACCAGTGACTGACTCCTGATAAAACCATGGACAACAGTCTCAAATAAACTTCCCTGTTTGAGCACATTTTGCCCATGTTGTCACACATGGTTGTTGGGAGAATTAAACACTTCCACTGAAAAAGAACTTCTATAAACTTAGCCCATGTGCCTTTTCCCTGTGCTCATTTTAAGTTGTGTTCCCTCAACATAATAAAACATAACCATCCATATAATAGCTGTTCTGAATCCTGTTAGCCTATATAACCCGAGAGTAGTCTTGGGGAAAACTCTGACACACTCAGAAGTGGGATTTGTGCTCAGAGGAATGGTGGCATGAGAGGTCTCCCTGGTCTCTCTCCATGAGGTTTCAAACAATCTGAACAGCTATAATTCAGTAAAGGATTCCCTGCTCAATGTAGAAACATATCCGAGATATCCATGCATTAAAACAACTGAAGGTGGCCCTGGCTGGTTGGCTCAGTGCATAGAGCACTGGCCTGGCATGTGAACATCTCAGGTTCAATCCCCAGTCAGGGCACACATGAGAAGTGACCATCTGCTTCTATCCTCCGCTCTCTCTCCCTTCTTATTCTCTTCCCCTCTCGCAGCCAGTGGCTCAACGGGTTTGAGGGCTGGCCCCAGGCACTAAGAATAGCTTGGTTGATTCAAGCATCAGCCCCAGATGGGGCTGCCAGGTGAATTCTAGTTGGGAGCACACATGGGAGTCTGTCTCCCCTCCTCTCACTTAAAAAAACAACAACTGATGGTAGGTAAGTAGAAACAATCCAGGGAGGTAGAAAGGGTGAAAAGCTGAGATGATGCCAGGAATGCAACCTAGTTCACGCAGCCCAGAGTTCACTGAGGGTCTCAGCCTAAAGAGGGGGAGGAATCAGGTTGTCACTGGCATTCCCTTCAGCTGGGAGGAGTAAAGAGACACAGTGAGCATTCCTGAAGGAGTGGTCACTATGCACTGCAGCTGAACCCAGTGACTTGGGCAGGGACACAGGACAGAGGTACAGACACAGTCATCTGGCAACTGGCATTCCAGGAAGAGAAACAAAGAGACAGACCCCTAGCTGCCTCCCCTCACCCTTTCAGAGCTAGCCCTGGGCCCCAGAAGAAGCTGGGTTGCAGAACACATTAACTGCAAACCTGAGAACTAGTACTATAGAAACACTTTCCCCTCAGAGACAGGCATACTCTGCAACTAATCGACGGTCAGAGGAGACACATGGGGAGGCTGCTAAAGTCTTTCAGTCACCATTACTGGGAAAGCAAGTAACAAAGACAATGGCCAAATTCTCCCAGCTCAGCCCACTCCCACCCATCCTGGCTGAATCTCCTGCAGAGGACAGCACTAGGACGTCATGGATTTTGAGCCCCATCACCCACTACATTCCCCCATGGAGTTGGACTCCTGAGACTGAGGCAACCTGAACACAGAGGAGATACCCACCTTCCCAGGGTACACAGGACATTGCCACCACCCTGCAGATACCTGAAGTCAGAGCAGTGCAAGAGACTAGAAAGCTTGTGCTTCAGTGTCACCTACTAGAAAATAATAGAACTTCTTCTCAATCTACTAAAGAAATACTATTCATATACAGACACCTAGACAGAGAAGGAATCTATCGAATACCGTTAATAATCAAGGTAAAAAGGCATCTCAAAAATAAAATAAAAAATCTTTGGAAAATAAACTTAAGGACATATGTAATTTAAATGACAGAATTTAAGACTTCAATTCTGAAAAAGCTCAACAAGTTACAAGAAAACACAGATATGCAGTTTAATAATCTCAGAAATAAAATCAATGAACAAAATGAGTACTTTACCAAAGAGATTAAAACTTTAATAATAAAAAACCAAATAGAAATTCTGGAGATAAAGAACTCAATAAAAGAATGAATTAGCGACCTAGGAAATATAGCTGAACAGATAAAGGAAAAAATTAGTAATATCAAAAACAGAAATATAGAAATGACACAGAGAAGAGAGAAACTTGAGCATAAAAACAAAACAAAACAAAAACTCTATGAATACTGACTCCACCAAAAACACCAATATAAGAATAACAGGCATAACCGAAAAGAGAAGGGAAAGAAAACAGAGAGCCTAATCAAAAAAATAGTTGACAAGAGGGATGTAAAATACAGCAGAGAGAATATAGTCAATAATATTGTAGTAAGTAATATATGGCACCAACTCTATCCATTGGTGTGATCACTTTGTAAATTATATATATGTCTCATCACCAGGTCATTTACCTGAAAGTAATATTTTGTATGTCAATTATAGTGGAAAACTAAAAATTAAAAAAAAGTATAGTAATAAAAAGTTTCAAAAAATAAAATAAAATATTCTGGTCAAGAAAACACGACTAAAATCAAAATAGCCATGGCCAGATAGCTCACTTGGTTAGAGCATTCTGAAGTGCAGAGGTTGCCAATTTGATCCCCGGTCAGGGTATATACACCAACAAATTGATGTTCTTATCTCTCTCTTTTCTTTCCTCTCTCTAAAATCAATAAAATAAATATTTTAAAAATATAGAAAATTAATATGATTTTAAAGTGGTTTCAACCTGCTTCCTATGCCATAAACTTACCTAAAATACTTATAGTTATAAATTATTTGAGTTACTACAAATTCACTAAGTTGCTTACCTACCTCTTCTTCTCCTAATGTTACCAGAACTTCTTCACTCAGTGGAAGAACTACAGGAACAAACAAACAAACAAACACACCAAAATTATACACATGCTTAGTTTACTCTCAAAACTGAAGAATTTGACTGTGGTTTCTCAGACACCCCTTTCCCTCTCCATTTAATGTTACAGAACTTTTTATTAAATATGTGCAGTTTACAAAATTTTTATTTAATACCTTTTTATAGATATCTAAAACCAACTTATATATTATTTTAGACACATGTGATATTATACATTTGTATTTAGTACCTTCTTTTGTTTTCCCAATCCTTCAAAATCAAAATTAATAATCTCTAGTATGTTTCTTCTGTAGTCATATGATCCTACTCATACTTACATATACCCTTATAGATATACATTGCAAGGGTTATTTTATCATTGTGGTTATATAAGAATGGGATCACATAATACACATTATTCTTATTTTCATTCAACAAAATACCCATGGAAAACCTTTCTATTCATGTAGTAAAAATCTACATAATTTTAAATTGCTGTTGACTGTTCCATAGGGTGACTATAACAATATATTAGTGTATAAATTGAGCATTAATTTTGTGTCTAATTTTTATCTGCAAAAAATATTGATGTAGTAAGCACTCTTTTATTTATGTCTTTCTGCATTGGTGTTTTCATTTCTTTGGGATAGATTTCCAGAAATCTAATTTCACAAAAGAAAATATGTATTTTGAATTTTAAAATAGGATGCCAGATTCTTTTCTAAAAATTTCTATGAGCAATGAATAAAAATCAGCAACATATTTTATATATTTGTCTAAAATTTTTGCCAGTCTGATGATTATAAACTAATATTTCATTTTAATTTTGTATAGCAAAATTAAATCCTAATACTTAGACAAGTTAAACACTTCTAGCTAGAAAAATTATTATTATTATTATTATTATTTTTGGTGTCAGAGAGAGAGAGAGAGAGACAGAGAGAGGGACAGATACAGATAGGAAGGGAGAGAGATGAGAAGCATCAATTCTTTGTTGTGGCTCCTTAGTTTCCTTAGTTGTTCACTGATCGCTTTCTCATGTGTCTTGACTGAGGGGCTGCAGTAGAGCGAGTGACCCCTTCCTCAAGCCAGCAACCTTGGGGTTTTAAACCTGGGTCCTCCGTGTCCCTGTCTGATGCTCTATCCACTGTGCAATCGCCCAGTCCAGCGAAAAATTACCTTTCTTAATAAAGGGCTATTTAAAATTTCTCAAATGTTATGTTACTGAAAACCTTCTAAGCTATCTGTTATTCTAGAGAATCTTCTAACAGGCAAGAGTTTCCTACATGTATTTCAAGGGCCCTGTATCATAATTGATCATAGGCACCACAAGATGTACTAAACCATTTCAACAAGCGCAATGAGAAGGATTCTAGGAACATCAAGTTTTAAAATCTCCCTCTTACCATGATGTAATAACACAAGAAAAATTTCAGACAGTTCTTAAACGCAAAGGAAACTTCCTTCTGATTGCACTGCATGCTCACAAGATTGAAAAAAGGTACTGAAACCATTACTGAAAAAATCAACAGCTAATATTCTTTACCATCGGCCATTAATCAAGGACTTTGGAACTAAAATGTTCCCCAGTATGAATACTAATTTTCAGTATGCAAATAGACTGAATCACATAGATTTTTCGGCCAGTAACTGTACAGTTATGCAAATCATATCTTCCAAAGTATGGGATGCTCCAGTCATAAAAAGATTATCATTGGTTGTTGACCCTTAGGAAGAACTTAACCATATACTGTGTAAATAGTACGTTACATTTCTAAAACCCCAAATGTAGGAAAAATATGCAGACATAAAGATATATAGGCCAACTCTTAATATGAAGAGCTTTTAAAACTGTATTTTTGTACAACATATTTGCCTCTGTACAATTTTTTCCCCTTCTTCTTTTCCTTTTTTGGTCATTTTATCAATATAATATGTGGAGTCATAAAAAACAATATGGTACTAATAAAACTCATAGGATTTCTTATCAAGATTTAATATTACCCAGTGGCAAAGAATTTATTTTAGTTGTGGCTTTAAATAAATAATTAAATATGTGTGTGTAAATATATATTTCTAATGTATTATTTCCTCAGAGGAGTCAATCATGTGAAATGGCTAGAAATACCCTTACAGATTTTGCCAGTGTAGGTCAGGCCTGAGCACGTATGTGGCTCAGTCAAGTGGGCTGTGCACTGAGCTCATCACCAACCAATACCCTTGCTGTACACCTGGCCAGGCCCAGAGTTTAACTCAGGACATGCGTCTCCTTCATTTTGATGGAGCCGGGGCGTGGTGGAGAGGTATTTGTTGGGGAGAGCACCTGACTCTGGCTGTCTAGAAATCCCTGTTTTACAGCTGAGGTATGAACATACTTGGTATATTGATGTTAGACCCATACCAGAGCTGAGACTGGCTGTCAGGAAAGTCTAGCATCATATCAGCCAAAGATAGAGATGCTAGAAAGATGGGGATAGCTATGTCCTACCTGTAAAGTTTGTTTACTTAAGTCAAGTCTAAAGGAAAAAAACGTAATTCCAAGACACATACATGATGCAATGCAAGAATAAACTTTAGGCCACTTTGTTGAACTCTTGCAAAGAACCTTTCCTCTGAGTCCACCTTCCTTCTTCTCCTTGACTTGCCATTGGAAAGTCTAACATGAACTGTGCTGAATATAAGCACTAGATATAACCAATGCTCATAAGTAAGATTTCCATCCAACAGATTCCCTCTCCTCCCCTCCCAAACTCCCCAGGCAGTGCTGCTACCCATCCCAAATACAATAGTAAAAGAAGAAAGACAGTTTAACTTTCAAAAATAAATAAATAAACAACCAAATAACTAAAATCTCCCTCTTAGTCAGCGTGGCCCAGAACAGCATTTTAATACTCATTCAAGCAATCATTTCAACTGATACAATACAGCAGATTCTAAGAATACAAAGACTTTTAAAATCCTTCCAATGTGGCAGCCTGTGGGACTGGAAACCCTAAGCAAGGTGGGTATTTGAAAAACAGGGCAGCCTGTGTGTTCAGCATTATTAGTACCAAGTGTGGATGTCAGGGATGATGATAGTAAGAAAAAGAAAAATTAAAAATTCCCTGATATATAGCATCAAAAAGAATGAAATACTTAGAAATAAATTTACCTATAAGGGTAAAGACTTGTACACTGAAAAGTACAAAATGTTGCTGAAAGAAATTAAAGATACCAAGAAACAGAAACACATTCTGTGTTCAATGAATGGAAGGCTTAATATTGTTAGGATGTCAATACTACCCAAAGCAATCTACAGGTTCAAAGTAATCCCTATCAAAATCCCAGGGATTTATTTTTTACAGAAATCCATCCTAAAGTTCCAACAGAACAGAGCAGAACAGTGTTCAGAAATGAATCCTCACTATATGGTCAAATGATTTTTGACAAAGGTCCCAAGATAATTCAATGAGGGAAAGGGCAGTTTCCCGAACAAATGCCATTGGGAAAACTAGGTAATACATTTACAAAAGAATAAAGTCGGACCTTTAACTTTCCTTTACGTTTAAAAATGTTTACAACTAAAACAAATTTTTTATTGAGAAGTAAAAATTCTATTACAATAAACTAATGGATTATAAATGAAGGCCGAAAGTTATCTGTGACAATGAGGTTAAATATTTTATGACTGGCGTATGTGAAATATAAAAAAGGAAGAATCTAGAAGTACTCAAATTTATGGCAGATCAAATAGATTCCAATCAATAGTTAGAGAAAGATGAAAATCAGTTCATGAATCTGAAGTACCTACAGAATATCACGAAAAAAAGTCTAGAAGCTAGAGAGATATGTAAGTGTGACATTATGGAGAAGTCTGGTTTGGGTATATAGTTTTGGAAATTGTGTCACCCCACCCCTCCCTACCCAGTTTAGATGTCAAAGTCCTAACCCCCAGTACCCCAAAATGTGAATATATTTGGAACTGGGTCTTTAAAAATTAAAATGAGGTCATATACAGAGATTAGGATTCAGATGGGTGACCATGTGAAGACATAGGGAGAAGATGGTAATCTACAACCCAAAAAGAGAGACCTCTGAAGAAAACAACACCTTGATCTTAGACTTCTAGTCTCCAGAATTGTGAGAAAATAAAGTTCTCTTATATATATTTAAAAGACCCTGTTGATGGTATTTTGAGATGGCAGCCCTAGCAATGAATATAGAAGCCACTAATACTGATGTAACACTTAAAAACAAGAGCAGAAAATATAATTCCATATAGAATTTAGAAGAATAAATGATAAGAGCTGAGCACGGTCCTCTGGAGAACACCAACATTTTAACAGCAGAGTGTGAGCAGCTTTTGAGATGCTCAATATAATGCTCAGAAAGCAATAAGATATATGTTGAACGAAAATAAAAATCACAATTACATGTATATGCCTATAAGAAGTGCTAAAATAGGCCCTGGTCAGTGGCTCAGTGGATAGAGCATCAGCCCGGTATATGGATGTCTTGGGTTCAATTCCTAGTCAGGAAACACTGGAGAAGCAAATACCTGCTTCTCTCCCCTCTCTACCTCTCCTCCTCCTGCCAGTGGCTAGATTGGTTCAAGCATGGCTCCAGGTGCTGAGAATAGCTCAGTTGGTCTGAACATGTGAGCCTCAGGTGTTAAAAATAGCTTGTTACTCAAACTTTGGCCCCAGATAGAGTTGCTGGGTGAATTCCAGTTGAGGTGCATGTGGGAGGCTGCCTCACTATCTCCCCTCCTGAAGGAGAAAAAGAAGAAGAAAAAGAAGAAAAAAAAAGAAAAAGAGAGGAGGGAGAAGAGAGAAAAAGAGAAGATGAGAGAAGAAAAGAAGGAGGAGGAGGAAGAGGAAGAAGAAGAGGAGGAGGAGGAGGAGGAGGAGGAGGAAGAGGAGGAGGCGGAGGAGGAGGAAGAAGAAGAAATGACACTAAAATTAAAAGACTACTATGTGGGTGGGCCCTGGCTGAATAGCTAGGTTGATTTAGATCCGTGATGGCGAATCTATGACACATGTGTCAGCACTGACAGGAGTAGCCATTTTCGATGACACATGGCCGCATACCAGAGAAGTATGGGGCCACATGCCGAGAAGGACATTTCATCCTCGGCTCCTGCACAGCCAGCCAGGTGCAGTAGCCGAGGATAAAACATTTGCTGTAGTGTAGACACTTTGTGATGGAGGACTGTAGGCCAAAACAACAGAACTCAACACAGAGCATCTAGTTCTGGGACTTCTGGTTAGGCCGTTTTTCTTGAAGTGACACACCATCGGAGTTATGCTCGTTTTTTTGGTGAATTTTGACACACCAAGCTCAAAAGATTGCCCATCACTGATTTAGACCATTGCCTCGAAGTTCTAACCATCCTGAAACAGACGTTAATCCTTAGGGCACATACAGGAATGAATCAATGTTCCTAACACATACTCTCTCTGTGTCCCTTTCTCACTCACTAAAAAAAAAAAAAAAAAAGACTACTATGTATAGAATAATGGTAGATACTGGCATGATAGTAATTATGACCAAGAATGCAGATGAAATCGTCTAGGAAGAGAATGAAGATAACAAACTCCCAACAATTGTAATATAGAATGATAATCTTACAAAGGAGACTAAAAAGGTAAATGGGGGACTTAAAGGAAAGAAGACAGAGAGTGAGTAGAAAAAAGAAGGGAGGCAGCCTGGTCTATGGTGGTACAGTGGATAAAGCAATGACCTGGAATACTGAGATCAGCAGTTTGAAACCCCACCACGGCACATATGAGAAGCAACTACTACGAGTTGATGCCGGTGCTCCTTGCTCCCCTTTCTCTCTCTCTCTAAAATCAATAAATAAAATCTTAAAAAAAAGAGAAGTATATAGAAAAACAGGGTAAAATCCATACAGAATATCATATACAGACTTACACAGCATAGAGAAAAGCAGGCTTTCATAATAAAAATAAATTCCCCAGTTAGTTGTTTTAACTACAGATTTTTAAGCCATCTTCTATTTCTATTTTTTTTTAATGTTTTATTTATTTATTTATTTTACAGGGACACAGAGAGAGTCAGAGAGAGGGATAGACAGAGACAGACAGACAGGAACAGAGAGAGGTGAGAAGCATCAATCATTAGTTTTTGTTGCCGTTGCGACACCATAGTTATTCATTGATTGCTTTCTCACATGTGCCTTGACTGCGGGCCTTCAGCAGACCGAGCAACCCCTTGCTGGAGCCAGCGACCTTGGGTCCAAGCTGGCGGACTTTTGCTCAAGCCAGATGGGCCCGTGCTCAAGCTGGCAAGCTCGGGGTCTCGAACCTGGGTCTTCCGCATCCCAGTCGGACACTCTATCCACTGTGACACCGCCTGGTCAGGCGCCATCTTCTATTTCTTAACTAAAGTCTTCGTCTGACAAGTCAAAAGGTGACATATAATCTATGTAGCCCATACATAAATAAGCATCTAAAATAACTTTTCCACTAGGTAAGTTTCACTAATTAAAAAACAATTTACAGTGTCTAGTGACCATAAAAGACAGTGTCTATGAGAATGAAATATGATGATAATGTCCCCATAATCAAGATTGCTATAATGTGAGAGATATGTCCCTCTATATTAGTAAAATAAGCACAAAACAATGTATATAATGAAAGAAAAATAGAATGAATTCCTAATAACTGCAATTTAGGCAATTTCATGAAGGCTCTTTTAAGTCTTCTTGTGACCATTAAATTAATATCCCATTACTTTGTTTACAAAAATATAAACCTAAAAATAAGAATCTTACTTTCAGGAGTTTCTTTCTGCCATTGACTGAGTTCAGCAGTTAAACACTTCACTTGCATAATTAATAATGACAGCTATGAAAAAAAGAACAAGAGAATAAAACAAAACCATTTCTTGGAGAATATCCATAGCTACTCATAGATGAATATGTAGATATTCTTCATAGTTTAATATAAGGTCTTCATGTAAATGGCTTACAGACTAGTCATTTAGACTATAAAAAATTATCACTCCAAACAGAATTCTGCTTTAAACCACACTAATTAAAGCACATAAATTACTGGTTTTACCAGTGATATAGTATTAAAAAATGATCAAATCTACTTCACCAGTCAACCTAAAATAAAAGAACCTTGTCATAACATATTAAGTTTATACCCTAAATTAACATTTCTTTTAAAAAACAGAATGTTATTTCTTGCCAACATTTTTTAGACAAATTTGCATGAAAAATGCTATTTTTCCTCCCTGTACATTTTCAGAAAAACTGCAACTGTTTTAGCAGAGTAGTGAAAAATAACTTTAAATATATACAGACACAATCATAAAATGAGACTGGTTCCACAAGCCACACTTAAAAATCAGTTTTACGACACAATAGTTTGTAAATTATATATTCCTTTAGACAAGGATAAATTAGGATGAATATGCTTATACATTAGATGGCTCCAATCACTGAAATTTTGATACTTAGAAATCCATGTGATAAATCGGTTGCCCGTTAGACCACAAGTTAAAGTCTATATATGCTTAAAGTTAAATTTCAGAACATTTTTTATCTCCTCTATATAATTCTTATTAGTTGTCAAACAAAAAATTCACATTTAGCTTGACCTGTGGAGGCATAGTGAATAAAGTAATGACCTGGAAAGCTGAGGTCGTTAGTTCCGTCCAGTCAAGGCACAGATGAGAAGCAACTACTACAAATTGATGCTTCCTGCTCCTCCTCCCCCCTCCTGTCATTCCTCTCTCTAAAATCAAAGAAGCATCAACTCATAGTTGCTTCTCATATGTGCCTTGACTGGGCATGCCCAGGGCTTTGAACCAGCAATCTCAGCATTCCAGGTTGACACTTTATCCACTGCGCCACCACAGGACAGGAAAATATAATAAAATCTTAAAAAAATAAATTCATGACCCTGGCCAGCTGGCTCAGTGGTAGAGTGTCAACCCGGTGTATGGAGTCCCAAGTTCAATTCCCAGCCAGGGCAACACAGGAGAAGTGCCTATCTACTTTTCCATTCTTCCCCCTCTCCTTTTTCTCTATCGCTCTCTTCCCCTCCCACAGCCAAGGCTCCATTGGAGCAAATTTTGCCCCAGCGCTGAGGATGGATCCATGGCCTCTGCCTCAGGCACTAGAATAGCTCAAGTTGTAACTGAGCAACGCCCCAGATGGGTAGAGCATCGCCCCCTAGTGGGCATGCCGGTTAGATCCCAGTCGGGCACATGTGGGAGTCTCTGTGCCTCCCTGCTTCTCATTTCAGAAAAATACAAAAAATAAAATAATAAATTCACATTTCAAAAAATGTAATGGGGGGAGGGAGGAGAGGGTGGGAGAGAGGGGAGGAGAGGGGCACAAAGAAAACCAGATAGAAAGTGACAGAGGACAATTTAACTTTGGGAGATGGGTATGCAACATAATTGAATGATAAGATAACCTGGAGATGTTTTCATTGAACATATGTACCCTGATTTATTATTATTATTTTTTTATTTTATTCATTTTAGAGAGGAGACACAGAGTGAGAGAGAGAAAGAGAGAACGGGGGGAGGAGCTGGAAGCATCAACTCCCATATGTGCCTTGACCGGACCCCGTTATGTGCAGGGTTTTGAACTGGTGACCTCAGTGTTCCCAGATCGATGCTTTATCCACTGAGCCACCACAGGTCAGGCCTGTACCCTGATTTATTAATGTCACCCCATTAAAATTAAAAAAAAAAAAGGCAAAAAAAATGTAATGGGTATTACTGTAATGTTCACACTAAAAAAAAGAAAGTACTACTGTTATTATCTGATTTTTAGGATACTGAGCAAGTAGCTCAAAGACCCTGCTCCATATTATAATATTACCTATTGAATAGTCAAAGGTAAAAAACCCAGATTCCTTGAAAACTTTACATAATTATATTAAAATGCATTTCAGGTATTTGAATTATTTCCCAAAGGAGAGTTCAACATTATTTTCTTATAATAAAAACCTGAAAGCATTTTTTGTTAACTATAAAGTGATTTATAAATGTTTATTATAATGAGTTCTTAAAAAGTATCTAAACTAGGCAGAACTATCATAATGATAAAGAAGCATTATCATTTTCCTTTACATACTAGGTTGAAATATATAATTACTGATATTCATTTTTTAAGCTATTAAAAAACAGTTATTTCATACAGTTCCACCTCGTATTATATTGACGAAGTTCAGCTCCTATCTTGCCAAAGCCCAGCTGAGGCAAACACTCAGATTATTTCTGATCTTGCCGTAAAATTAAACAACCCTTTCTAAAAATACATATATAACAATAGTATTTCTAAAGTTATTTAAACATAAAAATTTAAGAAGCTGTCATTTTCTCATTTAAAATACTGTATCTAACTTCTTGCTTTAGAAGATAACTTGAGTTTTAATAATGAAGTTTTGAAGTTAACCAAGTGTACAGGAAGGAGTGAACAAAGAAAACCCTGAGATTATCCTTAAAGGCTTGCTTGCAAGGCTGGCATCTGTGAATTTGTACAGTGGCTCCCTGTGCCTAAACTGTGCAAAGGAGATGACTTACCTCCTTCCCGTCTGTGAATCAGGTATTTAGATAACTGTTAGGCCGAGGAGCCCTATGTGACCAGCCCCCACAAACAACTTTAGGCAAAGAGTCTCTAATGAGGTTCTTGGTGGATAACATTTCATACTTGTCACACATCACTGCAGGGACTAAGCATGTCTTGTGTGACTCCACTGGGAGAGGACTTTTGACTACCTAAAGATAATTTACAACTGCGTAAGTAACACCCTCAAAGCTAGTGTTTGGCTCACTGCATGAATATCATTTGGAAAACTTACAGGCCCAATCCCTACTGATTCTGCTTCAGTAGGTCGCAATTTCTACAGTGTAAGAATCACATTTCCCAAGGAAAACAGACGATACTTTGTAAACTAATACTCTCCCAAATATACTATGCTGTTTTACCCTGTACAACATAGTTCTATTATTTATTGATAGATACAATCTTTTTTTATTTTTACAAATAATGACTTAATTCTTTATCACCAATTTTTAGATTAAAGATCTGGTGTGGCATGCTTTCCCTCCCAAAAGTACACCTGGACCTTTTTCTTTCCTGCAGGCATGCATCTCTTAAACTTTAAGGGTCTCCATGAGACTTGTAAAGGAGGGAGTATTGGGCAGGGAGCCAAAGCAGCCTCACCTAGACTTTCTCCAGGTGCTTCTCCTATCCTAAGCCTTTCCTTGTTTCACTGTTCCCAGCATTAATAAGTGTACTCTCTCAAGAAAAAAAAAAATCTAGTGTAACATTCACTTCCAAAAGTGGCAATTTAGTTCCCCCTTTCTTTCATTTTCACTTTTTATTGAGTATTACTATGCTCATAGATTATAGTTTTTCATGTTGTCATAATGAATTCAAGCCATTACTCCTTTTCATGCTCAGCTGGAGTACCTTCAATTATCTTTAGACATGCTCCCACCAGTTTTGGGGAACTTTCATTGGAATTATTTGTATGTTCAACTTTGTTATTAGAATTTTTATTACTAAAACATTTAAAACTTTTTATATGGTCAAAGACATATAAGTATTATTTTATACCATCTAGATTTTTATTAATAGCTAAAAAGTTCTCCAGTCTCCTTGCTTTTCTTATAAGATAGCAATCCATCTAGAATTTGTTTTCATAACGAAATATGGAAGTTGAATATCTAGCTGTACCAGTACTATATCACTAACTAACTAACTAACTAACTAACTAACTAACTAACTAACTAACTCATTCCTTTCCCATACATTAGAACTACTATCTTTGTCATATATTAAATTCTTAATCTGTTGAACTGGCTCTTTGGAATATTCCTACATAAATTCAATGGGTCTCCGATCGTTAACGTAGATATCTTAATCCCTTTTTAAACCTAGGGTAAAATCAGTTAGATTCCACACAGTAAAATAACTGAGATTACTGTATCTAATGCAAAGTAGAAAAGTCTTTATTCTAACTTTTCATAAGGAATAACATTAATAGTAGCCAAAGGGCAATTTGTTCAACAGTTAAATGTATGTGTAGCTGTGAAAAGATAAATAAAAAAGAAAATATTCTTATTTATAACAGCTTATGCAAGAAGTTTATGATATACTTCTCTCAAATCAGAAAGAGTATTTGCCAAATGATTAAGTATGAAGGTATTTAAAAACTATTATACTTGTAATAAATATCTACAGATAAACTTATCAAAAACACAATGAATTCCACTTACCTATTTGGAAAGAAAAAAAAGATTCATACCTGTGCATTTGAATCAGTGAGTGTCTCTGTTTCAATAAGCGACAATTTATTCTGACACTTGATTGAAAAGGAAAGAGAAACAAGTCACACACTATAACCCAAAATTTCTTCCCCCTCCCCTTTTATACCAGTCACTGTGATATTCCTCTAAAACAATATACAATTATCTAATGTAAGAGAACAGTTGTTTTTTTTTTTAATTCCTCACTTTCTAAGCAAAAGGAAAAGAAAGCCCAATAGGCCCCAAAGTGAATACAATGAAAATAAAAGGGTATACTAGACTCTAAACAGAATCTAAAAAATCAGTATGAGAAATATGGAAAAAAAGAACAAAAACTAATGGCTAGGGTCAATTAGGAAATAGATAAAGTGGGGAATAAGACAAAAAGCATTATAGAAAAATAACAAGAGGTAAGATAATTAATATCATAATAAAGCCGTGAAGAAATTTCTGTGCCATTAAAAAAACACACAACCATCAACAGGGATTATATCTGAATAAAATTACAGGTAATTAAAATTATATTTCTGGTTATTTGTATTAAGAAGGGAGTGTATAAGGAGGTGGGAGAAAGCCAGGTGGGTATTGGAGTATAGGATAGTTAACTAACGTGATTATGTGCTCTATTTTTTCTTATTTTTCAGTAGCAATTGACATTCAATATTACTTTATATTAGCTTCAGGTATACAGGACAACGGTTAGACAGTCATATAATTTACAAAGTGGTCCTTCTGATATTTCAAGTACCCAGCTGACACCATAAGTTATTACATTATTATTACTCATTACTTCCTATGCAATACTTCACACCCCGTGACTATTCTGTGACTACCAATTTGTACTTCTCAATTCCTTCACCCTTTTTATCCAACCATCTAACCCTCAGCAGTTCCACTTCTGAGGTATATATATCCAGAGAAACTCGAAACTTTAATTTGAAAAGAGACAGGTATTCTAATGTTCACTGCATCATTATTTACAATAATCACAATATGTAAGCAGTCCAAGTGTCCATCAATAGATGAATGGAAAGTTTGGTATACAATGGAATGTAAAAAAAAATAACAACATACTATATACAATAGAATAGTACTTGACCATAAAAATAATGAAATTTTATCATTTTTGACATTATGGATAGGCCTAGAGGAGTATTATGCTAAGTGAAACAAGTCACATAAAGAAAGACAAATATGATTTCACTTATTTGTATTCTCTTGAGGATAGTTATTTCAAAAGTGAGCCAACCTCGAAGCACTGAAACAATGGATGGTGCTTGCTCAAGGCAAAGATAAACCTTTTACTTAAAGGTTATGTGCCCTGAGCATGACCATTCCATTACCTGCCCATTTAGGAATTTATGATCAGATGTAGTATTGCCTTTTTTTTAAAGCTTTTTCTTTTTTTTTGACAAAGACAGAGAAAGACAGAAAGGGACAGACAGACAGGAAGGGAAAGATGAGAAGCATCAATTCTTTGTTGCAGCTCCTTAGGGTTTAGTGATCACGTTCTCATATGTGCCTTGACCGGGGGCAACAGCAAAGTGAGTGACCCCTTGCTCAAGCCTTAGGCTCTAAGCCAGTAACCTTTGGGCTCAAGCCAGCAATCATAGGGTCATATCTATGACCCCACACTCAAGCTGGTGAGCTGCGCTCAAGCTGACCACCTTGGGATTTTGAACATGGATCCTCCACATCCCAGTCCGATGCTCTATCCATTAAGCCACCGTCTGGTCAGGCACGATCGGATGTAGTAACTTTTTATAAAATAACATTTTAAGTTATTTTAAAAATCAAATTTCAAAAAAAGAAATCAAGTTTATATACTGAAAAGTATCAAAAGCAAAAAACCCTAAAAAGATTGTATAAATTATCTTGAAAATACAATTAATGATAAGGAATACCATAATTTGTTAAAAAATAATTTAAAAATTAAGAAAAAAGGGGTGAAAAGTGCAAATCTACCCTAATGTGAAATGTTACTGGGAAGAACAGAATGGGAAAAATGTCTGTGGCTTATATCACATATTATGCTGCCTCCAATAGCACAAATTTGTACCAAAGTACTGTAGTGTACCAGAGGTGATACTATTTCAAGTCAAAAAATGTAAATACATTTCAAAAACAACATTTTCTAAGTCAATTTTAAGTTTCACTCCAACTCCATACTTATGTGTCCTCTCCACTTCTATATTCTCTATTTCAGGAAATAACTGCATTAACTACTTACTGGCCCAAACTAGGAACCTGAAACTTTTCACAGCAATTAATCTTCAAGTCCTTTTGGTCCTATCCCATTAATATCACTTGAATCCCTTTTTCTATTTGCAATGACAGGATTTAGTCCTTCAGTACTTCCGACAAGGACTGCTGCTACAACATCCTAAATGTTCTTTCTACTTGTAGTCTCACTCCTCTGCATTCCATTTTCTTTCAAATCACCAGAGTAATTTTCCCAAACTACACTGCTCACAAAAATTAGGGGGCCAGAGAATGTGCAGATACTCCAGTACTTTCAGCCTTTTGTAGAGTGCATATTCACCAATAAAATAAAGGTTGATTTTGCATCTCATTTGCGTAATTGACACCTTTCTTTGACTTGTTTGTTTTTTTCTTTTTTAAACAGGGACAGAGAGAGAGTCAGAGAGAGGGATAGATAGGGACAGACAGACAGGAATGGAGAGAGGTGAGAAGTATCAATCATTAGTTTCTCGTTGCCATTACGACACCATAGTTGTTCATTGATTACTTTCTCACATGTGCCTTGACCATGGGTCTTCAGCAGACCGAGCAACCCCTTGCTGGAGCCAGCGACCTTGGGTCCAAGCTGACGAGCTTTTGCTCAAGCCAGATGGGCCTGTGCTCAAGCTGGCGAGCTCAGGGTCTTGAACCTGGGTCTTCCACATCGCAGTCCGACACTCTATCCACTGCGCCAGCGCCTGGTCAGGCCTGATATTCTTATTTAATACAAAAGAAATCCAATCATTCTGCTTTTAATCACTTCATATTCATTTTGAAATATCCTCTAATTTTTGTGAGCAGTATATATACCTCATCGTATCACTTCATGTTTATAGTCCTTTAATCGCTCCCCAACAAAATCCATCATGTTCTTGCCACTAATCATCTTTCTAGTCTCACTCCACAAGACCTTCTTTCCCTAATTTATGTTGTCTTAATATTTTATACAAAATTCTCTAAACTCCCCCAACCTTTGTGTATTTCCTTCCTTCTACTTTGTATATCTCTCCCATTTTCACAGGCTAAATAACTTCAATTTATCCTTTTGAAATGAATTCAGTCATTACTTCTTTTGGATGCTACCCATGACCCCGTCAGTCTGGGTTTAGGACTCCTCCTAAGTATAATCTTTCCACTTTATTACAATACTTCTAACATAATCGTTATTGCCTCCTGTTGGGCAGATAGAATATATTATACTCATTTTGTTAAAGATGGAGCTGCCCACATGGAAGCCTGTCACCCAGGTGATATTAGTTGCCCTTCTTGCTTGGGATGAGTGTAATTATATTAATGTGTGTTGGGGGTACAGGCTGTAAGCAGGCAGGATCCTTATAGCCTAAGGCTTAGTTTTAAGCAGATGTCTTCCAACTTTTTATAAAAACGGCTCACTTTTGCAGGCAGGTCTACCTGATCCCTAGCACCCACTAGTGGGCGTTCCAGCTTTCATGGTGAGCCAATTGTGGTGCCGTTTGGTTGCTCCACTACTGCCCATCATGAAAGCTGGAACGGCTACTAGTGGGAGGTACGGACCAAGTTGACCAGCACTGCAAAAGTGGGCGCTTTTATATAAAGTTTAAAGACGTCTGGTTTTAAGACTAAGCCTTTATCCACTCTTTTTGATGTAGGGTGGTGCAATCTCATGAGAGATCCCATTATGCCACAGATAAGTGATTTTGTATCAGAGACTTCCTTGTTTGTAGACGGGATTAAAGGTTTTGATTTCTATACTATAAAATGAGGCAGACCAGAAGCTTACTCTCTCTCGGTTCCTGAGATTAGCATTAGAGAGGAGCAGAGAAAGGCCACATGAAGGAGGCCAGGAGAAACAGCCAAGATGGTGGAGTGCTGAAGGAGAGGCCAGTTTGTGCAGAGAGAAGGACATGGGGAACAAAGGTGAATAAGGTTGGTGAGCTAGAAACATTTGAATCTAGGAAACTCGGAAAAGTCAGTGGCTTTGGGAGCCATGAATGAAAAGGGAAGTGTTTTACCACTGTGTGTATCTCTTGCCTGCCGGGTACAAGCTAGGATTAAAGCTAATGGCCCACCAGTTCTTCGCTCCATTGTTTCATTACTGCCTGTTTGAATCCAATGTGAACCTGCACTGGCCAGGCAGCTGTGATGGTGGCCATGGCAATTGGCTTTACCCCTCAATTAGATGATAATCTCCTTGAGGGTAAGGATTGTCATAATTTTTTCATTCAATACAAAGTTCATTGAATAAATGTTTATAGGTCTAAAAACTATAAATATTTATTATATAATATTGTGACTTTCAGGAATCAGCAGAATTATTCTTTACTGTAAAGCCAGTAGCCATGGCCACTATCAGAGCCGCCTGGATCATGCAGGTTCGCATTAGATTTGAACAGATGGTAATGAAACAATGGAGCGAAAAACTGGTGAGCCATCAGCTTTAATCCTAGCTTGCACCCAGCAGGCAAATAAAAACACACAGTGGGCTCCAAAACCCACTCATTTAGTTCTCACAAAGCTACTTACTGACTTATCCGAGTTTCCTAGAATCAAACATTTTTAGCTCACCAGACTTATTCACCTCTGTTTCCCATCTCCTTCTCCCTACACAAACTCTGCACAAAGTGGCTTCTTCAACGCTCCGCCATCTTGGCTGCTTCTCCTGGCCTCCACGTGGTCTTACTCTGCTCTCCTATAGCATGGGCTTCTCCTAGCACGCAATCACTCTTCTCTAATGCTAATCTCAGGAACTCAGAGCGCAAACTCCTGTTCTGCCCCACTTTATAGTGTAGAAATCCAAATCTTTAATCCAATCTACAAACAAGAAAGTCTTTGATACAAAGCCACTTATCTAAGGCATAAATGGGATTCCTCATAAGAGTGCACCACCCCACATCAAGAAGGGTGGGAAAACCAAGCCTTGGACTATAACAACTCTGCCTGCTTACAGCCTGTCCCCCCACCTCCCCACATTAATATAATCATGCCCATCCCAAGCAGAAATGGCAACCAATATCATCACCTGGGCAACGGGCTTCCACGTGGGCAATGCCATCTTTAAAAAAGTGAGCACAATATATTTTATCTGCTGAACATCTACTATTATTGAAATATTAAATCTTAAAGTAATTGATATATCACTTTAGTCTCTTGATACTTACTTCTTCCATGTCTTTCCATATTTCTTCACATTTTTTAATAAGCTCTTCTTTAGCATCTGTAACATCTTCTACATCTGTTGTACTATCTGGATCTAGATCTTGATTACTCGTTGACATGTGCCTTGTGATTTTCTTAGCCTTATAAGGAAAATTAAAGTAAAAAATATTTATTGATTTAACAATATTTGTTGAACACCTAATACCTGCTAGGTACTCACCAAGGAGCTAAAGATGCAACAGTGAACAAAAGAGATAAACATTTTGTAAAGCCTGTGGCCGCGGCCACTATCACAGCAGCCTTACCCACGCAGGTTCACATTGGATTCGAACAGTTGGTAATGAAACACAGGAGACAAGAACTGGTGAGCCATCAGCTTTAATTCTAGCTTGCACCCGGCGGGCAAGCAAAAACACACACTGGGCTCCAAAACCCACACATTCAGTGCTCACAAAACTACTGACTTATCCGAGTTTCCTAGCATCAAAGCTTTCCAGCTCACCAGATTTATTCACCTCTGTTTCCCATCTCCTCCTGCACAAACTCTTAACAAATTGGCTTCTTCCTCAGCACTCTGCATCTTGGCTACTTCTCCACATGGCCTTAATCTGCTCTCCTCTCTAATACCAACCTCAGGAACTCAGGAACCAAGAGAGAGAGATCAAGCTACTGTTCTCTCCCACTTTATAGCAGACTCAAAACCTTTAAACCAATTATACAAACAAGGAAGTCTCTGATACAAAGCCACCCATCTGAGGCATAATGGGATTCTTCCCTACATCACCACCCTACATTATCCAATCAGTCAAGGGTGTGGGGAAGAGCTTACTCTTAAACTAAGACTTAGGCTATAACAGCCAGCCTGCCCACAGCCTGTCCAGAACACACATTAATATCAACGAACTTCCATGTGGGCAGCGCCATCTTTAACAAAGTGAGCATAATATATTTTATCTGCCCAACACATTTCCATTTGAACTGTGCCCATATTCCAGTTCAGGAAAACAAAAAATAAGCCAAAAGAATTTTAAATACATACTGTAGTAGATGAAATAAAAAATAAATGCTATGAAGAAAAGCAAAGAGGGAAGAAACATAGCGAGTGCTGAGGAAGGGGCAATGTAAGGAAGTCATATAAAGTTGCTGAGAAGTTCAGAACTGAGCAGAAACATAAAGGAAATAAGGAAGTGAAACATGGTGATATTTAGGGAAAGAGGCTCCAGGTAGTAGAAACAGCAAGTACAAAGGCCTTGGGGCAGGAACAGGACTGTCCTGTTCCTGGAGCAGTAGAACAGCCATCAACAGCCACCATGACTAGAATGGAAGATGTAAGAGAGAACACAAGAAAAGGTCAGAGAGATAACAGAGATGAGATTAAATGGGCTTTAGGCTACTTTAAGAATTTAGGCTGAGATAAAAAGTAATTAAAGGGTTTTGAACAGAGGAATAATATAATTTAAATTACATTTTAACAGTATAACTATGATTAAATTAGTCAAGTAAGGACAGAGCAGGGAAGCCAGGTTGAAAGCTATTGCAATAACCCAAGCAAGATGTGGACCAGGATAATACTGAGGCAGTACCAAATGTCCAACTCTGAATATATTTTCAAGATAGAGGCAACAGGATGTTCTAACACCCTTCAAAAGAAAGAAAGAAGTCAATTATTGCTAAAAAAGTTTGGCCGTAAGCAGTTGGAAAGATGAAGTTGCCAGTTTCTGAGATGGGAAAGATGATGGAAGAAACAAACTCAGCAGGATGTGGGGAGTGCTAATTAAGAATTCAATTTTGCAAAAAAACCCCACAAACTCATAGATAGACAACAGAACAGTGGTTACCAACGAGAAGAGGGTTGGGGAGAAGGTAAATTGGGTAAAGGGGGTGTAAAGCCAGTAGCCACGGCTACCATCATAGCCGCCTGGCCAGTGCAGGTTCACATTAGATTCAGACAGTCGGTAATGAAACAACAGAGCCAAGAACTGGTGGGTGTTGGGCAGATAAAATATATTATGCTCACTCTGTTAAAGATGGCGCTGCCCACGTGCAAGTTTTAAGAGTAAGCTTTTCCCCACACCCTTGAATGATTGGATGATGTAGGGTGGTACACTCTCATGAGTAATCCTCCCAGTATGTCTCAGATGACTTTGTATCAGAGACTTCCTTGTTTGTAGATTGAATTAAGGGTTTTGAATCTATACTATAAAGTGGGGAAGACTGGGAGCTCGCTCGCTCGCTCGCTCCGGGTTCCTGAGGTTAGTATTAGAAAGGAGAGCAGATTAAGGCCATGTGGAGGAGAAGAGGCAGCCAAGATGGTGGAATGCTGAGGAAGAAGCCAGTTTGTGCAGAGTGTAAAGCCAGTAGTCAAGGCCACCATCACAGCAGCCTGAACCACGCAGGTTTGCATTGGATTCGGACAGATGGCAATGAAACACCGGAGCCAAGAACTGGTGAGCCATCAGCTTTAATTCTAGCTTGCACCCGGCGGGCAAGCAAAAACACACACTGGGCTCCAAAACCCACACATTCAGTGCTCACAAAGCTACTGACTTATCTGAGTTTCCTAGAATCAAAGGTTTCTAGCTCACCAGACTTATTCACCTCTGTTTCCCATCTCCTCCTGCACAAACTCTTAACAAACTGGCTTCTTCCTCAGCACTCTGCCATCTTGGCTACTTCTCCTCCACATGGCCTTAATCTGTTCTCCTCTCTAATACTAATCTCAGGAATCGAGGAACCAAGAGAGAGAGATCAAGCTACTGGTCTCTCCCACTTTATAGCATAGACTCCAAACCTTTAATCCAATTATACAATCAAGGAAGTCTCTGATACAAAGTCACCCATCTGAGGCATAATGGGATTCCTCCCTACATCACCACCCTACATCATCCAATCAGTCAAGGGTGTGGAGAAGAGCTTACTCTAAAAACAAAGCCTTAAGCTATAACGACCCGGCCAGCTCACAGCCGGTTCCAGAACACATTAATATCAACGAACTTCCATGTGGGCAGCGCCATCTTTAACAAAGTGAGCATAATATATTTTATCTGCCCAACACAGAGTTTGTGTAGAGAGAAGGAGATGGGAAACAGAGGTGATGAAGTCTGGTGAGCTAGAAACCTTTTGATTCTAGGAAACTCGGATAAGTCAGTAGCTTTGTGAGCTGTAAAGCCAGTAGTCAAGGCCACCATCACAGCAGCCTGACCCACGCAGGTTCACATTGGATTCGAACAGTCAGTAATGAAACACAGGAGCCACAAACTGGTGAGCCATCAGCTTTAATTCTAGCTTGCACCCGGCGGGCAAGCAAAAACACACACTGGGCTCCAAAACCAACTCATTCAGTGCTCACAAAGCTACTGACTTATCCGAGTTTCCTAGCATCAAAGGTTTCTAGCTCACCAGACTTATTAACCTCTGTTTCCCATCTCCTCCTGCACAAACTCCCAACAAACCGGCTTCTTCATCAGCACTCTGCCATCTTGGCTGCTTCTCTTCTCCACGTGGCCTTAATCTGCTCTCCTCTCTTCTAATACTAACTTCAGGAACTCAGGAACCAAGAGAGAGATCTAGCTACCGGTCCGCCCACTTTATAGCATAGATAATCCAAACCTTTAATCCAATTATACATACAAGAAAGTCTCTGATACAAAGCCACCCATCTGAGGCATAATGGGATTCCTCCCTACATCACCACCCTACATCATCCAATCAGTCAAGGGTGTGGAGAAGAGCTTACTCTTAAAACAAAGCCTTAAGCTATAACCACCCGGCCTGCTTACAACTTTTCCCCCACCATCACAAGCATAAGGGCAAATAATATCACCTGGGTGACGGGCTTCCATGTGGGCAGCACCATCTTTAACAAAGTGAGCATATTATATTTTATCTGCCGAACATGAGCACGGAATGAGTGGGTTTTGGAGCCCAGTGCGTTTTTGCTTGCCAGCCGGGTGCAAACTAGAATTAAAGCTGATGGCTCACCAGTTCTTGGCTCCGATGTTTCATTACCAACTGTCCAAATCTAATGTGAACCCGCACTGGCCAGGCGGCCATGTTGGTGGCCTCGACTACTGGCTTTACAGTGGGCCATTAGCTTTAATCCTAGCTTGCACCCTGCGGGCAAGTAAAAATACACACTGGGCTCCAAAACTCACTCATTCAGTGCTCACAAAGCTATTGACTTATCCGAGTTTCCTAGCATCAAAGGTGTTGGGCAGATAAAATGTATTATGCTCACTCTGTTAAAGATGGCGCTGCCCACGTGCAAGTTTTAAGAGTAAGTTTTTCCTCACACCCTTGACTGATTGGATGATGTGGGGTAGTGCACTCTCATGAGGAATCCTCCCATTGTTTCTCAGATAAGTGACTTTGTATCAGAGACTTCTTTGTTTGTAGATTGGATTAAAGGTTTAGATTTCTACACTATAAAGTGGGGCAGACCAGGAGCTTGCTCGCTCTGGGTTTCTGAGGTTAGTATTAGAAAGGAGAGCAGACTAAGGCCACGTGGAGGCCAGGAGAAGCAGCCAAGATGGCGGAGTGCTGAGGGAGAAGCCAGTTTGTGTAGAGTTTGTGCAAAGAGAAGGAGATGGGTGTTGGGCAGATAAAATATATTATGCTTACTTTGTTAAAGATGGCGCTGCCCAAATGGAAGTTCGTTGATATTAATGTGTGTTCTGGAACAGGCTGTGGGCAGGCCGGGTCATTATAGCCTAAGGCTTAGTTTAAGAGTAAGCTCTTCCCCACACCCTTGACTGATTGGATGATGTAGGGGGGTGCACTCTCCTGAGGAATCCCATTAAGCCTCAGATGGGTGACTTTGTATCAGAGACTTTCTTGTGTGTATAATTGGATTAAAGGTTTGGATTTTCTATGCTATAAACTGGGGCAGTCCGGGAGCTTGCTCGCTCTCTCTTGGTTCCGGAGTTCCTGAGGTTGGTATTAGAGACGAGAGCAGATTAAGGCCACGTGAAGGCCAGGAGAAGCAGCCAAGATGGCAGAGTGTTGAGGAAGAAGCCGGTTTGTTAAGAGTTTGTGCAGGAGGAGATGGGAAACAGAGGTTAATAAGTCTGGTGAGCTAGAAACCTTTGATTCTAGGAAACTCGGATAAGTCAGTAGCTTTGTGAGCACTGAATGTGTGGGTTTTGGAGCCCAGTGTGTGTTTTTGCTTGCCCACCGGGTGCAAGCTAGGATTAAAGTTGATGGCTCACCAGTTCGTGGCTCCTGTGTTTTATTACCGACTGTTCGAATTGAATGCGAACCTGCGTGGGTCGGGCTGCTGTGATGGCGGCCTTGGCCACAGGTTTAACAATGGAAACAGAGGTGAATAAGTCTGGTGAGCTAGAAACCTTTTGATTCTAGGAAACTCGAATAAGTCAGTGGCTTTGTGAGCACTGAATGAGTGGGTTTTGGAGCCCAGTGTGTGTTTTTGCTTGCCCTCCGGGTGCAAGCTAGAATTAAAGCTGATGGCTCATCAGTTCTTGGCTCTGTTGTTTCATTACCGACTGTCCGAATCAAATGCGAACCTGCCTAGGCCAGTGGCTGTGATGGTGGCCTCGACTACTGGCCTTACAAAAGGTTTCTAGCTCATCAGACTTATTCACCTGTTTCCCATCTCCTTCTCTCTACACAAACTGGCTTCTTCCTCAGCACTCTGCCATCTTGGCTGCTTCTCCTCTCTTCCATGTGGCCTTAATCTGCTCTCCTCTCTAATGCTAACCTCAGGAACTGAAAGAGAACAAGCTCCTGGTCTGCCCCACTTTACAGTGTAGAAATACAAACCTTTAATTCTATCTACAAACAAGGAAGTCTCTGATACAAAGTCATTCATCTGAGGCACAATGGGAGGATTTCTCATGAGAGTGCACCACCCTACATCATCCAATCAGTCAAGGGTGTGGGGAAAAGCTTACTCTTAAAACTAGGCCCTAGGCCACAAGGACCCGGCCTGCTCACAGACTGTCCCCCAACACACATCAATATCAATGGACTTGCACGTGGGCAGTGCCATCCTCAACAAAATGAGTATAATATATTTTATCTGCCTACCAGGGGGTGTCAAATTTATGATAACAGAAGGAAACTAAACCCTGGGTGGCGAGCGTGCATTAGAGTATACAGATACGGAGTAACAGTAATGTACACCTGAAATTTACATAATGTTATTAAGCAATGTTACCTCAATTAGTTTAATTTTTAAAAAAGAATTCAGTTTAGAATTCACTAGATTTAAGATGTTTACTAGTAGAGCTTCTAATTAGGTAATTGGATATATCAGTAGGGAGTTCAAGGAAATGTTTAAAGAGAGAATTTGAGTCACCATTATACTTATTTAAAGCCATGAGGCTTGGTGAGATCAGAAAAGGAAGAGTGTACAAAAAGACATGAGGAAATTTATAGACCTGGAGAAACTGAGATAAAATAAAACCACTTAAATAGTATAAGGAGTACCCAGTAAGAGGAAAATCAAGACTATGATATCCAAAAATCCAAAATAAGAAAGTGTATAAGGAAGAAATGATGAACTGTCAAATATTAGAGACAGGGTCAAGTAAAATTAAAACAGAAAATTGGTTTTCTACTTAGCAATATGGATAGGGAACTGTATTTTCCGAAATAGTCGCAGAAATATTTCAGGTTGTCACTGTTCATCCAAAGGCAGAGCCTATTTATCCTCCCCTTGAACCGGAGTATGACTCCTGAGTATGACTTTCTGACTGCCCTTATGAATAGAATACAATGGAAGTGATGCTAACATGACGTCAGGATTAAATCATAAGGCAAAACTGCTTACATCTGTCTCTCATGGAACACTCACTTTTGCAACCCAATCACTGTTATGAGGAAGCCCAAAGTAAAGAGAGCACACGGAGAAGCACACATAAAATGGAACTGAGGTTCCCAGCTAAGAGCTATCAACCACCAAATGTGCACATAAATAGGTTTTCTGATAATTGTGAGTCCTATCTGAATTCTTGATACACTGAATTACTGAGCATAATAAATGGTTGCATTACACCTTTAAGTTCTGGGATAATTGGTCACAATTTCACTTAAGTAAATATGCAAAAATGAGGCCATTGTTAACCTTCACAAGTGTAGTTTCAGTAGAATGGTGAAGAGAAAGCCTAAATGAATGCATTCAATAAAAAAATAGAAGGCTCCTGACCAGGCGGTGGCTCAGTGGATAGAGCGTCGGGAGTGTTGGACTGGGGTGCGGAAGACCCAGGTTCGAGACCCTAAGGTCGCCAGCTTGAGTGCGGGCCCATCTGGCTTGAGCAAAAGCTCGCCAGCTTGGACCCAAGGTCGCTGGCTCCAGCAAGGGGTTGCTCGGTCCGCTGAAGGCCCGCAGTCAAGGCACATGTGAGAAAGCAACCAATGAACAACTATGGTGTCGCAATGGCAACGAGAAACTAATGATTGATGCTTCTCACCTCTCTCCATTCCTGTCTGTCTGTCCCTATCTATCCCTCTGTCTGACTCTCTCTCTGTCCCTGTAAAAAAAAAAAAAAAAAAAAAAAAAAAAAAAAAAATTAAAAATAAAAATAGAAGGCAGGGACTGGACATGTCTAGTATATAAGACATTTTCAAGTTTTTTTTTTTCTCTAAAAGAAAAGAAAATAAGAAAGCAGTTGAAGGGAGATGGCGCTCAAAAGATTATTTTTTTTAAGATGGGTGATATTATACCATCTTCTTTGATACAGTAAGAGAAGAAAATGAGATCTAGTATACAATAGAGAGGTTGGCGTAAAATAGATGTACATATAGTTCATTTGTTTTAATGGGAAGGTGGGCAAAATATTAGAAGCACAGATGCAGGTAGGCGAGTTGATGTGAGTAGGAGCTTGGTAGAACTTGGAAGTTCTATTTAGGTTACTTCTCTTTTCTCAGTGAAATGGTAACTAAGGTTATCAACTGTGAATGAGGGTGGAGAAAGGAGAAAAAGTACTGGAGGTTTAAGAGCAGAAGGGGCCTGAGGTATGGTGGTGCAGTGGATAAGTGTTAACCTGGAATGCTGAGGTCACCGGTTTGAAACCCTGGGATTGCCTGGTCAAGGCACAACAGGAAGCAACTACTACAAGTTGATGCTTCCTGCTTCTCCCCCATTTCCCACTCTCTCTTCCATCTCCCTAAAAATCAATAAAATAAAAAAATAATCTTTAAAAAAGGGAAGAAATGTATATAATAGATGTTGGGGACCAAAAAATTAACAGGGTTTTTCATTTGAATTTCTGGGGGACAGAGGTGTGGGAAACCAGTTTAAGATTACAGTCTGCCCAACCCCCCACCTCGCATGCCTGATTACCTTGAAAAAGGCTAAGCCCTTCCCCACACCTCCATGTATTTGCTCATCCTACCCCCATGTTCCCTGAAAAGACTGAAGGCAAGTTCTTTGTGTAAAGTTAGGATGTTAATGTATAGTAGGGTTTCTTTGCACTTCGTAGAATTCTTGGGTTGACTTGGAAATTGTAATTAGAAAAGTCATTAATTTGCTAATGTCTAACTTAGCCCTATAAATAAAGGAAGATGTGGTTTTTAGGGTGGCCATTTTTTTCTGCTAGCAGTAATTGCAGAGCTCTCCCGACCCCAACTTTTAATTTTTTAAGTCTATTTTCTTAATTCCTCAACGTTCTCGCTAGGGCCATGAAAATATTAGTTGCGCTGGTTCGTGACAAGTGGCTCCCAATTTGGGGCTCAACAAAGGAAATACTAAACTAAAAGAAAATGATGGAACTGTCCCAATACACTCAAATAAGTAAAGTTTTTAAGAAGTAAAGCTTTTGAGCAAAGTTTTGGGGAAAAGTATATTCGAGAATAAATTATGGGACTGTTAAGAGTCAAAAGTGAGGGATCTTTTCTTTTTGTACAAATATTTTTATTTGAGAAGAAAATATTTAATCAAAGTGAAATAAAAATGGGAGGAATATAAATATGAAAAAAACAGTTCTCAGACTGAAGTGGAGTTGGGTTGCATTTACAAATAATGTGGAGCAGTGATGGTGTAAACATGGACTTGGTTTAAGTACATTAACATGTTAAGGACATTCAAAACTGCAGAGATTTTATTTGAGATCCTGCTGTATTAGCTAAGAATTTTCTTGATAATATAAAAAGGCTTTAATCACTTCACTGTATTAAAACAGTTATTTTGGCATCTGTTAGCATTGGCTTTTTTTTTTTTTTTACAAGAGAGAGAGTCAGAGAGCGGGATAGACAGGAATGGAGAGAGATGAGAAGCATCAATCATTAGTTTTTCGTTGCCGTTGCGACACCTTAGTTGTTCATTGATTGCTTTCTCACATGTGCCTTGACCGCGGGCCTTCAGCGGACCAAGTCACCCCTTGCTCGAGCCAGCAACCCTGGGTCCAAGCTGGCGAGCTTGTGCTCAAGCCAGATGGGCCTGTGCTCAAGCTGGCGACCTCAGGGTCTCAAACCTGGGTTTTCTGCATCCCAGTCGAACGCTCTATCCACTACGACACCGCCTGGTCAGGCTAGCATTGGCTATTTTAATTGTTGTTTATTTTATATTTTTCCAGTCTGCTTCTGTAAAGCCAGTAGCCAAGGCCACCATCACAGCAGCCCAACCCATGCAGGTTCGCATTGGATTCGAACAGTCGGTAATAAAACAATGGAGCCAAAAACTGGTGAGCCATCAACTTTAATTCTAGCTTGCACCCGGCGGGCAAGCAAAAACACACACTGGGCTCCAAACCCTCACATTCAGTGCTCACAAAGCTACTGACTTATCCGAGTTTCCTAGAATCAAAGGTTTCTAGCTCACCAGACTTATTCACCTCTGTTTCCCATCTCCTCCTGCACAAACTCTGAACAAACTGGCTTCTTTCTCAGCACTCTGCCATCTTGGCTACTTCTCCTCCACATGGCCTTAATCTGCTCTGCTCTCTAATACTAACCTCAGGAACTCAGGAACCAAGAGAGAGAGAGGGATCTAGCTACCGGTCCGCCCACTTTATAGC
The DNA here is from genome assembly GCA_037038555.1 of Rhynchonycteris naso. Lineage (NCBI taxonomy): Eukaryota > Metazoa > Chordata > Mammalia > Chiroptera > Emballonuridae > Rhynchonycteris > Rhynchonycteris naso. The sequence continues at coordinate 238,992,002 of CM072995.1, read as the reverse complement.
ATAGATAATCCAAACTTCTAAAGAAAGTCTCTGATACAAAGCCACCCATCTGAGGCATAATGGGATTCCTCAGGAGAGCGCACCACCCTACATTATCCAATCAGTCAAGGGTGTGGGGAAGAGCTTACTCTTAAACTAAGCCTTAGGCTATAATGACCTGGCCTGCCTACATTACAGCTTTTCCCCCACAGCCATCTCAAGCATAAGGGCAAATATCACTTGGATGACGGGCTTCCATGTGGGCAGCACCATCTTTAACAGAGTGAGCATATTATATTTTATCTGCCGAACAGCTTCTAAATCAGAACATGGGAAATCTGATAAGTATAAATCACAGCACACATATTGACATTAAAAAATAGAAAAGAGGGTGTTGGGCAGATAAAATTTATTATGCTCACTTTGGTAAAGATGGCGCTGCCCACATGGGAATTCATTGATATTAATGTGTGTTCTGGAACAGGCTGTGGGCAGGCTGGGTCGTTGTAGCCTAAGGCTTAGTTTTAGGAGTAAGGTCTTCCCCACTCCCTTGACTGATTGGATGATGTAGGGTGGTGCACTCTCCTGAGGAATCCCATTATACAGAGACTTCCTTGTTTGTATAATTGGATTAAAGGTTTTGATTTACGGTATAAAGTGGGAGAGACCAGTAGCTAGTTCTCGCTTGGTTCCTGAGGTAGAAGAGAGGAGAGCAGATTAAGGCCACATGAAGGCCAGGAGAAGCAGTGCTGAGGGAGAAGCCAGTTTGTTAAGAGTTTGTGCTGGAGGAGATGGGGAACAGAGGTGAATAAGTCTGGTGAGCTAGAAACCTTTGATTTTAGGAAACTCGGATAGTCAGTAGCTCTGTGAGCACTGAATGTGTGGGTTTTGGAGCCCAGTGTGTGTTTTTGCTTGCCCTCCGGGTGCAAGCTAGAATTAAAGCTGATGGCTCACCAGTTCGTGGCTCCTGTGTTTCATTACCGACTGTTCAAATCAAATGTGAACGTGCACAGGCCAGGCGGCTGTGATGGTGGCCACGACTATTGGCTTTACAGGGGGATATGTCGGGGACCAAAAAGTCAACAGAGCTTTGTAAAGCCAGTAGTCGAGGCCGCCATCACAGCCACCTGACTCACGCAGGTTCACATTAGATTCGAACAGTCGGTAATGAAACACAGGAGCCAAGAACTGGTGAGCCATCAGCTTTAATTCTAGCTTGCACCGATGGACAAGCAAAAATACACACTGAGCTCCAAAACCCACACATTCAGTGCTCACAGAGCTACTGACTTATCTGAGTTTCCTAAAATCAAAGGTTTCTAGCTCACCAGACTTATTCACCTCTGTTCCCCATCTCCTCCAGCACAAACTCTTAACAAACTGGCTTCTCCCTCAGCACTGTGCCATCTTGGCTGCTTCTCCTGGCCTTCACGTGGCCTTAATCTGCTCTCCTCTCTAATACCTCAGGAACCAAGAGAGAACTAGCTACTGGTCTCTCCCACTTTATACCATAGAATCAAAACCTTTAATCCAATTATACAAACAAGGAAGTCTCTGTATAATGGGAATCCTCAGGAGAGTGCACCACCCTACATCATCCAATCAGTCAAGGGTGTGGGGAAGAGCTTACTCTTAAACTAAGCCTTAGGCTATAACGACCGGGCCTGCCCACAGCCTGTTCCAGAACACACATTAATATCAACGAACTTCCATGTGGGCAGTGCCATCTTTAACAAAGTGAGCATAATATATTTTATCTGCCCAACAGGCTTTTAAAGTTTGGATTTCTGGGGGACACAGGTGTGAGGAACTGGCTTAGCTGACAGTCTGCTCAACCCCCGACCTCGCTTGCCTGATTAAGTTGAAAAAGGCTAAACCCTTCCCCATACCTCCATGTATTTGCTCATTCTATCCCCCATGTTCCCTGAAAAGACTGAAGGCAAGTTCTTCTTTGTGTAAAGTTAGGATGTTATGTATGGTGGGGGTTTTCTGCACTTGTTAAAATTCTTGGGTTGCCTTGGAAATTGTAATTAGAAAAGTCATTAATTTGCTAATCCCACTTAGCCCTGTAAAAAAGGGAAGATGAAGTCCTTAGGATGGCCATTTTTTTCTGCTAGGGCAGTATGTTTCTGCTAGCAGTAATTGCAGAGCCCCCCGACCCCATCATTAATTCTTTAAGTCTATTTTCTTAATTCCGCAACGTTCTTGCTTGGGATCTGAAAATACTAGTTGTGCGGGTTTGCGACAGATATATGAGATGAGAGAAGGTAAATAGTAGGGTTACCTGGTAGTATTAAAGGCCCACTTGAGATTAGTATTCATGTATTTAAAGTGAAACTAGAACATGGTTGTGTTTTCCTACACACAGAGACAAAGATATAATAAAGAGTAACCAAGTCTCACAGGTGTGACCACCGGCATCAATAGGCAGAGAGAAAAGACAAAGTGAAAGAGTAACAAAGTCTCACAGATATGACCATAGGCATCAATAGCTAAGGTAATACGAAAAACATATTCACTGGAGGCAAAAAGGTCAAGAAAAGAGAGGGGCCAGGTCATTGGAAGGATCATTTAGTTCGATATTAACATCACAAAGAATTATGATAGTGTTGCAGAGGATGACAATGAGCTAGGAGCTAAAAATCTTCAAGGAATGAAGGAGTGTTGCTAGATTGCTACAAGGAGGAGTGGTGGATGATAAAGTTTGATTGCATGACATTCAAAGTTGGGCAATTTTAAGGAGCTACACAGAGCATTAAAGAAAATGAAGATGTTTACCCTATAATACCAAGTGCAAAACAGAATAACCCAACCCCCCATTTTTATTCATATGGAACTTGAGTTTTATAAAATTGCTTAATCAATCTCTTTTTTCTTAGCAACAGAGAGGTTTTAAAACTTTAAATAGATATACATATTATGTTTATAGATTGAAGGGCTCAATATTTTGCAAAAATGTTCATTCCCTCCAAGTTGATCTACTGCATCTTTATCAAAATTCTTAAGTTTTTGTGGCCCTTGCCTGACCTGTGGTGGCGCAGTAGATAAAGCGTCGACCTGGAAACACTGAGGCTGCCAGTTCAAAACCCTGCACTGGTCTGGTCAAGGCACATATGGGAGTTGATGCTTCTAGCTCCCCCCCCCCCCCCGCCCCATGTCTCCTCTCTAAAATAAATAAAAATAAATTTTAAAAAAATTAAAAAAAAAAAAGTTTCTGTGGCCCTTGTCAAGCTAATTCTAAACTTTATATGAAAGTGCAAAGGGCCAAAACAGCCAAGATCATCATGAAGATTAAGATGGGAAGACTTGCCTTACCAGATGTTAAACTTATAAAACTGACTTTAATAGGTGGAATTAGCATAGATAAGCAAATTAAACAGTGGAATAAATAAAAAGCCTTTGTAGACTCACACATTTATAGAGCTATGATAAATGACAGAGGTGACAATGCAAATTAAGGGAAAAGAAGCACAATCCAAATAGCCAAATAGGAACATATTTATAAACTATTCTTTTTTTCTTCATGTATATATATTTTGGCCCATATAGAACCCCTCTTTCTTTTTATAACAATTTACATAGAATTTTTTTTTTTTAACAGGGACAGAGAGAGAATCAGAGAGAGGGATAGATAGGGACAGACAGACAGGAACGGAGAGAGAGAGGTGAGAAGCATCAATTATTGGTTTTTCGTTACTGTTGCGACACCATAGTTGTTCATTGATTGCTTTCTCACATGTGCCTTGACCTCAGGCACTCAGCAGACCGAGCAACCCCTTGCTGGAGCCAGCGACCTTGGGTCCAAGCTGATGAGCTTTTTGCTCAAGCCAGATGGGCCCGTGCTCAAGCTGGCGAGCTCGGGGTCTCGAACCTGGGTCTTCCGCATCCCAGTCCGACGCTCTATCCACTGCACCACCGCCTGGTCAGGCAAATTACATAGTATTTTGAGGAAAGGTAAGCCTAGTTATATACCTCAATCTTTACACCACTACTCTATCGTTTAAAAAATATTTATCAAAATAGAAATAGTAAAGAAACAGAAAGAAAATATGAAGATTTAAAAAAAAATCTTGGATTATAAAAGGCCGTTCTAAAAACCAAGCAAAATAGCTATACAAAATTTTTCAAAATATTGAATGGATAAAGATATCATTAAAGTAAAATTTAAAACCCAAAAACCTAACAAAAATATTTATAACATATATAGCACCCTATACCTAATTTAATTAGTGTGTAATGACTGCCTATAAATTACTAAGACCATACCAACAAACCACCATTTAAAAAAACTAAAAAAGTGATTACTATAAAAGTCAGGATATCAATTACTTTTGGGAGGAGAGAAGGTAGAAACAGAGGGAAGGCTGTGATTGGGATGGGCCAAATAAAGAAAATTTTGAGGCAATTATTAAAGTTTTCTTTCTTATCTGCATGGTGATAAAGGTGTTCACCTTATAACAACTTCTAAACTTAACATTTATTTGGTTGATATGTTTTGTATCTATATTTTATTTTATGATAAAAAGGTAAAAAACAAAATAACACAATAGAAATGGGTAAAGGACAAAACTAAGGAATTCAAAGAAAAACCAAGAAATCCTTTTTATTTATTTTTTATTTTATTCATTTTTAGACAGGAGAGAGAGAGTGAGAGAGAGAGAGAAAGGGGAGGAGCTGGAAGCATCAACTCCCATATGTGCCTTGACCAGACCAGTGCAGGGTTTTGAACTGGCGACCTCAGTGTTCCCAGGTCGACGCTTTATCCACTGCGCCACCAAAGGTCAGGCCAAGAAATCCTTTTTAAATTAGAAAAAAAGGCATTCTTAACCTTCCTCATAACTTATAAAAATAAATTATATAAAAGTTATTTTTCATTTAAACTAGCAATAATAACATATTTGGTAAGAAACAATATTGGTAAGAGTATAGATACGATGAGAGGTATGCACTGAGCCCTGACTGAATAGCTCAGTTGGTTAGAGTATCATCCCAATGTACAGAGGTTGCCGGTTCCATCCCCAGTCAGGGCATATATAGGAACAGACTGATGTCCCTGTCTCTCTCTCTCTCTCTCTTGCTCTCTCCCTTCAAAAATCAATTAAAAATAAAAAGAGGCATGTACTGTTGGTAGACAAATTGCTTGATAGAATAATATACAATATCCATCAAAATTTTAAATGGATTTATCTTTTGATCCAGGAAATTCTATCCCTTGGAATAATCCTATAGACAAATATATTTGCATAAGCCTACACAGGTATGCTTACTGCAGCATTATTTATATAAAATAAAATTGTAAGTGTGAATTCTACAATCAGATTGTCTAGGTTTAAAACCTGGCTTTGATACTTATAAGCTGTGTGACTTTGGGCAAGTCACTTAAACTGTCTGAGTCTGTTTCCTTATCTGTGAAATGAAGACAATATTAATTATCTCCTTGGGTTGTCATGACAATTAAGTGAGTTAATTCCTTAGAACTGTACCTAGCATATAAAGAAGTATTAACTATCAACACTACTATTAACAATCTGAACGTCAACTAGTAGCAGATTGGTTAAATAACTTATACAATATCCAAAAATATTTACACTAAACATCTTCCTTGTTATATACAAAAAGATACAGTTAAGTTCACAAAGCCATAGTCATTAACAATCTTAGAATATTTTAAAGCAAAAAGTAAAAAAATGTTATTTTTAAAGTAAAAGCTTATATGTATTTATTTTAAATACCTTAACTTAGACATTAAATACAAATCAATCCTTCCCCATTTTGTAGACTACTAACCAATAATATACATTATCAGTAAGCAAACTAAATATGTAAAACTGTGTATGACCATGTGGACAGATACTCAACAAATTAGTTCGATTAGCAGCTCAACATAGCATTAGAATACAAATAAATAAAAACATTTAAGGGTTTAACTTGGCCCTTTTCCCACTTCTGTATCATTAAATCTACCTTTCTGGAAATAGAACAAGTAAACCTTTTGAGGTCCTCAATACTCCATCCAATTCCCAATTATTTAATGAAGAACAATATTGCTATCTATATTTGGGGATACTATCCCATACAAACTTAAAAAAAATTTTTTTTAAGTGAGAGGAGGGGAGATAGACACATGCATCCTGATTGAGATCTACCTGGACACCCCCATCTGGGGTCCATGCTCGAATCAACCAACTATCCTCAGCGCCTGAGGCCAACATTCGGACCAACTGAGTGACTGGCTGCAAGAGAGGAAGAGAGAAAGAAGGAGAGGGAGTGGAAGAGAGTGAGAAGGGGGAGATGGAGGGGAGGAGAAGCAGATGGTCACTTCTCATGTATGCCCTGACCAGTGATTGAACCTGGGATGTCTGCACCACAGGCTGACATTCTATCAACTGAGCCAACTGGCCAGGGCCCTCAAATTTAAAACACCTAACACCAAATTAAAAAAATTCATACTACTGCTTTTCTGCCAATGCCAAGCCATGGGCATCTCTAGGGGCAACTGGCACAAGCACCACAAGACTGGAAGCAAGAGAAAACCCTACCACAAGAAGCAAAAATATGAGCTGGGATGCCCTGCTGCCAACAACTAAGATTGGCTCCCACCTAATACACACAGTCCGTGTGTGGGGAGGCAATAAGAAGTACCTAGCCTTGAGGCTGGACATGGGCAACTTCTCCTGGGGCTTGGAGTGTTGTATGCGCAAGACAAAGATTATTGATGTTGTCTACAATGCATCTAACAACAAACTGGTCCGCACCAAGACCCTAGTAAAGAACTGCATCGTGCTCATTGACAGCACACCGTACTGAGATTCCTACTATGCACTGCCCCTGAGCCACAAGGGGGCCAAGCTGACTCCTGAGGCAGAAGAGATTTTAAAAAATGATCAAAGAAAATTCAAAAGAAATATGATGAATGGAAAAAGAAGGCAAAAATCAGCAGTCTTCTAGAAAAGCAGTTCCAGCAGGGCAAGCTTCTTGCATGCATCACTTCAAGACCAGGCCAGTGTGGCCAAGGGCAAGGAGCTAGAGTTCTACCTCAGGAAAATCAAGGGCTGGAAAGGTAAATAAAGCCTCCTCCCCGCCTTAGTTCATGTAATAAAGGTGTTTTATTTAAAAAATTAAAAATATAAAAATTAAAGCCTGACCTGTGGTGGCGCAGTGGATAAAGCGTCGATCTGGGAACACTGAGGTCGCCAGTTCAAAACCCTGCACTGGTCTGGTCAAGGCACATATGGGAGTTGATGCTTCCAGCTCCTCCCCCCTTTCTCTCTCTCTCTCCTCTCTAAAATGAATAAAATAAAAAATAAAAATTAAATATAAAGAAATTCATACTATTATCGGAAATAGCCTAATACACATGAAATACAGTAATAGAAAGTACTGTACTCATGTAATACTAAGCTGTACTCACTTATTTTCCATTGCAGCACCTTAGCTGTTTACTGATTGCTTTCTCATATGTGCCTTGACAGACGGACGGACAGGGGTTGGGGGCTCCAGCAGAGTGAATGATCCCTTGCTCAAGCCAGTGACCCTGCGCTCAAGCAGGTGAGCCCATGCTCAAGCTGTATGAGCTCAGCTCAAGCCAGCGACCTCAAGATTTGGAACTTGGGACATTTGCATCCCAGTCCAATGCCCTATCCACTGTGCCACCGCCTGGTCAGGCAACAAACACATCTTTAATATGTGCCATTTGTCAGAAACTGTAACAATAGCTGTGTAGGTGGGAAAATCTGTCTTCATGGAGCTTACATTTTCACTGAGGAGAGACAATCTAGACAAATGGACGAGGAAACCCTTGATTTCAGGTAGTGAAAAGTGCTATGATGTGCTGACTTACATAATACAGACAGCAAATGCTTTCAGAATTTGGGATAGAGAATATCAAAGAAATCTATGTGGAATCATAAAGGGCTTAGTACAGTGCCTGGTGCACATTACTAGCTCCCTACAATTATCATTTTCGCCTTATCCTCATTATTTTGCCATGGGGTCTAACAAATGAGAAGGTGTAAAAGTGAAAGCTAGATTTACTGTGGAGATGCTTTCAAGGCATAAAAACGTAAGACTGGAAGGCAAGGATAAGCACGGCAAATTTGTGAGATACACAAAAAAGTAATCCTATTAGAGCAGAAGGCAGACAAAATGTGACTTGTCAGGTAGAATGGGTCAAAGGGAACCTTTCAATTTAAAAATAAACAAAAACCTTTAGAAAGTATTTACTATGGGCAGTTCCTTCCCTGTAACTGGGTCCACCTCAAAGCAAAAGTAAAGAAGAGATTCATCTGGTTTGAAATAGCAACCAGGAGGCTATTAAGTAGGTTTTTGAAAGCAGTGTGTTAGGGAAGTCATTTTACTAAGTTGTATTAAACGGGTTAAAAAAAAAAGACATTAAGATGGTAAATTTTATGTTAGGGGCTTTGTTTTAACCACAGTATGTTTACTTTTCTTCTTTTTTTTAAAGATGAGAGTTAAAGGCTGGAAAGCTCCTAACAGATGGAATCACAGACTTGGGTGAAGGCAGAAGGGTGAATGGTCCTACTATGGGCCACTAAGGTTACTGGGTATATGGCCAGTAGTCACAGCCATCACAGCCGCCGGGCAGGTACAGGTTCCCATTAGATTTGGACAGACGGTAATGAAACTGCAGAGACAAAAACTGGTGGGCCATTCCTTTATTCTAGTTTTGCACCCAGCAGAACAATAAAAACAAACACACAGGGCTCCAAACCCCACTCATTCAGTGCTCACAAAGCTACTGACACATTCAGGTTTTCTTAGAATCAAAGGTCCCTTACCAGCCTCAGTCCCCTCTGGTTCCCCATCTCCTCTCTGCACAAACTAGCTTCTCCTTCAGCACTCTGCCATCTTGGTTGCCTCTTCTCCTCCTTCACTCTGCAAAAACATGGCCTTCTTCCTCCTGCTTCCTCACAAACTTTTCTTGGACTGAAATCCCCTCCTCCAGTATACATTAGCATAACAATGGCCCTTCCCAAGCATGAAGGCAATTATCCCTTTCACCTGGCAGCATCATTCACGTGGGCATCGACATTTTTAACAAAGCCAGCATGTTGGGCAGATAAAATATCTTATGCTCACTTTGTTAGAGATGGCGCTGCCCACGTGAAAGTTTTAAGAGTAAGCTTTTCCCCACACCCTTGACTGATTGGATGATGTAGGGTGGTGTACTCTCCTGAGGAATCCCATTATGCCTCAGATGGGTGACTTTAGATCAGAGACCTTCTTGTTTGTAGATTGGATTAAAGGTTTGGATTTCTACACTATAAAGTGGGGCAGATCCGGAGCTTGTTCTCTTGGTTCCTGAGGTTAGTATTAGAGAGGAGAGCAGATTAAGGCCACATGGAGGCCAGGAGAAGCAGCCAAGATGGCGGAGTGCTGACGGAGAAGCCAGTTAGTGCAGAGATGGAGATGGGGAACAGAAGTGAATAAGACTGGTGAGCTAGGAACCTTTGATTCTAGGAAACTCAGATAAATAAGTAGCTTTGTGAGCACTGAATGAGTGGGTTTTGGAATCCAGTATGTGTTTTTGCTTGCCGGCTGGGTGCAAGCTAGAATTAAAGCTGATGGCTCACCAGTTCTTGGCAACATTGTTTCATTACCCATTGTCCAAATCTAAGGCAAACCTACACTGCCCAGGTGGCTGTGATGGTGGCCCTGGCTATTGGCTTTACACAGCATAAAAAATCACATTTTACAAACTTATTTGCCCAACACTTTGCATGGCACGGTCTCTCCCCAGAAAACAGTAACAAGCACTAACCACCTTCTTTAAATAGTGTGTGAAAGAATCGAGAAGCTCGGAGGAAAGGACATGAGAGAGGCCCAGATAAGCAGACCCTCCCACTTCCCCACCGCTCCGTCTTTCTTTCCGCACCCCCAGGTTCTAGAGCCGAAGAACGGGACTCGAGGTCGGTAAGACACCGGCTTTCCGGTTTCCCGGAAGTAAGGGTCCCACCATCGGCGCTTGCGTCGCAGTTCCACATCCCTGGAAGCCGCCACTTCCGCGGCAAGTGCTCCCCCCAGCCCGTTTCTTACCACAACGAAATCCCTGACTTGCAGTCGCCTCCGCCTAGCATAGACAAGCCTTCGGGACCCAAGACCGGTACGCGCGCTGCTTGCTGATTGGACCCACCGAAGCCAATCTTGAAGCTCGCTTGGTTGATGACGAAAGGGCTGCGCCGCTGCCTTGGGATTGGTTGTCGGGCTGTGTGTGTCGCACCTCTTCTGACGATTCGGACAACATGGCTTCGGAAAGTGGTAGTGATTCCCAGTTAAGGAGAAGAAGGCGCCGGGAGTCGGAGGAACCAGGAAAAGCAGAACTCAAAGAAAGAGAGCTGGCATTGGCAGTGGCCCAAGAGAACGAAGAGGATAATGAAGAGCGCTGGGTTGGACCTTTACCGGTAGAGGCAACATTGGCCAAGAAGAGGAAAGGTAATTACAGAGATAGGCACAGGGAGAGTTGGAATACTTCGAGCCCCGAGTGGGAGAGTCAAAGCCAGAACCGGAAAAGGATGGTGTGTTTGTGGCCTTTGGCGCCCTCAGAACAGAGGCTCATCTTCTCACTCCTAGCCACTGGGTGCTCGAAATAGTGGTTTGGGCGAAGTACAGAGTCTTTTTGATTATAATATCAAACACTATTAATGACTGACTTGTTATAGTAGACGCTAGTGCATATTTGTACCAATACTGTGTTCTTGGCACGACTCATTTAATCCCAGAGCAGCCATATGTGGTTGGAATTTGTAACTTCGTTTAGTAGATGTGGAAGAGACAGTACTGGTTCTCTTTGAGGCTTTTAGCTCCGGAGTGGTGTTAGTGTGTTGGAACGCGGGGCGGGGTGAGAAGACAGCGGTACTTATTTAGAATCGTAAAGTGTAAATAAAGGTAGTGTCATCCCTGACACTTCCACTAGTGAGTTTTCTGACCAGGAAATGTAAGTTTACTGGATCACCCATTTTCATCCTAAACACAAGGTCTGTGGTTTTCAAACCGTCCTCCTTACATAACCATGCCGTGAAGCATTTTGCCACTAACTTTGAGTAGTAATAAAATTTTATCCAACTCAGTAAGTAAAAGGATAGATTGAATTTTCCTTTTTTTTTCAAGTCCTATGAAGTGTTTTCCTTAAACGTGTGTAAAACCATTAAAATGTGATCTTTTAACAATTCAAATCTTACTTTGTCACCCTCCCCATATAACTTCAGTGATTTCTCATTATTTTCAAAGCCCAAACTCCCAATGATGGCATAAAAGGCCTTTCATGATATGATCTTTCCTTGTCCAACTGACATGTTTCTGTACATTCCTAACCCCTTGCCGTTTCTCCTCTATGATCCCGCCATACTAAAACACTTGAAAACGGGCCATACGCTTTTTCTCCAGTATGACTGTTGGGCATCTTGGTGTCTCTCTACCTGGAATATTTACCTTCAATCCTTTCACTTGGCTAATTATTTGTTGTTGTTGTTGTTCAACCTTTAGCACTCAGCTCAGATTGATCACCAACTCTGGGAAGCCTGTGACTTCTCCAGTCTGGGCTGGGTTTCTAAAGTGCATTGCTAATAACTGAGATAATGTTTATCATGCTGAATTTACAGGTAGCCTTCAGATTTTATGTATCTGAATTTTGAAAAAGCTAACTTTTGTAACCTTTTATATTGACACCCTTAAAGTGCATTACCTTTTTTTTTTTAATTCATTTTAGAGAGAGGAGACACAGAGAGAGAGAGAGAGAGAGAGAGAGAGAGAGAGAGAAGGGAGGGAGGAGCAGAAAGCATCAACTCCCATATATGCCTTGACCAGGGAAGCTCAGGGTCTCGAACCGGCAACCTCAGTGCTCCAGGTTGATGCTTTTACCCACTGTGCCACCACAGGTCAGGCTGCATTACCTTTTTTACTGCGAAATCTTCCTGATAAATGTTTTCATAACAACATTTTCCTTTTTTGTACTTGCTTCATTTTGAAATTTATATTTATTCATGTAATTGATTAATGTTTCTCTATACCGCTAAGACGTAAACATACAAGAGCAAGTTTTTCTCCATTGCTTTGCATATAGCAAGTACTCAATAAGTATTTATTGAATGAATGAATATGTTCTTATTTATGTATTAAATTAAAATATTCTTTTTTATGGAAACAAGTGGGGGGGTTGTAAAATCCAAAAATATCAAAGTGCTGATGTTAGTGAAAGAAGACAAAGATCTTGGAAACATAATACAATTGAGACAGATATGGAAATTATTAGGTGTGAAAAATCTTCATCCTTATTTAGATGTTTGTTGTATTTAAGCCAGTCAATAGAGTATTCAGTTAGGAAAAAAAATTGAAATTTTAAAACGTATGAAATGTTTTAAAAAATGAAGATTTTTGTTTAACAGGATAGGGGTTTAGTAATATATGTACCTTTTCTATAGATGGAACTGTTTCCTTTAACGTATGCTTTGGATGCTGGACTTTTGAATACATTTTCAGAAAGACATAGTGATTTTATGATACTACATTTAATTAAACTGGTATATTCTCAAGGAGAGAAACTATGTTACTCTTCTTTATGCCCATGTGCCTTGGAACCTATTTTGTTGTCAATATTTGTTCAACAAGTGAATTAACCAACAGCAAAAGAAATGTATCTCATATAGGATTAAATTTAACTGTGTATTCAGAAAAAACAAAATAACAATAACATTAAAAAGATAGAGATATACTTCCCTTGTGTGTAAAAGAAATACCAAAGTAGACAGTCTAGGGTTGGTACAGAGGCTCCAAAGGTATGTAGGCTGTTTCCAGCTTTGCCCTAGCATCACTAGGGGATGGCCCTCATCTTTGTCTTTAGTGGTTATTGGAATTACAAAACTCATATTCTAGTTCTAAGACTGTGGGACTGAGGAGGGGAAGAAGGGCACACCTTTTTAAAAAGACTTCTTGACGGTCACACAACATTTCCACTTTTATCTCATTGGTGCAAGGTTACACCTAACTGCAGGAGGTGAGAAAGGTCATCTTATAGCTGGATATCATTGTGTTCATATAAAAATGGGGATTCTGTTACTAAAATATGATGGGAAAAGTAGTTCATCAGGCAGAGCTTTGAGTCTATTATACAACAACTATAAAAAATTCAGAGAGAGCCTGACCAGGCGGTGGCGCAGTGAATAGAGCGTCGGACTGGGATGCGGAAGGACCCAGGTTCGAGACCCTGAGCTCGCCAGCTTGAGTGCGGGCCCATGTGGCTTGAGCAAAAGCTCGCCAGCTTTGACCCAAGGTCGCTGGGTCCAGCAAGGGGTTGCTCAGTCTGCTGAAGGCCCGCAGTCAAGGCACATACATGTGAGAAAGCAATCAATGAGCAACTAAGGCGTCGCAACGGCAACGAAAAACTGATGATTGATGCTTCTTACCTCTCTCCGTTCCTGTCTGTCTGTCCCTATCTATCCCTCTCTGACTCTGTCTCTGTTAAAAAAAAAAACAAAAAAAACAATTCAGAGCGAGCGTATTTGTGGTTGTGTGTGTGAGATCCGTGTACAGAGTCCATGTTAATCTTCTCTGAATTGTTCCTATTTTTAGTATATGTGCTGCCAGAGCAGCAATAGCTCATTTGATTTAGCAACATTTTGCCCTGGCCAGGTAGCTCATTTGGAGCGTCATCCCTATGCACCAAGGTTGGGGGTTCCATCCCAGACCAGGGCACATACAGGAGTCAACCAATGAATGCATCAGGTGGTGGAACAAATTGATGTTTCTCTCTCTTTCTCTCCCTTCCTTTCTCTCCAAAAGTTAATCAATAAAAAAATTAATTTAGCAACTTTTTATGGGCGTGTTTGGATAAATAAAGTGATTGTTGGATTATTTTATTAGGTACATGTATAATGTCATTTGTTACTAGTAAAATTGTCTATAGCTCATATAATGAAATCAGTATTTCATCACATTACCACTCCTACAAATGTTTTGCCCTTGGAAAGTGCTTCAGAAGCACTCAACTGGATATTCTCTAGGACAGTGGTTCTTAACCTTTTTTGAGGTACCGAACCTACCAGTTTCATATGCGCATTCACCGAACACTTCTTTAGTGATAAATAAAATATGATTGTTTTCCAAATTCAAGACATGGGTATATGTGTTTTTGCTGGTACACAAAATGAGCTGTGCATGAACATCAATCACCTTGCTCAAAGAACAAAACCAACAAAATGCATGAACTCACAACAAATTACGGTATTACTTTATTCTGGCCTCTGCGGCAGAGGCTTCTCCGAACCCCTGAGACAGACTCATCGAACTCCTAGGGTTCGATAGAACCCAGGTTAAGAACCACTGCTCTAGGATTTTCTCAACTCTAAAAAACCTAATGTCAATGACTTCAAAGAGTATTAGTGCCTTAAAGATAAACTGAGCCTGACCTGTGGTGGCGCAGTGGATAAAGTGTCGGCCTGGGAACACTGAGGTTGCCAGTTCAAAACCCTGCACTGGTCTGGTTAAGGCACATATGGGAGTTGATGCTTCCAGCTCCTCTCCCCTTTCTCTCTTCCTCTCTCTCACTCTGTGTCTCCTCTCTAAAATGAATAAAATAAAAATAAAATTAAAAAAAAAAGATAAACTGAGATATCTTATTGACATCCACTGGCTTCTCACTACTTATTTAAAGTGCACTAATTATTGGATCTATATGGTTAGAAAGAGATGGTTGTGATATTTTGGTGAAGCTTTTTAAGGTGTTTGGTTTGGTTTTTGAATGGAAACTTCATATTATGCCAGCCATTCAGTTCCTAAGTTCTGAGGACAGTTAAACATCTATATAACACATGAGAGCTTGTCGTTACTAACTAAATAATAGTGCTTTTCAGTACTGTGCAATAATTAAAATTACAACTGATGGTGCCTGACCTGTGGTGGTGCAGTGGATAAAGTGTCGACCTGGAAATGCTGAGGTCGCTGGTTTGAAACCCTGGGCTTGCACGGTGAAGGCACATATGGGAGTTGATGTGTCCTCCTCCTACCCCCTTCTCTCTCTCTCTCTCTCTCTCTCTCTCTCTTTCTCTCTGTCTCTCTCTCTCCTCTCTAAAATGAATAAATAAAATCACAAAATAAAATTACAACTGATGTAAGAGACACTATTTCTATTTTTATACACAGGATAGACAAAGAAAATTGAGATGAAAATATACAATAGAATTTAGTAAACTTTAAATACAGATAATACAAAATAATATTTAATTCTAGTTCTTAAAAATAATTCTTTTCTCTTTTTCCCTCAGTTCTAGAATTTGAAAGAGTCTATCTCGATAATCTCCCCAGTGCATCCATGTACGAGCGCAGCTACATGCATCGAGATGTTATCACCCATGTGGTGTGCACCAAGTAAGCCTATCACATCTTTTATAATTTTTTTCCAAGAAGATTTTTTTTAATGCTTTAATTCCATAGGTTCTGTGATTAAGTTAAAGACCTACATCATGTTCTTTCCTATAATGCATTCTCTCTCTCTTTTTTTTTTTTCCACAGGGACAGAGAGAAAGTCAGAGAGAGGGATAGACAGGGACAGACAGACAGGAACAGAGAGAGATGAGAAGCATCAATCATCAGTTTTTTGTTGCAGCACCTTAGTTGTTCATCGATTGCTTTCTTACATGTGCCTTGACCGTGGGCCTTCAGCAGACCGAGCAACCCCTTGCTTGAGACAGGGACCTTGGGTCCAAGCTGGCAAGCTTTTGCTCAAGCTAGATGGGCCTGTGCTCAAGCTGGTGGCCTCGGGGTCTCGAACCTGGGTCCTCTGCGTCCCAGTCAGATGCTCTATCCACTGCGCCACCGCCTGGTCAGGCCCTATAATGCATTCTCTAGGACAGAACTTTTTAGTTTGTTTGTATGTCTTTTGGAAATAAATGCAAAAGGGGGATGAACCCCAGGTAGTGTCAGCTTTCCAGAAAAAGAGCATATTAGTTAATAGGGGAGTAATTGGTAGCTGACCTCTTCAATACTAATGGGAAATGATGAGAGCTCAGACAACCTGAAAATGTCACAGGAACTTCAAAATAAATGAGTGGGGATTTGGGGAGGGATAATCTTAACAGTAATATTCTACTGAACGTTAAGTTCATATTATGTCTAGTACTGTTCTAAAGTTTTTGCATCAAGTATATCATTTATCTTAACAATCTGATGAAGTAGTAATGTAATCTACATTTTATAGGTAGGGAAACAGGTTTAGAGAAGCTAAATGACACATGAAACTGGTGAAATAAAATGCAAGGGCTAAATCCCAGAGAGTTTTTATTCCTTGTATGTATTTTGAACCTGTAATCTGGAAAGTAACATCAGATTTATTTATTTATTTAAAGACCGCTTTGACTGTTGTGAGATTAATGGACTTAAAAAGGGTCAGAATGGACACAGTGAGAGCTGTTAGGAGACTAGTATAGAAATGTTGCTGAGATACGATGGTGGCTTGGATGATATTGTCGGTGATAATGAAAAGAAGTAGATGGAGGCCCTGGCCAGTTTGCTCAGTGGTTGAGTGTCAGCCAGGCGTGTGGATGTCTCAGGTTCAATTTCTGATCAGGGTACATAGAAGAAGTGAACATCTGCTTTTTCACCCTTCCTTCTTCCTATCTCTCTCTTCCCCTTGGGCAGCCAAGGCTCCACTGGAGCGTGTTGGCCCAGGCGCTGAGGCTCCATTTCCTCACCTCAGGTGCTAAAATGGCTCTGGTTTGATGGGCAGAGTATCGCCCCCTAGTGGGCTTGCCAGGTGGATCCTGGTCGGGCGCATGCTCTGCCCATCTGAGCTGTTGCTCGTTGCAACTGGAGCCATTCTAGCGCCTGAGGTGGAGTCCATGGAGCCATCCTCAGTGCCTTGGCCAACTTTGCTCCAATGAAGCCTTGGCTTTGGAAGGGAAGGAGAGAGATAAAGAGAAAGGAGAGAGGGGAAGGATGGAGAAGCAGATCGGTGCCTCTCCTATGTGCCCTGGCCAGAAATCGAACCTGAGACTTGCACACGCTGGGCCAATGCTCTACTGCTACGGTTTCTATTTTTATATACCTACAGGCAAGGTAAATCCGAATAAAATCTTTCTGATTATTTAAACGACCGAAATACCTTGGATAGGATGTTGAATTTTGCTATATAGGAAAGTAATATGCTAAGATTTTAATTATCTATGAACTTCTGAAAAATTGAACACTTTCCCTGTGAAAGACTGCCTAAAGTAATTTTAACATTAAAAGACCCTAAGGCAGTGATTCTTAACCTGGGTTCTATTGAACCCTAGGGGTTCGATGAGTCTGTCTCAGGGGTTCGGAGAAGCCTCTGTCGCGGAGGCCAGAATAAAGTAATACCGTAATTTGTTGTGAGTTCATGCACTTTGTTGGTTTTGTTCTTTGAGCAAGGTGATGTTCATGCACGGCTCATTTCGTGCACCAGTAAAAAAACATATACCTATGTCTTGAATTTGGAAAAAAACAATCATTTTATTTATCACTAAAGAAGGGTTCGGTGAATGCGCATATGAAACTGGTGGGTTCGGTACCTCAAAAAGGTTAAGAACCACTGCCCTAAGGTCTGATGATTCCTGGTGAGATTTCTTTTCTTTTTTGTTTTTTTATATTTTTATTTTTTTAGGGGGTGTTCAGTGAACTTTATTGATGGTACATGACAAGGTAGGGCTGCTTCAGCCCCTCCCCTTCTTCAGGGAATCTGGGATGGAAACTGAAGGTCAGGAGATTCTCAGTGTGTTGCGGGGATCGCTTTGGGGCAAGGACTCCCCAGCAGCTGAGGGCCTCTCTTCCTCTTGCTGGGGCTGGTAGTCCAGGGGGCTCTTACTCCTTGGAAGCTATGTGGACCCATAAGGTCCACCACCCTGTTGCTATAGTCAAATTCATTGTCATTCTAGGAAATGAGCTTGACAAAGTGGTCATTGAGGGCAATGCCAGCCCCAGCATCAAAGGTGGAGGAGTGAGTGTCACTGTTAAAGTCGTAGGAGACACCTCAGTATAGCCCAGGATGCCCTTGAGGGGGCCCTCTGATGCTTGTCCCAATACCTTCCTGATGTCATTGTTTTTGGCAGCTTTCTCCAGGTAACAGGTCATATCTACAACCAACACATTGGGGGTGGGGACATAGAAGGCTATGCCAGTGAGCCTCCCATTCTGCACCAGTAGAAGCTGGGGTGATGTTCTGGCAGCCCCTTGGCCATCACACCACAGCTTCAGAGATGGGTCATCTTTGGTTTTCTGTGGTCACGAGTCCCTCCATGATGCTAAATTTGTCATGGATGACCTTGGCTAGGGGGACCAAGCAGTTGGTGGTTGGTACAGGAGGCATTGCTGACAATCTTGAGGGAGTTATCATAGTTGTCATGGTTCACACCCATTACAAATCTGGGGGCATCTGCAGAAGGAGCAGAGATGATGACCCTCTCAGCTCCGCCCTTCAAGGGAGTCCCAGCCTTTTCCAAGGCAGTGAAGACACCAATGGACTCCACAGCACATTCAGCACCAGCATCACCCCATTTGATGTTGGTGGGATCTTGCTCCTGGAAGATGGAGATGGACTTTCCATTGATGACATCCTTCCTGTTTTTAGCCTGGACTGTGTTTTTGAACTTGCTATAGTAGAATCATACTGGAATATGTAAACCATATATGGCTTACATATTCGTTTATGGCTGCGATATCCATTTTGCCAGAGTTTGAAGCAACCCTGGTGATGAGTCACCCAATACGGCCAAATCCATTCACTCTGACCTTCACCTTTGTGTCTCAGGGTTGCAGCTAGCACTGAGAAGGAAGATGCAGCTGTCGAACAGGAGTAGAGAACTTCTTGACAGTTTTAATGTCAAGTCTTTGCTCAATTCTGAGCCTATGTCTTAAGATTAAAATTAGTGCAACAGCGACTGTTAAGATATCCAGAAAAGAACTTCAAGATTTGTAATGTTTTATCACCCTAATATAGTGGCCTGCATAAAGGAAGATTATTTTTGAAAACATATTATGAAACAGAGATTCTCAATGAATGATTACTTTGAGAGTATTGAGTGATTCATAGATTTGTTTTAGAAACTAATTTTCATAATTTTATATGTGCAGGACAGACTTTATTATTACTGCCAGTCATGATGGACATGTTAAGTTCTGGAAAAAAATAGAGGAGGGAATTGAATTTGTTAAACATTTTCGCAGTCACCTGGGTAAGAATTTTACTTTTGTTTGGTTCTCTTTTAAACTGTACTAAAGTTTCTTTTAAAGGGTTTTCTTTTTAAATCATTTGCATTTATTTCATTGCAATCTGATGTTTTAATTTCATTTACTGAAATACAGGTGTTATTGAGAGTATTGCTGTTAGCTCTGAGGGAGCACTGTTCTGTTCTGTGGGTGACGATAAAGCAATGAAGGTGTTTGATGTAGTGAATTTTGACATGATCAATATGCTGAAACTTGGGTGAGTCTTTTTAAAGTTAAATATTTTTAACATAGTAAAATAGACTTCACTATTTCGTAGGTATTTCTAAACAATATGTTATCATCCCATTAAAAATATACCTTTGGGTTTCACTTGGGAAATAGTGAATCCCTTGTTATGATGCTATTTGGAGGCTTCTGCTGTGTTTTGTTTTTTTTTTTACAGGGACAGAGAGAATCAGAGAGAGGGATAGATAGGGACAAACAGACAGGAGCGGAGAGAGGTGAGAAGCACCAATCATTAGTTTTTCGTTGCTGTTGCAACACCTTAGTTGTTCATCAATTGCTTTCTCACATGTGCCTTGACCGTGGGCCTTCAGCAGACCTAGTAACCCCTTGCTGGAGCCAGCGACCTTGGTCCAAGCTGATGAGCTTTTGCTCAAGCCAGATGGGCCTGCGCTCAAGCTGGTGACCTCGGGGTCTCCAACCTGGGTCTTCCGCATCCCAGTCCGACGCTCTATCCACTGTGCCACCGCCTGGTCAGACTCTACTGTGGTTTTTGTCATTAATCAGTATAGAAATTTCCCAACAGCATCATAGCAAGAATTCATTATATCCATTTAACACTACTTAATAACAAGGGTCTATCATGTCTATTTTCCTAGTACTTAGAATTAACTTCCTTTGCTTATTTGAGTAATGTGGTATTGTGTATAAAGCTAATGCACATTTTGGAATTGAAGTTATTTGTTGGTGATTTTAAATTTTGAAGTATACTGGTACCCCAGTTTTGTGGTTTAACTTAACAATAATGAGACTAATACTTTGTTTTAATCAGGTCTTTTAAGGTAACATACTGAATTTATATTCACCTAAATGAATATCAGTTTGAAAGTCGTAGCATTGTCAGAAACAGTTTTGGTACTTATCTTGGTCTACTCAGACTGCCATGCAAAAGACCATAGACTGGGGCATTAAACAACAAAAATTTATTTTCTCACAGTCCTAGTGGCTGGAAAGTCCAAGATCAAGGTTCCAGCAGGGTTTAGTTTCTGGTGTGTATTCTCCTCTGTTTCTTATTGTCTCCTTATTGGGAAAAGGGGATGGAAGAAGGAGTGATATCTCCCTCTTCTTCTTAGAAGGCCACAGGGATATGGGGATAGGGTCCCACCTATTCCATCTCTTATCTTAGTTACCTCCTAAAGAACCAATGGCCAGATATGATCACATTGGGGGTAGTGCTTCCTCATACAAATTGGGATGTGGGGATAGAGAAGAACTGCAGTTCAATACAGGGCAGGACTTCTTTTGGAATTTCTTACAAAACCAGTTATGAGCTACTAAAGGAAATCAGTCTCGTTATTTATGATGAGAACTAACTTTTTGACTACAAATAGAAATACCTGTTGATCATCTGTCTTATTCTTCAGCTGCGTTTCCCCACACATTAGCTATTTTTAATAATCAAATCTATTCATAAATGTTCAACATTTGCCATTTTTGAAGATATTGAAAGAATTTTTTTTTAGGCTTTAATAGAAACTCTAAAAAAGGAGTCCTAAAAATGTTTTGAGCCTCAGCACCATCATTGGAATAACTAACTTCTCAAACTGATTACTTGGAAGGAAATAGCACTTATTTGAGTATATAAGAGTGGTACATTGATTAAATCTGTCCCAGTTTTTTTATACTCTGGTCAAAACTTAAAAGAGTTTTAAGATCAAGTCACCAATAATGAGAGTGTGATAAAAGCATGATTTTCTTTTGAGCATAGTCATAACTAAAACATTTTGATCTTTATTGTTTTAAGAATGGATTTATAACATATACTATTTAAGAGTAACCTATTTAAGAGTAAGTTATACATAGACCGAGACATAGAAATCCAAAAAGCAATGCCCCAGAACATTGTAAGTCCCAGGTCTAATTAGGTTAAGTAAATGGTCTGCTATATGTAATTCTCTTCTTGTGGATAGATAGATCCTCAGAAGTTATTATCAATGCACAGATGAGGACAGAAAGAGAAAAATTAGTAACTGTTCTTAGTTATTCCTCCCCATTCTGTATCTTTCTCTGCCTCATTTGAGCAAGGAATCTGAAACTAGCTAAATCACTGGCCAGAAAAATTTTTGGTGGTGATGGTAAGAAGGGATACTTCAGTACTGACCTATTTTTCCTCTCAATTCTTTATTCAGCTATTTTCCTGGACAATGTGAGTGGATCTATTGCCCAGGGGATGCCATATCTTCAGTTGCTGCTTCTGAGAAGAGCACAGGAAAAATTTTTATTTATGATGGTCGAGGAGATAACCAACCACTTCATGTTTTTGACAAACTCCATACGTCACCTCTTACCCAGATACGGCTAAACCCAGTCTACAAAGCAGTTGTGTCTTCTGACAAATCTGGAATGATTGAATACTGGACTGGGCCTCCTCATGAATATAAATTCCCCAAAAACGTAAACTGGGAATATAAAACTGACACAGATTTATATGAATTTGCCAAATGCAAAACTTACCCAACCAGCATATGTTTTTCACCTGATGGGAAGAAAATAGCTACAATTGGTTCTGATCGAAAAGTGAGAATTTTCAGGTTTTTAACTGGAAAACTTATGAGAATCTTTGATGAATCATTAAGTGTAAGTGCAATTTAAATTTAGTATTCTACTGTTCTGAAAATGTCTTTGTTCTGTGCTATTTCTTTAAAAGGTATTTTTTCTGAATATAGACTTTTAGATTGATAGTTATTTTCTCTTAGCACATTTTAGATAATATTCAATGTCTGCTGTCTTACATTGTTCTTCAAAACTCTCTTCCCTGGATTTATTTCTTCTGAGCCAGTGATCCTTCTACTATGTATCTGTTTTGTTTTGTTTACAAGCTCATTCTGTTTAAGATTCTCAAAACTCAGTCTAGGCTTTCTCTTCCCACTCTATTCACTTCTTTTTGTCTCTGAATATTTCCAAATTTATTTCCCCAGCTTTCTATTATGAACAGACCTGGTACTATCTTTTTTCCCCCATCTTCATAAATGGCACCAATATTTATTACTTGCGCAAGCCAGAAAGTTAAGTCATCCTTAACCCTATTTTTTCTTTCTATTTTATTTTAAAGTGAGAAGAGGAGAGATAGTGAGACAGACTCTTGCATGCATCCTGACCAGGATCCACTGGCAACCCCTGTCTGGGGCTGATGCTCAAATCAACGAAGCTATCCTCAGCACCCAGGGCCAACGCTTAAACCATTCGAGCCACTGGCTGCAGGAGGGGAAGAAGGAGAGAAGGGGGAGAAGTAGGGGAAGAGAAGCAGCTGGTCACTTTTCTTGTGTGCCTTGACCAGGAATTGAACCTGCAATGTCCATACACTGGTCTGACACTCTATCGACTGAGCAAACCAGCCAGGGCCAACTCTATTTTTGTATCCCTCTACTTATCATAAGTCCTGACAATCTTACTTTCTAAATATACTTTAGATTCATTTTTTTCCTTTAGCATACCTGTCACTACTCTAGTTCATGATCTTTTGCCTGGCTTATTACATGGCCTACTGCTTGTATCTATTCTGACTTCCTCCTAATTTGTTATCCATGCTACATACAGAGTAATATTTTAAAAGCACATATCTGATCATGTCATCCCTTGAATCTTTCAGTGGCTTCCTGTTGTTCTTAGGATCAAGACCAAAATAATGTCCTGCCATGTTGTGGTACCTGCCTACCATTATAGCCTAATGTAAATCACCTTTCTCACTGCCTCTTTTTTTTTTTTTGACAGACAGAGAGAGGGACAGACAGACCAGGAGGGAGAGAGATGACAAGTATCAATTCTTTGTTGCAGCACCTTAGTTGTTCATTGATTGCTTTCTCATATGTGCCTTGACTGGGGGACTACAGCAGAGTGAGTGAGCCCTTGCTCAAGCCAGCGACCCCAGGCTCAAGCAAGTGACCTTTGGGCTCAAGCTAGCAACCATGGGATCATGTCTGTGATCCTATGCTCAAGCCAGTGTGACCCCACGCTTAAGCTGGTGAGCCCATGCTCAAGCCTATGAGCCTGCACTCAGGCCAGTGACCTCAGGGTTTTGAACCTGGGTGCTCCACATATCAGTGCCACCATCTGCTCAGGCCTCTCTGCCTCTTATTCTAGCCAGTCAGGCCTTGCTTCAGTTTCTTGGACATTCTGTTCCTTCTGCCTGGAGTGACCCTGCCCTTCATTTCTTCCACTGCTTTTTGAACTTAATTTTAAATCTTAATTAAATGGTCACTTGCTCTAGGGGCTTTTCAATCTAGGATAAGTTTTTTAATGTGACTGTATTTCACTCTATTTTCTTGTAAGGAATTTGGTCTGGTCTTATTTGATTAATGTGTATCAACCCTCCAATAGACTAAACTCTATGCAGTCTCTGGTCCTGTTTCCGTTTTGGCTCTTGGTTGTATCTCCAGCATTAAGAATAGTACCTGACACATAATTACTGCTAGCAAGAATGTGTTTTAGCATATTGTTGTAGAATAAGAGTTTATCCATGGAAAACTAACTAGTTTTTGTGGAAACTTGGGTCTCATCAACTTTTCATCAAGTGGTTCCCTAATGTTAATGAATGTTGACTCTTCTAAGAGTCTGGGTTGAACCTTTGTAGCAATATTATTTATTATATGAGTGTTAATTCCACAGTCTTGGTAGTGACCAATTTACATTAAACTTGCATTAAGCTCTTCAAAAATTCTATGGCTCTAATTAGTGACACTTTTGTTTGGTGGTGGATTATCTGCCTGAAGTAATATGAATTCAGGCAGATGTGAAGTTCTGTTTGCTAATCAAATCATCCTTATGACTCATAGCTTTCCACTGTGCTTTGTGGTGTCTTTCTTAAATGGTGGCTGGTAACTAGATATTAGTTACAAAATTCAGTGTAATTTAAAAACTCTTTGCCAATTTACAGCTCTTCTAAGATTCCTTAGGACAAGAATATCCAAATCCTAATCTCTGAATATAAATCTCTTAATGTATGTATTTTGAGCTGTTCAGTCCACTCTGTTTCTTCATTGTTTCCTTCAACATTTGTTGAAGTGATAGATCTAAATAGTTAAGAGCTAATGAGAAAGTTTGAAAAAGAAAAAAAGGCAAATACCCATTAAAGTAGTGAAAATGCTAGTGACTATTAAATGACTGGAATTTACAGTTCCATGCTATAGGTAAAAGTTTTAATGAGTTAAGAGCCCTAGTTTAACGGACAAAAATTTTCCTTGGATGGTGTGAAGTATCACTGCATATGGCCATATAGTTGTATATCACAGAGGCCCTGCTATTAAGGCTAAAATTCTGTAGAAAGATTCTGACGTGCTTAACAGATTGGATTAACATTTATAAAATACTTACATGTGGGCAGATGGCCAGCTACAAACTTTTAATCTTAAAAACTGAATCCTCTTTCTAGCAAAAATAATCAGGGACCCTTGCTATAAAAATGTAGTCCAGCATCTAGGCTGTTTCTGATATATGAATATAAACCAAAAATGTATCAGTCTCAGAGACTGGAGAAAAGAAACTAATGATCAGGCTTTATAGACAGGACCCTAGCACACATACCTCCTTTTGGTTTTTGGAGTATGTAGTTCTTTCTATATATAAAAAATGGGAGATTTCCAGTTAACACAGATTGAAAAAGTACATATCTGCCTTATTTTCATTTGCAATGGAGAACTACTTCTGAATTCTCCTGTTTGATGCCTTCAATGTCTGGAAAACAAAGTAAAGGACAACCATATCTTTTTGGAGGCTTATAGTGTAATAATAAAAATTGGGTATAACCCTTTTTTCTTAACAGTTTATTTATTTATTTTTACAGAGAGAGGGAGAGAGAAAGGGGGGAAGAGCAGGAAGCATGAACTGATAGAAGTCACTTCTCATACACCCTTTAACTGGGATAGCCTGAGGTTTCGAATCAGTGACCTCAGCATTCTAGGTTGACAGTTTATCCTTGCGCCACCACAGGCCAGGCATAACCCTTGTTTTTTTAAAATGATGTATTAACTATCTAGAAAAAGTATACCAAATTTCCAAACTAAAGTGCACCATGAAAATATTCATCTACCCTATATCATATTTACCTAATGATAATCTAACTGTAATTGTACTCCATGTTAAACAACTTGAAACATTTTCTGAAATATCATGAGATAGTTATACATTAGTGAAATAATTAGAGTTTATTCATTCAACAAAAATTCAGTCTTATTACTTCAGGCCCCATGATCCTTATATAATAAGGACTTCATAGTCTATAGCAGGGGTAGTCAACCTTTTTATACCTACCGCCCACTTTTGTATCTCTGTTAGTAGTAAAATTTTCTAACCGCCCACTGGTTCCACAGTAATGGTGATTTATAAAGTAGGGAAGTACTTTACTTTATAAAATTTATAAAGCAGAGTTATAGCAAGTTAAAGCATATAATAATAATTATTTACCAAGTACTTTATTCGGATTTTTGCGAAGTTTGGCAGAATAAATCTTTATAAAACAACTTACTATAGTTAAATCTATCTTTTTATTTATACTTTGGTTGCTCCGCTACCGCCCACCATGAAAGCTGGAACACCCACTAGTGAGCTCTAGGGACCAGGTTGACTACCACTGGTCTATAGCTACATTGTCCAATATAGTAGCCACTAGCCACATGTAGCTCTTGAGCACTTGAATGAAGCTAGTTCAAATTGAGATCAACTGAAAGTATAAAATACAAAAACTTAATATAAGAAAAAATATATAATTTTATCTCAATTTTATTAAACTGTTTAATGTTTAAATATTAATGTCAGATATTGGGTTGAATAAAAGATTATTAATCTCACCTGTTTTTTTTTACTTTGTTTAATGTAGTAGCTACTTGAAAATTTTAAATTACTTCTGTAATTTGCCTTATATTTCTACTAGAAACTGTTAGTCTATAGCTTATAAAAGGCAGCAGAAATATTGTAGTTTCTATAGAGAAAACAGTAATTATATTGACTAAATGGTCTGTTTTTGTTTAATTAGGAGAATCAGCTAAATATTTTTTATAATTGAATATACTTTTTATTTCAGGCATAGTGTTTAGAATCCTCCTTAAGAGATATAGAAGTACGCAAACTGTTAGGTGCTCTTTTTTTTTTTTAAATTTTTTTTTAAGTTTCTTTTTATTTTATTTATTTTAGAGAGGAGACACAGAGAGAGAGAGAGAGAGAGAGAGAGAGAGAGAGAGAGAGAGAGAGAAAGAAAGAGAGAAAGGGGGGAGGAGCTGGAAGCATCAACTCCCATATGTGCCTTGACCAGACCAGTGCAGGGTTTTGAACTGGCGACCTCAGTGTTCCCAGGTCGATGCTTTATCCACTGCGCCACCACAGGTTAGGCTTGTTAGGTGCTCTTAATGTGTACTCTGCTTCTATTTAAATTCTCACTCCTTTTATTATGTAACTTTGTTTTTTGTTAATAAATGGTTTGTTTCCTAGATGTTTACTGAACTACAGCAGATGAGGCAACAGCTACCAGACATGGAATTTGGCCGACGAATGGCTGTAGAACGTGAGTTGGAGAAGGTGGATGCAGTGAGATTAATTAATATAGTTTTTGATGAAACAGGACACTTTGTGCTATATGGAACAATGCTGGGCATTAAAGTTATAAACGTGGAAACAAACCGGTAAGCTTTTATATGATGTATGTTTTTTAAAAACCCATTTATTGGGGGCCATTTCCTCCTTCAGGGAAACAATGGGAGTTTTGTTTGTTCCAAGACAAGTGGAATGGTCCCAAATGTCTAAACTTAACCAAATGTTTTGACTGGATTTTTCTGTGGTCTTTCTGTTGTTTATACTCTTATGTAAAAAGTTTCCACTCATGTTTGTAAAAGAAATGGAAAGAAGATATGCATAGTTTCAAGTTTTTTGTTTTTTTTTTAACAAGTTATAGTCTGTCTTTTGCTTATTGATTTAAATTAGGCTGGTTCATGTTAAATGTTGCCAAATATTTTAACCACAGAATTCGGCATTACATCCTGCTAGACATAAAATCAGAAGTTAAAATGCATGAAACCACAATAAGCCTTTTGTGCAAACAGTCCATTTGGTCCTTGTACAAAATAGCTACAATCAGATACTATCTCTGAAGGTAAATAAAAAGAACTTAAAATATATTTTATGGAGAAAAGAATCTTGTGCTGTACATTCTCACATTTTAACAAATTTATATTTAGTTCTTGACAATATAAAATCTTTGAAGGTTTGCAGATAGATTAAAATAATAGGGATAGATTAAAACTGTATGAATGATTATTTTTTTAACCTCAATATTATAGACACCGACTAATTTTAAATAACTTTTGGGGGGATAAAGAAACACTTTTAAAAAACCTTTTACTAGTTATTTTGTACAAAGATAAAGGATAGCCGATTCCCAGCTTTTATCTGTTAAGTTGTTATAATTGGGAGTCAATTCCAATAATTTTTTTATATATAAAACATTGTATTTTCCAGGTGTGTGCGGATCCTAGGCAAGCAAGAAAATATTAGGGTGATGCAATTGGCTTTGTTCCAGGGAATAGCTAAAAAACATCGTGCTGCAGCTACTATAGAAATGAAAGCATCTGAAAACCCTGTTCTTCAGAATATTCAAGCTGACCCAACAATAGTCTGTACGTCTTTCAAAAAGAATAGATTTTATATGGTACGTGGAAGTACTAAGAGATGGGCTTTAATGTTTCTTCCAATTTGGTTGGAGTTTTATTTTCTTAGCTTGTGCTTTCAACTCAAGAGAATGTTGGCAATAATAGCAGACTTCTAAACACCAGAATACCTACCATCTTATAACATTAATATTGTAGAATTTTTAACTAGGACTTAATCTTAAGTATTTCTGTGCTGTTTTATATTTCTTTTTTGAAAAAAATTTTAACCTGGCTTCTACAACTATTTGTGTTGTCTAAGACAGTAGGAAGTGGTTGATGGTAATATTTGAATGCAAAATAGTCTTCACTATGGGGTTTTAAAAATTCTTCTGTGTTTTTATTATTTAGTTTTTACTCTTGAACATAATATATCTCTTCTGAACTTGCACTATCTTCTCTAAACACATTTTTTAAACCTTTTCACTCCACTGAAATGTTGCTCCCTTAGAGCTGTATATTCCTGAGGAATTTTTTTTCCCTAGAGAATTCAAAGTACTTTGTATGTTAATTAAAACTGGGCTCAAAATCAAACTACTAAGCTATCTAGTAGAGGTGTCCAGAAAAATCTAAAGTATAGAGACCTCTGCCCTCATTCTGTGCTTCCCATTGCAGTCAGAGACTTTGTGAGGCCCAAATGTGATTACAGCATGTCTTCTAATATTCTCATTTTGTTATAATGTCGATGAGAACAAAAAGTCAATTCCTGGCCTGGCTGGAACTGCTGTCAGTGGAATTTGCACATTCTCCCCCATGTCTGTGTGAGTTCTGTGTACTCCCGTTTCCTCCCACATCCCAAGATGTGCATGTTAGATTAACTGCATGTCTGAATGGTCCCAGTCTGAGTGAGTGGGTGTGTGTGAGGGCGCCTGCAATGGAACAGTGTCCTGTCCAGGGTGGATTCCCGCCCTGAGCTACAGGAATAGGCTTTGCCACCCATTATGCTGAACTGGAATAGGGGGTTGGAAATAATCTTACTGATTCTTATTAATCTTTCTCTAACATATGTATAGCTCATATTTATTTCAGTGTTTTAATTTCAATGTTTAATATTAGAAGCATTTTGGGTTTTTATTTAAAAGTTTGGTGATGTATTTGTGATCATAAGTAATGGCATAGGAACTTACTTCATTTATATCAACGAGCCTGTGGTAAAATTGGTTTTGCTATATGTTGTTTCGATTAAAGTTGCAGTTTCCAACAACCTATAGATAGATGACCTTACTGAATTTCTCTTCCTAACTCTCCAGCTGTCTACATTGGCTGGCCCTTCTACCTTATTCTTCATTTTTAGTTCATTTGCTACACTGACCATACTGAACTTGAACTCATTTGTAATAAGTTGAGTATTTTTTGCATCTAAGCATTTGTACAGGCTGTTGCTTTTGCCAGCTACACCTACCTCCCCAACTCCTACACATACTTCAGAGCTCAGCCTGGAAGCCTTCTTTGACATCACATCTGGATTAGGTATGGATTGTTAGTGTCACACTTTCTAGAATAATTTGCAGGCATTTTTTTTGGTTGCTGACACTGTCACGTTCTCTTCATGGTAATATAAAACCTGTAAATATAGGGAGGCAGTATGTTTTCTTCACTGTTGAATCCACAAAGTTTGGTAAAGTGCCCTCTGTATGGTAAGCATTATTCTCTCTAAGCAGTTTACATCCCTCCATTTAATCTGCATGATAGATACCATTTTGAGGTAGTTCTTACTATCTCCATTAATGAATTAGGGAATGTAAGAAATAAATTTACATCCCCAAAGTCACATAACAAGTAAATGACAGATTTACTTGTCATAACAAGTGAAAAGCAAGCCACAGGTGGCAGGTTAGGACATGCTAGAGGTAAAAGTAGAGCCCTACCTCAGAAAATCTATATCTTGTTAAATGTGTACTCCAAAAATTTCCACCCAGGATATGAAATCCCACTTACATGTTCATTATACGGATTATTTTCATAACTGCCTTTTACATCCTTAGATAGGAAGTGATTCCTGGAATAAGGATTATTTTTCTGATGTGAATTTTTAACTTTCCTCAATTATTTCATTAGAAATGAAATTTTCTTGTTTATAAATTTTAACCAAATGAAAAATTTAACTTTTTTCCTTCATTCACTTTTTATTTTCCTCCTTTAGTTTACCAAACGAGAACCTGAAGATACGAAAAGTGCCGATTCTGACCGAGATGTTTTTAATGAGAAACCTTCTAAAGAAGAAGTCATGGCAGCTACTCAGGCTGAAGGACCCAAGCGAGTGTCAGATAGTGCTATCATCCACACAAGCATGGGAGACATTCACATCAAACTTTTTCCTGTCGAGTATGTGCTGTATTTGTCTTAAAACACCAATGTAATTGTATTTGAAGAAACTATGTAACTTAGAATTTTTGTTATTTTGGCTTAAGGAATTTTTAAAAATTGAAATTTTTACTAGAGCATCAACCTTGAGACTCCTGATAACCATTCCATTAGAATATGGGAAATTTTTATTCATATGTACCCATACTTAACAAGTTTATAAACTAGGAGGACAAACTATCTGGGCTATAAATGTGCTGTGCTGAATGTAAACTAAACAGTGATATACAAACATATATTACTGTTATAACTGCACACCCCAACTATAAAATTTGTGGATTATACTGGCTTTCCTCTTAAAGCAGATCCTTAAGGAGTGGACAATTATTTTCCTTTCTGACATTTTCTAGATGTCTGCTGCTTCTTTTTTAGACCCAGTAGCTGGATTTTTATAAATGAATTCCAATAAAGCAGATAACCTTCCATTGAAAAACGCACAAGTGTATTCTGGATAGTTTAAAAGTTTACAAAATGAGTATATAGTACCATATAGTAGATAGAGTATCTCTGGCTAGCCTTCATGCAAAACGTGACATCTTTTACATCACATTTACTTAAAAGTACTTGTGCCATATGTTGGTACTGAACAGAGAACTAGGCAGGTCTAGACTCTTGGATCATATCATTTTAAGTGCTCAGATCCCACTCACCCATTACATCTGTTGCTCACTGATATACTTTGTGTTAAGATTCTCTTGATTTTCCCTTCCATTCCCAGGTCTAAGAGCTATTACAGGATAAAGTACCACATCAAATCAGCCTGTGGAATTAGTTAATATTATTTACAATGCTTCATGCTTATTATGTCTGATTATCACTTAAAGTTGATTAAATTTATGAGCTCTCATTTCAATGAATAAGTCCTTAGTCAGGAATTCGTCACTGTAACAAACACCATAACATTATTTTTATGAGAAAATTACCTTTCATAGGAACTTAACCCCCATATACAGTGAATAGTATATATTTTAAAGTGCTTTGGTTGTTTTTTTAAAACTGCTAAATAACCTTGAAATCTAAATTCTCTCAGATTCAACTATAATAAACAATAAATCTAAAGATACTACATTAAGCAGTAACAATAGACTATTGCTTATATGCTCTTTCAACTCTTGTCTAGCAAATGTCAGGAAGGGAAGAGTTGTCCTCAAATTAAAAGAGGTTATAAAAAAAGGACTGTCCTTCTGAAACATTCATGTTAAAAATAACATTGGGAAGCAGAACTTCAAAGAAACTGTCTTATGCTCTGAATAGATTTTATATTTCTAATATCTCTTACTAGGTGCCCTAAGACAGTGGAAAACTTCTGTGTTCACAGCAGAAATGGTTATTATAATGGGCATACATTTCACCGTATAATTAAGGTAAGTTATGTAAATTTTGACTGAAGGAATTGTATTTTATTGCATAACAAGAGGTTTAAACCTAAGGCATATCATTCTCTCACACTTAATTAGAAAGGAATAGAGAAAATGGGACTGTGGAAGCCAAAAGAATCACATCTAGAATCAAGATAGGAATAATAGCATAATTACTTTTTTAAAAACACTGCAGCAATATTTTATCAGCAGCTGAAAATAGGATCACGTAATAAGTAAAGGGTCATGCTGAGAAAAAATCAACAGCCTAGGTAACCTGATCCTTGTGTCTAGATAATCTCTAGGTCTAGAAGATAAGATTCTAAATAATATAAGAACCCAGATGCTACTTAATCTGAGAAAACCACCACCTGAAGAGCACCCGGGAGAACCGCCATTAATATCTGAAGAGCATCTGGGAGAATCACCATTAATTCCTGAAGAGCAGACTGAATTCTGCCCAGGATTTTGGTGAGCATAAAACAGATGTAGTTCTGGTGACTGACAGGTCTTGTCAGAAACGGCAGGAGGAAAAGTCAAATCTCAGGGTTCTGGAGGAATAAATGAAATGAAATCCAGAAAATTCAGACTGTTTAGGGAAAGGGAAGAGGGAAGAATGGGACAATTTTATAAGACCTAATATACTATACAGATCCTAAAACTTAATTACACTGTTAATGTTTCAGTTCGATTATTGGGGAAGATATACATGTCTATAATAAATGAGAACACCTTTACATTTTTAACAGGTCACAGTTGAGCAATGGAAATATATCATTCACATTAAAGTATAATTTTTACTAAGAGTTGAATAAAATGACTCACAGGGTGACTTAACTAACAGAGCTGAAATTTTACTGAATATAAGTACTCCTGACAAACATAACTCCAAATCATACATATAGAGGACAGAGTAATATGTTTTTTGTATGCTTTCTGTTAAGGGCTTCATGATTCAGACGGGAGATCCAACAGGTACTGGTATGGGAGGAGAAAGCATATGGGGAGGAGAATTTGAAGATGAATTTCATTCAACGTTACGACATGACAGACCATATACCCTCAGTATGGCTAATGCTGGATCAAATACTAATGGATCTCAGTTTTTCATAACAGTAGTACCAACGGTGAGTATAACAGTATTATCTGTAAGCCAAAGGTTTGTGTGTTATGACCTAATAGTAAATTCAGTGGAAAAGAAAGCTGCATGGTTCTCTACCATTATTTATATCTGCCAGGATTTTAAAATAAAAACAATTTAGAAAAGAAAATTTAAAATTATCTAACAAATCAGATTTACTTTACAAAGTAATACTTTCATAATTTAGGACTCTAGTTTTTGTCAACGTTACCACTATTATTGTTTTGTTCAGTTCAAAACAAATCGTTTCACCTCTGGTTCTGTTATTTCTCTTTAGAATGGAGGATTAGAGGATATGAATTCCTGATATGAAGACATTTTTTCTCCACGTTTTTATGTCTGTGAAATTAAAATGCAACCGATAATCTATATGGCATTGTAGGTTTGCCATATAGTATACAACTATCTACAATAGCTCTACTGCTCTGCAGGCCCACATAATAATAAAAATTACACGCTTTGTTTTTTGGAATTAAACACTAAGCAGTGAAGGAAAAATATTTAAGTATTGTCTGCCAGGCACACAGTCTTTATAATATTCACAATACTTCTAGTATCTTTATAATCTAGGTTTAAATAATAGATGATGAAACAAACGTGACTAACTTGCCAAAGGTCAGGTAAGTAGCAGAGACAGCATTTGAGTGCCTGTGTCTCTAATGCTGAAGTACATATGCTCAAACTATTCCAAACTGCCTCTTAATTGAGCAGGCAGGAATCCTTAAGAGAACTTTTAAAGCTGTAACCATAGTTATTTAAACTCTACAAAGAAGCTGGCCTTTAGCAAACACATCCCAGCTCTTTTTGGTCTGCAGATATTTAAACATTATACGTACTATGCTTTTAAATTTTTTCTTAGAAACATGGAAATCACTTTTAAAATCTGGTAAGTGAAATTATTGTAAATCTCTTCAATTACATAAAAAAGTAAAGCATACATTTAAATTCTGTTTAATTTGCTGACCCAGAGTGTGAACTAAGAAACCTTGTTTAGCAATTTTCCATTTGTCCTCCAACACAGCCTTGGCTTGATAATAAGCACACAGTATTTGGACGAGTGACTAAAGGAATGGAAGTTGTACAAAGGATCTCCAACGTCAAAGTCAATCCCAAAACAGATAAGCCCTATGAGGATGTCAGCATCATAAATATTACTGTCAAGTAAAGTAAGATGTCTCATTGTATGTGTAAATAAAAATACACATAGTAAACAGGATTATTTTACATTGAAAATCTAAGACTTGGTGAATATACAAATGATGTTTTAAGCACTGCAGTATTCTATTTTTATCTTTCATTAAAGGGCATCTTTTTAAAACTGACTTTTTCTTCTCATCTGGGAGGTGAAAATTGAAATGGACTAAACTCAGGAAGGACTAAACTCCTTATATGGAATTTCTCATGAGACTCAAACGTAATAAATGAGTGGTTTTAGCTTTTTAAAACATGCCAGTTAATCTGCTATCCTATGTTTCTTTTGATCCATGGAGATAGGATCTGGTTGTATATACTATTTCCTTCCCTTTTTTTTTAATAAGTGAGAGAGGGGAGATAGACTCCCACATGTGCCCTGACTTGGTTCCACCCAGCAACCCCACCCAGTCTGGGGCTGATGCTTGAATCAACTGA
Source organism: Rhynchonycteris naso (assembly GCA_037038555.1). Classification (NCBI taxonomy): domain Eukaryota; kingdom Metazoa; phylum Chordata; class Mammalia; order Chiroptera; family Emballonuridae; genus Rhynchonycteris; species Rhynchonycteris naso. The sequence goes on along the minus strand of CM072995.1, from coordinate 238,957,425 downwards.
GCTACCCTCAGCACCCAGGGCCAATGCCTGAACTAATCAAGCCACTGTGGAAAGGGAAGAGAAGGAGAAGAGGAAGAGGGAGCGGAAGAGAAGCAAATGGTCACTTCTCACATGTGCCCTAAGGATTGAACCCAGGATGTCTGCGCACAGGGTCAACACTCTATCCACTGATCCAAATGGCCATGCCTACTATTTCCTTTCTAAAGATTTGTGTTCGACTAGTTTTGTCCTTTGATCATTAAGTCGTAAGTAACGGTAAGTAAAACTTTAGTAAATAGGAAGTTCTTTTGATCAAAAGTGTTAAATACTTTAATAATTATCGAACACAAGAATAAATTAATACCTGAGTCCTTGGTTTTGTGACAGATTCATTTACTATTTTTCTCTTTAAACAGTTTTTTATGTATTTATTGATTTGAAAGAGATACATTGATTGTTGTTCCACTGATTCATGCATTCATTGGTTGAGTCTTGTATGTGTCCAGACCAGGGATCGAATCTGTAACCCTGGCATTTGGGGACAATGATCTTACCAACTGAGCTAACCAGCCAGGGCTTCATTCATTTTCTAATGTATCTAAATAATTTTTCTATCCTCAAGTTTCTAGTATTTCTTTTTATTCCTTACTAAATCTACCATAAAAAATATATGTTGAGGTAAAACTTTAGTATCTAAATGAGAGAGCAGTAGAAATGGGGCAGTAAAACAGTGGAAATCGAAGCCGCATGTTGATTCCCCTTCCTCACTCACCCTGATGCCTTACTGTGTGACTGTTAGAGGAGTTACTGCTTCTGACTTCCAGTCACGCTCTGAGAACTTAGAGGGACACGTTCAATAGACTTGTTTAGAGATTTCTTTCTTGAACTTTAAATATTAGCTTACTTAGCCTTCTATTGATGCAGGATTATTTCATTACTCATTTTGTACCACAAACTTTTATGATAGAATATGCCAACTTATGCTACTTAAAAATTGTGTCCTATTAAAAAAGAGAACTTGGATTTGGATATAAAATTACTTTCACTGTGACATTTACCTTTTCTTCTTTACCTAGCAATTTATTCATCCCTAAAAGCGTAAACCTAAATTTTTGATAATACTGCCACCAAGTGGTGGTGATGTCTCATTTCCCTCAAAATGCTATTATTTTGCTTTAAGTGAATATCCTTTTTAATGAATTTTTCCTTGTCACAAATATTTAATTTTTTCTTACAGAGACAGAGTCAGAGAGAAGGACAGATAGGAACAGACAGGAGAGAGATGAGAAGCATCAATTCTTAGTTGTTCATTACTTTCTCATATGTGCCTTGATGGGGGGCAAGAGGGGCTCCCACAGAGCGAGTGACCTCTTGCTCAAGCCAGCAACCTTGGGCTTCAAGCCAGCAACTTTGGGGGTCATGTCTATGATCCCATGCTCAAGCCAGCAACCCTGCGCTTAAGGTGGTAGCCTATGCCCAAGCTGGATGAGCCTGTAATCAAGCCAGCGACCTGGATTTCAAACCTGGGTCCTCGCATCCCAGTCTGATAGTTCTATCCAGTGTGTCACCTCCTGGCCAGGTTTTTAATTTTTTTTAATTGATTTATTTTAGTGAGAGAGGAAGAAAAAGACAGGAACATCAATCTGTTCCCTGTATGTGCCCTGACTGGGTATCGTACCGGTAACTTCTGTGCTTCAGGATGGTACCCTAACCAAACAAGCCATCCGGCCAGGGCCCCATGTCAGATATTTAATCAGTAGACCTAAACACAAAAATTGCCAGATGTCTTTTTCTAAAGCATGTTTTAAATTATTAGCAAGAAACTATCTGACATTTTATTAGTCCTCTTCACTCATTCATTTAGGAGAAAAGTACAGCTATTATCTTCCTTGTTACTACTTTGCAAATTGAGAAGTATATCAATGTTACAGAAAAAGCCTTTCTTTTAGAAATATTAGTTTATAGGCTATAGCTAAGTTTTCCAGGATGGTTTTTAAAGTTTTTTTCTTTTTAAAACCTTTTTTATTTTATTCATTTTAGAGAGAAGACACAGAGTGAGAGAGAGAAAGGGGGGAGGAGCTGGAAGCATCAACTCCCATATGTGCCTTGACCAGACCAGTGCAGGGTTTTGAACTGGCGACCTCAGTGTTCCCAGGTTTACGCTTTATCCACTGCGCCACCACAGGTCAGGCAGTTTTTTTCTTTTTTTACTAATTGATTTGAGAGAGACAGGAAGTGAGAGAGAAACAGGAACATAGATCTGTTCCTGTATATGCCTTGACCAGGGATCAAACCGCCAATGCCTGCACTTCAGGATGATGCTCTAACCAGCCAAGGCTCTAAGCTGTTTTTAAAAATGGTTATTTAAAATGCTGTGCTGTCAAATGAAACAAGTTAAATTTAAAATTTTAAAAAGCATTAGACTTTGTTCAATGCAAAATTTTAGCTCTTTTCAAAACTACCATTATAATGCTCACTAGAATATGACACTGCAAATACAGAATAAATTTCTAAATCTTTAATAAACCACATCTCAAATTTGACATGTGAGTTCGTACCCTATTTTGTTTTATTGTTTTCTCTTAATTACAACACAAGTATGACTTTTTAAATTGGTTACTATTACTCCTACTAGATAGATGGTTCAAGAAACAATTTGTAGAATAAGGATAGGACTTCTTTAAAAAATATTTTAACATTTTATTGCTGTTTATACTTATCATATATGTAATGCAAATAATAGCTTCTGGTGATTATAAAGCATTCCAGAATTACAGACCAGGGCTACACACTTGAAAAATTTGCTTTACATAAACCATACAGTAATATGTAGGCTTAATACAGATATCTAGAGCTAGGAATTAACTCCTGATAGATTGTATTTATAATGTGTCTCGTTCTTAAATTTGATATTTCCCAAAGGGTACTAGCGTAATTTTAACTAATTATTAGTAAAAGGATACAACCACAAATAGTAATAACAGCCTAAGAAAAGTATTTCTTAAAAAGAAATCACAAACTGCTATTATGTACATTATAATTGTCTAAACACAATTTTTAAATTGTGTTTAGTAATAGGCTAAGATTATGCATTACAAAGTATAACAAAACTTGAGAAATAAATAATTTACAAGGAAAGCAAGTTTACATATTAGTGTTAGACATCTTTCTTTCAGTTACCTAGTAGAACAATTCAAGGGCTCACAGGCAAATTAACACCTTTTTTATTTTTCACAGTTATCGCAATCAGTCCAATATTAAATAATTTCATTCAGAATATTAATTATATGCACAAACTACACTTGTAACAGCATGAACCTTTACTTGAAAAATAAAGGACAATATAATTATATTTACTTATTTACACATTGCCCGTAACACTGACGGGCTTTTTAATGCTTTGTTTTCTTAAAGTTTTGTTGATTTTAAACAAAAATACATTTGAAGCAACTAAACCAAAACAGTACCACCAAGTCACATTTTGTCATTGGACATCAATGTCCTGATAGTAATTCAACTAAAACTTATTATTCAACTTCATCCTAAAATATAAAATGTATTTAAAAAAACAAACATGAAATCCAATCTAGCGGTGTTTAAATATAATAAACTGTACTGCCATAATAAGGGAATATCCTTAAAAGGTGAAAAACAGTAAAAAGCACAAAATTTTTAAACTTACAACACTGCATAAACCATAAATGTGATGTAAACTTTTCAACGTAACTTCATTTCCTACATGCTTTTTCTCCTAAATAACTTCTCAGAGCCTTGTCATAATTAAGCTTTGAAAACACATTGTCAAGACAGTTGCACTTATTTTGGGAAAACATTTTAAAGTAATCCATGTAATAAGCATTTCCCTCTGTTTTAATAATTTCTCTTAAGGTAAAGGTATTTTTTGACTTAGATATCTCTTTTTTATGTAAAGTCAACCCTGGTTCTTTGTGTAGCTTACTACCTTTTATGTAGAGTAGTTCTAAGGATGTAATATTATTAAAAACAAAAAACAAATAAAATTATTTTAAATAAGCTGAAAATATAGAAGGACTATATTTTAGAGCTCTGACCTAGGAAATAATACATCCAGGTTCAAACCTGAAAACGGGTCTTTCAAAAGTGAAGATTAACTAGAACATAACTGACTTTCACAGTTTTATTATTCTTGTTCTTCAGGTTGGTGCGCTAATTTGACAAGCCTATTTAAGGAGCCTTTCATTCTGACTGACTGGGTTTTAAAATTCTTTAGGAGAAAGTTTTAATAAAACACTGTATAAAATACTAATTTTATATAGCTTACAGTCTTAGCATTAACGATATTGTTATACTAAACATAAAAGTAATCCTATTACCCAAAGATGCAATTTGTGGGTTCTATGTCATTAAGTCATTGCAGCTTTACTACTAAATACAGCCAAAATCCAGCGAAAAGGCAAGTTAAAGAAGCTATGCTTCACTTGCTTCACACAGAGGTTCCAGTAGGCACTCAGTTGGCTATAAGAATAACCTTCACTTTTTCTCTGTAACTATTTCTTACCTAATATATGCATCACATAGAACTTGAAAAACTCAAATAACATATATACATTAAAAAAATGTATACTCAAAAAATCCCTATTTTATCTACTCAGATATTTAAATTTTGCTACAGAATAATTTTTTAAAAGCAACACTACTGAATTCCCAATCCAAGATTCCTTTTATATACATATCCTAAATTAACTATCTTTGAGGTGTATAATTTCTTACAACACATTATGTGCAAAATAACTCAACCACAAACTTGAAAAAACTGCTGCATTTAAAATCAAGCAACATCCAATACTCCAGCAGCCACAAGCTGCCGTGAGAGCCAGTCCAACCCTTCATATAGTCCCATCCCACTTCGAGCATCACAGCCCTGGATATACCAGCTACGGCCACAGCACAGTTTATGAAGACTGAGCAGTTCAGTGATTTCTTCTACTGAAAGAGCTCCAGCAACATCCTGAAAGATAGTTATACATCAGAATTTTTTTAAATCAGTCCATCAGTATTACCATTTATCTAATTATTACCATTTATAAATAATTCTATTGGTACCATTCTACACAAAGCCTAATATAAAAACCTAGATTCACCTTTCAGTAATTACTGAGATTAATAAGATTAGGGAAAATTAGCATTTTGGTTAAAATCATTTATTTATATTATATATTTTTATAATAGTCTTACAATAAAACTAATCAAAGCCATTTAGCCTGAATGAAAGATACTGCCTGCGTCATTATATAAAGTGTATCAGCTTTTTTTTAAGGGGGAAATCTTATATTCCTCATCCTATTCCTTATGACATCTAAACTACTGCAAATGAAACCATTTTCATCCTCCTAGAAACTTAAGACTCGTGGTCTAGGAATCTTCTGCTCCTTTCTGTCTTTCATTCTCCCCATTCAGTCACCAAATCCTAACAGTTCTGCTGTCATAAAATATCTTCAATCTGCTTCCACCTATCTAGTACACTGTACAAGACCTTGTTAACTTTCTCACTTGAATTACTGCAGCAATTTACTGCATCTTCCTGTCTCTAGTCCCTTGCCCCTGATTAATTCTACATCCTACCCCTAGGTGATAGTCTTAAAACACAGATGTGATCTTATAACCAACTAGTCCAAAAACCTTTTGATGGTACTCCTTCACTCACAGAATAAAAACATAAATTTCTCAGTCTGGTCCTGTCAGACCTTCACATCATGGCCTCATCTGTTATTTTGGGTTTTCTTCATCCTCTGCCTGCTCCTCCTCACATACAGGTTTACTTGATGCTCCCTAAAAATACTAATGCTTATATTTTCTCTGCCTACAATGTTCTTTACTTCACATACTCAAAAGTCTTATCCATAATTTCAACTTGTCATAATTTCAACCTAATTTTTTTACAGATGTTAACAAGGTGTCACTTTCAGAAATACTCTAATTTGCCTTAACACTTTGTTAATATTATGAAGTTATTATCAATTTTCTTTATATTAGAATCTCATATATTAACACTTACATGTTTGCTTACATACATTGGAGGTTCCGGAGAGCATCGACTACCTTATTTCTTTTTGAATACTTCAAGGTACAAAGAATAGTACTTTCCACATAGATTGCATTTAGAATATATAGCAGAAACTTCAATATCTACTAATTATTTCATTTGAAATCTTCCCAGCAACTTTATGATGTGAAATTCATGAAACTACTAAAATAAGTTTTCTGAAATACAAATGTATTACCTGTTTGTTAGCAAAAATCAGAAGCAAAGCATCTCGGAGTTCTTTTTCTGTTAACAACTTGGCAAGTTCACTGTGTGCTTCATTAACTCTGTCTCTATGACTGCTGTCAACAACAAATACAACAGCTACCAACAAAACGACGAAAATATCCAGTTAGTTACCTGTTAAGTTTCAGTAAACGGACCAAATATTTTAATGCCCTCATTATTATATTATGGGTGGTTAGCTACCATAACTATTTTTATGGAAAGGTGCCAATTTACAGGAACAATAATTAATGGTGTAATCTCAAGAAGGCCACACAACTTTTCAGTATTCATTTCCTTATTTTGCTCTGCCAAACACGAATTGCTGTGTATATCAAGTAATATTTTCTCTTCATGAAAATGTACTTGTCATGATCTACTTACTACTGATGGTACTTTTTCTTTGATTACTACTGTATTTATTTACCCTTGTATAAGTTCACCATTTCCTGGAAAATTTGGGGTCTAAAACTGGTTGCGTCTTATACAGTGGTTGTAGATTTAAAATAATCTACAATTTTGCTTGCATTTACCGCTTTTTCGTGCTTGTTGATGAATTGTATGAATTTTTATGAATAAAACTTGAGTTCAGTAACTTTACATAATACATTTTTTTTTTTAATTCAGGCCCCAAAATTAAGGTGTGTCTTATACATGGGAGTGTCTTATACATAAGGAAATATGGTACTTCTTTTACCAGAAGATAGTCCTTTAAAAATAAATAAATCACCATCTTTGTCTGCAATGTACTCTTTATGCCTAGAAGAGCAATTTCCACATAGATTGTGCTGAAAATTGACAGCAGAAGCTTCATAAATATCTATTGAATGGATATTCTTTGAGATCTTTCTAGCTACTTTATGGCGGCTAAACATTCCCAGACTTTTAACCATTCCTCATGACCAAAATTCCATTCTTCCCATTAATCGTTGGCTCATATTAAACTATCAAAATCCCAAAGTAAAAATATACTGCTCACAAAAATTAGGGGATATTTTATTGCTTCATATTCATTTTGAAATATCCCTTAATTTATATTTCAATTGTGATAAAAAATATTTAGGAATGTTGGAACTATCTTAGATTCTTTTTTAAATGAGATATAATTTAGATGAGTTTTGGAGGCTTATGGTGCCTATTAAATTAGTAAACACCTAGATCAGGGGTCGGGAACCTATGGCTCGTGAGTCAGATGTGGCTCTTTTGATGGCTGCATCTGGCTTGCAGGCAAATCTTTTTATTTTTATTTTTTTAATTTTATTCATTTAGAGAAGAGACACAGAGTGAGAGAGTGAGAGAGAGAGAGAGAGAGAAAGGGGGGAGGAGCTGGAAGCATCAACCCCATATGTGCCTTGACCAGACCAGTGCAGGGTTTTGAACTGGCGACCTCAGTGTTCCCAGGTCGACACTTTATCCACTGCGCTACCACAGGTTAGGCAGGCAAATCTTTAAGAAAAAAAATAGTAATGTTAAAAATATAGCCTAACCTATGGTGGCGCAGTGGGTAAAGCGTCGACCTGGGAACACTGAGGTCGCCAGTTCAAAACCCTGCACTGGTCTGGTCAAGGCACATATGGGAGTTGATGCTTCCAGCTCCTCCCCCCTTTCTCTCTCTCTCTCTCTCTCTCTCTTTCTCTCACTCTGTGTCTCCTCTCTAAAATGAATAAAATAAAAATTTTAAAAAAATATATAAAATATTCTCGTGTATTACACAATTTATTCATTTCCTACTGCTCATGTTCATGGTTGCAGGTGGCTGGAGCCAATCACAGCTGTCCTCCGGGACAACACCAAATTTTTATTGGATAATGTGTAACATACACGGGTCGTTGTATGGCTCTCACAGAATTACATTTTAAAATATGTGGTGTTCATGGCTCAGCCAGAAAGGTTCCCGACACCTTACCTAGATGATTTTAAAGTATAGTTACTTTCACATCTCTCTTCTGGGTGGAAAGCAGGATGATATATGGAACAAGTGGCATAAACATAAGCTTCATGTTGGAGTATAGGAGGCAAAAGCATAAAACAGAGCCCAAATGTGAATAAATGCTAGGTGGAATATATGGATGTAACACAGCTAGGTCAAAAGCAAACCACTGTGAATATAAATGGAGCTATTAAGATATTGTAATGTGACAAATGTTTAATTGAACAGCACTATATACCACAAATTCTACTATACTCCACAATACTGCCAGCGATCATACTCACATGACACTTACAATATTTATAATTTAACTATCAACAGCAGTAAGAGGTAAGTACCTACTCTTAACTGCCCATATATCTAAGGTAAATATTGTTTTTATGTCCCAATTATGGTTTTTCATGAAATATACCAAATACATATCCCAGTCTTCCCACCTTCATTTAAAAAAAATTTTTTTTTTTAATTTAGTGACAGGAGGGGAAGCAGAGACAGGTCCCACAAGCACCCCAACCAGGATCCACCCGGCAAGCCCACTAGGAGGCAATGTTCTGCCCATCTGAGGTCCTTGCTCCATTGTAACCAGAGCCATTTTTTAGCACTTGAGGTGGAGGCCATGGAGCCATCCTCAGTGCCCGGGGCCAACTGGCTCTAATTGAGCCCTGGCTGCAGGAAGGAAGAGGAGGGGAGGGAAGGTGGGGAGGGGAGTACAGAAGTAGATAGTAGATGGGTGCTTCTATATGCCCTGACGGAATCAAACCTGGAACATCATCCACATGCTGGACCGATGCTCTACCACTGAGCTAACCGGCCAGGGCCTCCACCTTCATTTTTTCAATAATGTGGGTCTGGCCACCAATATTTAAAGGTATAGTCAGTATTTAATCAATGCTTAAATATCAGCTTTACTAGTTCAATCAAAATACTGAAAACTGGAATCAATATACTGAAAGCTGGCATTTCTCTCTTACCTTGGGTATTGAGGTAATAATGTTTCCACAGTGGTCTTAATTTGTGTTTTCCACCTACATCCCAAATCGTGAACTTTAGATTTTTATATTCTACAGTTTCCACATTAAAACCTGTAGTAAAAGAAAACTATTTTAATATAGAGCTTGTATTTTCAGTGAGTGACACACCAAACAAAAGGCAACTCCTTGTTTATAATAGTGACTTACAAATTATTTTCATACAATAATACCTATTGCTGCCCAACCAACTCCACTCCTAATACAACTATGTGGAGAATAGATACCTTTATCAGTTGTTAGCCCTCTAAAGCTTTACCTGAGTCCTTAAGACCTTGAAATTCAAGTACGCACCTGCCAACTCTGCACCACTACCACCTCCTAACCCCTAACCTGTAGCCAGGGACACCAATCCTTTATTCCTTCCAACTATCCCACTCTGTTCTTTATTATCCCAGCATCTACGTTTCAATCCCATAGCCACTAAATCTTGTGTTTTCCACTGAAATGTGGAGTCTTAGAGCCAGAAATAAAGCCCTTCTCCATGCCAGACAGGCATAAAATAAGATTTCCCAAACTGAGCTGTAAGCTAGGGTTTGTTAATTAAATATCCACTAAATGAACAACTAAAATGCTGCAACTATGAGTTGATGCTTCTCATCTCTCTGTTTGACTCCTCTATATCATGCTAATAAATGAATAAATAAAATACCCATTAAGGTAAAAAGCAATACTCATACTTACCAATTGTTGGAATAGGCTGCATAAACTCATCCTGTTTTAACTTAAACAAAATAGTAGTTTTTCCAGCACCATCTAATCCTAATGTAACAACACGAATTTCCATTTTTGGTCCGATGTGAACTCTATTGTCCTGTAATTTTAAAAAGATTTAAATCTTTTCATTTTTGATACGGAGTTAGAATTGAGATTTATACTTTTATTTACAAAATGTTAATTACTTTCCTATTCATTCCTTAACCCACTGAAATCTGAGTTATATTCCCAAAAATAACTTTGAATCTGATCTTCTAAGAGAGAAAAATCACTTCTTATTGCTCAATTCCTTAGTAAGACTGACTACTTCATTTTCATATAAATAAAAAAAATACATCCACTTAATTTCTCCAGATTTTTTTAGCTCAACTGAATTTTAAGGATTTTTATCTGTGATAAATATATTAATTAAAAATGGAAATCACTGCTGTTACTCAGAAATATCCAGTTAACAATTTCATGTATATCCCTCCAGATACTTTCCTATGCACATACTGGTTAATATATAAACTAAACAAATATACTTTAAAAAATTAATTTAAAAAAACCATACACACTGCAACTAACATTTACACTCAACAGATTTTGTAATCCTTTCATTTCAAAACATAAGGATTACCTTTGTCTTTCAATTGCTTCATTATATTCCATGAACCACAATTTAACCAATCTCCACTTCATCTCTGAATTTTTTACATTTCAAATAATGAACAATGAATATACTTGCAATGAATGTACTTGTATATATTACTAGCTCCATTACCTCTCTGCCTTACATCCCTCATCTATAAATCGCAGATTAAAATCATACCAAATTTAGTTTTAGTAAGGATTACTTTATAGCTAGTGCTCAACTTGCGACCATGACTGGTTCCGACAGACCGGTCGTAACATGATTTGGTCGTAAGTTGAGTAGGCTCTATGTACAGTACTGTGAAATGATGTCGTAAAAATCTTTAAGTCATATTTTATCATAATTTTCTTTCATTATTGTTATATATCATAATTTTCTTTGTTCATTTTATGCCATTTGTATAACCTCTACACCATTTTGTTTCTTATTTTTACATTCATCAAGTTTAAGTAAAACACTGCATTACCAGTACAACTGGTTTAATATTTGCAAAACATACGAAATTACAAAATACAGGTGCATAGAAAAACTGCTCCAGACGTGGAGCAGTCGTGGCTAGTGATTGTGGTCGTAAAGTCAAATGGTCGTAAGTTGCATAGGTCATAAGTCGATCAATACCTGTACTTATTTATTTATTTATTGTTGGTAACAGAGAAAGGGACATATAGGGACAGACAGGAAGGGAGAGAAATGAAAAGCATCAATTCTTTGTTGCAGCACCTTAGTTGTTCATTGATTGCTTTTGCATATCTGTCTTGACTAGGGGGCTACAGCAGACTGAGTGACCCCTTGTTCACACCAGCAACCTTGGGTTTCCAGCCAGTGACCATGGGGCTATATCTATAATCCCATGCTCAAGTCAGCGACCCGCGCTCAAGCTGGTGAGCCCACGCTCAAGCTGGTGAGCCCACGCTCAAGCCAGATGAGCCCGCAATCAAGCCAGGGGACCTTGGGGATTCGAACCTGGGTCCTCTGCGTCCCAGTCTGACACTCTATCCACTATGCCACTGCCTAGTCAGGCAGGATTATTTTTTTAAATATGTGTAAAAGTCCTTACAACAGCTCCTGACATATAATGTACTATATGTATTATATAAATGTAGTTAATTCTTATTTTGCCTCCTTGAGAAGTTATAAATGTAGTTATTATTTTGCCTTCCTCTTTAGCACTTTTCCCTTACGATACACAATTTTCCTGGTTTTTAATCAATTCCACCATTTAGCTGCTCTCATTTTCTTTTAATTTACCTTTTAAATGCTAGTATACTTGAGAGTCTATATAAGACCTGTTTTTCATCTACATATTCTCATTCATTCCATATGCTTCCACTACCATGTATATGATAATAGCCCCCAAATATACACTTCATTACAGTCCTAAGCCTCAGAAATAAGAAAGTATATGGACCAGAATACTTTGTGAGAACTCTAGTTCTACCTACTGATGGTAAGAACTTTGTGTTGTGAAGCTAAAACATCCAGGCCAAAATAAATCAAGAATTCCAACAAAAGAAATAGAAGACTTCACAGAATTCTGCAAACCCTTCTATGCCCCTGCCCAAGCTGGTATATAGCACAATGCAACCAGAATGAAAACACCCAAACTTGGCTTCCCATACTAGGATAGAAAAATAAAAATTTAGTGAGCAGCCAATATTCTGACTTATCTGGGAACAGCCTTAGATAGCAAGTGGTTACTGTCTCACCCAACTTGAACCTCTCAGGGATGACCAGCAGAAGAATTTGAAAACCACTGGAAAGGAAGGCAAGGACATTGGAGCTGCTGTTGTACAGGGAGAATAAGTACTGGCTTCTGAGAAAATGTAGGGGGAAGCTGCTTAGGGAATTTGATAAATGTAAATACACACACACATAAGCCCAGATAAGACACACCCCAGAAAAGGTTTAAGAAATCTATACTCTCGCCTGACCTGTGGTGGCGCAGTGGATAAAGCATCAACCTGGGAACACTGAGGTCGCCAGTTCAAAACCCTGCACTGGTCTGGTCAAGGCACATATGGGAGTTGATGCTTCCAGCTCCTCCCCCCTTTCTCTCTTTCTCTCTCTCTCTCTCTCTCTCTCTCTCTCTCTCTCTGTGTCTCCCCTCTAAAATGAATAAAATAAAAAGAAAAAAAAAACTGAAAAAAAAAAAAAGAAAAGAAATCTATACTCTCAAGCTGGGCTAATTGGTAAAGGTCTTCCTAGGCTCAAAGCCAGTTCATAAAGATTTGGGAGAGGTGGCCATTCATTCAAATGCCAAATCTCAAAAACATATGACCAAAAGATAAAAGAAACAGGAAAATATGACCCAATCAAAGTAACAGAATAAAATTCCAAAAACTGACCTTGGAAAAACTCTTATCTAAAAGTTGCCAAAGATTTTTAAATACCTGTAATAAAGACTGCTCAATAAATTGAAAGAGATTTCAAGATGGCAGTGGAGTAGGCAGGCGCACAGACTGCCACCTACCACGACCAAACTGGATTACAAATTAATTCAAGAACAATCATTGTAAAAAACCAACTTTGGACTAAAAGAACAGGACTAAAACCAAGGAGCACAGAAGAATCCACACAGGGTCTGGGAGGGAGTACGAGGATGTGGTGGGGGACACCCCTGCTCCCAGGAGTGAGGGAAGGATGAGGCTGAGGGCCCAGACGGTCTCTGCTGGGCAGATAAAATATAATATGCTCACTTTGTTAAAGATGGCGCTGCCCACATGGAAGCCTGTCACCCAGGTGATATTATTTGGCCTTATGCTTGGGATGGGTGTGGGGGAAAGGCTGTAATGTAAGCAGGCTGGGTCATTATAGCCTAAGGCTTGGTTTTAGGAGTAAGCTTTTCCCCACACCCTTGACTGATTGGATGATGTAGGGTGGTGCACTCTCCTGAGGAATCCCATTATACAGAGACTTCCTTGTTTGTATAATTGGATTAAAGGTTTTGATTCTATGGTATAAAGTGGGAGAGACCAGTAGCTTGATCTCTCTCTTGGTTCCTGAGGTATTAGAGAGGAGAGCAGATTAAGGCCACGAGAAGCAGCCAAGATGGCGGAGTGCTGAGTGAGAAGCCAGTTAAGAGTTTGAGCTGGAAGAGATGGGGAACAGAAGTGAATAAGTCTGGTGAGCTAGAAACCTTTGATTTTAGGAAACTCAGATAAGTCAGTAGCTTTGTGAGCACTGAATGAGTGGGTTTTGGAGCCCAGTGTGTGTTTTTGCTTGCCCGCTGGGTGCAAGCTGGAATTAAAGCTGATGGCTCACCAGTTTTTGGCTTCATTGTTTCATTACCAACTGTTCGAATCTAATGGGAACCTGCACGGGCCAGGCGGCTGTGATGATGGCCGCGACTACTGGCTTTACAGTCTCTCACTGCAACTAGAGAGACCCAGAGAGGTGGGGGTGCTCAGTCTAAGGACCGGAGTCCCAGCTTAAAAACCCAGGGACTAGAGGAGACAGCCTGACAGCAGTGAGTGGGAAGAAGAGTGAGAGTTCTGTCTGTAGGAAGTGGCTAGCGAAAGAAGTTGCAGCCTTAAGGAACCAACACAGAAAATACTGCTCACAGCCACTTGCCTGGGGCTCCAGGGGCGAGGAGGGCTGAGAGGACTGATCTTGCATGAGGAGAGTGGGAAGATCGAGGCACGGGGACACAAATGGTGACGGGGAGAAGAATATCTGAGCTGAGTGATTTTCCAGTGCCGAAGAGGCTATAGCTGGGGGAGGGGGTCGCTCCCTCCGTCCTGTACAAGACTAGCATGGAACCAGTTGACCCATCTCCAGAAAACTCTCCAGCTGCAATCAACATGAAAGGTTGTTTGGAAAGGAGGAAGTAAAGGGGAGGGGCAGTGACTCAGGTTTCTGGGAAGACCTGAATTACATCTCCCCCTTCTGATACAAAGAACCCGCTCCACCTCTGGAGAGGCACTCAGCAGACCACACCTTCAGGTTCTAAGAGGTCATACCCACTATATTCTGGATAGAGTTTCAACTGGGGCCAAAAAACAAGATAAGCCCACTTCCCCCCTCCTAAACACAAAAACTCCCTGCTGGGCTATAAACTAACAGCAGCGAAATTAAGACTTTTAAGTGGCTCTAGTAGTTAGAGAGAATTAAAATCTAAGAAACCAGCAAAGGCTGAGGAATAAAATCCTGGAGGAGAAGCCACATTCCATAAACCAATCTCAGACCCACAACTCTTAACAGGCTTGCAAACTGCACACAGAAAGAATGGGAAGACAGAGGAATGTCAACCATATGAATCAACAAGAGAAATCCCCAGAAAAAGAACTAAATCAGATGGAAGTAACCAAATTACCGGATGCAGAGTTTAAAATAATGATTGTTAGGATGTTTAAGGATCTCAGAACTACAATGCATGGACTTAATGAGCACCTAAATAAATTGCAAGCAACAAAAAGGACACTGAAATCATAAAAAAAAAAATCAGAAATGGCAATAACAAGATCAGAAATGAAAACTACACTAGAAGGAATCAACAACAGGCTGGATGAAGCAGAGGATCGAATCAGCAAAATTAGAGGACAAGATAATAAAAACACAGAAACAGAACAGCAAAAAGAAAGGAGGCTCAAAAAGTCTGAGAAAACTGTAAGAGAACTCTGTGACAATATTAAGAGAAATAATATCTTCATCATAGGGTTTCCTAAAAGAGAAGAAACAAAACAAGGGATAGAGAACCTGTTTGAAGAAATCATAGCTAAAAGCTTTCCCAAATTGATGAAGGAAAACATCACACAAGTTCAAGAAGCACTGAGAGTCCCAATAAAGAGAAATCCAATGAGGCCTACACCAAAACATCATAATTAAAATACCAAAGTTAAGTAATAAAGAAAAAATACTAAAAGCAGCAAGAGTAGACATGTCAGTTACCTATAGAGGAGCCCCCATAAGGATAACATCCGAGTTTTCAACAGAAACACTCAAGGCCAGAAAGAATGGCAAGAAGTATTCAAAGTAATGCAAAACAAGAGCCTACAACCAAGACTTCTTTATCCAGCAAGATTATTGTTTAAAATTGAAGGACAAGCCTGACCTGTGGTGGCGCAGTGGATAAAGCGTCGACCTGGGAACACTGAGTTCGCCAGTTCAAAACCCTGCACTGGTCTGGTCAAGGCACATATGGGAGTTGATGCTTCCAGCTCCTCCCCCCTTTCTCTCTCTCTCTCTCTCACTCTGTGTCTCCTCTCTAAAATGAATAAAATAAAATAAAAAAATAAAATAAAATAAAATTGAAGGACAAATAAAAAGCATGCCAGACCAAAAAAAAAAAAAAAACCAAAACCTCAAGTAATTCATTACAAACAAACCAGTACTGCAGGATGTGTTAAGGGGCTTGCTGTAAAAAGAGCTAAAAAAAAAAAAAAGAAATTGAGAAAAAGAGGATTATAGATTTAAAAAATAAAATGGAAATAAATAAGTACGTCAATAATAACCTTAAATGTATATGGGTTAAATGCTCCAATCAAAAGACATAGTGTAGCTACATGGATAAGAAAACAGGACCCATATATAGCTGTCTACCAAAGACCCACCTCAGAACAAAAAATACACATAGACTGAGAGTAAAAAGATGGAAAAGAATATTTCATGCAAACAGAAAGGAAAAAAACACTAGGGTGGCAATATTCATATCTGACAAAATAAAATTTAAAACAAAGGGTATATAGTAAGAGATAAAGAGGACCACTACATAATGATAAAAGAAGCATTACAACAGGAAGATATAACTATTATAAATACATATGCACCTAATATAGGAGCACCTAAATATATAAAACAGATTCTGATGGACAAAAAGGGTGAGATCAACAGCAATAATATAATAGCAGAGAATTTTAATACCCCGCTAACATCAATGGATAGAACCTCCAGATAGAAAATTAACAATGGAAGAGTGTCCTTAAATGACACACTAGATCAACTGGATTTAATATATCTTCAGACCCTTTCACCCCAAAGCAGCAGAATATATATTCATTTCAAGTGCTCATGGTACATTCTGTAGAATAGACCACATGTTAGGACACACAAGTCTTAATAAGTTTAAGAAGATTAAAATCACATCAAGTACCTTCTCTGACCACAATGGCATGAAACTAGAAATCAACTACAATAGAAAAACTGAAAAACATTCAAACACTTGGAGACTAAATAGCATGCTATTAATGAATGGGTTAACAATGAAATTATGGAAGAAATAAAAAATACCTTTGAAAGAAATGAAAACGAACATACAACAACTCAAAACTTATGGGACACAGCCAAAGCAGTCATGAGAGGAAACTTCATAGCATTACAGGCATACCTTAGGAAGCAAGAAAACCCCCAAATAAACAACCTAACCCTACATCTAAAAGAACTAGAAAAAGAACAACAACCAAAGCCCAGAGGAAGTACAAGGAAGGAAATAATAAAGATCAGAGTGGAAATAAATGACAAAGATCAAAAAAACAATACAGATGATCAATGATAACAAGAGCTGGTTGTTTGAAAAGGTAAAAAAGATTAATAAACCTTTAACCAGACTCACCAAGAAAAAAAAATAAGAGAACTCAAATAAAAAAAATTAGAAATGAGAGTGGAGAAGTAACAACTGACACAGTAGAAATACAAAGGACTATAAGAAAATACTATGAAGAACTGTTAGCCAAAAAATTAGACAACCTAGGCGAAATGGAAAAATTCCTCGAAATTTATAATCTTTCAAAAACCAATCTGGAAGAATTAGAAAACCTAAATAGACCAATTACATCAAAAGAGATTAAAACAGTTATGAAAAAACTCCCAACAAACAAAAGTCCAGGGCCAGTTGGCTTCACAGGCAATTTTTATTCAAAGAAGAACTAACTCCTATCCTTCTCAAGCTATTTCAAAAAATTCAAGAGGAGGAAAAAGTTCCAAACTCCTTTTGTGAGGGAAACATAATCCTTATTTTAAAATCAGACAAAGACACTACACAAAGAAAGAAAACTAAAGGCCAATATCCCTGATGAACTTAAATTTTAAAATTCTCAACAGAATATTACAAAATTGGATCCAGCAATACATGAAAAAAATTATACATCATGATTAAGTGGGATTTATTCTGGGGAGGCAAGGCTGGTACAATACTTGCAAATTAATCAACGTGATTCATCACATAAACAAAAGGAAGGATACAAACCACATGATAATATAAATAGATGCAGAAAAAGCATTTGATAAAATCCAGCACCCATTTATGATCAAAGCTCAGCAAAGTGGGAATACAGGGAACATACCTCAATATGATAAAGGCTATCTATGACAAACCCACAGCCAATATCATACATACTCAACGGGCAAAAATTAGAAGCAATACCCTTAAGATCAGGAACAAGACAGGGGTGTCCCATTTCACCACTCTTATTCAATCAACATAGTTATGTAAGCCCTACAGCAATCAGACAAGAAAATGAAATAAAAGGCATACAAATTGGCAAAGAAGTAAAAGTTTCATTATTTGCTGATGACTTGATACTGTACATAGAAAATCCTAAAGTCTCATCAGTCAGAAAACTACTGGAACTGATAAATGAATTCATCAAGGTGGCAGAATTTAAAATCAATATTTAGAAATCAGTGGCATTTATATACAGAAACAATGAACTGTCAGAAAGAGAAATTAAGAAAACAATCCCCTTCACTATTACAACCAAAAAAATAAAGTACCAAGGAGTAAATTTAACCAAGGAGGTTAAAGACCTGTTCTTGGAAAACTATAAAGCTTTGATAAAAGAAATCAAGGAAGATAAAAACAAGTGGAAGCACATACCATGTTCATGGATAGGAAGAATAAATATCATTAAAATGTCTATACTACACAAAGCAATATATAAATTCAATGCAATTCCTATTAAATTACCAATGTCATACTTCAAAGATATAGAATATTTCAAAAATTTATATGAAACCAAAAAAAGAACATGAATAGCCTCAGCAATCTTGAAAAAGAAAAATAAAGCAGGGGTTATCACACTTCCTGATATCAAGATATACTACAAGGCCACTGTACTCAAAACAGCTTGGTACTGGCATAAGAACAGGCATACAGATCAATGGAACATAACAGAGAACTCAGAAATAAAGCCACACCTTTATGGTCAATTGATAAAGGAGGTAAGAGCATACAATGGAGTAAAGACAGTCTCTTTTTAACAAATGGTGCTGGGAAAATTGGACAAATACACGCAAAAAAAAAAGAAACTAGACCACCAACTTACACCATTCAGAAAAATAAGCTCAAAATGAATAAAATACTTGAATGTAAGTTGCGAAACCATAATCATCTTGGAAGAAAACATAGGTAGTAAGCTCTCCGACATCTCTCGCAGCAATATATTTGCTGATTTAACTCCACGAGCAAGTGAAATAAAGGACAGGATGAACAAATGGGACTATATCAAACTGAAAAGCTTTTGCACAGCAAAAGACAGCGTGAACAAAATAAAAAGACAACCCACACAGTGAGAGAAGATATTCGCCAACACGTCTGATAAGGAGTTAATAACCAAAATCTACTAAGAACTTGTAAAACTCAACAACAGGATAGTAAACAATCCAATCAAAAATTGGGCAAAGAACTGAATAGACACTTCTCCAAAGAGGACATACAGATTCTCAATGGGCATGTGAAAAACTGTTCAATATCACTAATCATTACAGAAATGCAAATTAAAACCACAATGAGCTGACCTGTGGTGGCGCAGTGGATAAAGTGTCGACCTGGGAACACTGAGGTCGCCAGTTCAAAACCCTGCACTGGTCTGGTCAAGGCACATATGGGAGTTGATGCTTCCAGTTCCTCCCCCCTTTCTCTCTTTGTGTCTCTCTTCCTCTCTCTCTCTCACTCTGTGTCTCCTCTCTAAAATGAATAAAAAAAAAAAAAAACCACAATGAAATACCACCTCACTACCTGTCAGAATGGCACTCATTAACAAAACAACACATAACAAGTGTTGGCGAGGATGTGGAGAAAAGGGAACCCTCTGCACTGCTGGTGGGAATGCAGATTGGTGCAGCCACTGTGGAAAACAATATGGAGATTCCTAAAAAAATTAAAAATCAAACTGTGTTTGACCCAGCTATCCCACTTCTAGAACTATATCCTAAGAATAACAAATCACTGATTCAAAAGAAGAAATGCACCCCCATGTTTATTGCAGCATTGTTTTCAATAGTCAATATCTGGAAACAGCCCAAGTGTCCATCAGTAGACGAATGGATTAAAAAGCTGTGGTCCATATATACACAATGGAATACTACTCGGCCATGAAAAAGAAAGAAATCTTACCCTTTGCAACAACATGGATGGACCTGTAGACTATTATGCTAAGCAAAATAAGCCAGGCAGAGAAAGAAAAATATCATGACTTCACTCATATGAGGAAACCAATCAACAATGTGAACTAAGGAAGGGAAGAGAGGCAGAGAAGGGGTCAAAGAGTCCAGAGGGAAAGTGGGCAGAGGGAAAGAGGATGAGAGGAAGGGATCAAAGACAGGAAAGACATTAGTGAAAGTATATAAACATAACACAGAGAGATAGAGGGTAGGATAGTAAATCATGGGGCAGGGGTAAAGGGGATATCAAGGAAAACAAAGGGGGGAGGGAGATATATTCAGGGGTATACTTGTAACTGTGTAAACACAACAAATTAAAATCAATAAAATAAAATTTAAAAATTATGATAGAGCAAAAAAAATGTTGAAAGAATCACAGACAAGTAAATAAAATCAGGAAAACAAAGGATGGACAAAATGAGAATATCAACAAAGTGAAAGAAATTTTAAGAAAACTAAAATGCTGGAGCTGGAAATACAGTAATTGTACTGAAAAAGTTCACTAGAGAGTTACAATAGTATACTTCATCAGGCAGAAAAGAGAACCACCAAACTTGAAGGTAAGTCATTTGAAATCATCATGGTAGAGGAGAAAAGTGAAGAAAGCCTAAGGGATTTATGGGACACTAACAAGGATACCAATATATACATTATGACAGTCCCAGAAAGAGAAGAGAAAAAGGGGCAGAGAGAGCTTACCTGAAGAAATAATGGCTGAACACTTTCCAATGTAAGAAAAAAAATGAACATAATTCTAACAATGTATTCCAACTAGGATGAACCCAAAGAGACCCACACTGAGACACATTATAATCAAACTCAAAAGTCAAAGACAAAGAGAGAATCTTAAAAGTAGCAAGAGAAAGTGACTCATTATATACAAGGGAGCTTCCATAAGATTATCAGCTGATTTCTTGGCAGAACATGTGCAGGCCAGAAAGGAATGGATGGATATACTCAAAGTACTGAAAAAATAAAAGCTGTTTGGGGACCAGGGGTCCCCAAACATTTTACACAGGGGGCCAGTTCACTGTCTCTCAGACCGTTGGAGGGCAGCCAAATACAATGACCACCAATGAAAGAGATGCCCCTTCCAGAAGTGCAGCGGGGACCGGATAAATGGCCTCAGGTGGCCGCAATTTGGCCTGCGGGCCGGAGTTTGGGGACCTCTGGAATAGACTGACAGTTGTCAGAGGGGTGGGGGGTTGAGGTGCTAGATGAAAAGTTGAAGGGATTAAGCAGTACAAATTGGTAGTTGCAGATTAGTCACACAGATATAGATTAAAGCTTAGGAAAGATAGTGAATAATACTGTAATATCTATGTATGGAGTCAGGTGTGTATCTGAAGTACCGGGGGACCACTCTGTATCAAGCTTGAAAACATGAATCAAAGGACACAGTCAACTGGGTGAAGAAGCAACGTAGGTATTCGAAGGAAATATTTGCAAATCACATACCTGATAATGAATTCAAATCCAGAACATATAAAGAACTACAACCCAATAACAAAAAATAAAATTACTCAATTATAAAACAACCAACGGACTTAGACAAAATTCCTCCAAAGAAGATATAAGATGGCCAAAAAACATGTAAGACACTCAAAATCACTAATCATCAAGGAAATGCATATCAAAACCACAATGAGCTACCATCTCATACCCATTAGGATGGCTACTATCAAAAACAAACAAAACAAAAAAAACCCATACCAAAACCAAAACCCAAAAAATAACAAATGTTGATAAAAATGTAGAGAAATTAGAATCCTCTGTACTGCTGGTGGGATTATAAAATGGTGTAACTACTTTGGACAATAGTACAGCATTTTCTCAGAAAATTAAAAACTGAACTACTCTATGATCCAGCAATCTCTGGATATATATCCAAAAGAACTGAAAGCAAGGTCTCAAAAAGATATTTGCACTCCTATCTTCATAGCACCACTATTCACAATAGCTAAGAGGTAGAAGTAACTATAAACTTTGAGGACATTGTGCTAAATGAAATAAGCCAGTCACGAAAAGATAAATACTGTTATGATTCCACTTACATGAGGTATTTAGATAGTCAAATTCAAAGAAACAGAAGCTGACAAGATGGGGAGAAAGGGGAGTTATTGTTTATAAGGCAGTTTCAGTCTTGTAAGATGAAAAATTTCTGGAGAGCTGCTCTACATAATGTAAATATCCTTAACAGTACTAAAACTGTACACTTTAAAAATGGTTAAAATGGTACATTTTATATTATGTGCTTTCTTACCACAAAAGAATGTGGTACATCCTCACACTGAAGTATCCTGAAGCTATATACAGGAACAGGAAATGTCACTGCATACTGCTACGGAGTGTTCTCCAGGATAGGCACTAAGTGAAAAGGGCAAGGTGGAGAAATATATAAAGTCTCTACCTTTAAATGGAGGGAGTGTGTAGATATATAAAAATATTCCTATATTTTTAAATGATAAATAAAACTAAGAAAAAATTCTGAATGCTGTTCTATGGGGAAGGGAGGAAAAGAATAGAAGGGTCAGTGGTAGAATCTAGACAACTCTGAATGAAGCTTGCTTTGTAGATTTGACTCTGGACCATGTAGATGTCTCATATAATTATAAGACATATTAAATTTTAGGAAACAGCCCCTCAAAATAGAACACAAGAACTATGTTAAATTAGGAGAATCCACTTTAAAAGAGATTAAAATATATCCAACAAGTACAGGCCTTGTTTGGATTATGTCTCAAAAAAAAAAGCAACCTAAAAAATATTTTTAACAATCTGGGAAATTTGAATACTAACTGGATAATGGATAATATAAAGAGTTACTATTAAATTTTTAGGTGTGATAACAGTATTTTGTTATGTTTTTAAAAAAGAGTCCTTACTTTTAGAAATATACGTAAAAATATTTCATAGATGAAATGATATGATGTTGGGATTTATTTGAAAATAACCTGAGAGACCACAGATAGAAAAGGGGAGTGGGGACAGGAAAGATGAGATTTAAAAGTTTTTATTTGTTCAAGTGAGTGATGGTACAGGGAAATTCCTTATATCCCTTTCTATTTTTCACTAATAAATTTTTTAAATCCTATGATTCATGAATTTCTTTAGTTGTCTTTTCAAGCTGATTATCATGGAATGTAAACAATCATGATTGGTCAGTACAGTACATTACCTTTGTAAAAGTGACAGGGATGCTGGCATCCAATTGAATGTGATCTGCAACCTCTGTAAACTGCTGCTGCTGTTTCTGCAATGTTTCCAGCAACCTTGTAATTTCTTGTTTTGCCAGGACAACTCTACAGTCATCCTAGGAAAGAGAAGACAATATTTCTTATAAACATGTTAAAGAAATAAGAAAAAAAGAAATATCAAAATTCAAGAAAAGATCATTTAACATTACAGTATTCAAAGTTAACTTAAACGTAAATCTGACTAGGATAAAAATAATTAGGCTAATAGATAAAGACCTTATCAACACAAGAATGAATCAACTGTGGTATATTCACAAATGCAACACTATAGACCACTATGAGAAAGAGCCACAATTACATGTGATGATATATGTTTTACAAATACAGAGAAAAAGAATGATATAAAAAGTTCCTACTGTATGATTCCATTTCTATTAATTACCAAAACAGGCAAAAATAAGGAATGCATTAGAAGTCAGTATAGTAGTTTATCCTTGGGGAAAGGGCAGTGATTACTAGAAGGAAGTCTGAGGGGTTTCTGGGTTTTTGTAATGTTCTGGTACTTGATTTGAATGCTGGCTATTCAGTGATGTCCTGTCTAAAAATTCAGCCAGCTGGACAATTATGAACACATTTCTGTCTGTATGTTGTACTTCTATAAAACATTTTAAAAATAATTTAAGATATACAAGTATTAGTTAAAAAGGAAAGAAAAGAAAAAAAGGACTCTAGGTCAGATAGTGAAAAGCCTCCCTTTCACTCTAGATCCCCAGGCTCCCTCCTGAAAGTCAAACTTTCCAGTTTCCCAAATGTTATTCCAGATATTCTATACATTTGCCAATACTGTTCAAAAGACAAAGATCTCCCAGCAATATATTAGTTCCGTGAGAGCAGTGTTCTCAGTTTTCACCCACTGTTGCATATTCATATTAGTTAACAGAAATTTCATTATTCTATAGTTGCTCAGAAGAACCTTGAAGTCACTCTCGCCTTCTCCGCTCTAATACCCCATATATAATCTGTCAACAAATCCTACTGGATATCTAGAACCTGGGCATTTCTTTTTTTAGAGAGAGAGAGAGAGAGAGACAGGGAGAGAGATGAGAAGCATCAACTTGTAGTTGTGGCACTGTGGTTGTTTATTGACTGCTTCTCATAGGTGCCTTGACAGGGGGGCTCCAGCTGAGCCAGAGATCCCTTGTTCAAGCCAGTGACCTTCTGTAGGAGACAACTCTGCACCAGTATTAACGCCAGTTAACTGCAGAGCAAGGTTTAATAGGAGACAGGAGATCTTAGAGTGTGTTGGCCATGGAGAGACACTGGCCTGGGTTACTTAAGTGCATGTGCACAAGATTCTTGGAGAAATGCCTGCAAGAAGCAAATGTACTTTGTGACTGATAAGCTCTGAGACTCTGACTCCTCTTGTGTCCTTGTTCATGAAACCGGGTTGGGGATGAAACAGATGGGAAAAACAGTCTGTGTAACTTTCTAGTTTTTACTGCTGAGCTATGACTTTTGGAACTCAATAAATATGCAGAGGTGCTGTTTCTCGGAGCTGGATCTGCCTAAGAGTTCCAGTCCTCTGCACGTTGTACATAGAACCTGGTGTGCCTTTTGCCTCGCGAGTCCAAACCGTGAAGAAATTCGTAACAATCTTGGGCTCAAGCAGGCGACTATGGGGTCACGTCTATGATCCCATACTCAAGCTGCGACCCTGTACTCAAGCTGGTGAGCCCATGCTCAAACCAGATGAACCTGCGCTCAAACCAGGGATCCCGGGGTTTCGAATCTGGCTCCTCATTGTCCCATATTGACGCCGTATCCACTGTACCACCACCTAGTCAGGTCAGAACCTGGGCATTTCTAACTGCCATAACATAGCCACTATTCTCTTTCACTTAGAATTCTGTAACAGCTTCCTCCCTCCTATCTTTGCCCTCCTTTAATCTATTTTTCACACATCAACCAGAGTGATACTTTATTTTTTTTAATTTTTTTAATTTATTATTTTTTTAGAGAGGAGAGAGAGTGACAGAGAGAGAGAGAGAGAGAAAGAGAGAGAGAAAGGGGGAGGAGCTGGAAGCATCAACTCCCATATGTGCCTTGACCAGACAAGTGCAGGGTCTTGAACTGGCAACCTCAAGCATTGCAGGTCCACGCTTCATCCACTGCGCCACAGGTCAGGCGTGATACTTTATTTTTTAAAAATTTACTTATTGATTTGAGACAGATAGACAGAAACATCTATCTGTTCCTGTATGTGCCCTGACCAGGCATCAAACTCAAAATCTCTGCACTCCTCAGGATGATACTCTAACCACCTGAGCTATCCAGCCAGGGTGAGTGATCCTTCTAATAACAAGTAAGATCCAGTCATTATTGTGCTCAAAACTCCACAATGGTTTCCTCATTTCAATCAAAAAAAGCTAAAATCCTTTCAAAAGCCTTCCTTACATATTCCTATTACCTCTGATTTTAGCTTCTATTACTCCCTCGTTTGCTTACTCTATTCCAGCCACAGAGGCCTCTTTCGCTGTTCCTCACACACACCAGGTACACTGCCCTAGGGCTTCTGCCACTTTCTCAGCGGGAATGTTCTTCCCAATTCCTTCATTGAACTAATTCTTTCATCTTCCTCCTCTTTCAGTCTTTGCTCAAATCTCATCTCTCAACAATTTTAAATGCAGTCTGCTATACCTCCACACTTTTTATTTTTCCTTAGCTCTAATCACTTTTTCATAATTATTATAATTTACTTACTTAGACATGGTTATAGTTTATTGCCTGTCTTCTTGCCAGAATGGTAATTCCACAAGATTATGGCTTTTGCTTATTTTGTTTACTGATATATTCTATGCATACATGGCACATAGTAGGCACTCAATACATATTTGCTAAATGAATAGATAAATCCTCACCATTTAGCATCATGCCCTAAACTTATAGGTGATGGATGATTCAATTTTGTTCTCAAAATTGGTAACAAATGTGTGATGTTCCATCCACTCCTCTGTTCAATTATCTCTGTGGCAGGAACTTTTAAGAATACTGGTAGGGGTTAGGGTTCTGTTGCCAAAAATTAGAACAAACCTAACAGGTCTGTATGAAGACTGAATCAAAGACCTCAATTTTATTAGCATTAATTAGCATAGACAGATAATACCACATCATTAACAAGTACCAGCCACTTTGACATTATGCTTCTAAAAACTTCTAAATAACTGATTATATTTTTTAATAAAGTAAATATAAAAATCTTTGAAATTTTTGCCTGACCTGTGGTGGCGCAGTGGATAAGGCGTCGACCTGGGAACACTGAGGTCGCCAGTTCAAAACCCTACACTGGTCTGGTCAAGGCACATATGGGAGTTGATGCTTCCAGCTCCTCCCCCCTTTCTCTCTCTCTCTCTCTCTCTCTCTATCTCTCTCTGTGTGTGTCTCCTCTCTAAAATGAATAAAATAAAAAGAAATAAAAAAAAAATCTTTGAAATTTTCAAGAAAATAGGACTTAGTACATGATCCATTTTGATTTTGCTGTGTGGCTTGATTACCCACCAGAACAAGTATTTACTAAGTTCTTTTTATCCAGATACAAAGAATTTAGAGACAAAGATGCATCACGTCAATATCCTGGGCAAATACGCTTCCTGTATCATTTAGGTTCAAATCATACCAATTATGTGAACAGAAAGAGCTTAATACGAAGAACTGTTAACTAGGTGAGTTATTAACTAGGTAGTTGAAAAGGTAAAAATAACTCTGAGGTATCACAGAAGAAGCAGCTATAGGAAGTAGCTACTACCACGCCTATTGCTGGGGGAATACAGGAGAGATGCCAGAGCTTAGAGGAGGGTTTCACAGAGCTCAAATTTAGATCTATGAGGAGAGTGGTCTCTTTATATGAGGAACGACATTCACGGGGACCACAAGCAAATGGGAACTTACAGAAAACTATCTCCACCTTCAATTCTCTCTTGTATCTTTACTGGCAGAGGCTAAACTGATATGGAGCCAGCTGGCAAAGAAGGAAAGTGGTTTGTAGAGTTCCAGTCCCAGCATCACAAAGCAGAAGACAGAGAATAGCACGGAAGCTCAAATGCAACTTAAAAAATGGCATACACATCCATTACTACAATTCAATGTGATAAGGACTAAAAAAGAGCTCAAGACTGATGTGGTTATAGCCTAGTCACATTCATATAAGTCTAATTACACATTTAAGAGAAAAATCTCTACAACAGTAAAAAGTTTAGTTGTACAATGATTTGAAATCAACACAATTATTAGCAATATATCAGTAAGTGTAAGGTAGACTGCAACTTATGGGGAATTCCTGTGGCAATAATTAGCCTTATATTGCTCACTCATAAATGCAAATTCAAAAGAGAAATGAGTAACACTGACATTTTTGTTACAATAACCTTAAATATAATTGCTTTAAAAAGTGTATCATCTGCAAACTGGGTAACAAATGGCTTTAGATACCTCAACCATCAAAAAACAGCTCTTCTGTAACACCCAAGTTCAGAATCACTGAATTAGAACAGAAATAGGTAGTATATACTAGAGAGGCACACACACACACAAAAAGAGCAAGAAATGGAGCATTTCAAAGAGTAGCAAACATTTGAGCTAAACATTGTAAACAAGGATTTCCACTAGCAGAGAAGGGAGATATAAGGCCGCCAAGCAGAAAAAACAGTAAAGAGCTTGACATGATTGAAGAATGACAGAACTTGGAGAGGTTCTAGAACCCATGGTTTCATGGTGGGGAGGCACCTGAAGGAGAGGAAACTGATTTGCTGGTGGAGCAATTCAAGATTAAAGACCATGTCCTAAGCACAATGTTAAATGCAGTAACATATAATAATATAAAAATATTTACTGAAGTAATAAAATAGACTAGTTTGTATCTCCGGTAATTATCTACTTAACTTTACAAATCTTCTTTCTTAAACTATGTTTTTCCCATGTTTATACTACCTACTTGTTGCAAAGTCTTTTCACAATGGAGACAGGCTGTTGAAACCTGGGACAACAAAATAGTCATATCTTCTTGTTGTTGCCTGAGCCAAATCAGTTTTTCTCTAACATGAGCATCAACAACACTTAGTGCCATTTCTTCTTGACGACACAGAGTTTCATGTAGATCAGAAAAATAAGCTCGAACACATGACCGGGCATTCTCTGCAGTACCTGGTACCTAAGAAAATAAAATTAAGTTTTAATAACCATAATAAAGATTGTAATGTGAAAAAATGAAAATGTAAATACCATCCACATTCTTCAGAATTCTAATATTTGTATCTCCACACTAGATTTTTCTCCTAGACCAGGGGTAGTCAACCTTTTTATACCTACCACCTATTTCTGTATCTGTTAGTAGTAAAATTTTCAAACTGCCCACCGGTTCCACAGTAATGGTGATTTATAAAGTAGGAAAGTAACTTTATAAAATTTATAAAAGCAGAGTTACAGCAAGTTAAAGCATATAATAATAATTACTTACCAAGTACTTTATGTCGGATTTTCATGAAGTTTGGCAGAATAAATCTTTATAAAACAAATTACTATAGTTAAATCTACCTTTTTATTTATACTTTGCATACATAGAAATTACATTATTTAATTGAATTATTAGTGGGATCCCTAAGGCTGATGCTGGGAAACTAAATATTGAATATCTGGTTCAATTTCTGTGAGGAACAAACAAAGGTCTCCCCTTTCGGAAATATTCCGGCAATTTCTTTGTTTCATTATAATATGATTAACAGCACTAAATCCTGATTCCACAGATTTGAGGTAGTGAAAGGTATCAATAAACTGAATACCATTTTCCACATATTTGCATATAAGGCCGGCATTTTTTTTATTTTGCCATAGGTTTTCATGTCGAATTTATGTTTACTTTCTTCATCGTATCTAATTTCTAATAGTTCTTCTTGGCAAGTTGTATCAGCCTCTTCAGTATTTGCGGTAAAAGAATTTTTCATCCAGTCATATACCTTCAATTTTAAAATATCTTCAAATCATTTTTCCATGTCCAATTTAAGTTAGTTGAGGTGGCTACTGAATCTGTCAATATCCTCTGGAGTTCCACCATCTTTTATAGATGATAATTGAGGAAACTGATGAAATTCTCTCTTCAATAGATTATGATAAAGCCTGACCAGGCGGTGGCACAGTGGATAGAGCATCGGACTGGAATGCGGAAGACCCAGGTTCGAGACCCCGAGGTCACCAGCTTGAGCACGGGCCCATCTGGCTTGAGCAAAAGCTCGCCAGCTTGGGCCCAAGGTCGCTGGCTCCAGCAAGGGTTGCTTGGTCTCCTGAAGGCCCGTGGTCAAGGCACATGTGAGAAAGCAATCAATGAACAGCTAAGGTGTTGCAATGACAACGAAAAACTAATGATTGATGCTTCTCACCTCCCTCTGTTCCTGTCTGTCTGTCCCTATCTATTCCTCTCTCTGACTCTCTCTCTGTCCCTGTAAAAAAAAAACAACAACAAACAGATTATGATGAAGTAGTTCAAGTTTGTCAATAAATAATACAATACTGTGGCAACCTATAAGAGTTTTATTAGCTCCCGGAAGCTGCAAAGTGACATCGTTAAATCTCTTGAAAATATCTGCCAAGTAAAAGGCATCATTCTTTACTGTTTTTAACTGTTGACACAGATTGGTCTCATTACTCCTTTCAAAAAATTGTGTGACACTATCATATAATGCTACAAATCTAGCCAAAGATGTACCCTTTGACAGCCACCAAACTTATGTGCAAAAGTAACTTAATAAAATCTTCATTATTGTCCTGGCAAAGCTACCGAAACGTTCTATCATTCTTTGCATTGGACTTGATCTTGTTTACGGCTCAAATTACTATAGTTAATGAATGGAGACTTGTACTTAGATGTTTTCCTACAAGATGTTGTCTGTGCACCACACAATGAATACATAAAACATATGGCACTTCCTGCTTCAAATAAGCAACAAATCCAGGATAGCAACCTACCATTGATGGTTCTCCATCAGTAGCGCATGCAACAATATTATTCAAAGGAATATTATTTTTTGTAAAGTATGTCCTCACAGTATTAAATATAGATAATCCTTTTGTATCTGTGATGAGATTTATTGCAAATAGCATTTCTTCTCGTAATATATTGTTTTCATCAGAATAGCATACATATGCCATCAATAAAGCATCATTATCTGCAATGGTAGATTTGTCCAATTGCATGGAAAATGAAGAATTTTGGAGAATACTTATAAGTTTGTTTTCAACATTAACTGCCATTTCATCAATTCGTCACTTTACTGTGCTATTGCTTAGGGGCAACATTTTTAAAATGAGGTATATCCTGATGCATTACTGTTGAGATAAATTTTTATAGAGGGTATTATTACAGTTTCTCCAATATTATATAGCTTTTACCATTTTTTGCAATTATTTGTGAAATGCGATAAGTGGCAATTAATCCATCTTCGTTCGTTGTATGTTGTTTCTTATATGATGCAACGATAGTTGAACAATTTTGAAATATTTTATATATTTCCTGAAAATATTCAATGGGCTTGTCCTTGTCATTTGGATGCTTTGTAGAAAGATGTTCTCGCAATCGACTTGGCTTCATTGCCTCACAAGATAATGTTTTATGGCACAATAAACACATTGGATGTTGTTTATTTGTAACAGATTCTACGAAACCCATTTTCAGATACTCTGATGAACAGCCATGTGAGTATTTATTTTTGAGACGGGCTCACGATAAATCACAATATTTTGTTTGAAGCTGTAAGCACGTGCTTGCTCTCAGAAATCTAACTATGTACTGACTTTAGTTTTGATTACATAATGATTTAGCTTCACTCACGTAATGTGAACAAAACTTATGCGCTTGAAGTCTGTTGCATGGTCAAGACTTTACAAGTGTCATGGTTGAACGAGGGTTTGTTGAGACGAGACTAAGCTAGTGAGTATCTGTGGCTGTGCGTTTTATAAAATTTTATGTAGTGGGTGTTGGCCAATGGCATCACTTCTTTGCGATCAGGGCGAAGTAGCGAGACATTGGCTAGTTTTGGCAGTCCAAGGGGTGGTTCCTAGAATGTCACCCTATTAGCCTAAAATCTGGGAATCGAGACAAAAATATGAGTTAATTGGTGTCTCCATTGTCCGACAGTTTCTGTCATAGAAAGAAGCGTCAAACCATGGAGTTCTTTGTCTACAGGGTAATAAAATGATGAACTGCTAGTTTTGGGGCGACAATAGTAGTCATAAACTGCCTGCCAGATCGGGCAGCGGGTGTGGAACCAGGGTCAGGTACCTGGCCGCTCGTTGATGCAGGTCAGGTGGTCGCGAAAGAGGTCGGGTGTGGTCCCAATACAAATGCCCTGTAACAGAGTCTGACCGCTGTCCTGATCTTGACTGGTCAACAGTTAGTCGATTAGTATGTAATACGGCACCGTTCGGTTGCTCTGCTACCGCCCACCATGAAAGCTGGAAGGCCCACTAGTGGGTGGTAGGGACCGGGTTCACTACCACTGCCCTAGACCCTTGGTCGGCAAACTGTGGCTTGTGAGCCCCATGTGGCTCTTTGGCCCCTTGAGTGTGGCTCAAAGGCCAGCTTAGGAGTTCCCTAATTAAGTTAATAACAATGTACCTACCTATATAGTTTAAGTTTAAAATATTTGGCTCTCAAAAGAAATTTCAATTGTTGTACTGTTGATATTTGGCTCTATTGACTAATGAGTTTGCCGACCACTGCCTTTCGATATTCAACTATTTAAATGACATCTCAAGCAAAAAGAAATACCTAATCTCCAGTTTCTCTCACCTAAAACCAGTTTCCTTTATCTCAATGAATGGAAACTCCATTCCTGAATCTGACATCTCTAGATGTCACCACTGCACTGACAGCCTATAATTATGAGTTTTCTGGAGGCCATTGGCTCCATCCTTATCCTTGTGATTGTTTTGATTTCCTGAAAATTAATGGAGACAGAGCCAGTCATATTATAGTTCCCGTTTCACACATTACAGAGACTTCTACAAGCTCAGGGATCTAAATATTCTCTGGGATAAAAACAGGATTTTCTAAGAGGAACAATGCAGGAGGCCTCAAGTTGCGCTTTGTGAAAGTGGCTGGGCTTGCTATGCTGAGCCATCCAGCAGACTGACCCAGACATGGTAGATCATCACCATGTTGTCCTATGCCCTCACTCAAGCAAACAATTAAACATATTCTTCCCTAGAGATCAAAGGGAACATGTCTTGTAGCCTTCAAGAGGTGTTGTTGAATGACTCAGGTTTGCTCCAACAGATACCCTAGTTCTTGTTGATATGATGAGATTATACACTAACACTAGACTGATGGATGGAAATCTATACATCTCCAAGTAGAAAATAAAAATAACAAAATAAATGGCAACTCCATATTCTAGGTTGTTCAAGACAAAGAAACCCCAGAAAAACTAGAGTCATCTTTTAATACTTCTTTCATAGTCCACAACTAGGCCCTCAGCAAATTCTGAGGCCTTCAGAATATACACAGAATCTAATCATGCCTCATCACCTCCACCTCTATCAATCTGACCCAACTGATTCTCATGTCTCACCTGATTATGTAAGTCTTTGAAAAGGTCTCACTAGATCTGACCCTGCCCATGCAGCAGCCAGAATAACCCTTTTAAAATGGTAAGTCAGACAGATAATTATTCTTTTGCTCAAAACGTTTCAATCTACTTAGAGTGAATTCCAGAGTCTTTTACATAGGGTGTTAGAGGACTCCCCGAGAAAAGGACATCTGAGCAAAGACCTGAAGGAAGTAAGAGGGGGAACCACATGGATATCTTGAAAAGAGCAGTCGCGGCAGAAAGATGAGCAAGTGCCCATAAGGCCCTTTCTGACCTCAACTCCCACTCTGCTCCCCTCAATCATTCTACTCTAGCTACACATAGCCTCTTCAGTTTCTTAAGCACATCACACACACCCCATCTTCAGGGCCCTTTCAACTTGGTTTTCTCTCTGCCTGGAACAGTCTTCCCCCAAGTATTTTCTTTTTTTTTTTTTTAATTTTTAAAAATATTTTTAATTCATTTTAGAGAGGAGACACAGAGAGAGAGAGAGAGAGAGAGAGAGAGAGAGAGAGAGAGAAAGAAAGAGAAAGGGGGGAGGAGCTGGAAGCTCAACTCCCATATGTGCCTTGACCAGACCAGTGCAGGGTTTTGAACTGCCGACCTCAGTGTTCCCAGGTCGATGCTTTATCCACTGCGCCACCACAGGTCAGGCCCCCAAGTATTTTCATGGCTCTCTTTCTCATCTCCTATAGGTCTTTGCTCACTGTCACCTTCTCAAAGAATATGACCTTGAATACTCCATATAAAAGTGCACTCCCCTTTTCCTTTGTTTTTCTCCAAAGCATCTAATATACTTTGCCATAGCATTTTACTTACTTATTTCCTTTCTCCTCATGTTAGAATGTAAACTCTGCAAAAGCAGAGCTTTTGACTTGTACAATGGTGTTTCCTCGGCTAGTACAGTGTTTAGCACCTGGTATGTGTTCAATAAATATTTGCTGAAGGAATAAAGTATTTCCACTTTAGCACAACATTGTCCAATAGAACTTTCTATGATGGTGGGCATGTTCTATATCTGTGCTGTCCAATATGGTAGCCACTAAATCCATATACTTGAAATACAATTAGTGAAACTGAGGAACTAAATTTTAAATTTTGTCTTTAATTTTTAAATAACTTAAACTAAACAGCCACATGTGACTAATGGCTACTATATTTGACACAGCAGTTCTAGCATTATTCCCCAATGAATGAGCTTTAAATTTGTTTGGCTACCAAATGAAAACATTACATTTTGCCTGTTCCTATATTTTTCATTCCCATCTGTAAGGATTCCTTTCTCTATAATTCATGTTAAAAAGCAACTACAACTACCACCTTATTGCCTCCCTTCTCTTCACAGCCAAACTTAAAAATCAGATATACTACCCAATACCCACTAACTCTTCAATTCACTGGAAGGTATCTCCTCTTGATTACATCACAGAAATAATAATTTCAAAATCCAAATTACACTTACCATCTTGCTCCCATTACCCCCTCCCAAAACTCCTTCTCCTCCCCCATTAGTGCATAATATCACCATCCACCCAACTGGACAAAGTAGAACTCTAGGCATTGTGCGTGACCCTCCAAGTTTGTTATCCAATCAATATTACTAACTAATCTCTAAGACCTACCTATTCCACTTCTTCAAAATCTCAAATCCATCTACTTCTCTACATTCTCCCTACTCTAGTGTTACTGGCCGTAAACATCTCAACTTGATAATTTTGGCAACTGTTGTAGGTATCCCTGCTTCCAGTCTTGTTGCTACTCCAATTCATACTCTACATTGAAGAGAGAACTTTCTTAAGGAAAACCTGATTATGTTATTCCTAAGCCAATTCTTCCATGGCTCATCACTGCTCTTAAAATGGCTAATAAGATTCAGCATGATTTGTCCTTTGCCTCTCCAACCTCTTTTCTTGCCACGCCCTAGCCAATACTCCAACCGTCAGCCACAGTGAACTTACTTAAGTTTCTACAATACATGCAATTCCCACTCTCAAGCATTTTAATGTATGCTTCCTATTCTGGGACAACTCACTCTCGACCTCACTCTTCTCCCTGACTAAATAAATCCCTTCCATCTCAGTTTAGATATCACGTCTTCTGGGAAGTCTTCCCTGATTCACCTAAGTTACTGCCCCTCTTGTGCACTGCCAAAGCATCCTGTACTTTCCCCCGCAAAACAGTTAGCACACTTGGAACTACCTTTCTTCCATGACAGATTATAAGTTCCATGAGGTCAGAGACTTTGTATGAAAATTACTATGAGTAGTGCAGAATAATTGCTCAATAAATACTAGAAAGTGAAAAGTAAGAACAAAGGGTAAAAAAGTAAAGAAAAAATTTAAAAATCCATACATGTTCTGTATGGGCCATTCCAATTACATCTTCCACTATTTGTTCTCCTCCTTCAATGTGCTGAACGATTCCAACTAATTTTCTGGAATATTCTGAGATTTCTTCAGTGAAGGTCCGTATGCAGTGAGCCATATCTAAAATTGACGCTCGGATCTGGTTAGCTTCTGGTTCCAATACTGAATGCTATAAAATGCAATATAATTAAAGAACTCATAGTATTTGACTTAAGATATAAAAAACTATTGAAATCACTTATTAATAAAAAAGGAAACATCAGCTAAAAGTGGCTTTTATAACACATTTATAAAAAGCACAGCACATAAAATATTAATTTGCCATCACCCAATAATTATTTATCCAGCAAAGAAATAATTAAAATTTACAAGTCTATTTATTGCTAAACAAGAACCCACAAGACTAAAATTTTATCTGAAGCAGTTCATCATTAGACAGAAATATTATCAAAATAATCTAGTGCATTATGAAAACATTCATACAAAAAAGAGAATATTTGTTTTCTGACAGTAAGCTATTTTTCATTAAAGATTTCTATGGATGAGAAGCTATTCCCAAAATTGATTTTCAATATATGCTGTGAATTTGAGGCCAAAAATGTAACTATTATCATGAGGCCTCTCTGCTAAAATTTTTGTTATTCAGAAATTAAATCTCTTATTTCTTTTCAGTCTACCAAACAAATGGTAGACTGGTAAACTAGGTGAGGTCACCCAGTTTATTTTATTCATACCTTGTGACCTTGGTGTTTTCCATACTCTTTGCAGACACAGCACATAAGCGGGCTTGTCTGACAGCCTTCTTCCAAGCAAACAAACTCAATGGCATGCACCTGATGCTGACAGCACATGGTTTTCTCATGCGGTTTATCAGCAAGAGGCACTCGCCTGTGCTTTGCTAATGTCTTTGTAGAATGAGTAACTTGGGAACACTCTGAGCACAAGTGAGTTGCACATACAGTGCAATATACAGATGCAACGTGAGCTTCATCCTCATCGCAACGAATGATGCTCTGATAAACAAAAGAAAATTAATGTCTTAAAACTGAACTCCAATCACAGTAACATGACAAATTTTAAAACATCTACAGTCTATAATCTTTTGTTGTTGTTGTTGTTGTTTTTACAGGGACAGAGAGAGAGAGTCAGAGAGAGGGATAGATAGGGACAGACAGACAGGAACGGAGAGAGATGAGAAGCATCAATCATTAGTTTTTCATTGCTGTTGCGACACCTTAGTTGTTCATTGATTGCTTTCTCACATGTGCCTTGACCACAGGCCTTCAGCAGACTGAGTAACCCCTTGCTGGAGCCAGCGACCTTGGGTCCTAGCTAGCGAGCTTTTGCTCAAGCCAGATGGGTCCGCGCTCAAGCTGGTGACCTCGGGGTCTCGAACCTGGGTCTTCCGCATCCCTGTCTGACACTCTATCCACTGCGCCACTGACTGGTCAGGCTAAAGTCTATAATCTTTTAAAAAAATTTTTATTTATTGATTTTAGAGAGAGAGGAAGGAAGAGAGAGAGACAGAAAGATAGATAGAAACATTAATCTGTTTCTGTATGTGCCCTGACCAGGGACTGAACCGGCAACCACTGTGTACAGGGACGGTGCTCTAACCAACTGAGATATCTATCCAGGACAAGCCTATTATCTGTTCTCAAACTAAGCAGCCTTTATACAGTGTGTCCGTAAAGTCATGGTGCACTTTTGACGGGTCACACGGTCAAAAGTGCACCATGACTTTATGGACACACTGTATATGAAAATACACTGCTAATTAAGTACAAAGGTCACTCACTACTCACCTAAGAAAGTATTCATCTCTATGGGTGAGAAGCTAGTTCCAAAATTAACTATCAATATATACTACTGAATTTGAAGCAAAAAAATATTACTATTATCATAAATTCACAGTCAGAGCAAAGTTAGCTTCCACAAAATCCCCTTACTTTACACATAAGAAACTGAATAGAGGTTAGAATTCTTTTTATTAAAACTAGAAAACCTGATATTGCCTGACCCGTGGTGGCGCAGTGGATGGGGCATCGACCTGGGAACACTGAGGTCGCCAGTTCAAAACCCTGCAATGGTCTGGTCAGGGCACATATGGGAGTTGATGCTTCTAGCTCCTCCCCCCTTTCTCTCTCTCTCTCTCTCTGTGTGTGTGTGTGTCTCCTCTCTAAAATGAATAAATTAAAAAAAAAAAACCTGATATTAAATACATATGTACTGCTTTAAATATTTTTGTCATGATGTACAGGAAGAAGAGAAGCACAAATGTTATTTAGATAGTAAAGGGGGAGGTGCATCAGAATCAGCTATGAAGCTTTTAAATTACCATGGATGTCAAGAATCCTACCCTAGAAATACTTATTTTAATAGGTTATAGATGAAGTCTGAGCTTATGTACTTTTTTCTAAAGCTCCACAAGTGAGTCCATCGCCTAATGCTGGTTGAAAGCCACTGATTTAAGCAAATAAACAAATAAAATTTGCTTAATTTTATAGGCATGCTAATTTTCAAGAATTACTAAAAAGCTTCAAGTTAAAATTTTTTATGTCAGATAATCAAGAATGCTTTGAAATTTTTTGTTGAATATTAAAGGTCATAGTTGGAAAGGGAAAGATTTGGTATAAAATTTTTCCAAAAATAAACATTAGGAAATACATCAATGGCGTCAATGTCACATTAAATAAAAAACGAACATAAAGTTAACAGTTTTGTTTGCAATTATGGTAAATGTGTGTGTGTAAAGTAAAAAATTTATGCCTTGTTTTCCAAATCTGACAATTCATTAACAAGGTTAACATTAGATAATATTCTAATGTCTTTTGAAATAAAGAGAAAAGATAGAGCATGTGGAAGAACTGCGAAAATTTCAGGAAAGATTGCTTCAATTTGAAATTCATTTCAAGTATTTACACAAAAAAATCATGACTTAATAAAAGAAAACTAAAAACCAATCTGAGATTATTTTCACTTGACAAGAAAAATGGTTTTAAAGTCGATCACCAAAATCATTAACTGTTATTTACTACAACTATTTTTATATCTAGAACAGCCTATGAGCTAAGCAGGCAATTCCTTTAGTATTAAAAAATCTTATTTTAATCTGTGTTCTAGGACTTCTAATATCTCTGGATAGATGCCTGTCTAGATAAAGAGAATACACCTACACATAATTTAACCTTCTCATAAAAATATTTAACAGTAGTGATTCCCTCAGTAGCTAGTGCTATCTTTAAGGTATTTTGCTTCTGTACTAAATAGCCTCTTTCATATAGTTCCTCTTTCTCTCTTCGTGCTTTACTGTTGACTGTTTTGCTTCTACATTCTCTGCTTTAATGTAGCTTACATGGCCTTTCTCTTTCACTTTTTGGGACAGAAAGGAATCATAAGACAAGTTTATGGCCTAACCTGTGGTGGCGCAGTGGATAAAGCGTCAACCTGGAATGCTGAGGTCGCTGGTTCGAAACCCTGGGCTTGCCTGGTGAAAGCACATATGGGAGTTGATGCTTCCTGCTCCTCCCCCCTTACCTCTCTCTCTTCTTTCTAAATTAAAGTCTTAAAAATTTTTTTCTTTTTTTTCTTTTTCTTTTTTTATTCATTTTTTAGAGAGGAGACACAGAGTGAGAGAGAGAGAGAGAAAGAGAGAAAGGGGGGAGGAGCTGGAAGCATCAACTCCCATATGTGCCTTGACCAGACCAGTGCAGGGTTTTGAACTGGCGACCTCAGTGTTCCCAGGTCGACGCTTTATCCACTGCGCCACCACAGGTCAGGCGTAAAGTCTTAAAAATTTTTAAGTAAAAATACAAAAGACAAGTTTACATATAAAACATAGTTTGGGTATAGTATTATTAGAGAATTTAGCTTGCAGTTTTACTTTTGTTCCATTGGGAGTATGACTGCCTTAAGAATTGCAATGGGCCTGACCAGGCGGTGGCACAGTGAATAGAGCGTTGAACTGGGACATGGAGGACCCAGGTTCGAAATCCCGAGGTCACCAGCTTGAGTGCGGGCTCATCAGCTTCAGCGCTGGGTCGCTGGCTTGAGTGTGGGATCATAACATGTCCCCATGGTCGCTGGCTTGAGCCCAAAGGTTGCTGGATTGAAGCCCAAGGTTGCTGGCTTGAGCAAGGGGTCACCCACTCTGCTGGAGCCCCAGCGTCAAGGCACATATGAGAAAGCAATGAACAACTAAGGTGCTGCAATGAAGAACTGACGCTTCTCATCTCTCTTCCTGTCTGTCTTTGACACACACACACACACACACACACACACACACACACACACACACACACACACATTGTGACATAATGAAAATTGTGTTTCTGGGATCCTACCTGCTGGAGTAAGAGAGGTAATACTGTGCTTTTATTGGGAAATATTTTAAATTACAAGAAAATATTCATGCTCATAACAAATAATTCACCAAGTTCAATCAATACCTCTCCAGATGTCCCAATGGCTTCTTCTGTAGCACCATACTGACCAATATGTCCATTCTGTAGTCGTTCCAAAAGTTCCAACAAAGCAAAATTTTTTTTCAATCCCCAGACACCTGAATCTCCTAAAATGTAAAAAAACAAAATCTTAACACATTGCAATCTCAATTTTACCTCATACCTCAATAGCAATTTCTAAGTCATATAGTTTAGCCATTAATAATGTCTAAAATTTAAAATAAAAATATTCCTCATTTTTTTATGATAGAACAATTGTCTTAATATTCTCTTAAAAGAAAAAGAATCAGCATTCTAAGTAGAAATGTACTTTAAAGTTCTATTATTTTTCTATCATTTAACTTTACAATCATACATATATATATGTATATATATATATTTCTTTTACAGGGACAGAGAGAGAGTCAGAGAGAGGGATAGACAGGGACAGACAGATAGGAACGGAGAGAGGTAAGAAGCATCAATCATCAGTTTTTCGTTGCGACACCTTAGTTGTTCATTGATTGCTTTCTCATATGTGCCTTGACCCCAGGCCTTCCGCAGACGGAGTAACCCCTTGCTCAAGCCAGCAATCTTGGGTCCAAGTTGGTGAGGATTTTGCTCAAGCCAGATGAGCCCGCGCTCAAGCTGGCGACCTCTGGGTCTTGAACCTGGGTCCTTCCACATCCCAGTCCAACGCTCTATCCACTGCGCTACCACTGGGTCAGGCCATACCTATATTTATTTCATTGACTTTTACTAAATACAATGGTCCTTCACCTATTGCAGAGGTTGGGTTCCAGAATCCCCCGCAATAGGCGAAAATCCACGAAGTAGCAACCTTATATTTACTTTATTATTTATATATATATTAAGGCTCTATAAACCCTCCCTGCACTGTTATAAACCATTCCCACACTCTTATAAATACTTCCTATGCTCTTCTTGGGCAAATGAGTTTGTAAAATCTGTATTTTTTGGGTTTGCTCATTTTATTGTTAAAAATGGCTGCTGCCCACGTGAATGGCACTGCCCAGGTGAAACTGCAAATTACCTTCCTGCTTGGGAAGGGGCTTTGTTATGCTAATGTGTGCTGGAGGAGGGGTTTTTGCACCAAGTAAAGTTTGTGAAGAAGCAGAAGGAAGGAGAAAGATGCCGTGTTTTTGCAGAGTGAGAGCCGGGAGGAAGAGTGCTGGAGAGAAGGCAGCCAAGATGGTAGGGTGCTGAAGGCGAAGCCAGTTTTGCAGAGTAAGAAGCCATGTTGGCAAATGGGAACCAGAGGGATGAGGTGCTTTGTGAGCTCCACTGAGACTGGTGGGAGCCTTTGATTCTAAGGAAAACTGGAAAGATCCTCCTGGTTGTGGAACTGAAGAATGTCTGAGTGGGTTTTGGAGCCCTCTGTGTGTATGTTTTTACTCATTGGTCGGTGCGAGGCTAGAATAAAGGAATGGCCCACCAGTTTTTGGCTCAGCTGTTTCTTTACCATCTATCCGAATCTAATGGGAACCTGCACTTGCATGGCCGTGACAGCCGCTGCTACTGGACATATAGCTCTTAAACACTTTCTACACTCTTAAACTTATGTAACTTTAACAACATATAAAATTCTATATGGGTACTCCCCAATGAATATACAGCAATATTCTTTTAATATGTTTTAATTAATATTGCTTATATTTTTTATACTCTTTTCAAGTTTTTAGGCCTGAAAATGCTTATTTTACCGCAAAAATTAAAAGAATATGTAAAAATACCTATATATCACAAAAATCCCATGATATAACAAGAAGTCCGTGATACAAAATTAGATATATACAATTTAAAAATCTGTGATATAGCGAGACTGTGAAAAGTGAACCACGATATGGTGAGGGACAACTGTATTCTAAAATAAGTGCTTTGAAATATTTTTATAGAGACCTACATTAAGAAATACAATCTACATTGCAAACCAGTATCATATATCATATATAACTGAAACAAGTTTCACACACCAATATTTACCCTTACAGTGTGCCACACACAGATATTTTATGTCTATTTCTTTTCGAAAAAATTGTCACAATCAATTAAATTGATTTCATGCCTACAAATAAGCTATGACTCATGTTTGAAAACGTCTGTACAAAGATACACTTAACCTAAAAATAACTCCATCTCTCTAACTAAACTGAAA
Organism: Rhynchonycteris naso; assembly: GCA_037038555.1. Taxonomy (NCBI): domain Eukaryota; kingdom Metazoa; phylum Chordata; class Mammalia; order Chiroptera; family Emballonuridae; genus Rhynchonycteris; species Rhynchonycteris naso. Next base: position 238,915,663 of record CM072995.1, on the reverse strand, counting down.
TTAGAATAGATAACCTAGAACCCTATAGTAATCAATGAGTAAACTACTCATACTGACACACCAAAGCAAGACAACAATCCCTGAGGTAGATAAGACTAGGCACATTTGAATAAGGAACATCGCTTCTTTTCCCCGGAAATGACCATAAAAGGCCATATGAGAATGCATATATGCATGCATGCATACACGCACACGTTCTTATTCATTTTCTCTCTCTCTCTTGCTCTCACTCTCTCCCTCCCTCTTTCTTCCTGAGCCTATAAATAAAAGTCAGATCCTTCAACAGTTAGAAGGAATATGTTTGTTACATTAAGGTGAGCTTCTATGCAACAAATACCACCTGACACATAGCTGCCACCTGATACATACTCACTGAAGGAATGCAGAAATGAAAGGATGAAAGGATGATGGGGTTACTGGCTGTAGGGCTCCCCTTCCTTGGTCTATCTTTTCAAAAAGAGAAGGGAAGGGAAGGGAAGGGAAGGGAAGGGAAGGGAAGGGAAGGGAAGGGAAGGGAAGGGAAAAGAAGGGGCCATTTCTTGTGTGGTTCTTCAAAAAAATTCAAATTAGGTTAAGTACTGTATCTTTAGCTTTCTCTGACTTTTGTGACATCCTTCCCAAAGTACTCTTATGCAGTCGATCCAGCATTTCTGCCACAACCCTGTTGTTACCCAACAAGACTTTCTCCTTGTTTTAATCCTTCACACATGCTCTACAAGCTGAGTTTTATCTCCTCCATTTACATAAGGGCTAAGAAGTATTCTAGGTGAATCCATTATTTAAAAATATTATCTATTACCCTGCCTGACTAGGTGGTGGTACAGTGGATACAGCATTTGCCCGGGATGCTGAGGACTCAGGTTCAAAGCCCCAAGGTCTCCAGCTTAAGTGCGGGCTCCTCCGACTTGAGCATGGGCTCACTAGCTTGAGTGCGGAGTCACTGGCTTGAACGTGGAATCATAGACATGACCCCATGGTTGCTGGCTTGAGCCCAAAAGTTGCTGGCTTGAGCCCAAGGCCACTGCTTGAGCAAGTGATCACTGGCTCCGCTGTAGAGCTCCCGCCCCTTCCATTCAAGGCACATATGAGAAAGCAATCAATGAACAAGTAAGGTGCCAAAACGAAGAATTGATGCTTCTTATCTCTTTCCCTTCCTGTCTGTCCCTATCTGTCCCTCTTGCTAAAAAATAAAAAAATTATTCTGACAATCTTCCAAATATTGTCATTATATAATGAACATAAACTACTAGCAGTATCTATTTACTGCCTAGTGTATCACTAATATTTCTGTAACTGTCAAAATAACTGTAAAATCTCAATGGTTTAAAACAACAAAGATTTACTTCTTGCTCATGCAACATATCAGGGGTTGCAGAAGACAAGAAAGGTTGTGTTTGCTACTATCCATGATAAGGGACATAGGCCACTGAACCTCCAACCACCTGGACCACCTCACTTTAGCAGGGAGAAGAATTTATTGCAAACAATATTAAATCCCTCATTAACACTTCAGTCTATTCATATTTCACCGGTTAAAAGGAAATCACGCAGCCATACATAACTATAACAGAGTAAAGAAGTATAATTTTACCATGTGAACTGAAAAGAACTAGAAATATCACTGAACTGTACTAAAAACTACCACAAATTACTAATATCCTTCTTGGACTAGAGAATAATTCTGATTCTGATCCTCTCAACAGTATTTTCTATAGAAGGAGAAATTACAAATAATTTTTTCTTCTATATTCTTTTATAGATTTTTAAATTTTTTGCAATGTACATACATTATTTTTATAGCAAAATTACAAATAAATTCTTAAAAAATAATGACATCAGTCTGGACTATGGTGGCACAGTGAATAGAGAGCTGGCCTGGACCACTGAGGTCACCGGCTTGAAACTCTGGGCTTGCCCGGTCAAGGCCCATAATGACAAGTAACCAATGAACAGCTAGAGTGAAGCAACTACTTGTCCCCTGCCCCCATAAAAATCAGTAAATAAAATCTTAAAAATAATAGTAAATAAAAACAATGACATCAAACTATATCGAGTCACTGACACATATTCAATAGGCTAAAATCACAGTAAAAATCAAACCTACAAGCTATTGTAATGACAATCTATATCTGAGGCAGAATTATTGGTTTGTTTTTTCTAGGGTTGATATGATAGCAATCATGTTTAACTTCATCTTAGGATATAACTACCCATTCTCTGTCATAAATTTCTACTTTAGTTTAAACATTGAGGGTGGTAACTGGTACTGTGACATTTATGTAAAGAAGTTACAGTGTCCTTCAAAAGGATATTTGAAGGGTATATCTTCCATTTATAAAACATATATTTCTAGATAGTTTTCTATCACGATGGTATGATACCTACCAGAATAAAAGGCCAAATAAAGGACTGTTGAAATACAGACATCTCACCTTTTGCCCCTATTATTTCTTGGCTAATAGTAATATATATATTTTTTTGCTAATAGTAATTTAATGTCATCTGTAATAAAGCTGACACTGTCCTATATTAGTTTTCTGGAAAATGGACACACTACGTAGTTTTTATTTAAATCAAAGACAGCCAAAACCTAAGCAACTGCCTCTTTCCCTACAAGAAACCATTTTATAGTCACGTTTCTTAGCATTTTAAAGCTTTCTAATCTAAAAAGCTGGGTACTCTTGCTTTCTTTTTTCTTGGGGGGGAGATAAATTATTTAGAGTGTGTTCCACTTAACATATAGTATAAACACACTAGAAGAGCCTTAAAACAAGTAGTGCAACTGACCTGAAAAAATGACTTTAAACTATTTATTTTGAAGAAAATTCTGCTTTCAAAAAGAGTAAACTTATAGAACTCTTTTCAAAATAGCTGTTAAAATGTTAATGTTGTTATTTCTAAATCTAGTATCTGGTATCCCACAGTAATAACTCATTTTGAAATATATAAAGTTTTAAAAGTATGCAGAAAACTAAAAAAAAAATTCAACAAGATCTTTAAACTTATTTAAACAGAAAACAAGTAACTATCACAAGCTACAAACACTTCTGTTTCTGCTACCAGTAAATAAAAACATGCTGACACTCAAATTATGTAACTGTATTTTCATTATTGGTCTATTAATTTATTAAGGAAACATTGTTTTATTGTATCAATGGCTTCAGGCAAATCAATCTTCATATTTTTGAATAGGTTAGCATGTTTTTCTCAGGTGTTTTAAAGCTCTTCATATATAAGTAGGTATTGAATACAAACATCTCAGAAAATGAAATAACCTTTTTTTTCAAACATTTTATTTATTGATTTTAGAAGAGAGGAAGAGAGAGGGGGAGAGAGAGAGAAAAGGGAGTATGGGGAAGAGCAGGAAGCATCAACTGATAGTAGTTGCTTTTCATATGTGCCTTGACCAGGGAAGGCTGGGGTTTTGAACCAGCAACCTCAATTGTCCACTGCACCACCGCAGTTAGGTGAAATAAAATTAGTACCTAAGAGTAAGCTAGTTTATACTTATAAGACTACTGGCTTTAACAGAAATTGAATCTCCTTGGAATTATATAATTTTAAAAATCAAGTAGAAAGAAGTTTTTTTTTCTATGAGATTTGTATTCCATGAACAATTGTAAATCTTAAAAAATAATACATATATATTCCTACCCAGGTCTGTTACTTGTCGATCAAAAGGGCAACGGACTGCCCTTCCATGAAGAGGCAGGCGGGTGAGACAGTCATGACAGACTGTGTGGCCACAAAGCAGAAGGCGAGGAACTTTGTCTCCTTGCAAAGAAAAGACATCTTCACAAACTCCACACTCCAGCACCTAGCATTTGCAAAGGAAACATGTGGTCTTTTAACGGTTTTAAAAGCATACATATTTTAGTTTTCTTAAAAAGTTTATCTACCATATTGAATAAATCTTGGTAAATTCCTTTATTCTTCCATGGGGGGGGGGCCTGTCTAGGATGTAAAACTTTAAATCATCTTTTAAAAGTTCATGGCAGACCCTCCCAAAATTAAATCAGAGTAGATTATCCTTGAAATGTTAAGTGTTATGGACTAAACAATATTGTAACTGAATATCATCTTTATCTTTTGAAAATTATGAATTGATTCATTATATCTGAATTTGTAACTTCTTCCAAACATGGGTTATTAAATTAAACAATTTCTCTGCAATTGCCTACCCTCCAAAACATCTTCATTAATTTGGACAAAAATATTTCAAATATGTGCTAGGATGACAATTTACTCTTCTAAATGATAAATGATGTGTTAAGAAAAGACTAAGTAAATTTGAAGTACCTTCCAGTATCTATTTACATCATATAATGTAAAGGCAAGAAAGCAATTACCTTTGACTTAAATTTCAATTCCTTGTTCTCAATTAATAAATATGCTCCTGAGTTAGAAAATATTTTGTCTATCCAGTTCCAATTACAGGTACTAATTTGTCCAAGGTTATGTAGTTAGTCAAATGAAAAGAGATAAGAATCAGCAAAATCTGATTCCCAGGCCCATGAGTGTATGTTTTATAGTCAACAAACTGTATTTATGTCAATGAAAGATTTTTGGGACTTTTATTTCTTAATATACTATTTAAAGTGTTTCACAATGTTAGTTAATTGGAAAATCAAATACCCACACTGCATTGTTTAATGGTACCACAAATTCCTGTGCCTGCCCTCTATATAACCTGCTACAATCTGATCTCTGTCCTAATGCTTCACTCCCGCCCCCTTGCAGGCTGTGTTCTCAAACTACACCAGACAGCTTGTAGTTCTCAGATAATGACAAGCTGTTTTTGCACGCTTTCTTTCTGCTAATGTTGATGAAATAGCTAAATGGACACTTTTCTAGAGGATTCTTGCTTTACTTTAATAAACCAACAAGTCTCTAAACCAGTGGTTCTTAACTTTTTTTGAGGTACCGAACCCTCCAGTTTCATATGCGCATTCACCAAACCCTTCTTTAGTGATAAACAAAATAGGATTTCTTTTTACAAATTCAAGACATAGGTATATGTTTTTTTACTGGTGCACAAAATGAGCCATGCATGAATATCACCTTGCTCAAAGAACAAAACCAACAAAGTGCATGAACTCACAACAAATTACGGTATTACTTTATTCTGGCCTCCGTGGCAGAGGCTTCTCGGAACCCCTGAGACAGAATCATCGAACCCCTAGGGTGTGATAGAACCCAGGTTAAGTACCACTGCTCTAAACATTGTATCTCTGAGGGTCACCCACAGCTCAGTCTAACTGAAATGAACACACTATCCCTAGGGCCCTCATGTATCATTTATCTTAACATCCAAAATACTTCAATACCTTTCTTTATTGGCTTTCCAGCCTGTCTATTCTATAAGACCAAAAGGCCTTCAGGAATAGGGTACTCCAAATACTAACACCTATGGGCTTATATAAAGTCCAACAAAATAAAAATTTAAAAACAGTTTGGCCAACCACCATCCCCAACAAATACACGATACAAAGTAAAAAACAGGAAACCCCGAGTGGAAATCAGACCTAATGCATTCAAGTTTTAATCTTAACTCTGCCATTATTTTGGACTTACTACTTGAAATGCAAACACATTGGCTTGCATCCCAGTATGGTTCAAAAAGTTTAAATATTAACACATAGCTCACACACACACACAATTAAAAACTTAGTCTTTTCTTTAAATATATGAAAATATGTTCAATCTCATTCTAAACACTTTGAAATGCAACTAAAGCCACACCAGTATACTTTTATTCAGATTTGATCAATTGATTGATAACACTTTACACTGGTAAAAGTGTGAGAGCACATTACTGATTGCTGTGAAATGTTTTACGGACTGATATAGCCTCTCTAGAAGGCAATTTGGCAATGACTACCAAAAGTCAGAATAGCTCAACAATTCTTTCTGGAATTTATGCTAGAAGTATATCACACATATATGTTAATCCCTACAGTACACCGTTTATATTAACAAAAGATTGGAAACAAAATACACACCAACCCAAGACTGGAAAAAACTACTGTACATTCATAAACTGAAAAACTATGTAGTCAAGTGAGGAAGAGTTAGGGTACAGCTCTGCACATAAATTATATAAATTATATACACACACTTCAATTTATCCTGTACTATTTTTAAAATGCAGGAAAAAGGTTTCACTTAAGTATCAAATTTGATTAAATACATAAAAGATATTGAACAGAGAATTAGATATAAAAGAAATGCAACATTTTTACAAGTATTCTCACTAATGTGACGTATTTTTACTCATTTATGACAGTAAACTCTGAAGAACCAAATTAAAATTTCACTTAGATCATTCATATCATGTATCTCTGACTTTATTATTATACTAAATAACAGAATTTGTTGTTGCTAATGTAGGTGTTTTCAAAAAGCACTCGTAAAAGTCCACTGATTTGGTAAACCAAACACAGGTCCGAAAATAAAGGTACTAGACTATTTTGCATCAACTCAGTAAATAATAGAAGAAATTATTTTCTCAGTAGTTATGAATAGGAATTCTGGTTAACAATATAAGATAAACTAAGTCCTAGATAGGAGAATAGCTCTTAAACTTATAAACTTCACATATATGCCAAAGAGGACATGTATTTCTTACATGTAAACCAAGTTTTAATTAACCAGTCCATATATTAAAAGGGCTAAGAAGGCTCACTATTCACAATAAACTTTCCTGTTTCTTTTCTGAATATAATTAATTTCAAGTTTCCAGATTTTCATCTGTTTTTCTAATGATAAAAACCATGCCATTATCAACTTCTTCACTAAACAAGAAGCCAGGTTAGATAATATTGTATTAGCACTACTGAACTTCACCTCTTATTTCCAATTAGTATTTCTAGCTTTCATCTATGAAAATGACAATGATTTGTTTTAAAATTTATTGATTGACATCAGAGAGATAGGGAGTGAGAGCAAGACAGAAACATTGATCTGTTCTTGTATGTGCCGTGACTGGGGATCGAACGCACGACCTTTGCACAATAGTATTATGCTACAACCAACCAAGCTGTCTAGCTAGGGCAACAATATTTTAAATACATGCCACCATACACCTCTTACAAATTATGGCATGAGGCTCTTGCCAACAGACTGTCCTACTGCACTGCTCAGACACATTTTATATGTAAAGATTAAAATGTACAAAGCAAGCCTCTAATATATCAAACTGTGTGCTATAACAAACTGGAGTTGCATCAGGTTTTGGTATATTTTTTGAGATTTTTAAAGCAAACAGGGTAACAAAAGTAGATACAGCAATGATATCCACCCCAAATACAACTTCTTAAAGTTAATTCACAAAATAATCCTTAGGTATCCTCTATTTAGAAAAAACACAATTCAATAAATAAAATCTCAACCATATAATATGCCTAATAATAAAAGGGCTCCTCTGCACCTTGGAAATGCTGTGTATTTTCAGAATAACTTCATTAACATATAAAGGTCAGATGTATCAACCACCAATATTGACTGATAACCCAGTTGTGAGCAGACATGTATCGTATGCTATCATATAAAATCAACATTAGGTGAAAAATCATAAAGCACTACTATTAAAGACTAAAAATATTTCAGGTATTATCTGATCCAGAGGTTCTCAAACATGGTTGCACATTAAAATCTCTCCTGGGGATGTAAAAAATATATAATGTCAACTTAATCAGAACTGGGAGAGAAGAACTGCATCAGTAGTTTAAAAAGTCCTCAGTGATTCTAATATGTGGTCAGAAATGAGAATATCAGTTATCTTAGGTTACAAATAATCCTGAAAGTATTTCACAAACCGTTTCTATCTGTTCTCCCTTCCAAATTTTTTCCATATAAAGAGTGGAAGGGAAAAATGAATTCCACATATTTCAGTCGATTTTTTAGTGAAGTCATCTTGAAGCATTTACACAGGGTAGAATTTCAAATTTTAAACACAGGGCAATACCTAGCATTAATATAAAGCTATGCTGCTGTTGGTTACTTCTAAAAAAGAGATGACAGACTACACTACCAAGACGGGAGGGAGCCGATTACCCAATAATTGATGTCTGGTCACAGAAATTGATGCAATAGTGAAAAGCAAACTTTAGAGTCGGTCAACCCTGGCTCTGCCACAAACTGTGTTAATCTAAACCGGAGTTTCCTTACCTGTAAAACAGAAATTTCTACCTCATTAGTAGATGTTAACGAGTGACAACACCTAACATAGTACTTGGCGGTAATAATGGCTTGATTTAATAACAATAAGCTAATTAATGCCTGTTGAGTTTAACTAAAAGCAGAAGAACGGGAGAAGCACAGCTCAGGTCACTCACAGGCCCATGTGCTTCTTTTCGCTAATGTCCCCACAGGCCACTGAGGACCTGCGTGGATAAAAAAGTTGCTGAGGGGAGGGCTAGTAAAGCCAAGGGGGGCCCAGGGGCCGCGCATCCGCCCAAAGAAAACAGGGCCGCGGCGCCGGGCCAGATCTCCGGATGAACCGAAGGGAGGCCAGTGGTGGAGAACAGAGCACGCACGGTCGCTCACCTTCACCACGGCCGTACCTCGGCTGCCCTGACGGCCACTGTCTAATCCGGTTCCAGGCTTGTTTACAACCAGAGCAGCCATCGTAGGAAGACCGGCGTAGCAGAAGCAGCCGCAGGGATTTCAACTCAGGGGCGGGATAGAACCACCTACCCAGAAGCCTCGGCGCCCGCCACTGGCGCGCAGGCGCAATACTACGCGAGAGGAGATGTTCCTTTCGACCGTTCCTCATCCCGCCGGAGAGTGATAGCTGTTTTGCTGCACTACTTGAGCATGAGAGTTTGTTACTTTTATTGCTGTTAAAGAATATGCAACTGATGAAAGGAATAAAGTTAAGGAAAAAAAGTAAAGCTAAAACAGAAGGAAAATTTTTGGATAAAACTCTCGCTCCAGCCTGACCTGTGGTGGCGCAGTGGATAAAGCGTCAACCTGGGAACACTGAGGTCGCCAGTTCAAAACCCTGCACTGGTCTGGTCAAGGCACATATGGGAGTTGATGCTTCCAGCTCCTCCCCCCTTTCTCTCTTTCTCTCTCACTCTGTGTCTCCTCTCTAAAATGAATAAAATAAAATAAAAATTAAAAAAAAAAAAACTCTCGCTCCAATAATATCCAGAGATACTCTACCTAGTTGCGAAACGGCCGGGGTACCAGGAGGGACTACATCTCCCTGCATGCAATGCGGTGTCGGTGTAAACTACAAATCCCAGTGTGCTACGTCTGCATCTTTTACTCCTTAGGGTCGCAAGTCCGGAGGTCCTATTATTTCCGGCGACTGGTTTCTTGCTGTCGCGATGTGTGATTGCGGCTGGGCAACACAGTATTTTATGTATAGGTGTCTAAAAGGCCAGAGGTGGCCTTGATAGAAAGAAGCGGTTGGGTCCGTCACGGACGTCGGAAGAGGAGAATCTAAGACACCACCGGAAAGGAGTAACTATCGGGACTGTGTCTGACGCCCCGTCTTCCGAAAGTGCGCTTTTCCGTTCTCTTGTTGGATTGAACGTCTTCAGCCCCCATAGGCACGAGGTCAAAAGTGCCGGTCAAAATGGAAGTGAATCCCCCCAAACAGGAGCACCTGCTGGCCCTGAAAGGTAAACTTTTGCGAACCCGATTCCCCCTCTTTCTCTAGTCCTCCAAGCCTTTGCCACACAGACCCGTATTCTGGGATGCGGACCTCGTCCTTCTTACACTGTCAGTGCTGTCCCAGTTGCTCTGTTCCTTGGCGCCGAGCGGCAGGAAGCAATTTCAGCTTGTGATTTTTTAGGTTTGAGAGCCTCCCTCTAGCATGGAATAGATAGATACCTGGTACCTCACCCAGTTATGTGCTGCTGCCGTCATAGATTTTAGCTGTAGAAGCTGACGTCCCAGCTCTACCCAGGCAGAGCCCTGTGAAGCAGAATGAGGACAGCCGACATCCGAAATGGTTTTCTATTATCTCTTGTTTCTTCCTGTGGTACTGACAAAGTGACCAGGCCTTAGCTTCTGCTATAAAATTAGGCCTGAATTGCACAACAGCAGGCCAAAGACTTGGAGATGCATAGTACTAACATTTACATAACTTAGGTTTGTTAAACCCTACTGTAGTGTACTTCAGAATATTGTATATACGGGAAAGTTCATGTCAACTTTCATTTCTGTACACAGTAATCAATTTGAGTATGTTTGATAATTAGATCATTATTTAGAGAAAAGCAGGGTAGTGTTTTTCTAAAATTCCTGTTTTCTGAAACACTTTATTTCATCTGTTTTCTGTACCACAAATGCACTTTTTATTTCTTGAAAGCTCTACTGTGTCGTTACCAATACCTTCCTGAACTGAGCGGAGAAAATGAACATTTGAATTCAGTTACACTGCATTTATTTCCTTGTGGTTTTCATTTTGAGGGACCTTCCTTCCCTCTCCTGAGCTATTATGTAGGCAGCAAACATCATAGAAGTTCACCAGGCCCATTTGTAACATAAAATCATATACTGTTGCCAGGGCTTAACAGGACTGTCTTTTACTGTAGAATTAAGGAAGTGCAATATTAAGTAATATTAATCAAAATGACTAGTAAGCTTAGCTTGAGCAAATGAGCTGGACTGAAATGGGTTATTCCTGAAGAAAAAAGAAGAAAAGGTACTGTCATGGTCTTTATCTCCCAGTATCACATCAAGTATGTGGAATAGAGGTTACTCAACTCTCAGAAGTTAAACTTTTCCAAGATCACAAGGCTAATAAGTGGTTGAGGCAATGTTTCAACACAAGGCCTTCCTCCATTTTTCCAAGACTCCATGTTGCATACTAATGAAGGAAATAGAGATCCTCCCCTTACTGACCACTTTGGTAGAAACTTAGATCAATTCTATCTGGTGAGAATTTGGAACAGTTCTGTTAGTTGCTAGGTGTGATTTTTATACAAATTGAAAGCTGTTAAACAGTAAAATTTCAGTGACAGCGAGGCTAACTGCTGTTGAGAATTTTTAGTTCTCAATTCTCTATTTTCCAAAGCAGAAGATAACTTGAGAAAACGTATTTTAGCAGCCTAAAAGGACAAGTGCTTGTAAATTCACTAATAGTATCAACTTTGTTAAAACTATTAAATATTATTTTCCCCATTGTCTCAGTTAATCAAGATTTCACAAATTTTAATTTTACTGATGTTGGATGCCAAGTATATCAGTTTACAAAGGGTCATTTAAGTTCACTTTCTTAGATTTGTAAAATGTTAAGGAGATCTCACAACTTCAGTTTCTCTGGAGTACAACACTGAATAAGTTTAGCCAATATTGAAAGACTTCTTCTCAATGCCATCTTTTACAATGTGAAAGTATAAGGAAAAAAAAAGAAAAACATTAATCCTTGAAAGACTATGCTATCTATATTTAGATGCATATTAAAAATTATAAATATTTAGGGTTAGGAGTTAGGGTTAAAAAGAAAAAAATATATAAATATTTAGGATCACAATTATTGATGAATTTAAGAGTTGTCAAATTGGTTAGTGATAGTGAACATTAACAGTAGGTGAAAATAATCATTATGAGATCACTTCTTTTGTCTCTTCAAAATCATTTGTCAAATGAGTATTGTGACATCATGCCACGAGTCCCCACCTGTAGTTGTCTAATGATTTTGGGGAAAAGGGATTCAACTTCTTTTTTTTAAGAGTAAGGATATGAAAGAACCTATACCATGGCTTTTACAGCTTTGGTTAGGAAACTTAACTGGCAGATGCTGGTAGGCTCCATTCTTGAGCTTGTGTACTGTATGCTGGAACTTGCCAATGCTTAATTTGAGGCAACTTCAGGACTTCTGTGTCCTAAAAAGAGAAAAATAAAAGTGAAGGTTGAGCCTTCCTGTTTCTCTTCGAAATCAGAATTCAGGAGCCATAATACTAAGGTCTTAATATTGTTGTAAGTGCCCCAGTTGTATAGGGCAGACTGTCACAAAACCAGTTCCTAACCTGGTTAAAATGCAGAGTTAAACCATTTTTGTTTTTAATGTTTACTACTGAGATGTCTCAAAATTTTAAAATATTATTACATTTTTGTTATCTGTATATGAGTCTAGTATTTTAAGAGTCACTAATTTTTCTTTGTTTTTTATATAGTCTTAAGATTATTATTACCTAATATGTTAATATCATCACTTCCATATTGTTTGTTATCTGTTGAATTTAATTCAGCATATTGACTACTAGCATTTTTAGGCTAGAAGTGATTTAATAGGTCATCTAATCCAGATTGCTTATTTGGTGAGAGAAAGGATTTCCAATGTGGATTATATTCTCATTTACCAGTCGCACTTTGGTAAAATACTATATTGGGATTGGTTTTTGTTTTCCTTTTCTCCCTGCCTATTTGTATATAGGCTCTCCCTACTATATCTTATTCTTTGCAATACTTCCACTTTAGGTCCTGTTTACCTCTGATTTGGAAAGAGACAGTCTTGTAATTATAAATTACACTGTAGCTCTGAGGAGCTCAGCTAAGAAAATTTATCTTCATTAAGAGTAACTGGATTACTGCAGAATGACTACAGAAGTAATATTACATTATCGACCATATGAGAGTGATCCCACACAACTACTAAAAATTGCAGAGAAAGCAATTCAAGATTTTCCTACCCGTCCACTATCGAGATTTATTCCTTGGTTTCCACATGATGGGGCCAGACTGCCACTCAAACCTCAAAGATTACCACCTGTGATTTCTGAGGAGGCAGCTGAAGATGTGAAACAATACTTAACCGTTTCAGAACATGATGTAAAATCACAGAGTTATGATTGCACAGTAGCTCTGTTGGAGTTTCGACCTAATTTGAAAGAAAAGAAGCACTTAATCCGATCACACACCCTGAATGGACAGACTACTTCTGGAAATCTGGATAAAGAATCAGAAGGAGAAAAATGCCACAAGAAGAGGTCTTGGAGTGTTTCAGTTCCTAGCAGTAATCGTACTGAAAATATTTTTCCTTTGTCTAAAAAATTACAAGATAGATTAAAGGCACTTAATTTACACTCATTTTATAGAGCAAGATGGACAATAGAAAACATTCATTGTAACAACCAAACTCTTGAAGACATTTGGGCACAACTCAATCGACTTATTAGGCACAATGAACTTCCATCTTGTAATGCTACGATTCAGAGACATTTGGACCAAATATGGGTGTTCTGTGATATTGTGTACTGTGAATATGTTGGAAATCTCCTTAAAGGAAAATTAACTCTTACTGGGAAAATACATTTATTTGTGCACAAATATGGTGTTATTTTTAGTATGTAATGAATTCCACTGATTGTCAAAAAGAATATTCTAAATGAATAGTATATACTGAAATAATGAGATGAAAAATGTTTGCTGGTTTTTAAATTTTTAATGACTTAATTTTTTTAATTGAACCTTTGCTGATATAGCCTGTTTATTCTTAATATTTTGCAAAATAATTGTGTAGTATTATGTTTTCAATTTGTATCCCAGGAATAAATACCAGGTGAATTTAAAGGCTTGTCATTTAAGTCAAGAACTTTCTATGTTCTACTTTTAGAAGCCATCTTTTAAATGAATTGTGATAAATTATTTATACTGAATTTAGAGGTAAGATGTCCTATTCCTCTTCCTGTTACTTTTCCTATGATTGATTTACATATTTCTGTGAATTACAGTGAATAATTTGGATTTGGGTGAATCCTTAAAAATCTAACTTTATAGTTATTTTTTACTTATTTAAAGTGTAATAATTTTTATTTTTAATTTTTTTTAAGTTTCTGTTATTTACTTATTTTAGCAAGAGGGTATGGTGAGGGGGACAGACAGGGATAAACAGAGACAGGAAGGGAGAGAGATCAGAAGCATGAACTCATATTTGTAGCACCTTTACTGTTCACTGATGGCTTTCTTTTCTTTTTTTTTTTTTTTACAGGGACAGAGAGAGGGATAGGTAGGGACAGACAGACAGGAATGGAGAGAAATGAGAAGCATCAATCATCAGTTTTTCGTTGCCATTACGACACCTTAGTTGTTCATTGATTGCTTTCTCACATGTGCCTTGCCCGCGGGCCTTCAGCAGACTGAGCAACCCCTTGCTGGAGCCAGCGACCTTGGATCCAAGCTGACGAGCTTATTTTGCTCAAGCCAGATGGGCCCGCACTCAAGCTGGCGAGCTCAGGGTCTCGAACCTGGGTCTTCTGCATCCCAGTCCAATGCTCTATCTGCTGCGCCACCACCTGGTCAGGCAGTAATTCAATCTTAATGACTGTTAATACTGGTTACTATTGGACGTTTGTTGGAGTCCTTGTTGGTTTTCCATCACCAAAATATTTTAAATTGGGTTTACACATCACTTCATAAAAATAATCAAAGAACTTTTATAGGATGAAAGTTCTATAAAAGCATGTATTTAACAAATTTAAGTGCCTTCTATTGGTAATGTATTTTACTTTCATAAGAGAGGAGACAACCATGGACACTGTCCTCACAGAGCTTACATGGAGTTACTATATGTTATTAGGTAGTAAAACTATTCACTGAAAAGAACTAGTAAATCTATACTCATTAGCAAGGCGGAGCTACATTTGCTTTGTGGCATAGTGCCTAGCATGGTAGAGGCTCCATACTATATGGTAAATGTGTCATTTGGAAGGATTCTTCACAGGCTGAGGTTGCTTAAAATCTGAGGAGTCTACTAATTTTTAACTGAAGAGATCTTTTCCAATTAGTTTTTACTCTATCCAAGCATCATTTTGTTTTTAACTTTTTAATGCTATCTTTTTTTTGTCACAAATGAGAGTACTGTCTGGAAAATAATCGTCGTGTGCATGAATGCATCCAAAAGTCTTTAAATGAAAAATCACCTGGTTTAGAGGGACTTTCCAAGGTTACTTCTTCAGTAATAACTTCCTCTTTCATTTATTAATCTTAATTTTACAACACAAGGCTGCTGGAGAAGCATTAAGAAGTTATTATCACCAGCAAGCTTGCAAATAAATGTTGGTTGATATGATTAGTCAATAATAAGTGATGAAATAGACTGTTTTAGATCTTATTTTCTTAAGGTTTAATCTAGCGTTAAAAGTTACTCATAAGACAGTCAAACACAACACTATTTTTCTTTAATAGTTTTATTTTGAAATGATAGTACACAGCTGCAAATATAAGAGGTACAGTCAGGGGTCATGGGATTCTTGTGAAGAGTAGCTTTTTAACCCAAGAATCACACAGGAAAAGGAGCTGCTTTTTCTTCATATGTGGCTGATTTAAATTTTTCTAATCTATTCAATATTAATTGCTTTCTAACCCTTTAAAAAACAATAAAAAGGTAATACATAACTGGGAAACTTAAGGTTGTTTTACTGCATATACTGCCCTGATCTTAAAAGAAAGAGGGAGTCATTTCTCTTCTACCTAGACAGTACTTCAGAAGTAATCAAGGCCTGAGGACTTAGAATCCATGGCTACCTCCTTGGACCCTTATAGAGTGTTTAGAACCTTAGGACTCATGATTCTATCACAAGCTAATAGTAGAGTAGAGCTCAGTGGTATTTCTGGGTTCCACTGTTAACATACATGGAAATAATTTGGGGGAACAAATGTGTACAGCAAGGTGTATCTGTGAGAACATTTGATAAAGTTCCATCAGCCTTTACTCTCCAGGGATGTGGCAGCAGTACCATAATTTTATTTTTTTCTAATGACCCATCTACTGTCAAACAAATGTTAGGTCAAATTCAAAGGAAAAAGATGAGAGGCATCATAGGATTTTAACTTCATTTGTCAACTTAACAAATAACTTAAAGACCACTTCTTGAAGATTTTCAAGATGAGCACCGGCAGACTGATTCACTTTGATTTAATCAGCTCCGAGTGCCCAAATTCAAAATTCACCAACTTGAATATCTTCAGAGACTAGATAGGTAAGACTGTAGAATGTGGTAAGGACTCAACCTGGAGAAGATTCTACTTGTTTTTTAAATGTTCTGACCAAGCAAAATTTATGTGCAAGTTGAGCTAGGCCTAGTTTATCACTTTGTAACTAACCTCAGGCTAATTATCAGAAGACTTATAAAAGTTTTTTATATAATATTTTAGATGGAATCTGAATTTCATAAGTAAATTAAATGTGTTTTGTGAGTTCCACTGAAAGAGTCTAAACACATGGCACTCAACTGATACGTCAATATTTGGCACTCAACTAAAAATTACATTGTTTTTTGCCTCAAATATTTTAGATAAGAACCTGCTTTATTTAACATTCAAGGCTGGATACAAAATTGCTGTTTAACAATCAGTGGTTTATTATAGTTCCTAAACCTTGCTTTAGTTAGTGTTTACTCTTTTCCAACTAACATAATGTACAATTTTTGCTGTTCAGTAACACTATAGGACAGTAAATAATGAGTTTTAAATGTGTATTTGATACGGGCATACTGTTTGGATTCTCTCTTATGGAGTAAGATATTTAAATGTTAATAACTTAGCTCTCAGTTTGTATTAAGAATCTGAAAATATGACAAGTTGTGTTTTATTGTAATTTGAGTTTACAAGATACTGTCTTTTACCAACTGCTAACCCTTCTGCTAATTTATACCCTCTTTTGAAAATAAGAAGAAAACAGTTACTTTTAATGTCAGTTTGGAATCTTTTTTATTTTTTTAATAATTTAAAAGTTTTTTCGTTATAGTTGACATACAGTATTATACTATTTTAGTCATACAGCATAGTGATTGGACATTTCGATCAAACTTAGGAAGTGGGGTTCTTTTTATCTTTAATGGAGGGTTGTTCTTTACCTAATTCTGTTTCATTCCCCTAGAAAAACCATAGTATCCAAAAACTAAACTTCACAGGACTTATGTACATAATGGAAATTTGAGCATATAATCAAGAAATAAATTGGCTTCACATCTGGGGTGAACTTGAGGACACTTTAAAAATGTTCTAAGATTCCATTGAGAGTGTGTTTCTTCTTTTTTTGTTAAGATTTGGTTTTCTCTCCTTGACCTGTGGTGGCGCGGTGGATGAAGCATTGACCTGGAATGCTGAGGTTGCTGGTTTGAAACCCTAGGCTTGCCTGGTCAAGGCACATGCTGGAGTTGATGCTTCTTCCTTCTGCTCCCCCATTCTCTCTCTCTCTCTAAAATGAATAAATAAAAAAATATTTTTAATTAAAATGAAAAAGATTTGGTTTCTTCTGAAATGAAAAAAAAAATGGGGAAGAAACAAAACACCAATTGGTGTAGTCTTAGATTGTGAGAAAAACTACCTTCTATATATTATTTTCAGAGCACCTTTTTACCCCCTTCAGACTGTACTTAATATGTTATTTTTATTTTTTATTTTTTTTATTTTTATTTTATTCATTTTAGAGAGGAGACATAGAATGAGAGAGAAAGAGAAATAGAGAAAGGAGGGAGGAGCTGGAAGCATCAACTCCCATATGTGCCTTGACCAGACCAGTACAGGGTTTTGAACTGGCGACCTCAGTGTTCCCAGGTCAGTGCTTTATCCACTGCGCCACCACAGGTCAGGCCTGTTATTTTTATTTTAATTTATTGATTTCAGTAAGAAAGGAAGGGGTGGGGGGGAGAAAGAGACAGGAACATTAGGTTGTTCCTGTATGTGCTCTGATCGGGGATTGAACCAGCAAGCTTAGTGCTTCCAGATGATGCTTTAACCAACCAAGCTCTTTGGCCAGGGCTTATGTTTTCTTAGTTAAAAATAAGGATGAAGGCCTGACCTGTGGTGGCGCAGTGGATAAAGCGTCGACCTGGGAACACTGAGGTCGCCAGTTCAAAACCCTGCACTGGCCTGGTCAAGGCACATATGGGAGTTGATGCTTCCAGCTCCTCCCCCCTTTCTCTCTCTCTCTCTCTCTCTCTCTCTCTCTCTCTGTGTCTCCTCTCTAAAAATGAATAAATAAAAAAAATTTAAAAAAAAATAATAAGGATGGAGTACGTGAGAAACACCTCCCCAACCACGTACTTCCTCTTTCTCTCCCCTGTATGTGTCATTGATCTCTAGCTGGTTAATGCTCCATTTGAGATGTAATCGTATTTTGAATTCTCATGGGGTGTTTTCTCATAAGGCACGACATTCCTGGTCCATGACTCAGATTTATAATTAATATAGAGAATTATTTTTGAACTGAGTGAAATCACCTGGGTTCAAATCTAGTTCTGCCATCTATATATAACCTTTTATAAACAAATTAGCTTCCCCAAACTTCTTCAAATCTGTACAAAGGGGATAATGATAATACGAACCTTGTAGAGTAGACATGAGAATTAAATGTGTTAATACTTGTAAGATATTTTGTATAAAGTCTGGCACTGGTAATGCTTAGTACATATTAACTATTACAAGTGACTTAGGAATTTTTTTGTTTTTTTAGAGACAGGAAGGGAAAGAGATGAGAAGCGTCAACTCTTAATTGCAGCATTTTAGTTATTCATTGATTGCCTTCTCTTACATGCCTTGACTGGGGTGGGGTGTGATGGTGGGGTTTCCAGCTGAGCCAGTGTCCCCTTGCTCGAGCCAGTGAGCCAGCAACCGTGGGCTCAACCCAACGGCTATGGATTCATATCTATGATTCCACGCTCAAGCCAGTGGTCCCACAAGCTGGTGAGCCTGCACTCAAGCCAGTGACTTCAGGGTTTAGAAACGGGACCTCAGCGTTTCAGGTTGATGCTCTATCCAGGTTGACTGCACCACCACTGGTCAGACCAATGACTTCTTAAATTTTAAGGTTAACATTTGTTCAGTATTTAAGAAGCCATCTATTTAATACAACATTGTTTAATGGTGTCAGTTCAAACTTAACGTACATCTTCAAAATAATGTCAGTTACTTGAGGACTTTGATGAGATGCTAATTCTTTCATTCAGCAAATAATATATATATATGTGTCAGAACCTGTGTCAAATGAAGACGCCACAGAACTGAACATGATATATATGAGAGCCTAATTCTCATGGAGTTTGTAAATAAAAACACTTCATGATAAATATAAGGTGCTATGGGGAGAGCTGTTACTGCTTTTCTGAAAACAATGACATTTAAACAGACCAGGATGAGAAGAAAAACACCAAATTTGATATGAATGCTGTAGCTAGCTAATTTGTGATTAGGTGGTAGATTTTTATATGTGTGAATGATAAGGTGACTAACTTTTCTACAATGAAAAGGAGCACAAAAATAAATTGAAGAAAACAATCATGAATAAAAGAAACGTTTTATTCATTGCAACAATAATACACTATAATATGACAGATGCATAATAAAAATATTTGTCATATTTTATATTATAATTATGCTTACATGCCTATTAATTTTTAATAATAATTGTAAGAAAAAAGTACCCATTTAGATACAAATACACTACATCATACGCAATGGATCAACTCTGCATTGATTGAATATGGACATTTACAGATTAGTCTTCTAATATCAAAAAGGAGGACATGTAGGAGGATACTTTTTGAGGGAGGACAGAACTTACAAAAGAAGAACTCTTCTCCCTAAAGGAGGACGGACAATTGGTCACCTTAGTGAATGAACACCACTTATTATTGTGAATTGACCATTTAGGTTTGTAGTCTTATACATTTTGATTTGAACATTTTTAAGAGAGTATAATGAAGGACTCTTCTGTGATTCATTTTCTGAAATATTTTGTATGATTTTAAATTTTATATTTTTAATTTTAATGTCAAATGTCAATCTTCAGAAATAATTGGGAAAAAAATATTTTTAAAAAAATTAGACTGTCTTGGTAATAAGTGTTGGAGAGGTTTTGGAGAAAAAGAAACCCTCATTCACTGTTGGTGGGAATGCAAAGCAGTACAACCATTATGGAAGAAAGTATGGTGGTTCCTCAAACAATTAAGAATAGAACTACCATATGACCCAGCAATCCCTCTACTGGGTATATATCCCCAAAACTCAAAAACTGATATGTAAAGACACATGCAGCCCCATGTTCATTGCAGCATTGGTCACAGTGGCCAAGACATGGAAACAACCAAAAGACCTTCAGTAGATGATTGGATAAAGAAAATGTGGTACATATATACTATGGAACACTACTCGGCCATAAGAAATGACATCGGATCGTTTACGACAACATGGTTGGACCTTGATAACATTATATTGAGTAAAATAAGTAAATCAGAAAAAACTAAGAACTGTATAATTCCATACATAGGTGGGACACAAAATTGAGACTCATAGACATGGACAAGAGTGTAGTGGTTACGGGGGGCGGGGAGGGAGAGAGGAGGGGAAGAGAGAAGGGGAAGGGCACAAAGAAAACCAAATATAAGGTGACAGAAGACAATTTGACTTTGGGTGATGAGTATACAACATAATCAAATGTCAAAATGACCTGGAGATGTTTTCTCTGAATCTCTGTACTCTAATTGGTCAATGTCACCCTATTAAAATTGTCTAAATAAAAAAACAAAAAAAAAATTAGACTGTCTTATCCTTGCTAGACTTAATTCAATAAATACTTCTCTCTTCCTATTTTTGGTGTCTTAATTTTTGCTCCATAAACAATTTATTTGATATTTGAAATAAATTTGTAAATAAAATATTTTTCCAGATAACTAACCAGTTCCATTACCTTATAATATTGTTCTTTTTCTTTTCTGTATTTTAATAATATTTAGAACTAATATATGTATATCTGTATGGTCTTCAATTAATAAGCAATGTAGTTGATTGTGGATTTAAATGTTTTAATACATGGTAATCCCTGTTCTCCTCATTTTTCTATTTATTTTATGTTTATTTGTTTTTCTAGATAAACTTAAGACACATTCTGTTATGTTCTGGAACAAATCTTAGTTTTGGTTGGAATTATATAGACCTATTCACTAACTGATGTTTTTGTAATTTCTACACAGAATTACTATTACTTAAAGGATCACTTACTGAGCTTCCAGTGACCAGTAATTATAATAGAAAAATAAAGCCAACAAAAGATCCCTTTTGGCATAAAATTATTGTTTCATATTCAAAATGTTGCACTAAAGATTTTTCCCCATCAGACTAATTTTGCTTAATAGTTTTCTGATATCATTTACGCTGAAGTTATTCAGGATTTTTTGAAGCCTTGTTCTCCTAATATACCTTAAGCTTTAAAATTCCTTTGTTTTCTAATTTTTCTGTAATGAGATATATTTACATTTAATTTTTACAGTTCATTAGGTTGTAAAAATGCAAAATTATTTTTCATATGTAAAATTCTTGTATATATTAGCATTTTTAGTAAATCATTGCTGTATAATAATCTTAGGAAGTATTTAATATATTTAGTTTAGGAAGTATTTAGTTGTATTTTATATTAATATAAAATTGATGAATATCATACACTTGACTTGGGAGTAGTAGCCCAAAGCAATAGTAATATTTTCTTGTTTTCTCTTTCTTTATTTTTCTATCAATTCACAGTGATGCGGTTGACTAAGCCTACCTTATTCACCAATATTCCAGTAACATGTGAAGAGAAAGACTTACCTGGTATGGCACACACTTTATTTTACTTGAATCTACTGCAGTGGTTGGCAAACTCATTAGCCAACAGAGCCAAATATCAACAGTACAACGATTGAAATTTCTTTTGAGAGCCAAATTTTTTAAACTTAAACTATATAGGTAGGTACATTCCTTATCGAGGTAGCGCCCGCACATGGTATTTTGTGGAAGAGCCACACTCAAGGGGCCAAAGAGCCACATGTGGCTCACGAGCCGCAATTTGCCGACCACTGAAGGGAAAAGGTGAAACTTGATTGCCTCTCTTACCTTGGAATATGCCTACCCTGGCCAATCTTATGCTAATTCTTTGCTGCATTCTTTTTTTTTTTTTTTTTTTTAATTCAGTGACAGGAGAGGAGGCAGAGACAGACTCCTGCATACTTCCAGACTGGGATCTACCCAGCAAGCTCACTAGGGGGCGATGCTCTGCCCATCTAGGGCATTGCTCTGTTGCACCTGAGGTGGAGGCCATGGAATCATCCTAAGTGCCTGGGGCTAACACACTGCAATCAAGCCATGGCTGCAGATCAGGGGAGAGAGAGAGAGAGAGAGAGATGAATCAAGAAGAGGAGGGATGGAGAAGCAGATGGGTGCTTCTCCTGTTTGCCCTGACCGGGAATTGAACCCGGGACATCCACACACCGGCCAACACTACCACTGAGCCAACTGGCCAGGGCCTGCTACATTCTTTTTTTTCTGTTTTTGTACCATGCCAGTAGTGGCCATCTGAATAAAAGGTCTCACTCATAATCTATAAGTTGACATACTATTAATATCCCATGGCAACAAGAGACTTTTAGCCTGACCAGGCGGTGGATAGAGCATCGGACTGGGATGCAGAAGACCCAGGTTCGAGAACCCGAGCTCGCCAGCTTGATGCGGGCCCATCTGGCTTGAGCAAAAGCTCGCCAGCTTGGACTCAAGGTCACTGGCTCCAGCAAGGGGTTGCTCGGTCTGCTGAAGGCCTGCAGTAAAGGCACATATGAGAAAGCAATCAATGAACAACTAAGTTGTCGCAACAGCAACGAAAAACTAATGATTGATGCTTCTCACCTCTCTCCGTTCCTGTCTGTCTGTCCCTATCTATCCCTCTCTCTGACTCTCTCGCTGTCCCTGAGGAAAAAAAAAAAAAAGAGACTTTTATTTTAGTTTTAGTAATAATGCATTCAGAGTCATGATACTATTAAAATTACATTTATCTTCAGATGTTCCATTATTGCATGTATTAGCATTCCCTTTTTTTAAATTATTGGAGATTTCTCTAATACATTTTATATCACGTGACCTATATTTTTCTTTGTTTCTAAAGTTCATTCTCTGTGAAACCAGAATTTTTTATCATGAATTAATTGCATTGAAGATTAGAAATAAGATTTTTAAAATACATATAGAACTCCTATGAAGAGATTGTTTTTAAAATTATCATTTTTTTCCCAGAGACTTTTTTATGTAAGTAAACTTATTTACAAGGAAAAGATTAAACTTTCTGTTTTTCTTTTTCTATAGGAGACCTCTTTAACCAGCTCATGAGAGATGATCCTTCAACTGTAAACGGTGCAGAAATTTTAATGTTGGGAGAAATGTTGACTTTACCACAGAATTTTGGGTAAGAATGATATAGTCACATAAGAAATGCAACAATACTATAAAGCCATTATAAATCTAGTGTCCTTTTGGTGGGGGAGGGTTGGGTTTTTGTGGGTTGTTTTTGAGAAAAGCAGAGAGACAAGCTGAGTTACTTTAGTTGTGCTTAAACTGGATGAGCCCGTGCTAAAGCTAGTGACCTTGGGGTTTCAAACTTGGAACCTCAGTATCCCAGGTCGACATTACTGCACCACCACCAGTGAGGCTAAATCTAGTTCTTAAAACATAACTATGGGCTGGAAAAATGTTCATGATACATTAAATGGTAAAAATACATTTTGTCAAAATTATATTTGATTATGGTTTTTAAAAACCATAAGATAAGAAAAGGTGAAGGGATTATGAAAAAAAATTATCTCATAGACACAACAAAAGTAGGTGGAAGGGGAGCAAATATTTTAAGTATTTTAAAATAAATATTTATAATATATACATTTTTTTTTTGACAGAGATAAAGTTTGAGAGGGACAGATAGGGACAGACAGACAGGAAGGGGGGGGGAGAGATGAGAAGCATCAATTCTTTGTTGTTATTCATTGATTGCTTGTTCATTGATTGCTTTCTCATATGTGCCCTGACTGGGGAGCTACAGCAGAATGAGTGATCCCTTGCTCAAGCCAGCAACCTTGGGCTCAGCCAGTAACCTTGGGCTTCAAGCCAATGACCTTTGGGCTCAAGCCAGCAACCATGGGGTCATATCGATGATCCCATGCTCAAGCCAGTGACCCCGCGCTCAGGCCTGCGACCTCAAGGTTTGGAACCTGGGTCCTCTGTCTCCCAGTCTGACACTATCCATTGTGCCACCACCTGATCAGGCTATAATATTTATAAAAAAATTTATAGATTTCAGGGTATATTTTTACTAATTCATTTGATTTTCTGAAGTTGTTTTAATAAAAATGACCAGTGGCTTAATTTTAAATTTTTATAAAATATTTTATTTATTTATTTATTTGTTATTTATTTTCGTGCAAGAGACACAGAGAAAGAAAGAAAGAGACAGGGACAGACATACAGGAAGGGAGAGAGATAAGTATCAACTCATAGTTGTGGCACCTTAGTTGTTCATAGATTTCTTTCTCATATGTGCCTTAACTAGGGGGCTCCAGCCAATCCATTGACCCCTTGCTCAAGACAGCATCCTTGGGTTCAAGCCAGCAACTTTAGGTTTCAAGCCAGCGGCCTTTGGGCTCAACCCAGCGACCTTGGGGTTATATCTATGATCCCACACTCAAACCAGCAACCTTGCACTCAAGCCAGATGAGCTTGTGCTCAAGCTGAGGACCTTGGTTTCGACCTGGGTCCTCCTTGTCCCAGTCCGATGCTTTATCCATTATGCTACTACCTGGTCAGGCCTGATCTATATTCTTTAATAAATTTTTCTCTATTTGAAGTTCTCAGTGGTGCTCAAAAAGGAAGTTTGTGATAAAACTTGAATGGATTTCTACCTAAAAATTTACTTTATTTCACAGGAACATATTTTTGGGAGAGACCTTTTCCAGTTATATCAGCGTTCATAATGATAGCAATCAAGTTGTAAAAGATATATTGGTAAAAGTAAGTGGCATTCTTGTTTGGAGTATATATTTTTAAACAACTTTTCAATAGTTACTGTTTTTGAACTTAATTAAAATGCATATTTGATACAGGACTTTTTGTCATTAATGACAAGCAATAATTGAACACCTAAAGATACAGGATAATAAGCTAAGCACAGAATCATTTTTTGTTATCTTCAAAGTTTGTGATAGAGGTAAATAATAGAATGATTCTGTTAATAGTTTGTGATTAACATCATAAAATTTGAAAGAGGAGAAAAGATCACTTGGGTGGGGTCATTGCCTCAATCAGGAAGGCTATTGGAGGAGAGGGAACACAAGAGGATCTTGAAAGAATGGTAAGATTTAGAGAAAAAGACAAGAGGAACAAGGTAATTGGAAGCAGAACCATATTGTAGTAGTGGACAGAATTTACTTGATAAGAGTAGATAAGATTTTAGAGATGTATAGTAGCCATACAGTGGAACATTTTGGAGGCAAGGCTAAGGCTAAGATTTTAGCCTTTTTTTTTAAGTGGTCAATAGAGACTTTTGAGCAGAGGTATCACACTGTTAGAAGACTGATGCAAGTATTATATGGGATGGTTTTTAAGGAATAGACCAGTTAGAAGATTTTTGCAGTCATTTAGAAATTAACAAATAGAATATACTAATTTAAACAACCTGAAAATTATTTACAAAGCGAAAAGATATAAGGCTAGTAAAAATTCACTATATACAAAGGAGAAGTATTTGTGGGGTTTTTTTTTTGTTTTTTAGATTATTATTTGTTCATTTTTAGAAAGAGAGGAGAAAGAGCAAGAGAGAGAGACAGAGAGAGGGGGGAGGAAGCATCAACTCCCATATGTGTCTTGACCAGGCAAGCCCTGGGTTTTGAACTGGCAACCTCAGTGTTCCAGGTCAACGCTCCATCCACTACGCCACCACAGGTCAGGCCAGGAGAAGTATTTGTAAACGCTGTCTTCAAGTGGTGTGTTTAGGTCAGTAGAGATTACCAAAATGGAAGTGCAATTAAAATGAGTTTGAAAATGATTTATGATTAGAGTTAGAATTGAAAAGGACCCCAGAGAGCAAATATTCCAAATTTCATAAATGACCCAACTTCCAGAACGTGAATGCAATTGTTTTGCATATATGTACATGTTTGTCATACTACTGATGGGGCTTCTAACCTTCATTAGATCAGGGTTTGGCAAACTACAGTGTGTGGGCTAAGTTTGGTCCGTTGCCAGTTTTTATAAGAATTTGTGCTTAAACTGGTTTTTACATTTTTAAAGAATTGTCAAGAAACATGAGCTTAGGCCCTTGCTGGTTGGCTCAGTGGTAGAGTGTCAGCCCAGTGTGTGGATGTCCCGGGTTTATTCCTGGTCATGGCACTCAGGAGAAGTGACCATCTGCTTCTCCACCCTTCCCCCTCTCCATTCTATCTCTCTCCCTCCTGCAGCCAAAGCTCCACTGGAGCAAGTTGGCCCAGGCGCTGAGGATGGCACCATGGCCTCGCCTCATGTGCTAAAATAATTCCAGTTGCAACGGAGCAACAGCCCTAGATGGGCAGAGCATCGCCCCCTCACAGGCTTCCTGGATGGATCCCAGTTGGGCACATGCGGGAGTCTGTCTCTCTGCTCCCCGCTTCTCACTAAAGAAAAATACAATACAAAAAAAAGAAAAAGAAACATGAGCTTATTTTGTGATGTGAATATTAGATGAAATTCCAGTTTCATTGTCCATAAATAAAGTTTTATTGACACACAGCCACACTCATTCATTTCTGGCCTTTTAAAATTTCCCAACATATGCATTCAATTATGTAAAGATCTGCCTTTTAGAACTTTGAGAAAGTATACCTTTATTCCTAGCATAACAGTTGCCATTTAGTAAAAGTTCAGTTTATAAGATGAACAAATCAACCAAGGCATATAATTTAAGTCAATATTAAAAAGAGCAAATAATACAATAAAATACTTATTATAATATGCAAATGCATATTTTTTGCCTTCAGTTTTAATTTCTATAAAGGCAGTAATATTTGAAATAATGGTAGCCCGGCTTTGATTCCTGGTTAGGGCACACACGAGAAGCAACCATCTGCTTCTTCCTCTTCCTTTCCTCCTTCTCTCTCTTCCCCTCCCACAGCCAGTGGCTTAATTGGTTTGAGTGTCAGCCCTGTGAGTTGAGGATGGCTTGGTTGGTCGAGAAAATCAGCATCAGATGCTAAAAATAGCTCAGTCAATTCCAGCATCAGTTCCAGACAGGGATTGCCGGGTGGATTTTGGTCTGGGCATATGCAGGAGGAGTCTGTTTCACTATCTCCCCTCCTCTCACTTGAAAAAAAAGAGAGAAATTAATAGTAGCTAGTGTTTACTGAACAGTGCAGTGCCCACCAAAAATCTTCCTTGTCTCAAATAGATATTTAAATTTATAATGTACACATAAGCCATTTTTTTACATCAGAATTTCTTATCACTATACAGGTAGTACAGCATCATTTTGGCCTGTATATTTATTTTCCCTGTATTATCAAGGTTTAGATAACAGTATTTCCCTTCATTTTCAATGTTTTGGAGCAACATGTGGAGCATTTGGACTATCTGGTCCTTAAAGGGCCTGTAGAATTTTCCTTTGGGCTGGTGCTATTTTGTGGGTGAAGTTATTTGATAGCATTTTTACTTTTGTCCTGTGGAGAATAGTCTGTATATTCTTTCTATTTTTAATGGTGTTAATTTTGTGAAACTTTTATTCTAGGAAATGATCCATTTTATATAAATATTCCATTTATTTGTATATGGGTCTGCAAAGTAGTCTCCGAAAACTTACGTTTTAGTGTTATTATTCCCTGGTTATTTCTTATTTTCCATATTTTTCTTTCTTTTTTTTAAATTTAGTTTAGCTAGCTTTTGGTTTGAATATCAGTTTTTAAAAACAGTATTTTATTTCTTTATAGCTAATGCTTTTTTATTCCTCACCTCATATTTGCTTTTAACCATCTCCTTATGCTTCTGATTATTTGCTTAATTCTTTTTCTCTTTTTAGCTGGAGATTAGTTTATTTTTATTTTTCATTGATAAAAGTGAATTTTTTTCTCAATCATTGCCTTATAGATGTCCTACAGATTCTGATATGTATCATTTTCATTATGATTGTTTTTTAAAGAATTCTGTTATTTCCTTTGTATTTCCCATTGTACCCAAGAGTTTTTTAATAGGTTTTCAGATATAAAAGTTTTTTTAAATTTAGTAATTTGTAATTTTATTGTGTCAACCCATACAATATTGTTCTTGTAATATTTTCATTGATAAGAACTTGAAAATATTTTTTTGTGACCTAATACTAATTTTTAATGAATATTCCATGTGTATTTGAGAAGCAGGTGTATCTTCTGTTATCAACTGTAAAGCTGGATATATAGGTCCGTAATATTTACCTTATTAGTTGTTTAGTTAGCTCTTTTGTAGCTTTCCTTTTTTATTTTTATTTTTGTCAACTTGATGTGTCATATTGAGTGTGCCATGTTAATCATATATTAGCAATATATTTCTTTTAGTAACTCCTTGTATCTTTTATAGTTTTTGCATCATAAACCTGTGCTTTTTGCTGTATACATATTTATTATACTTGTTATTCTCCATTGTGAATTGTGGCTTTCAGCATAGTATCCTCTCTTGCTACATTAAATGCTTTTTGACTTAAATCATAGCTTTGATATCTGTATTACAACTACTATTTTTAAAGAAATGCTTAATGCATTGATTTTAGAGAGAGGAAGTCAGAGAGGGAGAGATAGACAGGAACACTGATCTTCCTGTCTGTGCCTTGACTGGGTATCGATTTAGCAACCTCTGCACTTCGGGACAATGCTCTAACCCACTGAGCTATCCAACAAGGGCATAACTACCATTTTCTTAGTGGTTCCATTTTCCTGCTATACCTTTGTCCATCTCTTTATTTTTAACCTTTTTGAACCATTTTGTTTTTAATTATGTCTCTTTTATATGACATATAATTAATCTTATTTTGGGCACCAGATTGAATTGTTCTAATAGATGAAGTAAGCTTGACCAGGTGGTGGTGCAGTGGATAGAGTGTTGGACTGGGATGCGGAGGACCTATGTTTGAAACCCCGAGGTCGCCAGCTTGAGCGCACTCTCATCTGGTTTGAGCAAAGCTCACCAGCTTGGACCCAAGGTCGCTAGCTTGAGCAAGGGGTCACTCGGTCTGCTATAGCCCCCCTCCCCCCATCAAGGCACATATGAGAAAGCAATTAATGAGAAACTAAGGTGCCGCAACAAAGAATTGATGCTTCTCATCTCTCTTCTTTCTGGTTTGTCTGTCCCTTTCTCTGTCTCTGTCACCAAAAAAAAAAAAAAATAGGTGAAGTAAGTCCATTCACATATATTGATAAGTTTGATGTGCTTGGTTTTAACTGTATCACATTATTTTATATTTAAATGTTAAGTATATTGTGTTAAATATGCTATGTTTTTATCTCCACACAATGTGTTTTCATTGCTTGTTTGTTTTTTTTTCTTTTATTAATTTTAATGGGGTGACATTAATAAATCAGGGTACATATGTTCAAAGAAAACATCTCCAGGTTATCTTATCATTCAATTATGTTGCATACCCATCACCCAAAGTTAAATTGTCCTCTGTCACCTTCTATCTGGTTTTCTTTGTGCCTCTCCCCTCTCCCCTCACCCACCCTCTCCTCCCTCCCCCCAACCCATAACCACCACACTCTTGTCCATGTCTCATAGTCTCACTTTTATGTCCCACCCATGTATGAAATCATGCTGTTCTCAGTTTTTTTCTGTTTTACTTATTTCACTCCGTATAATGTTATCAAGGTCCATCCATTTTGTTGTAAATGATCCGATGTCATCATTTCTTATGGCTGAGTAGTATTCCATAGTATATATGTACCAAAGCTTTTTAATCCACTTGTCCTCTGACGGACACTTAGGCTGTTTCCAGATCTTCGCTATTGTGAACAATGCTGCCTCGAACATGGGGGCACATTTCTTCTTTGCAAACAGTGCTATGGTGTTCTTAGGATATATTCCTAAAGGGGGATAGCTGGGTCAAAAGGCAGTTTGATTTTTAATATTTTGAGAAATCTCCATACTGTTTTCCACAGTGGCTGCACCAGTCTGCATTCCCACCAGCGGTGCAGATGGGTTCCCTTTTCTCCACATCCTTGCCAGCACTTATTCTGTGTTGTTTTGCTGATGAGCGCCATTCTGACTGGTGTGAGGTGATATCTCCTTATGGTTTTAAATTGCATTTCTCTTATAATTAATGACATTGAACAATTTTTCATATGCCTATTGGCCATCTGTATGTCCTCTCTGGGGAAATTTCACCAGCTGGGCCTCTGCTGGTGAAAACCACGTTTCAGCGTCCCGCCGCCACTATCCCTCCAGCAACCCTCAGCAGTGTGGGTGGGTGCACTGCAGCTCAGACCCTAACACTCCATACTGTAGTCCTGGAAGCTCCCTCCATCTAAGCAGCTCTGCTCTAAGTGCTGTGGGAGGGCTTGTTTGGTTGGTGTCCTGTTTCCCTTTGCTGGTATTGCTAATTCCAGGGGAAATATTCGTTTTTGATTAGGGAAGGGGCTTAGCCCAGGGGTTAGAGTGGCTGTCCCTCAGAGTGTTTCTCCCCATGCCTTCGGTCCACACTCTCTTCCCGCTGCTCTGGTCCTCTCCTCTGTCCCCGTTCCCCGGAGTCCCGGGTAAGTGGTTGTGAGAGGGGTTTTCTGCGCCGTCCCTTTAAGAAGAATCTTGGGTCTGAGAAAACTGTCTCTTTCTCACAAACAGTATCCTCACTTGTTTCACAGCTCAATACTGTCCAAACTCCGCTTCTAGGCTCTGCGACTGCAGGCTGGGGCTTAATTCCTGGGACCCAGGTACCTCCCTCTCCGCCAAACTCTCCTCCCGCCACGTGGGTCTCTCCGAGCTGCCGTTCTCTCTGGGGAGCTGGGCAGCCCTCTTCGCATTTTCGCTTTTCCTACCAGTCTCAATGTGGCTTCTTCTGTGTTCCTTGGTTGAAGAGTCCACTTAGTTTAGTTCAAAGTTGGTTTATCCAGATGATGGTTCTTAAAATTGAGTTATAATCCACTTTGGTTCTGGGAGTTGGAAGTTGGTATGTCCGCCTACTCCATCGCCATCTTGCCGTCTCATTGCTTGTTTTTATAATTTTTTTTTCTTTTGGTATTTAGGAAGATTTTTATTTTTGTTCTGCTTTTTGCCTTTGTATTTATGCTTTTTATACTCTCCCTTTCATTTTATTATGTAGCTGCTTACCATAGAGTTTTTAGTCTTTAATACCATTCTTTATCTCAAACCTACTGCTTATACCACTTTACTTTTTTCTTGTCTTCTATCTTCCAATTTTTTATTTGCATTTTGGTTGGATATTTCTTAAGCAGATGGTCGGGGAGGCCTGTGGGTGTAATAGTCTCTGAGTTCAAAGTGCTTTTCTAAGCATGAAAGATAGTTTGGCTAACTGTAAAATCATTTGTTTATATTTCCTTTCCTTTTGTTTTCTGAAAATGCCAAAATCCTTGGTTTACATTTTCATTGTTTTCTGAAAATGCTACTACAGTACTTTGTTACCTAGCTGTATATATTGTTTTTGAGAGGACTAATGCCAGTCTAATTCTCTTGCTTCTAAGTTATTTGATAATTTTTTTGGAGGCCCTGGGGATATTTTTCTATAGGTTTCAGAGTTGGTTAGGATGTGGTTTTCCTGATACCGAGTAGACTCTTTAAATTAATAGATTCACATCTTTTATTTTCAGAAAATTTTCGTTGTTTATCACTTTATAAACTCTGTATGTAAACTAGGTTCTCCTTTCCTCCTTTTCCTTAGTACCCCTTAAATTTTCATTCAAATCTAGTTTGCCGTGGATGCCTTATAATTTAGTCTTCATTTCTTATATGGTCTTTATCTTTTTAAGTTCAATCACCATGTTTGTTTTCTTTTAAATCTTTGCCTTAGTTTAAAATTTCTGATTCAGGGTGTTTTTTCATAGGTCCAACTGTTGTTTTGAGGGTTTCTTACTCAATTTGAGTATTGCTTTACAGTTTTTTTCTGTTTCACACTTGGTTTAAGGTGGCAATTTTTACCAGTGAATTGTTTCAAGTCTCATTATCTGTTCTCTTTATTTTTAGTGGTTTTTTTTTGTAGAGCTGAACGCTATTGGTGGCTTTGAATTCTGTGAATAACAATTTGGGGTTATTTGATATAACCAGGGCAGGAACACCCTCTGTTAACAATGTGAGCCTATGTATTTAATTTTGAATTTCCCTTACTGCCTGGTTGGTTTCATTTATTTATTTATTTATTTTCCACAGGGTCAGAGAGAGGGATAGACAGGGACAGACAGACAGGAACGGAGAGAGATGAGAAGCCTTTGTATCATCAGTTTTTCGTTGCGATGCCTTAGTTGTTCATTGATTGCTTTCTCATAAGTACCTTGACCGCAGGCCTTCAGCAGACCGAGTAACCTCTGGCTCAAGCCAGCGACCTTGGGTCCAAGCTGGTGAGCTTTTTGCTCAAGCCAGATGAGCCCACGCTCAAGCTGGCGACCTCGGGGTTTTGAACCTGGGTCCTCCACATCCCAGTCTGACGCACTATCCACTCCACCACCGCCTGGTCAGGCTCATTTATTTATTTTTGAAGTGCATATGTGTGTGTGGACCATGTGTGAACCATTGCCATGGTTCTAGGCACCAGCTATATAGAAAGATTTAAACAGAGAAAGTATTGCTCCTTCTCTCTCCAGCTTTTTTGTTCCTGTTCCCCTAGTCTTTGCACCCGTACCTATCCACACTGTGGAGATAACCAATCTCATCTGGATTTTTCTTCCTACTTTCTTTCAAGGCTGATCTTCAGACAAGCTCTCAGCGTTTAAATCTTTCAGCCTCCAATGCTGCAGTGGCTGAACTTAAACCTGATTGTTGTATTGATGATGTTATACACCATGAAGTAAAGGAAATTGGAACACACATGTAAGGATTCTTTTTACAAGTTTTAGAAGGGTTTTCTTTATATGTGCTTTTATTTGAAACTTTTGCTTTATTTCCAGTTATCATTATACCTTACTCATACTTCAGAAGGAATTTTTTTTTTTTTTTTTTTTTTTAGTTTAAAAGTCCAACTTTATTGGAACCTTTGGGCGGGTTCAGTGACTCGGAGAGTAGTGAGCCAGAGAAGCCACCCTTCAGAAGGAATTTTATGTTTACATGTTTACCAGAAACAAACTTTAAACATT
Source organism: Rhynchonycteris naso (assembly GCA_037038555.1). NCBI lineage: Eukaryota > Metazoa > Chordata > Mammalia > Chiroptera > Emballonuridae > Rhynchonycteris > Rhynchonycteris naso. The sequence continues at coordinate 238,882,628 of CM072995.1, read as the reverse complement.
TTGCATGTATTTGAATGTTATAGTATATTTTTCTTTCAGTCTAAGAAGCAAATATGAACATTTCAGCCATCTAAAGTAATTTTAGACTTTTCCACTGCCTTACCACCCAGTCAATTCACAAATTCTACTAGTTCTTATTACCTGTCTTTCATTATCATCTCTTATTCATCTCCACTTAGATCACCATTTTTGCTTCTCTTTTTGGCCTTAAAGAATTTCATGATGTTAAAGTATATAATATAACTATTATTTAATCAATGAATTTTGACAACAAGCTCTGTTATAGGCATTTTAAAATATTTATTCTATGATTAGTTTGAGTATTAGAGTCAAATTTTCTGGAGTTCAAACTTCAGCTTCATTATTTATTAACGCCATGATCTTGGATAAGTCACTTAACTCTTTAGTGACCTCTCACTGCTCTTAGGAAATCTGAGTTTGCATAGGTTTTCCAAAGCTCTCCACCACCTAATCCTTACCAGCTACTCTATTTTTTCCTTTTAACACCCTTCTCTCCCTATCACTACTGTAATCATACTGGTCTTCTTTTACCTCTGAATCTGTAACTTGAAATGTCTTCTTTCCTTACAGAGCAGTGCCTGTGTCCTTTTGTTTAGTATATACTTCTACTTTTTCATATCACAGATTCAGCATGACTTTCTCAAAAAGGTTTTCCTGGCCCCCCATTAAGTCATGCTTCTTGTATAATCTATAGCACCTATAACTTGTCATTTTTAAAACCTTTTGTACTTAAATTACTTAGTGAGTGCCTACTGTTCCCTTAAAGTTTGAGTTTCTTCAAGTCTGCTCTGTCACCAGTATCTAACAGAGAACAGAAGTCAACATTAGTTGAAATTGAATCTATTGAAATATTAAATATGCAAAATCCCCATTTTACAGAAAATAAGACTTTTGTAGAATTAACTAACTAGTAAATAATGGCATATAACTCAAATCTAAATCTACCTTCAAGACTTGTACCTTAAGTTGCAAGGGAAAATGGTGATGTAGTAAGCGGACATTCCAACTCCCACCTCCCAGAACCAAAGTGGACTACAGCTTAACTTAGAAAAAATCATCTTGAAAAACCAACATTGGACTAAACTAAGAGGAATCTATAACCAAGCATCACCAAAGGAATCACCTGACCAGGGATTGAACCCACAACCTGGGCATATTGGGATGACATTCTAACAACTTAGGTACCCGGCCAGCGCCCCCGATCTAGAATTTTTAAAAATTTGTATTTTTTTCTAAGGTATATGGACTTTTTACATTTAACTGTTTGGTTATGGAATTTAGTTTGGAATATCTTCTACCTTTTGAAGGAAAAGGTATAGACTTCCTGCTCTAAAAATCTCTCATTTTACTAATCAGAACTTTCTTGTTCATGTAATTATATTTATATCTGCTGAAACTCATTATTTTCCTGCTCTAGGCTCAGTTGACTACATTTTTACATCGGTATAAATATTTTTCAGATTTGTAGGTAGAATTGAGATGTAGTACTATTAAGACACAGAATTGAAAATGATTCAAAATCATTAAGACATTTTTCTGTTTCAGCTTGGTGTGTGCAGTGAGTTACACAACTCAGGGTGGAGAAAAAATGTATTTTAGAAAATTCTTCAAATTTCAGGTATTGAATATGACAGGGGTAAATGGCTTTTTTAAACATGACTTTTCTTTTTCCTGGAAGAGTAGTTATTTCTGTTTACAGTGAAAATAGGCTCCAAAGAAAGCAAATAGATTACTATTTTTGGACTTGTCATATTGCTAGCAATCTAAAGTTAGATGTAATTAATTTAAATAAAAGCAGAGAAATTATCATTACCAATGTAATGTTTTTGTAATGAAACTTAGGATTTTTACCAAATTTATTTTAGTATTTTCTTTGTTTCACAAAGCACACAAGACTCTAGAAGAGGAAAAAATGTAAAGTTCAGATAAAATAGTGTAAATTGTATCAAATTTCTAAGGAAATATTTGAGAGATTATTGACTTGAGCTGAGTGCCTCAATCTTCATCAGACTCCCTGAGTCACTGAAATTGTAGGTACAATCTAGTATTTGTACACAATTTTCAAAGTCAGTGATCAAAAATAGTTTAAAAACCACTAGTTTAACATATCAGTGTGCATGGACTGAGAAACAAGACTACCATATATGCTATAGAGTGGTACCTTGAGATACGAGTTTTATTCATTCTGTAACCGAGCTCGTAAGTCAGTCAACTCATATATCAAACATATTTCTCCCATTTAAAATAACTGAAATAGATTTAATCTGTTCCAGCCCTGTGAAACATCCCCAAACCATCCTAAATTATGAAAAAAGACATGTTTCTAATTAAGAAACACACATGTATGCTTTACCAATGCATTACAAAATATATGAAATAAAAGAAAAAAGTGTTAGTACAGTATTCTTACCTTGGAGACAGACGAGTGCGGCAAACAGAGGTGAATGGTGGAGGAGGAGGGAGGGAGGAAGGGATGCAGGCACTGTAGACACGTAAACTAAAACTGTACTTTCTTAACACTAAATGTAAACTAAAACTGCATTTTCTTTAAACAAAACTAAAACTGCACTTTCTTTACTTAAAATGAAACCACAAAAACTTAACTGTAAAAAAATGCACTTTCTTAACTTTAAACTTAACCTAAACTTAACATTACATGTTTTTTATTTAATCATCACCTCTTTTTGCCTTTTGGGGTGCACTTTTGGCACTTTCACTTGCAGGACTTGTGAATAAAAATCTATCCAAAGAGGTTTGCTGTTGCCGGTCTTTTAAAAATGTTATGGAAATGTGACAAACAAGTGTCATTAAAAAGTACTGAAGCATGACCAGTTGAAACTTTTTCTGGGTGTTTATTTTCAATGAAACTTGAAAGCTTCTCCCACATTGTCAGCATGTCTTTAATTTCACTTGTAGAAATCACTTCCTCCGACTCTACCGCCTCCTCACTGCTAATCTCTTGCAGAAGCTCCGGATGTTGCATCATATGTAGCTCCTTCAACTCCTCAGTTGAGAGTTCCTCCTCATGTTCCTCGACAAGCTTGTTTACATCACCCTCATCTACCTACAGACCCATCGACTTTCCGAGGGACACAATCTCCTCCAACACTTCTACCTTGGTCTTAGACTCTGGTTCGAATCCTTCGAAGTCCCTGTCTGCAACAACATCAGGCCATAACTTTTTCCATGCCGAGCTCAAGGTTCTTCTTGTAGCCTCTTGCCACGCCAAGTCAATAATGCATAAACATATCATGATGTTGTAGTGATCATTCCAAAACTCTCGAAGGGTTAGATTTGTATTCTCAGTCACCTCAAAGCAGTGATGAAACAAGTGCTTTGTGTAAAGCTTTTTAAAGTTGGAAATGACCTGCTGATCCATAGTTTGCAAGATTGAAGTCATGTGGGTGGGAGGTAGAGGACTTTCACGAATTTGAACTCATCGAGAATGTCATCTTCAAGACCAAGTGGGTGGGCTGGAGCATTTTCAAGGATTAGTAATGCTTTCATCGGGAGTTTATTTTGTTGAAGATATTTCTTCACTGCGGGACCAAAAACAAGATTTACCCATTCAATAAAAAACTGCTGTGTAACCCATGCCCTAGCATTGATGTGCCACATAACCTGCAGATTTTCTTTAAGAATCTTGTGAGTCTTGCCTGACCTGTGGTGGCGCAGTGGATAAAGTGTCAACCTGGGAGCACTGAGGTCGCCAGTTCAAAGCCCTGCACTGGTCTGGTCAAGGCACATGTGGGAGTTGATGCTTCTAGCTCCCTTTCTCTCTCTCTCTCTCTCTCTCTCTCTCTCTCTCTCTGTCTCCTCTCTAAAATGAATAAAATAAAATAAAAAAAATTAAAAAAAAAAATCTTGTGAGTCTTAAAGGCCGAGAATTTTCGGAATGATACACTAGCAGTGGCTTTACTTTACAGTCACCGCTAGCATTTGTACACAATGCAAGGGTCAGATGGTCCTTCATGGGTTTATGGCCTGGCAGCTTCTTCTCCTCTGCGGTGATGAAAGTCCTCTGGGGCATTTTTTTCCTAAAACAATCCTGTTTCATCACAGTTGAACACTTGTTGGGGGATGTAGCTTTCCTTTGCAATAAGCACAGGAAAATATGCAATGTACTCCTCAGCTGCCTTAAGGTCAGCACTCGCAGCTACACCATGCCTCACCACCAGGTTGATGCCAGATCTCTTCTTGAAATTTTCAAACCAGCCGTGACTTGCCTTAAATGTATCTTCTGCTGCCTCTTTGAAGTTGATAGTTCTTTCTTCTTCAAGTAGCTGTAAATAATATGTGCCATTTCACATATTACAGTCTCCATCACTGTATCTCTTACCAGCTCTTTCTCTTTCAGCCACACCAGCAGAAGATTCTCCATTTCTTCATGGATATTAGTCCTTAATTGGGACAGAATTGTAGTTCCTTTCGCTGGATTTGTGCTTTCGATGGTATCCTTTTGTTTAAGGATGGTACAAATTGTAGATGTATTGCGGTCATACAGCCTTGCCAGTTCAATCACTCGTACACCACGCTCGTGTTTTTCAATTATTTCTTGCTTCACTTTAATCGACATCATTCTCTTCTTCTCATCAATGTCCTTTACACTCACTTTCTTCGGCCCCAAGATAGCACACAAAAAAAAGTTAGTAAAAAGTGATGCAAAAAGGAGTACAGCGCATGAGATTCAACTTGATTCTGCTAGTAACACGTGAGAAAGAACAAGATGCTGGTGTTGTGCTGCTGACACTGGACCTGTGCACCATCACGCCAACTAGTGGCAGTTTCCCGAATCACAACTGGTATCTTGGAATTTCGCTCGGATCTTGAACAAAATTAAAAAATTATGGACCGAGTTGCAGCTCGTATCTTTAAAAAAAAAAGTATTTTGGTCTGCTCGTATCTCAAGGTACCACTGTATGTTACAGATCTAGATATGACATTATATATGTTCTTTTATTCCTGAAAGTGAAAGAAAAAATACTATCAATAGGAAACATTTTGCTATTGCTTTCTTACATTGCTCATTTGTTTAAGATTTTGCTGCGTTTTGAAAAAGAAAAAAGAGCTTCAATTGCTTATTTTGGTAAATGTAGTTTGGTAAAATATCATATAGAAAAATACTGAAATATATGTGTTCAGTTTAGTCAAATGAATGAAGTAAGACCCAAGTAACTATCACCTAGTCAAGAAATGGTGTTGTTTTTTAAAAAATACAGTTAGGATTGTTTTGGGTTTGTTTTGTTTTGTTTTTGCAAGAGTGTTATATACCTATTAGAAAAGTCTTTTACAATTAGAATTGGAAAATGACTTTGACAAATTTAAGCCCTGCTATTTAAAGAAAGCAACAAAAATAAATGCACAAATGAGAAGAATATCCTAATTGATACACTTTATTCAACCAGGTTCTCAAACCACTGGATGTGAAAACCAAATTTTACAATGCAGAGGTAAGTGATGGGCACTTAATAGGATTTTAGATAAAACGTTAAGATCTTATTTGACTAAAATTATGATATATTACATTTCATATTGAAGTAAATTGCAAATTACTTGTTAAAATCAACATAATGTACAATCAAAAGTGAATAATTACCTTGTAAACCTCTTTAATCTGCTGTTTTCAACTTTCATGAAATCAGTATGTCTTAATTTTTATTCTCCTTGTTAATTTTGTGAGGTTTTAACCCCTTTCATTAAATGATTGCCCTATAATTCCATTTAATGGTTCTTGTTACTGTCTAAAAACATTAATCTGAATATTTATAATGTTATTCTCATACTACAAAAAATGAAGCAGTAGATCTAACCCTGCAAAGAAGATTGAATATTTATATGGAAATATATTGATTAATAGAGCTCTGCGTATTAAAAGCCTTTGTCCTGGGAAGTCATTGTACCCAGGTTGGCAAAAATATAGAAAGAAGTAACTTTTAGAATAGAAGGTAATCTGTATTCTAGCCTAACAAAAGAGATAAAATAGAATTTTCCATTGGAGAAAGGTTTTATTGCTTGAATTTCTTTTACAGAATTCTATCTTAATCCTGGCTTCTAGAGCTTCAGGACAAGCAGATTTCCTAAAGAGCCCCTTCCCCCATGAAATAGCATGGGTTTCATACCATGGTGATGAATTCATATAGTCAGCTATGTACAGTATTTTGAAATGAAAACTGTATCTTTGTTATTGTTAAACCATATGATCATAAATTTTCAAATTTGGTAGATATTTTTACTATTATCTGAGTTGTTTTGTTTTTTTCATCATCTGGGTTTATATTCAGTATAAAGTTAGTTCTACAGCTGGCCATACTAAGATGTCTCAGATAAGGAACTGACCTACGGTAAAGACCTATAAGGGAAAAGAAGATAAAAAGGCATAAAATAGTAAAACTGCCTGCTGTGGTATAAAGTGAGTCTAAAGAGGATGATATAAAAAGATGTGCTACAGGAACACTCGGGGTGAGACTTGGAGTGGTCTGAAGAAGCTTCATGGAAGAGGGGAGGGGAACTGCAGGCCTTCTGGAAGGACTGTGTGTTCGACACGTCACAGTGTCAGAGCTGTGAAGGCATTCCCAGCAGAGTGCAAATGCACATGGAACACTGTAGTGAAAAGCATACGTGTTTGAAAGGAGTTCATGGTATCAAGGAGACTACTAGATGTTTAAAGAGTTGCCGTTCCTTACTGAGGAGTAGGGGAGGTGGGATTTTACATATTCCCCCCTTTTTGTTATTAACCATGGCTTTCGATTAAGTACAGTATAGCTGTGCAGTTGGGTGGATTTTAATAGTCTTATTAATTTATTACTTTGCTGGGAAAGATTTCATTCATAGGCTGAGGGGAAATAGATAATCCTTCTGTGAGACTAGGTATGTTAGAAAATTAAAAATAAATATGGCTGCTGGTGGGTCTTTTTCCTGTAAGTGGCTCCTAGGAAATCATGTGTGAACATATGTTTTCTTTGTTGAAAATGTGTTCATACATTCAGACACTTGACAGGTAGTTTTAGAACACTAATATTCAGTGATTTGTGAATAGGTTTTTAAATTGCTAGTTATTCCCTGAATAATATTATAAAAGTGACATGCTCCTCAAAAAAGAACAAAAAAGCCCACAATTTCACCACACCAGAAAGTAACTGAATTTTCATTAATCATTATTCTCATTCAGTCTTTACTCACTTACTTATAATACTCTGTTCTTATAACACAGTAACAATTTTATTTGCTGTCTTTTTCAGCTAACATTATATACAGGCATAAACTTTAAACTTTGCCAACACACTTCAGCAAAAAATGTTTTAGTAAAATGTTGAACTTTTGGAAGTAGACATCTTTAAAACCAGGAGTAAACAAATAGGATGAGGCAGATTCTATTGACTCCAACTAGGAAACTCAGGGAAATTATAGGAGCTTGTAACCCACACCTACTGTAGGTGATATTTATTATTCTGTGCCATAGTCCTTATAAAACAACTAAAATTAGCCCTACATTTGTCGCAAACATTTTTATGCTGTTTCTGAGAACTCTAATAATATGTGTGTCATCTAAAGAAAAACAAGTTTTTATGAGAAATTTTGTTGTAGTCTTCTAAAACAGGAAAGCCTTTTAAGATTAGTGATGTAAGTGCTAGGATTCAAATATTTGGTTACCTGCTGGGTACAGAGCTCCATGTGAGTATAAACTGAACATCTTCCTAATCCTCAAGGAACCTAGATTTAAAGGAGGAGACAGGCATGACATAACTACAGTATAAGCAACCTCCCATACTAGACCATGCACTATACTAATACTCTGGGATCATAGAGCAGTGAAATATAATTTCCAGCTATGTGTTTGAAAAAAAAAGGTCATTTGAGATGGCCCTTGATAAATAGGTAGCTTAAGAAATATATCTTAAAAAGAAAGACTATGAAATCTATTAACAAGGGCAGACTAAGCTTTCAGTTGTCTGTCGTCTAGCCCAGCTTTCTTTAAAAGTGTGATCCATAGACCCATAATCACACAAGATGTTCCTTGAAAAGGGATTCCATTATTAGATAAATTTAGGAGAAGCTCTACAGTGGGTGTATTCTCAGGGTAGGGGACAGTGTATATTCATTTTAAGTAACCTAAGAAGACTTACAATATAGTAAAGAATTTATAGAACTAGAAAGGCGTGAAATGTACTTCTCTTCCCCAAGATGTGCCCTTGAATATTTGCTTCTAAGTATTCACCTAAGTGTTCATCTCCATTCATTTAACCTTAGCAGTTTCACCATTTTAGAAAAATGATTTGTCATATTTCTTTATGTTGCTTCTCTTTACTTTCTTGTTTTTTACTAATGCTGTCTTGTTTAGTAAATTTAAAAAATGCAGAAATGCATTTTATTTTAAAGTTAGTTATTCTTTTTCTTTAACATTTAATTCTGATTTTTCTTTTTTATTTTTCCATTAGAGTGACCTCAGTTCTGTGGTAATTTGATTTTTTATTATAAATTTTTATGCTTACCTTACCACTTTTTGACTCTCTGCCTAATTAATCTCTCTTTACAAAACATAGTGGAAAAACAAGTTAGTGTGAATACGACCTATTTGACTTCCAAAAGATGCATATAATATTTTGTACATTAGACATTTGTATTGATTGTTTTATTCCATGAGAAAAAATAGATCAGAGGTTAAATTGTCATACTGAAACAAATATATTCTCGTTTTTAGTATTTTTCCTTTAGGTGTCTTTTTTGTTTGTTTGTTTGTTTTTTTTTCTTTGACAGGGACAGAGAGAGGGATAGATAGGGACAGACAGACAGAAACAGAGAGAGGTGAGAAGCATCAATCATTAGTTTTTCATTGCCGTTACAACACCATAGTTGTTTATTGATTGCTTTCTCACATGTGCCTTGTCCGCGGGCCTTCAGCAGACCAAGTAACCCCTTGCTGGGGCCAGACACCTTGTGTCCAAGCTGGGGGGCTTTTGCTCAAGCCAGATGGGCTCGCGCTCAAGCTGGCAAGCTCGGGGTCTTGAACCTGGATCCTCTGCATCCCAGTCCGATGCTCTATCCACTGCGCCACTGCCTGGTCAGGCTGCTTTAGGTGGTTTTTTAAGAAACATGTTAACCTTGTTCAAAATAGCTTTGGGATTTTCAACATCTTACTATATAATATACACTCCAAATACTTAAATTTTTTGGATAAACTACTTGAAATTTACCTTCAAATGCACAGTGGTTTCAGTTTTAAGTGTGAGTCAGGTAAAGATGGCCCTTTGACAACAGTAAACAGAGGAAAATAAAATTTTCCCAAGTTGGCTAAATCATGTTTTCAAATTTCTATTTACTATAAGCAGTGTTTGCTTATGCAATATTACTTTACATACATAGTAATGACATCAACTACCTTAGCACTGAATTCTTAATTTTTCAAATGTAAGATTATTTTATATTTAACTATTCAGACTAACTTAATTTTCCATTATGCTGCTTGCTTTTCCTTCATTTTATTTAAACTCTCCCTAATTTATGCAAAATATTTCATTTTTAAAATTGAAATGTGGGTCTATGGTTATTTTTAAAGCAATGGATTGATGGGATATATTTAGCATTCTTTTGAGAAAAAGTACCAGAATAATGCTTTTAAATGTATATTCTTTTAAACTGGTACATCATTATATTTTTATTTTCATTTGAGCACATGTACCAGGAACTAAAGAATGTTTTATTTTAGATAATATATTATTAGAATGTAACCTTTTCATTATATTTGCAAATTATTTCCATTTTCTGGATTTAGTGTTTAAAAAACTTCTAAGTGCCAAATTATTTTAGTCATAGTTTATTTTCTTATATAAATATAAAACAACTATGAAATTTTGAACAAATTCTTGAATATCTTTAGTACATTATATACATTTTGTAAACTATGTATAGGTTAGTTTATGCAATAAACCAAATAATAACCCAATAGCATAAAAGAAAGATGTTTAATATAAATAATCAGGGAATAAAAATTTTTATAAAAGTACTTATTTAAATTACCTATTGATTAAAAAAACTGCTGAATAGCATCACATTTCCAGTTACTAAGGCTACAAAATACCTGTTGTTTTATGTAAAAGTTCTAAAATTGTCAGGTATAATTCACATATTTTTAGCCCTAAATATATTTTTAAATGAACCAAAATATCAATAATGACCACTAACAAATTGCTAAAATTAAATCCTATAAGATTATATAAAATACATTATTCATTGTACTAGTAGTGGTCTCTATACTGTTTAAATTGAAGTAATGTGACAATTGAAGTTATGTTCAAATGTTATAATGAAGACCTAATTATATTAACATATCAGTGAAATGATAGGTGTCACGGGTATGTTAATCATACTAAATTTTAACATTTTAATGAATTATACTAGAAGATTCAGGATATTGTGAATGAAATTCCAGTTAAAGAAAATTTTTAAATCTTAAAACAAAAATATTAGTTATCCCCCATCCATTGTTTGACAAGTTATTGGTTGACTAACACCTGACTTAACTGTTAATTATGTTAGGATGAAGGTTTCTTTTCTTGCATTAATTATGATAATTTGATTTGCAGGCATGAACTAATCACATTTGTGGTTAATATTTTTTTCTTCATATAGATCAGATATTTGTGTTGAGGTTAATATTTTAAATGTCATCTTTCTTTGGTGCATATTTTTTTCATATCCTCAGACTGATGAAGTATTTCTCGAAGCCCAGATTCAGAATATTACAACCTCACCCATGTTTATGGAGAAAGTTTCATTGGAGCCATCTATAATGTACAATGTAGCAGAATTAAATTCAGTCAAGGAAGCTGCAGAATGGTAACTATGAATTATGAAGTGTTCTTATTTTGAAAGATACTCTTTTTTTTTCAGAGAGAGAGAGAGGGAGATAGGGTCAGACAGACAGAAAGGGAGAGAGATGAAAAGCATCAACTTATAGTTGCAGCAAATTAGTTGTTCATTGATTGCTTTCTCATATGTGCCTTGATGGGGTGGAGGGGCTCTAACCAAGCCAGTGACCCCTTGCTCAAGCCAGCGACTTGGGCTCACACCAGTGATCTTGGGCTTCAAGCCAGTGACCCCGGGGTCATGTCTGTGGTCCCATGCTCAAGCCAGCAACCCTGTACTCAAGCCGGATAAGCCTGCACTCGAGCCAATGACCTCAGGGTTTCAAACCTGGGTCTTCAGCGTCCCAGGTTGATGCTCTGTCCACTGCTCCATTGCCTGGTCAGGCGAAAGATAATCTAATAGCCATTACACTTGGATGGTTTTTAATTTTTTTAATTGTCTTTTATTTTTGAGAAGTTTTATTTTCATAGAGAAATTTATCCAAAAGTACAATTTCTCCTCCCTAATCACAGTGTCCTTTTATTTACATACAGTCTTAACATGGCATATTTGTTACAATTGATGAACCAATATCAATACTTATAATTAACTAAAATCCATAATTTACGTTAGGGTTCATTTTTTGTGTTGTACATTCTATGGGTTTTAACAAATGTAATGACAAATTCTACCATTATCATATTATTCAAAATAGTTTCACTGCCCCAAAGGTGTTGTTTGGATTTTATGTTTTACTATTGGAAGCACTTGTTCATTTTAATTTTCAAAATAACTCAGTGAGGTGAATATGAAACCTTTCATCTTATCCTACAAATGATAAAACTGAGACGATAGAAGGAATAATGGAGAAGTTAGAGAGGGTAAGAATGAGGGTGAGTTTTAAGAAGAAACATTCCATCAGCATCAAAGGGAGTAGGCCTAGGAATAAGTGATTTAATTTTTTGTGAAAAAGAAATACATGTTTTTCACTAGGTAATTTAGAGTAAATAAATGTAGGGTTGGCATTAATATGGATAAAAAGGTAATAGCTGGGATATCTGACTTTCTTAATCAAGAATAAGAAGTTTGCCTGACCTGTGGTGGCACAGTGGATAAAGCGTTGACCTGGGAACACTGAGGTCGCCAGTTCAAAACCCTGCACTGGTCTGGTCAAGGCACATATGGGAGTTGATGCTTCTAGCTCCTCCCCCCTTTCTCTCTCTCTCTCTGGGTGTCTCCTCTCTAAAATGAATAAATAAAAATTAAAAAAAAAAAAAGCCTGGCCTATGGTGGCACAGTGGATAAAGGCATTGACCTGAAACGCAGGGGTTGCTGGTTCGAAACCCTGGGCTTGCCTGGTCAGGGCACATGTAGGAGTTGATGATTTCTGCTCCTCCCCCCTGCTCTCTTTCTCTCTTCTGCCACTACTCTAAAATGAATAAATTAAAAAATTTAAAAAAATTTTTTAAAAAAGAATGAGAAGTTTGCTATGATCTTATTAAAGGTGATTAGATACAGAAAAGTTCTTAGCTTCCCATTCCCCCACCTGGGAAATCTATATATTTTTCATTCTCTTCCTGATACTTTAGCAATTTTGGAAATGATACTTAGTTTATAATGTTATGCTTCTTTGTATTCCTAAATATTTTCTTTATTATAGAGAAAAGGGAAAGGATATTTAAAGTTCTTACTTCCATTGCATTTTATTTTTAGTTAATTGATACCAATTCAATATTTTAGGTAATATATCACATTCTATTATAAAGAATCTCAAATTTTCCATATTTCAGCTAAAAAAATTTAAAGAAAAATAAATCCTTACAGCACAAGTTTTTTATTTTTTGTTTTCATTTTTGTTGAAACTTACCTGTTCTGTTCCAGATCATTGGATGGTAAATTATTCCATTCTTGTCAAAAGGAACAATCATATGGTTTTCTTTTAAAAGATGCTAGAGAATTCTCTCCATCTCTGTCTTCACCTCACAGTGTAACTACATTTGGATCAAGAACATATCTGCAGCCAATGGATACACGGCAGTACTTGTACTGCCTAAAGCCCAAGAAGGAGTTTGCAGAAAAAGCAGGCATCATTAAAGGAGTAACAGTGATTGGAAAATTGGATATAGTGTGGAAAACAAATCTAGGTGAAAGGGGAAGATTACAGACCAGCCAACTTCAAAGAATGGTGAGTCTGGAAAAAGTTTGAGTGGGGGTTTTGGTGTGGGGAGGCAGGTAGAGAGAAAATTTTTCTAGGTTCATCACTAGAAAACAGAGCACTATAAAAAGGCATTAATATTACTAGAGAATAGGAGATAAATATATATTAATAGTTTTACTGATCTCTAGCTAGGTGGTATTGAGATGAATAAAAAATGTTCAGATGTTAATTTTTCTTAATACATGGTTTTTTACTTTACCAAACAAAATAACTGTTTATTAATTGTTCCCTTCTATGATAATTTATACTCACTGTTCATCTGACTTCCACTATATTAAAATTTTCTTTTTTGCAATGTCCTAAAATTCTTACTATAGTCACCTACTCAGTTCATACCTTTTTTAAAGATGTTTAGAATCAGTCATGTGAAATGCAGAAGGTGAGTCACACTAAAGTTATCTTGTAAGTACTGATTGGGTATTTTACCTAATTTCTGCTCTGAGAGTAGAGATAGCTACCAGTCTTCTTTTTCTTATGCTAGTTAGAATATGCTACAGAATCCTTCCTTTATGCTTAATAGTACCTGTTCTGATATAGTCTAAAATTTTCTTTCATTATTTGAGGTAATAATTTAAAAAAAATCTCTGGGCCTATTTTTCATATAGCAATTAGCTATCATCTGCCATAGGATGTTTCAAACTTTGGTGCTTCTAAAGCCCAACCCTGCCCATGTGTCTGATGAAAACACGATTTTCTTTTTAGATCATTTCAGAGTGATCATCCTCTTTCTGCTTAGGAGTTATCTTACTTATTTAGAGTTATGTATGATAAGCTGGAGTATCTTTGAAAAGCATGCCTTTAAGATCAGACCTCCTGAAATTTCTTTATTATTTACCTATGAGATTTATAGACGTACTGTTATAATGAATCTTTTTATAACTACTGAACATGGAGTAATTATAGCAAAAACAGGATATATAGTGCTCTTCTGCAGGTAGTAACAGCAAAAGAAGTTAGGATGAAGAACAGAATGACTGAAAAATGTTTCCTTACAAAATCTGCTTGGGGACCCAATAGCTGTTGAGTAAACATCCTGCCATGGTTCTTCATTACATTCGGAAGGTTTTGTAATACATATATGTTAACTATTTTGCTTTTGCTTTTAGGCTCCAGGTTATGGAGATGTTAGGTTGTCTTTGGAGGCAATCCCAGATACTGTAAACCTAGAAGAACCTTTTCATATTACCTGTAAAATAACAAACTGCAGGTAATGCCAATGTTTGTGGATAGATTCCTTTTCTCCTTACCTACCTAAAAGAAAATGTTTATTAGTTTTTTGAAGTTTTTTTTTTTTTAATTACATTTACTTGCAATATTATTTTGTGTTGGTTTCAGGTGTATAGATAGTGGTTAGACAATCATATACTTTACAAAGTGCTCCCTCTGATATTTCCAGTACCTGCCTGGCATCATACATAGTTTATTACAAAATTATTGACTATATTCACTGTGCTATACTTTACATTCCTGTGACTGTTTTGTAACTACCCGTTTGTACTTCTTAATTCTAAAAGAGAATCTTTAAATCTTTAAAGTTCTTCCTCTGGTAGCTGTATATTACATATTTTAGAGTTCCTACTGCATTAGGCAGTGTATGCATTTGATTATATTCATGCAATATACCCTGTGAGGTAGGTACTAGTTATTCACGTTCTGTTGAAGAGAAAGCCAAGTCAGAAGTTGAGTGACTTATTTAAGCTCAGAGAGGTAGAAAAGATGGAGCCAGAATTTGAAACTGGGTGTTTTTTACTTTAAAGTCCATATTCTTTCATTGTTTTTATTTCCCTCACACTTTAGATTACTAAAGCATGAGACAGTAGGTTCTTACGGAATAATACATTATAGATTTAATGTAATAAGGTAAAATTTTTGAGCCATACTTATACCTGGGGCTATATCTTTAGTATTAAGTAAAAATAGGTTATGAATTTAATATAAGGAATAACCATTAATTGGAAAATAGGACTTTGATAATAAAGGGATAATATAATCTAGTTATTAAGAAGCAGGGCATCATAAAGCTTTGAAGCCAGAAAAATCTAGGATTAAATCCCAGTTCTATCACTTTTGCTACTCCTCCTGATACTACTTGGTAGTAATTATTATTTGAGGCATTTTTATAATATTGCAGTGATGAATCCCAACCCTCACTCTGAATGTATAATTCTTTTTAATTCCATATCCATTTCAACCTTACAATGTTAGAGGGAAATAGGAAATAGTCATCCTTCAAATTACAAAAATTTCTTCTTCTCCTATAAATCTACGTAGACCCTCCCATGCACAGTTAATCATCCCTTTTTTTGTTATAACAAATTTTAATGCAGTCTTTTTTAGTGACAGTCACATATTGCTACAATTACTAGTCTCTTTCTCACTAGATTGTGTATTATTCAAGGGAAGGGACCACGTCTCCCCAGTGTTGTAAACGCAGTGCCTGCCACATCGGAGCTCCGCAAACATTACCCACACACTGGGGAAACGCCCTGCACGTTGATGCTGTACTTTTGGATTTTTTTGTTTCTTTTGAGTTTTTTGAAGTATAATATATCCGTTATTGACCAAATGGCAAAGTGCTATCAAAAATTTAAAAATTTGGTCCTGGCTGGTTGCCCTGCATGTAGAAGTCCCGGGTTCCATTCCTGGCCAGGGCACACAGGAGAAGCGCCCATCTGCTTCCCCACTCTTCCCCCTCTCCTTTGTCTCTCTCTCTCTCTTCCCTTCCTGCAGGCAAGGCTCCATTGGAGCAAAGTTGGCCTGGGTGCTGAGGATGGCTCTATGGCCTCCACCTCAGGTGCTAGAATGGCTCCTGTTGCAACAGAGCAACACCCCAGATGGGCAGAGCATCACCCCCTGGTGGGCTTGCTGGGTGGAACCCGGTTGGGCGCATGTGGGAGTCTGTCTCTCTGCTTCCTAGCTTCTCACTTCAGAAAAATATACACACACACACAAAATTTTTAATTCAGTTTCTTTCAGTGTTCACTTTAACTTTTGGTGATTCAAATAAGTTTTCTTTCTTAAAAGCACTTGTTTCTTATATCTTTAGTTTTATCATCTATAAAAGTTGGATTTACCCCCTTCATTACCCACCACACACACATACACACACACCCTATACTTACTGGATTTTTGTGAAATTTAAAGAGAAAATTCATGTAGTGAGTGCATCTTACCTGGTCTGTGGCACTTAGTAGACATTTCAAATGTTTAGGAGACAAAGACATAGAAAAGCTAAATATCATTAAATCATCATGTTTAAAAATCAATAAATTAAATATTGAAATTTAACTATTTTAAAACATGGAGGAAAAAAGATAAAAGTTGAAAGAGTTGAACAATATTGTTTTAACTTAGTTGTTTCAACATGTTTAAGCTGAACTGGTGATATCAATTATAAGCAGACACGGGTTTTTTATGGTAACAGTGAACAAACCTGAATAGTATTTACTTCTTATAAATCTTGTCAGTCATTTTTTGCATTATCTGCATGATAAAGAAACAGATCAGATAGGAAAAGCACTAGACCAGACAGTGTCTTTCTCTGTCCTGTGGAGTGCCTAACGGAAATAGGAAGCATGCATAGCAACAAGATCAGACACAGATGTCTGGGAGTCTCCCAGAAAAATGGCAAAGCTGTTAACAGATTGGTAGCAGGAAGCCAAGAGTTAGTAATAGAACCAGAAAGCCAACATTAAGACAGGCTTAGTGCCACTTTAAACCCTATAAGATGCCATCCTCTTTCATTTTTCTGATTCAATCTTTAATGTGAAATAAAAAAATGATATATTTTAATTTTTTTTTGACTTTTAATTCTCCTGGACACCCAGAAAAATAAATCACTGGCAGTGATGCAAAAATATTGCATATCTCTTGTGAAAGGAACAAGATTTATTCCTGTTTATCTGATTCCCCCAGCAGTGAAAGGACTATGGACCTGGTGTTGGAAATGTGTAATACCAGTTCTATCCACTGGTGCGGCATTTCAGGAAGACAGCTGGGAAAGCTACATCCCAGCTCCTCTCTCTGCCTTGCTCTTACTCTGCTGTCTTCAGTACAGGGACTGCAAGTATGTTCTCTTTTCAGTAATTTCAGTACTTGGGAGCCATTAACCCCTGGTCATGTACTATATCCTTATTTTCTCTAGTAATTACCATTGAATGAAAACTTAGGCTTGTATCTTTCTCTCAATAGAGCGTCTCCGGCTTAAGACTAACAGACACATTTTTAAAGAGAACATATGAATATGATGACATCGCACAAGTCTGTGTGGTATCTTCGGCCGTTAAAGTGGAAAGCTGAAGAAAATTTCCAGTGCTATGCTTTCAGCTGAGTTTCACAGGACTGTGTATTTTTGTCACCTTTGTAAAATGATCAAGTCAGCAGTAAAAATAAGTACATGTTATTTACATTTCTTTCCTGTAAAAGTTAAAATATTAAATATTTGTTTTGAAAAGACTATCTACTGATTATCTGTGGATTATATTCTAAAGGAACTGTTTGTACATTGTCTACACAATATCTTGTTTGTTTCATTTAGATGACTATTGGACTTGGTTCTCTAAAAGTTATATATTTGAGGCCATTTTTCCCTATCAAGTATCTCGAACATGAGCTAGCAAAATTTTTATGTAAAGGGCCAGATACTAAATATTTTAGGCTCTGCAGGACATGTGGTTTCTATTAAAAATACTCCACCCTGCTGTTGCAGTGCGAGAGCAGCCAGTAGGCAAAAAGAACATGGTGTTTACGAAAACAGGCAGCTGGCTTGCAGGCTGTAGTTTGCTGACCTCCATCTAAAAGATAAAGTTGTTTCTTAAAAATTCAGAATTCTTGTAATAATTTATTTTAGAAATATTTTAGTTTCTTTCCTAGCTCCTCAGTCAACAGAAGAAGTTGTTTAAACCAACAGGGATAGTCCTCATGTAACCTTATGTTTGCTAACACACAAATTTTGTAGTTGTTTTCAAAAGTATTGTATAGGTGTGTATCTGTGTTTGTATAAACATACGAACCTGTACATGTCTAAGTTTCAGTCACTAACAGCAGATCAGAATTGGTTTTATTCTTAGATTGTATTCCTCTGTTAACTTTTAACTAAGAAACCTGATACTTTTCTAAATCCAAGTTCTGTTTTTTTCCCATTGAAAAAATAAGCCACTTATTTTCATAGTCATATTTAAGGGATTTCTAGCTTTTGATTTTTGATTTTGAACTCAAAATTGTGTATTAACATTATAAAACACTATTTCAGTATGTAATCACATAAATTTACTTATGTCACAGACAAAACAGTGAAAAAGTTAAGGAAAACTTAAACAACTTTACAACATGAATGTAATAAAAGTTTCAATATTTTGTCAGGAAAACAAAAGGTTTTGCTCTTAATCCCTGGCCTGGTCACCCAGTTGGTGAGACTGTGTCCCAATATACCAAAGTTGCAGTTTGATCTTCCTTCAGGAAACAGACAAGTCATCCAATGAATGCATAAATAAGTGAAACAATAAATCAATGTTTTTCTCATTCTCTCTCTCCTTCTTCCTCTCTCTCTAAAATCAATCAATAAATAAATTTTTATAAAAGGTTATGCTGTTAAATAAAAACTTATTTTTTACTTAAATTTAAGAGCACACTAAGTCAAATACAAAAATTGGTTCTTTTAAGTGCATAACTATTTATTGCCATGACAAATTGGTTTAAAATGAGAGCTATATTCAGAGTGAGATTTGTCCCTTAAATTGTAATAATGAAATGTCTGTGTAGAATAAAGTGCAAGCAGTGTAAAAACGTGTCTCCCAAAAAGAATAAGATGAAAGGATGAATAAGACTTTATAGCCACTGCACTGGGTACTCCATTGTTTTTCAAGCATTTTCTCATGACTGAACCTTCTTTTTCACTCTGTTTCAAATTTAAAAAGTAACATAATGGTCACTTGGAATCTGCTATATAAATTGGTTTAATTACAAAGTTTCTTTTTATAAGCAATAACCTAAACCCATGTTGTTCTTTCTTTAAATAAAGTTTAGATAATCTCAGTTTAGATAATCTCAGTTTAGAAACAATCTCAGTTTAGATAATCTCATTTAGAAACAATTTTAAACCATATTATAAAAATTAGATAAACAGGTTGGTACATAAATTAAAATGTCATTTGCATAAAAAAGACATTGTAAGTTTTACACAGTGTAATAATAGCTACTACAATGAAACATGGTTAATGGAAGTCAATCATCTCCAAGTAGAATGTATATAAAGATTTACTTTAATGCCGTTTCAGACAAGCAAGAATATTTGGGGCATTTCTTATAATTTTATAAGTAGCTAGCACAAATCCAACTACACAAAACTTTCTTAAAATGCAGTGATTCCAAAGTGATGAAGGTACTTGGGCAAAAATGGCTTGGATTGAATGGAAATCCAGGTGAATGGCATATCGCTCAGACTGAATTTGTTATGGGTAGTATATTAGCAAAGAAACAAGAGAGATAAAAAGGAAGAAATACACCAATTCCTATTGTAAAAAGTGACTACCTTCATGATAGATTAGCAAAATCAAGACATTGCTTTAAAGACTTTTGCTTATCATGTCCAATCTTGGTATCAGAATAATGGGTATAAAAAATGAGTATTTCCTCCTCTTGTTTTCTGGAAGATTGTGTAGACTGATATTACTATATTTCTCCCTTAGTTTTTTGGTAGAATTCCCCTTTGAAATCATTTGGGACTGGAACTTTCTTTTCTGGAGGATATTCGTTTCCTCAGTGAGCTTTAATACTTTGTATCTTATAAGGAATTTGTCTGTTTTGTTTAAGTTAATATTATTGAATATATGGACCTAGAATGATCCTGTATAATGTCTATAGGGTCTGCATTGGCATTCCCTTCTTCACTTTTGATACTGTTGATTTGTAATCTCTATTTTCAGTGAGCTCTCTCTAGGGGCTTACCAATTATCATTCTGAAAGCATTTTTAATGCACTCATGATATTTATGCTAGAAACTTATTCAAAATTGGATAAGAGTAACTAATTTTTAATTAAGGATCAACTTTGCTTATTCATGTAATTAGTATTTCATTCTGTATAACACTTGAACACTAGGAGCTGAATGTATGAAAAGTAAATTGGTTTAGATGGAATATAGGATATTTCATTCAGAGGCCTAAGACTTAAGTCCTGCTCTTTTCTGGACACTTCTGTAGGGTCATATAATATGTCTTTGTTATAGCCTCAATCCAGGGGGTTATATATTTGCTGGTATCATTGAGGAGAAATCTCTAATCTAGTATTGCTGTAAATTAGAGTCTTTGGATCTATATGAGAACCACCTGGTGTACTGTTTAAAATGGTGCTTCCTGGGCCTTACTGCAGGACCTACTAAGTAAAAATTGAAAGTATGGTCCTGAATCTGCATTTTCAATAAATATACCAGGTGACTCTTACCGTGAAATTTTAGAACTGCTGGTCTAATATCACAAAGGGAAAGAAAGGAAAAGTTGATGTTTAAACTTCAAGATATCAAGTAATCTTTTGAGGAGAATAGTTATAATAAGGCCTAGATCATAATCAGTATTACTAATTTAATATTACATTCTTTTTCAGTTTTCTCTCACAACACTTGTGAAATCATTACATGTCTGCCCAACTACCTATTTCATAATTCGCAAACAAAAGAAATTCCAGTTTGAACAGTCTCTTCCATCACTATGGAGCTGTGCCATTAACACCTAACAATGCCACTTCTCTCCATTAGTATGTATTCTAATTTAAATGCAATATTTTAAGTTCCCTATTATGTTTAAGTTGCAGCAAATTAAGGTTACGCATAAAAGCAGCATGCCAAACCAAATCATAGCAAAGGATTACGTGAACAAGCATTGTTAATGATAGATGCTTTTTATAATCCATCAAATAATTACTGAGTTGTATTCTTTTTTAAATCAGTATTTATGGACACATAATTAAATGACACTTAGAAAATCCTTAAGAGCTCAAGTCATTGGTTTATTTAAATGTGTAGGTATATTTGAGAGTTTCCATGGTATGGTCACCACTGGGGAAGCTGTGCTAGTTATATTGAATAGATATACAGCTGACCTAACTAGTACCATTAAGGATTTCTAAATGCATTTTATTATGTACTTAGCATAATTGGCCATGCTAATGTTATAAATACCAAAGTGCAGGCAAGGTTAATTAAGAACTTTGCAAAAACCTACCTACTTTCACTCTATACATTCATAGCACCTATTCTTTTTGTATAAGTACCGCTCAGTAACTGATTGCACCACTGGAGCCCCATTCTTTCTTTTCAGAACAACCACCCTTCCACCAAATTCTGCTTTTCATCAGCTCTTAAGATTCCCTGCCCTGCATTAGAACAAGCAGCATTAGAGATAGTACTGGCCCCTATGATGTTTATCCCTTATTGATAGCTTATCAAGGCTAAACCTACATGACCAATCTCTCCAGACATGCTTCTCAGTGGCAAGTCCCTTTCTCCCTGGCATGAGAAACGTTTCCTCTTGGTCATCTTCGCTTTCAAAAATTTTGCTAAAGGGAGGTTGGAGCTAGAGAACTCACCGAGGAACAGCTTTACCGCTATTAAGTCTAATATACAAATATGATGATGAAGATTTGAAAACGGAACGCTGTTATAAGTGCTATATGGGCACTTAACAAGGCTACTGACCATTCACTTACAAAGGAGTCACGTTATGTTTAAGTCTGTTTGTGATACACCTATTATCTAGACAGATTTATTCTTTAGATTTGTTTTTGCTTTTTTGGCCATTATCTAGAGCCAACACTTCAGAGCCATAAATAACCGTTTGCATTATAGGATCTCTGGTCAAGTCAGGAGTGGTCTTCAGTGCTGCTGCTGAATGATCTGCTCCGGACGTGATTTCTCAGTTGCTCTATAAGTTCGGGATTCTGCTGCTGGATCTGCTGAGCAAACTGCTGTCCCCTGTAAGTCAAGAGGCAAAGTGGTGTGAATTAGGGGCTCCCAGTCACCTGGTCCCCGTAAAAAAGGACTGCAAAAGATGTGAGTACCACCCAAAGGGAGCTTCTAGAAAAACAAGTTTTAGAAGCACAACTTTTGTATCTGCAAGTTTTCCAATGTTTCCACAGAGCATTATTATAAAGCATTGTTCTTTATAAGAAATGAAATGCCTATCTAAAAAGTTAATGAATTGGGTGAAATCCACTCCTCTAGTGCCTGACTATAAATAAACAAAAGGCCCAAAAGTATATGCTTTTATTGTATATGTTCAAACCTAATGCAAGGAATCAAGTCTTCACATGTCTCCCATATGACAGACGTCAAACCCATTTTGGGATGTATGTAGAAGTCACTGAACAGAACTAATTTTTTAAAAAAGCTAAGAAATTGAATACAAATTCCTGATGTGCAACCCTGAATTGTGACTCTAATCATGCCACTTAAGATCACTCTAAAAATGCAATATTGCAAATGGGGTTACATGGTCATGATTGCAAACAGCAAATGATACCTGTGGCTTCAGATAAAATTTTCAGTGACAGCATCACATAGATTAAAAAAGAGTATCTTAAGCAACTTGATTGGAAGTAAAGGTAATTAGACAATGCAGGGAGTTCCTTTAGTGATGACAGAAAACTTTGAATAAGATAGTTTCCTAAATTGCTTGAATATTGGTGTATGTAACATGATTTTAAGTATATATGTGTACCTGAATGAATGCGTACTTTAGCTACTTGACTAACCTCCATCCTTGAGTAGCTACTCAAATCTGCTGAAAAACTTTTTCTTGAATCCAGATCTTCTGGATTCCTGCCCTTCAGTCTGAAAATTCCCACTTATGAACTCCTTTTAAAGTTAATAACTAGTGAGACCACTGATACTAACAATAAATGATAAAAATTAAGAAAGAAAGCCCTGGTCCCCTCACTTTAGAGACAAACTGTAAAGCATAAAGTACTCTTTTTTTTAAAAAAAAAAAAAAACTACTTCTATTTTAGAGACAAACTATAAAACACTTTTTTACTATTTCTATTTCAGGTAACACTTACGCTTGGATGAGGCTAGACAGGTCGGTTAGGCCCCCAACTCCAGCAGCGGGTCCCCCAATGGCATTTGTCATCATTCCTGACATTCTAGAGTAGGCAAGAGGTATATTACAGGATTGGCGCATAGTCTTAACAAGGAGGGTACTGGGCAAGGAAGAGTCAGTTAAGTTACCCACATAGTGTAGAAGGTGAGGCTAAATGTGTGACTAAGTGCCAACTGGCTGCCAGTCAGGGGAGTGTTATCATTTTGGAGCTGATGTGCTCAACTCAGGAGTGGCAAGTAGAAGGGAAATGTAATACACTCTTTCCATATACTTACAACTGTTGAACTTGAGGATTCTGCATTAAACTTGCTGCCTGGAATTGAAAAATGGCATCTTCCATTAAAGGTAGTTAATCTTCAAGGATCTTTAGCAAAGATTTATTTTTTAAAAAATGGGAATTCAAGCTAAACAGTGTGCATACTAACATTCTGTAGAGTTTTAGTGTGCTGTACAGAGCGAATGGGGATGTAAAAAGGAGGTACTAGAGAAAGAGCTCAGTCGGTTGGAGCGATGTCCTCATAATGCCGATGTTGCAGTTCAATCCCCCGTCAGGGCACATATAAGAATCAACTAATGAATACATAAATAAGTAGAACAACAAATCAATGTGTCTCTTTCCCGCCCCCTCTCTCTCTCAAATCAATAAATAAAAATAGTAGACAAAGAGTTTAAAAAATAAAATCCTTGGCAAAGATAGTTTATCATAAACAACATGATAAACTAAGGATATTGACAGCAGTATACTTACTCTACGTACTAGGTCAGTAAAGCCGAATGGAGGAATAGAGACTTTATAAAGAATCCCCTACACGTGAGAGGGCCCGCGGCAACAGATGCTCTAAGATTAGAGATGTGGCCAGGGCCCTTGGGTTTAGCAGTTTCCATCTTTGCCACACTTAAGTGGGAGGGGCTGTATTTATATACATACACACGTGAAACTACGTTTTGAAACTTTTTTTTTGCCTCTGATTGATAGTAAAAAATATTCATATAAAATTCAGATTCTCTTAAATCTTTGTAGACAACAGTAACTCCAATAGCTGTCTCCAAAAATCCTCATTAATCTCTATCAACCTGACCCTTTTTCTAAGAGTGCCACACAGTGTGTTTTTAACCCCCACCTTCTGCATCTCCTGCATGGTAATCTCACACCTCACTTAAGCATCTTAAGGACTAAGCTGAATTGGAAACTAAAAGCCATTTTCACATCTTGCTACAATAGCATAACCCGAGACATGAAAATGGGTAACCGTGTTCAAAAACGTTACAAAATCTACAGAGAACACATCACTCATTTGCTGGTATTTAGGTAGCAAGACCAACTTAAATTTGGCCTCAATTCTGAGACTCAAGGGTTATTCAAGTTTCAATCCTGAGACTTGAATTATTTGCAAGTCAGTCAAACAATTATTTCTCTGGTAATAAAAGCAAGTGGTGGCTTTCCCAACACCTCAGATAAGGTCAGTGATTAAAAAATTACTGTCTACAAAGATTTCAACTAAAAATTTTAAACTGCCAACTTCTACAAACCTACCAATTGTTCAAAAAGACCCCTTTAACTAGGAACAAGCCATCTGTACATTTCAATTCAGCTGAAGATTTAGTGGACACAAGACATTTTTTGAAGGAAACAAAGATGAATAAGAAGTACTGCTTTCCAAGGGCATAGCATCTGGTAGAATAGTTCTCAGCCAGAGGTATATATACAGTCACCCAAGGAGCTTTACATGCCCAGGTAACATCCTTGACCACTAAATCAGTTTCACAGCATGTGTGTTTTCAAAAAGATCTATAATTTTGTTGGTTTGAAGGATGGAGTGTATATGTGTGAGTTATACTAAATGGATTATACTAAAAAGTCAGGTTAACTCTTAAGAGAAAAGAAGCACACAGTTCTGACAGGAGAGATCAGGAAACCACAATAACCCAAGTCCTCAGACTTCAGTCATTTGGTTCTTTCCTAGGGCCATTTTCCTGTCAGAGAGTGGTTTTTAACCTTTTGTAGATTTGCAGACTCCTTTGCCAATCTGATGAAAAATACAACTCTCTCATATCCACATGTACACACATTTTTATATATGATTTCTGGGAATCCGTCGGTTTCCTGAAGTCTATCCATGGCTCTCACAAACAGGTACACGGGCAAGTGAAAAATCTCAGCCATAGCATTACATCAACACTCTATTTCCACCACCACCACAAAAGCTCCCTGATTCATTTCTAGAATGTTTTAAAACTATATCGCTTTATGGGAAACAGAGCCAGCAGAGCAGAAAAGGAAATATACTCACCATACTAATGAAGGCTGGATTATTTATTAAGCTAGCCATGTCAAAGCTTAATCCAGTTCCTGTCTGTAAAACAATTATATTATATATGGTTAGAATTATTCTAACCACTACAATCTGATTACAATAAATTGTGAATGACAAAATAGCTCACTTTTTCAACATTAATAACTTACAGGACTAGATACCTCTCTTAACTTCTGTTCTGCTATTTTCAGATTCGACTTGTAGGAATCATTTTCAGGGTCAAGATCTAATGCCTTTTGATAACTTGTAACTGCTTCTTCAAATTTATTCATGGCAGTGAGAGCCAGCCTGAAAAGAATAAAATATAAGATACATGATTAAAGAATATGAGGATATCACAAATGTAGTCAAACATCTGTATTGGCATTCAATTAGAATCTAGATTGCACTTTATTTATTATACTATGGTTCACAGGAGTAAAAATAAAATTCCTACTAAGGACCAAGATTCTGTAAGTCTGTACTCTCTACATTCTGCTTGCTGACAACCGTGGCTGTCCTATACTATGAACTTAATGGTTAGAAATAAATCTTACCTACTTTTCCATTTTTAAGTTTAATATGTGAAGTAATTTGCTTTATGAATGATTTAGCAATCTTGTGGTCATGTATCTACCATTATAAGGATCTGAACTAGATTTGTGCTTCAGAATGTCACACTTTCCTCCTACTTCCAGGCAGAGATATTGAGTCATGATAAATTTGCCATAAAAAATCAAATAGGCTGTGGGGTACTCCTTAATATGACATGTTAATTATTAAATAGATAAAATTAGCATCCTTTACAACTTAAGACATTATTATTCCAATCATATAGTTATTAAATTTGTGTTTTCCTCCACCTAGTTAGGATTTATTTATTGGAAAATTACCTCAGAACTAAACAATTATGGTATATATGGAGATAATATCGAGGTTTTTATTTGATCTAGTGTTGTTTTTAAATTACTCTAAATCTTGGCTGACTTACCTCACAGACTTCTGCTCTAGATAAAATACAGTGCCTAATCACAGGAAAATTCTCAGACCCTAATTAGTTTTCTAACAATCAACCATAAAAGATGCTTTATCAAAGTCCTCAATTAATCAACAGTCAATAAATATTTACTGAGACCCTACTGTGCACCAGGCACTATCCACAATGAGAAAAGGTAAAGTTCTTGAGTTTAAGAAAATTTCATTCTAACTGGGGAAAACAAGCAACATACAGGCAGCCACATTGAAAAGACCTGAACGATGAGAAGCAGCAGTTGCATAATGATCAGGGGAGGAGCGTGCTGAATAGCAGCAGCAGGACCAACGGCCCTGGAATGATACATGCCTGGGAGCTTAAGGACAGGACCAGGGCTGATAAGGAGGGAGCACAGAAAATGGTGTGGAAAGAGATGAGGTCAGGGATAATCAGGTGCCAGATAATACAGAACCATGGGTTTGGAGTCTGGATTTTATTGTGGCAGTGGAATGACATGATCTGATCTATGCTTTGGAAAGCTCTCTCTGGCTTCTCTGCAGAGGGGCTTCATGGAGGAAGGTAGAGGCAGAGAGACCAGTAAGGAAGCTACTGCAGTAGCTCAGGTAACAGATGGTAGTTTGGACAAGGGTTATAAACAAGATAGAACTCAATGCTTGAATTTGAGATATGTATGTGAAAATTGGAATGAACAGGCCTTGCTGATAGATTTGATGTGTCAGGTGTAATGGTAGGTAACATTTACTGACCTGCGTTCTTAAGAATGCAACAAGAAGCCCTGGCTGGCTAACTCAGCAGTAGAGCGTCGGCCCGGCATATAGAAGTCCCGGGTTCGATTCCCGGCCAGGGCACCCAGGAGAAATGCCCATTTGCTTCTCCACCCTTCCTCCTCTACTTTTTATCTCTCTCTTCCCCTCCCACAGCCAAGGCTCCATTGGAGCAAAGTTGGCCCGGGTGCTAAGGATGGCTCCATGGTCTCTGTCTCAGGTATTAGAATGGCTCAGTTGCAACGGAGCAATGCCCCAGATGGACAGAGCATTGCCCCTGATGGGCATGCCAGGTGGATCCTGGTCGGGCACATGTGGGAGTCTGTCTCTCTGCCTCCTCGCTTCTCACTTCAGAAAAATACCAAAAAACAAAACAAAACAAAAAAAAAATAAGGCAACAAGAGTTCTGACTGGGACATGTTAAATTTAAAATGCCTGTTAAACATATAAATGGAGATGAAAATAATTTGAATATGATATGAAATTCAGACATATAACTTAAGACATATAATAACTTGAGATCCATCAACATATAGAGTTGATTTTCATTATTCAAAGTAGTTATGGTCTATAAAGTCACCACAAACACTGATTTAACAAATACTGAACATTTGTTCGTAGGGGAAATACAGGGTTAGGTTTCTGTGAGGATCTGGTTACAACATTCTTGTCAACTGATCAATATATAATCTCATTTTATCTATGTTCCTATTTAAACAAACCTTATTATATATGTATTATTGATTCATTAGCATTGAACCTACAGCCAGTAGCACTAACTTATGCCTGAACAAACTTATCTACTGTGTAGTTTTTGTAAGTCACATTACAGTTTTCTTGCACTTAGGGACACTAGAACACACTTCAGCCTATGTTTGGGTCCACTGTAAACAGGGAAATCAACAACAAAAGGCATAAAAATGCAAAATATAACATTAAATAAACTTCAAAAAAGACACTCATTTACAGCATGACAGCTGAAGCAAAAAGGCAGAGATCTTTCACATCAGGTGACTCAAATTTTTCACCATGCTGTGAATAAACACAAAAGCACAGTGACTACTGATTTGGGGGTTACCAAAAAAAATTTTAGCAAGTAGGTGAATTCATAAATACAGAATTCATGAATAATAAGTATTGACTATAAATGGAATGTAAAAGTATAGGCCAAGATGAAATTAGGAGAGAGACTAGACAGCAGTAGCAGCAGAGAAGATAGAGTCCCAAAGGGCACCATTATGTAGACATGGTAGAGAAGGAAGAACGTCCAGTGAAGAAGATAAACCAGGAAGTGTGGTGTCATAGAAGTCTAGAGTATGAAGTACTTCAAAAATAATTTAATCATGCCAAATACTAAAAAATGACCGGTGAAGGTACAGAACTGAACTTTGGCCTTAGCAAAATACAGACAACTGGTGACCTTGAATAGAGCAATAGAGCGCTCAGTTGAGTGATATAGGCAAATGCTCTATCAGAATGAGATGAAGAAGAAGAGACAGGAAGTCCAGACTGCTATCGGGCTTTGTAGAGAAAGAGGAACCGAGAAGTGATGTAGCTGAGTGCAAGGATGTTTCCACTGAGGATTCCGTGGCCTTTTCAGCTGAAGTCATCACTGTTAGAGATAGGATGCAGAAGAGAAAGCAGATGATTTTAAGTGTGAAGTCCCGAAGGTAGAAAGGGATGATAATCTGAAGCATGAATGAAGACAAGCGTCTGAGATAAGACTGCTTCCATTTAATAGGAGAAAAGGCAGTCTGTGTAAGATACAAATGCAGGTAGCTCGGGGGATTTGACAGTAGGAAAATGAGCTACTTTTCTTCTTGATCCACGTATTTTATCATTTAAGTATAAGGCAATATCATCAGCTATGAGTCACCACAGAAGGTGTAGAGGAAATTTGAGGAGAGAAGAGTAGATGTGAAGCAAGTAACTCAGAGAGTGGTAAGGTGAATTTAGAAGGAAATATGTAATAGAACTGTCTGCCAAAATACTGAGTTCTCATGAGATCTGTGGTCTTGGATATGCAGTGAGGCTGCTTAATGGCTGTATGATTTTCTCCAACAACCAACCATTCATTATACAACTAAAATCCCAAGTCACAGAAACTGCAGTCATTTCCTCCTTCAAGGTTATATTTATTTTCTTATTAGCTCAGAGGATGCAGTATTAAGCAGGAAATTCAAAACCTAGTCATTAAGAGCAGCATACCTGATACAACTTGGTACTACAGTGTGTCCGTAAAGTCATGGTGCACTTTTGACCGTGTAACAGGTCAAAAGTGCACCATGACTTTACGGACACACTGTACTTTGAACATCATCCCAGAACTTACCCCATTCTCCCATAAGCCTTGCTGTACTTTGAATCAATTGCTATTGCTTTTTCACAATCCTTTATTGCATCTGTGTAGTGACCTAATTTACTCTGAGCAGCAGCCCTAAAAGAAAGAGAAGAGATTTATTATTATAAGCATCTTTCAAGGCACTAATTTAGATTTTTAGGTTCTAATACAACTACATTTTCCTTGTCCTAATTTGTATATCACTCCCAGTAAATATCTAAATCAACCTGTCTTAAGATAATTCTATAATCAAATGAAAACTCAGAAAAAATTCAGAAAAAATATGAAAGCTGCCTTTCACAGTTTGCTTTGCTATGGAAAAGACTAAATATGCAAGCCATACAACTGATTTATCTACTTATTGTTTTTTTAATTTGCCCAAACAGAAAACTGAAAACACTAGGGCATTTGGGATTACTAGGGAGGCAAGCAGGGTGAGTAATTGCTGTGAATGACTACTCAAGAGTGTTGTGCTGTTAAATGATCGCTTTACTGTAGCAGTAAGAGCACTGGCCAAGTCTAAAAGGAAAAAACCTAATTGAACCATGTACCTGAATCTGGCTATAAATTATGGATGGAGGTGTATTCTATCTACCTAGCATAGAATCTCAGAGCCACTAAGGACTACTTAATCCTTTCCAGGTAATCTCTAACAAACTCTCTGCAAAAATGGGACCTGACAATTTAATGAGGGTGCTTCCTACCTCTACACACAATCTTGACAGTATATAGCTCTCTGTTTTCCTATTGTAGTGCTGCTGACTTCAGCCCTCATGGCTGTAATAAACAAGTAGAATTTCTGTTCAACTTGCAAGTCCTTCAAACTGAAAAGTTCCAAAATGTCTCCTGTCCTGTGTCCTATGACCACCACTTCCATTCTTCTCCAGACTATTTCTACTTTATTCATTCAACCAATATATCTATTGAGAGGTAGCTAAGGCACAGACAATTTTCTGGGCATAACAGAGCAGTAAAATAATAATTCAAATATTATTTTCTAATATTTATTATTTGAAATATTCAAATATTATTTCAAAGTTTCAAAATAAACATTATTTCAAATATTCAAAATAATATTCCTGTCCTCAGTAGTGCTTAGATTCCTAGGAAGGGAGCTTTCAACCTTTCTTCTTACAGCATGACTGAGACTACTCCTCAAACTAAGATTAAAATTTGAAAGAAAAATAGAAACAATCTTCTTTGCTTCAGTTAAAATAATTACATGTGAAAATACAGAATTCAACAAACCTATTTTGATAGTTTATGTAAAATAAAGGTATGGGTTTACTTGAATACTCACAGTAACAGCATGACAAGGATGACCATTAAAAGAAGAGATATAAAATGTATCACTTCCAAATAATTAGAAAGAAAATGAAGTAAAAATAACTCAGTCAACACAACAAAAAGAAAAAAATAAAAAGGAGATGAGGGAACAAAAACAACCAAAAGATAAGATAGTGGAACGCAATTCAAATATATAAGTAATCACAAAGTTGCCTGGATGAAAACCAGATTCTCCAGTTGTATACATAGGATTATCACTTAAAACATAGTCACATAAAGGTTGAAATTTAAAGGAGATGGAAAAAGACAATCAGGCAAACTGAAAACCAAGCAAAAGAAAGCTAGTGTAGAAACAATCAGACATGAGGCAAAAAGCGTTATTAAGGATACAGTCATTATCTATTGATCATCCTTTTTAGTTTAACTTTAAAGAAAACATTTACATTGCTCAGAAGTCAAACCTTTATTAAAAGTCTCTCATCCTATAAAGGATTAGTGGGAATGGGGTAGATGGGATAGAAATGGGAATGAGACTTCAGAAAGGATGAAAAAGCAAACCTTCAAACTGAATAAAACAGAAACTAACTGTATATATTAAAAGATCCTAACTGTATAGACAGTATATTTATAAAAAAAGAATTCAAGTAACATTCAAGCCAGTATTCTGAGTATTTCTCCTTAGTGAGATATATTCTAAGGACAAAATAATTACAAAGAAATTCTGAAGTTTACTTAGACTTATAGTGTTGTAATATTAGTGTGATACCAGCTGGGGGGATATTGAAGAATAGAACTAATAAGTAAAAATAGTGATGATGTTAGAAAGCAGGATTTGTGTTCTGGGAGAAGGGAGATACAATGTAAAACGAGGGAACATAAAGGAGATCTCTGTGACACTGGAATGTGAACTGAATTCATCTGCATAAATGGATGACTTTTCAAAAATAGTATGTTCCCTAGCTCTGTCCACCAAAGCACCTAGAAGCAATAACATTTCAGTAGCAATGATCACCTCTTGCAACCTGGGCTTGGTTTCTAATGCCATTCTCTATTAAAAGGAAAATAGATCACTTGTGGAGTCCAGATCTAGAGCTGGGAAAATACAAGGCAGATCTGGAATATCCTGTCTCAGGAAACAAGAAAGTGTTAGAAAACAAATGAAGTTATATAAAAAAGGACACTGCCAGTTAATAGGAGCTCCTACTAGCCAAATATGGGATAAGAATGGATATAATAATTATGGTAATTTATTTTAACATATTGAATAGTGAAATTAAAAAAACTCATACGTCTGTAATTATACTCAAAAAGTCAGGAGGGGAAGGAGGAGGAAGGCAGAAAAGGGAGAAAGGGTAAGAAACTCTACAGACATATATGAGGAAATACAGGCGTGGCCAAAAGGAGATTTATAGTTGTCAGTATATGAAACAGTTCAGTTTTGTATTATTTATTATTATTAATCTACTTTTGCCCACCTCTGTATATATAAAGGAAATGATAAAATTAGAAAATCATCACTTTGTAACTATCATTATATTAATAATTCAGGGAAAGATCTTGAAAGGTTGATAAAATATTAAATAAAAGATTGTTGGGAAACAGGATATTCACATGATCTGACCCACAGATTATTATTAATTATAATAGAAATAATAGAAACAGTGGTCATCACCATGATATGTCAAGCTTAGAAACATCATTAAGAAGACAGTTTGAAATTATGTGTCTCCTAGCATAGTACAATAAAGGGTGCACATAATCATTTATGAAAACTTCATACCAAAAAATGTAACCTAAATTTAATCATGAGGAAGCAATCACACAAATTTAAAATATGGCACATTCTATAAGATCATTAGCCTGAACTCTTCAAAAAAAGTCTATGTCATGAAAAATAATAAAAAAGGACAGAGGTATTTTCTAAATTAAAAGAGACTAAATTGATATAAAATATAACTGATGACACTTGACTGGATTCTAGATCAAAGACATAAAAGGTATTTGGGGGACAGTTGGAGAAATTTCAGCATTAGTACAAATTTTCTTAAATGTGGATGGCATGATAGTTATATGGAGTATATCCTTATTCTAAGGAGATATAACTTAAGTATTTAGGACTAGCAAAAAAATTTTATACACATGCATATTCACACATCTCCATAGAGAGAAAGAGAAATAGAGGAAGTAAATGTGCCAGAAAGTTACTATTGACTCTGGGGTACATATGCCTCAGTCCTCATTGTGTTACTCTTTCAGTAAGTTTAATGCTTATTTTTTTTAATGTTTTATTTATTTATTTATTTATTTATTTTACAGGGACAGAGAGATAGATAGGGACAGACAGGAACAGAGAGAAATGAGAAGCATCAATCACTAGTTTTTCGTTGCCATTGCGACACCATAGTTGTTCATTGATTGCTTTCTCACATGTGCCTTGACCGCGGACCTTCAACAGACTGAGTAACCCCTTGCTGGAGCCAGCGACCTTGGGTCCAAGCTGGCGAGCTTTTGCTCAAGCCACACACACACACACACACACACACACACACAGCTAAGTATATATACATATACAGGGTTTGGCAAAAGTAGGTTTACAGTTATTTGTATAGAAAATAATACAGTAATGAATAAATAATAAAAGAATAAACTGTATTTTGTGTACTCACAACTGTAAACCTTTTGCCCAACCCAGTATATACACATATACACTGCTCACAAAAATTAGGGGATATTTTATCACTTCATATTCATTTTGAAATATCCTCTAATTTTTGTGAGCAGTATACAAAACACATTGCCATGTGACCGGTTCATTGTTAGAAGTCTTCAAGGTGAGGCAATTCTCACCTCAAAAATTCACTGAATCAATTCAACTCAAACTTTTGTTGAATATTTATAATGTCTTAAAACCTGAACTCAAAATCAGATACACAGAGATGAAGAAAATATATCTTTGCCCTCCAATCTTTCATTGTCTAACAGGGAAATAGTTGTGTAAATAAATAAATAGTATAGTAAGTACAACAATGGAAGTATCAAAGAAAGAGTCAATCTATTAGATGTAGAGCCATCTAATAGAACTTATGTATGGAACCATAAAGAACCCTGAATAGTCAAAGCAATCCTGAGGAAAAAGAATGAAGCTAGAAGTATCACATTACCTGCCTTCAAATTATACTATAGAGGCACAATAATCAAAACAGCATGGCATTGGTAGAAAAACAGACATACAGACCAATGGAACAAAATCGAGAGCCCAGAAATAAAAGCACAGACATAGGAACAAATCATCTTTGACAAAGGAGCCAAAAATACACAATGGAGAAAAGAAAGCCTCTTCTATAAATGGTGCTGGGAAAATTAGAAAGCCAAATGCAAAAGAATGAAACTTGACTACAGTTTGTCCTCCTGTACAAAAATTAATTCAAAATGAATCAAACACCTAAATATAAGATCTGAAACAATAAATTACATAGAAGAAATCATAGGTACTAAGCTCATGGACCTTGGCTGTAGAGACCAATTTATGAATTTGACCCAGAGGCAAGGGAAGTAAAGGCAAAAATAAATGAATGGGGACCACATCAGACTGAGAAGCTTTTGCACAGCAAGAGAAACTGACAACAAAACAGACACCCAACTAAATGGGAGATATTTGCAAACAACAGCTCAGATAAGGGGTTAATATCCAAATACATAAAGAACTCATAAAGCTCAGCAACAAACAAGCAAACAATCCAATTAAAAACTGGGGATGTTCACAATAGCGAAGATCTGGAAACAGCCCAATTGTCCGTCAGAAGATGAGTGGATTAAAAAGCTTTGGTACATATATACTATGGAATACTACTCAGCCATAAGAAATGATGACATTGGATCATTTACAACAAAATGGATGTACCTTGATAACATTATACGGAGTGAAATAAGTAAATCAGAAAAAAAAACTGAGAACAGCATGATTTCATACATAGGTGGGACATAAAAGTGAGACTATGAGGCATGGACAAGAGAGTGGTGGTTACGGGGTGTGGGGTGGGAGGGAAGGGTGGGATAGGGAGGAGGGGAGGGGCACAGGGAAAACCAGATAGAAGGTGACAGAGGACAATTTGACTTTGGGTGACGGGTATGCAACACAATTAAATGATAAGATAATCTGGAGATGTTTTCATTGTACATATGTACCCTGATTTATTGGTGTCACCCCACTAATAATAATAATAATAATAATAATAAAAACATGAAAAAAAAGTGGGGAGAGGACATGAACAGACACTTCTCCCAAGAGGACATACAAATGGCCAACAGATATATGAAAAGATGCTCATCCTTACTAGCTATTTGAGAAATGCAAATCAAAACTACAATGAGATGCCACCTCACACCTGTTAGATTAGCTGTTATCAACAAGACAGGTGATAACAAGTGTTGGAGAGGTTGTGGAGAAAAAAGAACCCTCATCCACTGTTGGTGGGAATGTAAAGTAGTACAACCACTATGGAAGAAAGGATGGTGGTTCCTCAAAAAATTAAGAATAGAACTACCATATGACCCAATAATCTCTCTACTGGGTATCTACCCAAAAAAACTTGAAAGCATTGGTACATGAAGACACATGCACCCCCATGTTCATTGCAGCATTATTCACAAGACATGGAAACAACCAAAGTGTTCCTCGATAGAGGATTGAATAAAGAAGATGTGGTACATATATACAATGGAATACTACTCAGCCATAAGAAATGATGGCATAGTGACAATTATGACAACATGGATGGACCTTGAGAACATTATACTGAGTGAAATAAGTAAATTAGTAAAAGCTAAGAACTGTATGATTTCACACAGAGGTAGGATATAAAACTGAGACTCATGGACACAGATAAAAGTGAAATGGTTACCAGAGGGAAAGACGTGAAGGGAAGGGTGTAAAGAGGGACAAATATAAGGTGACAGAAAATGATTTGACTTTGGGTGATGGGTATACAACATAAACAACAGTTCAAATGCCATAGAAATGTTCACCTGAAACCTATGTACTTTAATTGATCAATGTCACCCTGTTAATTTTCTAAATAAAATTTAAAAATAAAAATGAACTTCTCTGATAGAAAGATTTTTATCTGTGCTTTCCAGTATAGTAACCTGTAGCCACATGTGATTAAAGAGTACTTGAAAGGAGCTAGTGCATTTTTATTTTATTAAATTTTTAACTTTATCATTTTTAATTTTATTAATTTCAATTAATTTATATTTAAACAGCCACATGTAGCTACAAGCTACCATATCGGACAGCACTGCTCCATAGGCTATGATAGGGAAAGATGTAGGGGCATGGTTCAGCAGGTTGGAGACAGAAGAAATTAAGAAATTCTTCCCAAAAGAAGACACACCTATACCCTTAGGGTCTTGATGGATAACTAGCACTTGACCCAGTAGATAAAAAAGGGAAGAGTCTAGGCAGAGGAAGGAGTACATAAAAGCATGGAGAGATGTCCCAACATGGTATTTTTTAAAAGTTAGTAAACTTCATATTATATGTTCATAGAGCGTAGAGAGAAGAGGAATGGGGTAGAAAGAAAATTAAAACTAATGATAAAAAAAAGCCTAGATTATAAAAGATCTTATATATCATGCTGAGGAGTTTAAACTCAATCATGAAGGTATTTAGAACTAGTGAATAGAAAGCAAGAATTAAACGACTAATTTCACATTTTAGAAAGATCCTTTTGGCAGAAGGCTGGAGTGAGGAGTGCAAGTAAAAACGAGAAGCCACTAGTTTAACAAAAGTGAAGAACCTGGACTAAGGCAATAGTGATGGAAAAGGTGGAGGGAACAAATGAGCTATTTGGAAGGTAAAAGGGAAACAGAGGAAGAAGCCCTATTCGCTGGCTTCAACACTGATAATAAAACCAGCAATAAAGCTGTGAGAATCAGACCCAGAAAGAAGAGTGAGTGGAAGGGAAGAGGATGACTCTTTCAATCTTGGTATCTTTAGCTTTCAATCACCAAATGCAAGCTCAGATAGAAGCAGATTGCTGTGGCTCATAAAAGAAAGAGGAGGGGGTCTGAACCTCTGAGGCTGGATGAGGGAAGAAAAGTCAGGTTACCTTTGAATCTCTTGTGAGATGAAGCCAAACATGCCAATGTCTAAACTGAATAACAATGTGGTCTTCTCTCCCTGCCCCTGCCATCTGGTAGTCAGGGCATAACTAATGAAATTCCAGTAGAACAATACAGTTAAAGTCACTGTGTTTCCAGACAACCTTGCTTTCTTTAGCTTGTTAGAGCAAGAGCAGGAATATCACTTGTGCTCTTTTTATAGAAAATAAGACAGAAAAAAATACAAAACACACAGGTAACTAACATTTCTCATACTATACATATATCATGCATAAATAAATTATAGCAAAACCAGTTCCTACAATTAGAAATTACATACATATTTCTGAAAGAAACAGATATTGAAAGCCTAGGACTACGCTAGGGACTTTATGTATATTATTACTCTTCACACTACTATTATCTCTATTTTACAAGTCAGGAAATTGAGGTTCAAAAAGGGTAAGTGGCTGCCCAAGGTCACAAAGCTAGTAAGTGGCTGAACAGATTCAACTCTATATTCAACAAACCAAGTACAAATTCCCATGAAACTAATGACTGCATGGTACTTAGAAGTAAAAGAAAACAAAATACACAACAACCTGGTCTCTGTTCCCATCTCTCTCAGAACTCATGCTGTCACTAGCATTCCTTGGTACAATGCCCTGATGATTCCTAATTCTGCCTTTAAAACTATACTCTCCAACCTAAAATGCTTTCCCTTCTTTTCTCTCTTTCCAAGTTCTACCTGTCCATCAAATCCAGCTCCCTATCACCTGAGAGGCCTTCCAGACAAATTCTTTCCATAATACTCTCTCTCTTTCCCATGTAACTTTAATTCCATTTATTGCCTCAGTCACTCAACCATCCATCCATCCCAGAAACATGAGACTACTATGGCTAAAGTAATGTACTCAGCAATGAGACTGCACAAAAGAAGTAAGACTATTAGAGACAGAAGAAATAGAAAACTAGCTAGTTTAACATGAAATATAATTTCATACGAAAAAGTACTTAGAAGTGTTCAGACTGTTTCAGACCTATTCTAAATCATTTGTTGTTTTATGCATGCAAATGTTAACGTGAGTGCCTCGTCACTTCAGCAAGACTACAGATTTCTTGCATTTCTCTGATAGTCCTCCATGCAATTCAACAAAAATTGGCTGAACTCCTGAGGCACAATGCTAGGTACTATTGGAGATACAAATAGATACAAGATCCAATATCTGCCCTTCACCTGAAATAAATAAAACAAGTATGCATATAACTATAAGATAAGGA
The DNA here is from genome assembly GCA_037038555.1 of Rhynchonycteris naso. Classification (NCBI taxonomy): domain Eukaryota; kingdom Metazoa; phylum Chordata; class Mammalia; order Chiroptera; family Emballonuridae; genus Rhynchonycteris; species Rhynchonycteris naso. The sequence goes on along the minus strand of CM072995.1, from coordinate 238,844,393 downwards.
AGAACACATGATAAATTTATATAAATGTTACAGATCATGTTAAGTGCTAAAAGTATATGAAAATTAAAAAAAGAAAAATTAAACAAAAGGTTTTAAAGGAAGGACTCAGGTTTTCCTGGTACCTAAACTGAGCCTAAAGCATCATTAGGATTCTAAAGGTCAAAATAGGGATAAATGCTAGACAGAAAAGACTTGTGCTTAACAAATATGCCAACTGGTATGCTCTCCCACGGGGGGCATGTGATGCCTTTCCCTTCCCCCCTTTTTCTGCTTCTTCCCCCACATGCGTGTATCTCCTAAACTCAAAGGGTCTTCAGAAAACTTGCAACCTGGGGAGCAATGGGCAGCAGCAGCTCAACCCCAGCTAACCCCTTGAACCTGTCTCCAAGGCCCCCTTTTCTCTGACTTATGCTCACTTCTTTTCCATAGGGTTTCTAGAGAGCCAAGTTGCTCCTGATGTTCTAGGCCTTTCCTTGTTTTACTGACCCCGGCTTTAATAAGAGTATTCTCAAAATCACAAAAAAGAAGAAGAAAGGAAAAAAAACGGGCCAACTGATTGTTTTCTAACACAAAAGTCATTTCTACAAAATTAAACTTTGGCCTGACCTGTGGTAGCGCAGAGGATAAGGTGTCAACCTGGAACGCTGAGGTTGCCAGTTTGGAACCCTGGGCTTGCCCAGTCAAGGCACATATGAGAAGCAACTACTGTGAGTTGATGCTTCCTGCCTTCTCTTTCTCTCTCTCTCTCTCCTCTCTTTCTAAAATCAATACATAAAACCTTTACAAAATAAATAAAGTAAATTTTGTTTCATTTTATTGAGTTTAACATCTAAACAATATTTTGATTAATAATAAAACTTTTAAAATTAATATTAAAAAGACTTAGATCTGCTATTCTAAGTTTCCAACTCCTGACAGCTAACTGGCTTAAAAAAAATAGCAAGGGATAGTTGACAAGACTAAAGGCTAATGAAATATTTATGGCTGCTAGAGTCTAAAAAAATCCTAAAGCTTTATTCACTATTTGTTTTAAATATACAAATTAAGTCTTCTAATTATTTAGTATTAAATTGCATGTTCTATTTACTGAACTCCTCAGGGGAAAAGATATTATTTAAATACAAAGGAGAAGCAAAATTATTGATTTCAAAGTTAACAAATAAAAAGCATACATAACTGCCAAAAATCTCTTTTAATACAAGAACAAAAGACTATTGATGACCCCTAATCTCATTAAAATGTGATTTATTTAGGCCCATATTTGCCATATTCATAGTTGAAAGTGTATGGCTTACTGTGCTCTATAAATAAGTAATTTCCTTGTAACATTTATATTTCATCATAACATTTTGTGGCACTGTTAAATGTATTTACTTCAAGATTTCATGCACTAAATTAAAACATGTTATATTCATCTGGTTACAGAGAATAAAATTCAAACATAAAACCACAGCTTGGGTAATTAATTCTCCACAAATTATTTGGATGTTCTAGTTTTCTGGCCTAGATTAGAACTGATTAATAAAGGAATCATGTGTGCATGTGTGTGTGTGTGTGTGTGTGTGTGTGTGTGTCAGAGAGAGAGAGAGAGAAGAGTTGAGGGTTCCAATGTGGCCAACCAAATTCCATGTGGATCCAACTCTTCCACAAATGACAACTATAAATTCTGGACAAAAGAAAAAGAAAACAAAAACATATAACAAAAAGAATACCAAACACAGTCCAAGTGACAATAAATAGAAAAATGCCTAAGCAAACTGTGGTACTAACAATGGAATACTCCTGAGGAATTAGAAAAGAACCACTGGTACATGTAACAACATGGCTGAGTCTCAAAACCATTCTACTGAGCAGAAAATGTCTCACACAAAAGAGTACATATGGTATGATTCATATTATATGAAATTCTAAAAGAGAAATTTATGGTGGAAATAAATAACAGTGGTTTCTTCTGGTGAGTTTTAGGCACCCGATGCTGAAGACACATGTGGAACTTTCTGAGCCGGTGGTAATTTTCAATATTTTCATAGAAGGTTTGAGTTAAGCATACATAGGCATAGGCATTTGTCAAAATTCAGCAAAAGTAGTTAAGATTTGTGTTTTATTCCCATGTAATTTTTAACTCAAAAGAAAAAATGTGAAGTATTGAACTCTATCTAGTTAATGATATGCACGCTCAAGTATTTAGGGGGAGTGTGTACCAAGGGCTGGAATTTACCTTGAAATGCATAAAAAATTAGATGGAATAATGAATGAAGAGGCACAGATAGAATAAATATGTGATATAGCAAATATACTAAAATATCAATGGCAAAATCTAGCTGTGGATATGAGAATTCACTGTAAACTTTTTTTTTTTTTTTACAGGGACAGAGAGAGAGTCAGAGAGAGGGATAGCTAGGGACAGACAGACAGGAACGGAGAGAGGTGAGAAGCATCAATCATTAGTTTTTTGTTGCCGTTGTGACACCTTAGTTGTTCATTGATTGCTTTCTCACATGTGCCTTGCCCATGGGCCTTCAGCAGACAAAGCAACCCCTTGCTGGAGCCAGCGACCTTGGGTCCAAGCTGGCGAGCTTTTGCTCAAGCCAGATGGGCCCACGCTCAAGGTGGCGACCTTGGGGTCTCAAACCTGGGAATTCCTCATCCCAGTCCGATGCTCTATCCATTGCGCCACCGCCTGGTCAGGCTAAACTTCTTTAATTTTAAAAATTTTCATAAAAACGTTAGAGACAAAAAAAGAGAAAATAACAGTTTAATTCACAAGTCCTATCAGACTAACATCATTTCCTTTGTAGCAGGGTTACCACTAGACTAGTACATCAGAGAAAGACAACTGACAACACATTTGGACCGCAATAAATTTGGATCTCTCTTCATATTCTGATCAAGGCAAAAAAACCAAAAAACAAAAAAACCCACACAACAGACTGCACAAATAACAATGGTAATTATTACCATGGACAGCACTCTTCATTAGATACTTTCCTCATACTTTATATGTATTAATGGATTTGATCTCTAAAACAAACCTATCAGGTAAATATTATTCACATTTCCACATTTTATCCACGGGAAGACTAAGGCATAGATATGTTAGGCGATTTGCTCAAGTTCACAGAGGTGCAGCCAGAGATTAGAATGCAGAGTCTGGGCTGGAGTCCCTGCTCTTCACCACTTCCTATGACGGCTCCCTTAGGTGACTTTGTATGGACATAATGTGATCTGTGGCACTCTTCTCAAGTTTCTGGATGACATGAAACTAGGAGAAAAAGCAAATACTTTACTAATTATCCAAAAAATTATGATACATGTAAATGAGAGGCTGTAACAAGATGAAATTCTACATTGATAAAATACAAGATCCTGCCTTTGAGTGCCCGTAACCAGTTTTACCTGCAGGGACAGCACCTGTGCATCGCAGGCATTTGGCAAGAAATTGTCAAATGGATATGTGACTGAACGACTGGATAGAGAGAACATGAGAAAAACAAAGGCTTTAGTAACATAAAAGCAAAAACTGCGAACACTTTGTGTGAAGGGAAGAACAAATGAACATGGGAGCAAACTTAAAATGTCCGGTACTGTGATGAAAAGGAATCAAACATATTCTATAACTGCCCTTAAGAATAAAATAAAGCTAACAGAACGAAGCAAAGCTAGAGCAGGGAGCTACATGAAAACAAATTCCGTGTCAGGAACAAGAAGATTTTTCTAACAGATGTAACCACAAAGAAGAAGAATGGGAGAGAAGGGACTTTTCTCAGAATGGCATGAATAACCTAAATATAGTAAGGGTAGCTCAATGGAAAATTCAACCAAATTAATTTAAAGATCTCTTTCAAATCTAAGAACTTACTATATAATAAAAGGCCATGTTTATAAGTTATAAAAAGCTTCATATTGGTTAAAATGGTCATACCAGTCACCAAAATAGACTTGAGATCAAATTTAAATGTAAAGAGAAAAGAAGAAAATAGAAATTATTTATTAAGTCTGTACATGGGGAGAGCTTTAAGTCTAAAAAACATTAGAGTGAAATTAAGAAAATATTTATATAAATATTTAGAACTTTTATATATGAAAAACATTAAAAGGAAAACAATAATAAGCTTTACAGTTAGGACAAAAGGATTATATCTTTAATATACAGCTGTCCTGTCCTGTAAAGTAGCCACAGGTAACATGCACCTATTTAAATTTAATTAATTTAAATTGATCTTAACTAAACATGAAAATTTAGTTTTTCCTTTTTTTTATAATTAGTCAATGAAATTTAATGGGGTAACATTGATCAATAAGAGTACACAGGAGCTGACCAGGCAGTGGCGCAGTGGATAGAGCGTCGGACTGGGATGTGGAAGACCCAGGTTCGAGACCCCGAGCTCGCCAGCTTGAGCGTGGGCCCATCTGGCTTGAGCAAAGAGCTCGCCAGCTTGGACTCATGGTTGCTGGCTCCAGCAAGGGGTGGCTTGGTCTGCTGAAGGCCCGTAATCAAGACACATGTGAGAAAGCAATCAATGAACAACAAAGGTGTTGCCACGGCAACGAAAAACTAATAATTGACGCTTCTCACCTCTCTCCGTTCCTGTCTGTCTGTCCCTATCTATCCCTCTCTCTGACTCTCTCTCGGTCTCAGTAAAAAAAAAAGGGGGTACATAAGTTTCAGGTAAACATTTCTATTGCATTTGAACTGTTGATTATGTGTGTACCCATCACCCAAAGTCAAATCATTTTATTATTATTATTTTTTAAATTTTATTTATTCTTTCTTAGAGAGAGGGGGGAGGGAAGAGCAGGAAGCATCAACTCCCATCTGCCTTGACCAGGCAAGCCCGCGATTTTGAACCAGCGACCTCAGCATTCCAGGTCAACGCTTTATCAGTGTGCCATCACAGGGCAGGCAAATAATTTTCCATCACCATATATTTGTCCCTCTTTACCCCCCTCCTCCTATTCCCCATTTTCCTCAGTCTCCTCCTCCTGGTAACCACTTCAATTTTATCTATGTCCATGAGTCTCATCTTATATCCCACCTATGTGTGAAATCATATAATTCTTATCTTTTTCTGATTTACTTAAAATTTAGTTTTTCAATTGCACTAGCCACATTGCAAGTACTCAATAGGCACTTTTGCTAGTGGCTACTGTACTAGACAGTACAGACATAGAACATTTTCATCATTGCAGAAAGTTTTATTGAAACTTCACTATTTAAAACAGAATAATTTAGTGCAGGGAATTCATTGCATAGCTGATTAAAAAGCTGCTGAACAGGAGGCTGTGCAGCAAGCCAGAGATCAGCAACAGAAGAGAGCCATTATTACCCAAAACAGAGGACAAAGTGCAGAGTCCAAACACCCAACATCACCTAACAGAAGCTGAAATAGTAGGTCTCTGGAGTGGGAACTAGAGACAAGGATGAGAAGCAGTCCTTGCTGATAAACACCCTGATATAAAAAGAGAGGAAAAATTACCACTTCTGCCTGACCAGGCGGTGGCGCAGTGGATAGAGCATCGGACTATCCACTGGGATGCTGAAGATCCAGGTTTGAGACCCCAAGCTCGCCAGCTTGATCTCAGGCCCATTTGGCTTGAGCAAAAGCTCGTCAGCTTGGACCCAAGGTCACTGGCTGCAGCAAGGGGTGGCTCGGTCTGCTGAAGGCCCGCAGTCAAGGCACATGTAGAAAAGCAATCAATGAACAACTAAGGTGTCACAACGGCAACGAAAAACAAATGATTGATTCTTCTCACTCACCTCTCTCCGTTCCTGTCTGTCTGTCCCCGTCTGTCCCTCTCTCTGACTGTCTCTCTGTCCCTGGAAAAAAAAATACCACTTCTCCCTTCCTTTTGCCCTCCAATCATCTGCCAGCACCTCCCCTGGCTGAACCCAGACAAAACTCTAGGGACAAAGGAGCCCCAAAATTGCTACCTATAGGGGTCAGACCCTATTAAAAAGGGAAAAACAAGGAAAGAAAGAAAGAAGTGTTAACGTCAAAGATAAGTTGTGGCACAAATAAAAAAGGTAATTTAGAGAAAATAAAGAAAATAGCCAACATTTGAAAAATGTCCAACCTCAGCAGTAACTAAATATAAATTAGAACAGTTACTATTAAAATAACAATATAAAATAATAATAAACAATGATTCAAATATTTAGTGTTGATAAAAGTGTAGTAAACAGAGATAACTCTCATGTAATCCTAGGGGAGAATATTTTCAAAGAAATTGGAACAATTTTGCAATTTGCATCAACAATTTTTTAAATGTCTATATTGTTAGACCTCCTGGGTGAATTTTTAAGGACAAATCCAAAGTCTAAAAGTAAAAAATAATTTTAGAAATAAAAGATGTTCATTGTAGCTTCATAATACACTGTGTCCATAAAGTCATGGTGCATTTTTGACCTGTGACCGGTCAAAAGTGCACCATGACTTTATGGACACACTGTATTGAAAAAAAAAAGGACAACCTCAATGTCTGCCAGTAGGTCAGCAGTTAAATAAATTAAGGTATATCTTATATCTATCTATTTAGTGAAAAAAACACTGAGCACTTTTCTGCCAACCATGATGATAGGTGCTGGAAATATAAAAAAAGATTAAGAGGTAATAATAGACTAATTTATATAAATTTAAACAATGTTTATGAAGGATTTCAATACAAGCACAGGTATAATATGCCCAGTGAATAAAGCTGAATGTAAAGTGATTACACTTATATGAAACAAAGTATGCCAAAAGGTTAGTAACAGAGATTGCCTCTAATGGCAAGTTTATTGTTTTCCTTCTTACATATAAATTTTATAGTCCTCCTTCAGAACTATTAATGCAAATCTTTTTAAACTGTTAACCTGCCACAATAATGGCAGTTTACCTGTTGCAATAATAAACCGCATTATTTGGATCCAGTTCTATTGCCTGTGTGTAACAATCGACTGCAGCAGCAAAATTTTCTTCTTTCATGTGGTTGTTGCCTAAAGTAATAAGTACAGTAAGAACAACATACAGAGAAAATATAAAGTCTGAAAGATATATTTTAATCACAGCGACTTTAAATGAAGGTCAACAACATTTTTCTATCACATAGAAGATAAATTTCATATTGTACAATAGACTTGATATTCCTTAGCCTTCAGTGTGTTTAAATAATTTTGACAATGTGGAGTCTTAAAAAAATTACTGTATGTATCTCTTACATAATTCAGACTTCAATAAATGAATAAAAGCAACAATTATGATTATCTCATGGTAAAATTTACCTCTTCTCACCTTCTTTATCTTCATCTCTTTTCTTCCTTTTAGAGCAGCCCACCCTGTCTTAATACAACACTCTCCTCAATTATCACATCAATCTAGACCTGGTCTTCTACTTCTTCCCTGTCAAAACATATACCTTTGAGCAGCCAGACTCTTACAACTGCTATGTGGGTAAGCTGGTAAAGCTAATCATGCTAATACATTATTGGTAGATATTATGTTTTTGTGCTATCTCTTCCAGACATAGATTCTTTTGAAAAGGAGATTATTAGACATTAATTTCTAGAAAGACAGAATTTCAGATACCACAGGTAGCCCACAGGGCACGGATTTTCAGGAAGAGCAACTGCAGATACATCTGGCAACAATTTAGCTAGGTTAACAACTGGTTAATAAAATAAGAGATTTCTTGTGGTTATCTTTTGTACTCTATTAAAGATAAAATAATTCAATTTGGTTCTTTTATTTTTCTTTGTTTTTTGTTAAGAGGAGGGAAGGCAGAGAGACAGACTCCTGTACACACTCTGACCAGGATCCACTCGGCAAGCCCCCTATGGGGCAATGCTCTGCCCATCTGGGGCCGCTGCTCTATTGCTATGCAGCCAAGCTATTTTTAGTGCCATTCTCAGTGCCCAGGGCCAGTTCACTGGAACCAATTGAGCCATGGCTGTGGGAGGAGAGAGAGAGAGAGAGAGAGAAAGAGAGAGAGAGAGAGAGAAGGTGAGGGGGAGGAGTGGAGAAGCAGATGGTTGCTTCAGTGTGTCCTGACCAGGAATCGAACCCGGGACATCCACACACCAGGCTGAGGCTCTACCACTGAGCCAACCCACTAGGGCCTCAATTTGGTTCTTAAAAGTAAGTTTTGAGAACCAGTGTTCAAAATCAAAAATTTTTAAACTCTAGAATTAGGAGAAAAATTTACATCCTAAAGGGCTCTGTTATTCCTCCCAGCTGCCTCTAAACCAGAAGCTCTATTAGGCTTGTTTTTTAATATATCATTAGCTAATTAATGGAAAAAGGGGGATGTACATTTGCAGGAACAGAAATAGAAATATTAAATACAGGTAGATAAAAGCATCTAAAATCATAAAACATTACTGGAAATTAAGAATCAGAAATGAATACAAAGAATGACTGCTAATGGGTACATGGTTGGAGGGGTAATAAAAGGTTCTATAATTATGATGATAGCTGCACAAATCTGGGACTATACTAAAAAGCAATGAATATGTATACTTTAAAGGAGTAAATTGCATGGTATGTGAATTATAGCTCAATAAGGCTGTTTTTTAAAACTTATGAAAGCTAATTTTCTCCCCACTCCCAACAAAGAAATGAATATGAAGCTTTTAAGGCAGCTAAGAGGATTCCACAGCTTTTATAATTAAGCAAGAAGTTAACTACATTAGCCTATGTACTTAAATAGATTTGCCTCCTTTATGGAAAAGATTAAAATTTTCTGTGTTATTGAGATTTCCTTGTTGCCATTGGACCTTTTTATTTTGGGACGGCATTTTATTATTAGTAGTAGTATTACAACCTACTGTATATCTTGTCCTACAAACTGCCTCAAAGATATAGATATGATAAAGTGTATGTATATATATATAAATATATACACATACTACAAGTATAAGTACATTTATACATATTGATAAAAAAGCTTCAAGTTACAAAATATAAAATATGCAAAAATTCAGGACACAAATGATGCATTCTGTGAAGATAAATATAACTAAGCATTGTACAGCACTTTATAGTTACAAAATACCCTCCTCTAAAAATGTCTCCTTTATTATCAAAACAACCCTGTTAGATATGCCCATGCTTCTGGGATGTGTCAGGGAGTAACACAATGAACTCTTGTTTCCATCTGATCTTACTGTCGCTCTTCAGAAGCAAAGCACACAGAAATATTTGAAAGCAACCTTTCAGGAAGGTACTAGTTGGCTAGAAGCCATAATTAACACAGATAAGAGTAACTGGCAACCCAGAGTAACCTTATGCTTAACAATCAACTACAGCCATTTGTTTTCACATAATTGTAACTTATTCATTAAAACCAAGAATGTTTTAATATTCACTATTAGAAAATTTAATAATGTAGTAATCAAATGTGCTAACTAATAAACACTTAAGTCAAGTGCTATGTGCATGTATTAAACTTTGGAGAACTCAAAAACTAAATATACAAGTACAAGAGTTAAAATAATATTAAAAATTATTTTCATCTTTGATTAAGCCTAAAGAAGAATTTGGGATCCCAGTGTGTACAAAGCTAATACAGTTAGAAGTACTGACCCTAAAGTTATTTGTTTTGCAAGTTTCATGCACAACAGATCTGGCTGTCTTGAAGCCAAGCACTCCAGCAAGCCACACTGATAGTGCCCACAAGCCAGTCTGTACTTTTTGGCTTCTCTATCACATTCATTTCTGTTTCACAGTGTAAACCAGAATATTATTGATTGATAGTCACTTTGTCCAGAGTTTCAGAAAGTTTTACCAGATAGGTAATTTTTCTACGAACTATTTACCTTCATCTTTTAATTGGTCCGCTTTTCCCACATCTTCAGGTACTGAGTTTGAGAGAGGCAGAATGTCATTCTGAAAATAAATAAAAATTAATATACAGTACTTCCATTTAGCATCATTGGGAGTCATCCCAAAGAATTGCCAGTAATGTAATAATGGATTAGCCATGTAATAGTAAATCATCTGTAATGCCACATCATGAGATCTAACACCTAAATACTAGTGTTAGCAAGAAGAGGGGAAAGTCCTCACACATTTTTATTAGAAAAGCTACAATGTGGAGTTTTCTAGAAGATAATGGGCAACTGTGAATCAAAATAGTTTTTACTTGCTTTTCCCCTACCCAGAAATCCTATATCATTAACAAAAAATGGAATCAGTATACAAAAAATAGGAATAGAAATATATTCAGGTATTGTTTATATTACTGAAATTTCTGAAATATCTTTAATTTCATAAAAAAATATATTAGTAAGTCAAATTCACAGTTTACCAACAAAAGCATTTATTATGTGATCCTATTAAATATGTATACACACCCACACACAGAGACTAAAAAACAAAGACTGGAAAAGTATACACAAAAGGTGAACAGTAGTAATATTTGGAGATAAAATTTCAGTCTCTTTTTCATATGTTTTCATATTGTCCAAATTTTTTAAAACAATGGGTATATATTAATTTTCTCATAAGATAAAAGATAGTATAAAATTCCTGGTTTTGGCACCTACTATCAACCTCAAACTGCTTTTGCATTAATAAGGTTTAAAATACAGATATATTATGGAGCCAATTTCAAAAACCTGTATTTTAAAATTGTAAGCAACACCCTGGCCAGGTGGTTCAGTGGGTAAAGCTGAGGCTGCAGGTTTAACTCCCGGTGAGGGCACATAGAAAAAGCAATCAGTGAGTGCACAGCTATATGGAACAAGTAAGTGGAACAAAAAGTTGATACTTCTCTCTCTCTTCTCTTCCCCTCTCTCCCTCTCTTTCTTCCTCTCTCTCTCTCTCTCTCTCAAATCAGTGGAATAATTTAAAATAAGCAACAAATTTTTACAATTAAAAACAAAGACAAATAGCAAAAGAAAAAATAGTCTCTTAAACAGAGCGTAAAGATCAATTTGAGCATCCTGGGAGACAAGAACAACAGTTCTAATCTGTGCAGTACTAGGTGCAACAGTGGGAAGAGCAGAAAAGTGAGCAAATCCAAGTGCTGTCTCAAGCACGGGCCTCTCGGGTACCTTAGTCATAAAGGTCAGTTTCAGCCATAGCCCTATCTAGCCACCGAAAATGGGGTTTCCTAAGGAGGCCACAGGCCCCAACAATGACCAGCAACCAAAAAAAAAAAAAAGAGTGAGAGAGAGAAATTCCTAATAAAAAATAGAGACATGCCATTGTCCACTTACATCTTGTCATATAATTACAATTCATCTGTTTGCTGAATTAAAGTACAGTTGTATTATTCTTTTTCCAAGAGTAAAAAGAGGGAGCAGTGTACTGCCAAATTACCCTCTTCACTGCAATCCTAAGAGCCCCTTCCCAGCAAGTCCTAAAAAGTCAATGTGGTATTCTCAGCAATGTCCCTGCCAGGCTGAAGCACACACCATGCTTCAGTTTCCCTCCTGCATTCTTCACTCTGTACTGAAGCTTGAACTCAGAACTAGAAAAACAAAAGTTGTTCACGAGGCACCAAAATGTAATGAGAAAACACGGGATGTCACCATGGCCCCAAACTCACCAACCTTAAACTTTTCCAATCTTATGCTCCATGTTTCCCACAAAGGACAGAAAATAAAGACCATGTAAACAGTCCTTGGGATGAGGGGTCAGAAAACTTGGGTTTCAATCATAGTTTTGCACATTGACCCTGAACCTTTCACTGTTTTGAAGAGTCCATCAATGGCCAAATTTGATGAAATCGGCTTCAGAATGATGATTCAATTTCCGATGGATCTACTTCTACGATTGCTTCCTAAACATTAAGCCTTTTGTTTTTAACTTGTGGTCCATGTTTCAGGGGAATGTTAATTCAGATGTCAGAAATCTAAAAATGCTCTGATATTGTAAAAGACTTAAAAAGTCAACCTGGCCTGACCTGTGGTGGCGCAGTGGATAAAGCGTAGACCTGGGAACACTGAGGTCGCCAGTTCAAAACCCTGCACTGGTCTGGTCAAGTCACATATGGAAGTTGATGCTTCCAGCTCCTCCCCCCTTTCTCTCTCTCTCTCTCTCTCTCTCTGTGTGTGTGTCTCCTCTCTAAAATGAATAAATAAAAAGAATTAAAAAAAAAAGAAAGTCAACCGGACAACCCCTGGCTGGATAGCTCAGTTGGTTAGAGCATCATCTGCATTGCAGAGTTTGCTGGTTCAACACCTGGTCAGGGTACATACAGGACCAGATTGTTTCTATCTGTCTGTCTTTTCTCTCTCCCTTCCTCTCTCTCTAGAATCAATCAATAATTTTATTTATTTATTTATTTTTGAGCGAGAGAGAAGGACAGACAGGGGTAGACAGATGGCAGAGAAGGACAGGAAGGGAGAGAGATGAGAAGCATCAATTCTTTGTTGCAGTTCCTTATTTGTTCATTGGTTGCTTTCTCATATATGCCTTGACCAGAGGGCTCCAGCAGTGTAAGTAACTCCTTGCTCAAGCCAGCGACCTCAGACTCAAGCCAGTGACCTTGGGCTTCTAGCCAGTGACCTCTGGGCTTGAGCCAGAGACCATGGGGTCATATCTATGATGATCCCACGCTCAAGCCAGTGACCTAGGGGTTTCAAACCTGGGTCCTCAGCATCCCATGCCAACGCTCTGTCCACTGTGACACCACCTGGTCAGTCAGTAAATTTTTTTAAAAAGTCAACTATGACATATTAAATATAAAAGAAGATAAGAGGATGAGAATAGCTACTAAAGCACATTACAATTTTAGATCACAAATCATATCCATGTGGATTGTCTTACCCAGAAAGAAGTTAGTTACATATAGGGCTGGGCCTCAAATATTGACAATCCAACATAATATGGTAGTCATACTTAAATTAGATACTAATAAGAAAACAATGGTAGCTTACCTTACAGAAGGAATTTGTGAACAATTCCGTAAGAGGCTGTGAAACTGCTAGATGTGTATCTTCTGGGCTGATTTTAAAAACTGTCTCCAGGCACTGAATTGCAACTTGAAAGAAATTTTAATAGTGAAAAAAAAATTAGCAACCTAAAAAAGGAAACAATCTTGTTTTTTTCTGGTAAAAATCTGCACTCTATTGCCATCTGTGGTAATTCAGCATTTATGATCACAGAACATAAGGAAAATGGCTCAGCTGCACAGAGATTTCTGTTTATAGACCAGCTATTGAGGGAAGATGACTTGATTTTTTTATTCCTCAGTTAAAGAAAAATGTTACTTAGAATATAATTCTCAATATAATTATTACATCATATTCTTGTTGAAGCAAGTCATTATCTAGTTTTGGTGTATAACTAGGATACAGACTGGATGGAGAGACATGGTGGGTGATTATGCTAGAAAGGAAGTCTATTATTGGATGACAAGACACCTTAAATAACATTTTTAAGCATATGGACTTAATGCTATGGGAAAATGGAGAGCTAATAGAGAATTTAATTAGGAGAATAATATAACTGGATTTGTGTTCAGGACTAAAAGTCTGTTGAGAATGGAGTAGAGATAAGGAAGCTCACGGAGAAAATGGAAGCAGAAAACCAGTGGGTTCCTACTTAAATGGTTTAAACCAGCAATTGTCAACTTTTTTCATCTCATGGCACACATAAACTAATTCCTCAAATTCTGCAGCATCAAAAAATATATTTTTGCCGATCTGACAAAAAATAAATTGTTGTAATTTTGATTCATTCACACTGAATGGCTATCATTGTGTTGTCTTACATCATTTTTTTTTATTTGACAATCTAAGGGAAAAGAGGTCAGTGCCCCTGACTAAACAGTCAGGTATTGCATGTCTAAAAGTTCTTGTGGCACACTGCTTGAAAATCAATGCACTAAAGAAACAAGGAGTCTGAACTAGGGCAATAACAGTGAAGAAAGCATGTTCTGTCCTCTCTGTGAGTTCCCACTAAAGTCAATGGAGGCAAAGTCTCATCCTTCTAGTGCTCATGTTTGAAAAGGAATGCTCTCCTGGCTCAACAAGATAAGACTGTAACCAAAATGTCCAGTGTACGTCCAGACAGTATGCAATTGACTCATTTATATTTGTGTGTGGCTTTTAAACGATCCATTATTGTATTAATTGTGGTCCTGAGAAAATTATCCATCAAGAAAAAATCATTATTGCTTTTACTATCCACAGAAACAACTCTCCTTAGAAATAGGACTGAATAAGCAACTAAGTTACCTACTACAAAAAGTCAAAGTTTCTTTTAGAAAGAAAATAATCTATTTACCTATCTCTCATCCTCTCCCTTTCTATTTCTGCCAAGAAATTGTTCTTATTTTTCAGTTGTACTTATACTATAAACATTAGGCCACAAGAAAATAGAGACTATTGCCATTAGGACAGTTAATTTCAATATAATAATAATAACAATAAATGTATGTGTATATATACAGAAATATTTTTATTCTTGATTCTCTCAACAAATCTCTAAGATAAAAGGGCAGATAGCTAATAAACTAAGAAACAAATGTAGGTCAAATAAGTGAAATATCCAGGGTCACTTGATTCAATTCATCAATTTAATAAAGCAAATTTTTAGTGGGCACCTATCCAGTGTCAGATACTTTTCTGGCTGCTTTGGATAAAGCAGTGAATGAAACAAAAAAGATCCCTGACTTCTTAGGGCTAGTAGTGGTCAACAGAGAGGTAGATATAAATAATAAACAAATAGGACAGGGCAAGGAGGATGGGAATGGGGGGAGCAGAGCAGGGCACAGGCTGCAGATTTAATAGAGTTCTCAGGGTAGGCCTCATTCAGAAAAGAGATCTGACAAAAACTTGAAGAAGGGAGAATTACCATAATCTGGGGGAAGAACATTCTAGGCAGAGAGAACAACTACAGCAAAAACGCTTAGGAAAGAGGATTTGGTGCATTCTGAGTGAAGAAGCTAATTTGGCTCAAGCCAAATGAGAAAAGAGAAAAGGGTGTGAACAGAACATCACAGAAGTCCAAGTTGTATAGACCCTTCAGAAAGTGAATAAGTAACATGAAGAGTCACTACAAGATTTTAAATGGAGAAATTATAGACTCTGACATCCTGTTTTAGATCACTGGCGGCTGTGTTGAAAATAGTCAACAAAGCATCAAGGACAGAAGCAGAGAGACCAGTCAGAGGCTATCACAGCCAAAGAGATGAGAAATACTTAGTTCTATCCAGGGGTGATATCAAGAGAGGTGGGAAGAAGTGATCAGACTTTTTAGACGTATTTTGGAGGTACAGCCAACAGGATTTATTGAATGGTTACATGTAAAGGGTGAGGGAAAGAGAAGAGTCCAGGATGATGCCAAAGTTTTTGGCTTGAGCAACTGAAAAAATAAGGTTGGCATCAACTGAGATAGAAAAGTTGTGAATAGAACAGGTTTTGGATGGAAGGATCAGAATTTTGGTTTGGGAAATGTTCACTCTGATAGGCCTGTTAGACATACAAATGCAGTAACATACTAGGCAATTGTATATAGAAGTCTGGAGTCCAGAAGAAAGGTCAGGGCTAAGAGTATATATCTGAGATATACCATCACATACACAAAGGTTATTTAAGGCCAAGAAGCTGAATGATAACACCAAAAAAAAGTTAGTGTAGAGAATGAAGAGAAGTTCAAACATTGGACCCAGGATATGCCAGTGCAGGGAAAAGAAGATGAACCAGCAAAGGAGACAGAGAAGTAGCAAACAATGAGATAAGAAATAAACCAAGAGAGGAGGAGGACATATCCTAGAAGCCAAGCGAGTAAAGTTTATGAGGAGAAGGGGGATAAGGGAGTGATCAGCAACTTTATCAATGTGGCTAATTGGTCAGATAAAGACTGGGAACTGATCATTGAAGAAATAATACAGAAATCACTGATGACCTTAATGAGAAAAGTATGGAGTGGGTTTAAGAACGACTAAGAGCCTGAGCAGGTGGTGGCGCAGTGGATAGAGCGTCAGACTGGGATGCAGAGGACCCAGGTTTGAGACCCCGAGCTCGCCAGCTTGAGCGAGGGCCAATCTGGCTTGAGCAAAAGCTTGCTAGCTTGGACCCAAGGTCGCTGGCTCCAGCAAGGGGTTGCTCGGTCTGCTGAAGGCCCGCAGTCAGGGCACATGTGAGAAAGCAATCAATGAACAACTAAGGTGTGGCAATTGCAACAAAAAACTGATGATTGATGCTTCCCATCTCTCTCCGTTCCTGTCTGTTTGTCCCTATCTATCCCTCTCTCTGACTCTCCCTCTGTCCCTTTAAAAAAAAAAAAAAAAAAAAAAAAAGGAACTAACAGATGAACTGGAAAAAGCAAGTATGTACAACTTGTTTAGAGTTTTCCTGCAAAGGGAGACAATCAATCAATAAATAAGGCAGTAGTTCGGGGGCTGCAGGGGTAGTATGGCAAGAGTAATTATTTGTTGTTAATGCTTTAAGAAGAAAGAAATAATGGAAATTGTATATTCTGATGGAAATGATCCAGGAGAGAGTGAAAATGTTAAGACATGGAGGGTAGAATAACTAGTGAGATATCCTGCAGTAGGTGAGATAGGCTGGGGTCCAGTGTGCCAGTAAAGGGGTCCCATTTAGAAAGGACAATGGATAGGTTCATCTGCGGTGTCTTAGTCCATTTAGGCTGTTATCACGTAATGCCATAGACTGGGTGGCTTATAAGCAACAGAAATTCTCATAGTTCTGGATGGAGGCTGGGAAGACAAGATCAAGGCACCAGCAGATTTGATGCCTGGTAAGGAGCTACTTTCTGGTTCATAGATGGCACCTTCTCACTGTGTCATCACATGGAAGGAGCAAGGGAGCTCTCTCATGTTTCTTTTTATTTTTAAAAAAAATTATTTTTACCTATTCATTTTAGAGAAGAGAGAGAGAGAGAGAGAAAGGGAGTAGGAGTAGGAAGCATCAACTCCCATATGTGCCTTGACCAGGAAAGCCCGGGGTTTTGAACCGGCGACCTCAGCATTCCAGGTCAACGCTTGATCCGCTGCGCCACCACAGGTCAGGCTGATGTTTCTTTTTTATTTCTTTTTTTTTTTTTACAGAGACAGAGAGAGGGATAGATAGAGACAGACAGACAGGAACGGAGAGAGGTAAGAAGCATCAATCATTAGTTTTTCATCGTCATCGCAACACCTTAGTTGTTCATTGATTGCTTTCTCACATGTGCCTTGACTGCAGGCCTTCAGCAGACCGAGCAACCCCTCGCTGTAACCAGCGACCTTGGGTCCAAGCTGACGAGCTTTTGCTCAAGCCAGATGGGCCCGCGCTCAATCCGGCAAGCTCGGGGTCTCGAACCTGGGTCTTCCACATCCCAGTCCGACACTCTATCCACTGCGCCACCGCCTGGTCAGGCTGATGTTTCTTTTTTAAGGGCACTAATCTCAATCATGAGAGCCCCACCTCGGGATACCATTTTATTAGGCATTAGGTTTCAACATATGAATTTTGAGAGATCACAAATATTTAATCCATAGCATATAGCAATAGTTAGATAGGCAGGCAGGCAGAATATGTGGGTGCAGATGCTAATATATGGGTAGATGGGGCAGAGAGTCTTTTTATTACTTCAATATTCTTAGTGCAGTAGGCAGCATGGTCACTGGCTAAAACTGAGTACAGGGAAGGAGGTTTAAGGGTTTGAGAAAATACCAAGAGGTGTTAGTTGGTCATGTAGGGGAGCAAAAGTGTGAATGAACTTGGAAAAGATAGTATGATTGCTGGACAGCATTAATGGTCCACTTGAGGCTTGTGTTCATAAATTTAAAGTGGGACCAGTCAGCAAAGCTGTGTTTTGCTCCATCTAAATATATGTTCACATAAATATGGGTAGAGAGTAGATGAAGATCTAGACTTAAACAAGGTTGGGTTTTGTAAAAAAGGGAGGGATTGACAAGGGTGTGATTATCACGAACAACCATGCAATTTAAACTGGGTAAGAAGAGGGGTGTGAAAACAGAAGGGGTCAAGAGATTGGAGGTATGGGTAAGGTGTAAGAATTGTTTGGGGAGGGATTCTAGAGGGAGTAAACTGGAAAGACAAGAGTAGTGGTCAAGAAGTGAAATGTCTAAGATAGAGATTATGGAAGGAATGTAGTTGGATAATGACAAGATTTAGGGAAGAGTTTCTCAACCTTGGCACTACTGACATTTTGAACTAGATAATTCTTTGTAGTTGGAGGCATCCCATGCATTGTAGTATGTTTAGCAGCATCCACTAGATTCCAGTAATACCAACTCCCCAGTTGTGACAATCAAAACTATCTCCAGCCTGACCAGTGGTTGCACAGTGGTTAGAGCATTGACCAAGATGCTGAGGTCCCAGGTTTGAAACCCCCAGGTTGCTGGCTTGAGAACAGGTTCACCAGCTTGAGCCCCAGGTCACTAGCTTGTGCATGGGGTCACTGCCTTGGCTGGAGCCTCCTGGGGTCAAGGCACACATGAAAAACAATCAATGAACAACTAAAGTGATGCAACTATGAGCTGATACTTCTCATGTCTCTCCCTTCCTGTCTTTCTTTCTCTCTCTCTCACACACATATAAGTAAATAAATCTCCAAATATTGCAAAATCACCCTGATTTGAGAACCACTAGTCTAGGGCTTCACCAAGGGAGTAAATGGTTGATATCACCGGGAGGAAAGAAGGTCAAAGAACTGAGAGCCAAGGAAACTGTAAGAATCATTTGTGAGTATACTGTAATTGCCAAGAATTAAGGCAGGAGTAGTGCTTAGAGAGACTGACAGTGAGCAGGAGCCACAACAGTGAGAACAGGAACTAGTCGTCAGCAGATGACAACAATTAGGAGTGGATGACATCAAAGTATCTAGAAGGTGAACAGACGTCTCCACATGATTTTATAGTCAATAAAATTAGACTCACAGAGTCAAAAATAGGGATTGGTCAAAAACAATTGGCACCATTTCTGAATACCTTAGATAACAAACAGCTGAAGACATATTTTTGGCTGAATACCATTCTAAAAATAGGACATAACATCTTGGTTAAAAAAAAAACGCTAAAATTTTCTTCTAGCCTTTAAAAGTATTATACTGCCTTTGATTAGAAAAGAAACATCTTTTACTAAATGACTGCATTTATCTTTTTGCTACAGAGCAGCCACAACCAAAAATCCTCCTTACATAACAAGTCACCCTTACTTTCACATACTCTAACCATCCTTAATATTAAATGGACTGATTGCAATGTTCCCCAACTGTATGTCACTTGCTTCTTTCACTGCCACCTACAAAGACATCATCTCATCAGACTGCAAGACCAATTTTCATCCCCACCTTCTAAAAGCATATTCACAAGGGAAGTCTTGTTAAAATGAATAGATATGGTCCCTTTATAGGAAAAAACAGCTTCAACAGAGGAAATTCAAGTTGTACTGTTATTTAATTTCTCCCAAATTCACTGTCTCATTGCAATAATTTAGTCTTCAGTCCACAACGAAGCTAGGCTCTTTGAACCTCCACAAGCCCATGTGAAGAATTCTGTCCTGTTATGGTTATACTAAATATAAATTTTATAATGCAGAAATATGAACCAGAAAAGATGGTGTTGAGGAAACGTGATATCATGCAAGTCCTGCTCAACTTTACAGATTATGGAATTTAACATTTTAAGCTCACATATAATAGGGTACAAATCTCTCATTTCAAGTCCCCAAACAGGAAGTTATTAGAACATGATAGTGATATAATTATTAGACTTTTACATAGTGCTTTCATAATGACTAAGGTATTTTCATGTATTGCTTCTCAACTGGATGCTTTCCTATTAGGAAGAAGAGACAATAAGACCTTCAAAGAAAGATCCAGGATTTAGATCTCAGCTTTGCTACACATTAGCTGTGTTATGTTACTTAATCTGGTTTCATTTATTTATCTGTTAAATGGACATAATACAAACTTAGCAGTCACTGTGAAGAAAAATTCTTTATAATAGGAAAAACATAGTTCTGACACATAACAGCTGGTCAGTAAATGAGTAATAATCCTCTTATCTTATTAAAACAAAATAAACCTTAGTGAATGGAAATTCATGAAATCCTTATAGTTAGGTCTCTCTTCTTGAAAGACAAAAAAAATAATCTGACTTTGTTATAATAGATCATAAAGTCAATCTTATAGCTATTTTAGTCTTTATTTATAATTATAACACAAATGAACATAAAAACAGGTGCCTACCTTCCAAACTTTCTTGTTCATCTGAAGTATATGCATCCATCTGACTTTGTTCTCGTAAGAAACGAATAACTGCATAAACTAGGTGCTTGATAGATGACATTTTAAAAGTTTTTTTCCTTGATAAGAAAAAGGAAAACACTGAACAAAGATATTTGAAAGAATTAGTCAGAAAGGTTATAATTAACTGAAACCTGTGTTACCTCCACTCTTTTCTATTTTTTAAAGCATCAGGAGAGCACAAAGTGTTCTTATGGTAATGCATTATATATGTTCCTGTCGACCTTACAGAAGTATAAAACTTGCAAAAGTGAAATTTTTCTCAAAACATGTATAGCATAAGCTTAGACTCTCACTACCTCACTCTATCTTAACATTATGTGAGATAAGGATAGGGGTTTAGTTGCAGTGTAGAAATCCCGAAAAGGCCTCACTACTAAGTTGAGGGAGATTTCATACTGCTGACTCAGAAGCTGATCCACGCTGGGTATCTTCCTCTATTCCATGAGGTTTTAAAAATCGTATGTACTTTACAGTCCCCTTACTTTTGTAGGCTGAAACAGTTATTTGATGAAGCATATTTACGAAAGGTTGTTCAATCGTTCAGTGTCATTCTTAATAAAAATGGCATTTCTATTTAATTACCAGACATGCCAGAAAATCATTGCCTAAGTCGATGGCTACTATGAACCAACCAGTGCTCTCTGCAGTAGCTGTGCTCTCGTGGCCAAGCTGGAAGCTAGCGGTCATGTTCATTCACATAGAATACTATCGCATCCAAACAGTGGCGCAGGGCCAGCCGGCATAATGGCTTATTTCCACTAAATCGCACCATCCATCTGCTCCCCAGGTCCCAAATTCAAAGCCAGGGTGTGGTACCCTCCGCTGGGATGTTTACTATTTGTGTGCTTCTTTTATAACCAAGCCCAGCCTCTAGGCCACGAGGTTGAAAGACCTAAATAAGGCTCCAGGGCAGAAGGTGAATAAAGAATGGGGAAAAGGGGAGGTGCAGAGAGGAAATGGAGGTGTCCAACCTCCTCCAGGCTTCTCCTTATTTCCCCAAAGCACCAGGGATCTCCTTCTCCCTCGGTTTGGTACGCGGGCTTCTCCTCCGCCCTGACGGGTATTGCCGCAGGTGCGCGGTGCAGGCCACGTCTGGGGCTGCGGGAGAGGCACCCTTTCCAGACAGGAGCCCCTTACCAGAAAGAGGAGGCGAGACGGTGGCAGCGGGCCCGCGGTCGTCCGTGAGCAGGTCCTCCCGCCTTCTGCTCCTCAAGGCTTGAGCGTGGCTCCCGATCGCAGCACTGCCAGCGGTCGCCCAAACTTCCCGGCTGCCAGGCCACCACCGCCCCCGAGCCCACCTAGCAGAGCGCTTGCTTCGCTAGGAGCTGCTGGTCCTTCCAGAACCGCCCCCGAGGCGGGGCAGAATGCGCGGGGCAGGACGGGGCGGGGCGAGGGGTGGGGCTGAAGTGGGCGCCGGCGTGGGGCTGGCGCACGTGGGAGGTCTCCGGCAGAACGGCAGCTGCCTCCACCGGCTCCAGCGCCGTTGTCGCCGCCTCAGCTAGGCCGCCTCGCGACTCCCCGGCGCCCCGCCTCTCCCACCCCCAAACCGGAGGACACCGCATCCGCCGCCGCCGCCGCCTCTCGGCGCTCCCATGATCGCCCAGTACCTTTTGGCTGTGCGAGGCCTCCACAGGTACCTCTCGTGCGCGTGTTAACCTTGACCGTGGGCAGGGCAGGGGGCTTTTGCCAAGGCCGTGCCCTGCGCCCCGGCCCGGCGTTGCCCGACCACACCCCGACAACGCTCCTGGGACCCTTCCTCCCCGCGACCCGCACAGTCTACCCCGGGAGACACCTGGCACGAGTACGGGAGGACCACCTTTCCCTCCTCCGCCCCCTCGGGAGGCCGTCCATTCCCCTTTGTTTGGAACTGTCTCAGCTGCTGTCAGCTAGATTGGTCACAGGCCCGGCCCAGAATTAAGGCAGCAAGATAGTCCGGGTAAGAAAAGCATTTGACTTTCGCCCCCATCCAGAACTGCGGACCCGTTATTAAAAGTGCCGCAGCTGTAGGCTCAGGAATAATAGTTCTCGTTTGCTCCTGACACGCTTAGCATACAAATCGTTTAACGTCCACACAAGATGAAACCGCTGTGGTTTTTGCTGCTTTCTATCCATGCTTTCTAATATCCTTTTTATTTACTTCCTCCCCATAAAACATTCGGCCTCTTGCAAATTGACTTGGTCCCAAATGGAGGATATTATTGCTAGGACACGGTATTGGGCAGCTTCAGCTGCTGTTTTGGATTGCTTCCTAGCTCCCTAACCACACCCCGCTGCAACAGTCCAGTAGCAAGATGGTGAGAGAATTAAATTCTTTGCAAGGATGTACTGGATGGAGTGGTTTTCAGGAACAATGCCCCTACCACCTCTATTGCCACATTCTAGCGTTCTCTTGAACTGTTAAGTGGGAATGAAGGTCCAGTAGAAAAAAGGAAATGTGTGTTTCTTGCTTGATACTTATAAAACTCTTAGGAACTTAACAGCAGTTAACCTTTTTAACAGTTTCCTCTTGTACCTTGTCCCTAATGTGTGTGGAGCTCTGTGCTGCTCAGTCCTTATGGTAACAGTGCATCTAGGGGACAATAGTAATTTTAAAACGATGATTTTGACCATATTTCAGGCTGTCCTTTCAGTCTGCAGGCTGCAGGTGTTACAGTGTCAAATAAAGCTATACTGACAGAAGAAGATCTTCACATATGTAGGTGTGAGAAGAGAATAAATTTCATATAAGAGTGATTTTTAGACTTTTACTCTCAGAACCCCCTTACCTCTCAAAAATTACTCAGGACCTAAAAGTTTCTATTTATGTGAGTAATGTCTCTCTGTATTTACCATACTAGGAATGAAAACTGGGAGATTTTTCAAGTATTTATTAGTTAAAAAAACTAATAAATTCATTACATAAATAACATTTTTAAATGAAAGTAACTTTTCCAAAACCCAAAAAAATCAGTGAGAAGAGTGGCATTGTCGGTTGTTATTTCTCAGGGTTGTTTTATTTTTTTAGCTTTTTAAAATTGTAAAATATGCATAACAAAAATTACCATTTTATTCATTTTCAAGTGCACAATTTAGTGGTATTAAGTACATTCACATTGTTGTGCAACCATTAGCACTATTTCCTGATTTTTTACACTATCCTAAACTGAAACCCTATCCATTAAACAGTAACTTCTCATTATCTCCTTTCCCAGGCCCTGGTAACAACTATTCTATCCCTCTATGAATTTGACTATTTTAAGTACCTCATACAATATTTGTTCATTTGTTACTTATTTCACTTAGCATAATGTTTTTAAGATTCATTTATATTGTAGTATGCATCAGAATATTCTTCCTATTTAACACTGAATAGTATTCCATTTTATGAATATATCACATTTTGTTTGCCCATTTGTCTGTCCATGGATACTTGGGATGCTTCTGCCTTTTGGCTGTTATGAACAATGATGCTATGATTATTTGTATGAACATGCCTGTTTGAGTCTTCTTTCAATCCCTTGGGATTTATGTCTAGAAATAGAATTACTGGATTATATGAAATTCTGTGTTTAATTTTTCGAGGAACCACAATACTGTTTTCTGTAGCATCTGTACCATTTTACATTCCTATTGGCACTCGGCTTCCAATATCTTCACCTCTTCACCAACACTTGTTTCCTGGGTTTGTTTTTTTGTTTGTCTGTTTGTTTGGTTTTTAATAAGAACCAGGCTAAGAGTAACATTATTTTGCACTTTGACAAAACACATCTGTGACTTAATAGAAGATAGCTGGATTTTTACATCTGCTTCTGTGTTTAATCTGTTGCACTGTTTTGTTTTGGGTTCAGAAGATTTAAAAAAAAACATTCATATGTAGAAGGAAAAATATATTTTAACAGCTCTTTTTAGATAGTCATATTCTTTGATATCTCATCAAAGTTTGACAAGTGGTAGCTTTTTAAAAGGTTAGTTGCAGTGTAGAATGTGAAACTGTCAGTAGTTTTCTTACTGTGTTATATTAAAATCCAAGGGTCTATCTTATATTTTGAATAGATCTTTTACTCATGCCTGATTTTGTAATATCAAACATGGTCATTTGGAAAATAGTGGTTCATTGTCTTAAACAGATCTTCCTAATTTTGGCATATTTCATTTATATAGTATTAATCATATTTCTTTAATATCATTATCCATCTCATCATAAAAGTCTTCAAGTATTAGGAAGCTGGCAAGCTCACAGTAACATACAATTTTAAAAAATTTTTATTTTCATTTGAAAGCTAAAATTTTATCAGTGGTAACATACTGTCAGTTGTCCTTTAAGTAACAGTTTCACTTTTTTACATTTTTGAAAGAATTTCTGTCAAATACTTAAGTCTGAATAACCATAGTTTGTCCATCAGCCATGCTTTTCAAGGACAAGTCGTGTTCTATGAAAAAGGTGGCTATTTAAGGCTTACAGTACAATTAATTGCACAAGTGCTTTTGCTTTGGACAACCAATTCCTTTTAACACCATTATTACACTCAACAATGCAGCAGAAGTGCTTGACCTGTGGTGGTGTAGTGGATGGATCATCGACCTAGAACGCTGAAGTCGCCGGTTCAAAACCCTGGGCTTATATGGCAACCAGCAGTGAACAGCTAGAGTGAAACAACTACTCCTTGTCCCGTACTCCCCCCAAAACTCAATAAATGAAAAATCTGAAAAAAAGAAAAAGAGCAGCATAAGTGTTTTATGCATGCTTTGCTATACATATATATTCAATGGTTGAGATTTAGTAAAATTAATAATTTTTACTGTTTTATCAAGGACATTCTAAAGTGAAATTGACATTATTTTTAGCATAAGGGTGTGTCAGTGAAGAATATAATGACTCTTAGGGCAGTTTGGTACCACTGCCTTGATTTGTTCTAAGGTGCCAGCAGTTTTATCTACAATTGCTTTTCATCATCAGTGCAAATGTCAACCAAGTAAAAAAGGTAAATGCTGTCTTAGTATTTTTAAGGAATACTTTTGACCTCACAGGCTCCTTGAAATGGTCTCAAGGACCCCTCTCCTTACCCCTACCTCCAAGGACTGCAGACCACAATTTTTTTTTTTTATCGAGACAGAGAGACAGGAAGGGAGAGAGATGAGAAGCATCAACTTCAAGTTGTGGCATTTCAGTTGTTCATTGATTGCTTCTCGTATGTGCCTTAACATAAGGGGGCTTCAGCAGAGCCAGTGACCCCTGACTCAAGCCAGCAACCTTGGGCTCAAGCCAGTGACTATTGGATTATGTTGATGTTCCCATGCTCAAGCTGGTGACCCTTCACTCAAGCTGATAAGCCCACACTCAAGATGGCGATCTCAAGGTTTCAAACCTGGAAACTCAGCGTCCCAGGTTGACACTCTATCCACACTGCCACTCTCCTGTTTGGTGATTGCAGACCACAATTTGAGAACCACTGATATGTGTTCTTCAGATTCTTTGTTTATGGATGGAAGAAAATAAATATGTGTAAAGCCATACAATTATTACCTTGTTAGAAGTTGGCAATCTACCATAAATATATCAACTATTTTGTTACTTAAGGGCATATATTGCAATTAATTTACATGTACAGTAGTAGTAGTCATTAACCTAGGGCACTTGTGGGTGACTGAGTCACATAATCTCTTTGATTCCAAATGTGTCCTCCAAAAGGAATCAAAACTCAAACACATGGAAGGCCTTCTGTGTTCTCTTGATACATTTCCCTGTTTTCTTTAACACTTCGCAGTTTAATCTAGTGTTAAGAGTAGTAGGTTTTTGCTTAATTGACTCATGATTTCTCTTAAGTTTTGCCATTGGCAGGTCTGCTCTGTCCCCTTCCCAAAGGCAGCTTGGCAGTCAGGATCACCGATGGGAGTATTAAGCCAGTTTCTTGAGAATGAGGGAACCAGGAATCTGGAGATCAGATAGGTCACTGTGCAACTAACCTTGGGACCTTAAGTAAATCTCTCTCTTGGATCTCTCTCAAGTTCCTTGTTTTGTAAAATGCAAAAGACTAAACTAAATGATATCTAAGATTTATTTCAACTCTTGTTACCATAGCAATTAAACCAGGAGAATTTCCCCTCCTATCGCAGCCAGATTGCACAGCATGTGAGCCAAGAAAAATCTAACTTATATTATAGAGTGAGGGATTGATGGAATGATAAAGAAAGAAAGAGAGAGAGAGAGAGAGAAAGGAAGGAAGGAGAGAGGGAGGGAGGGAAGGAGAAAGGAGAAAGAAAAAGAAAGAGAAAAGCAAGCAAGAAAGAAAAGATAGAAGGAAGATGGTTGAAACAGTATTTAAGCCAAATTATAGCTATAATAACACTGGTTTCCTCTTTCAATTAAAAAAAGAAACTTTGGTTTTCAAAATGACAGCAACATATGTTCACTTATAGAAAAGTTATAAGATACTGACAAACAGAAGAAAATACATATAATTCACCCATCCAGATGAACCAATTATTAATAGCTTCCAAAGTCTTTTGTACATACAGACATATTTTTTTACAAATATGAGATTATACCATGCTTATATATATTTTTTATGTAATATAAAGAACCTTTATGTAATAGAAACAGCCACAGTGTGGGCCATTTCAGGATATATGATAATTAATCCTTACTATTGGACACATCAGCTATTTTCAACTTCATACTATGAGTAACAGTGCTTATATTTATATAAACAGTCTTGCTATTAAGAATTTCCAAATCCTTAATCATTCCTTTAGTGTAAGTTATTAGTGATGGAATTTGTACATCATAAAATGTGCATATCTTTCAGGCCTTTGGTGCTTACCATCATATTCTCCAAAAAGTTTCTACCAAATTATACTCTCACCAGCAGAGTATGTAAAGGTTAGTTTCTTATACTTTTACCAGAACTGATCATTCTAACACTTTTTTATCTTTATCAATTTGATAAATGGAAACTGCTTTTATAATTTGTATTTAATTTTATTTTTGGATCTTTTGTGTGTGTATGTGTGAGTATAATTTCTTCTTAAAATACTCAGGGCTTGAGCCTGACCAGGCAGTGGCGCAGTGGATAGAGCATCGGACTGGGATGCGGAAGACCCAGGTTCAAGACCTGAGGTCGCCAGCTTGGGCGCGGGCCCATCTGGCTTGAGCAGAGGGCTCACCAGCTTGGACCCAAGGTGCTGGCTCCAGCAAGGGGTTGCTCGGTCTGCTGAAGGCCCGCGGTCAAGGCACATGTGAGAAGGCAATAAATGAACAACTATGGTGTTGCAACGGCAACGAGGAACTGATGATTGGTGCTTCTCATCTCTCTCTGTTCCTGTCTGTCTGTCCCTATCTATCCCTCTCTCTGACTCTCTGTGCCTGTAAAACAAAACAAAACTCAGGGCTTGAATCTACAGACCAAAATAAGTTGTTTGTTTTCTGTTGTGAGAATTTATTCATATGAAAACTCTTAGAAAGTCAGACAAGCCTGACTTGTGGTTGTGCAGTGGATAAAGTGTCGACCTGGAACACTGGGATAGCCAGTTTGAGACCCTGCGCTTGCCCAGTCAAGGCACATATGAAGGTTGATGCTTCCTGCTCTTACTCCCCTTCTCTATCTCTCTTTTGCTCTTTCTCTCTCTCTCTCTACCTCTCTCTTCCTCTTCTCTCTAAAATGAATAAATAAAAAAAATATTTAAAAAAGACAAATTGCAGTTGTTTACAAGTTTACAATATTTATGTATCTGATTGTAATGAAATAAAATGGAGATTGTCCCCCCTAATCTAATATAAATCCCTAATTTTAAGGGCAGTGGTGCTAGAAAAAAATAAAACTAATAAAGGAAAGATTTTAAGTTATAGGTATCAAAAACTAGACTGAGATTACTTGTAAAAATGGACTTTATAAGTTGTAAAGTGGAAATTTTTTATTATTTATTATTATTATTATTTACCCCTGATTTTGGACAGAAATACCTTGGTACTTTCTTAAACTTAAAATATTACTACGTGTTTGGTTAAGACAAAGCCCAGAACTTCCACAGGGAGAAGCACCTAGATTAAAATAAGAAGAACCAAGGAAATTAATGTTTATTGGGTACATATGTAAATACCAAGCTGTGCATTAGAAAGGCATTAATTAGCACAGTGGACTAGACTAGGCTACAGTAATTAGAAGCCAGCTTGCTTAAATTTGAATACTGACTCTGCCACCTACTAGCCCTGTGATCTCAGGCAAAGTTACTTAACTTCTCTGTGCCTCTTTTCTCAGCAGTAAAATGGGAATTGATTGGATGATTTCTTCACTCACCAAATATTTGTTGAGTATCTATTATGTGCCAAAGAACATTCTAGGTCTAGGGCTACCGTCATGAACAAAACAGCCCCAAATCTCAGTCTTCGCAGTGCTTTCATTCTAGTGGGAGAGACAAGTAAGAAAAATAGAGTATGTCAGACGGGGAAATATGCTAAGGAGCAAAAGTGCAGCAGGAAAGGGGGTACCGTATGTTCGCGGGAGTGAAATTCTAGCTAGAGGAACAGGCTCACTGAGAAGGTGATTAGTAATGTGCCTGGTGTGTCTGAGAACGTGAGGGGGCCACTGTGACTCGAATGGAATACATGTCAGACAGGTGAGTGGACGATGAGACAAGAAAGGGAAAAACTGTGCTCACCTATATTCGAAAAACCTAGTTCTCCCTTGCCCCGACTCTTCTTTACTGCTCACACAGAGCACTTCACTTCTGACACTTCTGGACATCAAATGGGTGGAAGGGTTCCCCACAACAAGCACTTCTCTGTGACACCAGCTGTGTGTCCTACAATTAATTTAACTCAATTCTGACGCTAATGACTGGCAGATAGCATCAGGTCCCCTGAGTTAAGCAAGGGCTCAGGCCACAAGCCCGCTCCCACTTCAAATGCCTGTTGCAAGTCCCTGTCGTCATCTGTGCTTCTGACTGATAAACTCCTGATCTAAGATTCCTACAGCCCCATCCTTGTACTCTTTTACTTTATGGAGCAGCTCACAGAATCCAGGGAAACACATTTACCAGCATATTAAAGGATACTAGAAGGATACAGGTGAACAGCCAGATGAAGAGACAAATAGGGCCAGCCCAGGAGGGTCCTGAGCACAGAAGCTTCTGTCCTCATAGAGTTGGCATGTAGAACCCTGTAGGATGTGGATGTGTTCATCAACTTAGAAGCTCCCCAAACCCCATACTTTGGGGATTTTTATGGAGGCTTTGTCATGAAGGTACGAGTGATCATTAACTCTATTTTCAGCCCTTCTCTCCTCTCAAGAGAAGGTGGGGAGGGAGGGAGTCCAGCTGAAAATTCCAAATTCCTAATCATGGCTTGGTCTTTCCAGTGACCAGTCCCCCTCCAACAGCTATCTAGGGACTCACCCAGAGTCACCTCTTCTAGAACAAAAGCCAGTCTTATTATCCAGAAAATTACAGGGGTTTCAGGAGCCCTATGTTGGGACAGGGTCAAAGACCAAATACTAAAACAAAAGATGGCTGTGGTGACACAATGGATAAAGCGTCAACCTGGAATGCTGAGGTCATTGGTTCGAAACCCCAGGCTCTCCTGGCCAAGGCACATACGAGAAGCAACTACTACAAGTTGATGCTTCCCATTCCTCCCACCCGCATTCTCTCTCTCTCTCTCCTCTTTCTAAAATAAATAAATAAAATCTTTAAAAATAATGAAAATTTAAAAATAGAATAAAAAGGTGCCCTTCCTGTTCTTATCACTTAAGAAATTACAGAGGTTTTAGGAGCTCTATGCCAGGAACCACCTTTTTAGGCACTTTGAAAATTGCCTGACTATATTCATTACTGTTGCCACAACAATACTGTGTAACAAACTAAATCTCCGTGGGGTACAATGATAAATGTTTATTTTTTGCTGGCAAATATACATGTTTATAGGACGACTTTTCTGGTCTTGACTGGGTTCATTCTGCGCTTGCAGTCAGCTATGTTGATCTTGGCTGGGGAACTGACACGTTTGGGGATCTAGGATAGTCAACGCCAGGCTACCTGGATCTCTCTCACAGTTTCTCTCATCCTTCAGGAGGCTAACTCTGGCTTCTCTTCCTCCGGGGTGCCAGGTTCCATGAAGCTTAGAAGGTCCTCTGCTCCCTAGGCTTAGAACCATTGCCATCAACTATACCACATTCTACTGGCCAAAGGAAGTCACAAAGTCAGCCCAGATTCAAGAAATGGGGAAACAGACTCTCTCTTGATGGAAGGAGCAGCAAACTCAAAATGGAAGACGGTATAGACACATAGAGGGGTGAAGAATGGAGGCCATTTTAGCAATCAGTATACCACATTGGCACATAAAAGATCAATAAATATTAGCTATTATTCTGTTTATATTTTATAAATTGTGTAGTTGCATTTTGGGGGTTTTTTAATTGAGATGATTAATTTATAAGAGCCCTGCATATTTGTTGTCTTTTTTTTTTTTGTCTTTAAATTTTAGAATACATTTTTGACTCTGCCTTTGGTCTCATGCCTAGAAACCATTCCACACCCTAAGACTATAATTTTTTTAAACACCTACATTTTCTTCTAGTACTTTTTTATGTCTCATTTTTCACACTTAAACCCTTTATCTAATCCACCTATTCTGA
Source organism: Rhynchonycteris naso (assembly GCA_037038555.1). NCBI lineage: Eukaryota > Metazoa > Chordata > Mammalia > Chiroptera > Emballonuridae > Rhynchonycteris > Rhynchonycteris naso. The sequence goes on along the minus strand of CM072995.1, from coordinate 238,813,576 downwards.
GGTTATCTGTATCTCCTGCTGGGTGTTCAAAAGGATAGCTTCTTATTTCCTAGCCACATTTCACTGGTGTCTTTGATACCTAAGCCCATTTGTGATCAAGACCAAAAGGAAAATTCTTTTTCTACCTCACATCTTAAGAATGTAGTGACAGAAATAATCACAGCTTTCAGATGAAACCTTGCTCCCTATAAAACACTAGTTGACAGTTTTTCTTAGATCAGAAGCCTGTTTTATGTTTTTCATTTCTGTATCTTTAGCACTTAGCATGGAGGTATTCATGCTAAGTGCTTTTAAAGATATATATTGAATGGATGGATGAAAAGATGCCACCAGTGATAATAACTGAAAATTCAGCATTCGCTGCAGATATCTAAGGAGGATAGGCATAGATTTGTCATTTTGATATTGACAGAGGAGTAACATTCAGTAGAAAATATTTCAAACCCTATTCAAATAGCTTGTAAATTTCCTTATGTAAAAATAAAATTTGCCACCTGACTAGGTGGTGGCACAGGGGATAGGGCATTGGACTGGGACATGGAGGACCCAGGTTCAAAACCCCGAGGTCACCAGTTTGAGTGCGGGCTCATCTGGTTTCAGCAAGGCTCACCATCTTGAGCCCAAGGTCACTGGCTTGAGCTAGAGGCTACTAGGTCTGCTGTAGCCTCCTGGTCAGGGCACATATGAGAAGGCAATCAATGAACAACTAAGGTGCCGCAACAAAGATTGATGCTTTCCATCTCTCTCCCTTCCTGTCTGTCCCTCTCTCTGTTTCTGTCATGCACACACATACACACAAAAAGGACTTAATCCTTTAAAAAAATAAAAACTAAGTAAATAAAATTTGCCAGGAGAAATTACTGTGTTTAAGTGTTACTTTAGACCTCATTGTATAATAAAAAAATTGCAGAGTAGGATAGTATGCAGTACAAAGCTTCCTTAACCAACAGGTACATAGGAATTTTGAGTATAACTGTTGGGAACGAGGCAGAAGAAAAGCCCTCTGTTAAAGACATGACCTCTGTCATGTTCCCTTGTCATCAGTGGGGGCAGAGCATTCAAATTGAATATGTAAGAAATCAAAGGAGTGCCAGTCTCTGATGTACTGGTTCAGAAGCAACCAGGTTAAAGAACAGAAGGCCAACCTCTCATAGGTGGGCCTGGGGTAAGCCCAATGCAGGGAAACCAGAGTCTCTGGTCTTGTGTGACTTGGGAGTTACCTGGGACTGGGAAAACACTTGACACTGAGCAGAGCATAGTCCTGAGAAAAGCAGAAATCCTTCTTGGTCCACCAAGAAGATAATAACATGTAGCTTACCCTACCTTGTGGAAAAAGTACCCAGGAGAACCCAAAGAAAGTCACGATGGTGGATTTCTATCCTGGAACATGTCTCATGTACTCTCTTAACTCTAGACCAGGGGTCCCCAAACTACGGCCTCTGGGCAGCATGCGGCCCCCTGAGGCCATTTATCCAGCCCCCACCGCACTTCCGGAAAGGGCACCTCTTTCATTTGTAGTCAGTGAGAGGAGCACAGGATGTATCCGCACCCATAGTTTCCATTGAAATACTGGTCAATTTGTTGATTTAAATTTACTTGTTCTTTATTTTAAATATTGTATTTGTTCCCATTTTGTATTTTTACTTTAAAATAAGATATGTGCAGTGTGCATAGGGATTTGTTCATAGTTTTTTTTATAGTCCAGCCCTCCAACAGTCTGAGGTACAGTGAACTGGCCCCCTGTGTATAAAGTTTGGGGACCCCTGCTCTAGAACCTGTGCTGTAAGTACATATTGTACTCCCATTACTGTACAGAAGCAGCTGAAGGGAAAACAGCCTCCTTGGAATAGCAAAAAGACCCAAGGCTACTCAACAAGGTGTACAACACCTCATCAGAGATGATTTTAATGGCATTGAAATATTGTAAGGTTATAAAAATTATGAGTAGTAGAATGTGGGTGGTTGAAATTAACATATAATTTTCAAATCATCCTTCACTAATGCCACAAATACTTCCTGAATGCAGTTACCATATGCCAGAGACTGTGCTAAATACCATGAGGACAGATGTTTAAAGCAAACCCAGATCCTATTTGCAAGCCATTTTGGTTGGTATTTTTTTCTTGTTGCAATTTATTTTATGCTCCTTCCTTTATCAAAACAACTTTGTGATTGCTTACCTAAAAAAACTCACATCAAGATTAATAAAATAAATGGAAAAAATATCAGCTAAAAAATTAAAAGGAACATTAGGGTCAGCCTAGTTCTTTTAATTGGGTCCAATTTCACTGTAAGTTTTCTGGCAATAAGGGCAAAGGGAAACTTAAGAATGATCAAGAACAAAGTTTTTTCCTGGTACCGTTTGTGAAAGAAGTTTATTGTGTGAATGCATCAAACAAGGAGAATTGAGCAAATGCAATGTATAATAGCCTCAAGAATACTTACATAATGGGCCCTGGCTGGTTTGCTCAGTGAATAGAGCATCTGCCTAGTATACAGTCATCCTGGGTTTGATCCCCAGTCAAGGCACACATGAGAAGCAACCATCTGTTTCTCTTCTCTTCCCTCTCTCCCTTCTCTCACTTCTCCCACAGCCAGTGTCTCCATTGGTTTGAGCGTCAGCCCCTGGTGCTGAGGACAGCTCAGTTGATTTCAGCATAAGCCCTAGACGAGGATTGCTGGGTGGATCCCAGTGGGAGCAAGCACATCTGGAGTTCTGTTTCTCTGTCTCCCCTCCTAAAAAAAAAAAATACATAATAAATGTAGAAGTAAACTTTATAAAGGCCATTTGTTATTTTGACCTTTCTTATAAGGCCAAGCCAATAAACCCAAGTAAGGGTGATAAGGCACATATATAAATAATTAGAATACAAGGTAGAAGGTAATAAGTACCACAGAGAGTAATAGAGAAATTGATATGGGAGGTCAAGGAGGGAGAGATAACCAGATTAAAAGCAGGGACAAGGTCATAACTGGTCCTTGAAGGGTGGAAGGATTTGGACACATGAAGATCAGGGGAGGGTGTTCTCCCCCCCTCCCATCCTGGCCCCCGACATCCCAGACTACTTACCAGAATTTATAAGTAGCTGCCAGAGGTGGATTAAGGTCAGTTGAGGCCCCAAGTGTAGAAGAAAATATTGGGCCCCTTAAAAAAAAGAGAGAGAGAGACAGCCTGATCAGGTGGTGGTGCAGTACATAGAGTGTTGGGCTGGGATGCAAAGTAGCCAGGTTCGAAATCCCAAGGTGCCAACTTGAGCGCAGGTTCATCTGGTTTGAACAAGGCTCACCAGCTTGAGCCCAAGGTCGCTGGCTTGAGCAAGGGGTCACTTGGTGTGCTATAGCCCAACGGTCAAGGCACATGTGAGAAAGCAATCAATGAACAACTAAGGTGTAACAACAAAGCATTGATGCTTCTCATCTCTCTTCCTGTCTGTCTGTCCCTATCTGTCCCTCTCTCTGTCTCACACAAAAAAAGGGAGAATCAAAATACATGTTAACCATATTTTTAAATAAATAAAAATATTATGTACTATTAATGTTAAAATTGCACATATGAAGCCAAACTTGGTGTCATTAGAAAAAAGTTGGGGATTTGCGGGGCCCTTCAGAAGTTGGGGCCCAGGGCGTGCACCCAGTGCGCCCATCGTTAAATTCGCCTCTGGTAGGTAGCCGCACCGAGTAAGTTGACTATCTGAGGCAAACATGTTAAAAACTAACAAAATGACTTCATGAAGTAGAATGTGCTACATCTTACATGCACATTCTACTTAAATGCTACATCTTACTGTTGTATGTGAACTATATCTCAGTAAAGCTGGAAAAATACAAATCTTGGAATATGAAAAATACAAATCTTGGAAACCACATGGCATTGGTTTGGTGGTAGACTTAGTTTCAGATGCTTCTGGAATCTCACCTCAGTTTCTTCAACCCTAAAACAGATAACATCAGAAACTAATATATCTGAAAAAATCTAGTACAGTACTTGCTATCAAGTAGGTAAATAGTAACTTAAAATGTCCTAGCTTCCATTCAAGATAAAAAGAAAAAGTAGTCCTGGGGCTGGATAATGAAGAACTGACTATCTGCGGATATTGAAAGTTGTAAATGCTTTTTCAGTGACTTGAATGGAGGGAGGGAACATAAGTGACCTACTGATAAATATTCAGGTGACTCTGAGTAAAGGTGAAAAATTAGGATCTCAACTCACTAGAATACCGTTCTAATAAGGGGATTCTTTATGGTGTTAAATCTGAAGTTCTGTGTTGAAGCTGAGCACATCACTTATATAAAAGCAGGGTGACGTAAAAACAGCACTTAAGTTTTTATTCTTAACTTCCACTGTAAATTTCTTTTCTGTCTCCTTTCCTTAAGACTGTATATGTGCTGAAGTCTCTTGCACCCAACCCCTCTGTCTGAAACCTTCTCTCAATCCAGGTAGTGTGCAGACTTTTCCTTTCCCTACTTTTCCAGACCCTCCACTGCCCTTATCTACATAGCTCCTTAGATGTCCCCAGTCCATTCTAAGTTACACGTATGAAGACATCTGTCTCTGTCCTTCACTAGTCTTTAGGTTCATACATCCAATTGCCAAGTCACCACACTTCCCACATCCTGTCATGTTTCGCAGGCACTCAGAAACAGATGTCTGAAACTTACCTAGCAATATTTCCCCAAGCCTGGTCTTAATCTTGCATTTTCTATTGTCCAGTGGTAAATTTGCTGTGTTTTATCAGTAGTACTACCATCTACCACATCCTGCCAATTTTACCTCCTGCACATTTCTTGACTCCATTGTTTTCTCTCCTACTCTCACTTTTAATTCTCATTGTGCCTCCGGATTACTTGGTCTCATTTGCCTTCTAAAATCAATCTTCCACACTTGCCACAGCTAAAATACAGATCGCAGCCTCTCACTTGGAGCCTCCCATTGCCTACAGTACAAAGTTTAAGCTCTCTAGCATGGTAAAAAAGCCATGGAATCTTGCTTTTCAACCTGTTCAGCCTCATCTAATTCCAGTATCTTAACTTCCAAATTGGTTTTAGTTCCTGGAATACACTATGACATTGATTGAAAATGGGCCAGTTTGATCAGGCGGTGGTGCAGTGGATAGAGCGTCGGACTGGGATGTGGAAAACCCAGGTTCAAGACCTCGAGTTCGCCAGCTTGAGCGCAGGCTCATCTGGCTTAAGCAAAAAGCTCACCAGCTTGGACCCAGGGTCGCTGGCTAGAGCAAGGGGTTACTCAATCTGCTGAAGGCCCACGGTCAAGGCACATGTGAGAAAGCAATCAATGAACAACTAAGGTGTCGCAAGGAAAAACTGATGATTGATGCTTCTCATCTCTCTTCATTCCTGTCTGTCTGTCCCTATCTATGCCTCTCACAGACTCTCTCTCTGTCCCTGTATAAAAAAAAAAAAGAAAAAAGAAAATGGGCCATTGTGGCCCTGGCCACATGACTCAATGGATAGTTTTAGCCCAGTGTATGAATATCCCGGGTTTGATCCCCAGCCGGACCACACAAGAGAAACAACCATCTGCTTCTCTCCCACCCTCTCTTCTTTTTCTTTCTTTTCCCCTCCCACAGCGAGGGGAAATTGGTCCGAGTGTCAGCCCTAGGCGCTGAGGATAGCTCAGTTGGTCTGAGCATCGGTCCCAGACAGGGGTTGCCTAGTGGATCCTGGTTGAGGTGCATGTGGGAGTCTATCTCACTATGTCCCCTTCTCTCATTTAAAAAAAAAAGGGGCCTTTGCTAGTCCAATCCTGTATTTCAGGCTTGCTATTATGCTTCCCCACATACCCCCCCTATCCTGTTCTCAACAAGGAGTAAATAAAGTAGCAGGCACTGATGTGGGCGTAGGTTAATAGCTGTGGGCAACTGAAAGAAAATGGAAAAGTTGCCAAAGTGATTGATGTGACTGGTGATGTAGAATGGAGCCTTGACTCCGGAGCAAGACTGCCTGGGTTACTAGGCATTTCTAGCTGTGTGACCTGGGGTAGGTTATTTTATCTCTCTGCCTCAGCTTCATCCTCCCTAAAAATGGAGAGTCGATGTCACCGTGTTGTCAGAAGGATTAAATGAGTATACTCAAAGCACTCAGAACAGTGTCTGTTCTAGAAATGTTTGACGTTGTTATTATTGATGATGGTGGTGGTGACAGTTGGCAGCGGCCAAGCAACAGCTACTCGTGAGTAGATGAAGTAGCATGGCAGCCATCTGATAGCTATGCTCAGAGCCGTCCGCCTCGAGTTGTAGGTACACCAGACATCAGTATCACTTGAATCTTCTCTCATAACTCATTTGTAATGTAACATTCACTATATCCTCAGTAAAGTAAAATGCTTAAGCATAGGCTTATAGTTACTTGTGACTTAACATCAAGGAGTTCAGCTAGCTGATTTCTAAGGTCCCTTCCTACTTTGAATTTATGAATCTTCAATTACTGGTCAAATATACCGTATTTCTCCATGTATAAGATGCTCCTATGTATAAGACAGACCTTAATTTAGGAGCCCTAAATTTGAAAAAAAAAAGTATTACATAAAGTTATTGAACTCAAGTTTTACTCGTCATGAAATTCATACAACTCCTCATCACTGTCAAAACTCCTGTCCATAGCTTATCCTCATCTGTGTCTGATGATGAATCATTCTTCAATGAGTGCAGAAACAAGCGCAAAAAAGCAGGAAATAAAATTAAAACAATTTACAACCACTGTATTAGACGCACCCAGTTTTTAGACCCCTTTTATTTTTGAGAAATGTGTGTCTTATACATGGGGAGATACGGTATTTATTCTTACCTGTGCTCTAGTTTCCCTCTTGATTTTGCTCCATTTATTACCCCTTTCGTATGCTTGTCACCATGAGTGTTGTTTTATTTTTATAACTTTTATTGATTTATTCGAGAGAGACAGAGAGAAACATCAGCTTGTTTTCCACTTATTTATGCAGTCATTGGTTGCTTTTTTTTTTTTTTTTTTTTACAGGGACAGAGAGAGAGTCAGAGAGAGGGATAGATAGGGACAGACAGACAGGAACAGAGAGAAGCATCAATCATCAGTTTTTCATTGCTGTTGCGACACCTTAGTTGTTCATTAATTGCTTTCTCACATGTGCCTTGACTGCGGGCCTTCAGCAGACCGAGCCACCCCTTGCTGGAGCCAGCGACCTTGGATCCAAGCTGGCAAGCTTTTTGCTCAAGCCAGATGGGCCCGTGCTCAAGCTGGCGAGCTCGGGGTCTCGAACCTGGGACCTCCGCTTCCCAGTCCGACGCTCTATCCACTGTGCCACCGCCTGGTCAGGCATTGGTTGCTTCTTGTATGTGCCCTGATCCTATAGATCAAACCCACAACCTTGACATATGGGGACAATACTCTAACGAACTGAGCTACCAGGCCAGGGCAGCGTGAATGTTGCTTAATATTGAGTTTATATGTTTTTCAGACCACATGTTTGAGTTTAGCAACTAGAGCTAAGCACATAAACAGTTATGATTCTTTTTAATTTTCATTATGTAAATTTTCAATTATAAGCAAAAGTCAAGAAATTAGTATAATGAACTTCCCCATCATCAACCTTCAAAATTGTTAGCTCATGGCCAATCTTTTTGCATATATCTCTTCTTCCTCCAATTGTTTTGAATTGTATCACTTTAATTATAAGTATTTCAGTATATAGCACTGAATTAACTATTTTTTCAAAAATACATAATTACATAATCACAATACCATTGTCACATGTAAATCAATAATTACCTATTTGTGATTGAACCAGACTTTCAAAAAACGGCAAATTGGTAATTAGCTCAGCCTAAGATGAGGATTTAGGCATCATTATTCACTTAACAAAATATCCAAGTTTGGGTGACACCCTCCTCAAAAAAAAGCCTAAGTATTAAAATAATGTACTGAAGCCTGACCTGTGGTGGCGCAGTGGATAAAGCGTCGACCTGGGAACACTGAGGTCGCCAGTTCAAAACCCTGCACTGGTCTGGTCAAGGCACATATGGGAGTTGATGCTTCCAGCTCCTTCCCCCTTTCTCTCTCTCTCTCTCTCTCTCTCTGTGTGTGTGTGTGTCTCCTCTCTAAAAATGAATAAAATAAAAATAAAATAAATTAAAAAAATAATAATAATAATGTACTGAAAAGAGATGTCTCTCTCATGACTAATGAGGGTTTCAGTTCTGGAAAGTGTACCCCAAACACTGATTTAATGTGCCAGAAGCAATTTATTCAGCTTTCTAGAGAAAAGTAAAAATGGAGTATCTTTTTTGAGTTGTATTTTCCATGTATGTAGGCCCTTTACTAATGAATTAGGAAATCTAGATTACATTTGTGATATAGCACTTGATTTTAGATGCTCTGTGATCGCAGGGTTTACTTAAGTCAGCTAAAGGATTTAGGGAGAGAAGTGTTTTCATGTTTATTTATAATACGTTTATTTAAACCGTGTAATGATTAAACCACTTGTCCTATATACAAAATTAGGTGGAAATTAATTACACTGTTATCTTCTATATTTTATTTTTCAGAACCGGAGGGGTTTTTTATTTCATTCTTTAGAACTTTGTAATATGAACTTTTTCTAAAAGTTCTATTTATTGAGTAGAAATATTACAAATATTTCTAATGTCATTCAGTTTTTCATATTACTTTTAGTAGTTTCTTTTTATTATTTTTTTGTTTTTATTCCGGTTTCTTAGAAAAGGTAACTTTGAAGAGTCCTTTTTCACTTATTTACAATGAAATTTGGAAACAATAACTTATTTCCATTATACTCCAAAATCTAAAATAAAATTGTTTTCTCTTTCTCTCTTTTTTTTTTCAAAAAGGATCAGTAACATTTTAAGAAAGTTGATAGTAAATCATTATTCAGCCCAAGGGAATGCTTTGTATAATTGGTTCTAGTTTTAAACCTTACTGATAGAGGAATTCGTACAGGATTGAGGTTCTATATGGTGCTGTTTTCAAAACAAGTAGTGTTTTACTATGTAAGAGTAAGATTAGACCATTATAGTGCAATGGTCATTTAGTCACCAAATTTTAATGCTACTTCTGTGAGGAAAAAAAAAAGTGTGTGTGGGGGGGGACTGTCGAATGAAAGAAAATGGAGAATGCCTTTGGCTTTCTCAGACACTGGAGGCTCCTCGGAATTAAGCCACTGGAATGACTGTGTTTATGGCCATTCTGCTCTGTCCTCCAAATATTTATAGCTGAGTTCATGGTGTACATTTTTGGTGGAGGTTTGTTTATGGGAAGTGTACTATGTTGCCACAGCAAGAGCACTGTGAAAGTTCAGTGTTTCCATAAAGATTTTTTTTTCTATATCAGCTAAACATTTCTTGTCCAATCTAAAAAATTACTTTCCTATACCAGCAGGTGGAAGCAAGAGCAGTTGAATTGTAGTACTTTGTTCTCCAAGTGTGTGCTGCAGTGTTTTGTAGATAATTCAGCCATGACTCAAAGTATTTTTATGACATATCACTCACTCAGTTACTTTTCTTCAACCACTTTTTTATCTTAGCACCTTCTCTTGATTACTTTATCACCTTATTTACTTGGTGCCTTGGGCTGAATGTAATTGTCATTCCAGGACAGAGTGATTCAGAGTTTTCCTACTCATTGGTTCAGCAGTTATAACTTATATGCTATGCACTGACTATTTTTCCACATGTGCCAAGAAGTACAAAGATGACTAAGACATGAACTGTGTTCTCAAAGAGCTTACAGTCTAGTAAAATTAGAAGGAGAATGTCTTCCTCATTTTCCCCTAGCCTGGGGCAGCAGATCACTCAGCCCTCCTAGTACCTCTCCAACTAGTCTGTGGCTGACATTCAGTATTCACCCAGATTTTAATTCATTCAACAAATATTTATTGAGTACGAGGTACATTGGAGCTTAATTTATCAATTTATGCTGTTTTCCTTACAGATTAAAATAAAACAGACCTAACAGTCTTCAGGAGAAGTATCATTTATTAAAAAAAATTAATACAGAGTTTATAGAGCAATAAGCAGTTGACATACAGACCCTAAATCATTGAACTGAAGGAATTTAGAAGTAGCTAATGTGAGGAAGCTTTCCTGGAATGCACTTAGAAGACCTTCCACACATGCTAGTTGAAATAAAATAAAAGTGACGTGCTCTACATCAATTCTATTAGCTGTTTACCAACAGCTAATAATAATAAATATTTTATACAAAGGATAGAAAAGAGGACAACCAAGTTCTAAGGTTGTGTGTGTTCGTGTGCTCATGTGTGCGTGCATAGACTAGGAAATGGAAAAGACCCTCCCCAAGTCTGACTTACTTCCTCTGTCCCCTAAAGTCCCTATTACTTTATTTATGTACAGTTTGTTGCGTGGTATTCTAATTTGTCACTATGTCTCCTCTTCTTATAAATAGCTCCTGAGGGCAATAACTATAACTATGTCTTACTCATCTCTGTAACCTCAGTAAATATTTACTGAAAGAATGACTGAATCCACTCTTTTATTTCATGGGAAATCCCTTTATAATAAGCCTTTTTCTTTTGGTAATATAATCTGCAGTGTAGGCATAATCACAGATGATGGTAACAACTCAATAGCTCTTATCTGAGAAATCACCAGGGAATAAAGAACTAACATTTGTTGCATATACAGTGTTCAGCTGAATTTTATCTATACGAAGTGTAGGTTATTTGTTTGTCTGAGTACTTTAAGAAAGACTTCGCAACTTCCTAGAAGTGCACCTTTTCACATTGTTAACTGCTTACCCAAGAACAGTTCATTAAAGGGCTTCTGGAAAAAATGAGATCTGAGTACAAAGTGTAGCCATCAGGTTGTCCCAGTTTGAGTTGCTTTATTCTCTGAAAAGGGTGACTAAAAGCAGTCCAGGCTCACAGGGCCTGTTTTTCAGAGAGCTGGATGGAAGTTGACATGGGCCCTCCTTCACAGCCCTCCTGCAGGGAGTGGTTGAGATAACACACCAGGCAAGCCATGCCAATGCGTTGTCTCTCACTATCCTCTCACTATCGTAGTCATCTCAGTTTCTCTCACTGCAAGCAGGATAGACAATCAGGGATGTGCCCTGGTGAAAAATCTGATGTTTTCCTTTCTTAGAATGCAACTGCGACTCGAGTATAGTGAAGTCTGTGATTAGGAATATGGGCTCTGTTGTCCGGCCTGAGTTTAAATTTCTGTTTCATATCTCCTGTGTGACTGTGAGCAAGCTTCTTTACTTCTCTGTACCTAGTAAAATTGGGTTAATAATACTTGCATCTTGGCTTGTTAAATAAGAAACAAATTGAGAAAATGTGTGTGAATTCTATAGTGCCTGCCACAGTAACAGGCTCACTAAATGTTAGGGGTAACAGTGATACTCACACCACTCATCTGTATGACAAGATTCTAGCTTAGTAATTACGCAGGTCTTGGCAGAGCTACAGAAGAAGCCCATTAGAGTGAGAAAAAAGAGGAAGCAGAGAACTGGAGGCCTGCAGGATCTGATCAAGTAAGAATCACGGAGTAGAGGTGGAAGCTGAGATGGAAGCTTATGGTTAGAGTGGAATATCAGAACGTGTCATCTCTGAGGACATCTCCACATGGTGATAAGAAGAATAAACATGAAGGTTCTTGGAGTGAAGTAGGTCAAGAAACTGATGTTAAGGAGAGTAGTATCTCATCTTGTAAGGCCAGTAAAGCCATAGCCACCATCATAGCTGCCTAATCCATGCAGATTTGCATTTGTTTCGGACAGATGGTACTTGTAGGGCCAGTAGCCACGGCCACCATCACAGCCGCCTGGCCCATGCAGGTTCAGGTTTGATTCGAACAGATGGTAATGAAACAACGGAGCCAAGAACTGGTGGGCCATTAGCTTTAATTCTAGCTTGCACCCGGCGGGCAAGAAATACACACAATAGGAAAACACTTCCCTTTCCATTCAGGGCTCCCTAAGCCACTGATTTATCTGTGTTTCCTAGAATCAAAGATTTCTACCTCACCAGTCTTATTCACTTCTGTTCCCCATCTCCTTTTCTCTGCACAAACTGGCTTCTTCCTCAGCACTCTGCTATCTTGGCTGCTTCTCCTCTCCTCCACGTTGCCTTTTTCTGCTTTCCTCCACCATGGGCTCCTCTGCCCCATTTTATAGTGTAGAAATCAAAACCTTTAATCCAATATACAAACAAGGAAGTGTCTGATACAAAGTCACTTATCTGAGGCATAATGGGATTCCTCATGAGAGTGCATCATCCCACATCATGCAACAGTCAAGGGTAGGAAAGGCTTAGTCTTAAAACTAAACCTTAGGCTATAACGACCCTGCCTGCTTACAGCCTGTCCCACACACCTAATGCAAACTATAAGTGAGCAAATATATTTATCATATTTACAAACTTATTTGACCAACATCATCCATCTGCCCTTATAGAGTCTCTCTGAGATGATTTTTGGAGCTTACGATGGAAAGGACTGTAGGGCCAAGTCTTTGATAAATGTGAGGAACTGGCAGAGAGGTCAGTTGATAATAGCAAGTGAAACAGCAGGAGGCAGCAGCCTCAGAGGATTAGAGTTGTGGTGTACTAATGGTTTGGGCACTGCACTGGGGATCGAGGAGAAAGTTTACCTTGTGACAAGGCCCAGTATAGCATGAGGAGCTTGAGAAAATAGACATACTTCATGGGGGAGCAAATGGTTCTGCAGGGTCTAAGTGTCAGTTAAAGTGGAAGAAGTTGAGGAGGTCAGGAGTTTGATTATCAGGAGAGAAACTAGGAGTCTGGGAGGTCTATAAGTCGGAAATGCTTTAAGGTTTGGGACAATGGCAGGAATGTAAAATACGAGGGATTAAATGAGTACTCTTACACTGCCCAGCCCATAGTAACTACTCAGTCAGTTCTCCCTTCCTCAGTTTTTCTCCTTTCTTCCCTCCAAAGAAGACACAGGTAACTGCTTTAAGAGTGGAAAAGAGAAAGGGCACCCAAAGGAGGACATATATCTCATTCCTGAAATGAGATTGTCTGTTAGAAATTTTTGTAGGGTAAATGTTCTCTTTGTGCTGTCCAATAGGGTTGCCACTTCCCACAGTGGCTACTGAGCATTTGAAATGTGACTGATGCAACTGAGGAACTGAATTTAAAAAATTTTATTTACTCTTAATTAAATTTAAGCAACCACATGTGGCTACTGTAGTGAACGGCACATATGTGGTGGATAAAGAGCTGCTTGACCGAAGGCTTCAAGGCAGAAGTGGACTAAGTGCCTAAAGAAACGGACTAGCCTTGGGGAGGTGCATGGCTGGGCCTTGGCATTGCTGAAGGACAATTAAGGAGCCCTGTAGTCTCTGATAGAAGGAGCCTGGACTTGAGCTATGGCCTGATCAGTTGTCAGGAGAGGGATGACTTAGTTAAATCAGTGACTGCAAAAAACAACTTTATAAACAGTAAGAATCAAGATTTGAAGGAATGGTTCTGATAAAATGGAACAAGAGAAATAATTAAAATAAACATTAAGGAATCACTGGGGGATTGATGAAATGCAGCCCTCAATAGGAGCTTGTAGAGAAATATTAGTTCCAAAGTAAATGCTAGGACTATCTGTGCAGTGTTTTGAAGAATTGGGGCAAACATCAGGAAATGCCATGCAAACACAGTAACATTATAGGGAAATGATGAGAACATGGATAAAATATAAATTGTGGGGAAATAGACGTAATGACGTTTTACATAGTGGAGTCTCATCCGAGTCCTGGCTCTAATAAAACACATTTTCCTGCATGGTTCTTTATTTGCGATGATGAGGGAGGATGGTGTTGCTGTGATATTTGAACCCTATCATCCCACCTTGTCTCAAATACGTAATGAGCATCTGCCAGGTGCCCAGCAATACACAGTGAGTTCAGGATAGGGCTGTGACAAGGGAAATGTACAATGGTTATTATGCTTGAGAAAGTCCTAATCTAATGTCGAGTACAAGACAAGCCAATCGAACAGTTGAATGACAGTACTTCAAATGTCTCAAATGGATGGTACAGATGAAAGATGATAGAAGCTCAGATCTGGATGAACTGGAATGGTCAAAGAAGCCTTAGTGGGAGTAGTGGAGGCCTTTAAACTATGCTTTGAAAGGAAATGAATCTAGTAATTCAAAAACATTTCTGAAAGTTCATAAAATATTTTGCAAAAATTTTAAGACAACAATTGACACAAAATAGTTGTGAGATGCTATTTTGTACAAATGAAATTCTGCAACCCCGTGATCTCTGTCAAAATCTACGCCACTTGATTTTTTTGCCCAAGTACTTTGTTGGACACAGGGAACTACAGCCTAATAAAGATACCTTCCTGTCTATTTCAGTCTAGTATTCTGTATTATTTCTTAGTTACAAATGTCATAGAGTTGTGTGTTGAAAGCACTTTAAAGACAGAAAGAAAATGAAGAATGTGTGGTTGGGACAGAAATAATATAAAGCCTGGAAGTTTGTAGGAAAAAAAAAACAACAACCCTAATGTTTAATTAAGACAGTAGAAATCTCAGATTTGATCTAGATTTTAACTTTCAAATGTACTACATAACTCCTGTGGAGAAAGACAGGATCACGCTTGGTTGCCTGCTTCCAACTTTTGTAGCTCTCAGTTGCACAAAGTAAAAAAAAAACCCCAAAGCCTTTGCCAGATTCTCAAGGGTACAAACACAGTTGCTAGAATGACTGCTGGTGCTCTCACTGGCTTTCCCACCCAGGTACTGAGACGCTGAAGAGGAAGAAGAGAGAAATGTACCAACACTGGAAGCACTGAATGAGCTTGAAATTGTACCAGACGGGGAGGAGGAGGGATGCTCAGCACAATGACGAAGGGGAGAAAAAGCATAGACAATGCAGATAGCAAAATTCTCAGTTTATCAAAATATTTTTGTTAGACATATAAGTGGATCCTCTGTCTCCATTCCTTTTCTTTGGTAATAAGTATTATAAATCCTGAAGGGAATGAAGACAAAATCCCAGAAAGTAAGGAAAGAAGTTACAACATAAAAATATAATGTGTTCTGTTTACCCATGAATTCATAATTTCTGACTTCTGTCTCTTTTTTACTCCTTCCACATTCAGGGAATATTATTACTTTAAGGAAGGGGTAGCTATTTATTCGTGGCAACAGAAGCTATACAAGGGTGATTATTGGTATATCTGTTGAGCCAGGGTGGAGTTGCTGACATCTCTATCAGCTTAACTGAGTTAAAATCAGGTTATGCTGTGGCCAAACATACAGCCTTTTAATAAATGTTAGGAAATAAATGAAAACCAGTGGAGGTCATCTACTCAGTGAAGTGTTTGGAGTAATTTTCTTTTAAAGCTGTTTAACAGTAATGAAAATGTGTCCATAATAATTGGTGTTTGGTAAAACAAGTGGTGAAAGAGCAGGGTGTTAAGATGCAGATGTCCTGTTTTGGTCATTAGCCATCATCTTGCTGTTCCAGCCTCGAACTTCCTTGGAACCCATTCAGCCATGGTCATGGCTGACTTCTTGGAGGCCTTAGTTCTGTGTGTCTATGAGGCATTGTGGGAATAATTATTTTGGAAATTTTTAGCCAACTCCACTCATTAAACTTCACATCTTAGTTATTTTAGGCCACCACCAAGATTGGAAGACCCTCCAGTCACTTGTCATTTCTTGTATTCTGACCGTTAGACTTCTTTTTCCCGTGCTCAGTCCTTTATTTATCAGTTTTCAGTCCTTTATCAGTCAGTGTCCTGTGAAAGGCAAATAACAAAACCACATTCGGACGGCCTTAAACAAGACTCACATAACTGGAAAGTCTAGCTGTGAGCCAGGCTTCAGAATTAGTTGATCTACGGGCTCATCAATGTCAGTAAATATCTGGTTTCCTTCCTTTATTTTTCCATGTATAGTGTTTATTTAATCATAAGTCAGGTCCCACTGTTTCTCATTAGGTGGGTGCCAACTACAGTCAAGGACTCGAGCTTGTTCAGTCATACTCCATAGGCATAAGACCCTTTGTCTCACAGCAGTTCTGAAGTCAGGGCAGCCATCTTTCATGACAGTGGACAATGTGGGGATGCGTGGGTTCGGGATAGAAAATGTGTATATAATTGGATAGCGGGAGGAGGTGAGTGGCTGGCTGGACAACTGGTACAGATTGAGCTATGTGCTATACTCTTTAGACTCCCCCTTGTTATTTCTGGAACCCTCGTCCCACAGTAAAAAAACTCCTCTACTTTTTCATACTTGGCATTGTCTCTTCTCCTTTTAACCGTTACTGAAATCTACACAGCCCCTAGGAAAATGCTTCCCCTACACCCCTCTTTCTTCTGCACACCATACCACAAGGGAAGGAAGAAAGATACACATGTCTTTGGTGCCACAGCTCTTCCCGTGCCCCCGGTTGTCCTCCCAGGCCAGCACTTCTTCGCCTTGCATAAAACACCTCTGAGGCTCACAGCCTGGTTTTGCTGTTCTGTGCCCTGCCCACGATGTCCTCTCCCAACCACCTGGTCAGGCCCTCCTGTTCTTTACAGACTTAGGTTTCTGTTTCAGTCTTTCAACTCCCAGGTCCAATGTCAAGCTGTCAACTCCAGTGTTCACAGAGACAGTTTGTTCAGTGCTAAGTTATTGGCTCTTTGCATTCTTCAGCTTGTTTATATCAACCATCCACTACCAAGAAAATATTCTACATTCTTTCAGACTGTTTAGCCTTTGAATTCTTAAATCCGGACATCTCACATTTTTTGCTATAACTTAGCTATTTGCATTTTACCTGTTTTATGGATGTCACTGATACAGTAGTCTTTTCTCCTATGTAAAACCAATTGCTTGGCCCTTGCTTTGTCTGCTATCTCTTCCCGCCTCCATTAGGACCTTTATCTACATATAATGTCATAATAAATTGAAAAACTTAGTTTCAAGTGGAATCATGAAAAATGACAAATTGCTTGAACTATATTTTCAAACAAAGCATAAATATATATTTGTTTCCAAATATTTTGATGTAAAATGAAGGCCTTTTGTAAGTATGAGTCACTTGATTGGACTTCCTCACTGACCTTGCATGAACTACACTGAAAATGTACCATTTTTTATTTCTAATTTTGGTGTTTGTATTTTTTAAGTGGAATAGGAACACACCTAAAGACACATAATTAATCTGAATCAGAGCCTTCTGAGTCATCACAATTCTTTTCTAAAACTTCTATTGCAGCGGTCTTTTTGGTTGGCTTTTTAGTTGTTACCTATTAAAAAAGTATTTCTGAAACAGCTTAGACTGAGCAACAAATCATTTTTTTTGGTATACATTTAATCCGTTAAATATTTAAGTTGGATGGAAACAAGTATAGTCATAAAGAGGTCTTGGAACTTGACCCTTGGTGAATGTATAACTTGACTGGTTGAAGGAGAAATGTGAAATTATATTAGAAAATAGTCTGCCAGCCTTGGGTCCAACTACAGGTATGTTTCACATCAGAGATATCAGTTAATGTGGACAGACTGCTAAGGCCATCAGTATTTAGGTCTCTCCTGTCTTAGAAATTATTGCTTCTCTTGCCTCAGCCCCCCCTCCCCCTCCTCCAGCTACACACTGAGTAAGCTGTCCTGGTTTCCACAGCCAACTCTTTAAAAAATTGCTCAGGTGTAGTCTCTCCAGTTCTTCACTTCTTCGTACCCTTCAATCATAGTCACCTGCCTTCCACCATTACCACCCAACTGACACTGCTCTTGCCAAAGTCATCAACGACATTCCTGTTGCTGAATTCAACAGAGACTCTTACGTCCTTCTTTATTTGTACATTTGGTACTGTTATTTACTCCCACCCTTTTTTAATGCTTACTTTTCACAACTTCTAGACCCAGCCTGGCTTGGTTTTCCTTCCATCTCAGTGATTAAACTAGAGTTAGAACTCATCTCAATTGTTATTTTGTTCTTATTCTACAAATCTCCTTGGGCCAGTTCAACCACCCCTCTAACTTTAGTTATCATTTAATATTAATGAATTTCATTTACATTTGACACAACCACGTGGCATGTCTAAAATTGAATTTCTCTACCCCCCCCCCAAAATAACCTTCTCTTCCCCCTTCTAAGTTTCCTATTTTAGTGATGGCACCACCATTGATTGATCCGTTTCCAAGACAGAATCCTGGATATCCTCCTTGACTCTCTCACCTCCCCCACACATCCATTCAGTACCAACCCATAGTGATATTACGTGTTCAATAGCTTTTTCCTCTGTTTTATAGTTCAGTATACAATAATCTTATGCCACAAATACAGCAATAGCTTCCCTCTAGAATGATTTCCTTTTTCCAACCTTTCAACCCACTATAATTTAAGTGATTTTTCTAAAGTGCATATTTTATTTCATCTCTCACCTGATTAAAACACTTCAGTGGCTCTTACCACCTTCAGAATAAGGTTGAATTCTTCTATGATTCCCAAGGCTCTGCATTCAGTACTTCTACTTACCTTTTCAGACTTCTTTCTTCTTACAGCCTTTGGCCTTTAGATAGAATATAGTGGGAGGTATCACAATTCCTGATATCAAGTTATACTACAAGGCCATTGTACTCAAAACAGCTTGGTACTGGCATAAAAACAGGCAACTAGATCAGTGGAACAGAACAGAGAACCCAGAACCCAGAAATAAACCCACACCTTTATTGACAATTGGTACTTAACAAAGGAGGTAAGAGCATACAATGGAGTAAAGAGAGTCTCTTTAACAAATAGTGTTGGGAAAATTGGACAGCTACCTGCAAAAAAAAAAAAAAAATGAAACTAGACCACCAACTTACACCAGTCACAAAAATAAACTCAAAGTGGATAAAAAACTTAAATGTAAATCATGAAACCATAAGCATCTTGGAAGAAAACATAGGCAGTAAGCTCTCCAACATCTCTCGCAGCAATATATTTGCTGATTTATCTCCACAGGCAAGTGAAGTAAAAGACAGGTTAAACAAATGGGACTATATCAAACTGAAAAGCTTTTGTACAGCTAAAGACGATATGAACAGAATAAAAAGACAAACCACACAGTGGGAGAACATATTCAACAATACATCTGATAAGGGATTAATAACCAAAATTTATAAAGAACTTGTAAAACTCAACACCAGGAAGACAAACAATGCAATCAGAAAATGAGGAAAAGAAATGAATAGACACTTCTCCAAAGAGGACATACAGATGGCCAAAAGACAGATGAAAAAATGTTCAACATTTTTTTATAGATGGCCTTTATCATGTTGAGGTATGTTCCCTGTATTCCCACTTTGCTGAGAGTTTTGATCATGAATGGGTGCTGGATTTTATCAAATGCTTTTTCTGCATCTATTGAAATTGTGATTTTTCTCCTTCCTTTTGTTTATGTGATGAATCACACTGATTGATTTACAAATATTGTACTATCCTTGCCTCCCCAGAATAAATCCCACTTGATCATGATGTATGATTTTTTTCATGTATTGCTGGATCCGGTTTGCCAATATTTTGTTGAGGATTTTAGCATCGAAATTCATTAGGGATATTGGCCAATAATTTTCTTTCTTTGTGTTGTCTTTGCCTGGTTTTGGAATCAGAATTATGCTCGCCTCATAAAAGGAGCTTGGAAATCTTCCTTCCTATTAAATTTTTTGTAATAGCTTGAGAAGGATAGGAGTCAGTTCTTCTTTGAAGATTTGGTAGAATTCACTTGTGAAGCCATTGGTCCCTGGACTTTTGTTTGTTGGTAGTTTTTTGATAACTGTTTCAATCTCATTTGTTGTAATTGGTCTGTTTAGGTTTTCTGATTCTTCCAGATTGATTTTTAAAAGATTATATCTTTAAAGGAATTTGTCCATTTCATCTAGGTTGTCTAATTTTTTGGCATACAGTTCTTCATAGTATTTTCTTACGATACTTTGTATTTCTGTTGTGTCAGTTGTTATTTCTTCACTCTCATTTCTAATTTTATTTATTTGAGTCCTTTTTCTTTTTTTCTTGGTGAGTCTGGTTAAAGGTTCATCAATCTTGTTTACCTTTTCAAAGAACCAGCTCCTGGTTTCATTGATCCTCTGTATTGTTTCTTTAGCCTCTATGTCTTTTATTTCTACTCTGATCTTTATTATTTCCTTCCTTCTACTACCTCTGGGCTTTACTTGCTGTTCTTTTTCTAGTTCTTTCAGATGCAGGGTTAAGTTGTTTATTTGAGCTTTTTCTAGCTTCTTAAGGTATGCCTGTAATGCTATGAACTTCCCTCTCTGTACTTTTTTTGCTCTGTTCCATAAATTTTGAGTTGTTGTATGCCATTATCATTTGTTTCTAGGAATTTCTTTATTTTTCTTTGATCTCTTTGTTAACCCATTTGTTATTTAATAACATGCTATTTAGTTTTGAAGTGTTTGAGTATTTTCCAGTTTTTCTTTTGTGGTTGATTTCTAGTTTCATGACATTGTGATTGGAGAAAATGCTTGATATGATTTCAGTCTTCTTAAATTTGTTGAGACCGCTTTTGTGTCCTAACATGTGGTCTTTCGTATAGAATGTACCATGAGCACTTGAAAAGAATGTATATTCTGCTGCTTTAGGGTGAAAGGTTCTGAAGATATCTATTAACTCCAGTTGACCTAGTGTGTCCTTTAAGTGTGCTGTTTTTTTGTTAATTTTATTTCTTGAGGATCTATCCATTGATGTTAGTGTGGTATTGAAATCCCCTACTATTATAGTATTGCAATTTATCTCACCCTTTATGTCCATCAAAGTCTGCTGTATATATTTAGGTGCTCCTATATTAGGTGCATAGATATTTATAATGGTTATATCTTCCTGTTGGATTGCTCCCTTTATCATTATGTAGTGTCCTTCTTTATCTCTTAGTATAGTGTTTGTTTTAAAGTCTATTTTGTCTGATATAAGTATTGCTACCCCAGCTTTTTTTCATTTACATTTGCATGAAATATGTATTTTTTTCATCCTTTTACCTTTAGTCTATGTATATCTGTTGTTTTCAGATGTGTCTCTTGTAGACAACTTATGCATGGGTCCTGTTTTCTTATCCATGCAGCTACCCTATGTCTTTTGATTGGAGCATTTAATCCATTTACATTTAA
The DNA here is from genome assembly GCA_037038555.1 of Rhynchonycteris naso. Classification (NCBI taxonomy): domain Eukaryota; kingdom Metazoa; phylum Chordata; class Mammalia; order Chiroptera; family Emballonuridae; genus Rhynchonycteris; species Rhynchonycteris naso. The sequence continues at coordinate 238,792,493 of CM072995.1, read as the reverse complement.
GGTTATTATTGATATATAGTTGTTTATTGCAATTTTATTCTTAAAGCTATCTTCCTCTTTTACTATATTCTTTTTACAACAGGTCCCTTAACATTTCTTGCAGCATTGGTTTGGTTGTAATGAATTCCTTGAGTTTATTTTGTCTAGAAAGCTTTTTATTTCTCCTTCAATTTTAAACGATAGCCTTGCTTGATAAATAATTCTTAGTTGTAGGCTCTTGTTCTGCATTACTTTGGATATGTCTTGCCATTCCCTTCTGGCCTCAAGTGTTTCTGTTGAGAAGTTGGATGTCATCCTTATGGGGGCTCCTTTGTAGGTGATAGTCTTTTTTTCCCTATCCGCTTTTAATATTTTCTCTTTATCACTTAGCTTTGGTATTTTAATTATGATGTGTGTTGGTGTGGATTTTTTTTTTTTTTTTTGGTTTCTCTTTAATGGAATTCTTTCTGCTTCTTGAACTTGTGTGACTTTTTGCTGCATCAATTTAGGTAAGTTTTCAGCTATGATTTGATTGAACAAGGTTTCTATCCCTTGTTCTTTCTCTTCTTCAGGAACCCCTATGATGTGGACGTTATCTTTCTTCATGTTGTCACAGAGCTCTTTTAGAGTTTCCTCAGACTTTTTGAGTCTCTTTTCTTTTTTCTACTCTGCTTTCATGCCTTCATTTATCGTGTCCTCTAACTCGCTGGTTCGATCATCAGCTTCATCCATCCTGCTTTCATTTCCTTCCATGTGGTCTTCATTTCTGATATTGTGTTTGTTATTTCTGATTCTTTTTTATTATTTTAATGTCCTTTTTTATATTTGCTATCTCTTTATTTAGGTGTTCATTATGTCCATCTATTGCTGTTCCAAGATTTTTGAGCATCCTAACAATCATTATTTTAAACTCTGCATCCAGTAATTTGTTTATATCTGACTCATTCAAGTTCTTTTCTAGGGATTTCTCTTGATTCATCTGGGTTGCATTTCTCTGCCTTCCCATTCTGTCTGTGTATAAGAAGGGTGTGGCCACAGGAGTTAAAATCATGTTTGTTTGATAACTAGTTTATGGAAACAAGAACACATATTTGCCTTTTTTAATGTTGCCTTACACATTTTAAAAATAAATCGATCATACTCTGGATGGTTGGGTAGCATGAGGACTTACGTGAACATTTGTACTACTCAAAGAGTTAATCCTCGCTCCCACCATATGTGACCCTGGGCAAGTTCTTAACTTCTCTATTTGAGTTTCCTCTTGGGTAATACAGTAATAACCACAGTATCTGCCTCATGGGTTTTTGAGAACTGAGTTAATAAATGGAAAACACTTAGTACAGTGCCTAAACACACAATATATGTTAGCTATTAATTATAATATTTTTATTTATAAGCTCTAAAATTATCTAAACACACAAACACATACATTTGTGGGTAGATATACACATGGCATCAATTATTAATATAAATGGTTAAAGGGTTGAAGGACAAGTACCATTATTCTTTTTATTTTAATTTTTTTTTAATTTCTTTTTATTTCTTCATTTTAGAGAGGAGACACAGAGTGAGAGAGAGAGAGAGACAGAGAGAGAGAGAAAGGGGGGAGGAGCTGGAAGCATCAACTCCCATATGTGCCTTGACAGACCAGTGCAGGGTTTTGAACTGGCGACCTCAGTGTTCCCAGGTCGACGCTTTATCCACTGCGCCACCACAGGTAGGCAAAGTACCATTATTCTTATTTCTTTTTTCTTTTAGAATAATGGCATAGCTATACCAGAGTTTATTTTCAAAGTCTTGAATTTATATTTCCATTCTTGACTTTTGTGAAATTTTGCTTAAAATCTTTTTATTGGTGTTCAACAAAGAAAGAAAAAATTTTAAAAACTTTCTTGCTGAATCCCAAAAATTCCTGAGTCTGCATACATAGTAGGTGGACATTAGCACAGAAAAACACATTTAAATAAGAAAAACTACTGCTTTAATTCACAATTTGCAATACAATTATTATGTCTTTAATACCTAACTTTATTTTTCTATGATTTAATTACATAAACAATTTAATGTTTGAAAATATAAATTTCATTAAATCTGTAACTATTCAAAAAAAATAAATACCGGAGCATTGAGGATTTTTCATCCATATATTTACTTTTTTTAAATTTAGAATGTAGTTTTCTTTCTTTAAAATTTTATTTAGACAATTAATTTTAACGGGGTGACATTGGTCAATTAGAGTACATAGATTCAGAGAAAACGTCTCCAGATCATTTTGACATTTGATTATGTTGTATACTCATCACCCAAAGTCAAACTGTCCTCCATCACCTTTTTATTTGGTTTTCTTTATGCCCCTCCCCCCACCCTACCCCCTCTTTCCTTCCCCTCCCCCTGGTAACCACTGCACTCTTATCCATGTCCATGAGTCTCAATTTTGTATCCCACCTATGTATGGAATCATACAGTTCTTAGTTTTTTCTGATTTACTTATTTCACTCAGTATAATGTTATCAAGGTCTATCCATGTTGTTGTAAATGATCCTATGTCATCATTTCTTATGGCTGAGTAGTATTCCATTGTATATATGTACCACATCTTCTTTATTCAATCATCTATTGAAGGGCTTTTTGGTTGTTTACACATCTTGGCCACTGTGAACAATTCTATGATGAACATGGGGCTGCATGTGTCTTTACATACCAATGTTTTTGAGTTTGGGGAGTATATACCCAGTAGAGGGATTCCTGGATCGTATGGTAGTTATATTCTTAATTTCTTGAGGAACCACCATACTTTCTTCCATAATGGTTGTACTACTTTACATTCCCACCAACAGTGGATGAGGGTTCCTTTTTCTCCACAGCCTCTCCAACACTTGTTATTACCTGTCTTGTTGATAATAGCTAATCTAACAGGTGTGAGGTAGTATCTCATTGTAGTTTTGATTTGCATTTCTCTAATAGCTAGTGAAGATTAGCATGTTTTCATATATCTTGGCCATTTATATTTCTTCCTGGGAGAAGTGTCTGTTCATGTCCTCTTCCCATTTTTTTATTGGATTGTTTGTTTATTGTTGAGTTTTGTGAGTTCTTTGTATATTTTGGATATTAGGCCTTTATCTGAACTGTTGTTTGAAAATATCATCTCCCATAAGTTGGCTGTCTGTTTTGTTGTCAGTTTCTTTTGCCATACAAAAACTTCTTAGTCTGATGTAGTCCCATTCATTTATCTTTGCCTTCAATTACCTTGCCTTTGGGGTCAAATTCATAAAATGTTCTTTATGGCCAAGGTCCATGAGTTTAGTACCTATGTTTTCTTCTATGTAATTTATTGTTTCAGGTCTTATATTTAGGTCTTTGATCCATTTTGAATTAATTTTGGTACAAGGGGACAAACTGTAGTCGAGTTTCATTCTTTTACATATGGCTCTCCAGTTTTCCCAGCACCATTTATGGAAGAAACTTTTTTTTCTCCATTGTGTGTTTTCGGCTCTTTTATCAAAGATGATTTGACCATATATATGTGGTTTTATTTCTGGGCTCTCTATTGTGTTCCATTGAAGTCAGGTATTGTAATGTCCTCAGCTTCTTTCTTTTTCCTTAGGATTACTTTGGTTATTCAGGGTTTTATATGGTTCCATATAAACCTGATTTTTTGTTCAATTTCTTTAAAAAATGACATTGGAATTTTGATGGGAATTGCATTAAATGTGTATATTGCTTTGGGTAATATGGTCATTTTGACTATATTTATTTTTCCTGTCCAAGAACAAAGAATATATTTCTATTTCATTGTATCTTTTTTTATTTCCCTTAACAGTGCTTTGTAGTTTTCATTATATATATCCTTTACATTCTTTGTTATGTTTATTCCTACGTATTTTATTTGTTTTGTTGCAACCGTATAAGGGATTGTTTTTTCAAGTTCATTTTCTGAAGTTTTATTGTTGGTGTATAAGAAGGCAATAGACTTCTGTATATTAATTTTGTATCCTGCGACCTTACTGTATTGGTTGTTTCTAATAGTGTTTTTGTGGAGCCTTTCAGGTTTTCGATGTACAGGATCATATCATCTGCAGAAGTGAAACCTTTACTTCTTTCCCAGTATGAATGCCTTTTCTTTCTCTTGTCTGATTGCTCTGGCTAGAACTTTCAGCACTATGTTGTGTAAGAGTGGAGAGAGTGGGAAGTCTTGTCTTGTTCTTGATTTTAGAGGAAAAGTTTTCAGTTTTTTGCCATTTAATACGATGTTAGCTGATGGTTTGTGATAAATGGCTTTATTATGTTGAGATATTTTCCTTCTGTTTCCATTTTGCTGAGTGTTTTAAACATAAAATGATGTATTTTATCAAATGCCTTTTCTGCATCTATTGATAGGATCATGTGGTTTTTGTTCTTTGTTTTGTTGATATGATGTATTATGTTAACTGTTTTACATATGTTGAAACATCCTTGTGATTCCAGGATGAATCTCACTTGATCATGATGAATTATTATTTTAATGTGTTGTATTCAATTTGATAGTATTTTATTTAGGATTTTCGCATCTGTATTCATTAGAGATACTGGTCTGTAGTTTTCTTTTTTTGTGTTGTCCTTGCCAGGTTTTGGTATGAGGGTTATCTTGGCCTCTTAAAATGTGTGTGGAAGTATTGCTTCTCCTTCAGTTTTTTAGAAGACTTTGAGTATAATAGGAACCAGATCTTCTTTGAATGTTTTCATTTTGGATTTTGTTTATATGAGTCCTTTCTCTTTTTTCCTTAGGGAATCTTGCCAAGGGTTTGTCAATTTTATTGATCTTTTCAAAAAACCAACTCCTTGTTTTATTGATTTTTCTATAGTTTTTCTGTTTTCTATTTCACTTATTTCTGCTCCTTTTATTATTTCCTTTCTTCTGAAGGTTTTGGGTTGCCTTTGTTCTTCTTTTTCTAGTTCCTTAACTCTTGATGTTAAGTTGTTTACTTGGGCTCTCTCTTGTTTGTTCATATAAACCTGTAGTGATGTGAACTTCCCTCTTATTACTGCTTTGCTGCATCCCAGAGATTCTGATATGTCGTATTGTCATTTTCGTTTGTGTATATCTTTTAATCTCTGCTTTTCTTTTTTGAACCACTCATTTTTTAGATGTATGTTGTTTAATTTCCACATTATTGTGGGTTTATTTACTTCTTTTTTTGCAGTTGAATTCTACTTTCAAAGCCTTATGGTCAGAGAATATGCTTGGTATAATTTCAGTCTTTCTGAATTTGTTGATTTTAGTTTTGTGGCCCAACATATGGTCAGTTCTTGAGAATGTTCTATGAACACTGGAGAAAAATGTATACTCTGGAGTTTGGGGATGAAATGTCCTGTAGATGTCTATCATATCCAATTGTTCTACTGTTTTGTTTAAGGCCAATATTTCTTTATTGATTTTCTGTTTGGATGAGTAATCTAGAGCTGTTAGTGGTGTATTGAGGTCTCCAAGTATGACTATTTTTGTCGGTTTTTATTTCCAGATCAGTTAGTAGATGTCTATATATATACTTTGGTGCTCCTTGGTTTGGTGCATATATATTAAGAAGTGTTACGTCTTCTTGACTCAGTGTCCCCTTTATCATTATTAAATGACCATCTTTGTCTCTGATTACCTTTGCTGTTTTGTTGTCAGCATTGTTAGATATGAGTATGGCTACACCTGCTTTTCTTTGGATGTTATTTGCTTGGAGAATCGTTTTCCAACTTTTCACTTTGAATTTGTTTTTATCCGAGTAGCTTAGATGTGTTTCTTGAAAGCAGCACATAACAGTTGGATTTTCTTTTTTGATCCACTCTGCTACTCTGTGTCTTTTTTAATGGTGAGTTCAATCCATTTACATTTAATATAATTATTGACACTTGAGGGTTTTCTATTTCCATTTTATATATTGCTTTCTGATAGCTCTCTATCTTGTTTGGTTCTTCTCTTTTGTTTTTCTGTCATTTGTTTTTGTTTGGTTGTATTCCATACTTCTTTCCTCTGTTTCTTTGTTTTTTAAGCCATGTGTTTCTGTAGTGGTGTTTTCAGGGGTGGTTATTATTAGGTAATAAAAAGGATACATATTATATTCACTCTAGTACATTATCTCATGAGTGCTTCTGCACTCCATCCTCCTTTGCTACTGTTAATCTTTGTCCTCTCCCCTTTTTGTTTTTGTTGTTACAGATTAATCTTGTTTTTATTTTGATCTTATTGGAGTTTTTACTTGTAATTTTGTTTTGTTTTGTTCTTTGTATATGGTCATATAACCTCCTTTAGTATTTCATGAAGTGAGGGTTTTCTGGTGATAAATTGCCTTATCTTTTCTATATCTGTGAATGTTTTTATTTCCCCTTTGTATTTGAAGAATAGCTTTGATGGATATAGTATTCTTGGCTGGAGGTTCCTCTCTTTCAGTACTTTCAATATTAGGATCCATTCTCTTCTGGCATGTAGAGTTTATGCTGAGAAATCTGGTGGTAACCTAATGGGCCTTCCTTTATATGCTATATTCTTTTTTTTCCCTGGCTGCCTTGAGGATTTTTTCTTTGTCATTGGTTTGTTATAATTTCATTACAATGTGTCTTGGAGTAGGTCTATTTGGGTTAAGGTAACTCAGTGTTCTGTTTGCTTCTTGGATTTGAGGCTCTAATTCTTTCCACAAGCTTGGGAAGTTCTCATTGATTATTTGTTTGAATATGTCTCCATTCCATTTTCTCTCTCTTTTCCTTCTGATATACCCTTTATTCTTATATTGCTCTCTCTGATGGAATCAGACAATTCCTGTAGGACTTTCTCATTTTTTTAAATTCGTGAGTCTCTCTTCCCTTCTCCTTATAATATCTCTAGTTGCCTGTCTTTTATGTCACTAATTCTATCCTCTGTTTGTCCTGTTCTATTAGCTAAGCTTGTTACCTCATTTTTCAGTTCATGTATTGAGTTTTTCATCTCTATTTGGTACCTTTTTGTAGTTTCATTTTCCTTGGTGAAGTATTCTTTTTTTCATTGAATTGTTTTATGAGCTCTCTAAATTGTCTTTTTGTGTTTTCTTGTATTTCCCTGAGTATTTATAGGACTTCAACTTTTAATTCTCTGTCATTTAACTCCAAGGCTTCCAAGCAATTGAAATATTTTTCTAAAGATTTTTCATCATCTATCTGAGCTACATCTCTGTCTTTTGTATCCATGATATTTGATTTCTTTTTCCTTAATGGCATTTGAGAGTGATATTGTTAATAACAGAAATAAGAGATAATTTTAAAAAATAAAAATGGAAAAGATAAAGTGAAAAAATGAAAATTCTATAAGGATAATTGGAACAAAAACTACAGAGAACAGGGAGCAGGAACTGAGGGAAAATGACAAAAGAGATAAAAAGTGAAGTAAAAAAATACACAAAATGCCACAAAAAGAAAATGAATCCAAAATAAAATAATTTGTTGATAAATGACAATCGAATGAGAGAAAAAGAGAGAAAAAAGAAAAATAAAGATAAAGGTTTTTTTTTTTTTTTTTTTTTTTTATATATATATTTTATTATTATTAATTCTAATGGGGTGACATCCATAAATCAGGGTACATATGTACAATGAAAACATCTCCAGGTTATCTTATCATTCAATTGTGTTGCATACCCATCACCAAAAGTCAAATTGTCCTCTGTCACCTTCAATCTGGTTTTCCCTGCGTCCCTCCCCTCCTCCCTATCCCATTCTTCCCTCCCTCCCCCCATCCCATAACCACCACTCTCTTGTCCATGTCTCATACCCTCACTTTCATGTCCCACCTATGTATGTAATCGTGCTGTTCTCAGTTTTTCTTTTTTTCTGATTTACTTATTTCACTCCGTATAATGTTATCAAGGTACATCCATTTTGTTATAAATGATCCGATGTCATCATTTCTTATGGCTGAGTAGTATTCCATAGTATATATGTACCATAGCTTTTTAATCCACTCGTCTTCTGACGGACACTTGGGCTGGTTCCAGATCTTCGCTATTGTGAACAATGCTGCCACGAACATGGGGGCGCATTTCTTCTTTTCGAACAGTGCTATGGTGTTCTTAGGGTATATTCCTAAAAGTGGGATAGCTGGGTCAAAAGGCAGTTCGATTTTTAATTTTCTGAGGAATCTCCAAACTGTTTTCCACAGTGGCTGCACCAGTCTGCATTCCCACCAGCAGTGCAGAAGGGTTCCCTTTTCTCCACATCCTCGCCAGCACTTATTCTGTGTTGTTTTGCTGATAAGTGCCATTCTGACTGGTGTGAGGTGATATCTCATTGTGGTTTTAATTTGCATTTCTCTAATGATTAGTGATGTTGAGCATTTTTTCATATGCCTATTGGCCATCTGTATGTCCTCTTTGGAGAAATTTCTATTCATTTCTTTTGCCCATTTTTTGATTGGGTTGTTTGTCTTCCTGGTGTTGCTTTTTATAAGTTCTTTATAAATTTTAGTTATTAACCCCTTATCAGATGTGCTGACAAATATGTTCTCCCATTGTGTGGTTTGTCTTTTTATTCTGTTCCTATTGTCTTTAGCTGTGCAAAAACTTTTTAGTTTGATATAGTCCCATTTGTTTATCTTGCCTTTTATTTCAGTTGCCCATGAAGATAAATCGGCAAATATACCGCTGCTACAGATGTCGGAGAGCTTGCTGCCTATGTTTTCTTCTAAGATGTTTATGGTTTCACGGCTTACATTTAAGTCTTTTATCCATTTTGAGTTTGTTTTTGTGAATGGTGTAAGTTGATGGTCTAGTTTCATTTTTTTGCAGGTAGATGTCCAATTTTCCCAACACCATTTGTTAAAGAGGCTGTCTTTACTCCATTGTATGTTCTTTCCTCCTTTGTCAAATATCAGTTGTCCATAAAGCTGTGGGTTTATTTCTGGGTTCTCTGTTCTGTTCCATTGATCTATGTGCCTGTTCTTATGCCAGTACCAGGCTGTCTTGAGTATAATGGCCTTGTAGTAAACCTTGATATCAGGAAGAGTGATACCTCCTGCTTTATTTTTTCTTTTTAAGATTGCTGAGGCTATTCGTGTTCTTTTTTGGTTCCATATAAATTTTTGGAATATGTGTTCTATATCTTTGAAGTATGTCATTGGTATTTTAATTGGTATTGCATTGAATTTATAAATTGCTTTGGGTAATATAGACATTTTAATGATGTTTATTCTTCCTAGCCATGAGCACGGTATGTGCTTCCACTTGTTTGTATCTTCCTTGATTTCGTTTATCAATGTTCTATAATTTTCTGAGTACAAGTCCTTAACCTCCTTGGTTAAATTTACTCCTAGGTACTTTATTTTTTTGGCTGCAATAGTGAAGGGGATTGTTTCCTTAATTTCTTTTGCTGATATTTCATTGTTGGTGTATAGAAATGCCTCTGATTTCTGAGTATTAATTTTATATCCTGCCACCTTGCTGAATTCATTTATCAGGTCCAGTAGTTTTTTGACTGAGACTTTAGGGTTTTCAATATACAATATCATATCATCTGCAAATAATGACAGTTTTACTTCTTCTTTTCCAATTTGTATGCCTTTTATTTCTTCTTCTTGTCTGATTGCTGTAGCTAGGACTTCCAGAACTATGTTGAATAAGAGTGGTGAAAGTGGGCAACCCTGCCTGGTTCCTGATCTTAAGGGGATTGCTTTTAATCTTTGTCCATTTAGTATGATGTTTGCTGTCGGTTTATCATAGATGGCCTTTATCATGTTAAGGAATGATCCCTGTATTCCCACTTTACTGAGAGTTTTGAGCATGAATGGGTGCTGGATTTTATCAAATGCCTTTTCTGCATCTATTGAGATTATCATGTGATTTTTGTCCTTCCTTTTGTTTATGTGGTGAATCACATTGATTGATTTGCGAATATTGAACCAGCCTTGCCTCTCCAGAATAAATCCCACTTGATCGTGGTGTATGATTTTTTTCATATATTGCTGGATCCGGTTGGCTAATATTTTGTTGAGAATTTTAGCGTCTAAATTCATCAGGGATATAGGCCTATAATTTTCTTTCTTTGTGTTGTCTTTGCCCGGTTTTGGGATCAGAATTATGCTCGCCTCATAAAAGGAGTTTGGAATTCTTCCTTCCTCTTGAATTTTTTGAAATAGCTTCAGGAGAATAGGAGTTAGTTCTTCTTTGAATTTTTGATAGAATTCACTTGTGAAGCCATCAGGCCCAGGACTTTTCTTTTTTGGGAGTTTTTTGATAACTGTTTCGATCTCATTTGCTGCAATTGGTCTGTTTAGGTGTTCTGATTCTTCCAGATTGATTTTTGGAAGGTTATATGATTCAAGAAATTTGTCCATTTCACCAAGATTGTCTAATTTTTTGGCATATAGTTCTTCATAGTATTTTCTTACAATGCTTTGTATTTCTGTTGTGTCAGTTGTTATTTCTCCACTGTCCTTTCTAATTTTATTTATTTGAGTCCTCTCTCTTTTTTTCTTGGTGAGTCTAGTTAAAGGTTCATCAATCTTGTTTACCTTTTCAAAGAACCAGCTTCTTGTTTCATTGATCCTCTGTATTGTTTCCTTAGCCTCTATGTCATTTATTTCTGCTCTGACCTTTATTATTTCCTTTCTTCTACTTGTCTTGGGTTTTATTTGTTGTTGTTTTTCTAGTTCTTTTAGATGCAGGGTCAAGTTGCTTATTTGAGCTTTTTCTAGCTTCTTATGATATGCCTGTAGTGCAATAAACTTCCCTCTCAGAACTGCTTTTGCTGTGTCCCATAAATTTTGAGTTGATGTATGCTCATTATCATTTGTTTCTAGAAACTTTTTTATTTCTTCTTTGATCTCATTGTTAATCCATTCATTATTTAATAACAAGCTATTTAGTTTCCAAGTGTTTGAGTATTTTTCAGTTTTTCTTTTGTGGTTAATTTCTAGTTTCATGGCATTGTGATCAGAGAAAATGCTTGATATGATTTCAATCTTCTTAAATTTATTGAGACCATTTTTGTGTCCTAACATGTGGTCTATCCTAGAAAACGTACCATGAGCGCTTGAGAAGAATGTATATTCTACTGCTTTAGGGTGAAAAGTTCTGAAGATATCTATTAAATCAAGTTGATCTAGTGTATCCTTTAAGTCTGCTGTTTCTTTATTAATTTTCTTTCTTGAGGATCTATCCAGTGTTGTTAGAGGGGTATTGAAATCCCCTACTATGATAGTATTGCTGTTAATCTCGCCCTTTATATCCATCAAAGTCTGCTTTATGTATGTCGGGGCTCCTATATTTGGTGCATAGATATTTACAATAGTTATATCTTCCTGTTGAATTGTTCCCTTTATCATTATGTAGTGTCCTCTTTTATCTCTTACTACAGCCTTTGTTTTAAAGTCCATTTTGTCTAAGTATTGCTACCCCTGCTTTTTTTTCATTTCCATTTGCATGAAATATTTTTTTCCATCCTTTTACCTTCAGTCTATGAACATCTTTTATTTTAAGGTGTGTCTCTTGTAGACAGCATATGTATGGGTCCTGTTTCTTTATCCATGCAGCTACCCTATGTCTTTTGATTGGATCATTTAATCCATTTACATTTAAGGTTATTATTGATATGTAGTTGTTTATTGCCATTTTATTCTTTAAAGCTGTATTCTTCTTTTGCTCTATTCTTTCCTCCCTTTAAACTGTTCACAAGAGGCCCCTTAGTATCTCTTGCAGAATTGGTTTGGTTTTTATGAATTCCTTGAGGCTTTCTTTTTCTGGGAAGCTCTTTATTTCTCCTTCAATTTTAAACGTTAGCCTTGCTGGATAAAGTAGTCTTGGTTGTAGATTCTTGTTCTGCATTACTTTGATTATTTCTTGCCATTCCCTTCTGGCCTCAAGTGTTTCTGTTGAGAAGTCCGATGTCATCCTTATGGGGGCTCCTTTGTAGGTGATAGTCTTTTTTTCTCTAGCAGCTTTTAAAATTTTTTCTTTATCCATTAGCTTTGGTATTTTAACTATGATGTGTCTTGGTGTAGATTTTTTTGGGTTTCTCCTTAATGGAGTTCTGTGTGCTTCTTGAATGTGTGGAGTGTTTCCCAGCCTTAATTTAGGAAAGTTTTCTGCTATAATTTGATTGAACAAAGTTTCCATTTCCTGTCCTCTCTCCTCTTCTTCAGGCACCCCTATGATGCGAATGTTGTTTCTCTTCATGTTGTCACAAAGCTCCCTTAGAGTTTCCTCACATTTTTTAAGTCTCTTTTCCTTTTTCTTCTCTGCTTCTGTGCCTTTGTTTATTGTGTCCTCTAACTCGCTTATTCGATCCTCAGCGTCATCCATCCTGCTTTTAATTCCTTCCATTGTGGTCTTCAGTTCTGATACTGTATTTGTCATTTCTGTCTGATTCTTTTTTATTATTTCAATTTCATTTTTTATACTTGTTATCTCTTTATTTAGGTGTTCATAATGACTATCCATTGTTGCTCTAATTTCTTTGAACATCCTAACTATCATTATTCTAAATTCTGCTTCTGGTAATTTGGTTATATCTGGTTCATTCAGGTCCTTCTCTGGGGATTTCTCTTGATTCATTTGGTTTGCATTCCTCTGCCTGCCCATTTTTTCTGTGTATAAGCAAGTTGTGGCCACTGGAGTCCAGTAGGTGTTGCCTTTGTGTTCTCTAGGTGTGGTCTATCTGCAGGCCCCCCACCCCCTCTGCCGGCGCCTAGGGTGGTTGGGTATGAGCGTTGCCAGCGCCGGCCCACTGTGGCTTTTGCTGTGATTTCTGCCTCTCCTCCGTGGGAGGGGCTGTCACTAAAGCCACAAGATTAGCACCAAGGGTAGAGGTGAGCACCTTTCCTCAGCTGCGGACCCAGCCTATTTCCGGACTTCCGCCCAGAACCAGCAGTCGGAGCCTGCTCGCTACAGTTCCGCGGGTTAGGCGGGGCTTTTGACGTGCTCTCAGCTGTAAGCTTTTGCCCGTCAGGAGCTTTAGCCCCGCCCTCGAGGCCAGGGCCCTTTGCGCAGGGTCGGAAACCAAGATTTATTGGGGCGGGCGTGTTTGCTGGCTTCCGCCGAGCTGCGTACTTCCGCTCGTCCCGGACTCTACCCCGCCCCCACGTTCGGAGCCCGCTCGTGCACGTATTAACGCTATCCGGGGTTTCTCCGGCCGGATGGGGATAATAGCGTGGGCTCAGCTGCGAGCCTCCGCCTGTCTCAGGGTCCACCCCGTTCCCGCGCTCGGAGCCCGCTCGCGCACGTATACTGGCCAACCGCGGTTTCTCCGGCGGGCGGCGGGGGGGGGGGGCGGGGGGGGGGGCGGACTGCTAGCGTCAGCTCAGCCACGAGCCCCTGCCCGTCCCTGGTCCTAGCCCGGTCCCCGCGGTCAGGGCCGGCTTGCGCAGGGCCTGCCTGTTCCTGGCCTCCCGCTTTGTCCCCGTAAGTGGGATTAAAGGCAGGCCCGCAGCTTCCGGACCGCTCTCGCGCTTACCCTCCGACCCTCTGGGCTAGACCGATCTCCCACCGGCCTGGCCTCCGCCCACGCCGACAGAACCGCCTTTCAGCGTCCTGCCGCCCCAAAACCTTAAGCAGCCCTCAGCAGAGTAGGACGGGACCTAATACTCCACACTGTAGGCCTGGGAGCTCCCTCACTTGTTTCACAGCTCAAAACTGTCCAAACGTCTCCTCTTGGTTCTGGGACTGCAGGCTGGGGCTTGGTTCCTGGGACCCAGGTTCCTCCCTCTCCGCCAAAATCTCCTCCCGCCACACGGGTCTCTCCGGGCTGCCGTTTGCTCCGGGGAGCTGGGCAGCCCTCTTCGCGTTTTCGCTATTCCTACCAGTCTCAATGTGGCTTCTTCTGTGTTCCTTGGTTGAAGAGTCCACTTAGTTTTGTTCAAAGTTGGTTTATCCAGGTGATGGTTCTTAAAATTGAGTTGTAATCCACTTTGGTTCTGGGAGTTGGAAGTTGGTACGTCCGCCTACTCCGTCGCCATCTTGCTCCCAGTCCAAGATAAAGGTTTTTTTAATGAAACCTTCATAAAAAAAACAAGAATGAAAAATATAACAACTATGGATAATGAAGTTCAAAAGGAAAAGGATAGAATAAAAAGGAAAGAAGATAAAATGACCAAAATGGAAAAAGACAAGTTATGGAAAATGTAATTTTTTCTGGTTTTGAGAAGTAGCTTCTTCCTTTTTTTGGAGGGGTGGGGAGGTGGTGTTGTACTACAGGTTTTGCCCTTGTGGTGCTCTTGAGCAGAGATTTGCTGTTGTGTCGCTATGGCAATGACATAGGCTGGGCCTCAGTTTGTTAGTAGGCGGGGCTTGTTAGGGCTTGGCAGCTCTGACAACGGGTGTCTCAGTTTTTCAGGTGCCTCTCCTCATGTCTCTCCCACATGAGCTAGCAGCTTGGGGACTTAGCTGTGAGGTTTGCCCCAGGAATTGCTTGCAGAGCAAGAGGCTCTAAGAGCAACCAGGTCCTTCCTCCAGTACTGTTCAAAGCACAGTTCTGGGTAAGCCTGTGTCAACCAGAGCCGCCAGCAAGATCAGGCAGGACTGGGAGCCGATTGCAGATCAAGCGCCTTTCTAAGTGCCCACAGGCATATCTCGTATGCCTCAGCACTTGGCGGGTCTGATTTCCACAGGCTTCTCCCTTGTGCATTGTTTGGTAGCCCTCAACAAGCCATATACACGCCCAGCCCTCACGATTTCAGCAGTTCACACGGAGGTTTGCTCCTGCCCACTTAGGCGGAGAGTGCCTCTTATCTCAGTCAGAGCCGGAATGCAGAAATGCTCTTTGAAACCTGTATCGTCCCTGCGGAGGCACCCCGCCTGGACAGGTCCAGGCCTAGGGATCCCGGCCCTTGCACATTTCCTGTGCTGTTGGTCACAGAGCTGGGAACACACAAAGACACTGGCAACAGCCCATGCAGATGTCCACCACTGATAATCTCAGGCCAAGCCCTCCAGCCAGCGAGCACACATACCAACGCCAGAGGTGCCAGGTGGAGCCACTCGCACACTGCCTGCGATCACGGAGCTAGGAGCGCACAAAACTGCCAGTGCTGGCGCCGGCTCCCACAGGCACCCCATACCAGTAACCTTTGTTGAAGCCTGCTGCTCGTGCTTGCCCAGTGTCTGCGATCTCAGGCCGAGTCAGCGCCTTCTCTCCTCTGCTTGATCATCCACCCTATTCTAGCTTCTTCCCTCTACCTCAGACCCTCTGCTGTGCTCAGTTCAAGACTAAAGCAGCCCTGCCTCAGATCAGTGAGGAAAGCAAAATACTCCATTTTCCATCTTATTTCCTTCAGAGTGGATTATATATTCAGCGACCTTTTCACCCAATCATACCTTTGTCTGGTGTGTGTATATTTCAGGTGCTCCTGAGATTATTTTCTCTGTTTTTAGTTGCTGAATTTGTAAAAGTTTCAAGGGGAGATATTGGGAGCACCCCTCATGGTGCCATTTCTCTGATGTCACTCCATATATTTACTTTTTATTGAATTTGTTCTTGTTAAAGAGCTCTTGCACTACCAAACCATGCCTGAGAATTCAAAGAAATAAGTGGTACAATGGAAGTCTGTCTACCCATTGTACAGTATATTAAAACATGACTCATGTGCATCTGATAATTTCTTAATCTATTAAAAAGTTCTAATAAGAGCTGGTTTTAAATCTCCTGCAGGTCTTCAGGTTTCTAGTACAGTATGCCATTAAATAAGTTCCACATCCATCTCAGCTCATTCCTCAATAACGTAACCTTCCTCAAAATTTTGCTAGGAAAAAATGCATACTTTTCAGGGAAAATAGTTGCTCAAGGTCCACGAGATTTGTTAAAGTCTTTGGTTTCCAAATGAAGTCATCAGTTTAACCAAGAATCCCTTGTTTCTCACTTAATCATCCAGCCTCTCCTTGGCTTACTCAGCAACTCACCCAAACAAATCAGGCATCCTGCCTGCCATCTCACATAACACCAAAGTTATTGCCCAGAAATGGTTGGTAGGTCCTGTCAGGATATCCCGTAACCCCCCAAGAGTGATTCCTGCATTGACACTTTTACACGAGTATTGAGTTTTGTGCATACGAGTTCGCCTGAAAGAAACTTGCTCAGTTTTATTAAAAAGTTATTTTCAATTTAAACTTAATTAGATGGTATCCCTTTGTTATTTTAAACCAACAGAAATGCCTAATTTTTATTCTTTTTCTGATTCTTCTTAGGATTGGTGGTTGCAGGATTTTACTCAGAATGACTTTAGGAAGAGAAGTGATGTCTCCCCTTCAGTCAATGTCTTCCTATATTGCGGCTGGCAGAAATGTTTTAAGATGGGATCTTTCACCAGAGCAAATTAAAACAAGAACTGAGGAGCTCATTGTACAGACCAAACAGGTGTATGATGCCATTGGAAGGCTTAACCTTGAGGAAGTAACTTACGAGAACTGTTTGAAGGCACTAGCAGATGTCGAGGTGAAGTATATAGGTGGGTAGGATGCAATAGCACATCACTGTTTTATTTTGTGGGCACTAAAACCATTTCATGTATTCTGTCTTGGCAATTTGTTTTCAAGTTTTACAAGACATTGATTTTTACATAATGATTAATAAATTGCTCGGAATTAAATTACCTAAGATTTAAAATTTTTATTATGTTGGCAAAGGTGCTATAAAATGTACACTCTCATTACAGCTTCTTTCTGGAGAGCATTGGCAGTATATATGAAAATGTTTAAGAAATTTAAATCCTGGACTAGTAATTCTACTTCTGTGCATTTAGTCTAAGGTAACAATCAGATACAGGAAAAATTCTGTATAAATTCATGTATAAACAGGTACTCTATCATAATAAAAGCTTGGAAACAACCCCTGAGTATCAATGAATAGAATGACTAAATAAATTATGATACATTCACCCTCTAGAACACTGTGCAGCCATTAAAATTATGTTTAGAAGCAGTATTTAATGATCTAGAATAAAGGACATAGAAGGAAAACCAGTATGCATTTTTAATAATTTAATAACACAAATTTTAATAATAGTCTATATCTTGGATGATGGATTTACAGTTGATTTTTTACTTTCCTCTATTTTCAATTTTTTCTACACTTAAAATATATTATTTTTATTATAAGCATTAGATGCTTTGAGTTATAAGAAATTAAAATTCACAGTAGTTACCTTTCTGGGTTGGATGTATTTTGTAGGATAATTATGACTGAACAACCATGGCTGTGTATCCAGGCTTCATAAGAACATAGTACTATATCTTTCAAACTGGTTATCATAAACATTAATATGTCTTCTGGAAATAAGTAGGTTGTTCAGAATCCTCCACAGCACTAGTGACCTGGTCATTGCTTTATCCCAGGGGTCCCCAAACATTTTACACAGGGGGCCAGTTCACTGTCCTTTAGACCGTTGGAGGGCCGCCACATATAGTACTCCATACACTGACCACCAATGAAAGAGGTGCCCCTTCCGGAAGTGCGACGGGGGCCAGATAAATGGCCTCAGGTGGCTGCAATTTGGCCCACGGGCCGTAGTTTGGGGACCTCTGCTTTATCCTCTCCAACCCCTCAACACCAAGAGTTCCCTACCACATGTCCTACCATAATAGGGACTTGGCTACATTCTCTGACCTCTGCTCTTTCAGTTTCTGCCTCAACTACCAACTGCCTCACAATGGCCACTGAATCTTGATACAAGTCTTGAGTTTAAGCTTAATAAAAAAGATCTGATTGGTCTCTATAGTCAAAGTCAAAAGGGATGGGTTGGTACCCATTCAGCTGAGCTTTCCCAATAGGCAATTCCATATGCACCTCCCACCCAGTATGTGGCTTGTCCTTCCTTCAGATACTCACTTCCTCAGTCACTTATGGCCAAGACGGTGTACCAGCCTGGTAACTTAGACACTTAACAAATATAAAAACTGGTGGGGAAAAAACAAATGAAATATTTTTTAAAGAATTTCCTTTTTTTCCCAATAATGCTTTCTTTCCTTTTTTTTAGCGAGATTCAGAGAGAGACAGGAAGGAAATAAGAAGAGAAGCATCAGCTCGTAGCTGTGGCACTTTAGTTCATTGATTGCTTCTCATGTGTGCCTTAACTGGGGATTCTAGTGGAGGCAGTAACCCCTTGCTCAAGCCAGTGACCTTTGGCCTCAAGACAGCAACCATTGGGTCATATCTATGATCGTACGCTCAAGCCAGTGACTCTGCACTTAAGCTGGATGAGCTTGCACTCAAGCCCATGACCTCGAGATTTTGAACCTGGGTCCTTAGAAGTCCCAACTCGGTGCTCTATCCAGGGGTCGGGAACCTATGGCTCGTGAGCCAGATGTGGCTCTTTTGATGTATTTATTTGGCTCGCGGACAAATCTTTAAGAAAAAAAATAATGTTAAAAATATAAAACATTCTCATGTATTACAATCCATTCATTTCCTACCACTCATGTTAATGGTTGCGAGTGGCTGGAGCCAATAACAGCTGTCCTCTAAGACAACAGTAAATTTTTATTGGATAATGCATAATGTACATGGGTCGTTGTGAGGTCAGGAAGTAAACTTCCCTCCTTTTAATCAAGTAGAACCCCTTTTGACAAAGAAGATGGCTAAAAGAAAAAAAGATGAGGAGTATCGTACATTTCAGCAGGAATGGACAGAGGAATTCACCTTTGCGGAGAGAGCAGGTTCTGCAGTGTGTCTAATATGCAATGATAAAATTGCATCAATGAAACAGTCAAATATAAAGCGTCACTTCGACACATGCCATACTACATTTGCATCGAAATATCCAGTGGGGGACAGCAGGAAGAAAGCATGTCAGGAGCTACTGTGCAGAGTGCAAGCTAGTCAGCAGCAACTCCGTGTTTGGATCCAACAAGGTGACTGGAATTCAGCTAGCCTTGCTGGTGCTTTAGCAATTGTGAGAAACAGAAGGCCATTCACAGATGGGGAGTATGCCAAAACATTCATGCTTGATGTTGCCAGTGAACTTTTTGATAACTTTTCGGATAAAGACAAGATAATCAAACGAATAAATGACATGCCTCTGTCAGCAAGAACTGTTCATGATCGTACCATCATGATGGCAAGTCAAATTGAGGTAACACAGGTGAAGGACATAAATGCAGCACCATTCTTTTCTCTTGCTTTGGATGAGTCAACAGACGTAAGCCATTTATCCCACCCAGTTCAGCATGATTGCAAGGTATTATGTCGGTGACACACTACATGAGGAAAGTCTTGCTGTTTTGCCTATGAAAGAGACAACAAGAGGGGAGGATTTATTCAAGTCTTTCACTGAGTTTTCTTATGAAAAAATTTACTGATGGATAAAATTATTTCGGTTTGTACTGATGGTGCTCCGTGCATGGTGGAGAAAAACAGAAGATTTGTATTGCTTCTTCGTGAGCATGAAGAGAGATCCATCCTAAGTTTTCACTGCATCCTACATCAGGAGGCGCTTTGTGCTCAGATGTGTGGCGAGCAGCTTGGTGAGGTGATGTCGCTGGTCATTCAGGTGGTCAACTTTATTGTTGCCCAAGCTTTAAATGATCACCAGTGTAAAACACTGCTGGATGAAGTTGGGAATAATTATCCTCTTTTGCTTCTGCACGGCAATGTGCGTTGGTTGTCAAGAGGAAAGGTGCTCAGCCTTTTCGCGGCTTGTCTGAGCGAAATCCAGACTTTTCTTGAAATGAAAAAGTCGAGCATCCTGAGTTAGCTAACACTGAGTGGCTTCTGAAATTTACTATCCCATGGACATGACTGAACATCTGAACCAGCTCAATGTGAAAATGCAAGGCATTGGAAATACAGTCTTATCCCTTCAACAAGCAGTGTTTGCATTTGAAAACAAGCTGGAACTCTTCATCACCGACATTGAAACAGGTCATTTACTACACTTCGAAAAACTGGGAGAGTTTAAAGATGCATGCACAGCAAGTGACCCTGCTCAACATCTTGATCTCCAGCAGCTAGCAGACTTCACATCTAATCTGCTGTCATTCAAAGCGCGCTTTGGAGAATTTCATGATCGCACTCGTCTTTTTAAGTTCATCACCCATCCGCACTAGTGTGCAGTGGACAGCGCCGACCTGAGTTACATCTCCAGTGTCTCTGTCAGAGATTTTTGAGCTACAAGCTGCTGACCTGAAGGCCTCATACATGTGAGTGAATAAGTTCAAGTCACTGAATGAAGATTTGGAAAGACTTGCACGACAGCAAGCAGAGTTGGCGAGCAAACACAAGTAGGGAGAGATGAAAAAACTTCAACCTGCAGACCAGCTGATTGTCAAAACTTGGAATGCGCTTCCTGTCACATAGTACACACTGCAGTGTGTGAATATTGCTGTACTAACTATGTTTGGCTCTATTTATGCATGTGAGAAGTCTTTCTCACATCTAAAGAATGTTAAGACCAACCTACGATCATGTTTAACAGATGGAAGTCTCAATGCCTGCATGAAGCTTAACCTCACCATGTATCAACCACACTACAAAGCCATCAGCAAAATCATGCAGCACCAGAAGTCGCATTAATGGTAAGAAGTACTTTATTCATCATTGGTTAGCAACAGCTATTAAAAAGCTATTAAAATTGGTTAGCAACGTTATTAAAAAGAATTCAGAGACTTATTGTACTTTAAAAATGTTGGTCTTAGCCTGATTAGGCGGTGTCGCAGTGGATGGAGCGTCGGACTGGGATGTGGAAGACCCAGGTTCAAGACCCCGAGCTCGCCAGCTTGAGTGCAGGGCCCACCTGGCTTGAGCAAAAAAGCTCATCAGCTTGGACCCAAGGTCGCTGGCTCCAGCAAGGGGTTGTTCAGTCTTCTGAAGGCCCGTGGTCAAGGCACATGTGAGAAAGCAATCAATGAACAACTAAGGTGCTGCAACGGCAACAAAAAAAAAAACTAATGATTGATGCTTCTCACCTCTCTTTGTTCCTGTCTGTCTATCCCTATCTATCCCTCTCTCTGACTCTCTCTCTCTCTGTCCCTGTTAAAAAAAAAAAAATGTTGGTCTTACATAAAATGAACACATTTACATGTATTTAGTGTTAAACTTATTGTATGGATCTCATGGAATTACATTTTAAAATATGTGGCATTCATGGCTCTCTCTCAGCCAAAAAGTTTCCCAACCCCGGCTCTACCCCTTGGGCCGCCACTTGGTCAGAAAGCCCCAATAATACATCTTTTAGATACACTTTTAGTTTTATTATGTTTCTTCTTACTCCCCCATAAATTTATCTTTGTGGATTAATACTCCTTAGAATAGGCTAACTTCCCCTTATCTGTGTATGTTCTCAGAGTTCATTCTGCCTCCAAAAAGAGCTATTAAAACCCCACTTGTCTAGTGTCAGGTACTGGATGGACATCAGCATTCTTTATAGTTTGGCAGCTAGAGTGTAAGTGTGGTTCCAAGTCTTTGTGGCAATGTAAGGAAGGAAATGGTTTCCAGTATTATTGTTTGTTTAAGAATATGTTTCTAATTTTAGATTTCTGTATTTTATGCTTCCCACTTAAGTTCCTGAGCAATTTTATCCCTTAATATCTCTTTGCGCTCATTTTAAAAAGTAAACAGAAATTATAAGTGTACAGTTAATTATATCACTTAAGTGCTGTATTAAAATTTAAATGTATCATTCTTTAAGATACATAAAATTATATACTAAATCAACTTCTAAAAAGTAATTATCTAGTTTGAATTTTTAAAACACATTATGAATTTCCCTGGCCAGTTTGCTCAGTGGATGGAGCGTTGACTCAGCATATTGATGTCCCTGGTTCAATTCCTGGTCAGGGCACACAAGAGAAGTGGCCATCTGCTTCTCTTCCTGTCCCACTCCTCTTTCTCTCCCTCTTCCCCTCCTGCAGCCAGTGGCTCGATTGGTTTAAGCATCAGCTGGGGCACTGAGGATAGCTCAGTTGGTCCAAGCATCAACCTCAGGTGCTAAAAATAGCTTGGTTGATTCCAGCATCAGCCCCAGATAGGGGTTGCTACATGGATCCCAGTCAGGGTGTATGTGGGAGTCTGTATCACTCTCTCCACTCCTCTCACTTAAAAAAACACACACACACATTATCAACTTATTTAGAATTTGTAGCTATTTTTTTTACACCTTTATTTGTAACAATGTTTTAAGAGAACTGATAAGAGTGAGGTAGCTTGTCTAACTATGCAGTTTCTTGGTAAATATAGGATAGGTCTACTGTTTACCATATATTGATTGCATGTGTAAACTTTACCTATTTACAATACCTTTATAAAGTACTATAGATAAAGTAAAAATGTGTTTATTATCACAGCATAACCATACCCATCACTATAAACCATACTCATTTGTTTCTATAGTATGGGTTATGGACATATAGTATGAGTTATTTAATTGCCCAATTAAAGTCAAAGTACAAGTATATGAAAAACCCAAGAACAAACTTTAATATGTGAAAATTAGAGTAGACTACATTAGCACTTTCATTTAACAGGGATATTATTATTTCCCCAATATTCAGCTCTTACTGGATGTGTCTGCTGAGTTTCCTGGGAATCTTCTGAAATTGTATGGGACTCTTTATGTTTTTTTATGAATGTTTCCATTGGGGGAAGGTTTGTAATTTAGATTAAATTCTTTAATAAGTCTGTTGTAAAGGTTAAGAACTTTTCTTCTAGATGAAAGTCATCCTTCTAAATTGGTGTGCTTGTATTTTAAACATCTTTTGTCTCTGCCCTTCCCCCAGCTTGCACTCTCTACTTCTGCAGTCCTCCACTGAGCTCTTCCTTTTGCCCCACCATCTTCAAAGGTCCAGCCTTCTCCATGAGCCGTTGCATAGTGCCCAGCCCTTGGCATTGCTGCCTTTGAGTTACTCTCGCATTCATTTGACAACTAAGCCACTGTCCTGTATTGTTCTTTATCCTTTATATGCTGTTCCCCACCCCCATGCTCCAGATTATAAAATGCCTCAGTATGGGAACTATGTTTTTATCTTTCTATACTCCCAGTTAGAAAATTACACCCAGAGCATATTAATAAGTGCTCAGTGCACACTGTTATTACTCCTAATAATGCCACTGGGACTGCACATCTTTGCATTAAGTGCTGCTTTTGATAGCCTTAGGAACTTTTACAGAAAGTATAAAATGAAAAACTTTTTTCAGGATAATCATCCATCTAGATAGGAGGTATTTTTCTTAATACTGAGTGATGAGTTCTTACAGTTTTCTCCTCTATTAACAGTGGAACGAACCATGTTAGACTTTCCTCAGCATGTCTCCTCCGACAAAGAAGTACGGGCAGCAAGTACAGAAGCAGACAAAAGACTTTCTCGTTTTGATATTGAGATGAGCATGAGAGAAGACATATTTCTGAGAATTGTTTATTTACAGGTAAATGATGTTATGAATCCTTTTAAAAGAAAATAATCTACAATAAAAAGTAAAAACCTTTGACCGGCAATAAAAAGTCACTCCCTTTTTCTCCTCCCCCAACCCTTAGCAACTGTCAGTCTGCTTTCTGTCTTTATGGATTTGCCTATTCTGATTATATCATGCAAATGGAATCATACTAGACTTAGTGTGGTGATCACATCATAAATGTTGAATCACTATGTTGTATACTGGAAACTAATATATGCTAACTATACTTCAATTAAAAACATTTTTAAGGTATTTCAATCTTAATGTTATTAATTGAGTCTAATGTCTTTGTTACGATTCTACTTTCTCTGATTCATATGAATGTTATCAGGATATAGGAGGTTGGTCACTTTAGATTTCTTTTTGTTATACTTTTAAATTTTGTATGTATTGTGGACTGACCCCACTAAGTCTGGGCACAAATTTCTGCCTGTATAGTGAGTAGACAGTAGACTAGCCCCACATAGTGGCCTGTTGAACTCCAGCACAGTTATCAGATTTATATCACTTCAGGATTTTATTGTAGTAATTTATAGTGGTTTCAGATTTGGTTCCATGTATCCCCTTCCAATGGAGTCGTTACTCTCATCCATATGGGTTACTGTAGAAACATTTTTAGGAGCTTTCACAATGTCTGTTAAGGCTACATCAGAATGATAATAATAAAATACTGTGGTGTTTATTTATGCACTGGAGCTTATTTGGTAAATTTAGCTACCTTTAAATACCTTCTTTGACAAATAATTATGTTTATTTGGGCAGTGCTTTTGTAAAATTTAGAACTATCAGTATCAGTTTTCTGCTAGAATTGGACACTTTATTAATGGTGAATCTCTTTTTCCAGTCCTGATAAAGGTTTCTCAATTGTTGGCTAATAAGCCATCAAAGATCAAAAAAGGATTTAAAGATACTCTTTCTAGCCATATTGGTGAGAAAAAAAGTCCAGTGTCTCCATGTTAAAACAATGCAGACATATAATATTTTATTCCAGTGGCCTAAGTAATAAGTACAGAAGAGCGATTCTTTAGTGAAATAGAGTCTGGATTATGTAAGCTAAATTGGGAAATACAGGTATCTATTATAATATTAGTTATATGTTTTTAGATCTGTGGGTCTTGCCAGTTCATCTCAGCCAATTAGTGATTTAAACAGGAGAGTTTTACCGTTACTGTGTAAATGAATAGATCCTGGGATTTATAATTGTAATGTACTCTTTAACAATCATGGAGACCTAGTGCCAAAATAAAATACAATAACCTGTTTCTTAAAAACCATGGCAGAGGGGGGAACCAAGATGGCAGTGGAGTAGGCAGACACACAAACTCCCAGCTCACACCACCAAACTGGATTACAAATTAATTTAGGAATAATCAGCGTGAAAAAACAACTTTGGATTAAAAGAACAGGTCTCAAAAACTAAGGAGCAAAGAAGAAGCCATACCAAGCCTGGTAGGGAGCTCCAAGCAGTGGTGGGGAGGGGCTCCCCTGCTTCCAAGAGTGAAGTGGGGAGTGAGACTAAGAGCCCATAAGGGCTCTCATTACAAGGAGAAGAGCAGAAAATATCTCTCACAGCCATTTCCCTGGGCACCTGGGAATGAGGTGAGCTGAGAGGACTGGCTGTCTTCCAAAAGGAAAGTGGGAAGAGAGATATAGACCGTGATAGGGCAGAGGAATGCATGGGATGACCTGAGAAGCTGACTCATCCAGTTCGGAGGCAGCCGTAGCTGGAGGAGGTCAACAAAACACAAGCCTAAAGTGGTTCCGGGTGACCTAGCTCCAGAAAGCTCTCCAGCTCCAATCAGACCAACAAGACACAGCTGAAAACAGGAAGTGGGGAGTAGGTACTGCAACTCAGGTCTCCATGGAGATCTGAGATACACCTCCCCCTACTGAAACCCAGCCCTGGAACAGAAGCTGGCCTTTAGAGCCTTAGGTTATACCCACTGCATTCCTGAATACAGCTTCAAATAAGCCCCCTGCTGAGGTCAGTAAACAAGACTACCATTGAGTTAAGAAAACTGAGAAGAAAACAAAAAAATCAGACTCTAGAGAGGCTCTACTAGGTAAGGAGATCAGAGCTGGAAGAAGCCTACAAGTCATAGAAAATAATGGGTAGGCAGAAAAGCGTAAGCCATATGCTTCAACAAGATAAATCCTCTGATAAAGTCTTGGACAAATTGGAAGTAATCAAATTACCATATGCAGAATATAAAATAATGATTTTTAGGATGCTTAAAGATGTCAAAGCCACAATGGATGGACTTAACACTTCAGTAAAGAAATTGAAAGCATCAAAAAGGACATGAAAATTATAAAGAAGAACCAGACAAAAATGACAAACAAAATATCAGAAATGAAGACTACACTGGAAGGAATTAAAAGCAGCCTGGATGAAGCAGAGGATTGAATCAGTGACTTAGAGGACAAGATAAGTGAAAGCATGAAAACAGAGCAGCAAAAAGAAAAGAAACTGAAAAAATCTGAGGAAACTATGAGAGCTCTGTGACAACCTAAAGAGAAACAACATCCACATCATAGGGGTTCCTGAAGAAGAAGAGAAAGAACAAGGGTTAGAGACCTTGTTCAATGAGATCATAGCTGAAAACTTCCCTAAATTGATGCAGCAAAAAGTCACACACTTCAAGAAGCACAGAGAATTCCACTAAAGAGAAACCCAAAATAATCCACACCAAGACACATTATAATTAAAATACCAAAGCTAAGTGATAAAGAGAAAATATTAAAAGTGGATAGAAGCAGAAAGACTATCACCTACAAAGGAGCCCTCATAAGGATGACATCCAACTTCTCAACAGAAACACTTGAGGCCGGAAGGGAATGGCAAGACATATTCAAAGTAATGCAAAACAAGAGCCTCCAACCAAGAATTCTTTATCAAGCAAGGCTATCGTTTAAAATTGAGGAGAAATAAAAAGCTTTCCAGACAAAATAAACTCAAGGAATTCATTACAGCCAAACCAATGCTGCAAGATATGTTAAGGGGCCTGTTGTAAACAGAACAAAGGGGGCAAAGAATATAGTAAAAGAGGAATATAACTTTAAAGAATAAAATGGCAATAAACAACTACATATCAATAATAACCTTAAATGTAAATGGATTAAATGCTCCAATCAAAAGACATAGGGTAGCTGTATGGATAAGAAAACAGTACCCGCACATATGCTGTCTACAGGAGACACAACAAAAACAAAAGATACACCTAGACTGAAAGTAAAAGGATGGAGAAGACTATTTCAGGCAAATGGAAATGAAAAAAAAGCTGGGGTAGCAATACTTATATCTGACAAAATAGACTTTAAAACAAAAACTATAGTAAGGGATAAAGGTCACTATATAAAGATAAAAGGAATAATTCAACAAGAAGAGATAACCATTATAAATATATATATGCAAGACTGTGCAGCCACTATGGAAAACAGTATGGAGATTCCTCAAAAAATCAATAATGGAACTGCCCTGTGACTCAGCTATCCCACTTTTAGGAATACATTCTATAAATACCAAATCACTGATTCAAATGAAGAAACGCATTCTCAGAGGAGCAAGATGGTGATGGAGTAGGTGGAGGTACCAACTTCCAACTCCCAGAACAAAATGGATTATAACTCAATTTTAAGAACCATCATCTGGATAAACCAACTTTGAACTAAACTAAGTGGACTCTTCAACCAAGGAACACAGAAGAAGCCACACTGAGACTGGTAGGAATAGCGAAAATGCGAAGAGGGCTGCCCAGCTCCCTGGAACGAACGGCAGCCCAGAGAGACCTGCGTGGCAGGAGGAGAGTTTGGCGGAGAGGGAGGGACCTGGATCCCAGGAACAAAGCCCTAGCCTCCAGTCCCAGAGCCTAGAAGAGGCGTTTGGACAGTATTGAGCTGTGAAACAAGTGAGGATACTGTTTGTGAGAAAGAGACAGTTTTCTCAGACCCAAGATTCTTAAAGGGACCACAGAAAACCTCTCTCACAACCACTCACCCAGGGCTCTGGGCAACGGGGTCAGAGGAAAGGACCAGAGCAGCGGGAAGAGAGAGTAAACTGGAAGCCACAGGGAGAAACACTCTGAGGGACAGCCACCCTAACCCCTGGGCTAAGTCATTTCCCTAAACAAAAACGAATATTTCCCCTGGAACTAGCAATACCAGCGAAGGGAGACAGGACACTAGCCAAACAAGCTCTCCCGCGGCACTTAGAGGAGAGCTGCTTAGATGGAGGGAGTTTCCAGGACTACAGTATGGACTGTTAGGGTCTGAGCTGCGGGGCCCCTTCCCAGTCTGCTGAGGGTTGCTGGAGGGATGGTGGCGGCGGGACGATGAATCGCAGTTCTGTCGGCAGGGGCGGAGGCCCAGCTGGTGTGAGCTCGGTCTAGCCCAGCAGGGGTAGAGGGGACGCACGAAAGCGGTCCGGCAGCTGCAGGCCTGCCTGTAGCCCCACCTGCGGGGGAAAAGCGGGAGGCCAGGAACGGGAAGAGATCTGCTCTTTGACCCTGTCCAAGACGGCCCTGACCGCGAGGACGGGGCTAGGACCAAGGACGGGAGGAGGCTCACGGCTGAGCTCACACCAGCAGCCCCAACTGGCCCGAAAAACCGCAGTTTGCCATCCTGCGTGCGCAAGTTGGCTATGAACACGGGGGCCCTAATGAGCAGAAGCTCGCAGCTGAGGCATGCCAGCAGCCCCACCCAGCCCGATAAACCATGGGTTGCGATCCTGTGCAGGCGGGCCCTGGCCTCGAGGGTGGGGCTAAAGCTCTGGACGGGTGGAGGCTCACAGCTGAGTGCACTTCAGCAGCCCCGTCCAACCCGAGAAACTGTGGCGAGCAGGCTCTGACAGCGGGGGCTGGGCAGAAGCCCTGAAACAGGCTGGGTCTGCAGCTGAGCAAAGGTGCTCACCTCTACCCTTGCTGCTGAGGCTTGTGGCTTGAGTGACAGTCTCTCCCGCGGAGGAGAGGCGGAAATCACAGCAACAGCCGCAGTAGCTGGTGCTGGCAACGCCCATACCCAACCGCCCTAGGAAGCGGCAGGGGGGGTGACGGGCCACAGAAAGACCACACCTGGGGAACACAAAGGCAACACCTACTGGACTCCAGTGGCCACAACCTTCTTATACACAGACAAAATGGTCAGGCAGAGAAATGCAAACCAAATGAATCAAGAGAAATCCCCAGAGAAGGACCTTAATGAACCAGATATAACCAAATTACCAGATGCAGAATTTAGAATAATGATAGTTAGGATGTTCAAAGAAATTAGAGCAACAATGGATAGTCATTATGAACACCTAAATAAAGAGATAACAACTATAAAAAAGGAAATTGAAATAATAAAAAAGAATCAGACAGAAATGACAAATACAGTATTATAACTAAAGACCACAATAGAAGGAATTAAAAGCAGGATGAATGACGCTGAGGATCGAATCAGCGAGTTAGAGGACACAATAAACAAAGGCAGAGAAGCAGAGCAGAAAAAAGAAAAGACACTAAAAAAATGTGAGGAAAATCTAAGGGAGCTCTGTGACAACATGAAGAGAAACAACATTCACATCATAGGGGTTCCTGAAGAAGAGGAGAGAGAACAAGAAATAGAAACTTTGTTCAATCAAATCATAGCAGAAAACTTCCCTAAATTAAGGCTGGGAAACATTCCACATGTTCAAAAAGCACACAGAATTCCATTAAAGAGAAACCCCCAAAAATCCACACCAAGACACATCATAGTTAAAATCCTAAAGCTAAGGGATAAAGAAAAAATTTTAAAAGCTGCTAGAGAAAAAAAGGCTATCACCTACAAAAGAGCCCCCATAAGGATGATATCTGACTTCTCAAAAGAAACACTTGAGGCCAGAAGGGAATGGTAAGACATATTCAAAGTAATGCAGAACAAGAACCTACAACCAAGACTACTCTATCCAGCAAAGCTAACGTTTAAAATTGAAGGAGAAATAAAGAGCTTCCCAAAGAAAGACTCAAGGAATTCATTAAAACCACATCAATTTTGCAAGAGATACTAAGGGGCCTGTTGTGAAGAGTTCAAAGGGAGGAAAGAATATAGCAAAAGAAGAATACAGCTTTAAAGAATAAAATGGCAATAAACAATTACATATCAATAACCTTAAATGTAAATGGATTAAATGATCCAATCAAAAGACATAGGGTAGTTGCGTGGATAAAGAAACAGGACCCATACATATGCTGTCTACAAGAGACACACCTTAAAACAAAAGATGCACATAGACTGAAACTAAAAGGATGGAAAAATATTTCATGCAAATGGAAATGAAGAAAAGGCCGGGGTAGCAATACTTATATCGGACAAAATGGACTTTAAAACAAAGGCTGTAGTAAGACATAAAGAAGGACACTATAGTCATAACGATAAAGGGAACAATTCAACAGGAAGATATAACTATTATAAATATCTACGCACCAAATATAGGAGCCCCGACATACTTAAAGCAGACTTGGATGGATATAAAGGGCGAGATTAACAGCAATACTATCATAGTAGGGGATTTCAGTACCCCACTAACAACACTGGATAGATCCTCAAGAAAGAAAATGAATAAAGAAACAGCAGACTTAAAGGAGACACTAGATCAACTCGAGTTAATAGATATCTTCAGAACTATTCACCTTAAGGCAGTATTATATACATTCTTCTTAAGCGCTCATGGTACATTTTCTAGGATAGACCACATGTTAGGACACAAAAATGGTCTCAATAAATTTAAGAAGATTGAAATCATATCAAGCATTTTCTCTGATCACAATGCCATGAAACTAGAAATTAACCACAAAAGAAAAACTGAAAAATACTTAAACACTTGGAAACTAAATAGAATGATATTAAATAATGAATGGATTAACAATGAGATCAAAGAAGAAATAAAAAAGTTTCTAGAAACAAATGATAATGAGCATACATCAACTCAAAATTTATGGAACACAGCAAAAGCAGTACTGAGAGGGAGGTTCATTGCACTACAGGCATATCAAAATAGGCTAGAAAAAGCTCAAATAAGCAACCTGACCCTGCATCTAAAAGAACTAGAAAAACAACAGCAAATAAAACCCAGGACCAGTAGAAGGATAATAAAGATCAGATCAGAAATAAATGACATAGAGGCTAAGGAAACAATACAGAGGATCAATGAAACCAGGAGCTGGTTCTTTGAAATGGTGGACAAGATTGATGAATCTTTTACTAGACTCACCAAGAAAAAAAGAGAGACGACCCAAATAAATAAAATTAGAAAGGACAGTGGAGAAATAACAACTGACACAACAGAAATACAAAGTATCGTAAGAAAATACTATGAAGAACTCTATGCCAAAAAATTAGACAACCTAGGTGAAATGGACAAATTACTTGAATCATATAATCTTCCAAAAATTAATCTGGAAGAATCAGAACTCCTAAACAGACCAATTACAACAAGTGAGATCAAAACAGTTATAAAAAAAACACCCAAGAATGAAAACTCCTGGGCCTGATGGCTTCACAAGTCAATTCTACCAAAAATTCAAAGAAGAACTAACTCCTATACTCCTCAAGCTATTTCAAAAAATTCAAGAGGAAGGAAGACTTCCAAACTCCTTTTATGAGGCAAGCATAATTCTCATCCCAAAACCGGGCAAAGACAACACAAAGAAAGAAAATTATAGGCCTATATCCCTGATGAATTTAGACGCTAAAATTCTCAACAAAATATTAGCCAACCAGATCCAGCAATATATGAAAAAAATCATACACCATGATCAAGTGGGATTTATTCTGGAGAGGCTAGACTGGTTCAATATTCGCAAATCAATCAATGTGATTCATCACATAAACAAAAGGAAGGACAAAAATCACATGATAATTTCAATTGATGCAGAAAAGGCATTTGATAAAATCCAGCACCCATTCATGCTCAGAACTCTCAGTAAAGTGGGAATACAGGGAACATTCCTTAACATGATAAAGGCCATCTACGACAAACCCACAGCAAAATTCATACTAAATGGACAAAAATTAAAAGCAATCCTCTTAAGATCAGGAACCAGGCAGGGGTGCCCCTTTTCACTACTCTTATTCAACATAGTTCTGGAAATCCTAGCTACAGCAATCAGACAAGAAGAAGAAATAAAAGGCATCGAAATTGGAAAAGAAGAAGTAAAACTGTCATTATTTGCAGATGATATGATATTGTATATAGAAAACCCTAAAGTCTCAGTCAAATAACTACTGGACCTGATAAATGAATTCAACGAGGTGGCAGGATATAAAATTAATACTCAGAAATCAGAGGCATTTCTATATACCATCAATGAACTGTCAGCAAAAGAAATTAAGGAAACAATCCCCTTCACTATTGCAACCAAAAAAATAAAGTACCTAGTAGGAAATTTAACCAAGGAGGTTAAGGACTTGTACTCGGAAAATTATAACACATTGATAAAAGAAATCAAGGAAGATACAAACAAGTGGAAGCATATACCGTGCTCATGGCTAGGAAGAATAAACATCATTAAAATGTCTATATTACCCAAAGCAATTTATAAATTCAATGCAATACCAATTAAAATACCAATGACATACTTCAAAGATATAGAACACATATTCCAAAAATTTATATGGAACCAAAAAAGAACACGAATAGCCTCAGCAATCTTAAAAAGAAAAAATAAAGCAGGAGGTATCACTCTTCCGCATATTAAGGTTTACTACAAGGCCATTATACTCAAGACAGCCTGGTACTGGCATAAGAACAGGCACATAGATCAATGGAACAGAACAGAGAACCCAGAATACACTCACACCTTTATGGACAACTGATATTTGACAAAGGAGGAAAGAACATACAATGGAGTAAAGACAGCCTCTCTAACAAATAGTGTTGGGAAAATTGGACATCTACTTGCATAAAAATGAAACTAGACCATCAACTTACACCATTCACAAAAACAAACTCAAAATGGATAAAAGACTTAAACGTAAGCCGTGAAACCATAAGCATCTTAGAAGAAAACATAGGCAGCAAGTTTTCCGTCATCTGTAGCAGCAATATATTTGCCGATTTATCTTTATGGGCAAATGAAATAAAAGGCAAGATAAACAAATGGGACTATATCAAACTAAAAAGTTTTTGCTCAGCTAAAGACAAGAACAGAATAAAAAGACAAACCACACAATGGGAGAACATATTCAACAGCACGTCTGATAAGGGGTTAGTAACCAAAATTTATAAAGAACTTATAAAACTCAACACCAGGAAGACAAACAATCCAATCAAAAAATGGGCAAAAGAAATGATTAGAAATTTCTCCAAAGAGGACGTACAGATGGCCAATAGGCATATGAAAAAATTCTCAACATCCCTAATCATTAGAGAAATGCAAATTAAAACCACAATGAGATATCACCTCACACCAGTCAGAATGGCGCTCATTAGCAAAACAACACAGAATAAGTGCTGGCGTGGATGTGGAGAAAAGGGAACCCTCCTGCACTGCTGGTGGGAATGCAGACTGGTGCAGCCACTGTGGAAAACAGTATGGAGATTCCTCAAAAAATTAAAAATCTAACTGCCTTTTGACCCGGCTATCCCACTTTTAGGAATATACCCTAAGAATACCATAACACTGTTTGAAAAGAAAAAATGCGCCCCCATGTTCATGGCAGCATTGTTCACAATAGCGAAGATCTGGAAACAGCCCAAGTGTCAGTCAGAGGACGAGTGGATTAAAAAGTTTTGGTACATATATACTATGGAATACTACTCAGCCATAAGAAATGATGACATCGGATCAATTACAACAAGATGGATGAACCTTGATAACATTATACGGAGTGAAATAAGTAAAACAGAAAAAAACTGAGAACAGCATGATTTCATACATAGGTGGGACATAAAAGTAAGACTATGAGACATGTACAAGAGTGTGGTGGTTACTGGGTGGGGGGAGGGAAGAGAGGGTGGGATAGGGAAGAGGGGAGGGGCACAGGAAAAACCAGATAGAAGGTGACAGAGGACAATTTGACTTTGGGTGATGGGTATGCAACATAATTGAATGATAAGATAGCCTGGAGATGTTTTCTTTGAACATATGTACCCTGATTTATTGGTGTTATCCCATTAAAATTAAATACAAAAAAAGAAACTCATTCCCATGTTTATTGCAGCATTGTTTCCAATAGCCAAGATCTGGAAACAGCTCAAGTGTCTACCAGTGGACAAGTGGATTAAAAAGCTGTGATACATATACACAATGGAATACCATATGGCCGTGAGGAAGAAGGAAATCTTACCTTTCGCAACAACATGGATGGATCTGGAAACTATTATGCTAAATGAAATAAGCCAGGCAGAGAAGAAAAATACCATTTGACCTCACTCATTTGAGGAATCCAATGGACAATGTGAACTGAGCAATGGAACAGAGGCAGAGGCGGGATTAAAGGAACCAGAGGGAAAGTGTTCAGATGGAAAGTAGAAGAGAAGATGGCATCAGAGAAGGGAAAGAGGTTAATAAAATTATATATACATAACACAGCTTTATAGAGAGCAGGACAGCAAATCCTGGAGGGAAGGGGGGAAGGCATTGGAGGAAGAGAACATGGGGGGGAATGGGGGGATAAGAGGGTGGGGGGAGAGATACAGTGTGTCCGTAAAGTCTTGGTGCACTTTTGATAGTGTGACCGGTCAAGGGTGCACCATGACTTTACGGACACACTGTATTCGGTGGAACACTTGAATCTATGTAAACACAAATTAAAATCATAATAAATAAATTAATTAATTTTAAATAAATAAATATATATATGCACCTAATATAGGAGCACCTAAATATATAAAACAGATTTTGATGGACATAATGAGAGAGATCAACAGCAATACTATAATAGTAGGGGATTTCGATACCCCACTAACATCAATGGATAGATCCTCAAGAAATAAAATTAACAAAGAAACAACAGAATTAAGGGAGACACTAGATTAACTGGATTTAATAGATATCTTCAGAACCTTCTACCATAAAGCAGCAGAATATACATTCTTTTCAAGTGTTCATGGTGCATTCTCTAGGATAGACCACATAGTAGGGCATAAAGTGAGTCTCAACAAATTTAAGAAGAGTGAAACCATATCAAGCATCTTCTCTGACCACAATGACATGAAACTAGAAATTAACTACAGTAGGAAAACTGAAAAACACTCAAACACTTGGAAACTAAACAGCACGTTATTAAACAACTGGGTCAACAATGAGATTAAGGAAGAAATAAAAAATTTCCTTGAAACAAATGAAAATGAGCATACAACAACTCAAAATCTGTGGGGCACAGCAAAAGCAGTCTTGAGAGGGAA
Source organism: Rhynchonycteris naso (assembly GCA_037038555.1). Classification (NCBI taxonomy): domain Eukaryota; kingdom Metazoa; phylum Chordata; class Mammalia; order Chiroptera; family Emballonuridae; genus Rhynchonycteris; species Rhynchonycteris naso. Next base: position 238,757,785 of record CM072995.1, on the reverse strand, counting down.
GTTCATAGCATTACAAGCATACCGTAAGAAGCTAGAAAAAGCTCAATAAAACAACTTAATCCTGCAACTAAAAGAACTAAAAAAACCAGCAAGTAAAGCCCAGAGAAAGTAGAAGGAAAGAAATAATAAAGATCAGAGCAGAAATAAATGACATAGACTAAAAAAACAATACAGAGGATCAATGAAACCAAGAGCTGGTTCTTTGAAAAAGTAAGCAAGATTGATGAATCCTTAGCTAGACTCACCAAGAAATAATGAGAAGGACTCAAATAAATAAAATTAGAAATGAGGGTGAAGAAGTAACAATGGACACAGCAGAAATACAAAGGATTGTAAGAAAATACTACGAAGAACTGTATGCCAAAATATTAGACAACCTAGGTGAAATGGACAAAGTCCATGAAAAATATAATCTTTGAAAAATCAATCTGGAAGAATGAGAAAACCTAAATAGACCGATTACAACAAATGAGATCGAAACAATTATCAAAAAACTCCCAAAAAACAGAAACCCTGGGCCAGATGCCTTCACAGGCAAATTCTACCAATCATTCAAAGAAGAACTAACTTCTATCCTTCTCAAGCTATTTCAAAAAATTCAAGAGGAAGGAAGACTTGCAAGCTCCTTTTTTGAGGCGAGCATAATTCTGATCCCAAAACCAGGCAAAGACAACACAAAGTAGGAAAACTATAGGCCAATATCTCTGGTGAATTTAGAGCTAAAATTCTCTACAAAATATTAGCCAACCGGATCCAGCAATACATGAAAAAAATCATACACCATGATCAAGTGGGATTTATTTTGGGGAGGGAAGGCTGGTACAATATTTGTAAATCCATCAATGTGATTCATCACATAAACAAAAGGAAGGACAAAAACCACATGATATTATCAACAGATGCAGAAAAAGCAATTGATAAAATCCAGCACCCATTTATGATCAAAACTCTCAGCAAAGTGGGAATACAGGGAACATACCTCAACATGATAAAGGCCATCTATGACAGACCCACAGCCAACATCATACTCAATGGGCAAAAGTTAAAAGCAATCCCCTTAAGATCAGGAACAAGGCAGGGGTGCCCCTTTCACCACTCTTATTAAGTATATTTCTGGAAGTCCTAGCCACAGGAATCAGACAAGAAAGAAATAAAAGGCATCCAAATTGGAAAAGAAGAAGTAAAACTGTCATTATTTGCAGATGATATGATATTGTATATAGAAAACCCTAAAGTCTCAGTCTAAAAACTACTGGACCTGATAAATGAATTCAGCAAGGTGGCAGGATATAAAATTAATACTCAGAAATCAGAGACATTTTTATACACCAACAATGATCTGTCTGAAAGAGAAATTAAGAAAACAATCCCCTTTATATTGCAACAAAAAATATTAAATACCTGGGAGTAAATTTAACCAAGGAGGTTAAGGACTTGTGCTCGGAAAATTATAAAATGTTGAGGGAGCAAGATGGCGACGGAATAGGCGGACGTACCAACTTCCAACTCCCAGAACCAAAGTGGATTACAACGCAATTTTAAGAACCATCACCTGGATAAACCAACTTTGAACAAAACTAAGTGGACTCTTCAACCAAGGAACACAGAAGAAGCCACATTGAGACTGGTAGGAATAGCGAAAACGCGAAAAGGGCTGCCCAGCTCCCCGGAGCAAACGGCAGCCCGGAGAGACCCGTGTGGCGGGAGGAAAGTTTGGCAGAGAGGGAGGGACCTGGGTCCCAGGAACCAAGCCCCAGCCTGCAGTCCCAGAGCCTAGAAGAGGCGTTTGGACAGATTTGAGATGTGAAACAAGTGAGGGAGCTCCCAGGCCTACATTGTGGAGTATTAGGTCCCTTCCTACTCTGCTGAGGGCTGCTTAAGGTTTTGGGGCGGCAGGACGCTGAAACGCGGTTCTGTCGGCGTGGGCGGAGGCCAAGCCGGTGGGAGATCGGTCTAGCCCAGAGGGTAGGAGGGGAAGCGCGAGAGCGGTCCGGAAGCTGCGGGCCAGCCTTTAATCCCACTTACGGGGACAAAGCGGGAGGCCAGGAACAGGCAGGCCTTGCGCAAGCCGACCCTGACCGTGGGGACCGGGCTAGGACCAGGGACGGGCAGGGGCTCGCGGCTGAGCTGACACTACCAGTCCCCTCGCCCCCGGCCGGAGAAACCGCGGTTGGCCAGTATACGTGCGCGAGCGGGCTCCGAGCATGAGAACGGGGTGAACCTCGAGACGGGTGGAGGCTCGCAGCTGAGCCCACGCTATTATCCCCATCCGGCCGGAGAAAACGCGAATAGCATTCATACGTGCACGAGCGGGCTCCGAACACGGGGGCGGGGTAGAGTCCGGGACGAGCGGAAGTACGCAGCTCGGCGGAAGCCAGCAAACACGCCCGCCCCAATAAACCTTGGTTTCCGACCCTGCGCAAAGGGCCCTGGCCTCGAGGGCGGGGCTAAAGCTCCGGACGGGCAAAGGCTTACAGCTGAGAGCACGTCAAAAGCCCCGCCTAACCCGCGGAACTGTAGCGAGCAGGCTCCGACTGCTGGTTCTGGGCGGAAGTCCGGAAATAGGCTGGGTCCGCAGCTGAGGAAAGGTGCTCACCTCTACCCTTGGTGCTGATCTTGTGGCTTCAGTGACAGCCCCTCCCACGGAGGAGAGGCAGAAATCACAGCAAAAGCCACAGTGGGCCCGCGCTGGCAACGCTCATACCCAACCACCCTAGGCACCGGCAGAGGGGGTGGGGGGCCTGCAGATAGACCACACCTAGAGAACACAAAGGCAACACCTACTGGACTCCAGTGGCCACAACTTGCTTATACACAGAAAAAATGGGCAGGCAGAGGAATGCAAACCAAATGAATCAAGAGAAATCCCCAGAGAAGGACCTGAATGAACCAGATATAACCAAATTACCGGAAGCAGAATTTAGAATAATGATAGTTAGGATGTTCAAAGAAATTAGAGCAACAATGGATAGTCATTATGAACACCTAAATAAAGAGATAACAAGTATAAAAAATGAAATTGAAATAATAAAAAAGAATCAGACAGAAATGACAAATACAGTATCAGAACTGAAGACCACAATGGAAGGAATTAAAAGCAGGATGGATGACGCTGAGGATCGAATAAGCGAGTTAGAGGACACAATAAACAAAGGCACAGAAGCAGAGAAGAAAAAGGAAAAGAGACTTAAAAAATGTGAGGAAACTCTAAGGGAGCTTTGTGACAACATGAAGAGAAACAACATTCGCATCATAGGGGTGCCTGAAGAAGAGGAGAGAGGACAGGAAATGGAAACTTTGTTCAATCAAATCATAGCAGAAAACTTTCCTAAATTAAGGCTGGGAAACACTCCACACATTCAAGAAGCACACAGAACTCCATTAAAGAGAAACCCAAAAAGATCTACACCAAGACACATCATAGTTAAAATACCAAAGCTAATGGATAAAGAAAAAATTTTAAAAGCTGCTAGAGAAAAAAAGGCTATCACGTACAAAGGAGCCCCCATAAGGATGACATCAGACTTCTCAACAGAAACACTTGAGGCCAGAAGGGAATGGCAAGAAATACAAAGTAATGCAGAACAAGAACCTACAACCAAGACTACTTTATCCAGCAAGGCTAACGTTTAAAATTGAAGGAGAAATAAAGAGCTTCCCAGAAAAAGAAAGCCTCAAGGAATTCATAAAAACCAAACCAATTCTGCAAGAGATACTAAGGGGCCTCTTGTGAACAGTTTAAAGGGAGGAATGAATAGAGCAAAAGAAGAATACAGCTTTAAAGAATAAAATGGCAATAAACAACTACATATCAATAATAACCTTAAATGTAAATGGATTAAATGATCCAATCAAAAGACATAGGGTAGCTGCATGGATAAAGAAACAGGACCCATACATATGCTGTCTACAAGAGACACACCTTAAAACAAAAGATGCTCATAGACTGAAGGTAAAAGGATGGAAAAAAATATTTCATGCAAATGGAAATGAAAAAAAGGCAGGGGTAGCAATACTTATATCAGACAAAATGGACTTTAAAACAAAGGCTGTAGTAAGAGATAAAGGAGGACACTACATAATGATAAAGGGAACAATTCAACAGGAAGATATAACTATTGTAAATATCTATGCACCAAATATAGGAGCCCCGACATACATAAAGCAAACTTTGATGGATATAAAGGGCGAGATTAACAGCAATACTATCATAGTAGGGGATTTCAATACCCCTCTAACAACACTGGATAGATCCTCAAGAAAGAAAATTAATAAAGAAACAGCAGACTTAAAGGAGACACTAGATCAACTTGATTTAATAGATATCTTCAGAACTTTTCACCCTAAAGCAGTAGAATATACATTCTTCTCAAGCGCTCATGGTACGTTTTCTAGGATAGACCACATGTTAGGACACAAAAATGGTCTCAATAAATTTAAGAAGATTGAAATCATATCAAGCATTTTCTCTGATCACAATGCCATGAAACTAGAAATTAACCACAAAAGAAAAACTGAAAAATACTCAAACACTTGGAAACTAAATAGCATGTTATTAAATAATGAATGGATTAACAATGAGATCAAAGAAGAAATAAAAAAGTTTCTAGAAACAAATGATAATGAGCATACATCAACTCAAAATTTATGGGACACAGCAAAAGCAGTTCTGAGAGGGAAGTTTATTGCACTACAGGCATATCATAAGAAGCTAGAAAAAGCTCAAATAAGCAACCTAACCCTGCATCTAAAAGAACTAGAAAAACAACAACAAATAAAACCCAAGACAAGTAGAAGGAAGGAAATAATAAAGGTCAGAGCAGAAATAAATGACATAGAGGCTAAGGAAACAATACAGAGGATCAATGAAACAAGAAGCTGGTTCTTTGAAAAGGTAAACAAGATTGATGAACCTTTAACTAGACTCACCAAGAAAAAAAGAGAGAGGACTCAAATAAATAAAATTAGAAAGGACAGTGGAGAAATAACAACTGACACAACAGAAATACAAAGCATTGTAAGAAAATACTATGAAGAACTATATGCCAAAAAATTAGACAATCTTGGTGAAATGGACAAATTTCTTGAATCATATAACCTTCCAAAAATCAATCTGGAAGAATCAGAACACCTAAACAGACCAATTACAACAAATGAGATAGAAACAGTTATCAAAAAACTCCCAAAAAAGAAAAGTCCTGGGCCTGATGGCTTCACAAGTGAATTCTATCAAAAATTCAAAGAAGAACTAATTCCTATTCTCCTCAAGCTATTTCAAAAAATTCAAGAGGAAGGAAGACTTCCAAACTCCTTTTATGAGGCGAGCATAATTCTGATCCCAAAACCGGGCAAAGACAACACAAAGAAAGAAAATTATAGGCCTATATCCCTGATGAATTTAGACGCTAAAATTCTCAACAAAATATTAGCCAACCGGATCCAGCAATATATGAAAAAAATCATACACCACGATCAAGTGGGATTTATTCTGGAGAGGCAAGGCTGGTTCAATATTCGCAAATCAATCAATGTGATTCACCATATAAACAAAAGGAAGGACAAAAATCACATGATCATTTCAATAGATGCAGAAAAGGCATTTGATAAAATCCAGCACCCATTCATGCTCAAAACTCTCAGTAAAGTGGGAATACAGGGATCATTCCTTAACATGATAAAGGCCATCTACGATAAACCGACAGCAAACATCATACTAAATGGACAAAGATTAAAAGCAATCCCCTTAAGATCAGGAACCAGGCAGGGTTGCCCACTTTCACCACTCTTATTCAACATAGTTCTGGAAGTCCTAGCTACAGCAATCAGACAAGAAGAAGAAATAAAAGGCATACAAATTGGAAAAGAAGAAGTAAAACTGTCATTATTTGCAGATGATATGATATTGTATATTGAAAACCCTAAAGTCTCAGTCAAAAGACTACTGGACCTTATAAATGAATTCAGCAAGGTGGCAGGATATAAAATTAATACTCAGAAATCAGAGGCATTTCTATACACCAACAATGAAATATCAGCAAAAGAAATTAAGGAAACAATCCCCTTCACTATTGCAGCCAAATAAATAAAGTACCTAGGAGTAAATTTAACCAAGGAGGTTAAGGACTTGTACTCGGAAAATTATAGAACATTGATAAAAGAAATCAAGGAAGATACAAACAAGTGGAAGCATATACCGTGCTCATGGCTAGGAAGAATAAACATCATTAAAATGTCTATATTACCTAAAGCAATTTATAAATTCAATGCAATACCAATTAAAATACCAATGACATACTTCAAAGATATAGAACACATATTCCAAAAATTTATATGGAACCAAAAAAGAACACGAATAGCCTCAGCAATCTTAAAAAGAAAAAATAAAGCAGGAGGTATCACGCTTCCTGATATCAAGGTTTACTATAAGGCCATTATACTCAAGACAGTCTGGTACTGGCATAAGAACAGGCACATAGATCAATGGAACAGAACAGAGAACCCAGAAATAAACCCACAGCTTTATGGACAACTGATATTTGACAAAGGAGGAAAGAACATACAATGGTGTAAAAACGGCCTCTTTAACAAATGGTGTTGGGAAAATTGGACATCTACCTGCAAAAAAATGAAACTAGACCATCAACTTACACCATTCACAAAAACAAACTCAAAATGGATAAAAGACTTAAATGTAAGCCGTGAAACCATAAGCATCTTAGAAGAAAACATAGGCAGCAAGCTCTCCGACATCTGTAGCAGCGGTATATTTGCCGATTTATCTTCATGGGCAACTGAAATAAAAGGCAAGATAAACAAATGGGACTATATCAAACTAAAAAGTTTTTGCACAGCTAAAGACAATAGGAACAGAATAAGAAGACAAACCACACAATGGGAGAACATATTCGACAGCACATCTGATAAGGGGTTAATAACTAAAATTTATAAAGAACTTATAAAACGCAACACCAGGAAGACAAACAACCCAATCAAAAAATGGGCAAAAGAAATGAATAGAAATTTCTCCAAAGAGGACATACAGATGGCCAATAGGCATATGAAAAAATGCTCAACATCACTAATCATTAGAGAAATGCAAATTAAAGCCACAATGAGATATCACCTCACACCAGTCAGAATGGCACTTATCAGCAAAACAACACAGAATAAGTGCTGGCGAGGATGTGGAGAAAAGGGAACCCTTCTGCACTGCTGGTGGGAATGCAGACTGGTGCAGCCACTGTGGAAAACAGTTTGGAGATTCCTCAGAAAATTAAAAATCGAACTGCCTTTTGACCCAGCTATCCCACTTTTAGGAATATACCCTAAGAACACCATAGCACTGTTCGAAAAGAAGAAATGCGCCCCCATGTTCGTGGCAGCATTGTTCACAATAGCGAAGATCTGGAAACAGCCCAAGTGTCCGTCAGAAGACGAGTGGATTAAAAAGCTATGGTACATATATACTATGGAATACTACTCAGCCATAAGAAACGATGACATCGGATCATTTATAACAAAATGGATGTACCTTGATAACATTATACGGAGTGAAATAAGTAAATCAGAAAAAAAGAAAAACTGAGAACAGCACGATTACATACATAGGTGGGACATGAAAGTGAGGGTATGAGACATGGACAAGAGAGTGTTGGTTATGGGATGGGGGGAGGGAGGGTAAAGTGGGATAGGGAGGAGGGGAGGGACACAGAGAAAACCAGATTGAAGGTGACAGAGGACAATTTGACTTTTGGTGATGGGTATGCAACACAATTGAATGATAAGATAACCTGGAGATGTTTTCATTGTACATATGTACCCTGATTTATTGGTGTCACCTCATTAGAATTAATAATAATAAAATATATATTAAAATTAAAAAAAAAAAATGTTGATAAGGAAATCAAGGAAGGTACAAACAAGTGGAAGCATATACCGTGTTCATGGCTAGGAAGAATAAACATCATTAAAATGTCTATATTACCCAAAGCAATTCGTATTAAAATACCAAGGACATACTTCAAAGATATAGAACAAATATTCCAATAATTCATATGGAACCAAAAAAGAACACGAATAGCCTCAGCAATCTTGAAAAAGAAGAATGCAGTGGGTGGTATCACATTTCCGGACATCAAATTATACTACAAGGCCATTGTACTCAAAACAGCTTGGTACTGGCATAAGAACAGGCATATAGATCAATGGAACAGAACAGAGAACCCAGAAATAAACCCACAGCTTTATGGACAACTGATATTTGACAAAGGAGGAAAGAGCATACAATGGAGTAAAGACAGTCTCTTTAACAAATGGTATTGGGAAGATTGGTCAGCTACCTGCAAAGAAATGAAACTAGACCACCAACTCACACCATTCACAAAAATAAACTCAAAATGGATAAAAGACTTAAATGTAAGTCATGAAACCATAAACATCCTAGAGGAAAACATAGGCAATCAGCTCTCCGACATCACTTGCAGCAATATATTTGCTGATTTATCTCCACGCACAAGGGAAATAAAGGACAGGATAAACAAATGGAACTATATCAAACTAAAAACCTTTTGCACAGGTAAAGACAATATGAACAAAATAAAAAGGCAGACCACAAAATGGGAGAACATATTCAACAATACATCTGATAAGGGGTTAATAACCAAAATTTGTAAAGAACTTGTAAAACTCAACACTGGGAAGATAAACAGTCCAATCAAAAAATGGTCAAAAGAGTGAATAAACACTTCTCCAAAGAGGACGTACAGATGGCCAATAAGCATATGAAAAAATGTCCAACATCACTAATCATTAGAGAAATGCAAATTAAAACCACAATGAGATATCACCTCACACTAGTCAGAATGGCGCTCATCAACAAAACAACACAGAGTAAGTGCTGGAGAGGATGTGGAGAACAGGGAACCCTTCTGCACTGCTGGTGGGAATGCAGACTGGTGCAGCCACTGTGGAAAACAGTATGGAGATTCCTCACAAAATTTAAAATCTAACTGCCTTTTGATCCAGCCTTCCCACTTTTAGGAATATACCCCAAGAACACCATAGCACAGTTTGTAAAGGAGAAATGCATCCCCATGTTTATGGCAGCATTGTTTACAATAGCCAATATCTGGAAACAACCCAAGTGGACGAGTGGATTAAAAAGCTCTGGTACATTCATACAATGGAATACTGTGGGGCCATGAAAAAGAAGTAAATATTATTTTTTGCGACAACATGGATGGATCTGGAAACTATGATGTTAAGTGAAATAAGCCAGGCAGAGAAAGAAAAATATCATATGACCTCAGTCATATGAGAAAGAAAATTATCATATGACTTCACTCATATGACCTCTGACGAACAATGTGAACTGAGGCGTGGAATAGAGACAGAGGAGGGATCAAAGGATCCAGAAGGAAAGCAGGCAGAGGGAAAGGGGATGATAGGGTGGTAGGATGGGACAAGAGCAAAAAAGCAAATCCTGGAGGGAAGGGGGGAGGGTGTTATGGGGAGGGGGACATGGATGACATTAGAATCTATATAAACACAATAAATAAAATTAAAAAAATCATGGCTGAAAAAAAGATAGAGGAGGAAGGAGGAAGGGAAACAAGGAAAGAGGAAAGGGGGACGATTGGGGGAAGGAAGAAAACTGTCCCAAATTCAGCTTGGTAGTGGTAATTCCCATTACTTACTAAGCCTTCTGCCATTTTAAAGTGTATTGAGTCCAGTCATTGGTCATAATCAATACTTCGACTCTTGTACCTTTGTCAAGCTCTTAAAAGCCTAAGGATCCCATATAAAGCATCCACTACCTTACTTAGTTTCCTCTTTAGATAGGTAGCCCTTTTTTGTGCTTCCCAAGTACTTACCTTTCTTTTTATTTACCACCATAGACATTATTTGCTAACATATCTTTTCTTTTCCATATGAGTTAGAGCACCTCAATGATATTCATCTTTGTTTCCTTGGTGCCTGGTGTAAATAGGAAGGAGCTCAGTAAATGTATGTCAAATGGATCTGAAGTAGCCCCGATTAAAATGTGTCTTCAGGCCTGGTGGTTCCCCACTCCCAGTGCCTTCTTTCTGCCTGTGAACCTTGTGATGGTATATTGAGCTAACAGTCAGCAAGCACGCATTTCGGCAGCCCTTCTATCCTGAATTTAGACAGTTGCCGAAGCATGTCCTCTTCCTAATAATAGGATAGATAGAAACCTAACAGTGAACATACTGACTGAAAAATAGGACCAGAAAAAAACTGCAAATGTAGCACATTTAATTAAACAAGTTATACCTCTGTGCGAGCTTTTGCAATAGTAGAATCTGTATTACCTTAGTCTTGTCTTATATTTCTTTAGCATATTTGAAGTTTATGAATCAGTTTCTCTAAATGATATTCAGAGGAATATACTAGGTTAATCCTCTGAGTTCTTTTAATATTGTAATTTCTACTTTGTATACACAGTACAAAAATCCCACTTAAATAAATTTTCATTTACATATTTTCGTTATTAGAAATGTGAAGGTCTTGTGAAGTAAAGGACAAAATGTCATGGGACAGAGGATTTCAGAAAAATTAAGAAAATTTTTTACCTTTTTATTATGAAATACCAAAAAATTGTGATTTAAAGATGGTAATATAGTTTTATGGCATATTGGCCAAAGTACTAAACTAAGAATTTGAAGAATTTATTTCTACCCCTATTTTTACCATTAAATAGTTGTGTGACCTTTGGAAACTCATTTACCTCCAGTCTGTAAAATGAGTATACATGATACAAACATATGTATGAGTGTGTGCATGTGTATGTGTGTGCATGTTCACACTTACACAAAAGCTCTTTGTTACAGGGGGAAGTGAAGGGGGAACTAACTCTTGTCACCACAGAGATTTAAAAAGAGCTCTGTTGTCAGATTATATGTATTTGAAAATTACTTTAAAAAACTTTATCTCCCCTGCACACCCCTACTCCTAAAGAGGAGAAACTTCCCCCCAGATGGTCTGAGACAGTGTTCCGATTCAAGTGCATTAAGTTCTTGTTCAGGAAGGAAGGTGCGGCTGCAGCAGGGCGGTGTGGAAGTGTTGACTGATTCCCTCTTAGAAAATCCTTGGGTCGTGATTCTGACCTTGCCTGGCAAGTATAAGGGAGAATATTATGATCTTCTCTAGGTCAGGAATGTGCTTCAGAAGCACATTTTAGAAGTGCTTTACTCCTACCAGAGAACTCCAGAGATTTCCCAAGACCTCTGAGTCTGACTGGCAAAGAGGGTCAGGTTACAACTGAGTCAGATTTTTGTTGTGTCATTTTTTTGTGGCAAGGTACATATTTCAGTAACAGTCATATTTTATAGGCCTAATTCAGGACTGATTTTTCTCAAAACATCCTTCTACCTGTTTACACTTGTATTACCCATTTGGAGGGTAGGTAGTTTTACCAAACCTAGACCGTGAATTTGGAGTTTAGTGTGCTGAGTATATTGCCAAGCTTTCTGAAGTAGCAACCCAGACTTAGCAAGTACAGGCACAGCTAATATGAGAGCCCATCCTGAGTGTGGAGTAATTCTGTTTACATCAGTTGGTGAGACTGGCGATGGGCCTCTGTCCTACCCCCAGGAATAAATGTAACCAGGTGAACACCTAGAACCTAGGTACCCACACTGCTGGCTCCTCTCCTGGCTTACTGCCCTGCTGGGAAGGCCCTCACTCTGCACCTCCACCTGCTCACTTGGGTCCTTCACAACTTATCCAGCTCTTGCAGGTCCTTCTCATGAGTGATATTTTTCCTCTTCCCCCACTGCACAGCTCCTGCCTACGTTCTCCCTAACCTTATAACTTCCAGGATTGTCTAGAGACTCCTGTTGCCATGCACCACACCTCAGGACAGACTTCCTGGCACTGGTCAATCCAGCTGTGATCAGCTTGGTTAATCATCACATCCGCAAAAACGCTGCAGTTTGAACTGCTAGCCATCCCTGAGGGAATCAGCTTACAGCCCAGTTATCTCTCAGCCATGCTGAGTTTCCTCCCATTGCAGACACCTGCTGCTGAGATCCCAGTATGTGCCAAACCAACCAGAGGGGGTTCCAACCCCAGTCATTCCAGCAGGCTCAGAAATGCTCCACAAATGTAAAAGCAGGTTATAATGGAAAAAATGACTCTAATTATTCTCTGCCTTCCCTGAGAATAAAGTCAGAGGAAACTGTGAGTAATGTATGCACAACAAGTTCTTTACACAACATTTTTTTCTTGATAGGCAAGGTGAGATACAGATTGTTGTACCCTCAGTGAGAGTACAACTGTACAGTGTGTCCATAAAGTCATGGTGCACTTTTGACTTGTTACCGGCCAAAAGTGCACCGTGACTTTACGGACACACTGTATTTATCCGCTACATGTTAAAAGTTCCTGGCCAGGTAGCCCAGTTGGTTGGAGCATCGTCACGATATGCCAAGTTGTAGGTTTGATCTTTGGTCAGGGCACATATAAGAATCAACCAACGGCCTGACCTGTGGTGGCGCAGTGGATAAAGCGTTGACCTGGAACACTGAGGTCGCCAGTTTGAAACTCTGGGCTTGCCTGGTCAAGGCACATATGGGAGTTGATGCTTCCTGCTCCTCCTCCCCTTCTCTTTCTCTCTCCTCTATAAAATAAATAAGTAAAATCTTTTAAAAAATCAACCAATGAATACATAGGTAAGTGGAACAACAAATTGATGTTTTTCCTCTCTCTAAGGTTCAATCAATAAGAAAAAATTTAAATGAAAAATATTACAGAATTATTGCAGCACAAGCCTTGTGCCAACAATCTAAAAGTCTGGCTCTAAAGCTAAGATCCAATTAGTTCTTTTAAAGATCTAATTAGTTGGGCCAGACCAGGTGGTGGCATAGTGGATAGAGCATTGACCTGGGATACTGAGGACCCTGGTTCAAAACCCTGAGGTCACCAGCTCAAGCTTGGAACCATAGACCTGACACCATGGTCACTGGCTTGAACCCAAACGTCGCTGGCTTGAAGCTCAAAGGTCGCTGGCTTGAGCAAGGGGTCACTGGCTCAGCTGGAGCCCCCTGTTCAATGCACATATAAGAAAGGAATCAATGACCAACTAAAGTGCCACAACTAGGAGTTGCTGCTTCTCATCTCTCTCCCTTCCTGTCTGTCTCTGTGTCTCTCGCTAAAAAAAAAAAATCTCATTAGTTGGAAAAATATAAAGTTCAGGCCTGGGTCTTTCATGGAGAGAGTGCAACCAAAGGTCTCCAAGGCTCCTGAGACAGAGGTCCCTCATTGACTTTCAACCAAATTGAATCTATTACTCCTCTGTCTAGAGTCCATTTCCTCCCAGGGACCACAAACTGACCAGCCTTCCTGATGTGCTATTTATATTTAGCCACCTGTTTTGAAGAACGTCTGGTATTTCTCTACCTAGCTATGGCCAGAGAAATTTCTTCTTTTTCTCCAGGGCCTTTCATTCTCTTGAGCAAGGTTAAAACATACTAACCAGCATTCCTCCTCTGTGCACCATGCTGACTCATTTTCCCCAGATACTTGTTCATACTCAGCTTGCTGTTGTCCCCTGATCTTGCTTGCCAAATGACAGTAAGGCGTTTTTAAAATGTCGGAAGCCTGTTGCTGAGGTTTTTATACAGATGTCCATTTTTGGTATATTGGCAAAAGAGTCCCACTCTCCATTTGTGTGGAATTGGCTCCTTATTTTTATGCCTGCCTCTCAAGTGAAACTAAGTTAGCACGTGATAGAAAATTAAATCCAGATGATATGTGATAAGGACTATATTTTGTGAAAAAGATCAGTCAGTCATGAAGAATGCTCAGAATGAGATTATGCAAATGTTTCTATTATCACACTTTCAAATGGTGCAGGCACTCTTTTTTGTTTTGGGGGGACGATTACTGGCACTCTTGATTTTGATGCAGGACAAGGCACTTCTGGTTAGCTTTTTATTTATTTAATTTTTCTGTTTTAAATGAGCAGAGGCTCACTAAAGCGTAAAAGAAATTAGGTCCTCAGAAGGGCCTGCCTTATAATAATAGTCTATGTGCTTCATAACCCAACAGAGATGAAGAATAAATTTGCTTTGGCCCGTAGTTTATAATTTACCCAGACACTGTTGTAACCGAATGGTTATCTGACTCTTTAATTTAAGGAAACCTGCGATCTGGGGAAGATAAAGCCTGAAGCCCGACGATACTTGGAAAAGTCAGTTAAAATGGGGAAAAGGAATGGGCTCCATCTTCCAGAACAAGTACAAAATGTGAGTTTATGTTTGCTTTTCTTAGTGGGGGAAAAAAAAAGAAAATGAAATGCAACAACAAAAACAGGAAATAGGGAAACACATGTTTTAAATATGGAAAATAATCCATAATAGCAGTCCATTTACAATGTATTTGATAGTCCATGGCTTTAAATTCTGTAACTCCTATTCACCTCATGGTGACTGAGGAACAACTGATAGTTTAATTTGTCTTTAACCCTGTCCAAATTTTATTTGTTTCACATGTGCTGGGCTTGTTTTCTCTGCTCTATCTTCATTCCCTAATACCTAGTCGCAGGCCTTAAGAGTTGATTTGTATTTTCATTCCCTTGGTCTTACAGAGGTAGGGCATTGATGATAAAATCCTTATGATGGAGAGGTTTAAAGCCAGCACTTTGAAATGGAATACCCTGTGATTAATATATGTCCCTTAAATGTGGAGAGATTAGCTGCTGAAAACTGCTTATAAAACATTTTCTTTTGTCTAATACCAGTCAGATCTTCCAATTTCAGAAATAAACTCAACTACAGAATTAATTCATTCCTTCGGGAAACAAAATACCCATGATTTATTTCTAGGTGATTCTCTATAGGTAGCAGAACTAGAAACAAGTTTGAAAGAAATTCGGACCATGAACAACTAAGGTGCCGCAACTATGAGTTGATGCTTCTCATCTCTTTCCCTTCCTGTGTGTCTGTCCCTGTCTGTGCCTCTCTCTCCCTCGCAGAAACAAGCAGAAAAACCCAAAACAAACAAAAAAACCAGACCAAGTGATGTCAGCATGGTAGACATAGCTGAAGGCACCACTGAGATATGGGCACCTTTCTCCCACCTAAATGCCCTTTGAATGCTTTGTATCCTCCTCATCCTAGTTACAGGAGAAATGTGGCTGATCTCACTTATCTGACTTGCCTTCCAATCATCAATTCTGTTTGATGCATAAACACTGTGTTAGTTAAAATGTGTTTGGTTCCAGCTAACAACACCCCGTTGGTATCGTAAACAACTGGAAGGTCCAGAGGTAGTTAGGCTTCATGGGCTAGCTAGTTTGATCCAGATGCTCAGTGTTATCACTAGCCACCTGATTTTTCTATTCCTCTACTCTGTCTTCTTCATGGTTACTGCTCTCCAAAGGTGGCACCTGTTATTTCATTTTTTTAAGTGAAGGGGGGGGGGAGAGACAGAGTCAGAGAGGAAGGGAGAGAGATGAGAAGCATTAACTCATAGTTGAAGCACTTTAATTGTTCATTGATTGCTTTCTCATACATGCCTTGACCCCAGGGGCTTCAGCTGAGCCAGTGACCCCTTGCTCAAGCCAGAGACCTTGGGCTCAAGCTTGTGACCTTTGTGCTCCATGGGGCCATGTCTGTGATCCCATGCTTAAGCCAGTCAGTCCACGCTCAAGTTGGTGAACCTGTGCTTAAGTTGGATGAGCCTGCACTCAAGCTGGTGACATCAGGGTTTCAAACCTGAGTCCTTGGAGTCCCAGGTCGATGCTCTATCCACTGCACCGCTGCCTGGTTAGGCTGGCTCCTATTATTTCTAAACTGATTGCAAATCTAAAGACCCCATGTAATGACAGTGGCCAAGGCCAGGCAGGTCCACATTGGATTCAGGCGGACGGTAAAGAAACTGTGGAGCCAGAAAACATTGGGCCATTCCATTTAATAAAGTCTTACAATGGTGGACAAGCACACAGCCAGGGGAAAACCGCCTCTCAGGCAAACAAACAGCAAGAATGGCTCCTCACAGTGGCGGGCATCAATCCGCCACCAACAATCCCCCATCTCTCTCAAGTGCAAGCACCCATAGCCTTACATAGACCATACACACAGGGTGCAGTCACACACTCATGTACTCACGTACCAGTCAGGCAAAGGGCTTGCAGCTGGTAAACCAGTGAGCAAGCCTAACAGCTGCCCCACACCCCGCCATCTAAAAAGACATGGAGAAGCCTCCATCAAACCTCCCTTTATGTCTTCGTGGCCCAGATTGCATCATATGAATCATCCTGAGTCCCCCTTGAATTGGGAGAATGCCAGGCCAGGTTATCTGAACCAGTCACTATTGCGGAGCAGATGGTATTATCTAACTGGTGCAGAGATCACACCATTGGAACTTCAGATAAAATCAGGTCCCACTCAAACTTGCATGACTGCTGTAGAGTATGGAGAAAATGGATGGGAACTTTGGGAGACACCAGAATGTCAAAAAATGACACTATATGTGTCAAATTTAGGTTCATCAGAATTACCTGGACAGCTTGTTAAAACTCTGATTATGGGAACCCATCTCTGAGAGTTTGTGTTTCGGTAGACCTGGTGTGGGTCTCAAGAATTTGCATTTCTAACACATTCCCAGGTGATGTTGATACTTCTGGTCAGGGCCACACATTGAGAACCAGTGTGGCTTAAGCAAATTTCATTATATTTCATTTTCAGAAAAGCAGAATATATTAATAAAAATTATTCCATGTTTTTCCTTGTGGTTCCATTCATATTGTTTCCTTTGATCTCCCTCCTAATTCTTTTTAGAGAAACTCATAAATCACATTTGTTTGCAAATGCTCTATAAAACTAAGACATAACCTTTTTTTCCAAAGCAACCATAGAATTAATTATTCAGTTCTTCTCTCTTAGCTTACTTCAGCACTAAGTACTCATTTACTAAATTAAAATTTTGAATTAGAAGAAATTTAAAATGTAATTATTATTAATAGGCTAACAGATTCATTGATGCACTCAGCAACTGGGTGTGTACTATGTGCTAGATTCTGGTTTGACTACTCCCCCCTAAACTTACTTAGTTCTTGCAAATTTATGAAACTTTCTAACCCATCACCAAGATTGCCATTTTGTTCATGTTCCATACAGATACTCAGGGAGACAACATGGAAGGGTGCAGAAAGCTCTTTAATGGAGCACATCTCTAAGAAAGTACTTTCTCCGGGTACAGAAGTCAGTCTTCATATAAAAGTGAAACTTTCTTGACTGAAGGCAATGAAAATAAAAGATTCATTTAAGTCTGACCTGTGGTGGCATAGTAGATAAAGCATCGGCCTGGAATGCTGAGGTCATTGGTTTGAAACCCTGGGCTTGCCCGGTCAAGGCACATGTGAGAAGCAACTACTATGAGTTGATGCTTCTTTCTCCTCACCCCCACTTTCTCTCTCTCTCTCTCCCCCCCTTTCTAAAATGAATAAATTTTTTTTAAAAATTCATTAATTGTTAATGTCCTGTATTTGTATCTTTGTTTCAGGAAATTAAAGCAATGAAGAAAAGAATGAGTGAGCTGTGCATTGACTTTAACAAAAACCTCAATGAGAATGATACCTTCCTTGTATTTTCCAAGGCTGAACTTGGTAAAGTTTTGTTATTTTTCTAGATTAAATCATATAATTTAGGCAGATAATGTCATCTCACAGTTTGCCAAATTGGAGTTTTAAAAAAGATCCATTCCCTTCTATAAGAACCTACCAGCCCTTCTGCAGAAAAGATGACCAAACTTTGTCTAGATTATAGGCTAATAAAACTGTATACTGTTTCTAGAGATAGTCCTGAGAGGATTAAATAATCTTTCTTGGTTAATTTATGCTGTTGTTTAACAGCCTTTAGTGCCTTGAAATTTTTTTTGCCTCACAATGTCTCCTACATTGTAACTTAAACTAGTCTCTTTTTTTTCTGTTCTGAATCTTTCTTGGCTTATTTTTCCTGTTCTCCATCAAAACACCATCTGCACAAGTGCACTGAAGCCTATTCATATTTTGAATTAGCATCTCCTACGGCACCTGTTTTTAAGCCACCATCTCCATGATATTAGAAGAATTGTTATTATTTCACTTGAATTTTAATTACTCCACAAAATTCCTAGAGTTCTTAATGGCACCGTGCCAATGTTAAATTAACCAATAATGAGTGGAAAAAATGATATATGAGAGAATTTTTTGCAGGTGCTCTTCCTGATGATTTCATTGATAGTTTAGAAAAGACAGATGATGACAAGTATAAAGTGACCTTAAAATATCCACACTATTTTCCTGTCATGAAGAAATGTTGTATTCCAGAAACCAGAAGGAAGATGGAAATGGCTTTTAATACAAGATGCAAAGAGGTACTTATAAATGTTTGTCTTTTTGTATGTTTGTTTGTTTTTAGGGAAGACTTTAATGAAAGGGTTTGCTTTGTTAACCAATGTTGAAGTCAACTCATAGACTAATATTCCTATCTGTGTGACTATTCTACCTCCTAATTCCTCAGACATAGAAAATTTAGCCTTTTCCTTGCCCATGACAACCTGCCTGGTATGGCCACAGGCTAAGCTATCTGAATAAAAATAGAATGGATTAAATAAACTAAAAGTTGTATTCTTCTCTCAAGTGGATAGATACTCCAGGGCTGGTGGGACACCTGTCTCCTCAACAAGTGATTTCCAAGGGCATTTCAAGTATCATCATTTCCCAGTCTGTTGGGAAATAGAGCAAATAAAATGCAGAGCAAGTGTCTTTAAGAAGAAGACTTGTATGTAAATGGCATATATCTCAACTACATGAGCATCAATCACATTCACCCAAATTCCATTATATAGTCATTTCTAGTTGCAGGGGAGGCTGAGAAATGGTCTTCAGTTGATAGCCATTTGCTCAACTGAGTGAGTTCTGTTACTAAAAGGAAAAAAGGAAGAATTAGAAATGTATTTTAAGAGTCAACTAGCCAGCTGCATACACTGTCTAGCCAAGTGACCATGGGCACCTTTTTCCCATTCACCGAACCATTGTAAGATCCCAACCCGTTACTGCCTTGAGCTCAAAGATTAGGCTTTCTGGGTGGTACACAGCCCTCCCAGTTGTTGTGTCTCATGATCTAGCAACCTACAGAAGGGAAGACAAGTTGTCTGGCCCACTAACCCCCAACACACACACCCAGTGGTAGCATAGCAACAGAACAACCATAATAATAACTCCCATTTGGAAAAGGGAATCATAGCAAGCTCATGCTAACTTTCAGAAACAGTTTGGTAGGAATTGTAAGGATTCTGTGTCTGGGAAGTTCCTGGGATAGCCCACTGGTCTTGGGTCTCCTTTCAGGCAAGAATTCCTTTAACAATTTTATTCTTTGGCCTCTGCTTTTGCCTGCAGGGAATTCTTTGTTGTCCATTACCCTCCATGACCATATTCTTGATGGCTGCTCACATAGATTCCTGCTGATGCCAGTTAGAAGCCTGAGAGTTGTTTTAGGATTTAAATAATCATAAGCTTTTGTAGGTCGGACTTATGATTATCTTTGTTAATAAAATCTGATCAAAACCTTAGTAGATTTTCTGTTTACTTCCAGTCACATTCATGTTAAAATAACTATACCCAAGTATTGCTTTTGGTCATAGATCTTTTTATTAAATTATAAAATAGTTTATTTATTGATTCTAGAGAGAGGAGAGAGAGAGAAAGACAGAGAGGGAGAAGCAGGAAGTATCAACTCATAGCAGTTGCTCCTCGTATGTGCCTTGACAGGGCAAGCTCAGCATTCCAGGTTAACATTTAACTACTGCACCACCACAAGTCAGGCTTGGTCATACTTCTTAAATCTATCAAGTATTTTCTTATGTATGAGTTTCTATGTCAGGTCCCTCCTGCTCTTTCTCAATTTACTGGTGTCTGAAACAGTAGGCTTGAGGAAGAAGACAGCATTCTCAAACAAATCGCGCAGTTTAGTGACTCTGAGTGATAGTCTTTGCTTCTGACACTAGGATACAGGGGAATTGGCTTTTCTAGCCAACTTAGCCCCAGACTGTGGGCCAGTTAGAAAAATTCATTTCATTCTGTCTTTACAAATTGACCAATTCTTATTTAAGCTCATTTTTCTCATGTCATTTTACAAAAGCAACAAATACACATTATTAGTTCTGTCAGACAATTCCCCTACAGTTAAGATTTAGAAGGTAATTAGCCTGCCTTCCAGGTAATGGCAAGCAACAGTTTTTACAAATGTGCTCCCTGTTGTGATGAGGATGGCCAGTTTCCCACCCTGCAGTATCTGTGTCCTCCTCTTTCATCGTGTGCACTCTCCTCATTTCTGTTACAGGAGCACCCCAGGCCTAATGTCAGTCCCATGGGGATTTGTGTTCGCTTCAGCAACTATACAAAAGTCAACCAAAAGCACAAAGATTCAAATAAATAAAAGTTATTTCTCTTCAGAAAGCATTAATGGTTACCAGGGGCTGAGGAGACTGAGATTTATTCCTTTTTTAAAAAAATTTATTGTGTTACATGGTTTCAAGTATCCAACTCAATATAGCACCCTCTAGACACTGCATTGTATCCCCCCATGCCCTATGCAAAGTCTCTTCCCACCTCTGTTTCACCCTCTTTGCCCCCCTTGGGGAGTCATTCTTTAATGCTTGCCAAGTTTCTGTGTGCAGTGTTGGAAAAATTTTGGAAACAGATAGTGCTAATGGTTTGAATGTAATTAGTGCCATGAAATTGTACACTTAAAAATGGTTAAAATGGCATAGTTTATCTTACATATTTGACCACAATTTAAAAAAAATTATTTCTCTTGCAACCAACAGTACAGAGGTGAGTGGTGCAGAGCTGAAAGACAGCTTGCCGTCCTCTCAGTATGTGGCTTCCAGGGCCATTGTTGTCATCTTTAGTCCACAGCATAACATCAAGCATCTGTCAAGAAATGAGACAGAAATTTTACTCATCACCTCATTCATATTCCCCTGCCCATGTGGACATGTGGCCACAACTAGCGTTAAGGAAGTCTGGGAAAGATAGGTGATGTGTCCGGCGAAAACTCAAGGAATTCTAGTGCTAGCAGGAAGAATGGGGGAAGAGATATTGGGAGAAAATTGGCAGTCTGAGAGAAGTCTAGGGGAAACTGAAAAAGGTGAAAGAAAAACTCAAGCCACTTAATTTTAGAACTTGGAGTACAATGCTATGTGTTCCTCTTACCCATGTTTTCATTATAATTTTAAAATAATAGTAATTATAACATAATTAAATAGTGTTTCTCTTGTACCAGCCACTTTCCAATGTACTTTACATGTATTTTCATTTGAATCTTCATCGTCGCCCTGTGATTTAGATCCTTTCATTATCTATATCTTACAATTAAGAATACTGAGACTTAGAAAGGTTAAGGGACTTGTCAGTGGTCAGACCGTTAGTGAATGGTAGAGTGAAATTTGGAACCCAGATAGTATGACCTTGGTGTGTGATCTTCCTTAGAAACGTGTCTGTAAATAATTTGCTGATTTAATTAATCATGGGAGTAGTTTTTCTTTGACCTCAACATTTACTTTTATTGTTTAAAAACAATGTTATGCTAAGTGAAATAAGCCAGACACAAAAGAACAAATATTGTATGATTCCACGTACATGAGGTTCCTGGAGTGGTCAAATTCAGAGACAGAGAACAGGATAGTGGGTGCCAAAGGCTGGGGCAGGAGAATGGGGATTTACTATTTAACAGGTACAGATTTTTATTTGGGGACGATGAGAAAGTCTGGAGATAAGGCAATATCATTGCTTGTATTTTAATACAATAAAATATAGAAAATATTTGTAATAGTTTGAGAAAAGTTCCCGAAACATTTTTCAGTGTAGAGTTCTGTGGCACTACATATATTCACATTGTTATACAATCATCGCCACCATATATCTTCAAGGTTTATCCATGTTTTAGCATGTGTCAAGGTTTCTTTCCTTTTTAAGACTGAATAATATTTCTTTGTGTGTATATTATCACATTTTACTTATCCATTTCCATTGATGGACATATGGGTTGCTTCCACCACTTGGCTGTTATTAGCATAACACTGCAGGGCACATGTCTGTATGAGTACTTGCTTCTGCTTTTTTGGTATCTATGCCCAAAAGTGGAATGGCTGGATTTTATGGTGATTCTCTGTTTAATTTCTGTATTGAGGAATCCCAGTACTGTTTCCCACAGCAGCTGCACCATTTTACATTCGCATCAGTGATGCACAAAGATTCCAAATTTTCACATCATTATCAATGCTTATAATTTTATGGATTTTGTTAATAGCCATACTAATAGGTATGGAGTTAAAGTGGCAAATTTAGTGTTATACATATGTTACCACAATGGGAAAACAATATAGGTACCAGTATTTGGTGCAGTTCTATCCATGAGACTAAATGTGGATTCACTATGGTCATTAAGAATACATTTTCACTCTAAGTTTACAATACCTCAAATTTTACATAGACTTCCTAACTATCTCCTGAGGTTTAAAAAGTCAATTATTTCAGAAATACAATTGGACTGTGAATCAAAAAACAAAGACTGTAACACTGAAATGAAATAATTTATAAGAAGTTGAAATGGTCGGCTGGTCCGAAGGTAGTGAGTTATGTCAATTGATCGTTCACAGTTACAGAAGTTGAGACGGTCTAAAAATGTTTGAAAGTTTTACCAGCCTAAAAATATATGTAATAGCTTCGCCTCTAATTAATTACTAATATCTGTTTTTGTTGTTATTGTTTATTACTAGGAAAACACCAAAATTCTACAGCAGCTGTTCCCACTGCGGGCCAAAGTAGCAAAACTACTCGGCTACAGCACACATGCTGACTTTGTCCTTGAAATGAACACTGCGAAGTGTACAAGCCGTGTAACGGCTTTCCTAGGTTAAGTCATTTTTTTAATTAGTTGTGTATTTCCATTTTTATGACTGTTTTGCTACATGATACCAACTCAACAGAGGGTCTTAGACTCTAATATGCTTTGAGGATATCCTATATTTTATTTATTTGAGAGAAATTTATTGATAAGCTACTACATATTAAATACTGTGCTAAATTCTAAGGGCTGCTTATTGTGTATATTTTATAGTCCCCACTTCATTCTGTATTGCATCTTGATTGGGATTTTTACGCACACTAATGTCTAACAAGACATCTAGAGTCCTAAAGGTATCAGTTTATTGGCTTTGTTCACTGCCACTTGGTGTTTGTCGTTACAGTATAACTACTTATGAATTCGTGTGAAATTAACTGACAGGCATGTCATAAAGGAAAATAAGATATGTATAAACAAAAGATAACCTTTTTTAATATATATTTTATTATTATTAATTCTAATGGGGTGACACCAATAAATCAGGGTACATATGTACAATGAAAACATCTCCAGGTTATCTTATCATTCAATTGTGTTGCATACCCGTCACCAAAAGTCAAATTGTCCTCTGTCGCCTTCTATCTGGTTTTCCCTGTGTCCCTCCCCTCCTCCCTAGCCCACTCTTCCCTCCCTCCCCCATCCCGTAACCACCACTCTCCTGTCCATGTCTCATATTCTCACCTTTATGTCCCACCTATGTATGAAATCATGCTGTTCTCAGTTATTCTTTTTTTCCGATTTACTTATTTCACTCCGTATAATGTTATCAAGGTACATCCATTTTGTTATAAATGATCCGATGTCATCATTTCTTATGGCTGAGTAGTATTCCATAGTATATATGTATCATAGCTTTTTAATCCACTTGTCTTCTGACAGACACTTGGACTGGTTCCAGATCTTCGCTATTGTGAACAATGCTGCCACGAACATGGGGGCGCATTTCTTCTTTTCGAACAGTGCTATGGTGTTCTTAGGGTATATTCCTAAAAGTGGGATAGCCGGGTCAAAAGGCAGTTAGATTTTTAATTTTTTGAGGAATCTCCATACTGTTTTCCACAGTGGCTGCACCAGTCTGCATTCCCACCAGCAGTGCAGAAGGGTTCCCTTTTCTCCACATCCTCGCCAGCACTTATTCTGTGTTGTTTTGCTGATGAGCGCCATTCTGACTGGTGTGAGGTGATATCTCATTGTGGTTTTAATTTGCATTTCTCTAATGATTAGTGATGTTGAGCATTTTTTCATATGCCTATTGGCCATCTGTATGTCCTCTTTGGAGAAATTTCTAATCATTTCTTTTGCCCATTTTTTGATTGGATTGTTTGTCTTCCTGGTGTTGAGTTTTATAAGTTCTTTATAAATTTTAGTTATTAACCCCTTATCAGATGTGCTGTTGAATATGTTCTCCCATTGTGTGGTTTGTCTTTTTATTCTATTCTTATTGTCTTTAGCTGAGCAAAAACTTTTTAGTTTGATAAAGTCCCATTTGTTTATCTTGCCTTTTATTTCATTTGCCCGTGGAGATAAATAGGCATATATACTGCTGCTACAGATGTCGGAGAGCTTGCTGCCTATGTTTTCTTCTAAGATGCTATGGTTTCACGGCTTCCATTTAAGTCTTTTATCCATTTTGAGTTTGTTTTTGTGAATGGTGTAAGTTGATGGTCTAGTTTCATTTTTTTGCAGGTAGATGTCCAATTTTCCCAACACCATTTGTTAAAGAGGCCGTTTTTACACCATTGTATGTTCTTTCCTCCTTTGTCAAATATCAGTTGTCCATAAAGGTGTGGGTTTATTTCTGGGTCCTCTGTTTTGTTCCATTGATCTATGTGCCTGTTCTTATGCCAGTACCAGGCTGTCTTGAGTATAATGGCCTTGTAGTAAACCTTGATATCTGGAAGAGTGATATCTCCTGCTTTGTTTTTTCTTTTTAAGATTGCTGAGGCTATTTGTGTTCTTTTTTGGTTCCATATAAATTTTTGGAATATGTGTTCTATATCTTTGAAGTATGTCATTGGTGTTTTAATTGGTATTGCATTGAATTTATAAATTGCTTTGGGTAATATAGACATTTTAATGATGTTTATTCTTCCTAGCCATGAGCACGGTATATGCTTCCACTTGTTTGTATCTTCCTTGATTTCTTTTATCAATGTTTTATAATTTTCCGAGTACAAGTCCTTAACCTCCTTGGTTAAATTTACTACTAGGTACTTTATTTTTTTGTTGTTGCAATAGTGAAGGGGATTGTTTCCTTAATTTCTTTTGTGGACAGTTCATTGTTGGTATATAGAAATGCCTCTGATTTCTGAGTATTAATTTTATATCCTGCCACCTTGCTGAATTCATTTATAAGGTCCAGTAGTTTTTTGACTGAGACTTTAGGGTTTTCAATATACAATATCATATCATCTGCAAATAGTGACAGTTTTACTTCTTCTTTTCCAATTTCGATGCCTTTTATTTCTTCTTCTTGTCTGGTTGCTGTAGCTAGGACTTCCAGAACTATGTTGAATAAGAGTGGTGAAAGGGGGCACCCCTGCCTGGTTCCTGATCTTAAGAGGATTGCTTTTAATTTTTGTCCATTTAGTATGAATTTTGCTGTGGGTTTGTCGTAGATGGCCTTTATCATGTTAAGGAATGATCCCTGTATTCCCACTTTACTGAGAGTTTTGAGCATGAATGGGTGCTGGATTTTATCAAATGCCTTTTCTGCACCTATTGAAATTATCATGTGATTTTTGTCCTTCCTTTTTTTTATGTGATGAATCACATTGATTGATTTGCGAATATTGAACCAGCCTTGCCTCTCCAGAATAAATCCCACTTGATCATGGTGTATGATTTTTTTCATATATTGCTGGATCCAGTTGGCTAATATTTTGTTGAGAATTTTAGCGTCTAAATTCATCAGGGATATAGGCCTATAATTTTCTTTCTTTGTGTTGTCTTTGCCCGGTTTTGGGATGAGAATTATGCTCGCCTCATAAAAGGAGTTTGGAAGTCTTCCTTTCTCTTGAATTTTTTGAAATAGCTTGAGGAGGATAGGAATTAGTTCTTCTTTGAATTTTTGATAGAATTCACTTGTGAAGCCATCAGGCCCAGGACTTTTCTTTTTTGGGAGTTTTTTGATAACTGTTTCGATCTCATCTGTTGTAATTGGTCTGTTTAGGTGTTCTGATTCTTCCAGACTGATTTTTGGAAGGTTATATGATTCAAGAAATTTGTCCATTTCACCAAGATTGTCTAATTTGTTGGCTTCATAGTATTTTCTTACAATGCTTTGTATTTCTGTTGTGTCAGTTGTTATTTCTCCACTGTCCTTTCTAATTTTATTTATTTGAGTCCTCTCTCTTTTTTTCTTGGTGAGTCTAGTTAAATGTTCATCAATCTTGTTTACCTTTTCAAAGAACCAGCTTCTGGTTTCATTGATCCTCTGTATTGTTTCCTTAGCCTCTATGTCATTTATTTCTGCTCTGATCTTTATTATTTCCTTCCTTCTACTTTCTTGGGTTTTATTTGTTGTTGTTTTCCTAGTTCTTTTAGATGCAGGGTCAGGTTGCTTATTTGAGCTTTTTCTAGCTTCTTATGATATGCCTGTAGTGCAATAAACTTCCCTCTCCGTACTGCTTTTGCTGTGTCCCATAAATTTTGAGTTGATGTATGCTCATTATCATTTGTTTCTTGAAACTTTTTTATTGCTTCTTTGATCTCATTGTTAATCCATTTATTATTTAATAACATGCTATTTAGTTTCCAAGTGTTTGAGTATTTTTCAGTTTTTCTTTTGTGGTTAATTTCTAGTTTCATGGCATTGTGATCAGAGAAAATGCTTGATATGATTTCAATCTTCTTAAATTTATTGAGACCATTTTTGTGTCCTAACATGTGGTCTATCCTAGAAAACGTACCATGAGCGCTTGAGAAGAATGTATATTCTTCTGCTTTAGGGTGAAAAGTTCTGAAGATATCTATTAAATCAAGTTGATCTAGTGTCTCCTTTAAGTCTGCTGTTTCTTTATTAATTTTCTTTCTTGAGGATCTATCCAGTGTTGTTAGAGGGGTATTGAAATCCCCTACTATGATAGTATTGCTGTTAATCTCGCCCTTTATATCCATCAAAGTCTGCTTTATGAATGTCGGGGCTCCTATATTTGGTGCATAGATATTTATAATGGTTATATCTTCCTGTTGAATTGTTCCCTTTATCATTATGTAGTGTCCTTTATCTCTTACTTACAGCCTTTGTTTTAAAGTCCATTTTGTCAGATATAAGTATTGCTACCCCTGCTTTTTTTTCATTTCCATTTGCATGAAATATTTTTTTTCATCCTTTTACCTTCAGTCTATGTGCATCTTTTGTTTTAAGGTGTGTCTCTTGTAGACAGCATATGTAAGGGTCCTGTTTCTTTATCCATGCAGCTACCTATGTCTTTTAATTGGTTCATTTAATCCATTTACATTTAAGGTTATTATTGATATGTAGTTGTTTATTGCCATTTTATTCTTTAAAGCTATATTCTTCTTTTGCTATATTCTTTCCTGCCTTTAAACTGTTCACAACAGGCCCCTTAGTATCTCTTGCAGAATTGGTTTGGTTTTAATGAATTCCTTGAGGCTTTCTTTTTCTGGGAAGCTCTTTATTTCTCCTTCAATTTTAAACGTTAGCCTTGCTGGATAAAGTAGTCTTGGTTGTAGGTTCTTGTTCTGCATTACTTTGATTATTTCTTGCCATTCCCTTCTGGCCTCAAGTGTTTCTGTTGAGAAGTCCGATGTCATCCTTATGGGGGCTCCTTTGTAGGTGATAGCCTTTTTTTCTCTAGCAGCTTTTAAAATTTTTTCTTTATCCATTAGCTTTGGTATTTTAACTATGATGTGTCTTGGTGTAGATCTTTTTGGGTTTCTCTTTAATGGAGTTCTGTGTGCTTCTTGAATGTGTGGAGTGTTTCCCAGCCTTAATTTGGGAAAGTTTTCTGCTATGATTTGATTGAACAAAGTTTCCATTTCCTGTCCTCTCTCCTCTTCTTCAGGCACCCCTATGATGCGAATGTTGTTTTTCTTCAGGTTGTCACAGAGCTCCCTAGAGTTTCCTCCGGTCGGGCAGGGATAGTAGTGTGGGCTCAGCTGCAAGCTTCCACTTGTCTCGGGGTCTACCCCGTCCCTGCGCTCGGAGCCCGCTCGCGCATGTAAATGGCAAACCGTGGTTTCTCCGGCGGGGCTGGTAGCGTGAGCTAAGCCGCGAGCCCCCGTGCCCATCCCTGGTCCTAGCCCGGTCCCCGCGGTCAGGGCCGGCTTGCGCAGGGTCGCAGAGCAGATTTCTGCCCGTTCTTAGCCTCCCGCTTTTTCCCCGTAGGTGGGATTACAGGCGGGCCCGCAGCTTCAGGACAGCTTTCGCGCGTCCCCTCCGACCCTGCTGGGCTAGACCGTGCTCACACCGGCTTGTCCTCCGCCCACGCCGATAGAACCGCGTTTCGGCATCCTGCCTCTACCAAACCCTTCAGCAACCCTCAGCAGAGTAGGAAGGGACCTAATACTCCACACTGTAGGCCTGGGAGCTCCCTCACTTGTTTCACAGCTCAAAACTGTCAAAACGCCTCTTCTAGGCTCTGAGACTGCAGGCTGGGGCTTGGTTCCTGGCACCCAGGTCCCTCCCTCTCCGGCAAACTCTCCTCCCGCCACGTGGGTCTCTCCGGGCTGCCGTTTGCTCCGGGGAGCTGGGCAGCCCTCTTCGCGTTTTCGCTATTCCTATCAGTCTCAATGTGGCTTCTTCTGTGTTCCTTGGTTGAAGAGTCCACTTAGTTTAGTTCTAAGTTGGTTTATCCAGATGATGGTTCTTAAAATTGAGTTATAATCCACTTTGGTTCTGGGAGTTGGAAGTTGGTACGTCCGCCTACTCCGTTGCCATCTTGCTCCTCCCAAAAGATAACCATTTTATTTTCCAGAAGCCACTTACTATATATAAAGGTAATATAGTAAAATAATGTGCATCAAAACTATTATCTAATAGCTATATTCACATTTATCTAAAACCACATTCACTAATCTTATTAAAACCATGGTTCTTATGTCCATGACATTTAGTCATTGCTTTTCTATCACTCTTCCCACCCCCATCTCAATCAAGGTGTCACTTTTCCAACAACAGTCACTCTGTGTTTCTCTTTTATCTGAGTGAAAATAGTTGAATGGCAACTATGGTACAGATACTGATGTTTTCTGTAATCTTCTCTATTCAGAGTTTCCCAAAGTATGATTGCTTTCTAACTTTCCTCATTGACTGACCCCTTTCAGACTTTAGTTAGTTTAACAACTGGTCAAAGTATGTAGTCTTTTACTTTGGTATTTTTTTATTAGCTTAATTAAGTTGGAGATAATACTAATAATGGGTTAAAATCAGCCTTCAGCCCCAGATTTACACTACTATGTCCTCAATGGCTCTACCTTGCATTATTAATACATATGCTGGCATCAAATATGACAAGTGGTAGGTGCTCCATGAATGATAGTTATTTGTTATTATATAATTTGTTTATTTATTCATTCATGAGACATTTGTGAAATAACTATTTTGCATTAGGCTGTATGCTAAACGGTAAAACCATAGAAAGGAATGCAATGAGGTCCTTTCCCTGAGTGGAAGCAACAGAGATGGGAACAGGTCATTGCCTTATAGGCTGATGCACCTCATACAAAAAATGGCTCAGGGAGTTAACAGGCTTAATGAAAATATTTTCTGTAGTAATAACTGCTTATACTGAAATTTTTCCTTAAGAACTACCCGATTAGCTTATTAATTCTTTTAAGTAGTGACCCTCTCATTTGAAATTGGCATATTCCCATCTGAGTTGTCCTCTTGCTACTTGTACTCTCTTATTTTCTGACAGGCCCACTCGGAATATTCTCTTTTATCTTCTATGTGTTTCCTTTCTCTTCCCAGCACTTCCCAGACCTTTCCCTTCACCTTGCACTCTGGGGCTGCCTCCCTGATTGCTGTGCCCTTATAGAGCCAAACATATATGTAACAATTGGTGAAGATTAAATACATAATAAGAGCATATTCGTGTAGCCAAATACAGTAAAATAGTCAAAAATTGACCACAGTGTATAAATTGTGATATCCATCTAAAAAGTGAAATTACCAGGTCAAAGACCTTCCTTCTTCATAGGAATAGGGTAATGATAACCAAACCATGGCCATCAAAAGCATTGAACAGTTTTTAATAATGCTATTCACAGGTCACAGTTGATATATTTTTCTGCCTTCCTGAGGAGGCTAGTCTTGAATAATCATGTATATGAGTTTAGTTTCACTCTTGCCTTTCCCCCTGAATTATAACATTCTTGAGTCAGAGTTGTCAGAGACCAGCTGCAGCTTTGTTGATGCTGGGAGGAAGTCGTGGTCTAGCTTGGGTGGGGCTGAAAGAAAAAGGGATGAGGAGCCATAAAATAAATTACTACCTTGAAGAGAGCAACAGTGCTATCATGGTAGAGCTGCTCTCCTTTCCTGCCTCCCACCCTCCCTCTCCTCTTCTCTTTCTCTCTCCCAAGTCATCTGTTTCAAGTACTATAGGAAATGTTATGATGAAACGTGGGTGGTGTATATGAACATGCTTGCTCCTAAGAGCAATAGATCATTGACTTTTCCCACTTCTCTCACAGATGATTTAAGCCAGAAATTAAAACCATTGGGTGTGGCAGAACGAGAGTTTATTTTAAATTTGAAGAAAAAGGAATGTGAAGAGAGAGGTTTTGAATATGATGGGAAAATCAATGCCTGGGATCTGCATTACTACATGACTCAGACTGAAGAACTTGAGTACTCCGTAGACCAAGAGATCCTCAAGGAATACTTCCCAATTGAAGTGGTTACTGAAGGCTTGCTGAACATCTACCAGGAGTTGTTGGGACTTTCATTTGAGCAAGTGGCAGATGCTCATGTGTGGAATAAAAGTGTTACACTTTATACTGTGAAGGATAAAGCTACAGGAGAAGTACTGGGGCAGTTCTACTTGGACCTCTATCCAAGGTACTGATGCCCATGTTGTTGGAATGGACCTCAGGGATTCAACTCTTATCCAGATTAACACTTTTGTCTTCCATAGATCTCTTGTGTGGCTCTTAGTAAAGGGATTAAAGGTATGGGCTCTGAAGCCAGAATGTCTAGCTTCATTACCTTCTAGACAGGTTCTTAATGTTTCTGTGCCTTTATGAATATTACAGGTCCTATAAAATAGGAATGCTAATCCTACCACCTTTGTAGGGATATTGTAAGGATAAAATGTTTAATTACATGCAAAGTATTAATCAGAGACTTCTCGTTCATATAGTATGTGCTTAATAAATTTTAGCAGCTAGCATCATCATCGTTTAGTTTGTGCACTGTATTTACTTAATTTAAAATTGAGCCCAAAATGTTTATTATTCTGGTAATCTGTCTGCCAATACTTTTTTTTTTTTTTTAAGATTTTCTTTATTGATTTTACAGAGAGAGGCAGGTTGGGGAATGAGAAGTATCAACTCATAGTTGCTTCACTTTAGTTGTTCATTGTTTGCTTTTCATATGTGCCTTGACCAGGCAAGGCTAGGGTTTTGAACTGGTGACCTCAGCATTCCAGGTTGATGCTCTATTCACTGTGCAACCACAGGCCAGGTTGTCTGCCAATACTCTTAAATCTATGGTCACTTCCTGAGCCTGGCTGAGAGGCAGCACAGTATAGTAGGAATAGCAAAATCTTTGCAGTAAGTCAAACATGAGTTGGAATGTTTGAGTGACATAACCTGTTTGAGAATCTTTTTTCTCCTCTGTGATATGGAACTGAGGATCCCTTTATAGGACTGTTTTGTTCATTAAACTTTGTATGCAAATCACCCAGGCTAGGTATTTGATCAGTGGTAAGAATTCAAAATATTATTGTCTCTGAATCATGTGGTAACTGTGGACTCCACAGTGTTTCATCAGACAGGAAAGGGTGTGGATCAGTTTCTCTAAACGCTGCTTTCTAAAACAAAGCCAGGCTGTTACAATTACCTGTCCATTTTACTAAATAGGCCAGAGGAATGAATGTACAGTGTCCCCCTAGTTTGATGCCGATAACGAGTTTGTAATCCATAGTCTTTGGGTAACTTCATGTAGTTGCTGGGAAGGTCAGAAAACTGTCATTCAGACAGTGGGCAGAGGTGTCTCATCCCCAAGGTGTACGGACTTACTTTCACTTCTGAGATAAGCTAAAATAAACCCATGTCAAATGTGGTTGGGTCTATTTTTAATTGAAAAGTGTCAGCATATAGTTTTAAGCCAAGAATTCTTTCAGGGGAAATCCTTCCACATTGGAGCTTTCTATAAATGTCCCCATGTTCTCTTTCCTGGGTCGAAGATAGCTCCTGCCACCTCATCCTGCTGTCTCTGCCAAGATATAACTGGTTTCTTTGAGATCTGGCCATTGCTGCCAGAACTCTGGTATGGGAACCAGAGGATGATCTTCTCTGAAAATAGTAACCAATGATCTACTTAATACTCACTTCCTGTCACCTTACCTGCTCACTTTATAAAGATGAAATAGATTAACCTCTTTTCTTTGTCTAATTAACTCAAAAAAGGATATTTGGAGTAAGTTTAGATAAGACCAGTTGTTTTTTTTTTAAATCACATTTCAAGTTTCATTCATCAAACATTGAGATTCACAAACAAAACAAAACAAAAAAGATCTGATGGAAAGGACATTTAAAATTATTTTATTTATTGATTTAGCAAGAGAAGAAGGGAGAAAAAGAGACAGAAACATCAATCTGTTCCTGCATGTGCCTTTACTGGGGATCGAAATGGCAACCTTTGTGCTTCAGGACAATGTTCTACCCAACCAAGCCATCCAGCCAGGGCACTAAGGACATTTTTTAAAATCACCATCATTTTCTAAACAAACATTTTTTTTTTGAAAATTATATAACAAATCCTTTATTCATTTACTTTTATCTATTTCATAAATACTAGGAGAGAAACTGATCAATTTGTGATGAAATTTAGAAAAATTTCTTTTTCCATAAAGCAAACTTATAAAGCTTTTCCTTTGGCTTGTTTTTTCTAATCCTCCTTCACTGTTCTGAAGAGATACTGAGTTCTTCCAGATTTTTGGTTAGATGGGTGGTTTCCAAACTAACTGGGCTCTCCAGGTAGGAAGTTCCTGCACAGGGTTCTTCTAGTCACTGGGCTATGACTCGTCCAACTTTGAAAATGATCTCAGCCAGCTCATGTTTCACATGTTTTCTTCGTGGAACAGGTAAAGCTTTGAGAAGCACAATATCCCCAACCGTGCACTGCTGAAGAGCATCATGAACAAAGTAGGTTTTTCGTTTATTAAAATACTTTAATAAATAAGGATCCAGAATAAGCCTGGTTACTCTGACTTTAGTAATTTTTTGCATTGCTGTCCCAATCACTTTCCCCACAATCCATTTGGCATGGACAGATGAACGAGGTACTGACATTTCAGGTGGCTTTGGTCACCTCCGCACTCTTAAGTCCTAGTGTGAGACCTGCAGAGATCTAAACAAACATTTTTTAAAAAAACAAACCATAATCTTAGAATAAAGAATCCTTTTAAATTAAATAAATTGTTTTCCTTTTAAAGGAAAGGTAAAAACCCCTCCATGTCACTGATTTTAAAATTGGTAGAAAGTCTTAGATTTTAAATATTCTTAGATTTTTTTTAATTCTCCAAATATTTTTAAGAAAACTCAGCTGTTGTTTCTCCAGTGCATTAGCAATTATGTTATGTTCAAGTCAAAAATACTTTTATTACCTTTGATAATATACCTAGAGGTATAAAATATAACAAGATTAACACTCCCCAGATTACTTTACTTTTCCCCTTTTAAAAATAAGAGTCATGCCTGACCAGGCAGTTGCGCAGTGGATAGAGCATCGGACTGGGATGCAGAAGACCCAGGTTCGAGACCCCGAGCTCGCCAGCTTGAGCGCGCAGGCCCATCTGGCTTGAGCAAAAGCTCGCCAGCTTGAACCCAAGGTCGCTGGCTCTAGCAAAGGGTTGCTCGGTCTGCTGAAGGCCCGCGGTCAAGGCACATGTGAGAAAGCAATCAATGAACAACTAAGATGTCGCAACGGCAACGAAAAATTAATGATTGATGCTTCTCACCTCTCTCCGTTCCTGTCTGTCTGTCCCTATCTATCCCTCTCTCTGACTTTCTCTCTGTCTCTGAAATAAAATAAAAATAAAATTAAAAAAAAAAAGAGTTGTAGCCTGACCAAACAGTGGCACAGCAGATAGAACATTGGCCTGGGACGCTGAGGACCCAGGTACAAAACCCCAAGGTTGCCAGCTTGAGCTCAGGGTTGCCCACTTGAGTGCAGGGTCACCAGCTTGAACACAGGCTCACCAGCTTGACCGAGGGGTCACCAGCTTGAGCAGGGCATCATAAACATGACCCCATGGTTGCTGGCTTGAAGCCCAAGGTTACTGGCTCATCTGGAGCTCCTCGGTCAAGGCACAAATGAGAAAGCAATCAGTGAGCAACTAATGCCACAACTATGAGTTGATGCTTCTCATCTCTATCCCTTCCTATCTGTCCCTGTCTGTTCTTCTCTCTCTTTCTCTCACTAAAAAAATAAATAAATAAAATTCATAGATCTGTTTATTTGTTTATACATTCCCAACTAATTACATGAAATCATTCCAGAAACTCTGAAGAACCTGTTGAAGAACCGGAAGCTGGGCTGGCTAAAAATTTTATCAGATGAGTGCACGGTGTGGTGTACATGTCCTCTCCTTGGCCTTCCTTTTCCATGTCCCTGCTTGCTTCTAGCTCAGTCTTGGCACAGCTACAATGTGTATATATGTATATATTTTTATTTCTTATTTTAAATAGACTTTATTTTTTAGAGCAGTTTTTGGTTCACAGCAAAATTGAACATAAGGGACAGAGATTTCCCTTATACCTGCTGGACCCACACATGTATACCCTCCCTATTATCAACATTCCTTACCACAGTAATACATTTATTACAATTGATGAACCTACACTGACACATCATTATCCCCCAGAGTTCGTAGTTTACATTAGGGTTCACCTTGATGTTGTGCATTCTATGGATTTGGACAAATTACAATGACACATATCCACCATTATAGTGTTATTCCGAGAAGTTTCACTGCTGTGAAAGTCTCTACCTACCTACTCGTCTGTCTCTAATCTCTGACAACTACTGATCTTTTTACTTTTCCATAGTTTTATCTTTTTTGGAATGTCAGTAACCTTTTCAGATTGGCTTCTTTCACTTAGTACTGTATTTCCCCATGTATAAAATGCTCACATGTTTAAGACGCACCTTAATTTGGGGGTCCAAAATTTGAAAAAAAAAATGTATTACATAAAGTTATTGAACCCATGTTTTATTCATCATAAAATTCATACAAGCGCATAAAAGTGGGAAATGCAATTAAAAATATCTACAACCATTGTATAAGACGCACCCAGTTTTTAGACCCCAAATTTTGTGGGGGGAACGGTGCGTCTTATACATGGGGAAATCCTGTAATACGTGAATGAGGTTTCTCTATGTCTTTTTATGTCTTGATAGCTCATTTCTTTTTTTTTTATATATATATATTTTTTTTATCCAGTTTGTTGCTCTTTTTTTTTTATTTCTTTTTATTTTATTCATTTTAGAGAGGAGACACATAGTGAGAGAGAGAGAGAGAGAGAGAGAGAGAGAGAAAGGGGGGAGGAGCTGGAAGCATCAACTCCCATATGTGCCTTGACCAGACCAGTGCAGGGTTTTGAACTGGCGACCTCAGTGTTCCCAGGTCGACGCTTTATCCACTGCGCCACCACAAGTCAGGCGATAGCTCATTTCTTACTAGTGCTGAATAATATTCCATATTCTGGATGTATCAGTTTGTTTATTCATTCATCTACTGAAGGAAATCTTGGTTGTTTCCAAGTTTTGGTAATTATGAATAAAACTGTTGTTAACATCCCTGTGCAAGTTTTTGTACGGAAATAAATTTCCAGCTACTTTGGGTAACAAGGGGCACAACTGCTGGATCCTACTTAATTTTATAAGTAACCAGCAAACTGTCTTCTATACTGGCAATACCATTTTGCATTTCTACCAGCAATGAATGAGAGTTCCTATTGCTCCTCAGCCTCATCAGCATTTAGGATTGTCTGTGTTGTGGATTTTGGCCATCCTAATACGTATGGAGTGATATCGCATTGTGTTTTAATTTTCATCCTTTCATATACTTATCTTTTTAATTGTTTTCTTTTTATTACTGAGTTTTAAAAGTTCTGTGCTCCATTGTATTGCATTTGCTCCTTTGTCAAAGAGCAGTTGACTATATTTATATGGACCTATTTCTGGGATCTCTATTCTGTTCTACTGATCTATTGTCTATTCTTTCATCAATATCAGACTGTCTTGATTACTGTAGCTTTATAAGTCTCAAAATTGGGTAGTGTGTGTCTTCTGACTTTGTTCTTTTTCGGTATTAGATTTTTTCTTTTGTGTCTTTTGCCTCTTCTTAAAAGCTTTAGAATCTGCCTGACCTGTGGTGGCACAGTGGATAAAGTGTCGACCTGGGAACACTGAGGTCGCCAGTTCAAAACCCTGCACTGGTCTGGTCAAGGTACATATGGGAGTTGATGCTTCCAGCTCCTCCCCCCTTTCTCTCTTTCTCTTTCTCTCTCTCTCTCTCTCTCTCTCTCTCTCTCACTATGTGTCTCCTCTCTAAAATGAATAAAATAAAAATAAATTTAAAAAAAGCTTTAGAATCAAATTGTTGATATCTACAAAATAATTTGTTGGGATTTTGATTGGGATTTCACTGTTCTTATAGATGAAGTTGGGAAGAAGTGACATCTTGAAACTACTGAGTCTTCCTATATTCATGAATAGTGAATGTCTCTATTTATTTAGCTCTCCTTTGACATCATTCATCAGAGTTTTGTAGTTTTTCTCACATAGATCTTGTACATATTTTGTTAGATTTATATCTAAGTATTTAATGTGTTTTTAATTTCCAATTCCACTTGTTCATTGATAGTATATAAAAACGTGGTTGACTTTTGTATATGAACCTTGTATAACCTGCATCCTTGTTATAATTATTTATTAGTTCTAGGAATTTTTTTGTTGGTTCTGGATTTTCAACATTCATGTCATCTGCAGATAAAGACAGTTTTATTTCCTCCTTCCCAATATTCTCAATGCCTCTTTCTGTCTTATTAGAAAGGACTTCCAGTATGATTTTTAAAAGGAGTGGTAAGAGGTGACACCCTCTAGAATTGTTAACATGTAGTGATTTTAATTATTTTAAATCCTCTGTCTGATAACTCTAACATCTTTGCCATATCTGAATCTGTTTTCTTTGCCTCTTTTTTTTTTTTTTTTTTTTTTTACAGAGACAGAGAGAGAGTCAGAGAGAGGGATAGATAGGGACAGACAGACAGGAAAAGAGAGAGATGAGAAGCATCAATCATCAGTTTTTCGTTGCAACACCTTAGTTGTTCATTCTTTGCCTCTTGACAGTCTTTTTTCCCCTTGCTTCTTTGTATGCCTCACATTTTTTTGAAAACCAGACATCTTAAATAGGACAGAAAAGGCTGAAGTAAATAGCTTTAATACCTGAAAAATGGGCACACAATTATTTCTGGTCGACCTTTAATGGGTGTTTGATTCAGTCTATTTACTAGTTGAGTTGGGTGTGAGATTTGTTGTTGCTATGGTTGACCTGGATGCACCAGAAGCTTTAGATTATTATATCATGTGTTTAGGATTGGAACTGGTTGCTCAAGTGTTTCTCAGTGTCTGTTCAACCCTCCAGTTTAGTTCTTTTCTTTGTACTGTGCTTCAGATCAGTTCTCTTGTTAGGCTCTTGCTCCTCTCCCAGCAGTAGACTGATATTATTTGTTACTGAATGCTTATTAGCCTGGTTAGAAGTGGGGATTCCCTGTGGCTTTGATTAAGCATAACTCTTAGGTAAACTCTGTGTCCTGGGGTCTTAAGAGTTTGGCCTCTTAGCATTCCTGCCCCACTGTCAGATGTGGGTCTGGGTTCACAATGTACTTGAGCTCCTGATTCAAGTGTAGAGGGTTTTTTCTGTTTCCTTCCTTCAGTGGCAGTGGGTTTTCACCAGTGCTCTTAGGGCAACAGGGTTCATTGCCTTTTCCCCGGAAGTATAAGGCTTTTGTTCTTTAGGGAAGAGGATAAAAAGGACCTAGGCAATGACTTTTGACAGCAGCTGCTCCCTTCCCCCCTAGACTTTCAGATGCTTCCTTAGGGCTCTCCCCCTCTTAGTCTCTTTGTGTGCCCCCAGTGAGGTCTTTGGAGAAGATCCTGCAGTTGGATGCATAGTTTTCCTTATCTACAGCTCCTAGGAGTTCCTGATTTTTGGTGGTCTACCATCGACCTTTAGCAAGTTGTAAAAATGTTTTTCTTACTTGTGTCTACAGTATGTGCTCCATGCTTTAAAAATAAAAAAGGCCCTGGCCAGTTGGCTCAGTGGTAGTGTGTTGGCCCAGCCTATGGAAATTCTGGGTTCAATTACTGATCAGGGCACACAGGAGAAGCGACCATCTGTTTCGTCCCCAAACCTCTCCCCTCTTCCTCTCCCACAGCCATGGCTTGAATGAGCAAGATGGCTATGGGCACTGAGGATAGCTCCATGGCCTTGCCTCAGGTGCTAAAATAGCTCCGTTGCTGAGCAATGGAACAGCAGCCTCAGATGGGCAGGACATCAGCCCCAGACGGTGGTTGCTGGGTGGATTCCAGTCTGAGTGCATGAGGAAGTCTGTCTCTCTGCCTCCCTGCCTCTCACTTGATTAAAAGAAAAAATTCCTTCCTCCTCTCTCCTTGGGGGCACCTGTCTTAGATTGTAGGTTAGTCTGTTGCTATTCAACCTCTACTTTCTGATAGGTTCAAGAAAAGTTGTGATTTGAAGATTGTCTAGCATGTTATTCTAAGGACAGAAGTAATGAATACTCTTTCCAGCTTATACATCATAGTAGGTAGCTGGAAAAGACCAGTTTTTTGTTGTTGTTGTTTAACTTCAATAGCATCAGCAGGAAAAACCCCAAAGTAATGAGGCAACAAGAAAAAATAATATAGACAACTACATACAAATCAAACTAAAAAATCCACCCCAGACCTGAAAGTCCTCTTAGTCTCTTAGCAAAAAACAAAACAAAACAAAACAACAACATAAAACAAGAGGAAGGAACCCTAGTCTTAGAATAAAGTATAATGACCCTTAGCTTTTGAAGAGACCTCATTGATACCACATTTTCTATGAATAGACAGCCTTAAACTATAATTTATGCTTTTTCCCAGGCTAACTAAAAGTATTGTGTTTCAAAAAGGCTTCTGTAGTTTATCAAAGGAGCCCATTTAATTGTGAACACTGATTCTTTCCTCCTTGAATATTATTATTTTTATTGTTTTTTTTAGAGAGGGGGAGAGAGACAGACAGACATCAATTTGTTATTCTACTTATGCATTTATTGGTTGCTTCTTATATGTGCCCTGATTAGGGATCAAATCCGCAACATTGGCATATTAGGACAACACTCTAAGTCTAACCAGCTGAGCTACTTGGCCAGGGCCTTCCTTCCTTGAATAAAAAGAACAACCTTATTGCCTGACCTCTGGTGGCACAGTGGATAAGGAGTCAGCCTGGAACGCTGAGGTCGCCAGTTCAAAACCCTGGGCTTCTTCAGTCAAGGCACATACGAGAAGCAACTGAGTTGATGCTTCTCACTCCTCACACCCACCTTTCTCTCTCTCTCTCTCTCTCTCTCTCTCTCACTCTCTCCCCTCTCTATAAAGTGAATAAGTAAAAATATTTTTAAAAAAGAGCAACCTTATTGTATGGAATTTGGTTTTTATCAATTCCATTTTTAAGGGAAAACTACCTAGTGAATCAAACTGTATAGTTTAAGTGTTTAGTGACTTCAATTTTTATTATAAATTTTATTTAATGTATTGGAGTGACATTGGTCAATAAATTGTGATTTCATCTTTGAAGAAGAAGAGCAGGAGTTAATTAAAATAAGTTGAACATGTAGCTAAGTGTAGTACATATTATTTTTCTTTTTTAAAAGATTTTATTTATTGATTTTTCAGAGAGAGCAGAGAGGGGGGAGCAAGAAGTATTACCTCATATCTGACTCACTTTAGTTGTTCATCAACTGCTGGTCATATGTGTCCTGACCCAGCAAGCCCAGGGTTTCAAACCAGGCACCTCATCGTTCCAGGTCAACACTTGGTCCACTGCACCACCACCGGTAGTGTAGTACGTATTCTTAATACTGATAGTAAGATTTTTCTAACCAATGTCACCCCCAATACAATCAATAAAAATAATTTTTAAAAAGAGAGGTATCTCAGCAAAATGTTTTAAAACGAAGGAAAAAATATCTCTAGATCCTTTCAAAAACAAACAAACAAACAAAAAGAACCCAGATTTTTCAACAAAAAAAAAAAAACCTTGGCAATACCACTGGTAAAGAGATAGTCAGGTTTCTGTATGTTTAGTTTTAGTTCTTTCATTTTAGCATCATTGCTGAGCTACTTTCTGAAAGGTGAATTCAACCTAAAGCATCTTTATGTGTCAAATGGGACGTGATGATGGAGGTCAGGAGAGTGTTGCTGCTGGAGGCGTTCAAGGTGTTCACATCTCATAGACTGTGCTTCTGGTCCGCAGGGAAGGGAAATACAGCCATGCTGCCTGCTTCGGCCTCCAGCCTGGCTGCCTCCTCCCCGATGGCAGCCGCATGCTGTCTGTAGCCGCCCTCGTGGTGAACTTCTCCCAGCCCCTCGCAGACCGCCCCTCGCTCCTGAGGCATGATGAGGTGAGGACTTACTTCCATGAATTTGGTCATGTCATGCATCAGATTTGTGCACAGGTGAGTGATTTTGAATGGTATACCTGCCAATTGCTTTTCCAGACTTTGCTTTTTCTCACTGCAGTGGGGTTTCTTCCCTTGGCATGTTTTTGTCAATGCTAAACATGTTCAGGAATTTCATAGGCCTTCTGCAAAAACAAAACAAAATTTTTATGATTAGGTTTTGTTTCATAACATGTTTTTACTTGGAGGTGAATTCAGTGATGAAAGCTCTTTATTGAATACCACTCTGTGGAGAGAGGAAGAACACTGTCATTAAGGAAGGGTTACAAATGCTCTGCTCTTAATTCTTTTCTTTTTCATAGGAATTTAGTGTAAGCTTCACAGATAAACAGCTGCTGTAATCTGTCTCTTCTGCTTATGAACACTTTGGGTGGTTAAATGGTCTTCAACTCTCTCAGACCATTTACTCCTTTTTAATAATAAATATTTTATAACACCTTTCTTTACTAGCCTCAAGTTAAAATTGTAGATCATGTAGGATAACTGTGGGGAGAATTCACCAGAGAGGTGGTATGTGTATGTGCAATGGATTGCACCTGATTTTTCTGTATTTCTGAAGATGAAAAGCATGTTTATTCTCAACCTTATAATGTATTCCAATAAAAAAGGCCGCAACTATTTAGGATAAACCATATGAACTTACTAACATTTAGTGGTTATTGACATATGAAAATATCTAGCTGAGTAGTTCAATCTAATAGTTTAAAAAACTGATGTTGCCCTGGCTGGTTGGCTCAGTGGCAGAGCATCGGCCTGGCATGTGGATGTCCCAGGTTTCATTCCTGGTCAGGGCACACAGGAGAAGCGCCCATCTGCTTCTCTACCCTTTTCCCTCTCCTTTCTCTCTATCTCTCTCTTTCCCTCCAGCAGCCAAAGCTCCACTGGAGCAAAGTTGGCCTAGGCACTGAGGACGGCTCAATGGCCTCCACCTCAGGCACTAGAATGGCTCCAGTTACAATCGAGCAACACCATGGATGGGTAGAGCATCGCCCCCTGGTGGGCATGCTGGGTGGACCCCAGTCGGGCGCATGTGGAGTATGACTGCCTCACTGCTTCTAACTTCAGAAAAATACAATAAATAAATAAATAAATAACTGGTGTTAACAGAAATGGAGATGCACGTTTCCAAATTTGAAATCTCTATCTCTAAGGGTAAACTTTAAAAAATAACCATTTTGTTTGCATAGTTTTAGATCTAGAGAAAAGTTTCAAAGATAATATAAAAATTATCCAAGTACCTCTTACCCTGACTCCCTTACTGTTAAAATCTTACCTTATTATAGTACATGTGTCACAACCAAGAAGCCAATATTGGTGCAGTACTCATAATTCAACTTTGCACTTTATTTGGATTTTACTGTTTTTTTCTTAACAGCATTTCTCTATATAGAGATTTTTATAATATGATGTAATATCCTCACTGAACATAAAAGAAAGATTTTTTTGAATGGTTTCAAATAGTAATGCCTCAACATGGCTATGTACTAACAAGAAAATGAATCAGTGAATTTGCTCTATAAGGGAATAACCCTGAATCCAGCAGCAAAAACAGTAGGCTGATAAGTGGTTTGTGTTGTCATCTCGAGTCTAAGAGTGGTATTGCCATTGTCTTAGTTCATGTTGCTAAAAACGACAGGTAGCTTATAAACAACATAAATTCCTCACAGTTCTGGAGGCTAAAAGACCAAGAGCAAGGTCCTGGCAAATTTGGTGTTTGGGAGAACCTGACTTCACACTGTCCTCACATGGTGGAAAGGGTGAAGGCTCTCCATGGGCTCTTTTATAAAGACACTAAACCTGTTCAAGAGGGCTCCACCTTCATGACCTACTTACCTCCCAAAAGCTCCACCTACTACTGTCACACTGAGGATTAGATTACAACATATTGATTTGGGGAAGGAACTCAAACATTCAGTCCATGGCACCAATGGTGACATGATTTCCTAAAATGATGAACACTTTTTAGGAAACTTCCAAATGAAAAGATAATCTTACTTCGATTTACACAGTTGATTCCAGTAGTGCCTTGGATATTAAAAGTATGTTAAAAGGACTTTGCAAAAAAAACCCACAAAACTGACCAGGCGGTGGCGCAGTGGATAGAGCGTCGGACTGGGATGCAGAGGACCCAGGTTCGAGACCCTGAGCTCACCAACTTGACCGCAGGCCCATCTGGCTTGAGCTAAAGCTCACCAGCTTGGACCCAAGGTCGCTGGCTCCAGCAAGGGGTGGCTGGGTCTGCTGAAGGCCTGCAGTCAAGGCACATCTGAGAAAGCAATCAATGAACAACTATGGTGTCGCAATGGCAACGAAAAACTGATGATTGATGCTTCTCACCTCTCTCCATTCCTGTTTGTCTGTCCCTATCTATCCCTCTCTCTGACTCTCTCTGTCCCTGTAAAAAAATTTTTAAAAAAAGGACTTTGCAAAAATGTGCAATGGAATTAGTTTCTAGGCCAGTGGTGGGCAATCTTTTGAGCTTGGTGTGTCAAAATTTGCCAAAAAACCGAGCATAACTCGGGTGATGTGTCACTTCAAGAAAAATGGCCTAACCAGAAGTCCCAGAACTAGACGCTCTGTGCCGGAGGTCTGTTGTTTTGGCCTACAGTCCTCCAGCACAGAGTGTCTACACTACAACAAATGTTTGATCCTCCGCTACTGCACCTGGCCGAGCAGGAGCCGAGGATGAAACGACCTTCTCAGCATGCAGCCCCATACTTCTCTGGTATGTGCTGCATGCAGCCACGTGTCATCGAAAATGGCTACACATATCAGTGCTGACACGCGTGTCATAGGTTCACCATAACGGTTCTAGGCTAACTTAATGATAGAGTTTTTATTTATTAGAATGTCCAGCTGGAAAAAGAAGACTTGCAGAATATAGGATGAGTTTTGTTGTCCTGACATGCGCAGTTCAGGACTGGGCATTCAGTATCTCTAAACCCCAGAATATCCCCTAATTATTTCAATAACCAAAATGCATCCACCCGTTTTCAAAATACTATCACATTTGTTTTTTAAAAAATGCATGTTTCTTTCAACATTTTCATCTTGACATCCTTGTGCTTCTATGTTTTATTTTAAAAATTAGAGGAATATGATATGAATCTGTTTAAATAAATTAGTTTTGACATACTGATGTCCTCTCCATCTTCTGTTTAATCCAAGGAAAGAAATCTTTTAGAATTACTTAAAAAATTTTTTTGTATACTTTTAAAATCTATTTTTATTGTAATAGGACCCCTGAAATACTTTTTTATTATCAGTGTCCATTCTATGGTTGATGGTTTCTTTAATTAGGATAAATATAATTTCCCTTTTTTAAAAAATATTTTTATGAGTAATTTAGAAAAGTGAAGTAATGCCTGACCACAAGTGGCACAGTGAGTAGTGTGTCAGCCTGAGATGCTGAGGTCCCAGGTTTGAAACCCCAAGGTTGCTGGTTTGAGCATGGGATCATATACATGATCCCACGGTCGCTGGCTTGGGCCCAAAGGTTGCTGGCTTGAGCAAGGGGTCATTGACTTGGCTGGAGCCCCCTGGTCAAGGCACATATGAGAAGCCACCAATGAACAACTAAAGTGCCACAATGAAGAATTGATGCTTCTCCTTTCTCTTTCTTACTGTCTCTCTCTCAAAAAAAAAAAAAAAGAGAGAGAAAAGTGAGGTAATTTTATTAATTTTATGCTTATGGATTATTACTGAGATTATCCAAGATCTAGTGTTATACTTATACATAGATAAACAATGGCCTGCATTTAGAACAGTGAATCTTAACTTTGGAGGATCTAAGGACTCTATAAAAATCTGATTTAAGCTGTGGATGACTCTTCCAGAAAAAGACTCATACACTCACATTTTTACATGGAATTCCAAAGAGTTCACAGAGCCCTTGAAACCCAGACCATAACAGATCCCAAGTAAAGAACTACTGGGCTTATATCAATTTCCTCCTTATTTGTATACTGATGATCAGCTAATGATTTCATAAGGAAGTAATTTGGTGTCCTAATCACATTTATTAAAATAATATTGAT
This sequence comes from Rhynchonycteris naso, assembly GCA_037038555.1. NCBI lineage: Eukaryota > Metazoa > Chordata > Mammalia > Chiroptera > Emballonuridae > Rhynchonycteris > Rhynchonycteris naso. Next base: position 238,712,913 of record CM072995.1, on the reverse strand, counting down.
TCTCAAGTAGGGTTTCTACACGCTTATGCATGTCCTTGTTTTCAGACACAGACCACTTAATATCATATGCTTACCACATATTCATAGTATAGTTCTCCACAGCTCTGTTTTCATTATTTATATTCTTTTTGATCTTTGACATGGCCACTTTGGTACTAGAAAATATTATCTTGGCACCATCTCATGTTAGATCTGTTTGACTCATGACTGAAATATTTTATTTATTAGTTTATTTATTTTGTCAATCAATCAGTTGTCTCTTGAAACAGTAGACTATATTCAGGTCTTAAAAGTTTCCTAACCTCGTTCATGAATGAGGTTATACAGATGTGCCATACAGATGAGGAGTGTGTTAGAGCATTCCCTTACCTGGTCATCTTACAAGATTGTCTTTGACAAATCTCTTATTTGTCTATGTATCCTTTTTAATGTCCTGTAGCGTTTTAAGAACTTTTAAGGTAATCATATTTGGAACCAGTGATCACTACTTTTGTCTTAAAATTATAGGCAATCCAGATTTGTGCAGCTTTATAATTTCAAAGCCTTTTGTAGTGACTATAACCTGGATGGTATTGAATAAGGAGTTTATTAGCTTTCATGTTCAGTAAAGAACTGCTGGCTCATCTGAGAAATATATAGTGAATTAAAAATTTGCCGGACATATTTAGTAGATTGGTTTTAAGCCATGACAGTTCATTGTTTGAATTCTCCACTGTGGCCATTTGCAAGTTTGATGAACAGAAGAGCTCATTGAAGGCTTGTCATGGACATATTTAAACGTGTCAGCAGGAACATCCAGTTTCAAATATATAGATGCACTGGTTCAATCTGTCTGCCATCTCATCATTCAGGGGATGAGTTTCACTCATATTTTTTTGTGTTTACATTGAAGGGTAGGTCATTTTGAAGATAGCAATCAAGAGGTGGTATCTCTTGTGTCTATTCTTGTTTCATGGCTTTATTGTGGTTTGGGCTCTCAGTAATCGCTGGCCTTTTGAACTTAAGAATAGAACAGTAATACTTAACAGCCTCCGTTATGATGCCTGTGATGGTTTGTGAATTCAGAGCATTAATCAGTTTTAGACTGTTAGAATTATTTTAAAGCAACACCTCAAAATCACAAAGGCTTATTGATTAAAAACTAAAAGGAGGGAAGGGTAGAAAAACTTCAAATTATGAGATTTTTAAATAAACTGATTGAAATATACTGTTGTAAATAAATCTACCCTATAGTCATAATATTAGTATTATGACAAGAGCAGTAGGTTAAAAATCATCAATGTAGTTGTGGGTCTGGCTTTATGACTTGGGCAAGTTATTTGACCTCCTTGAGCCATCTTAGTTTTTCTTATTCATAAAATGAGGACAATAACAATTCTCATAACCTACTTCCCTGGGGTGCTCTTGAGAGATTAAATAATGTGCAAGAAGGTACTTGGGAAAGCATAAAAGTGCCATACATATCTGAAGTATTCTTGTAACTGTGCTTATATATAATTAAGATTTTTTGAGGTCAATTAGTAGCACACAAGTCATAATATAAGTGGGGAAGGGGAAAGGGTTGCCATGAAAAAACGTACAGTCACTTAGGGTTTAAGAGAATTCACAAATGCTTACCCTCAATAGATTTTGGGAGAGATTATGTGGAAGGTGATTGGAAGCCATTAGGTTTCTGGGGGGTTTTTTGTTTTGTTTTGTTTTTTAATGATTACTGCCTACTTAAAAATTTGATTCCTGAAGCTAGAGTAGTAGAATGGGCAGGTTGGAGTATTGGGAGTGGTAAGAGATTAGCGGAGGGAAAATGTGGATATTTTATTTTCAGCATTGACACCAAGGAGTAGATACTTGAAGGAAGCCTCAGATAAGCCTGTTCAGACCAGCCATGATCATAGTGGTCAGGCAAACCAGGAAGGCTGAGAGTAATAGCAGCCAGGAGGTACTTAGCACTTCCTATGTGCCAAACAGTATATATACTCAGTGCCTTACACCCATTAGCTAATTTTGTCCATATGGTATTCCCTGAAGTAGATTGACTAACCTACCTCTGTTATACAATTATTTTCCCCATATCCACGTGGAAAAAACTAAAACTCAGAAAGGTTAAATGATTCACCTAGGATCTGACTGTCATGCTCTTCATCACTCTGTTGCCTGGAACCAATCCTTCCCTGCGCTCTCAATCCATGCCCTGGAGACACTATAGTATGTCTGAATTTGGTCTCCCAAGTATTAACTCCTGTTGGGATGACTTTTTTCTCCTACATTTCTTAAATGACACTCCTTCTAAATCAATCTCATGTGAGCTTGTGTGGAATAAATGAGTTTATCTAATTCTGCACACCCCTTTGTGTAAGTTAACCTAATAGGTTTTAATCCTGATAATGCAGTGAACACCTATCAACAACCTTGTTGCCTTTACTCCCTACCCCCAACCTTGTACACTGTTATAGTTTCCAATGTCAGTGTTAGAACTGATTTCTTTCGGGATTTCATTTATTTTTTCTTATTTATTTGTGTTGATTTATTTATATAAAATATACATGGATGTGTATAGAATACATGCTAAAGTCATAAATCAAATGTGATGATCTTTGCATTATTTATTTCTGCTCGGGACAAGCTATTTCATTTACTTACTATATTTTTCTGTGTTTCTTTTTGAATAATTAGAAAAATGTTTTTAAAAGAAATGCATATTTAGTAACTTTAGGCCTGACCTGTGGTGGCGCAGTGGATAAAACGTCGACCTGGGAACACTGAGGTCGCCAGTTCAAAACCCTGCACTGATCCGGTCAAGACACATATGGGAGTTGATGCTTCCAGCTCCTCCCCCCTTTCTCTCTTTCTCTCTCTCTCTCTCACTCTGTGTCTCCTCTCTAAAATGGATAAAATAAAAATAAAATAAATTTTAAAAAATGCATATTTAGTAACTTTAAAGACAGAGTTATTGATTATTGTGTCTGACATACCAGATATGGTAGGATGAAGTTGAAAAGAAAAAAAAAGATAGTATCTCAAATGTTTAGAATTTAGTTTGAGAACGTGAAATGTTAATTTAAAAAATATATTATTAACTGATACAAATATTTATTTTAATTTATTGATTTTTAGAGAGAGAGGAAATGGAAGAGAGAGAAATATACATTTGTTGTTACACTTACCTGTTCACTCATTGGTTGATTCTTGTCTGTGCCCAGACTAGGGATCAAACCCACAACCTTGGTGTGTTGGGGCAACACTCTAACCAACTGAGCTATGCAGACAGGGCCTACAGATATTTATTAAATATTGAAAGAGGACAGAGGCCCTGGCTGGTTGGCTCAATGGTAGAGCGTCATCCTGGCATGTGGATGTCCCACGTTCAATTCCCAGTCAGGGTACACAGGAGAAGCGATCATCTGCTTCTCCCCTCTCTCTTCCTCTCTCTCTCTCTCTCTTACTCTTCCCCTCCCACAGCCATGGTTCAATTGATTCAAGTGCATTGGCCATGGGCGCTAAGGATCGCTTGTGGAGCCTCCACCTCAGGCACTGAAAATAGTTCGGTTATGAGCATAGCCCCAGATCGGAAGAACATCAGCCCCAGACAGGGGTCACCAGGTGGATCCCAGTAGGGGTGCATGCAGGAGTCCATCGCTCTATCTCCCCTCCTCTCACTTAAATAAAAAAGAAAAAGAAAGAAGATAATGAAGTAATGTTAGGTTGGAAGCTAAGAGGTCAAGTCAAGCATGATAATAAGAGAAAATCTCTTCAGGTTGTTCAAGGTTGGGTCTTCATACAGAAACATTCTCCTCATAGCTTCATATATCTCACAAATATTTAATGACCATTAACAACTTTCTGGGTATGTGCTGGATTTTTGGAGATACAGTGGTATAAAAGGTATGCATACTCACCAATCTTCTTAGCATTTGAGTTTGAATAGTACTTTTATTTGTTTGTATATAAAAAGAACCAATTTCAGCCTGACCGGTGGTGGCGCAGTGGATAAAGCGTCAACCTGGGAACAATGAGGTTGCCAGTTCAAAACCCTGCACTGGTCTGGCAGACATATGGGAGTTGATGCTTCCAGCTCCTCCCCTCTCTCTCTCTCTCTCTCTCTCTCTCTCTCTCTCTCTCTCTCTCTCTGTGTCTCCTCTCTAAAAAAAAATGAATAAAATAAAAATAAATTTAAAAAAAAAATTAAAAGAAAAAGAACCAATTTCAGCATAAGAAGTAGTAGTCAAGAAGGTATGGCCAGTTTGGGAGTAAGCCTGAAGAAACTAAAGATGCAGCACTGTATTCAAGACTCCCGCAGATATGTGTTGTTTCACATGTCTTTAAATGATGGTGGTGATACTAAGCAGCTGAACTATGGGCTGTTGTGAAGATTAATAAGAAAGTTAGTGTTATTCAGGTTCTCTCTATTACTATTATTCCAGTGATTACTAGATATATGGGAAGTTTAAAGTGTAACCTTTAACTATTTATGGCAAAGTCTAGGAGACAGTAGCACTCTTCTTTTTTTAATGCTTTGTTATATAAATGCCTCCATCATGCCTGGATTTAGGGACAGGTCCAGATATGAAATGACTGCTAAGAAATCACTGGGAAACACTTCAAACAGCCAAGCTTAGTTCTCTTAAGAACTGTTCATTTTCCTAAACACATTACACTTACTGATTTCAGAAAATGCCTTTTCTTTGAGTTGGAATTTGCTATCATGAAAATTACACATTAGTTTTAACCACTAAAGGCAACTGGTATCTTAATTAGAAAAAACCGATAAGACTTTGGTCTTTAAATACAACAAAAGCTCTCATGAGCTTTGGAGCTTTAGTTTATATAATTTTGCTCCAGCTCCCACTGTGTTGTATGAATGAAGAAGTGATGCTCTGCAGCACCAAATCATCTCTTATAAAAGCCTTTAATGGAGTATATTTTATGCATGCTATCTGTATGGCCAGTAGCCACGGCCACCATCACAGCTGCCTGGCCCATGCAGGTTCGAATTTGATTCGGCCAGACGGTAATCAAACAACGGAGTCAAGCACTGGTGGGCCATCAGCTTTAATCCTAGTTTTCCGCTGGCGGACAAGAAATACACACAGTGGGAAAACACTTCCTTTTCCATTCAGGGCTCCCAAAGCCACTGACTTATCCAAGTTTACTAGAATCAAAGTTTTGTACCTCACCAGCCTTCTTCACCTCTGTTCCCCATCTCCTTTTCTCTGCACAAACTGGCTTCTCCTTCAGCACTCCACCCTCTTGACTGCTTCTCCTCTCCTCCACTTGGCCTTTTTCTGCTCTCCTGCAATGCTAGTTTCAGGAACCGAGCGAGAGAGCAAGCCCCGGTCTGCCCCATTTTATAGTGTAGAAATCCAAACCTTGAATCCAATGTACAAACAAGGAAGTCTCTGATACAAAGTCACTTATCTGAGGCATAATGAGATTCCTCATGAGAGTGAACCACCCCACATCATGCAACAGTCAAGGGTGTGGGGAAAAGCTTAGTCTTAAAATTAAGTCTTAGGCTATAATGACCCTGCCTTACAGCCTGCCCCCCACACCCAATGCAAACTATAAGCGAGCAAACATATATATCATATTTACAAACTTATTTGACCAACACTATCTGTTTAAAAAGATGATTTTTAAAAAAGTCATAGTTTTAGACAACTGTTTTCTTCTCAAGAACTTATAACCAAACAGGAATCTAAATTTACATGTTTTTTTCTTGGGCTCTTATTGTCAAAATATTTCCTGCAACAATAATGCCCTAAACTTTTGAAGTGTCACCTGCAAAAATCATTTGTTAATATAATTATTTTGTGTTTATTTTACAATACTCGGCTTTTTCTGTGAAGTATATTAGCATCAGTAGTTACTATGGCTCAAAAGTGCCTGTATTTGACACAATTATAAAAAGTACTTTTTAGGGTTTAAAACTGGGGGGTGGTATTTGCTGGCTCCTCAGCAATGAGTAGGGACTCAGCAGCCGTGCTGTTTTGCGTGCAAGGCCGGCTGCTAGATCCTAAGACTTGCCCGTGGTTTCTGTGTGGACATAGACATTGGCTGACTGTGGATTCCTTTTAGGGTTTAGTTGATTGCTAGAAATTGAGCTTTTGAATTTTATAGATTCTTTGTACTTCTCATTTGAAAAATATTTAAATGAAGTTGCCCAAAGGGCACACAGAGAAACAGCATGACTAATTTTCGGGAAATTAGTAAGCAGCAGAGTTATTTTTAGCTTTTACGCCTTGCAAACATTTCCTTTTGTTCTTTAGAAGACATTGTTGATCTGTTCATTCATTTGCTCTGTTCTCTCCCCCACTACACGATGGCTTTAGATAGAATAAATCCTCTCTTCTCTACTCTGCATGACATAACTGTTAATTCTTATTTTATTCAACTTTAACTCATGACTTATTCATTTGTTCATGTTTTTCTAGGTTCTAAAACACTATCACCACCACCAACACACATGCATTTTGTTGATATTTGGGATTGATTTTTCCCCTCTTCTACAAATACTGACTGAAAAATATTCACACAAGCATGATATACAAAATTTGTATTTTTGTCAAAATATTGTAAGTGGCAGCTGATGGTGTGATTTTGCGTTATTTGCTGTTAGTACTTACTTTAAAACTATAGTATTTAGAAAATTATCTGGTTAGTACCAGAATAGATGGTGCTTGCATGTCAGAAAAATCTTCCAGTACATAGAGGAAGTCAGATTTCAACGGAAGCACACTGAAACCACACTTACTCTTCACATAAAGACAAATTTATCATTTTTCTACTTCAGATACCTTCTGAGAAGACTGAGTCATTTTGTAATGTTATAATTGAACCTTTTTTTTTTCCATTTGTTTTTTCTATAAGATAGAAAGGCCTTATAGCTTTTGTGGTTAACATTGTGGGTCCTGGAGTCAGACCACATGGTTTCAAATCCTAGTTCTACTGTTAATCGTGGTATGCCTCAATTTCCTTATCTCAAAAATGGATATTACAGTATTTACTTCATACAGTTGTTTTGGAATTTAAATCAGATAATCTATGTAAAGGAACTAGCATAATGCCTCCCATAGCAAAGTCTCCATAGTGTTGGCTATTATAATGATTGTATATGTTTTTTAAATCTAAATATAGGATCAGTTATTTTAGAATATTATATATGAGAAAGAGGCAAAATACTTAGTTTTCTGGAACTCTTTCCCTGTCAGAATTTTTTACTGGGATGTCCTCAAACACAGGTGGCCCATTCCATCAACCCAGTGATTTTAGTTCCCCAATGACCCTTCAGGATTTACAGCTCTTCTGATCTAGAATCAGCACAATTATAATGAGAAGTCAAGCAGAACATTTTTTTGCATAAAGAGAGGAAGGCAGAATAGAAGATGGTATTGACATCTGTGCTTCTCTGCCCTGGGCCAAGAGCAGAATGGTTATTTGCTGTTGATTTCGCACCCCATCTGCTCCATTCTCTGGGGGCTAAGTCCCTCTTCCTTTCCCTTTCCTTCCCTTCAGAGTCCCAGGGGTGATGAAGTCAGGGAGGGAAATCTGGGATCTCAAGTTTCAGAGGAGGGAAACAGAGGTTTAGAAACAGACAACAGAATGACAGCCCCCAGATGACCCAGCTAGCTGGTTAACATTAAATCTTCTCTGCCAGCGGCAGTTTTACAAAACTTCTTTGGATGATGTGAGGGTTAAAAAACAGCAGCCTGCTCTAGTGAAGTTCCATCTTTCTGCTCCAGAGCTTTCCTGACATCTGATTCAACAATTTACTAAACTTTCCTTTAAAAACAACAACAACTTTATTTTTAACTCTTAACCCAGACATTCGGGAGTACTTTATTTTTACGAGGTGTCAATGTAAGAAGTGTCCAAACTTGTAGAAAATTTTTATAAGACTTTATTTAAGCCAAATTGAAGACATGCCAGGAAGCAAGATCTCAGATGCTTCCTTGGATTGACAGATTTGAAGTTCTTTTTACATGTTTGGAACTAAGGAGGGAAGTAAGGAAGATTCTGTGAAGGTGGGAAAAAGCATGGTGGGAAATCTCTGTGATTAGATTGCATGATGGTGAACAACATAATGTGCTCTCTTTATGGTGGTCTTTAGAGGGGTCTGAAAAAGAGGCATTTCAAAGTTGTGTTAACCTACCTAGATACACAAAAAACAAGGGACAAGGCTTGCTTAAGGCAAAGCTAACCCTTTATTAGGGAAGTTGTAGGCCTGGGGCGTGACTACCTACCATGATCTACCCAGTTAGGAATGTATGATCAGATCACCCTGTGAGGTTACTTTTGCTTATTGACTTATTATAGCTCCCTGTGTTCATTCACAGAGGGGTACTTTAACTTCTAGATATATTCTTCTTTTCTCTTTTCCTTTAGCTACACACCTCTTGCCAACTAATATACAGCCCTAACTCCCAGTGAAGTGACTTCTCATTTTAAGGTAACATCTCTCCAATCTGAGAGGGTCAACTCAGACTTTCTATGAACATGATTATGATAAGTCTAAGACTTAGACCTATACTCATTTAAAATTTAGAACACAAAACAACATGTATACACAGAGGGTGTCTGTTTGTAGTGTTATAATTTAACTCTTTAATTGAATTTGATTAAAACGAGTGAAATAGTAGAGAAAAATTAGTTTAGAAATCAGTAGAAAAATCATGATTTTTTAATTGATTTTTTTTATTTTTTAGAGAGAGAGAAACATTGATTTGTTATTCTACTTATTTGTACATTCATTGGTTGATTCTTGTATGTGCCCTAAGGATTGAACCCACAATCTTGGCATATCAGGACAACACTCTAACCAACTGAGCTACCCAACCAGGGCATGATATTTTTTTTCTGGATAATTGTGCTATGTTTGTGTGTGATTCAAAAGAATAAAATATTACTTTAATATAGAGTATTTGCTGCTTGGCTGCTGTGTTTTATTTTCATTTAAATTTGAAGTTTTCTGCCTGACCAGGCGGTGGTGCAGTGGATAGAGCGTCGGACTGAGATGCAGAGGACCCAAGTTCAAGACCTCAGGGTCACCAGCTTGAGCGCGGTCTCATCTGGTTCGAACAAAAAGCTCACCAGCTTGGACCCAAGGTCGCTGGCTCAAGCAAGGGGTTACTCGGTCTGCTGAAGGCTCGGGGTCAAGGCACATAAGAGAAAGCAATCAATGAACAACTAAGGTGTCACAATGAAAAACAAACTGAATGATTGATGCATCTCATCTCTCTCTATTCCTGTCTGTTCCTATCTATTCATCTCTCTAACTCTCTGTCCCTGTAAAAAAAAAAAGAGTAAGGTTATATTATTAAAAAATAATAAAATAAATAAATTTAAAGTTTTCTAACCCTTCACTTAAAGGGGTGATTGACTCTGATTCTACCTTAAGTTTTAGAGAATTATATTTTTATAATTCATCACCTATTTATTTTTCATTCAGTGTTTTTTTTCAAAGACCTGTATGTCTACTTTCTAGACTGATTTTGCACGATTTAGTGGAACAAACGTGGAAACTGACTTTGTAGAAGTGCCATCACAAATGCTTGAAAACTGGGTGTGGGATGTGGATTCCCTCCGAAGACTATCAAAACATTATAAGGATGGAAGACCTATTATGGATGATCTGCTTGAAAAACTTGTTGCTTCTAGACTGGTCAACACAGGTATGATTTGTAATTTTAAAAAGAAAAATAAATCAGAATTGCTTAACACAGATTTACTGGCATCTTGTTCTATAGAACTATTTCCCCTTTAATAATGATAGTACCCCAAGAGTGCTAACATGGAAAGACCGCTAAATATATGGGAATACTGAACCCTGGGATGGTATCCAAGAAAATAATTACATCTACTTTTCAATCTTGAATGAAATGTTTTGCTTCCATTTTGTAATGAGTACTACAGGAATCAGTTTTTGAAATCTATGATCGTATGATACGAGAACACACAGTTCTCTTCTACAAAACATGCCCAAACATTCTTATGTTATTAGGTCTTCTGACCTTACGCCAGATTGTTTTAAGCAAAGTTGATCAGTCTCTCCATACCAACTCATCGCTGGATGCTGCAGGTGAATATGCCAAATACTGCAGAGAAATTTTAGGTGTTGCAGCTACTCCAGGTATGTAAATACTGTTATGACTTGAGTTCGTTCCTCCTGTGTAGCACAGGGTAGACTCACTGCCAGGGAAGGTAAAGTTTGTCAGGCAGATTACCTAATGTAATTTGTTTCTGATCTCTGAAATCAGGCTGTGACTTTCGGATAAGTATCCTCTGTCCATATTATGAGTTGTCCTGTCCAAAGGTGCTTGAAGGGAAGGTAGCTCCAGCTTTTGCGGATTTTAGTGTAATCAGGCATGAGCCACTGTCCCCGCCCCAGAGCGCAGAAAGCCATTGGCGTTTGACAGCACCCTCCCTGTATGCACCACAACCTCTCAATGACTTCCGTAAGAAACTGGCAGAAGGGGTGGTTTTAGAGAAAAGCACAGCTTCCACCTTGTTTCCTTCTGTGACTCTGAGATCAGTTTGACTTAACAGTGTCTAACCTGATACTTATAAGATTCATGTGGGTAGGTGAATAGTTGCACACACATGTGTGTTTACATTTAATTTTTTTATCTTTTAGAAAAAAGAAGGGAGAGAGAGGGAACCTTTGATTTGCTGTTCTACTTATTTATGCACTTATTGGTTCATTCTTGTATATGCCCTGACCTTCAACCTTGGGATCAAACCTGCAACTTTAGAGTGTTGTGATGACGCTCTAACCAATTGAGCTACCTAACCAGGGCATGTTTACATTTATATTTATATATTTGAAGCCAACATGTAATTGTACTTATATGTAGTGGTAAGGAGACTTTTTTTTCACCAATAAGTTGTTATTTAAATGAATCAGTCATATTTATAGAGATAATAAAAGCCAGAAGAGTCATTGGAGTCCAGCTAGGCTCCTCACTTTCTTTATGATCTATAGTGTGTCCGTAAAGTCATGGTGCACTTTTGACAGTCAAAAGTGCACCATGACTTTACGGGCACACTGTATTTATAGGAGACCCTATTGCAACTTTGTGCCTCTGGCCACTTTAACAAAGTCCTCTTTCAAGTAGTCATCGAGGTAGATGGCATTGGTAAAAGCTTGCTTTTCAAGTTAAGAATTTGTTTTCCATAATTTTGAACCTAAAATAAGTACCGTTCTGACACATTTTAGATATGAAGATGCATGACAAAATATAGACATATCAGAGTATTAGTAAAACACATACATATCTAAGGGATAAGAACAGGCTGCGGGACTCTGAAACACTGAGCAATCTGCAGGGTGTGGACAAGCCTCTGAAACTATTGTTAGGCATTCCAGAGCTCAGGGCCGAAACCAGCTCTGGGGTTGAGCCATCAGGAGAGAAGTGTGTAAACATTTTGGCCAAGGGCACATGGAAACCCAGAGTGTACTGAAAGTGAAACCCTATCACTCTCTCCTCCCACAGAGGGAGTCCCTGCAGGGAAACCTTAGCTAGTTGATAACCTGCTAATTAACATTTGCCATCACATTGATTGAAATGTATCTTTCTTTAAAGGCACAAATATGCCAGCTACTTTTGGACATTTGGCAGGGGGATATGATGGCCAATATTATGGATATCTTTGGAGTGAAGTATTTTCCATGGACATGTTTTACAGCTGTTTTAAAAAGGAAGGAATAATGAATCCAGAGGTATTATATATTTTTTCTATTTTTGTTAATTTTATGGTTGCTTTCTCCCCTTTAACTCCAAGTGTAAAGTATTTATTATACCTAGATATTAGAGTAAGAGATTTGGTAACAGCTTTTAACTTTAAAGTCTTGCATCTTCTTAAATCATCATACATCAAGTTGCAGCATTCAAGTGACTAACTCTAATTCTGTAAGTTAAAAAAAAAGCCTACTGCATTTTCTTGCTTATTAACATTCCAATATATTTCATAATTAAAATTCAAAGCTTTGTTTATGCATTTGCTCATTTATAGTTGCTAGTTTTGACATGTGCCTTATGACTTTTAGCTTAATAGGTGATTGGGAAAGAAAACTACAGTAAACTCCTTCCTGACATAAGTGGTCTGTTTACGTTTTGATATTCTCTACACACTTTCCTTATATTTTTTCTGTGGGAGACACCCATTTTCTGTAGCCAGCATACTCCACCTACTGCATAGTTTGTAACCTAAATGCCTTGAAGTAATTTAAGCTGCTTCATTAACCTGAGCCATTCATTTCTGTGTACAGCGACCTGACTGCCAGGTGGCCGCCAGCCAAACCCTCCTGAGTTACAGTCCCCTAGTCTCCACTTGTGTAGAAGACTCAGCTGTCAGATTTCTTCCTAGGGCCTGCTGCATTTTCCACTGTGTTTTCATTCTGTTTGATCCAGAAATTAGAAGAATAAATGATCAAAATCAGGCTCTCAGCACTGAAATACATTGATGTAATTTAGAATACTGTCCCTGCTGCCCCACCACCGCAAAAAAAAAAAAAAAAAAAGGGATAAAACCCACCTCCAGGGTACCTACATTCTATATACTAACCTTTCCAATCACTTTGTCTTCCAACTCACCCTACCCAAGCTGTGAGGTCCCTTTAAGTCTCCCTCCATTCCCCGGCCAGTCATTTACAATAGCAATGGTCAACCACTGACTACTGTTCTCATAAATACCCTGACTGCTACATGACCTTCAGCCAGTGCCCAGCCGCAGATTCCTCCCCCATGATGCCCTTGGGATTCAGGGTGTTGTGGGGAAGAGTGAATGAGAAGAGTGAATGACTCCATTAACATGCCTAACTGTAAAGTCATGTTGTGCAAACCAAACTGGAAAGCCAGTGTTACTCTGCAGTCCTGCTCCACTTCTCTGCTGAGTTCCCCCAAGTCCCCACCACCTCACTCTTCTCTGCGGATCTCTCCTCTCTACTAAGATAATTAAGATCGTTGATCTTTCCTTTTCTTTTTACAAATCAGTGCTTCTTTTCTCCTGTCTCAGAGGTGATTTCTCTAATACTAAGCCTCCCTAGTTTGCCATCTTGAAAAAAATCACTGAGGTTATTGCTTATGACTTTGATAATTTCAGTGCTACTACTTTTCAAGTATTCTTACTTTCACAGTCTAATTTCTTAGTGTAAGAAACAACCTTTGCAAACCTCTATTTCCTGGCTTTTGCCTCCATCCACTTACCTGGAAAGTTATCCTCTCTCCAAAGTTACCACTCATGACTCAATTGCCAACTTTTCTTTTTAATTTTTAAAATTTATTGATTTTAGAGAGAGAGGAAGGGAGAGAGAGAGAGAGTGAAATGTCAATTTGTTGTTCTACTTATTTATGCATTCATTGGTTGATTCTTGTATGTTCCCTGACCGGAGATCAAATTCACATCATTGACATATTGGGATGATGCTCAAACCACTGAGCAACCTGGCCAGGGCCCAAATGCCAACTTTTAAAGGCCCTTGTCTTATTTTTTTTTGTAACTTCTTGCTTCTTGTTATTCCTCTCTTTGTTCACAGCCCTGAGGTTACCTATCAAATTCCTTCCTTACTTCCCAGAACTCCCTGTACATCAGCCCTATTTCTGTGTTCCTGTAGGTCTATTTTCACAAATATATTCATTTTATTTCTTCCACCTAAAATGTTTACCTTTCTTGTCTGTACCTCTCATAGAGCTTATTATTCTTTATTTTATTTTATTTTTTACAGAGACAGAGAGAGAGTCAGAGAGAGGGTTAGACAGAACGGAGAGAGATGAGAGCATCAATCATCAGTTTTTCGTTGTGACACCTTAGTTGTTCATTGATTGCTTTCTCATATGTGCCTTGACTGTGAGGCTACAGCAGACCGGGTAATCCTTTGCTGGAGCCAGCGACCTTGTGTCCAAGCTGGTGAGCTTTGCTCAAGCAAGATGAGCCCGCGCTCAAGCTGGCGACCTCGGGGTCTCGAACCTGGGCCCTTCACATCCCAGTCTGACGCTCTATCCGCTGTGCCACCGCCTGGTCAGGCAAGCTTATCATTCTTAAAGGCCCTAATCAAGTGGCCACTCATTTATGAAATCTTCCAGATCTTTTCATCCTCCACACAGAAGAGTAGACTTGGGCATAGGGAAAAAGGCTTCAATGCGCTTTTTCTTATGTCTGGAATGTTCATTATAACTATTATGCAAAGTGGAAAAATTGGATTATAAAATATTTTAAACCCTAGGACACAAATTTTTATTTTAAAATGTATGTTAGGGGAAAAATACTTGAAAATGTTGTCAATTGTTATCTTTGGGTGATAAATTTCTGAGTGATTATTAAATATTTTCCTGTATTTTTATGGACCCTTTTCTTATTTTTACATAGAATACAGGCTATTTACAGAAATCGGAGAACAATGTTTGCAGAGACACAAGTCTAGATATATAAAGACACAATTATATCCTCTTACTGGCTTCTAGTAGTTATTGAGGTTTCCTAGCGTAAGTGCTACGGTACCACTTTCAATTAAGTATCCTCATTTATCTCCTCTGTGCTCCCACTCACATGAGCGCAGCCCAGCCCCCTCCACTGTTACCTGTTCTCTTCCAGCTGTCAGGGCCATTGCCAAAGTACAAAGCACTGATTCCAGCGAATCCCAAGGAACTTGCAAGTCCAGCAGAAGCAATCCTGCCATTATGTTTCTAAACTTCCTCCTATTCTCAAGCTTCCCAGTTTGGCAGGCAGCCAGACTATGCTTAATTTAAACAAAGGAGTTGGGTTGAACTTGGAGAAAGCAAGATGCCCAACAACTTGGACTTATTTTCCTTGTGATATTAAAAAGAGTTTTCAGTTTTACTAAAATTTTGGATCCAACAGTGCTATCTATTATTTATCTTATGGTATGAAGCTGGCTGTAATCCCTTCTTTTTTCTTTCCTATCAAATAATCTGGAATATCATGTCATTTATTACCCCTCTGCTGTCACAACAGTGGTAAATGTGGCTCTACTGTCTAAGAAGAATCTCCTTGCATCCCTGCCCCCAGCATTTTTTTATGGTAGATACTGGAACAGCTTTTTGTTTTATTATTTTTTTTATTGATTGGTTTTTAGAGAGAGAAAGAAGAAGAGAGAGAGAAATGTCAGTTTATTGTTCCACTTATTTATGCATTTATTGGTTGATTCTTTTATGTGCACTGACCAGGTATTGAACTTTCAACCTTGGGGTATTGAGACGATGCTCTAACCAACTGAGCTACACAGCTAAGGCTGGAACAGCTTTATAAAAAGCCATTTTATTCCCTCTAAGAGTGTACTGTTTGTTCATTGTTGTTTTGTGTTTATTTACTTTGACTTGACAAATGTTTGCTGTAAAATAACACCTGATTTAAAAATGCAAATAGCCCCTGTTAAAAATTAATATTTTGGAATGACATTCCTGTTCTACAAAAACCTTAGGTCATTATTACAACTATTTTGTAATGAAGAGTAAGAATTTTTATAGTATAAATTTTTATAGTATAAAGAGAAAGAATTATGTTGTGATGAAGAGACAGAATTTTTATGGCTTCAGATCAAATACAATATCACAGAATGAGTGGAATCACAATATATTATGCAGACTTCATTTTCTCAAGGCCCTCACACTCCTAGTATGTACTTTGATCATTTTGAGAAGATAGCAGGTCGGCTTTTCAAGGAGTCAGTACCTCCTATTCTTAGAAAGATCATGAATTGTTGGTTTTATTGGTCATGATCGTTGGTATCAACAAAAGAACATTTCCAGGCTTTCTCTCTGTAACCTCTAGCCATTCTGCAAAGCCTAGAGTTGGCTCTGAGAACCATTACAGTTCTCAGCAAGCAGAACTGTAGCACATGTCCTACTCACTGGGAAAACAGAAATAGGGAGGATTAACTATAAATCTGCAGTCTTTTGAATACCATATGGTAACAATAGCATAATTTCTGGTACAGTTGTCTTCATTCTATTCCTAAGAGATAATAGACATTGTGAATTCAAAGGCAATTACATTGTTAAGCTAGACCTATTTATCTTCCTCTTCTTTCGCATTTAGAGAAATTACTAAGCTTTGTTTTTTCTCCATCATTGAACAAAAAAATACAACCAGGTGTTAGAACTGGACACTTGCCTGACCAGGTGGTGGCACAGTGGATAGAGCATCAGACTAGGACGCAGAGGACCCAGGTTTGAAACCCTGAGGTCGCTGGCTTGAGTGCAGGCTCATCTGGTTTGAGCAAGGCTCACCAGCTTGAGGCCAAGGTCGCTGGCTCGAGCAAGGGGTCACTCGGTCTGCTATAGCCCCCTGGTCAAGGCACATATGAAAGAGCAGTAAATGAACAACTAAGGTACCGCAACAAAGAATTGATGCTTCTCATTTCTCTCCCTTCCTGTCTGATTGTCCCTAACTGTCCCTCTCTCTGTTTCTGTCACTAACCAAAAACAAAACAAAAAACTGGCCACTAACCTATTAGCCTAACAGTTTGTTACCTCTGTTTTTTTCAGTGTTTTATATTCTTCATAGTAATTAGAGATAATACTTAACTATTTAATTAATTTGTTAAATATCATCTAAAGTCTTTGTTTCTAGTAGAAAATGGAGAAGTCTCATCAGACATATCTTTTACTTCTCCAACTGATCTCTGAAATTACTGTGGAAAGGAACTGCTTGATATTAACTTTTCCAGGAAGCTTAAGAGCTCTCTAAGGATATCTTTAAGGTCACCAGATACAGTTTCAAAACCCAGCAGCTAATCATAGGGTTGAAAAAATGGGGCTTTTAACTAGGGCCATTTCTTTTTATAGGGCAACTTCATTGTGGGAAACTTTCTTAAGAGGTAGTAGATATTGTGGATTCAAAGGCAATTATATTATTAAAGTAGAATTATCTTCCTCCTCTTCTGCATGTAGAGAAATTGCTAAGCTTTGTAGTTGTTTTTTTCATCAATGAAGAACTACAAACAACTATTGCTTCTGAAAAGAATACCAAGAAAAAATCAAGATAAAGTGTAGCTATTATATTTTAATGCATAATGTCGTAAAGAAGCAGCTAGGGCTTACATTCAATAACAGACCAGACACAAAATCATGAAGAATCTTGATGCAGCCTGACCAGGCGATGGCGCAGTGGATAGAGCATCAGACTGGGACCTGGAGGACCCAGGTTCGAGACCCTAAGGTTGCCAGCTTGAGCACGGGCCCATCTGGCTTGAGCAAAAGCTCACCAGCTTGGACCCAAGGTCGCTGGCTCCAGCAAGGAGTAGCTCGGTCTGCTGAAGGCCCGCGGTCAAGGCACATATGAGAAAACAATCAATGAACAACTAAGGTGTCGCAACGAAAAACTGATGATTGATGCTTCTCATCTCTCTCCATTCCTGTCTGTCTGTCTGTCCCTGTCTATCCCTCTCTCTGACTCTTTCTCTGTCCCTGTAAAAAAAAATAAAAAAGGATCTTGATGCAGAGAACAGACTAACAGCGGTCAAAGGGATAGGGGGTTGGGAAACGTGAAGGGATTGAGCAAAGAAAAAAGAAACAAACAACTCATAGACATACATAACAGTGTGAAGATGATGAGTGGAAAAGGAGTGTAAGGGGAGGTAGAAAAGGGTAAAGGGATAAATGGTGATGGAAGGAAGCTTTACTTGGGGTGGTGAACACACAATACAAGATACAGATGATATGTTATAGAATTGTCCACCTGAAACCTGTATAATTGTATTAACCAGTGTCACGCCAACAAATTAATTTTTTAAAAAAGAAAAAGGAGACATGAAGAATCTTGGTTACACATGAAGAATTACCTGGCAGAGAATGTATAGGATAAAGCTAAGTATGTATTTCGGTGCCTCCTATCCCCAGGTCCTGCTATAATGTGTTGCTAAGGGGGAATGTGAAATTTCCTCTCCTGACAGGCCCTAAAAACGGATCACCTTCTGCTTTAGCTCTCCGGATCTGTCACCGAAAGGCTGATTTTTCTTACACTTCAACCTTTTCTAACAGGGTTAGATTTTGCCTGATTTAAAGGACAAAGGAAGGAAGTAGGATTGATTTCCAACCTGCTTCTTGAATATTTACAAGGCCAGACCTTCAAAGTCTTGAATCCCAACCAGCTGGAAAGTTTTTCTTTCTTTGTGTTCTTACAGCCCTTCTTTGTGTTTGTCTTAAAGTCCTAATAATCTGCCCTGTTAATTGTCTATTTCTTTATCTTTCCTCCTAAATCATAAGGCCCAAAGGCCCTTGTAATAGGAACTGTTCTCATCTTTGTGTGAGTCTTCTTGCTTCAGACCTGCTATTTTTAATTACTACTGTTACAGTGGGTACCTCCTGGGACCTTTCATGTCTTTATTCGCTAACAGAACTACTACCTGCGGTACCTTTTTTCTCCTGATCTTCTCCCTCCCCTTAAAGATTTATCCTTCTATCCTCACAAATTGAAACTTTGCTTGAGGTTTCTAGAAGGCCACTTCCAATCAAGCAAAGATTTCTACTACTATTCTTGCTTTGTTTTTATTTGTTTTTTAATTTGACTGATTTTAGAAAGGAAGGGAGAAAGAGAAACATCAATTTGTTGTTCCACTAATTTATGCATTCATTGATTGACTCCCATATGTGCTGTGACTGGGAGTTGAACCTGCAACCTTGGTTTATCAGGATAATGCTCTAACCAACCGAGCTACCCAGGCAAAGCCCACTGTTCTTGTTTTTATCTTCATGACTACCAGTACCAATCTTTTGCTTTCTCCTTCCTTCTTTGCTTTTGTCAAAGGTGATCATTTTCCACCCACAATCTCCCCACGCTCATAGAAAAGAAAGGGCATACTGCCGGGAAGCAGTCAGCAGATGGGCTGTGGAAGGAAAGATTTCAAAATCCACTTGGAAAGCAGGCTGGTGAGCCTGTTAGCTGCCTGGTCGTCATCCCCTGTCCTTGGGCGGATGTTCTCTGCCCTGATGCTTGTTCCTCAACGTAGGAAGGAGCCAGCTATGGCTCCAGTCCCCAGAGCCAAATCATAATGAGAAGGGGAAAGAGGAAGGGAGGTTTGGAAGGTAGTGGGAGCTTGTATGTACTGCTTCAGAGGTGTCAGAGATAGCAAGAGACCCAATTTGTTTCCCATCCATGAAGTATTCTCATTACTGATAGACGGTGGGCATCCTCCATTCTCATAGTTATGATTGTTCTTAAACTACTACCCCAAATAAAGGGTACCAATTCTTAAGTAAAATGAGTGCCTTTTCTCTCCTACTTAATATTCCTAGTGAGTTATGTATTCTAGTTCATTCTAAAAGTGAAGGTGAAGGCTCTTGTTTCTTTCTATTTTTTCTTTTCTTTCTTTCTTTCTTTTTTTTTTTTTTTTTTTGAGAGAGAGAGGAAGGGAGGGAAATGAGAAGCATCAACTTGTAGTTACAGCGCCTTAGTTGTTCATTGATTGCTTTTTTCATGTGTGTTTTGACTAGGGGGCTCTAGCCAAACCAGTGACCCCTTGCTCAAGCCAACAACCTTTGTGCTTAAGCCAGCCACCGTGGGATCATGACAGTGATCCCACGCTCAAACTGGCAACTGCATGCTCAAACTGGTAAGCCTGCACTCAAGCTGGAGACCTTGGGTTTTGAACCTGGGACCTTAGCATCCCAGGCTGACACTTTACCCAATGCATTATCACTATCAGGCAGTGGTTTTATTATTATTATCTTTAGTAGGACACAGAACTAATTTTAAGGAAATACCAAAATAGGAATGAATGCCTTTGTTTCCCTGAGCTTTTCATAAGAAATTAAACCTAGGAGCAATGTGAGAAGGAAGGAAATGAAAGGAGGGGTAGATGCCTAAGGTTTATTGGATACTCTGTGCCAGGTATTATAGTAGAGAGTAGGCAATGTACTTAATCATCTCCTCTAATTCTCCATAAACTGTGTGAGGTGGGCATATTCCCATTCTACAGGTAAAGAAACCAAGACACAAGTCCAGCCAAGAGTCAAATCTGGGCCTGACTCTACAACTCCTGGCCTGGCTTTAGAAAACATCCCTGTTGGAGAGGACTTATACAACTGCCAAAAGATACACTTCCAGGATGAAAAACCACAGAGGTGACTGATGGTGATTGTCACTCATAGAATTGGTTAGGCCCTTACTATATGCTGATCCTCCTGAAAGATTTTTTTAGCATGAAAAATGTTAGTGATTTTCTTAGAACTTCTCTTCCTACTTTCCTCATAGTAGAAATTGTTTTACTATCTAAACAAAGAGCAACTTAAGGCAAAGACTCCTTCCACTTTTGGCATATGTTTCCTAGACCGTGTTCTCTCCCCCAGCGGGGCTGCTACCTTCCTAAAAATGCAAAAATTCAATTATTTCTTTCTTTTATTTTTATTTTTTTAAGAACAGCAAGATACTATTACCAAAATGACTCCTAAACTCTGCTCCAAACTTCATTGTAAAGGAAATGAAACCATGAAAAGGCTATTGCTCTGTCATTCAGGAAATTGAATCAACCTGTTGGGAGCTCTGAGAAGGAGAGGACTAGAGCTGTGCTGACCACATACTGTTAGACCACAAGTGCCCCGCTCTGCAGTGACTTTACCATTCACAGGAGGCGTCAGCTGGCTCCTCACAGCACCATGCAGCTAGCTCAAGGCTTGCCTTCTTTTTTCTTTTTACCACCTAAACTACTATTCACTGTGCATATAATATGTTGCAAGATATCAGCATTTGGGGTAATTTATTTTTTACTTTATTTAGATTTTTCACAAATGTTCCTATAATGTGTGTGCAATGAAATATCTTTTTTAAAAAATAAAGGATTCTTAGATCATGAGCATTAAGAATTTCTGCAGATAAATATTAAAATTACTGAGACTGAATGATAGGTACATGAGGGTTCATTATACTCTTTTCTTGGCTATTAGTATATAAAATTTTTTCATAATAAAAGGATTAAAATGTTTTTATTAGCCTGCCAATAAACTTAACTCACATTTTCTAACTTTTTTCTATACTGCTAACCCAGAGAGTACAATCTTTCCTTGCCTCTCCTCCCTCCCTAATTTAGCCCTGGTCAAATTTAGACACATTAGTCAATGAACGGAAGGGAAGAGTATGTGTAAATTGTGGTTAGGCTCAAGAGCTCTGATCTGCTACTAAAATAATAGTCTATGACAATCACTCACATTTTAGGTTCTAGGTTGATAGTGACATGTAGCTGTGGAGTACTTGAAATGTGGCTAATGCAACTGAAGAATTGAGATGTGCTGTAAGTGTAAAAAACACTAGATTTTGAGGACGTACAACAACAGAAAATATCAATTTTTATATTGATAAATGTGAGATAATATTGTAGATATACTGGTTTAAATAAAATATTTTGGCCCTGGCCAGTTGGTTCAGTGGTAGAGCATCAGCCCAGTGTGTGGATTCCCTGGGTTCAATTCCTGGTCAGGGCACACAGGAGAAGCACCCATCTACTTCTCCACCCTTCCCTCTCTCACTTCTCTCTCTTTCTCATCCTCTCCTGCAGTCATGGCTCAGTTGGAGCAAGTTGGCCCCAGACATGCTGAGGATGGCTCCAAGGCCTCCATCTCAGGCACTAAGAAAAGCTCTGTTGCTGAGCAGCAGAGCATGACCCCAGACAGGCAGAGCATCACCCCCTAGTGGGCTTGCCAGGTGGATCCCAGTCGGGGCACATGTGGGAGTCTGTCTCTCTGCCTCCCCACCTCTCATTGAATAATAAATAAATAAAATATTTTATTAAAATTAATTTCACCTATATATTTTTTACTTTTTAAAATGTGATTTTTAAAAAATTTAAAGTTATATATGTGGCTCACATTATAGTTCTATTGGACAGTGTTGCCTGGAGTTCATGAGAAGGTAACTGTGTTTGATTATTTATTCCTGATTAGGGCCTAGACTGTAAAGTTAGATATTAGCCTTCATATGATTAATAAGTTGATGGTTTCTGTTTAAAACCAAAAGCTAACCCTGGAAGCTTTAATTTTATGACCCTCTGGGACATTAAGTACTTTTGCATCTAAATTCGTAGATTTCATTCACCCATGTTTTATTTTCCTTAAGAGTTTGACTAGACTTAGAATCATTGTTATAAGTCAAATGTTACATTACTTTTGTCTCTGAAAATTGTCTAGCTATTCTGATACTCAAAAAGATTCTTGGTCCTATTGATCACATGGTATAATGGCTATAAAACTCAGAGTGTTACTCTGTGATCTATTGTTTTATGTGTACATTTAGAATAATGCTTCATTGAATTGTCTTGCCTTGCTTCCCTAAAAGATGGTGAGAAAGAAGTAAAAATATTGAATAACACAAATATTGAGTTACAGTTCTTTCACTGCTCATGTGTTTATGTACATAAAAACAAAGGAATAGTGATATATTTTAAAATTACAGATCTGGTCCCCAAAAACACTTGACAAAGGTCCTCATTCCCAGTGCTGGACCCACAGAAATGTCCAACTATACACTGTGGGCCATGTGCTGTTCCTGCCACTCCCTTGTCCACAAGGAATAGGGGTTTTTTATGAACCCCTCATAAAAACAGAGCAAAAGCCATTTGGCAGGAGCTGTGTCACTGTTTCCAGGTACACAGAACCCCTGCTTATGGCCTACTTGAACATTGCTTTGCTAACCCTTTTAAAATCGCATTTGAGAGGGGGGTAACAAATAGGAAACTGTTATGCATTCCACCTGGCTACTTTCTGTTGGTCTGTTTGTTCACATTGTCAATTTGCTGCTGAGAATCAAAGGAGACCAGACAGTAAGAAAGGGAAGTGGAGAGGCCGGAGGTTTAAGCTCCAGATCTCTTGGCTACCAAAATAAATAAATACCACGGAGCTGCAGCCCAGCAAGAGGGAACATCCAGACAGAGTGCAGCTCAACATCCTCTTTTGTTTTCACCCCTACCCCTTTCTCTTTTGCATCTAGAGATTTGGAAAATTGTTATGACCATGAATTGTTAGGCATGATGTTTTATTTTATTAGGTTGGAATGAAATACAGAAACCTAATCCTGAAACCTGGGGGATCTCTGGACGGCATGGACATGCTCCAGAATTTCTTGAAACGTGAGCCAAACCAAAAAGCATTCCTAATGAGCAGAGGCCTGCATGCTCTGTGAACTGGGCTCTTTGGTAGCAGTCCATGTCTGGAGGACAAGTCGACATCGCCATGTGTTATTGACCTGGAAACTGAAGGGAGTTTTGCAAATGAAAATGTAGATTTCTATTGACTGCCTTTTGTTTTGTGACTTGAAAAATTATACAGATGTAAATGGATTTATAAATACGGTAACCTAAGAAAAGACCAATTCAAAAGTAATTGTACTATAAAATTTCATAAAAATAGATTTGATTTCTTTCTATAAAAGTTTCACATGAATGTAATTTGATATTTTACTCTTATAATCTAGATAATATAATGTGAGAGGGCTCAGAATTTTTACATCGAATCATATATGTTATATAATTTGATCCTTCTTGCATCTTGCAGTTTTTTACTTGGGATTTCTGGATGTAAATGAATCACCACATTCCTCTGGTGAACATTTTCTTGGAGCCCTGTGTTGACTTTGAGTCTTTGTCTCCCAGAGGAGTGTGACCTTTTAGCCTACATACCTCAGGGCCAGGGGAATATGCCTCAGTGATGCATTTATCTTTGTGTTTTAGGCCTTGTGATTCCAACTTTCTGCCACACCTAAATGATGTTTCTCCATTTGGGTTTGTCTTTTCTGTCCAAAGTCCAGTCAGAGAATACCAAACAATTATGGAGTCTAACTAGCCTTATGTACATTACCAGTTTTTGTGCCATGTATTAGAGGGTCTGGGATCCTGTATTGGGGGTTTGTTTTCACGTCAGCGTACAAGATTGTCAGTCTTGGCATATTTGCCAATAAGAACACCGAAGCATGCAGAGGTTTCTCTCCTCATGTTTCTAAAAAGTGGTGAGGACTTTGCCTCCTTTACTGCCCACCTCACCCAAAGTGGCTGCTCACAGGTCACCAATGGCTGCTCAGAGAGTTGAAGCAGACTCAGAGTAAGAGCTCAAACTCCAAAGAGTGGGCTCTGGGCAGATGAGTTTTAGGACAGCTGCCCCCTACTTTACATGTGTGCCTAAACTTGGACCTGGCCGGGGGGGATGGGGGGACTCTTTGGTAGTCAATTTTTTCTGGTGATTTTTATTTTCAGGGACCCTTAGAATCTCTCTTCAACTAATTATGAGCCTAAATTCCAATTCTGTAGCAGACCGGTAAACTCACAATACTTGCTTTTCCTCTAGGAGCCTACTCAGTAAGAAAACCAAACATTTTAAATGAAAAAACAAAAAACAAATTTTGAATGTACCCTATATAAGTCTTCCAGTTGCTTCCCGTTCTGTACGTGAGGTGTGACCAGGGACAAACTTTGAACTTTTCTATTGTCTAGTTCAAATGAATTTGTGCTAAATGAAAAAGTCTATGTGCATAATAAAATGATGGCCAGCAGGAAAAATCGAGAGCTTTAGATTCACAGAAGAAAATTCCAGGGTTATTATTGCTAAGCAGATACCTTAAACATGCACATGAAATCCTGCTCTCCCTTTGCAAACAAAGGCCTGGCCCTTTTCACTCCCGCACTCAGTCAGTGTCACTGCCTCTGGTCCCCAAAGCTGTGCTTATGGTCTTAACAGCCTGTGGTACTTTTCTATCATTTTTTTCTCCAGACTGTTCTGTTTTACAGTTGCAGACAAAAACTCTCTTCAGTTTTCTCTATTGCCCAATGTGTCTCCTTAACAATAAGGTTATCATTTTAAATCTTAACTTATTTCACATGGAAAAACTAATACTTGATGTGAAAAAGGCTGCACACAATAAAGTTGCATTATTTTCCATGGAATGAACTCCCATTTCTTTCATTCATTAATGTTAAAACTGAAATATATAAAAGAAATAAAGTACTATGGTGTTTGTTCTATTTACTTATTTATTTCTTTGAGTGAGAGAGAGAAAGAATGAGGGAGAGAGAGACATATATTTGTTGTTCCACTTATTTATGCATTCATTAGTTGATTCTTGGATATGCCCTGACCAGGAATTGAACCCACAACCTGGGTGTGTTGGGACAAGGCTCTAAACATCTGAGCTACCCAATCTGTGTGCACATCTAATATTTGAATATACCAACATCAACAAAAGTAAATACCAAAAAAACAAATTCTCTAGCACAACTTAAAACTATAGCATATTTTTAAAGCCTCTTTTTAATGTGACCATCCATCTGCTTATTCTTTCTTTCCAGATCAGAGCACACTCTGAATGGTGAGAAACTATAGAAATTGTCCTTGGACAACCTACATTTCAGATTTATGGACTGAGTCACAAATAAAAAGAGTCTTTCTTTGTTATCGATTCAGGAGATTTAAGCCTGTTTCAGGTTTTGGAGGCATCATGGTGTTGCTGAGGGCAAGTTCTTAAATAGTTTATGTTAATTGATAGTAGGCATGATTTCTAACGGTTTAATTTTAAGATGCCACAATGAAGATAGAAAAGTCTTAATGTTATGCCACCTAATATGAAGGTTTTTCCTCTAATACAAACGTTTGTAACTAAAAACTATCTTGAAGAGTTATCACCTGAGGTGTCTGCACTAGAATCTTGCCTTCCTAAAATAACATAAGGAAAGATAGATATTGGCAGTTCTTTAGACTTGGCAACCTGCGTTGTGTAAGAGGCCAAAATAGAGAAAATAGTTCTTTTAAAAATTGATATGATTTTGTACTTTGTACTTGCCTCAACTTGTAGGGAATGACTTAACTTTCTGCTGTACCATTTTGCCTTGAGCCTTTGTGAATAAATTAAGGTGCCAAACAGTCCTGCCTCCTCACTGGATCAACTGCTTTGTTTATGACCATTTCATTTTTTTTTTTAATTTCTATCATTCACAGCAATTTTTATTGCTCTGAAGAAACTGTATTAAAATACTAATCCCCCAATTGGGTTTAGAGGCAGGGACCAAGTCTTCTTTCTTCTCTCAGCACAGTATTATAGTTATGTGTCTCCCGTCTGAAACTGGCTCACCCCTCAAAAGGATATTTCTTTTCTTATGACTATTTGGTGAGGATAATAAAAGCAAAAACAAACACGAATATTTCCATTTTCTTTGAAAGGGTCAACATCTGGTTTATTCTTTTAAATCATCTTTAATGGCCTGACCAGGCGGTGGCATAGTGGATAGAGCGTTGGACTGGGACACAGAGGACCCTAGTTCAAAACCCCGAGGTCACTGGTTTGAGTGCAGGCTCACCAGCTTGAGTGCTAGGTCGCTGGCTTGAGTGTGGGATCATAGACATGAACTCATGATCACTGGTTTGAAACCCAAAGTCACTGGCTTGAGCAAAGGGTCACTCACTCTGTTGAAACCCCTGGTCAAGGCACATATGAGAAAGAAATCAATGAACAACAAAGGTGCCACAACAAAGAAAAAGAATTGATGCTTCTCATCTCTCTCCCTTTCTGCCCCTATCTGTCCCTCTCTCTGACTCTCTCTCTCTCTGTGTCTCTGTCACAAAAAAAATAATAATAATAATTTTTAATGAAGAAATTTCCACTGGAAGCAATACTTATGTAGTACCAACTATATCAAGACAAAGTCATCAAACCTGAATACTAGATCAATGTACTCTTTTCCAACATACAATAATCCTATAAATGGAAACTTTGTAAAACTTTTTTGAGAAATTGGAGTAATGATCACAACCGCTCACACACCTCTCTCATGAGTAATTCTTGAGCTTTTATTTGGTTGCATTTACCTTAGTTTTCTAATAAAATACAGAACCAGTACATCTGGTCCTCTATGTATGTATAAGAAAAGGAAAGAGGTGAATATTACACAGAGTCTCTGCTTCTGCTCAGGGGCTGATGCCCAGTCTAGGTGCTAATTTCATTGTGCCTGGATGCTCCTTAAAATTCATGGCCATGATAAAATGTCTCTAGCATTTGTCCTCAGAGAAGCTGTATGGCTTAGGCCATTTTTTTTATATGTTTTGTTATTTTAATTATTGATTTTTAGAGAGAGTGAGGAAGGAGGATAGAGATATCAAGTTGTTGTTCCACTTATTTATGCATTCATTGGTTGATTCTTACATGTCCTGACCAGGAATCAAACCTACAGCCTTGACATATTGGGTCAACACTCCAACCAACTGGACCACTCAGCCAAGGCTGAGTTGGTTTAAAGGAACAATGTTCACTGAACCCAAAAAGACACTTGATGTCTCTATTGACATCTTTGTGGCTAAGATGAGGATATGACTGGATAATCATTAGCTAGGTGGATTCCTAGCTATTGAAATAACCTAAGAGAGTTGAATAAGGATTCACATTAAAATGAAGGAAATTTCTAATCCTTTGGGTGAAGACACAAGAAATTCAATAGAAGATATTATCAAATTTACAGATAACAGAGCAGGAATGGTTAAATATGAAGACATTATTGAAATTTAAAATCATTTCAGTGCTGAGACCATTTTAAGAAGTTGAGCACATTCTATTGCTAAGGTAAAAGGAAGGGAAACTGACTTACAATTGTACTCAGAAAAAAGACTGGCAGTTTTGTTTTGTTTGACCCAATTCCAACTTAAGCCCACAGTACAGCACACAGGCAAGAATGAAAACCTTATGAGTGTACTGATTGAAGAATGTATCCAGATCAAAAGAACAATCCTGTTGGACTCCAATGAAGTAAGATCAACTACAGCTAGAATATCATGTTCTATTCTAAGTGTCATATTTTAAGCAGCCTATGGCCAAGTATTACAGTGTTTGGCAGAATAAGAACAGGAGGGTGATGACCTTGAACTTCTCAAGAAAATACGTGGAAAAATTAGGGAAGTTCCATCTGCTGATGAATTCAGAAATATAAATGATAGCTGTTTTCAAATCCTTGGATGGTGTGGTAGAAAGAATAGGATGATTCTGCATTGCTGCAGAAACTAAGCTGAGAGAAATGGTTGGAAGATACAGGGAAGCTTTTAGTTCAATGTGAGAAAGTGTTTTTTAAATAGTTACCATCATTACAAATACCGTCTGCTCCTGCTAACGAATATCCAAACCAAATTTGTGGCTGTCCGGCGTGTTACAAAGGGATTGTTTGTTTGAGTAGACATTCATACCAGATCAGCTTTGAGGACTCCGAAGTTTAAGATCCAACAAATATATAATAATCAGAAAAACATCACTCAGGAGAAATAAACATTTACATGCTAGATCTTAGAAATGGCATTTATTTTTTAAAGTTGATTTTAGAGAGAAAAGAGAGAGAGAGAAACATTGATTTGTTATTCCATTTATGCATTCATGGGGTGATTCTTGTATGTGCCCTGACCAGGGATTGAACCAGCAACCTTGGTGTATTGGCACAACATTCTACCCAACTAGGTAACATGGCTAGCCAGGGCTAGAAATGGCATTTAGATGGGTGCAGCTCCCTCACACTGCTGGGATATAGTTCAAGAATTTATAGTTTAAGAATAGCTTTATTCCTCATCTGTAATCAGTGACTGCTTATCTAGAGGTTATTATTAGTTTTCTTATGAGGAATCTGATAACGGGATGGGAGGTTGACAGTGATATAGCCAAAGTTTCTTATAGAATGAACAAAGGTTTGTCAATTCCATTTTCAGAATTCCAGTTGTGGTCTTCCCATTCCACCCACCACTATCCTCATTACACCTGCAGAGGCAAAAACATAGCTCAAATACTCAGTTCAGTACGTGTACACTATACCATATTGTGATCTCTTGAATCATTGTTTCTATCCCACAGTCCTTGACTCATAGTGAATAGTCCATAAGTATTTTAAAATAAACATAACTCTTTAAAACAACCTTTTGCTGTAAAGATGCATTTTTCTACAATAATTGCAAGATATCTCATTTGTAAGTGAATCTAAAACTGTATGGACAAATTATGTTTTACACCTTCCTCAAGAAGGGACTCTCCTTAGTGTACTGGAAGAATTTGTATGAGGAAGATGAAAGAAACGTGCTTTTGTAAAATTTAGAAAAATGTGATTATGTGTTATAAATTTAGGACTTTCTTAATCTAGAATCTGTGGTTCCTAGAAGATCTATGAAAAGGGGAGAGAGTAGATGCCCATGATTGCCCTGAAATTATATTGAAATTTTTTTGTTTGTAGATACATGCATTTCTTCTAGGCAAAGAATCCCTAGCATTCATCAGAAAATTTTAAGAACTATCTTTTATTTTATTTATTTATTTTTGTGTAAGAGAGAGAGAGCGACAAATAGAGACAGAGAGGAAGGGAGAAAGATAAGAAGCATCAATTCTTCATTGCAGCACCTTAGTTCAGTGATTGCTTTCTCATATGTGCCTTGACCAGAGGGCTACAGCAGACCAAGTGACCCCTTGCTCAAGACCTTGGGCTCAAGATGGTGAGCCTTGCTCAAACCAGATGAGCCCACGCTCAAGCTGGCAACCTCGGGGTTTCGAACCTGGGCCCTCTGCGTTCCAGTTTGACACTATCCACTGCGTCACCATCTGGTCAGGCAAGAAATGTCTTCTTATCTTTTTAAGATGATGATTGATCTTAGAGGAAAGAAGAAAAAGGGAAACATCGATTTGTTGTTCCACTTATTTATACATTCATTGGTTGATTCTTATTGGTGCCCTGACAAGGGGTAGAACTCATAACCTTGGTGTTATCAGGATGACACTCTAATCAGCTAAGCACCTGGCCAAGGCAAGAACTACGCCTTAAACAATTTGTTTCATTGTTTTCAAACTTTTCCTTTTGAATCCTATAGTTTTAAAGACTATAAAGTGCCCATTATCTTCAGGCACTGTGCTTGGTACTGAAGATACAAAAATGACAACCCTGAACCCAAGTTACTCACAACGCAGTGATGAAGGCAGATGAGTTCATAATATGTTGAGATAAAGTATAAAAGAAAGGTAGGTATGAAAAGCTTTTATGTTTTTCTTCCACACTGGCTGACCATTATATAATCAAACCCTTGTGCCACAATGGGTTTTTTTTGTTTTTTTGTTTTTTTTTTTTTTTACAGGGACAGAAAGAGAGTCAGAGAGAGGGATAGATAGGGACAGACAGACAGGAAGGGAGAGAGATGAGAAGCATCAGTCATTAGTTTTTCATTACTGTCGCAACACCTCAGTTGTTCATTGACTGCTTTCTCATATGTGCCTTGACTGCAGGCCTTCAGCAGACCGAGCAACCCCTTACTCGAGCCAGCGACCTTGGGTCCAAGCTGGCGAGCTTTTGCTCAAGCCAGATGGGCCTGCGCTCAAGCTGGCGACCTCAGGGTCTCGAACCTGGGTCCTCTGCATCCCAGTCCGACGCTCTATCCACTGTGCCACTACCTGGTCAGGCTGCCACAATGTTTTATGATCACCATGCCACCTGCCACAAAGACTTACTCCTAACCAAATGGTTGGTTTTCCCTTTTCAGCAGGTGCACAGTAGGAGTAAATAGTGTTTTTCCATCTTTGTTATATCTAGAAGTTTCTTAGACCCTCTGGTTAAAAGACTCACCAGAGATAAAAATACTGACTTTAACCATTTCTTTTCGAAAAAATCATTCTTTTTTATTATTGTTATTGATTTTAGAGACAGGTGAGAGAGACAGAAAGGGGAGTGGGGAGGAGTGGGAAGCATCAACTCTTAATAGTTGCTTTTCGTATGTGCCTTGTCCGGGCAAACCCAGGGTTTTGAACCAGTGACCTCAGTGCTCCAGGTCTATGCTATCCACTGCACTGTCACAGGTCAGTGTGGCAATACTGTTAAACATTCTTATGCATTGTGATCAAATAGTTGTAAATTTCTAATCATTAGAGGAATAATGTGGGACTCCTTTTGACTTGGTAAATTAAATATACCCAAGAGGCATTGGTACATCCTGTAAGTCTAGAAAACAGGCTGTTAGGATGACCACTGAACTATTTAGAGATGGTCCAGAATTAATCAGGATTCCTTATTTCCTTCTTCCATCATGTAAATAATTTTGTATTATTACTAATAAGAACTGAAGGAAAGGCACCCACTCTTCAATCTCTGACAGCCTATTTGTAACTTCTTTCTAAAGCAACTACTTAAGCAGATTAATGAAAGACTAACAAACTTCAGAGTACATACCAAGAACTGGAACTGGACTTTAAACTTACCTCCCATTTGCTTGTGCAAATATACAGTCATCTGTTTCATCAATCTTCTGCTGAACTTTTGTTTTTACTCTTTGAGCAGCACAACCAAGGCTGCTCAGATTATCTCTATAAATTTGTTATTTTCCACATCTGTCAGTTCATCTGTTAAATAATTCTTGAAAATGTATTTCCTGGTTCAACGGATAAAAGCATTTTATGTATTGACAGATACTATCAAAGCCATGTTTTTTAATACTATTTACTACAATTGTTTAACAATGAGGCAATCACTGAAGATAAATAAGGAAAAGTGAGATTAGCAAACATAGCAAGAATATGGTGTGATATCACTTATATTGTTTTATTTCCCCATTGGGTGACGAGGACTAAAGGTTACTTCTTTCAGAAGGTAGTAGGAGTAATTCCAGATAGGAATTTTCTTTCTGTTAATGATTGGGTAGGTCCTAAAAGGAATGTAAGACTTTATCCCAGAACAAAGCAGTCATCAGTCCCTTTGTATTCAGGGCAAAGGGGGAAAACCAAAAGATCTATTTTGTCATCCCTGTCCCAAATCAGATGCCTTTCCGTGGTCTTAAACATTTGTGTGACAAGTGGGACTTCTGTTGTAATTCACAATGCAATCACTGTTCTAAACATGCACATGGTCCCTTCTGTCTCAGCTTCAATTATAAAATCTTCAGCCAGAGGCTATTATCCTCTGTTTTGTTCAGTCAGCAACACAGCCAGTGAATTTCCAGCTGGAATCAGGTGGCAAGAAAGGAATTTCTCACACTTCATTTATCAAGTCCTTCTATACCCCAGTATGTTGTCTCCTTCTGGGGGCCCTGGTTAGGAACACTTTTCTGAAGCTCTTTGGGAAAGTGACCAAAGAGCTTCAGAAAAGTGTTCCTAACCAGGGCCCCTGAATGAAGACAGAACCTCTTAATTCACAGCTCAATGTTTCTGTTTTATTATTTTTATGTCACTAATACTTTAGTAGATAAGCTACATCCTGCAGTCTAACCAGCCATAGGAAGCCTCTCTATCTCTCCTGCCCTCCCTTCCTTTCATCTTTCCTTCTTCCAAAAGACGAGATGAAGGAAGATTCTGAGCAAATCTCTCCAAATACCAGTAGGAGCATGACAGAGTTCTGAGTCAGGGAGGCCATAGATAAAGTTCTAGGTGCTTTTTAATTTGGGAGTGGAGCCTATATATAATAAAGCTTTTTCTCACAATACCTCATTTTAAATTACAGTTAATATTCTAATGGCTGCCAGCTAAATGAGGTTTGGAAGGATTAGAATAAGGGTAAATTATATATAATCACTCCTAAAAGGAAATACCTTTTTAAAAATGCTGCAGGATACATAAAAGGTTTAGCTTATTTCATAACGCAACCAATTTTAAGTAAGATTAGGAACTTGTTCCAGGAAAACCCGACTGCTGCTGGGTTGACCTATCTCTACTGAAGTTCAGGTTCAGGTGGAAAAAAGAAAAAACTGCTAAGCCCTGCTTAAACTTTTCAAGCCGTAGTTTAACTTTCCCTAATTAAAACAGTTTGTTTTGTAAGGATTGTGGGCGTTTGTGTTGAAGTCTACGAAGACGTGACAAGTTCCTCTGTCTACCTAATGAGTTTCTCAGGACCCTGTTGAAATTTAACTGGGGCATGTTCATACTGCAACGTACTGTTTTCCATGGTGCTGGTAGAGAAATGTCATTCTACCCGCTGCATTCCTCTGGAATGAGAAATGAAGTCATTACATTAGAAAATGAATCATGTGCCCAGGATACACTTCTGTCACTGTGAATACACTGACTCTCCCAGAGTAAGATCATGGATCCAGCAGCTGGAAGGGTTCCAGTAGCCAGGAAAGGGTGAGGCAGAAGTGCTAAGTAAGGAACATTGAGGTTGTAATATTTGAAGTAGCAATGACTTAGGTTGGTTGGAGACTTGAAGTTCACATTTGACTATTGGAAGGTCAATGCTTCGAGATCAGCATTAGAATGAAGGGCCAAGAATTTGACAGCAGGTAGTGCTGGCTGTGAACCAGGGCAATTTTAGGAGCGCAAGGTGACGAGGCACTAACACTCAAGAAAAGAAAGTGTTTTTACCTCAAGGATATGCTTGATTAACAAATTACAGTATTATTTTCATTCAAGGTAAATAGGGCAAATTTTACTTTTCAGAAGTAATAGAAGAGAATACCTAATCACTTCTAAAACAAGTTTAGGTCTTAGTGATCTTCAGTAATAAAATGTATGAGTTAGAAGAAAACTCCTAAAAACTTTCTTATTATCTCTTATGTTCAAAATTTTTATAGTCATATTTTAATAGAACATTACCAAAATATGACATTTACTGTGCATGCCATAAAATTCTAACTGTCATCTAGACAAGAAGCAATAAAAGGAGCTGTCTGAAAAACTATACAACATTTTGTTAAATTTCAAATCAGTAAACAAAAGTACAAATTGTGTGGGTCAATTCTCTAGGAACCTATAACCAACCTAAATAACTCCCCATCAGAGGCATATGTCTTAAGTCTTGGAAATTATTATTTTTTATCATAACTTTTATCTTGAATTTTTTTTGTGCCCACAAAGCTCACCCTGCACCTTCACCCTCTCATTACACATTCTCACTTACCCCACAATCTTTGAGTAGAGAAAACAGTTTCAGGCTGGGTGTTAAGACACTTAGAAGCTAAGTACGGAAAAGTGAGAGAAATCCATGTTGATTCCTTTCCCGTCTGGACTTCGCAAAGCCAACTGCAAGAGGAAACAGTACACCCTCAATCAGCATGCAGTCTTTCCTCTGTCTCTCACTCTGCTCAGGATCACATGTTGCCCTTGTCCTCAACCAAAATAGAAATATGATCTCATGTTTGTTTATTGGGTTAACTTTGTATTTCCTGGGTCAATAGGGTGTAAATTTTAATTTACTGATGTGATTTCTTTCCATAAACACAAGAAACTCTTTGGGGAGATTGCTGTGAGTGTCCCAGGACAGCCGAATCTGTGAGGCAGACACATTGTGAAAATAGGGTGGTCTTCGAGATGTTGAAGTGGCATCTCCAAACTCCAGTTGCAGGTCCAAGGATTCTGTGGACAGGGTTGCCAAATACTAATTAAACTAATTGTTTATCAGTGCTGTTCTTAAATCTTATGATCCTGGGATTTTTTTTCCCTGTAAGAAGAAACGGGGTTATATTCCATTCATCATACAAATTACAAAAATTCAGATCACATTATACACTTAGTCAAGTAAGCAAAAAATTATCAAGGGAAAAATTACTGTATCTCAACAAGTGTCTCTGTGTGTTTATTCTTTCCTTTTATTGTCCTTTCTCTATGTCTAATAAATAATAAAATATATTTCAAAGGACAAAACAGGCTACTTAAATAAGACATATCAAGATGGAGAGACTCATAATAGGCATTACAATTTTCCATAATACAGAAAAGTTTTCAATATAGAAAACAGGATAAATTTGTGGAACTGGAGAGTTTCAAATACATAAGAAATATAACAGAAAAAGGAGATTATTATGATTCTGAAACCAACAATACAATTTCATCTCCCAGCCATCCAACCTGACTACCTATTAAGGTTGAAGATGAACACAACCAGTAATTCCACACCAAGGTAGGTACCACCCAACAAACCCTTCTTTATGTATACCATGAAATAGCTACTAGAATGTTCACAAAAGCTCTTTGGGATAGTAAAACAGTGAAGAAAATGAAAGTGGATAATGAATTGGGTTGTATTTGAATAATGTGCTGTATTCCAATTAAAATCCATGAACTAAAGCTACATATATCAATATGGATATTACTCAAGAACAATGTTGATCAAAAAGATATATTCAGGTTACCATTTTATGTAAAGCGTATATATGTATATGTATGTATATGTGTATATATATATACATATATTTTTATATATCTATATATATATGTTGTATATGTATATTCAAATATATTGAAAACAACACTATAGGCCCTGGCTGTGTAGCTGAGTTGGTTAGAGTGTCATCCCAAAATACCAAGGTTGCGGTTAAATCCCCGGTCAGGGCACAAATGAGAATCAACCAATGAATGCATAAATAAGTGGAAAAACAAATAAGTGTTTCTCTATCTTTCGCTCTCTCCCTGACTCTCTACCTTCCTCTTTCTCTAAAAACCAATTTTAAAAACTTAAAAACAATACTATATATATTTGTTTCTGTACATAGTATTTAAGTATAAATTATCCACATGAAAATGGACACCATATTCAGAACTCTGGTGAGGGAGACCGGGACCCAGGAGAGATACTCAGGGGCCTTCAACTATTACTGCAATCTTTTTTTTTTCTTTGACAATTCAGGGCAAATAGGGCAAAATGTTCAGATTTTTTCTTTTTTTTGGTTGTCAAATGATCTTTAATTGAAATATTTTTGTCTGTAGGCTTTAACTAGCTTGGCATTCCATTGCACAACTGCTGATGTCATGATTGTGTCAGCCATCAACATTGCAGCCCACAGGCTAGGCAGTCCCCAGGATCTCTTTGATGAGTCCAGAGAGTTCTCTAGCTAAAAGGTCAGTGTGGTATCTGTGGGGCAATGCTGACAATCCCATCAAAAGTGGTATTTCCACTGTGCTTACTGTCTTTTGCTTCTTTCTGTCCCTTGATGGTTCTTTGAAGGCTTTGATGATCAGGGCAGAGGCAGAAGACACTACCTCAATCTGGACCTGTCTATTCTGAGTGATCAGTTTCATAGTAATCCTCAGACCCTTTCAAGTACCAGTTGCTTTGGTGATGTCATCACCAACCTTTTTTGAAGACAGACCCTGGGGGCCAACCTTGGGGAACAGGGCAGGTTTGGCACTGACTTCCCCACCAGTGCACTTCAGGTATCCGACTTTGATCTCATCGGGGTCAAACTTCAGCAGCATGGTTGGAGGCAGCTGGTGTTGGGTGAACTGGGGTTCAAGACCACCAGACAAAGTTGCACCTAAGCCTCTTCCAAGCCAAAAGTTGAAAGCAAAGCGTTAAGACTTTTAAAGCTTTTTTTCTTGTTGTTGCTTCAAATATTTTATAATATAAAAAAGGATAATGTACTTCTGAGGAATTTGCCAGAACGTGGCTTTCAAAGCAAATTTTTATCATCCCATCCAATTTCAGTCTTGCAAAACCCAGTCACAGGGAATTTCCACATTCAAACTTTTTGTTTAAGATTGCCTCTTGAGTGTCCCATAAAAGCCGAAAATAAGCATTCTAATCTAATGAAAATCTGAGTTAGCTGAGATTGTTTGATGAAAAGTTTGAGATGCAGGGGGCCTGAGTCCTGCTATGTTGGCCTTAGTGATAATCTTGCCCCAGGGCTTAACCTGGAAGAGGTGAATTAGACTCTGACAGCCCCTTTCCAGGTGGTAATGTTCAGTGAGTTTTCGTTTTCGTCTCCCTTTTCCCTTCTTCCTAACAGAGCCCGGATTTTCATCAAGAATCTTGATTCATCTAAGGCTAATTCCCTGCCCTTGCCAGTAATTAAAATAGGTAGGGACATATGAATTAATCTTGAATTAAAATAAGTCTGTGACAAGTGACAAGTTTGCTAAGGACTTCTGAGGACAGTTTTTTTTTTCCTCAAGATAAAGCTACAGAGGGAAATGGTCTCTTCCCCTGGCCTTCTCGTGTAGAGCTACAAGGCCCAGAACTGCAGCAGACTGAAGATGAATCCGACACTCAGTGGGGGACAGAACCAAGAGAGCAACAGAGAAATGAGTCAGTGCAGCTAGATAATGTCACCCTGAGAACTGCTGGGCATCCAAGTAATTCAGCCAATGTATTTCTATATTGTTGAAAGCAGTTAGTATGAGGCCTTTGTCCCTCGTGACCGAAGGCATTCTCATGAAAGCACATGTGATTCAGCTTCCTCAATTGTAAGTGGGGAGGAATGTTAATGTCTGCCCTGCCTTATGGCTTCACTCTGGTTTTAGAGATCAGGATGAACCAATGGAGGTGATGTGCTTTGTAAACTGAATTGTTATTTAAGGACAAACTGGCTCCACTATTAACAATCTTGCTATGGAGTTTGAGGTACAAATTTTAGTTCACTATATGAATTATGTATGTATTCGAATGTATAGTTATTTAACCCATTTAATTTGTTGTGATACATCCAGAAGCCTTGTGAGAATGTGTAAGTATTTAAATCATATGGAGCAGTTACATAGTTATAAGGTCATTTGAGAATATCCTTAGCTATGCTTTTTTTGTATACAAGTACAGGACCAGGCTGTGTGTGTGTGTGTGGGGGGGTGGGTGTGGGTGTGACAGAGACAGAGAGAGACAGAGAAAGGGACAGGAAGGGACAGACAGAAAGGGAGAGAGATGAGAAGCATCAATTTTTCATTGCAGCTCCTTAGTTGTTCAGTGATTGCTTTTCATATGTGCCTTGACCAGAGGGCTTCAGCAGAGTGAGTGACCCTTTGCTCAAGCCAGTGACCTTTGGGCTCAAGCTAGCAACCATGGGGTCATGTCTATGATCCCACGCTCAAGCCAGCAACCCTGTGCTCAAGACGGATTAGTCCGCGCTCAAGCCAGCGACCTCGGGTTTCAAACCTAGGTCCTCTGTCCCCATCTGACACTCTCTCCACTGTACATCCATCTGGCATCAGCAAGGGCAGATGTGAGAGGCGCGCTGTAGCAGTGGAGGCTCACCTTCCCTCCTGCATGCAACTGTGGAAACGAGAACCGGGAGATCACGCAGCAGACGCCAAGGTTCTGCATGTGGCCATGGCGGGTATGATTCCACTCCCGCTGGCTCTCATTCTACATATGTTTACCCGCACAGCGCCCTGCAGCAGCTAAAAAAAAAAAAAAAAAAAAAAAAAAAGAGCATTTGCCCCATAAGACACACGGGCATTTTCCCCTCCACTTTTGGGAAGAAAAAAGTGTGTCTTGTAGAGTGAAAAATACAGTATGTGATCTTTAGCATAAACTGTGTCTCAGTATCTGCAGTACGTGTAAGGATTAAGGGAGAAAATAGCATGTAATATACTTAGAGCAGACCTACCACATAGTCACAAGCAAAATAATAGCAGTAAACTTAGCGCTTACTGTGTTCTAGACATGTTGTAAGCACTTCCCATTTATCAAATCATACAGCAGAACTGTATTGTTGAGGTAGAATTTAAATTTTTAAAATAGCTTTATTCTTTTAGACAGTGTTATATTCTTATTCTTTAAATAATCCAAAAGATATAGAAAAATATGGAAATGAAAACCACCCCAAATACAATATATTGCCTGGATGCTGGATAAGCAACTGGACATTTGTTCATTTAATGTGGCATGTACACATACAACACATACATGTACATAAGTGAAGATGTATGTGTATACATATATACATACATATATGTAAACATCTTTGTTTAGTAGGGCAAAAAAATGGCATTTTCTAAACTATATAGTTGATTGCACATCGTAGGGGATAAAAGATGTAAGACTTTTTTGTTTTATTTGGGATTTGCTTGTAAGTGAGTAGGGTTCAGTCAGGCAACAGACAGCTAAATACATCTTTTTATAAATAGGATCATAGTTTTTTTATTAGTCTTAATTTTTAAGTTAAAGTAGCCCTTCAGTTATATCATTGTCATTATTATTTTCATCATAAGTACTTATTTCTACCTAATATTTCTCTTGTGAGTTTAATTCCCCTAACAAAGTTGTATTTTTTATATTTTGTTATTAAATATGTTTTTAATTGTGGTAAAAACATTTAACATAAAATTTACTATCTTAACCACTTTTTTTCTTCTTTTCCAAGTGAGAGAAGGGGAGATAGAGAGACAGACTCCCACATGCGCCCCAACTGAGATTCACCCGGCAACCCCTGTCTGGGGCCAATGCTCTGCCCATCTGGGGCCATGCTTGCAACTCAGCTATTTTCAGCACCTGAGGCAGAGACTGCATGGAGCCATTCTCAGTGCCCGGGGTCAATGCCATCGCTACAGGAGTGGGAGGGGGAGAGAAAAGAGGGAGGAGGAGGGATGGAGAAGCAGATGGTTGCTTCTCCTGTGTGCCCTGACTGGGAATTCACATGCCAGGCCAATGCTCTACCACTAAGCCAACTAGGCAGGGCCCATCTTAACCATTTTTTAAGTGTCCAGTTCAGTAAAGTGTATTTACATTGTTGTGTGATAGCTTTACAGAACTTTTTTTTTGCATCAGTCTTATGTTTTTAACTCAACTTTTTCTCCCCAGCATCTATATAGTATTGCCATGCCCCACAAATATTTAAATAAATGAGTAAATCTTGTATTTGCACAATACAGGAACAAATGAACTCTTTGTTTCTTTGATGTCTTAACCTCATTTGTACTAAGAAATCAATAACCTCCAAATAGCTAAAATGTATTGAACATGTATTATGTAGACACTTTGCATTTATTTTGAACTTGACCCCTGCCATCAATCCTTTTAAGCATGTCAAGTGATGTCACACCTCTATTCAAAATCCTGGAATAGCTTCCTATTATTTTAAGGTTAAAAGTCAAGGTTTTCCCAGTGGCTATAGGCTTTATTCTACCTAAACTTGTTAGTTATCTGTCTCCATCTCATCCATATTAGATTCTTTGTAGTTTTTCAACATTCCAACAACACTATTCACCAGGTCATTGCACTGGCTGTTCTTTCTACCTGGAACATTCCTATTCTAATGTCCATATTGCTCATGCCCTCACCTCCACCAGATCTTGCTTAAACATCACCTTACTGGTGATGTGATCCCCCACTCCCCCACTCTCGTTCTCTCAGTCACTTCCCGTTTTTGTTCGGTTATCCCCATGTGACCCACCGCACATTTCTCCATATTTTAGTTTGCTTTCTATTTCCTGCTATGTAATGGTAGCTTTGTCTATTTTATTCACTACTATATCCCAGCACCCAAAACTATGCCTGGCACATAGCTGCTAAATAAGTATTCATTAAAAATTAATAATTAATGAACAGTGAAAGAAAGCAGGTCTGTGGTTGCCGTGGTCTGGTGAGTTGAGGAAATTGACTAGGAAGGAATACAAGGAACTTGTTCCATATTTTGATTATGTGTATGATTACAGATGTATAAATTTATTAAAACTCATTGACATGTAACCCTGCCCAGTTAGCTTAATCACTTACTTAGAGCAGGTTCAACCCCTGGTCAGGACACACACGGGAAGCAACCAATGAATGCACAACTAAGTGAAACAGCAAATGAATGCTCCCACTCCCCAACTATCTCTCTTAAAAAAGCAATCAATAAAATTATTTTTAAAATACTCATTGACATATACACTTAACTAGGTTCATTATACTATATATAAATACCTCAATAAAAGGAATTTTTTTAAACTAACAATTTGCTTAAGGTCTCAGCATTTGAAAAGTAGTAGAGGTATAATATAAACACAAGTGTGTCTGTTTCCAAAGTCTCTCACTTTTTAAAAAAAAATTAATTTATTGACTTTAGAGAGAGAAGAGAGAGAAAGGGAAGGGTGTAGGAGCTAGAAGCATCAACTTGTAATAGTTGTTTCTCAAATGTGCCTTGACCAGCAAGCACATAGTTCTGAACCAGCGACCTCAACATTCCAGGTTGACACTTTATCCACTACACCACTGCAGGCCAGGCTCAAAGTCTCCCACCTTTTTATGAGGTATGCCGCCTCTCCTAACCTCTGCCCTACCTAGGTTCCACAACACCACCCTGAGCTTTTCACCTGAAGGTTCAGTATAACTTGTTTTCAGATTTATATGTCTCTGAGACAAACAATACCATTTTGGTCTGCCTTTCCCACATCTTTAAGATCTTGGGAACATAAATCATAGACATGGTTGGACCACCTGTGTCTCCCTCTGAGAGACAACCTGTTTTCTAAGACAAGCGTCATCTCTCAGAGGCCCAGATTCCAAACCTAAAACCAGACACTCAGTGCTGCGTAACTGCTGTGCAGATCAGTATTAATTGTCTACCTGGTTCGGTTAGGCCAGGGGTTGGGAACCTTTTGGCTGAGAGAGCCATGAACGCCACATATTTTAAAATGTAATTCCGTGAGAACCATACTAACACAAAATACAAGTAAATGTGTGCATTTTATGTAAGACCAACACTTTTAAAGTACAATAAGTCTCTAAATTATTTTTAATAATGTTGTTATGCTGTTGCTAACCAATGATGAATAAAGTACTTCTTACCATTAATGCGACTTCTGGTGCTGCATGGTTTTGCTGATGGCTTTGTGGTGTGGTTGATACATGGTGAGGTTAAGCTTCATGCAGGCGCTGAGACTTCCATCCATTAAACGTGATCATAGGTTGTCTTAACGTTCTTTAGATGTGAGAAAGACTGCTCACATGCATACGTAGAGCCAAACATTGTCAGTACAGCAATACTAACACGCTGCAGTGTGTGGTATGTGATAGGAAGTGCATTCCAAGTTTTGACAATCAGCTGGTCCGCAGGTTGAAGTTTTTTCATTTATCCCCACTTGTGTTTGCTCACCAACTCTGCTTGCTGTCATGCAAGTCTTTCCAAATCTTCATTCAGTGACTTGAACTTATTCACCCACATGTCTTAGGCCTTCAGGTCAGCAGCTTGTAGCTCAAAATCTCTGATGGAGACTCCAGGAATGTAACTGAGGTCGGTGCTGTCCACTGCACACTCGTGTGGATGGGTGATGAACTTAAAAAGATGAATGCGCTCATGAAATTCTGCAAAGCGCTCTTTGAATGACTGCAGGAGATTAGATGTGAAGCCCTCTAGCTGCTGGAGATCAAGATATTGAGGAGGGTCACTTGCTGTGCCTGCATCTTTAAACTCTCCCAGTTTTTCAAAGTATAGTAAACGACCTGTTTCAATGTCGGCAATGAAGAGTTTCAGCTTGTTTTCAAATGCAAACACTGCTTGTTGAAGGGATAAGACTGTATTTCCAATGCCTTGCATTTTCACATTGAGCTGGTTCAGATGTTCAGTCATGTTCACGAGATAGTAGAACTTCAGGAGCCACTCAGTATTAGGTAACTCAGAATGCTGGACTTTTTCATTTCAGGAAAAGTCTGGATTTCACTCAGACAAGCCGCAAAACTACTGAGCACCTTCCCTCTTGACAATCAATGCACATTGCTGTGCAGAAGCAGACCAGGATAATTATTCCCAATTTCATCCAGCAGTGTTTTAAACTGGCAATCATTTAATGCTTGGGCAACAATAAAGTTGACCACCCGAATAACCAGTGACATTACCTCACTAAGCTGCTTGCCACACATGTGATCACAAAGCGCCTCCTGATGTAGGATGCAGTGAAAACTTAGGATGGTTCTCTTTTCATGTTCACGAAGAAGCACTACGAATCCTCTGTTTTTCCCGACCACGCACGGAGCACCATCAGTACACACCGAAATAAGTTTATCCATCGGTAGATATTTTTCTTTAGCGAACTCAGTGAAAGACTGGAATAAATCCTCCCCTCCTGTTGTCTCTTTCATAGGCAAAACAGCAAGACTTTTCTCATGTAGTGTGTTACCAACAGCATACAGGTATCGATCGACTTATGACCTGTGCAACTTATGACCATTTGACTTTTACGACCACAATCGCTAGCCACGACTGCTCCGCTTCTGGCAGCGCAAGCATTGCCCAACTGGGCCTACAACAGTGTGGAACAGTTTCTGGCAGCACTACCATCTCTGCGTGCACCATTTCAACTGTACAGCAATTTGTGTTTTGTGTCTTGGATATTTTTCATCAAACCCCAAGATGTCTACCAAGAGGAAATTGTCTTTGTCCATAGCCTACTCAACTTATGACCAAATGGTGTTACAACCGGTCTGTCAGAACCAGTCATGGTTGTAAGTCGAGCACTAGCTGTACCTTGCAATCATGCTGACCTGTGATAAATGGATTATGTCTGTTGACTCATCCAAAGTGAGAGAACAGAATGGTGCTGCATTTATGTCCTTCATTTGTGTTGCCTCAATTTGATTTGCCATCATGATGGTACAATCGTGAACAGTTCTTGCTTTTATTCATTTGATTATCTTGTCTTTATACAAAAAGTCGTCAAAAAGTTCATTGGCAACATCAAGCATGAATGTTTTGGCATATTCCCCATCTGTGAAAGGCTTTCTGTTTCTCACAATTGCTAAAGCACCAGCAAAGCTAGCCAAATTCCAGTCACCTGTTGGGTCCAAACATGGAGTTGCTGCTGACTAGCTTGCATTCTGCAGAGTAGCTCTTGACATGCTGTCCACCGCTGGATATTTCGATGCAAATGTAGCATGGCGTGTGTTGAAGTGCCTCTTTATATTTGACCATTTCATCGATGCAATTTTATCATTGCATATTAGACACACTGGGGAACCTGCTCTCTTCACAAAGGTGAATTCCTGTGTCCATTCCTGCTAAAAAGTACGATACTTCTTATCTTTTTTTTAAGCTATCTTCTTTGTCAAAAGGGTTTCTGCAATTAGCTGGCTGACTACTTGATTAAAAGGAGGGATGTTTACTTCCTGATCTCACAACAACCCATGTACATTACGCATTATCCAATAGAAATTTGGTGTTGTCCCGAAGGACAGCTGTGATTGCCTCCAGCCACCCACAACCATGAACATGAGCAGTAGGAAATGAATGGATTGTAATACACGAGAATATTTTATATTTTTAACATTACTATTTTTTTATTAAAAATTTGCCTGCGAGCCAGATGCAGCCATCAAAAAGAGCCACATCTG
Source organism: Rhynchonycteris naso (assembly GCA_037038555.1). Classification (NCBI taxonomy): domain Eukaryota; kingdom Metazoa; phylum Chordata; class Mammalia; order Chiroptera; family Emballonuridae; genus Rhynchonycteris; species Rhynchonycteris naso. Next base: position 238,668,995 of record CM072995.1, on the reverse strand, counting down.
GCTCGCAAGTCATAGGTTCCCGAACTCTGGGTTAGGCTATACAGTACTAGCTATTCAGTCAGCTCTAGGAGTTCCAGTGAAGGTAGGTTGTAGATGTGATAAACACCTACAATCAGTTAACATTAAGGAAAGGACATTATCATTTATAATCTGGGTGAGCTTGATCCACTCAGTTGAAAGTTCTAACAGAATAGAGGGTTCCCCAAAGAAAAAGAAATTCTGCCTGTGGACTGAAGTATCCTTCCTTTTCTGAGAGTTCCCAGCCTGCCTTTCAGGCTCTTTCATGGCCTGGCCTGCCCCTGTTGGTTTGGGACCTGGCTCCCAGCCCCCAAATTCCTTGCAACAAATCTGTGTGTGTGTGTGTGTGTGTGTGTGTGTGTGTGTGTGTGTGTGTGTTATAAAAAGTATGCAGAAGTGCTGAAAGAATGTAAATTCTTTCAACTATTCGTATCCTAATGGTAACCCCTGGAACTAATTAGTCCCCAGGTACTGCTGTTGTTAACTGGATTTAGGCAGCCTGCAAGGAGAAGTCCCGGGTGATTATGGATATGTTACCATCTCTTCCTTCTCCCTGCCTGTGATGGAGTGTGCTTTGTATTGATCCCTGTATCTGAATCCTCCCAAAATTAAGCTCTTCCTTATCCTCTAACCCCTGCCCCTGTTTCACCCTTGAGTCTGAGTTCTGAGTGGTAAGTACCATCTGAATTTCCTACCACTGTGTCCAGCCTACTTTGCTGGAAACCTAGTAGTCGCATGCCTGGAATTGAAATGAGTGTATCCTTTGGACAGTGCGTGAATAGCTCTGCAGTCAAGTCCATCTTGCCATTCAACCTTGATTGGCAGATCTTCAGCCTTGTCCACCTCACTCTATGCAGCTCCAGCCGAGCATCAGGCTTTCAAGGCCTGTGGCATAAACTATACAAGATGGTTAGACAGACCAATTTCAGTTAACTGAGCTCAGCCACAGAGAATAAGGGCTTTTTCAAAAGCAAGTAGGATCTGATTTTCCAAAACTGAAACTCGAAATATTTGGTGTTTGTGCTTCTGTGTATGCCTAATTTTGTGACTTTATTTTCAGAAGCTAAATTATTTTACAACAAGCTGCTTTGCTCTATTTTCCATAGTTCTTAACCATTCTGTCCATGCAGCTAATTGCAGTACAGGTATATGCTAAATTCTGTAAACTCCCATATCCATGAGAATGGGAACGTGTTTGGTAAATACTGGGTTTTAAAAAATTATTCATTTTAGTCATGAATTTCAACTTCCGTCACCACAAAAATCTTACATCCAAGTTGTGAACAAGAATGACTAATTTGAGATTCTTTTTATTTCTTCATTTCTCTCCTGATGATACTTAAAGCAATGATTGAAGACAGGCAAACAACAAAAAGGGAGGGGTCTTAATTATTTCTGGACTTAATGGTGGAGATTTTTATACCCAATGACTGTGTTCTTGGCCAGATCACTTAATGTCCATGAACTTTATTGAAAAGTGAAGGCAACTAGCCTGATTGTTTTTCAACGTCCCTTTAAGCTCTAAAGTCCCATAAGCCTATGTGCTCTGGTCTTGAAAATCAAAGTAGTGCCTGATATTCCCATTCAGCTAAGGAAGAAAGAGGTACAGGCCATGCAATCAGAAGTTCTGTTTGCATGTGGTTTTTCTAAGTGGCAGTGGGTAGGTTAATCAGTAAAAATGTGGCCATTGCAAAGTGTGACAACACCCCCCCACACACACACACACACACTGCATGTAGCAACAAAAAGAATGCCCCTCCTTTCTCTTTCTAGAACAAAGGGGGATTTTAACTAAACAAGAATGGAATGGAGCGTTGGCTAGTGAAATGGAGGTGGTGGGACAGTGTTTTATTTTTCTCTTGGTGGTGGGAGGGAAATTGCCAAAGAATGGAAGGCGCTAAGGTAGATTTCTTCTCTGGGTGCTGTCAGAGGGTATAAAAAGGAGAACCAGACAAGTGCTGAATTGCCTGGGTCTGACTGAGCGGAGGCTGCAGCTCACCCTGCCCTGCCAGCACCAGGCCAGGTCTGAGTGATCTGGACATCCCCAACGTCTGTGCCACTCCACCCTCACCCCAGTCCTAACCCAAGACTCTCTGTCTACCTCATTTTCACCATGGCACTGAGACACAGCACAGGGGATGGTTTGATGAAGAGCTCCCCACCAGGATAAAGACCTCCCATCAGGAGAGTTGAAAGCTTCTCCTACCCCTTAGAAGAGGGTCCTTGAAAAGGACCTCCCATCATACTGAAGAGAGGGACACATTTTCCTTTTGAGGCCATTAGCCCAAGTTCTTGAAAATGTTTAAAGAGTAGCACAGCCCTGGCCAGATAGCTCAATTGGTTAAAGCATCGTCTCAAAGCACAGAGGTTGCTGGTGCTATCCCCAGTCAGGGTACATACAGGAACAGACCAATGTTCCTGTCTCTCTCTCACACTTTCTCTCCCTTGCTCTCTCTCTAAAGTCAATAAAAATAAACAAAAAGAGAGAGAGAGAGAGTGGCACAGACTGTGGTCACAGAAGTAGTGGCTCCCTCTAGCTCAGTCCCTGATGAAGATCAAGAATGGGTAAGAGCCAGCTTATTTCTGAAAACCTGAAAAGCTGTAATCACTTACCCAGCTTGACTATTTCAGGAGGGCTGAGACAGCCAGCAGGCCTGGAGTCCACATCTGCTTGGCAGCACCCCATACCCTCTCCATATCTTTCACATAGCTGTGCAACCTGGAAAAATAAGGGTCATATATAAATAACCTAATTGGATTGAGGGAAATGAAGAGGATTAACTCCATTCCTATTATTTGGATTAACGTCACTTAGACCTTCCAATGTAGGCCAGGCCATGGGTAAGAGAAATGAATTGAGATGTATATGAGTTTTCTGTTTCCTAAAGACAAGTTAGGTCTGTCTTTCTTAGTCATGATAGAAATAGATACTTCCACCTAGAAAACAATTGGTTCTTTTTACTGTGGTAAAATAAAACACAGCATAAACTTTGTATCATTTTAACCATTTTTAAGTGTACCATTCATTGGTATTAAGTGTGTTCACATTGTTATGGAACTATCGCCACTGTATCCATTAAACAGCAACTCCCCCATTCTACCCTCCCGCCCCCAGCAACCAGCATTCTATTCTCTGTCTCTATGAAGTTAACCTCTCTATCTATATAGCTCATATAAGTGGAATCATACAGTATTAGTCTTTTCATGCCTGCCTTATTTTGCTTAGTGGAATATCCCTAAAGTTCATCTGTATTGTAGCATGTGTCACATTTTGTTTACACATTAATTTTGTTAATGGACATTTGGGTTGTTTCTACCTATTGTAATTTGTACTATTATGAATGTGCAAGTATCTGCTCAAGTGTCTGCTTTCAGTTCTTTTGAATACATATCCAGAAGTGGAATTGTTAGATCATCTAGTAATTCTATGTCTAATTTTTTGAGGAATCACCACATTGTTTTCTACAGTGGCATTGCCATAATCAATGCAGAAGGGTTCCAATTTCTTTATATTCTCACCAACATTTTTCTTTTATTTAATATTAATATAATAACCATCTTAAGGGGTGTGTAGAGAAATCTCATTGTAGGTTTAGTTTGCATATTTCTAATTATTAGTGATGTTGAGTATCTTTATGTGCTTATTGTCCATTTACATATCTTCTTTGGAGAAATGTTTATTCAAGTTCTTTGTCTATTTCTTTGTATGTGTGTGTGTGTGTGTGTGTGTGTGTGTGTGTGTGTGCGAGAGACAGGAAGGGAGAGAGATGAGAAGCATCAACTTGTAGTTGGAGCACTTTGGTTGTTCATTCGTTGCTTTCTCATATGTGCCTTGACCAGGATACTCCAGCTGAGCCAGTTACCTCTTGCTCAAGTCAGCGACCATAGGGTCATATCTATTATCCCACACTCAAGCGGGTGACCTTGGGGTTTCAAACCTGGATCCTGAGCATCATGCTGATGCTCTATCCACTGCACCACAATCCAGCCAGGCTCTATTTTTTAATTGGGTTGTTTGTGGTTTTGTTGTTGATTTGTAGAAGTTCTTCATATGTTCTGGATATTAATCACTTATTACCTATATGATTCACAAGTATTTTCTCCTAAAACAATTATTTTTAAGTTGGCATGTTTTAATTCTTTCAAGCCAGAACACACACACACACACACACACATATATTTTACAGGGACAGAGAGAGGGATGGATAGGGACAGACGGACAGGAATGGAGAGAGATGAGAATCATCAATCATCAGTTTTTTATTGCAAGACCTTAGTTGTTCATTGATTGCTTTCTCATATGTGCCTTGACCGTAGGCCTTCAGCAGACCAAGTAACCTCTTGCTCGAGCCAGCAACCTTGGGTCCAAGCTGGTGAGCTTTTTTGGTCAAGCCAGATGAGCCGGTGCTCAAGCTGGTGACCTCAGGGTCTCAAACCTGTTCCTCCGCATCCCAGTCGGACGTTCTATCCACTGTGCCACCGCCTGGTCAGGGCAGAACACATATATTTTATGACTTGTGAAAACATGCTTATGGTATAGTTTCAAAAAAATAAAAAACTAAAAATCACTTGAAACTACACAACCCAGGGGTAACATCATTACTTTGCAATACACCCTTCCAGGCTTTTTCCTATGCTTATAGAAAAATTTTTTAAAACCCAGACTATAAATCTAATAATTATATATTTAGTAGAATTTTGGAAATAACAAGAAAAAAATTCTGGACATATTTAGTACAGATGCAACCATCACAGGTCTAACTATATCATAGTACAGGTCTAAAACACATACATAGTTCTTTAAAATTATTTTTCATTGTATAATTCTAGTAGAATTTTACAACCATCCCTTAGCAATAAACACAAGTACAGTTGTTCGTATCCAAAGTTTTAATGTATTTTTTTTTTAATTATGACCCTGGCCAGTTGGGTCAATGGTAGAGCATCAGCCTGACATGTGGAAGTTCCAGGTTTGATTCTTGGTCAGGGCACATAGGAGAAGCACCCATCTGCTTCTCCACCCCTCCCCCACTTCTCTCTCTCTCTTTCTCTTTCTTTCTCTTTCTCTCCTGCAGCCATGGCTCGATAGGAGCAAGTAGGCCCCGGGTGCTGAGGATGGTTCCATGGCCTCCACCTTAGGCTTTAAGAAGTGCTCCATTGCTGAGCAATGGAGCAACAACCCATATGGACAGAGCATTTCCCCTTAATGGGCTTGCCAAGTACATATATCCTTGTTGGGGCGCATGCAGGATTCTGTTGCTGTCTCCCCTCCTCTCACTGAATAATAAACAAATAAATAATGAAAATTACATACATATTTCATATCTGTACTATGTAGTTAGGTCTATGATGGTTGCATCTGTATTGAACATGTACAGACTTTCTTTTGTCATTATTTCCAAAATACAGTATAATAGCTAATTACATAATATTTACACTGTGTTAGGCGCTACAAGTAATCTGGAGATGACAAAATATATGGGAGAATATGTGTAGGTTATCTGCAAATACTGCGTCATTTTATACATAGGTGTTAAACAAGTACCCATGACCACCATCACAGCCGCCTGGCCAATGCAGGCAATCTGCAATTCACGAACCTGTAATTCCTTTTCTAGCAGCTGCTCCATTTCCAAGTGAATCTTAAGAACCTGCTCAGCCTCCTCTGGTGCTTGCTCCAACTCCAGGGTCAGCATCTCTTTCTCCCACATTTGCTCCAGCTCCTTCTGCTGCTCAGCCTGCAAGTCCTGGGCAGCCTCTTCCACAGAGCTCTTGGTTTCCTCATGCGTGGCTGTAAAAGTTAACCAGCCTACGGTCACCAAAAGGACAGCCATGGGGAACCATAACAGCAGCCAGTTCTCTATCCCACTGTTCAAAGGTGGTGGCTCCATACTGATCTCTGAATCCTGCCGACTACTCCAAATGTTAAGCCAGTACTCACGACCACCATCACAGCCATCTGGTCAATGCAGGTTCGCATTTGATTCTGACAGTCAGTAATGAAACAACGAAGCCAAGAACTGGTGAGCCATTATCTTTAATCCTAGCTTGCACCCAGCAGGCAAGTAAAAACACACACTGGGCTCCAAAACCCACTCATTCAGTGCTCACAAAGCTATTGACTTATCCGAGTTTCCTAGCGTCAAAGGTTTTTAGCTCACCAGACTTATTCACCTCTATTTCCCATCTCCTTCTCTCTACACAAACTCTGCACTAACTGGCTTCTTCCTCAGCACTCTGCCATCTTGGCTGCTTCTCCTCTCCTCCACGTGGCCTTAATCTGCTCTCCTCTCTAATGCTAACCTCAGGAACTGAGAGAGAGCAAGCTCCCACTCTGCCCCACTTTATAGTGTAGATTTCCAAACCTTTAATCCAATCTATAAACAAGAAAGTCTCTGATACAAAGTCACTTATCTGAGGCATAATGGGAGGATTCCTCATGAGAGTGCACCACCCCACATCATCCAATCAGTCAAGGGTGTGGGGAAAAGCTTACTCTTAAAACTAAGTATTAGGCTATACAGACCCGACCTGCCCACAGCCTGTCCCCCAACACACATTAATATCAATAGACTTGCAATTAGGCAGCACCATCTTTAACAAAGTGAGCATAATAAATTTTATCTGCCCAACAATTAGGGGACTTGAGAAGCCAAGTATTTTGGATCCACCGGAGGTCCTGAAAACCAATCCCTTGTGGATACCAAGGGACAACTGTACACATGGTTGTTCTAATTCACCACAAAGTACTCCACTGAATAGATGCATCATATTGCCAGAGGGGAGAAGGGCTGGGTGGAAAAGGTGAATGGAATAAGAAGTACAAATTGGTAATTACAAAATAGTCACAGGATGTAAATTACAGCATAGGGAATACAGTCAATAATATTGTAATAACTATGTATGGTGCCAGGTGGGTACTTGAAATATCAGGGGAACACTTTGTAAAGTACATGATTGTCTAACCACTATGCGGTATCCCTGAGACTAATATAAAATAATATTGAATGTCAACTGTAATTGAAAGATAATTTTTAAAAGAAAGTAAATATGGGAGCTGAGGATTGGGGAGGGTGGTTGGGGAAGATCACTTAGCAGTTCCACAGGAATAAACTAAGCTAACTAGTTAACTAGTTCTTTTCATTGTTAGAACTCAGGCTCTGAATAACTTCAAGGGCAGTAACCCAGTTTGAAAATTTAAAGTTCACTGATTAAATTGTAAAAAAAAAAAAATTTTATATATATATATATATATATATATAGAGAGAGAGAGAGAGAGAGAGAGAGAGATAGGTATAGATATAGATACACCATAATATACATTTAATCAGTCCACTAGCGATAAAAGATTTAGGTGATTTTTAACTCATCCTATGGTAAACAATGCTTCATGGAGGCCCTTTTCGTATATCTTTACATATTATACAACTTGTTTACTGGGATAAATTTCCAGAAGTTGAATTTCTGGGCCAGTGGTCATGCATATTTAAATTTTTGATATCCTGTGTATTGCCAAATTACCTTCGGGAAAGGCCAGACCAATTTGTACCCTAACTGTTTATGAGAGTGTGCACTGTCCCACCCCTTTGCCAAATTGGCGTGCTTTCAACAACTGTAAAAATAGGTTCTTGTCGGCTTTTCTCCCGTGGATCCTGCCAAAGTGCATGATGTGAAACTAAATGAGAGGCATGTAAAGTTGACAGATGGGTGGTATTTTGGTCACTGTAATATTTTATCTAAAGCACACCATTTTCCCCTTAGAGCAAATGTGATAGATTAGGCCACTTCATTTTTTAGTACAAGTTCTAGGAAGTAATTTCCTAAATGGATTAATTCCTTAGAGAGAGAATGTCTCTGAGGATGTAGAAATTATTCAAACGAAATGTGCATTGGGTTGATAGCAGATATACTTTTCTTTTTAATATAACAGTATACATCTTTTTAAAAAAGATGCAAAGTGTTTATGCTATCCAAAGTGTTATAGCATAGGATAGCATAGCACTTATTTATCAGAAGTTCTCACAGAGGAATTTTTTCTCCAACCTTGTTTTATGTTCTTTACATTTTTAAGTGGAGGTATAATTCGCATTCAGTGTGAGTAAGTTTTTGTCTTTAAAATCTGATTGCAATTAAGTACAAATTTTTACGATATTCCTTTTACTACAAATCAAATAATGAGAGAGAAGTAATTTTAAACATGCTTTCTTTGGAAAGCAGAAATAGAAAAGAATGGAGTTTTAAATTCAGCTATTTCATTCCCTGGATATATGTTCTCAAACATAAAATTTAACATACTGTAATGTGTTTCTGTTTTCTCATCTGATAACCTAGAAAAATGAAAGATGCTCTACCTTTTCCATAGAGATGTTAGAAAAATAAAGCTGCCCCAGTGTTATAGTGAATTGAATTATACTTTTTTTAAAAAATGTGTATCCAAATAAAAAAGTATATACAATCAAATATCTAATCTACTTTTATCTGACCTTGAATTTTTTGTGCCCAAGAAGATGTCTTTTATTTTTTTTAATGTGAGAGGAGAGAATATAGTGATGCAGACTCCCACATATTCCCAGATTGGGATCCACCCGGCAACCCCATCTGGGGTTCATGCTCCAGTACCGAGCTATTTTTAGCATCTGAAGAAGATTCATTCCAAGGGAGCTATCCTCAGTGCCCAGCGTCACGTCACGCTCAAACCAATTCAGCCACTGTCTGCCGGAGGGGAAGAGGGAAAGTAAGGGAGAGGGAGGTGGAGAGGAAGCAGATGGTTGCTTCTCCTGTGTGTCCTGACCGGGAATTGAACCCAGGGCGTTCATACACTGGGCCAATGCTCTATCCACTGAACCACCAGCCAGGGCTGAAGATGTCTGTTTTTAATGAAAATATTAAGTTAGATGTCTGCTTTACAATGCAAAATTATCCTCTTGTTTTAGTTTTAATATCATTTAAAAGTATTTTTAAACTGTTTAGCTTCAAAGATAGTATTAATGAATCTTACATGATAGAACGCCAGAAAATAGTTAACATAATTATAAAATGTAAACTGTACATTTATAAACCCCTTAATTTTCCCCCTTTAGGCCACTTAAAAACTTGAGTGTATCAAATTATTATAAATGTGGTACTTCTTATGTTAGCAAAATTATATTTTTTAAAAGGCACACCAATAAAATTGTCCTGAGAAAAGAGCACTCCAAATCCTGTTATCCCAACAACAAAACTGTGAAAAGCTTCTTAGTGTTTCATATTTCTTCCCAGTCTATATTCTAATGTGTTTTCCTTTTAACAGAATGGTTAGAAGTCAATGCTTACCCCTTCAATGTGTCCAATCCTGAGAAGGAACAGCATGGGAGGCTCAGGTCTCTCCCTGCCCATTCTCTTCTTGGGAAAAGCCCCTTCTTTGGGGAGACTGAAGGAAGGATTTGCTGATGGATCACTCAGCCCTTCTGTCCTTCAGACTGGACTGTCCTTAAGGACTTACCTTGTGATAAGCTTATGAGGAGGCCTGCAAGAAGGTTTGAAGATTGAAAACAATTTCTTTTAATTCATTGAAGTGATTATTACTAAGCCGTTTTGACCAGTGATCTGTCACATTCTTCAACCAACTTTATTAATAATCAAACTGACTTTTTTAATTTAAAAATTGTTTGTATTGATTTTTTGAAAGAAAGAAAGAAACATCAATTTGTTGTGCTACTTATTTATGCATTCATTGGTTGATTCTTGAATGTGCCCTGTTGGGGGATCAAACCTGCCACCTTGGTGTATGGGGATGACACTCTAACTGAGCTACTGGCCAAGGTAAAAAACTTATTTTTATTGTGATAAAAGAGCACATATCTACTATCTTACTCATTTTTTTTTTTTTACACAGGGACAGAGAGTCAGACAGAGGGATAGATAGGGACAGACAGACAGGAACAGAGAGAGGTGAGAAGCATCAATCATTAGTTTTTCATTGCCATTACGACAGCTTAGTTCATTGATTGCTTTCTCACGTGTGCCTTGACCGCGGGCCTTCAGCAGACCAAGTAACCCCTTGCTGGAGCCAGCAACCTTGGGTCCAAGCTGGCAAGCTTTTTGTTCAAGCCAGATGGGCCCGCGCTCAAGCTGGCGACCTCGGGGTCTCGAACCTGGGTCTTCCGCATCCCAGTCTGATGCTCTATCCACTGCGCCACTGCCTGGTCAGGCTCTTACTCATTTCTAAGTATATGATTCAGTAGTCTTCATTATATTTACATTGTGCAAATAATCTCCAGAACTTTTTCATCTTGCAAAACAGAAACTCTCTTATTAATGAACAACTTATTTCCTCTTTCCTTCAACCCCTGGCATCTACCATTCTACTTTATGTTTCTGTGAATTTGAATACTCTAAATAGTTCAATATAAGTACAATCATACAATACTTGTCTTTTTGTGATTGGCTTACTTCACTTAGCAAATATCCTTAAGTTTTATCTATGTTGTAGCATGTGGCAAAATTTCCTTTTTAAAGGCTGAATAGTATTCCAATGTGTTGGGCAGATAAAATATATTATGCTCACTTTGTTAAAGATGGCTCTGCCCACATGGAAGTTCATTGATATTAATGTGTGTTCTGGAACAGGCTGTGGGCAGGCCGGGTCATTATAGCCTAAGGCTTAGTTTAAGAGTAAGCTCTTCTCCACACCCTTGACTGATTGGATGATGTAGGGTGGTGATGTAGGGAGGAATCCCATTATGCCTCAGATGGGTGACTTTGTATCAGAGACTTCCTTGTTTGTATAATTGGATTAAAGGTTTTGAGTCTATGCTATAAAGTGGGAGAGACCAGTAGCTTGATCTCTCTCTTGGTTCCTGAGTTCCTGAGGTTGGTATTAGAGAGGAGAGCAGATTAAGACCACGTGAAGGCCAGGAGAAGCAGCCAAGATGGCACAGTGCTGAGGAAGAAGCCAGTTTGTTAAGAGTTTGTTCAGGAGGAGATGGGGAACAGAGGTGAATAAGTCTGGTGAGCTAGAAACCTTTGATTCTAGGAAACTCGGATAAGTCAGTAGCTTTGTGAGCACTGAATGTGTGGGTTTTGGAGCCCAGTGTGTGTTTTTGCTTGCCCGCCGGGTGCAAGCTAGAATTAAAGTGGATGGCTCATCAGTTCTTGGCTCCGTTGTTTTATTACCGACTGTTCGAATCTAATGCGAACCTGCACGGGTCAGGCGGCTGTGATAGTGGCCTTGACTATTGGTTTTACACCATGTATGTATATTTCACTCTTTCTTTCTTTTCATTTTTTCTTTTCTTTTTGGTTTTTTTTTTTTTTTTTTTTGAGAGAGAGACAGGAAGGGGGAGAGATGAGAAGCATCAACATGTAGTTGCATCACTTTAGTTGTTCATTGATTGCTTCTCATTGTGCCGGGACGGGGGTGGGGGGGTTGGAGCCGCTCCAGCTGAGTCAGTGACCCCTTACTCAAGCCAGCGACCTTGGGCTCACACATTTTCTTTATCCATTCATCCATCAATAAAGCTGACATTTTGAGTTCTTGTCTAATTTTGGCTTCTATTTCTACTTCTCATTTGACTCTACACTGAGAGTGGGAAGAAGGATATAATTAATTTTCATCTTCTTAGGACCCATTAGACTGGATAATAGTGTATTGTGGTAGACATCTATTGTTTTGTCAGGGCAATGTCAAATATAAAACAAATCTAGACTGAAGTAAGGGGGATTTTATTATAAAGGATTATTGCAATGGGGACTGGGGACTTTTGCAATAAGGAGATTTCTCTTATCATGGACTATAAGATTTGCAAGTACCTCAAAGGTCAAGGCAGATAAGGAAGAGTAAATAAGGATGGGAAGAACCAGGTGTGGTAGATTGGGATGGTGAGGTAGAGTTATCAGGAAGTTAAGCAAGGAATGTTTGCTTCTGAGAAGGGGAGGTTAAGGAGGCATTATTCCCTGCTATAAAACAGGCATACCTAGTTTTAGTCCACCTTGTTTACTGCACTTCACAGCTGTTGCTTTTTTTAAAATTTACAAATTGAAGGCAACACCCTCCACCAGCAAAAAGATTATTGCTCACATTATTGACCTTATTATTGTCGTCTAAACCCAAACCTGCAATGTCTCCAGGGTATGGCTGTACTCAAAGGTAGACCAACTGCCAGGACCAACTTTGTGGGGGAAGAAAAAAAGCCTGACTAAAGTTTAATCAAGTTAAGTTAGTGGGCATTTTGTTCTGCCTAATCAGTGGAACAAACCACTCAATTAGTTATCTATGAACAAAGAATGGAAATTTAGAGTTTGTTTCTGGTTGTCATAAGTAGACAAGGGGTCACAATGAGTCTTTTCTAAGACACATGGGTAGCGTTCTTTGCAGTGAGCCACTTCCTGAAACAGAAAAGGTGAGGGAATGTGTGTATAGGGGGTTGGGGGAGGTGATCCAGAAGCACAGGTCTCAGGTAAATTTCAACACTGTCAGCAATACCCTTTGTCACACCATGTGGTGACAGAATGCCTCTTGTGGAGAATCTACTTCACTTGATTTGGGTGAGGTTGATCTTACTTCACTCTTTATATGGATGAGTATGTAGCCCGGGCCTTGCCCACGCCCTCCCAGTTGAAATATCTTATTCTCTGTTTACTATTAATGATCCAGCAAAGCATACACGATCCAAGCAGGACCAATTGGTCTGTTGAGATTTGATCACATGGATGCTGGAAGAGAGAACCATGACACTGTTTAAGCCCCTGGACCCAGCCGTGCCTGGCTTTGTTTCACCTCTAGACTTCCCAGTTTTATGAGCCAGTAAACTCCCTTTTATTAATTAAGTTTTGTTTTTGGTTTAATTTTTCCTGAAAATAACTGTGTTGTAGCCCGCAAGGTTTTGGTTGCTTTGGGATGGTTGAAGGGCCCTGACTACCTCTGATTATGAAAGATCCCAGTGTCTTATTTTAATTTCAAGAGTGGGAATGTTTGTTCACTACAGAATTCAGGCTGTATTTCAGGCTTGGATAACTCCATTTGTGCACCCTGAAAATTTTTACTGCAAGACTATACAAACCCTGGCAGGGTAGGTCAGTTGGTTAGAGCGTCATCCTGATACACCAAGGTTATAAGTTCAATCCCCTGGTCAGGGCACATACAAGAATCAACCAATGAATGCATAAATATGTGGAGCAACAAATTGATGTTTCTCTCTCTCTTTCTCTAAAATCAATCAATTAAAAATTTTTTATGAATAGTCAATAATCTCAACTTCCTTCACTAGACTTCTAAGTATCATCAATCTTTTTGATTATTTTTTGCTATTCAAAGGCAAGTCCTGAATCTGGGGGGCGGGGGGAATCCTTTTTGTTTCCCAATTCCAATTAAAAAAAATTTCTAGTTTGTTTGTTAAATGAGCTGCAGTGCCATAGATATTAAATTGGTTTTCAAGGTCTGTTTGTTAAGTTATATGGGCAATAGATTAACATAAGAAATGGAAGGAATTGTTATTGTAACTATTCAGGGGGAGTACACAAGGCATCACAGAAGAAATACAATGTGATATTAATACGCATCATGAAACTTTTGTTTACAATAGACATTTTCAATGGAGTAAGCAGATTGTTCTGATAAGTAAAAGTCATAAAAATGGAACATGAAAAGAATTTTTAATGTTTTAATTTTGAAGGAAAAAAACAAGAAGTAGTAGCTAATCTTCATAAATAAATGTGAAAAAATAGTTAATAGAACAAATATTTCTGGAGCGTCTCTTAAGTACCAGTCATAGGGATGCAGCAGTGAACAGCACAGCCAGAAATCTCCGCCCTCTTGGGGCTTCTAGAGGGAAAATGTACCGATAAAAATAAAATAAAGATGTCAAGTCTCTAAAAAGGACGTTGTCTGCGTTTCTAGGCCCAGGAGAGCCTCTGGCCTGCCCTTGTTTAGTTGTCCTCTGCCTATCAGATGTCCTATACTGAAATACTACAGTAGTCATCTCTTGAGTGATTTTTGGTTTATCCCTTTTTAAAATGATATTTCCCATATCTTCTACAATGAGGCTCTGTTATTTTTTAATTTAAAGGAGAAAATAACTTGAATAAACCTAACAAATTACCGCAGATGGGCAATAGTTAAATCTCCGGAGTAGGGAGGGCTGACCCGAACGCTTCCTGTTGGCGCTTGCTGCCTCTCCTGAACGGAGTCCTTTTACAAAGCAGCCCATGTTGCTTTCACTTTGGGTGCTCCTCTCCCCTCCCTCCCTTTGTTCTTGAGCTCATCTGACATAGTCTAAAGCAGCCTATTTTATGGTTTCACATGCCTTTTCTAATTTGCTCGTAAATATTCAGGATGCCCAGAACCTTGTCTCTTTGCCTCTTTCTCTGGATTCCCTGGATTTTCTGTTCTTTTACCCACAAAGATCACCATTGTTTGGCTGCCCTGGACCAGATCAACCTTATTTACTCAATATTGCCCTTGTCACTTCCATGTCTAGCTGCCACTTTTCCAAAAATTGAACTTTCTCTCCCAGTTACCATGGTGTCCCCTGATAAAACAGCAGTCTGAGTTCCATCTTATTCACTTGCATTTCTAAAAGTTGTTTATTAAATTTGCAAAAGAACCATTTGGTCCCTGGGCTGAAGCATTGCATTACAGTTTTGAAGTCTTTGAGTCATGATAGCAAATTCTGTTTTTATTTTATAATTGGTTTACTCAGAATTTTTATTTTTATAATCAATACCTGCTTCAAACTTTTTCTTTAAAGAAATTTTTAGTATTTTTTCCTATTGCTTTTTTTGTTTTTAATATTGACTCAGTATAGAAATTGCATTGACTCTCTCATGTAAAGGGAGAAATCACTTAACATTTGAAGGAAATCTTTAAAAATTATTTTATTTACATTTTAAAAATTGGTAATATATACTTGTCTTGCTTTTTAAAAATTTTATAAAATTTATCAACACACATACAGTAAAATATACTAATCTCCAATGTAAAGCTCAACTATTTTTTACATATGTATATATCTAGAACAGTGGTTCTTAACCTTTTTTGAGGTACCGAACCCACCAGTTTCATATGCGCATTCACTGAACCATTCTTTAGTGATAAATAAAATATGATTTTTTTTTCCAAATTCAAGAATAGGTATATGTTTTCTTACACAAAATGAGCCGTGCATGAACATTGCCTTGCTCAAAGAACAAAACCAACAAAGTGCATGAACTCACAACAAATTACACTATTACTTTATTCTGGCCTCCGCAGCAGAGGCTTCTCCGAACCCCTGAGACTGACTCATTGAACCCCTAGGGTTCAATAGAACCCAGGTTAAGAGCCACTGATCTAGAGCATATGTATATTTTACATAGGTATATACTCATTTAACTATCACCCATCTCAAGATACAGAACATTCCTAACCAAAAAGTGTTCCTTTCCAGTCTGTATCTTCCCACACCAACCTTGTCCTCCACGCCCTCATCCTTGCCTGATGTAATCACTATTATGACTTCTATCACCTTTTTAATTTTATTTTTTGTATTTTTCCGAAGTGAGAAGCAGGGGAGGTGGGCAGGAGGGGGGCAGAGAGACAGACTCCTGCATGCGCCTGCACAGGATCCACCCGGCAAGCCCACCAGGGGGTGATGCTCTGCTGACTGGGGCGTTACTCCATTGCAACCAAAGTCATTCCAGCACCTGAGGTGAGGCTGTGGAGCCATCCTCACGCTCGGGCCAACTATGCTCCAATAGAGCCTTGGATGTGGGAGGGGAAGAGAGACATAGAGAGGAAGGAGAGGGGGAAGGGTGGAGAAGCAGATGGGCACTTCTCCTGTGTGCCCTGGCTGGGAACCAAACCCGTGATTTCCACTGAGACAACTTACCAGGGCCCTTCTATCACCATTGAATCATTTTGCCTGTTTTTGAACTTGAAATAAATATGATCATCCAGTATTTACTCTTTTGTGTTGGATTCTTTTATTCTTCTTCTTTTTTTTTTTTACAGAGACAGAGAGAGAGTTCAAGAGAGGGATAGATAGGGACAGACAGACAGGAACAGAGAGAGGTGAGAAGCATCAATCCTCAGTTTTTGTTGCCGTTGCGACATCTTACAGCTAGTGCTCGATTTACGACCACGATTGGTCCTGACAGACCGGTAGTAACACGATTTGGTTGTAAGTTGAGTAGGCTATATGTACAGTACCGTGAAATGATGTTATAAAAATCATGAAGTCATATTTTATCATAATTTTCTTTCATTATTGTTATATATCATAATTTTCTTTGTTTATTTTATGCCATTTGTATCATCTCTACACCATTTTGTTTCTTATTTTTACATTCGTCAGGTTTAAGTAAAACACTGCATTACCAGTACAACTGGTTTAATATTTGCAAAACATACAAAATTACAAAATACAGGGGCATACTAAAACTGCTCCAGATGCAGAGCAGTCGTGGCTAGCGATTGTGGTCATAAAGTCAAATGGTCGTAAGTTGCATAGGTCATAAAGTCGATCTATACCTGTAGTTGTTCATTGATTGCTTTCTCATATGTGCCTTAACCACGGGCCTTCAGCAAACCAAGTAACCCCTTGCTTGAGCCAGCGACCTTGGTTCCAAGCTGGTGAGCTTTTGCTCAAGCCAGATGAGCCCGCACTCAAGTTGGCGACCTTGGGGGTCTCGAACCTGGGTTCTTCCGCATCCCAGTCTGATGCTCTATCCACTGCGCCACCGCCTGGTCAGGCTTGTGTTAGATTCTTAAGCTCAACACTGTGTCCCTAATGACATATCAGGTTCTTTTCTTAATGCTATGTGGTATTTCATTAAATAAATATACTTTCTATAGTCATTCTCTTGTTGATGGACATTTGTGTTGTTTTCAGTTTTTGTTTATTTTGAGAAAATCTACTATCAGCATTCTTGTACATGTTTTTTGTGGGACATATGCATTTATTTCTCTTGGATCTGTGCCAAGAAGTGAAACTGCTGGATTATAGAGCAGACATAGCTTTAACTTTAGACAAATTATTGATATGTTTACAAAGCTCAGGATTACAAAGATACAAAAATGTATGGAGTGAAAAGTCTCTCTCCCACCCTTATATCTCAGTTCCATGGTTCTCTTAAGGCAACAGTTATCACCAGTTTCTTGTGTATTCCTCTAGAAACGCTGTATATAAAATGCATATATGTAACCTGACTGGTGGTGGCACAGTGGATAGAGCATCAGCCTTCGACTCTAAGGTCCCAGGTTTGAAACCCCAATGTTGCCAGCTTGAGTAGACGCTCATCTGGCTTGAGTGTGGGGTCACCAGCTTGAGCACAAGGTCATCAGCTTGAGAGTGGGCTCATCGACATGATCTCATGGTCGCTGGCTCATCAGCATGATCCCATGGTCACTGACTTGAGCCCAAAGGTTGCTGGCTTGAGCAAGGGGTCACTGGCTTGGCTGGAGCCTCTCAGTTGGGACACGTTTGAGAAAGTAATCAATGAACAACTAAAGTACCACAAATACAAGTTGATGTTTTTCATCTCTCTCCCTTCCTGTCTCTCTTTAAAATAAATAAATAAATAAAGCATATTTGTGAATAGTCCCATGGTTTATACCAAAGCTATAATACAATACAAACTCCTTTGTCAACAACTGTGAATTAATGCACCCTAGATAGAAGGGTCAAGGTATTCCAGAGAGAGGCAATAATTTCTGCCAAGTGGACTGTAGAACTGCAGTTAGGTAATGCAGATAGTTTGATGTGATGGAAATAAGCCAGTACGAGTACAGGAGCTGGTGAGAGATGGTGCAGAAATGATGCCCAGAGACCAGATCTGGCAAGGCTTTGTGTGCTGTCCTGAGAAGTCTGGGTGGGATCCTGCAGGAAAGAAGGAACCAGTGAATGGTTTAGGGTAGGGGTGAGGTGCAGAATGGCAGGAGTGCATTTGTAAGTTTAAAGATCACCATGGAAGATGAAAAAAAATAAAATAAAATGAACCAAAGTACTAGAAAAAATAAATAGAAAAAAATAAAAATGACAACAACCCCCCCACATACACACACAGAAATAAATGAATAAAGATCACATGGAGGATTAAAGGGAGGAACAGAGACCAGTGGCTGAGAAACTACTAGTCCAAACAACAATTGATAATGTAACAATATGAAACCAGTAAAGAATACATTAGGACTTGACTGTTAAATGCAGAGTGAGAAAGAGTTGAGAGGTATGGGTGTATAGAGTATATAACTGTTTTTTTAAGGGGAGGATAAGGAATTCAGTTTAGACATTTTGTGTCTGAGGTTTTATGTGACACTGATATATAATTTTAATCGATGCCAACTCCAAGTTTCCTAAGATAATGAAAGTCCATATTGATATAAGTAATTGATATTGATCTGGGTAATTTCTAAACCTGAAAGTACCTAAACCTTCCTAATTGCTGAGCCTTCATTGTTCACTGATTTTCTGGGAGTTAGTTGCTTTCCTGGGTGCCCTGATGCTCGCCCTGCCCCAGCCACACTTTCACAGGCACTTGAGGAAAATCAGGCCCCAGGAGAGGCAGCATATTGTCTAGTATGAAGCTCACATCTCTTTCTCTTCACAGAATAAAGAAGGACAGTATGGGCAAAATGGAAACAGCAAGGTAGAATTGGAAGAGAGTAAAAAAGGGTTTTTATCATTTGAAGCAGAGATAGTTGATCTTTGGATAATTAGACTTTTTAGAAAAGTGGAAGCTTATTTATTTCTGAAATTTAATATTACCCCAAAAGTGGGGAAATTATTTATAATCTAGTCACTCCGATGCAACCACTATGAGCATTATGGAATACTATAATCCCCTCCATTTCTTTCCTAGGCCCCATTTTACATGGTTATAAATCATAATGTGATCACTACTAGAACAAAATACATCATGGTATCCTAGTGGCATAAGATAACTTTTTAAATGTTGGGTTTTTTTTAAAATTCATTTTAGAAAGGAGAGTGAGAGTGAGAGAGAGAGAAAGATGGGAGGAGCAGGAAGCATCAACTCCCACATGTGCCTTAACCAGATAAGTGCAGGGTTTCAAACTGGTGACCTCAGCGTTTCAGGTCAACGCTTTATCCACTGTGCCACCACAGGTCAGGCTAAGATAATTTTTTAAATGACATTAGAAAAATATTGACTATAAAGTAAGTTATCATGTCCTCTTTGTGTGAGTCGTGTTCCATCGAGTCAGCTCCACCTCCTGGCAGCCCTTTCAGGGGTGATGTCCACCATGTCCTGTCCTCAACAGCCCTGCTCAGCAACTGTAGCCTAGTGCCTGTGATTTCTTTTATGGATCAATCCATTTCACATTGGGTCTTCCTCTTCCTTTTGCCTCCTATTTTCCTCAGCATAATGGTTTTTTCCAATGAACCCTGCTTTCTTACAATGTGCTCAAAATAGGTCAGCTTCTGTTTCGTTACTTTTGCCTCCAATGATGTTCCAGGTTTAATTTGCTCTAGGACCTACTTGTTCACCTTTCTGGCAGTCCCAGATATCTGTAGATTTCTCCTTCAACACCATATTCCAAATGAATCCACTTTCCTGTCAGCCTTCTTCACTGTCCAACTTTACATTCATGCATAGTAATTGGGAATACAAGAGTATGTATAATCTTAGCCTGGGTCTCTAAGAATACCAAGACATCTTTACTTTCACTGTTCCTTCCTAATTCCTTTTTTCTTTTTTAAGTGAGAAGAGGAGAGATAGTGAGACAGACTCTTGCATGTGCCCTGACTGGGACCCACCTGCAACCCCTTTCTGAGGCTGATGCTTGAATCAACTGAGCTGTCTTCAGCACCGAGGGCCAACACTTGGACCAGCTGAGCTATCCTCAGTGCCTGGCACCCATGCTTGAACCTGTCGAGCCACTGGCTATGAGAAGGGAATAGAGAGAGAAGGGGGAAGGAGAAAAGAGAAGCAGATAGTCACTTCTCATGTGTGCCCTGACCGGGAGTTAAACCCAGGACGTCTGTTCATTCTTTCACTGCTTAGAAGTCTTAGCCTTCTCTTGATTTCTTGGATGCAATCTCCATTTGAATCAGTGACTGAACTGACAATCCAACTGTTAAGTAAAATCTTTTACAATTTCCATGTCTTCACTTTCTATGTTAAAGTTGTGTATTTCTTCTATAGTCATGATTTTTGTCTTCTTGATGTTCAAATGCAGTTCTTTTTTAATATTATAATGTTTGTTTATTGATTTTAGTGAGAGAGGAAGGGGGAGAGAGAGAGGAAGACAGAGATAGAAACATCCATTTGTTCCTGTATGTGCCCTGACTGAGAATCAAACCAGCAACTTCTGCACTTTGGGGTGATGCTCTAACCAACTGAGCTATCTAACCAGGTAAAATGCAGTTCTGAGTTAGCACTTTCTTCTTTCAGTTTCATCAGAAGCTGTTTCAAATCATTGCTACTTTTTGCCCGTAAGATAGTATCATCTGCATGTCTTAAATTATTGATATTTCTTCCACTAATATTGACTCTTCCTTTCTTTTTAATATATGTTCTGTGATAGAATACACCCTTGTCTGACAGCTTAGCCAAAGGAAACCATTGTCTTTCCATATTCTGTCTGTCCGTGGCGTCCTGTCTACAACACAGGTGACACATCAAGACAATAGAACGTTGAGGCCCATGCATTTCTCTCAGAGCAACCTATAGGTTTTCATTATGCACACAGTCAAAGGCTTTACTGTAGCCTATAAAACAGTCAAGCCTTCTGGAATTCTTTGGAGCACTGAATTATCCAATGAGTGTTTGCAATTAAAAATCTTGAGTGCCTTTTCCTTTTCTGAATCCAGCTTAAACATCTGGCATTTCTTGCTCTATTTAAGGTAGAAGGCTTTGTTGCATCATCTTGAACATTACTACTTCCATGGGAAATTAGGACAATTGTCTCATAGTTACTGCACTCCTTGGTATGTCCTTTCTTAAAGATTGGAATGTGTAATGAGTGTTTCTAGTCCATAGTTTATTGTTTTGTTTTCCATATTTGTTGACACGTTCTTGTTAGTATTTTGACAGATTCAGTCTCTGTGGCTTGTAGTATTTTATTGGTATCCCATCTACCCCTGGTGACTTATTTCTTCCCAATATTTTCAGGACAGTTTTCGGTTTGCTTTCTAGAATTACAGGTTCTTCCTCATAGGAATCTTTTTCAAAGTATCTGTCATTCTTTTATCTCTTCTGTATATATTTTTAGTCTACTGTTTATACCTTCCTTTTATTTTCTCCTGGTCAAATATTGTACTCCCTTGTTGGTCAATTAGCATTCCTAGTCTAGTTTTGGATTTCCCTTTTATTTCTTGAATATTCTGGTAGATATCTTTTCTTTTTTCTTTTCTTTTTTTTTTTTGTTCTCTTTTTATCTCCTTACACTGATATTGTAATAGTTCCTTTATTTCTATGTGATAGTTGTTGAAAACTGTGTTCAGGATTCTAACCCTGTTTTTGTCTAACCCTGCTTTAGCATTTGCCTCTCACCTGTCTTTAATGGTTTTTAAGTGTTTCTTTTGGCATCCATGTCAATCTTTCTTTTGCTTATACTTCTGGTATTGTCTTTTTACATTCTTCCCTAATTACTATTTCTAGTTTCAGTCCACAATTCTTCTGGTTTATGGTCAATTAAATTGAGCAGTGCAAATCTATTTCTTACCTAGACTTTAAATTCATCAGGAATGTTATTTACATTATATTTGGGCACCGTGATTCTGTTGGTGCCCTCCTTTAACTCTTAATTACTGTTCAATATTAGCAGTCTGCTTCTACTCTTGTCTTGGCAGAAGAAATACAACTTCTCCATCTTCTGCTTTCCCCTGTGTAGTCGATTTGATTTCTACATTGGCCATCTGATGATGTCCCTGTATACAGTCTTCTCCTTGCCCTGGTATAAGTTGTTATTTTCTTTAAGGAAATAGAAAGAAATGTGGGCATATATTCCAGGTACATTATATCTAAACATGAAGTAGCGTTGACCCTGAGACAGTCTGACTTATTAGCAATGAAATGGAAACTTCAACTTAAATTAATGAGAACTTTTTTCTTACACAGATTATGTGTCATAGAAATATAAAAAAAAGCATTGAGTTTAGAATATAGTTCTATCTTTGACATGAACTATGTGGTCTTGGATTTATTTTAGCCTCTGTATTAAATTAATTCAGATTCTTCCTTGTGCTTGTCAGTGAACACTTTAATGTGGCTTTGTTTGTCCGTGCCTGGTCTACAACCACCCCTGGAACTAGGAGTGAGATCAACCCTCTCCAAATTGAAAGCTCATGATTCAGAGAGGAGTACCAAAGAAAATTCCATGTGAATTTTCTGGAAGGGGGTACGGATTCTGGGCAGGCAAAAACATTAGACGTCCATCATATCCAACTGTGATCTTAGTTTCTTTATCTGTAAAATGACAGTGTTGGTATCAAAATTTCTGTTCTATAGTCTGTTTAGGGCAGTCTTCACAAGACAGAAAAGACAGTGTTGCCAGAGTTAAGGTGGGAGAAAGACTGCGTTCTTCTCTTTGAGTTCTAGTTCATGATATATGCATATCACAAACCTTGTGGCTTTAGGGCAATCTCATGAGTTCAGACCAAGAGTTTTAAAGCAGGTTCCTGAGTGACTTTCCTGTTTTTGTGAGTTGTCTGTGTATACTTCCTGCAGAGAGACTGTTATATTAATAGTGACATACACTCTGAAACAACATACTTCTTTGACCCCATCACCGTTTTTATCTTTGGAAGGGCTATGATGTGATACTGGGTGTTAAGAATAGTTGCTCTTCAGTGTGCAGTTGCCAAACAATTTATTTTTACACAAACTGGATAATGTCTGACTAACACAATGACTTCCCAAAATTCAAGTTTTTCACTCCTTATTCTGCAATGCTGGGGGAGGGCTAGTATCAAAGGAATGTAAAAATACACTTCAACATAATTCTGTCCCAACAGCTGTTTTTTCTCCAATCTCTACTTCGATGATTATTTTTAATGGACCTGGCTTTAGCAAGATAATCCTGGCATTGTGTTTAAATTATATAATTACACAGAAATAATGTCTAATAAAATGTATCCTGTCTATATATTATCTTCATTAGCAAACTGTAATAATAATAATTCCTTATCTCAGAAGGTTGTTGGACTCATGAAAAGGAGATAATGCATGCAAATTACTTGGCACAATAGAACAGACAAGATGGTTATAAATGTTAGCAATCATGATTATTTGTAAAAAGAATATATTACCTACCCATAGAGGGTTGTTCTGAGGATCAAAAGGGATGAACATATAAAGTGTTAAACATAGTGACTGGCACGTCGGAAACATTTAGAAATAGTTTCTGCTGCTGCTAATGGGAGATACCTGTGGTTGTTTTCAAGGAATAATAATATTTCCAAAATCAGTAGCTAGAAATATTTACCTTAGTCATGCATGAAAAATTTCTTCTCATTAGAATACCAGTTTTACTGCTATTTATTAGTTTAACCTGATTTTGAGTCAGCAGAGTAGTATTGTGGTTAATTATCTAAAACACGTTATATGAAAAGCACGTCCCAGTTCTGCCATTTACCAGCTACTGCATCTTGAACAAATTCCTGATTTTTGTCTAAGCATTCACTTCCTTATCTTTGAAAGGGCTATAATAATGCTTATCTTACATACTTCATATGACTATAATTAAATATTATATGAGATTGGTTAATTAAATAACTTTGCAAAAGATCAGAGGAATAACAAAGTAAAAATAATTGCTTGATTTATTATGAATCTACTAAATGCCAAGACTTTGCTAACTGCTTTACTGCTAGTATTTTATTTAATCCTCACAATAACCCCATGAAGTAGGTACTATTTTTATGGCGGTTTTTGTAAGTGAGGATACTAACTTACAAATTTGGGATAGAAGGGAGGATACGAACTAACATCTGTTCAGACTCCAGGTTAATCTTAACCTCTCTACAAATGCCAGGTGTTAATATTATTTTTGTATGGTAATATAATAAGCACTTTTTATGACATGGTAGAAAGCACATCCAGGTGACAGTTTCAAAGAGTAACTTACTGACACTTTTTGTTCACACATTTCTGATTTGCTTAAAGGAACAGCACTAAATAAAAATAATGACTATCTCCTACAGATGGGTGTAAAAAAATTATTCTTTCCTAGGAAGACATAGACTGGTTCCTTTTCCAAATAGGATTCAGGCCAACCAGTGCCTCTTTCTATTCCAGAAGCCATCCATTTGATAGACATTGGACTTCACAGGAAAACAGAGAAATTCTTTCTTCCAAAGAAATTATGACTCATATTTGGGTCAAATAAAATGGGATCTGGAACAGCTAGCTGCTGCTCACTCCTAAAAGAGCATTTGAACTTTAAAAGAGAGGAGCATGGTCACGCATGCAACTATTACTGCTGATGAACTCATTTAGTTCTTAATATCATTTAAGTTCTTAAAATCTTTTAAGTTTCATTACACTCCATGATCTTAGCCCAAAGCAGTTATTTTTCTTTAGACTATAAATTCTATATTTGTATAAATAAACCTTTCAAAAGTGCAATTAGCTCAGCTTTCACATAGTTAGACCCTTCGAGTCTTTGAAAATAGATGCTGAGAAACTTATGGTGTAGGTATGAGTTGGGTTTTGCTGCTCGTTAGGCTGAATTTTGAACAATAAAATGGCCTCAGTTCTAATAATTACACTATTATATTAGCTGTCAACCCACAGTTACCCACCAGAAAACCAGGACTATTGATTCTTAGCAAGGTATAGCCAGTAGTATGCTGGAGCCAGCTGGAGAGAGCTGGATTTTGAGTGCTGGTTATTAAACCTCGATAGGCTACAATCAGCCATGATGGGAGCATTTACATCACAGAAATTGACACATGTTGCAAATCAAACCTCTTACACTTGGCTCCTGCCCTAAAGAGTTGATTTAGTATCACACCACTGGGTAGAGCCGTCCTGTTTGCAGTGATGTGTCAGGGTATCAGTCCCAGGCCTGATGCTCTGTTTCCAGAGATCAGCAACCCACTTCTCATAATACCTACGAAATTACCAACACAGACAAATGTGAAACTCAGAATACCAATTGTGAGAGCTCAATTTCTGTCCCTGAAGGGCAGAAGTAGAAGCGTCAGCTGCTGCTTGACAATGATAGGTAGACATGCAACACCAAAACATCCTAAGCTTGGTGGAAACAGGGTGACTCATTCTCCCAGTTAGCAGCGTGAGGGGACAGTCATCCCTCAAAACATGATGGGGTTTTCCTTGTAATATCACGAATCACAATGACTAATATTGAAGAATATGTAGCAACAAGATGGGAGAAATTAGACTTCACACTGTTTAAATACCTGAAGAACAATTCTCCACTGGACTAGGTCATTCATTATTTTACTGACATTGTTTTGTGTAAATCCTGCCTTGTCTGTACATCAGCCAGGCCAGAGCAGTTCTGGCTTGTACATTTCATCTTCCAGGAAATGTTGGAAGAACCAGGTTTGTTTCTTTTGTTTGTTTTGTGCAGATTTTCCAGGCCTCTATTTAATTAACCTGAGATCTAACACATAATGTCTGACCAAAGTCCATGAATATTTATGTTTCTTAGTCTGTGACTCAAGGTATAAAAATGAAAGTAAGTCCTGGAATACAATCCAGTGTCTTTGCCAAGAGAATAAATATATATTTTTTCAGACTCTTACTATGTAGTGCTAGTTTAAATCTAGCAAAATCTCCCCCAAACATGGAACCTGAAACATACTTCCAGGAAAGCCTAAGAAAAAAGAAGCTCTATCAGACATCTTAATGACATGAGTGGGCATAGAGTTCAGAAGCTTTCAAAATTAACATTTAAAGCAGAAATTCTCCATCGTAACTCGCATTAGAATCACCTTAGGGGCTTTAAAAAGAATCTCAATGCTCAAGCTCAGATTGATTAAATGAGAATTGGGGTGTGAGATGCAGACATTGATAGTTTTTAAAGTTCCTCAGATGATCTTGGGTGTCAAAATCTGAGAACCATGGACTTAAAGCAATTGGATTAATTTTCTGCTAAGCAAGATTTATTCTGTTTATTCGTCTTCCTAGTATGTTAGAAATCTTCATTTTCTTCGTGTCTGATTATACACAGTTGTTGGCTGTACAACTTTAAATAGACAATGAATCATACATTGAAAACAATGATCTGGAAAAGGCCAGCTACCTAACATACCACAGCTATGATCATGTCACATCCTTGCTCAAAAAGCTTTTTTGTTGATAAGATCTGGTACTGGTGGAGGTGCAGAGGAAAGAACATTCAAGCACCATCTTTGACAGCAGAAATTTATATAATTTTTCCAGAGGATAACTTGAAAATATGTCATGTTTTAATATGCCTATATCCAGCAATTCCATTTTTAGGAATTTAGCCTAAAGAAATAATTGAACAAGTACAATAAGATATTTATACAAAGAAATTTACTGCAACATTGGTTATGTTAATATATATTTTCCAGAGGTTTTTTTTTTTCATTTTAGTACATACAAGCTTTGAAATGTTTAAGTGCTTGAGGCTGTTCAAAAGTCTTCAGAGCATGTATTAACATGCAGAGGTGTTCATCATATATTACAGAAAGAAAAAAACACACCAGATGGCCAGAAAGCATGCATGGTATAATTCCACTTATGTTAAAATGATCTATATTTTTATGAGTTTTAAAAACTTGGAAAGTGATAACCAAACTATTGACACTGATTATTTTTTGGAAGTAAAATTATGGTATGATGGGAGAGGAAAACTTTGGCTGTCTTTCTATACTTCTGTACTGTATGAATTTTTTAAAATGTATATCTGTTACTATTATAATTTAAACGTGTTAAATCACTTTTGACTTATCACTTTCTGTGAAATGAAGTCTAAATTTCTTAGCTTTATCCTTAAAGCATTAAACAATTTGTCTCCAAGCGACTTTGCCAGTCTTTTAGAAACGTGACTTTATAGAATTGACTTTTACCTTCACTCTCTTCTGCTTATGCTCATTTGAGCCCTACTGTTCTCACCAAATTTGCTTTCTTGTTTCTGACCTATTGAAGTGCCTTTTCCTATGCTTGAATGCTCTCCTTTCTTCCCATTAGCTAAAATCCAGCCAACCTGTGACACTCAGATCAAATGTTTTCCACTACAGCTTTCCTTCTCTTGAATTCTTATATGATATCTGATTCTCTAAAAGTGATCATTATTGAATGAAGAAATAAATCTTCACAATTAAGTTCAAGTTCCTGTTTAGTTTCCTCATTTGTGAAATAGAAATATGCCACCTATTATTATTGTTGTGAGGATTATTGTGAGGATTATGATAATTATGAAAAACAGCACAAGACCAGGACATAGTAATTCCTAGTTCTAAGAGAACTGATGTCGTGATTACTTTTTTATCTATTGACATCTTAGCTCTCCATCTAGACAGTCAACTTTTAGACAGCAGAGACTGCATGCCATATATTCCAGTTTTCCTCTCCAAACTCTGTGTATCTACATGATACACATTTAATGTGTGTTGTTAATGATAGCAAAATACTAACTTCCAAAAAAATAACAAATCACTGAGTTTGAAAACCACTATATCTTCATGGCACCCAGAATAAAGTATTAACATGGAATTATAATAGTAAAGCATTGCTGACATGAAATAAACATAACAATATGCTTTTATTTTAGTAAAATCAAAGAGAATATGGTAGGTCATTTCTAGAATTCTATTTTCACAAACGCAGTCCACATTTATAAGATGCTAGACAATGATAGAGAATTATTTAGAAAAAGACACCAGATGATTTTGGTTTGTTTAATATATTTTGGCACATAACACATGATGCTTTTGCAGACGGCTCCATGTGTTCTAGAGTTTTGACATGATGGGATTTTATCTGCTGTCACAGAAATAGAATGCTCTACGGCAGAGACATAGCAAGAATGACCAAGTCTTATTATGTTTAGTTTCTCATATTGTTCCAGTTTAAAAGTGCTACTAGAGTACAGCTTTAAAATCTCAGTAAAGTTATTGGCAGCTTGCCTGACCAGGCAGTGGTGCAGTTGATAGAGCATCGGACTGGGATGCGGAAGGACCCAGGTTTGAGACCCCCAAGGTCGTCAGCTTGAGTGCCTGCTCGTCTAGTTTGAGCAAAAGCTCGCCAGCTTGAGTCCAAGGTCACTGGCTCAAGCAAGGGGTTGCTTGGTCTGCTGAAGGCCCGCGGTCAAGGCACATCTGAGAAAGCAATCAATGAACAACTAAGGTGTCAAAACGAAAAACTGATGATTGATGCTTCTCATCTCTCTCCGTTCCTGTCTATCTGTCCCTATCTATCCCTCTCTCTGACTCTCTGTCTGTCTCTGTAAAGAAAAAAATAAAAAAGTTATTGGCAGCTTGATTGGAACACTTTCTGTTCTCACCTAATCCCACCCACCGGACAGACGTGATCTCTGTGGTACGGCGCTATGCCACTGAAACAGCTGGTGTCACCTGATACAGTGCATTACCCCAGGACAAATTAAGTCAGATTTTTATTTTCTTTGGAGGCCTAACAAGTATTTTGCTGAGCATAATTTTTTTAAATTATTGATTTTGGGAGAGAAAGAGAGGAAGGGAGAGGAAAGTAAGAGAGTGAGACGCAGCAACTCATAGTTGCATCAGCTTAGTTTTTCATTGATTGTTTCTCATATGTGCCTTGAGTGGGGGCTCAAACCAAGCCAGTGACCCCTTGCTCAAGCCAGTGACCTTGGGCTCAAGCCAGTGACCTTGGGATCATGTTGATGATCCTGCCTTCAAGCCTCCACACTCAAGCTGGCGTGCCTGCGCTGAAGCTGAGGACCTTAGGGTATCGAACCAGGGACCTCAGCGTTCCCAGTTGATGCTCAATACATTGCACCACCATCAGTTAGGCGCTGAACATAACTTCTTATTTGTTTTTGTGTCTGCTCACTACTTTATAGTTTAACTGACTTTGTTACTTAGCAGTTTGTGTCCAGTTCTAATTGTGCCCAATAACTCATAGTTAATCAAAAAAGTCAAAGTGTGAATCATTACAAAAGGACACATTGACATAGATGGACTGGTGGTTTAGGAGTGAAAGCTCGACATTAAGAAGTGAAGGTAGAAAGTCCACGCCATGCGCAGGCCTACAGTAAAAATGTTTGGCAGCTTTTAACAACTGGCTAAATAGAAATTAGAGGTCTCAGGAGACAGGTCTCAAATGAGACAATAATTCAGAGAAAATTTCTTAGACCATAATAGAAGAAACAGATAGATTAAGCAATTTTGTTAAAAATGAAGATCAGGCTGACCTGTGGTGGCAAAGTGGATAAAGCATCAACCTGGAATGCTGAGGTCGCCAGTTCGAAACCCTGGGCTTGCCTGGTCAAGACACATATGGGAGTTGATGCTTCCTGCTCCTCCCCTCTTTTCTCTCTCTCTCCTCTTTATAATGAATAAATAAATTAAAAAATAAATAAATAAATAAAAATGAAGATCAATGAGAAGGTTTTTGATTGTGCATAGCTGTCTGCATTTCTTTAAGTCATACTCTAGAGAGCATTATTATTTCTGAAAATTATGACAACACATATTATTTAATATGGATACTGGTAAAGTTTTAATAAAATTTGGTTGGTAGAAAGAAAAAATAGACACATTGAGCCTGACCAGGCGGTGGCTCAGTGGATAGATTGTCTACCTGGGACACTGAGGAGCCAGGTTGAAACCCTAGGTTGTGGGCTTGAGCCCAAAGGTCGCTGGCTGGGACAAGGGGTCACTGGCACCACTGGAGACCCCCCTCCCATACAGGCCCATAGGAGAAAGCAGTCAATGAACAACTAAAATGCCACTACAATAAGTTGATGCTTCTCATTTCTCTCCCTTCCTGCCTGTCTGTCCCTCTCTGTCTTTCTCTCTCTAAAAAAGAAAGAAAAAAGAGACACATTGATACCTTAAATATTTGATTTAATCTTATAACTTATATGTGTAACTCATTGGTCTTAACCTTTTTTGAGGTATCGAACCCACCAGTTTCATATGCGCATTCACCGAACCCTTCTTTAGTGATAAATAAAATATGATTTTTTTTCCAAATTCGAGACATACGTATATGTTTTTTCACTGGTGCACAAAATGAGCCATGCATGAACATCACCTTGCTCAAAGAACAAAACCAACAAAATGCATGAACTCACAACAAATTACAGTATTACTTTATTCTGGCCTCTGCGGCAGAGGCTTCTCCGACCCCTGAGACAGACTCATCGAACCCCTAGGGTTCGATAGAACCCAGGTTAAGAACCACTGGTGTAACTAGTTCAGTAATCTTTTTTTTTATTTTTATTTTTTAACAGAGACAGAGAGAGAAAGTCAGAGAGAAGGGTAGATAGGGATAGACAGACAGGAACAGAGAGAGATGAGAAGCATCAATCATCAGTTTTTTGTTGTGACACCTTAGTTCTTCATTGATTGCTTTCTCATATGTGCCTTGACCATGGGCCTTCAGCAGATCGAGTAACCCTTTGCTCAAGCCAGCGACCTTGGGTCCAAGCTGGTGAGCTTTTGTTTAAACCAGATGAGCCCACGCTCAAGCTGGCAAGACCTTGGGGTCTTGAACCTGGGTCCTTCCGCATCCCAGTCCGACACTCTATTCATTGCGCCACCACATAGTCAGGCAGCTCAGCAACTTTTTGATGATCAAGACCTTCACATTTGGTCTGCTGGTTATCCATAATCAATTTTGTTTTGTTTTGTTTTTCATTTTATTTATTTATATTTTTTAGTTGAATTGATTGGAGTGACATTGGTTAATAAAATTATAGGTTTCAGGTGTACAATTCTATAATACATCAAGTGTATATTGTATTGTATGTTCACCACCCCAAGTCAAGTCTCCTTCCATCACCATTTATCCATTTTCCTTCTGGTAATCACCACACTATTGTCTGTGAGTTGTTGTTGTTGTTTTTCGCTTAATCCCTTTACATTTTCACCCAACCCCACAATAACACCCCTCTGACAGCTGTCTGTTTGTTCTCTATCTATGAGTCTGTTTCCATGTTGTTAGTTTATTTTGTTCATTGTAATCCACATATGAGTGAAATCATATGATACTTGTCTTTCTCTGACTGGCTTATTTCACTTAGCATAATTCTTTCCAGGTCCATCCATGCTGTTAGAAAGGGCAAGATTTTCTTCTTTTTTAAAGTCAAGTAGTATTCCACTGTGTAAATTGTACCATAGCTTTTTTATCCATTCATCCACTGATAGGTACTTGGGCTACTTCCAAATGTTGGTTATTACATATAAAGCTGCAATGAATATTGGGTTACATATATTCTTTCAAATTAGTGTTTTGGATTTCTTCAGATATAATCCCAGAAGTGGAACTGCTGTGTCATAAGGCAGTTCTTTTTTAATTTTTTGAGGTAACTCAATACTGTTTTCCACAGTGGCTGCACCACCCACAATCAGTTTTAGTGAGGCACTTAAACCAACCAAACAAAAAACCAAGCAGAACATATAATCTAAGCTCATTTATGTAAAATGGATAAAAATATTAGATAAAAAGATGGAATTAGGGAACTTCACGATAATAGGCAAATAAAAAAATAGGTTGCAGAATAATATTTAATATAGTCCTATTCTAGTACAAGCAAACTAATAGTAATAATAACAATAATAAAAACCCTGCATGTTGGTATATAGGGTGAATGAATAAGGATAAAAGTGTAGAAGACTGTTAACACTGATAAACTCAGGAAGATAAAGACAGATAATGTGAAATTGGCAGGGAAGAGGGGAATAATTAGCTTTGTTTAGATATCTTTGTATTATAATGAATTGTTACAGAAACACATAATCAGTTTGATAATATGAAGTAGATATGATTGTTAGAACATGAAAAAGAATCTACAGAAAAAATAATTAGAATTGATATAAGAATTTAGTAAGACTAGATATAAGAATTTAGTAAGACTATTATATAAAATCAAAATTCATTGTATTTCTAAGCACAAGCAACAAGCTGTTGGAAAATATCATTTACAATAGCAACAAAATATAAAGTATCTGTGAATAAATCTGTTTCCAGCCATACCACCCTGAATGTGCCTGATCTCTTCTCATCTTGCAAGCTAAGCAGGGTTAGGTCTGGTTAGTACTTGGATAGGAATAAATCTAACAAAACATGTGGAAGACCTATGCAGAGATAATCATAGACATTTTTGAATAACATTAAAGAAGACTTCAATATCTGGAGAGATAAACCATCTTTGTAAATAGGAAGACTCAATATTTTAAGACTGTTTTCACAAAATTTATCTACAGCTTCAATGCAGGAAAAGTGATTATGACAGTGTGGTTTGGGTAGAATAGACACTAGACCAGCAGAACAGAGTAGAGAGATCAGAATCAAAACTATAAATAACATTATGGAAACTTGCTTTATGGCAAAGTGTCGTAATTAGCTAAAAATAATTGTCTTCCCAAAGTTATGAACTCTCTATGGGGGAAGTCTGCACCCAATGACTGGTCACAATGGATTAAGCAGGCCAGCAGGCTAGCCTTGTAGAGGACAACCCTGAAGTGTCTCAGTTTCAGGGCTCCCTGTGGGGTGAGCAGAGGCTTTCCTTGAGATTACATCACAGCTCAGTTATCCCTCCATCCAGTCCTGCTCCCTTCCCTCTCCCTCCACAGCTGTTGATCCCAGGAGTACTTCCTAAAAAACTTTCTGCACAAAATCTCTGGCTCACAGTCTACTCCCCTTGTGGGAATGTAAATTGACATGAGCATTATAAAATAATTAGGATTACTTGGTTAAGTTGAAGATGCACATACCATCCAACTTGCAATTCTACTCCTAGGTGTATACTGTAGAAAACCTCTCATACAAAAATATACAGTAGGGTTCTTCCTGATAAGGAGAGATGGGCTTGTCATCAGAAAGGTGCCACACGGGGGCCTTGAAGGCACTGGGAAAGACTAAATTATCTCAAGTAAGAACAAAAACCAAAGGAGTTTCTATACAATGAAGGGCTCACTTGTCCGGGGAGGCTTAGTGCTGAGGGACCTGAGGATGAGTCCCTGAAGGTTGCTGGAATGGAGATCAGTGGCATATCTGGAGAAGGGGAATCTAAAAGTGGATTCTGAAGGCTTTCCGGGTTGGAAGACATGGAAGGGAGGCCGAGAGAGCAGGCGAGGTAAGGGGAACCACATCACCAAAGGCTTTTTAACCTGCCTGAAGCAGGAGTCAGGCAAGAAGTTAGAAACAAGTGTTGCTACACAGAATGAGTCCAGATAATGTAACACCTTGAAAGCCAATTCAAAGGATGCATAGTTGGTGCAGTGGAAAGGAAAGTTGGGAACAGCTGGGAGCAGAGGTGGAGCGTTCTGGAAGAGGTGTTTCAGGAAGGGGACTCCATAGTATTTTTGCCTTTAGAAACATGGACTCTTCTCTTGACTGGAAAAAAATATTTCTGGTAAATAACATTGGTGACTGAGATTGGGAGCTTGCTGGCAATGATCTCTAAACTGAATTAATTACTGGATTTCTATTTGGTTCCAGAGCTCGGTGCTGCTCTCTGACTAGCAGTGTGCTCTCTGTCCCATGCAGCTGTTGTTCTCACAATGTTGTTGTCTTTGCAGGCTCAAATGGTTAACGTTGTCCTCAAATGACCGCATGGAGAACCGCCCTGTCCTGATTACAATAGCATCTATGTCTGATTTTGGACAAGCCGTTGTATATTCATAAATCTGCTAATTGCAATGAGGGATTCTGTCCTGCCGTTTTGATATGTGCACTATCCCAGTGACACATATTTTTCTTAAAGCTCTCCATGCGGTAATAGACAAGATCTCATTTCCTGAAAAGGTTCAAAATTGCTCTTGTTTTCTGTGCCTATTACCTCTTTGGAGGACACTTGATTAAAATACAATGCTAATGGGGTCTAAGGTTTCAGATGAATCCCTTGGTGAGAGCTAGTTTCCTCTGGTTTCTATGGCCTCAGATGGTATTTCTAATGACTGCTCCGGCCCCTTTCACAAAAATGGGGCCACACAACAATCCTTACTTGTAGTTTAATACCACTGCAGATACTGGACCTAATCTTGATCTCTGACCAGGGAAATCACAGAACCTGGGCGATTAACTCCATGGTATTTGGCAAAACCATTGCTGTTTCTGGTCTTCTTTTGTTTTTACACCTTCTAGGCACAAAAGGACTCTGGTCTTAATTTACGTGGCCACGTCTTTTTAGTCCCTGTAAATTCCTAGTCTCATCTCTGTAGATCCCCTTTCCTTAAGGGCTCTAGAATTTATCAGTCTCACTCCCAGATATCAGAAAATGAAGGTCTGCCCCTACCCAGACTTTTGTCTGCGTGCATCCCTGGCACCATCTCTCCACTGGGGGAAATGCCAGGTTGCTCCTCCCTACACTGTTTCCTGAGGAAGAGGAGCTCAGTGAATTGGCCAAAGTACTTGCATGGTGTGTGTGTGTGTTAGAAGGAAGGAAAAGACATGGGGTTAAAAGTAAGTGGTTTTATTCTACTTCTTTTTGAGGTGTAATGTACATAAAATATATTAAGAAAAAGTATACCTATTTTAAATGTATAATTTAATAAATTTTAATATATTGGATACACCCAGGAAATCCCTACCCAGAACAAGTATATGAAACATTTCCCACACCCCCGGAAGATGTCCTCAATCTTTTTTCCGAAAGTGTCTGACACCCCCACCCCAGCAGCCAGGACCCTGAGATAACTACTGTTGTGACTTTTATTGCCATGTTAATTTTGCTGTTCTTGAACTTGATAAACTGAATTATATAGTATGTTCCTTTTGTGTCTCACCTCTTTTGCTCATTGTTATGTCTGTGACGTTAATTTATGTTGTTAGTCCATGTTCTTTTCATTGATTAATTTTCCTTGGGTATCTCTCCCCTTGGCTCATTTCACTGTTGCAGTGGTGAAACCAAGATTCAGTCCTGGGCTTAGAGGAGAGGGTCTGCTTTCAGGGTAGACCTTAGGGCAGAGCTGAGAAGCAGTCTCATATGATCAACCCAGCTATATGACTTAAGGTTCCATATAGGTTTAACACTAAAACTTAATAGTGACTTTCCTGGCCCTGATCTAGCTCAGTTGGTTATAGCATCATCCCAATTGTCACAAGGTTGTGGGTTCAATCCCGGTCGGGGCATAGACAAGAATCAACCAATGAATGCATAAATAAAAGTAACAACAAATCAATGTTTCTCTCTGTCTCTCTCCCTCCTCCTTCCTCTCTCTTAAAAATCAATTTAAAAATTAGTGACTGTCCTGGAGTGTTGCAGCAGGCACTGGGATGATAGCCATGCATTCATTTTGCCTTGATTAGTGAGTGCTGTGTTCCATTTATCATCTGACATCTTTCCATATTATATTCCTTTGAACATGACACTTGCCTAGACAGAGTTTTCTCCTAATTGTGAGATCTTCTGTGAATGTCTAACTATAGATTCTGCTAATTCTTAACATGTTCACTGCTCTCACTCCTGGCCAAGGAGTAAAAGAGTAGAACTGGTTTAGAACAGATCCACTATTGTTCTTCTAAGAGCAAGTCCTACTGGTGGGGGTGCTGTGGCTTTTTTATTGTGGACAAAAAGCAGTATATTAGTTAAGTGTAAAATTTATTAATGCCTGATGTCAGTTCTCTTGCTGAAGTCTTATTAGCTTCCAGAAGTCTTATTAGCTTTCTGACAATTTGTTTTTTTTTCTAGGTGTAAGTAATTAATTGATATCCTGGTACAAAGTTTCTTATTCCTCTTATCCTATGCATTTAAACACTTGTGGATAATACTATTTTGATACTCATTTTATGAGAAAGGGTTATGAGTCAATCTTTCTCTGGTCAACTTTCTGAATCCACATCTCCCTCAAAGTGAAGAGAAGAAAAAAGAACGTGCTTTGGCTGGATAGCTTGGTTCCTTAGAGCATTGCTATGAAATGCAGAGGTTGCAGGTTCAATCCCCAGTCAGGACACATACAGGACCAGATTGATATTTCCCTCTCTCTCTCTCCCCCCCTTCTTTGCTCTCTAAATCAATAAATTTAAAAATGCAAGTTTTCTGGTATCCCCTGTTGATCCCCAAGTTTATCCCGATACAATCTTTTTAGGTTTCTGCTACACAAACCATTCACTGTCACCTAATCAATTTCTTTTCCCAGTAAATAACCTGCCCTTTCTACAACAATCCTCGGTGAGACGGTGTGATTTCTGATTTCTTAGCTACTTACCTACAGAGAAAATATGTGTGTGTATGTATCTCATCAAACTGTGCTTATCATTAATTTGTATTATTTCATTCCAAAGATTTCTTCACATTTTACTCTCATTCTGGTATTGATGCTGTATAGGTGTTTTAGAAATAACACGGCTTATCTTTCTACAACTTTTTTATTTACTCATCTATCTTTCTCATTAGGTTAGGCTTCTTAGGGTAGAACTATCTTTCTTCCATCTGAGCCCTGGACCTAGCTCTGTGCCTGGTGTATAGCGGCTTCTCAGTAAATGATGACTTCTTATGTCAGCAGAGAAGAACTGACTTCTAGAAAATCGGTCAGAGAAGTTACAAGTCTCATTCACCCTTCACTCCTATTGGAAAAGCTATTGCTGCTTCACTTCTGGTAGCCATTTACCACTTGACTCACACTCAACACAAAAGGAAAATAAATTCTGATGTGATCAGCATGAATTTCCTTGAAACAGAGTCAAATATAGAAGATAGTCCAATATATATCTCTTGTTTATTTCGTAAAGGGCTTAGAACTTCAAGAAAGAGTGAAATAAAGGTCTTGTTTATTACTATTCAATCACATAGTTTAAGCCCTGATTGTGCATTACACACTGGGAACACAAAGTTTGGTGTGGAAAGGATCCCTGATTTTAACTGTGAGACTAACTATCCAGAGGGGCAGTTGGACATGTCGACATAATATGCTATCATGAAGGAATGCATTCAGTCCTATGGTGGCGCGAGGAGACTGGGAGCCAGCTCAGCCTAGGAGACCTGTAGAAGCCACATGGATATGACTAGCAAAAGAATTTGGCAGACTGAGGGAAGTTCACAAAAACAGGGTTCTCTGTAACCATACTCACAGTTTGTGTACTCTGGGAAGTGGACTGTGAGATAGAGCTGAGTGTTTAGGATATTTATTAGGGAAGGAGAGACAGGATTTGGGAGAGGGCAAAGTCAAGGCGTGATGCAAACCTGGCAGCCTCAGCCAATTCTTCAGGGAGCTCTGGAGCTGAAATGATCTAAGAGTTGTCCCACATTGGTCAAGATGAGCCAGGCTCTGTCCTCACCTCAACCGTTCATTGGGTATGGGCTAGCCTCAGAAGGAAGTGACCTTTGTTAATGTGGATCTCTGCAGCTGAGGCAATCCCTACAAGATCTAAGGCTGTTGACAGCTGTGTCAGTTGCACCCCCAGACTACCCCTTGTTCTACTCGGATTCACTGCTTCCTTTATGTCCAGTGGGCCTCTCGTCCTGAGAAGGGGAAGGTTACTGGAACAAATTCCATTCCCTGCTGCTGAGACTGGTCTTGGACCTGAAACTGAGACTTAATTTATCTCTCCTCCACTAACCACTCTAGAATCCCCTCACTCTCAGCTCATATATCTGCTGGGTTTGGTGGCTCAGCTGGTGGCATGATCCAGAATCTCATTCCTGAGTGGCATGAAGCCCTCATCTCCATGCTCTTTGCAGGCTGAGGACACCACTGTCATCCATTCTCATTACAATTTGGAAAGGGTGTAACAAGAGGTGCCTGAGTTTCACAGCCTGTTCCTCCTTGCCCCCATTGTGTAATAGTGGCCCTGCCACCTCTTGATTATCAGAGTTAATTATCCCTGCCTAGATAATGACTCCTCTTCTTGTTTGTTGGTTCTTCAACAAAAGGACCTTGAAATGCCAAGGACAGCCCGCTTATGGTTCAATGGGCTACATGTTTTGTTCCCTGAAGGAAGTGTTCTCCCTTTAGGGATCAGAACCCCTAACCTAGTGTGACGGGTGTGAGCAGCACAAATTCCCCGGGTAGGTTATTGGGAGTGATGGTAAGTACGAGCATTCCTGCTTTGATTCCTTGGTTCCCAGTCCCATGAATTTTTCCCTACCAGGCACATTGCAGCCTGGAGGATGGTGCCCATCCTGGCGAAGTATTGGCTCTGAACTGGCACTTTAGCATGTCTTCATATAGAGATGTTTACCTAAAACCTATGTACTCTTATTGATCAATGTCACCTAATTAAATTTAATTTTTTAAATAAAATATTTTTAAAAATAAGCATGTCTTCAGCAAGCAATTCCAAACCTCTAACTGGGCAGCAACTTGGTGTGGGATGTGACAAAGTCAATGGAATTCCATGGTCATGGGCACACTCTCAGATTTTCTTTGCTGTAAAGTTGGCCCCTGGTTTGACGTCTCTAATGTGAAATCCCATGTTAGCGGACCAAATACTCCAAAAGCTCTAACATAATGGTCCTAGCACAGGCTACGTAAGAAGGAAAAGCTGACATATAACCAGAATATTTGTCTATCACTGTCAGAAAAAAATGAGTAGAAAGGTTCCAATGTGTTTAATTTCTTACCAAGTGGTTGTTTGGTCTCTTTCAGGGATAGTGTTACAGTGGTGACTCAACACCGGTTTCTGTTGCTGACATGTTTCCAATCAGGCAGTGACACTAATTAGATCAGATTTAGTTAGTGATAGCCAATGCAATTGGGCTCATGTATAACTTCCGTCTTTCCCCATGGCTCTGTTCATGTGCCCATTATGCCATCATGCCAGCACTGGGATGACTGATGAAATTGGCTAACTGACATCAACCAACCAAGCTGTTTTGTCTATTTGGTTGTTTAGTACCTCCTTTATAAATTATTCCTGGTGGGCATTAATGTGTGATAAAAAGATCTTCATGCTTCATGCCCACTCTCATATCCATCCACAAATATATATACAACTTAATGAGAAACACTGTCAAGACATCCCAAATCAATTATTTGCACTTCAACCTCCAGGAACTCATTATTCAAACTTTCCCAATCTAACCTTTGGATAACTTCCCCAGGACGACATTAAATATACAGCAAAACTGACTGTCAAAATTCTTTTTAAACTGTTTTTAGAAAAAGACACCATTTAAACTTGTTCTCTATAGAAGGTGAGTAATTTATTACTTCCACCTTGTCTTCAAACATTCCAAAACCCCTATCCGTAGTGTTGTTTATCTTTAAGGAATGTCAGGCTGTATTACAAGATTTTATTTTTAGAACGTGTAAGTTGTCAGTTTTACAACTTAAGGAATTAATGGAAAACAAAGCATTCTAATTCTGAAGGATTATTTTTGACATGAATTTTTGGACCATTCAAAACTATTGTGAATTAACCTTACCTTTTAAACTTTGTAAATATCTCTAATACTATGTAAATAGCTCTAACATTAAAAGTTATTGAAATGTTAGTATACATTTTTTTTGCTGAAAGCTAGTATCTCAACCTCATTTTACGTGAGCAAAGAGTGAACTTATTTCTGACACCTACAATAAAAAAAAGATATTGTTGTTGAATAAAGGCTTGTCATTAGAAAGAACTTATCCAACCAGTTAGTCTGGTAGTAGTTGTATAAACAGGCCATGTTTCCTGTTAATGCTAGTATCCCATAAATCCTGTGAGCTCACAGGTAAGCCAAAGTACAATCCACCTTGGTTTATGGGTTCATAAGGTTATTTCTCCTAGTGATCTTCTTCTAATGTACAGCATGAAAGATTTAAGCATTGCAAGGAGTCCTGGTCAACAGTATCTCCCCATTTTAGCTACTTTCACCAATTAATTATACAAGTATTAAGTCAAAAGACTGATAAAACTCAATGCATATGCCTTGAATAGAGATATAAAGAACTTTGTGTAGTTGGTTCATTTCCTTCAAACCTGATGATGGGCCTGACCAGGCGGCGGCACAGTGGATAGAGCGTTGGACTGGGATGCGGAGGATCCAGGTTCGAGACCCTGAGGTCTCCAGCTGGAGCGTGGGCTCATCTGGCTTGAGGAAAAAGTTCACCAGCTTGGACCCAAGGTCGCTGGCTCGAGCAAGGGGTTACTCAGTCTGCTGAAGGCCCATGGTGAAGGCACATGTGAGAAAGCAGTCTAAGGTGTCGCAACAAAAAACTGATGATTGATGCTTCTCATCTCTCTCCGTTTCTGTCTGTCTATCCCTGTCTGTCCCTCTCTCTGACTCTCTCTCTGTCCCTGTAAAAAAAAGAAAAAAGAAACTCGTGATGGTTAGAAATATTTTCTGGTTCATTTGAAATGTGTTTATTGTATTTCTTTTTTCCAGGATGCTTGGCTTCAAACCATGAATCACAATTCTCTCCCTCTTTGTACCTGGCCTTTTTTCTTCTTTTTCCTTCTCTTTGGTTTCTCATCCCATTCATGCCTATGAGGGAGAGTAGGAAGGCCAAAGGAAACAAAAAAAAGGTGTGGCTGAGGGGGGAAGTGCCTTGTGCTTAGAGGGAGGGGTCTATGTGTTAGTCCATTGCTTTTCCCCAAAACCAATATGTAGTGAGTACACCACCTGTGTTATATCCTTTTACTATTTACTCATGTCAGATATAAAAATTCAGTTCAAAAATTTGAGTATCAAGAATCATAAATGCAATTCATTGAAACTCACATCACTGGACACCGATGAATGTAATTAGGATACCATCCCTTGTCAAATAAAGGGAAAGAGTTCAGCAGCAATTCTCTCTTTAACCTAATAAGCTTAGTTGAGTAGGAAAAGTTCTTTTTTACAGGAGAATTTCAGCTCCTATAGCTGATAATGATGGGATTAAAAATGATTTAAAATCCCTGCAAAAATCATCAAGGGTTGATACCATTAGTTGAGAGGCTGATGGAGCTTACAAGGGGATCAGGCTGTCGCCATACACGCCCTCTGGTAATTTTAGCATCACAGTAGTGGAGTAACCAAACACTGTGGGCCATAAAATGTAATAGGAAGATCACGGTGTCTCCCAGGAAGTGCTCTTGTGGCCATAATTTTAAAAAATTGAACTTGATTATAATCAAGCCTCTAAAGTTAACTTCCATTCATATTAACTAAAAGAGATAGAGAAAGAAGTTAAATGCTATAAAAAGGAAGTGCACATAATTTCAGAATGTGGGACATTCTTCAGGGCAGTTTACCTGATTTCAGCCAATAGTCAACAGCAATGGGCTGAGAAAAAGTGCGAGAGCAGCCCTACAGTGCCAGCGGCTGACACAGCCACCAGATACCACATGTGTGGGTCCTGATCTGAACAAATCAACTTAAAAAAGATTTTTTTTTTTTACAACCTGAGATATTTTATTAAGGAATAGACTTGAGATTGTTCAATTTTTGGTGTGATAATAGCATTATGACCATGGCTTAAAAGTTCTTATTTTTAGAGATGCATGTAGGTCAAGTACACAGGGACAAAAGAACTTGCCTGAGATTTTCATGGCAAAGGCGAAAAAGACAAATGAAATGTTTGCAAAATCTTTATAATTATGTGAGTATAATTATATGGAATTATAATCAGCATGAGGGGTGGGCACAGGAAGGTTTATTGTGCTGTCCTTGCAATGCTTATGTGTGTATGGAATTTTTTACAATAAAGATTTAGGCAAAGGAAAGAGAAAAAGGCAAAAAAGCAACAACTTATACTAATATAAAAGGACATGTAAACATTTTAAAACCAAAGCTAACAACCAAAGCTTAAATGACTAGCTTTTTATAGGAGCTCACAGGTTTCAAATATCCTATAATGGAGTAAAAACATTCTGTGGGAAAATGATACAATGAAGTGTGAATGTGAGTGTGTGTGTGTGTGTGTGTTTATTTAGGTTTATAATTGCTTAAATACCAGGCAACAAATCTATCATGGTCAACATTGACACCAAACATAGAAAGGTACCACAGAATCAATGTCTTACTAGTTCACTGTAATTGTATACATAGGGACTCAAATGTGCCTAACCAAACTAGAACTGGTTTAGTACCTTGCCCCATATTACAAAATGCCAGGTCTCTGGGAATTAGAAGACCTGAGATTCATCCTTCCCCTGCCACTGACGTATTATATGACCTTGGGCATGCTCTTTCATTTTTCTTGGCCTTGTTCCACGATCTATTGAATGTGCATAACATTTTCCACCTACTTACCTTGGGAAAATGGTGAGGACAAATGAGAAAACATCAGTGAAGAGATTTGAGTTCCTCAGGAAAAATATTTTTTTAATACTATAGTATTAATATTTTTATTTTTACAAAGAACCCCACAAAGTTTCTGAATTATAGATAACAAACCAAGTTTTATGATAATCAACAAACACTACATGAATATCATTTTCTAGTAAAGAATGCTGTCCAGATA
Organism: Rhynchonycteris naso; assembly: GCA_037038555.1. Taxonomy (NCBI): domain Eukaryota; kingdom Metazoa; phylum Chordata; class Mammalia; order Chiroptera; family Emballonuridae; genus Rhynchonycteris; species Rhynchonycteris naso. Next base: position 238,626,540 of record CM072995.1, on the reverse strand, counting down.
ACTTTTTAATTGCATTCAGATTCAGTTCTCCCTTCAACCTTATAGTTTCACAAGAAAGGCTATGTAAATTGCAGTTAAACATGATTTGTAAGATTTCAGCTACATGTCTTAAAGGTCTAAACCGAAAGGTTTTAAAACCCTGAAATTCTAGTTGGCTGTGACTGTAATAGAAGTTGATTTTAATTGCAATAACCACGTGGGAGAAGAAGAGGAGGTTAAAGTTAGTAATTACTTATTTTAGTTCTTAAACAAAATTACTTTCTAATACCCTAGAAACAGTAAAAAATTTTTAGATGTGCTGAGAATATTGGTTCTATACCTGGAATTATTAGTGGTAAGAATATTTCTAAGTCCTTCAATTAAGGAAATTAAATGTATAATAAATGCACTTTAATACGTCCACAATTCATTCTGAGTACTGAAATGCTGAAAAAGCACAAACACATGGTTTTAATTTAAGTAGGAGAGATTAAAAAAATACTTCCTTTTCCACTTTTAATTCCTTTTTCCTCAGTCTATAAATTCAGGATGTTTAGGTAAAGTCAATCACTTGCTTAGAACTCTCCAGTGGCTTCCCAGTGTACTGATTTTTCAACCCAAACTCCCCAGCACAGGCTCAAGGTCTTGCCCAACCAGCCCCCGCCCTCCTCCTTGCTTTAATCTTCAACAGTTCTCTGCCCCCCCCACCCCCTCTCCACATTGCTCTTTCTTTTGTTCCTTGAACTTGCAAATTATTCTTTGCACTTGCTATTTCTTCCAACAGGATTATTCTTCCTTCACTTATTTACATGCCTGCCAACTTGTTACCTTTCAGGTCTCATTTCAAATGTCACCTCTTCCAAAGAGGCCTTTCCTGACCCCCTATTGTAAGCTGCCATACCCTGCCTCCTCCCTCTTTCACATCACTCTGTTTTGACATCATAGCATTGACCACTTTCTGATTTTATCAGGTTGATTTACTTGTGGCTTGTGTCTGGCTCTTCCCTTACAGTAGTAAGGAGCAAGGGGCATTGTCTCTTGTTCACCTCTGTTTCTGGCATACTCCCATAAAAGTATTCCAACTATTCAATCTATTCATTCAAAAACTCTGTCTCTGCATTGTTCGCCAGCACTACTCTTCATCTTCTCTTGCCTATCTGTTTTTTTGGACTCTAACGGTAAAACCATCTGATCCTTAAAACAATGTTCCAGCAAAGAAAAGTATAGGAAACTCATTTTTGCCTGGTTGATGACCCATTTTGAGGATGACATTGCTTCTATCAGAATCAGGGATTGGGGTCTTTTTACAAGTCCCATGCCTCAGACTGGTAAGGGAATAGCTGGTTCTAGAGTGAGTTAAAACTAGGTCCAGCCCTCCATCACAAGTCAGAGTCTTGATTTTTCTCAGACTGGCCTAAATCTGAGGGTTTACTTGCTAATCCAAGCAGTCAGAATGACTCAGTGTTATTTGCAAATGTTCTAATAGCCAAGAAACTTGTTGCTTCTGTAACTTCATTCATTGGTTCAACAAATATTAATTGAGAGCTTACTAGGTTCCACAGCTTTGCTAGGTTCCTTACAAGAGCTTTACAAGATCACATTACAAGACATATAAAAGTAAATAAAATATTATATTTGTTTTTAGGAAGCTAACAACTTGTAGAGGGACACAGGCAAACAACAAGTTAAAATACAGGAGTAAGTATGAGGTATTATGGGAGTACTGAGGGGCACCGTACTCGGTCTGGGACAAAAGTGATGCTCGGAAGGCTTCCCAGACAATATGACACTTATACTGAGACCTGAGACCGAGTGTAGTTGGTAACCAGTTTCAGATGATACAGAGAAACCAGTGTTCCGGGTGATGAGTATAGTACATGCAAAGATCAGGAACTAATAGGGCACACAAAAAGAATCTCACTGTAGCTACTGCAAGGTTAGGGGAAGATGAAGTTGAAGCAGGTGAAGGTATAGAAACAAGAAGAGACAGAAATTATAAAAATCTTATAAAGCCATGTTGAGAACTTTGAACTTACTTCTGAGGGCAATGGAAAGACATCTAGTATATATCATTTATAGCAGGAGAGTGTCATGATTAGGTTTTGTGTCTTAGAATGTCCACTCTAGCCACAATGTGATTGGATCTTTAAGGACAGAAACCAAAGGCAAGAAAGTGATTCAGAAGCCTTTTACAGTAGTGGAGGTGAGAAATGTTAGTGGCCTAGACTGTTAGTGGCCGTGATGAGGGAGAAAAGTGATTTGAAATATCTTTGTTTGACAAGTAGAATCAACAAGGCTTGGCATTTGAATGTGGGAAATTAGGGATGAAAATGGGTCAAAAATGACAGTTTGCTGGCTTGGGAAACTAAGTTGATAATAAGATAATGCACATAGGTAGGAAATTAAAGATGAGAGAAGGATATGGCAAGAAGATGATATGTTAGGAATACATAGTCCATGTGGTGCTTCTGCTACCTCCAAATTGAGTTTATCTAGCTGGTAGTTGGTTAGAAGAGGGATCTAGGCAGAAGCTAGAGCACCGAGAGGCACTGACATAGTGATGGTAACTGGAGCCATGAGAGTGGGTAAGATCTATTGCTCTTCGCAGTGTATGTTGGGGAAAAGAAGCAGTTATTTTTTGAGAAGTAACTGATTCCTTCTATGTGAACAGCTAAAATAGGATAGAAATACACTATCAAAAAAAGACAAAAGCTCTTCCAAAAAATAGAAGAAGAAGCAATACTCCCTAATGCATTTATGAGGTGAACATAACCCTAGTATCAAAGCCTGGAAAGACAACACAAAAAAAGAAAACTACAGACCACTATCTCTAATAAATACAGATGCAAAAATCCTAAAGAAAATACTAGCAAATTGAATACAACAATACATTAAAAAGATAATATACCATGATTAAGTGGATTTATTCCAGGAGCACAAGAATGGTTCAACATACATAAATCAATCAACATAATACACCATATCAACAAAACAAAGAACAAAAATCATATGACCCTATTAATAGGTGCAGAAAAGACATTCAATAAGATACAACATCCCTTTATGTTTCAAACACTCAATAAAATGGGTATAGAAGGAATGTACTTCAACGTAATAAAGGTCATATATGACAAACAATCAGCTAATACACTAAGTAGTGAAAAAATGAAGGTTTTTCCTCTAAAATCAGGAACAAGACAAGGCTACCCACTTTCTCCCCTGTTATTCAACATAGTTCTGGATGTTTTAGGCAGAGCAATAAGGCAAGAGAAAGAAATAAAAGGCAAAAAGACAAATGAACTTTGGTGGTGAACAGAGAATACAATATACAGATGATATATTATAAAATTGTATGCCTGAAACCTACATAACTTTATTAGCCAATATCTCCCCAATAAACTCAGTAAGAAAGTAAAAAGAATGGAAAAAAGACAAAAAAACTTGGGATACTGAACACATAGTATAATACAGAAGATATATTATAGAACTGTACATCTAAAATGTATATAATTTTATTAACCAATGTCACCCCAATAAATTCAATAAAAAAGTAAAAAATAAAAAGGAAAAAAGACACACGCAACATATCATTATTGCTATCAGATTTTGGAGGCTTTTAAAATTGCTCAAAAGTTTGAATGAAGAGCTTAGAAAATTTTTGTTTTGGAGGCCTCTTTCCCTACTAGGAGCCCATGCTTTTCCCCATGTTTCTTCTAACTAATGAGCTTTTGGAAAAGTACTTTCAGATGTGCAAATATCAATTTTATCCTCCCACAGTAGTACCTCTGTCCTGCTCCTTCCAGGAACTCAGTGCCCCTGTGAATGAAGCAGTATACCAGTTCTCCAGCAAACTGCCAAACACTGAAGTGAACTTTGTTTTACTGGAGGTGCCATTTTCCCAAAGTGTTTGAATACATTTTTATAAGAAAAGGGATGAATACAATCTGCAGACCTTTTGTTCGCATAAAAAACGTTACGGCAAAAGAAGCGAAGGAAGCCTGACCTGTGGTGGCGCAGTGGATAAAGCGTTGACCTGGGAACACTGAGGTCGCCAGTTCAAAACCCTGCACTGGTCTGGTCAAGGCACATATGGGAGTTGATGCTTCCAGCTCCTCCCCCCTTTCTCTCTCTCTCTCTCTCTCTCTCTCTCTCTCTCTCTCTCTCTCTCACTCTGTATCTCCTCTCTAAAATGAATTAAAAAAAAAATCTTCCAGTCAAGTAGTCACAAAACCTGGTACCACTTGATTTCTATAACGTTCCATTTGCTTTTTGTGTGCGTGTGTCAGAGGCCCTAATTTATTCTCTGGATGCCCTGAAACACACAGTTTCAGTTGAAGAGAAAAACTGGCAGCCATACAGGGAATAATGAGTTGAGGACTACGGAAAAGATGTCTATGGAATGACATCCAGAAGGAAGAATGGCATTCCTGTACAAAGTATAAAAACAGAGCCATGATATAATTTTTGGTTATTATTTTAAAGATTTTACTTGTTGGTTAGACAGAAGAGAAAGAGAGGGAGAGAAAGGCATGGAGGAGGAGTGGGAATCATCAGCTCCTAGGTGCTTCTCGTAAGTGCCTTGAAGGGGCAAGACTGGGGGTTTGAACTGGCAACCCCAGTATGCTAGGTGGACACTTTATCCGCTGCGCCACCACAGGTCAGGCTACAGAGCCGTAATATTAGACTCAAATGGACAGAGTATGTAGCCCCAAGTTAAGGCAAGAGTGTATTGATTCATTTCATAAATTGAGAGCTTAAAGACATAAGCTTCTGAAAGAGAGCAAAAGACATGTCTAGTATATTATTACCTATTTTTTAATATATTTTTTAAATTGAATCTATTGGGTAACATTGGTTTATAAAACTATAAAGGTTCCAAGTGGACAATTCAATAAAACATCATCTGCACACTGCATCTTGTGCCCACCACCCAAAGCAAAGTCTCTTTCCATCACCATTTATTCCCCTTTGCCCACCTCCACCTACCTCGCCTCCCTTTCCCTCTGGCTATCACCGCACTGTTGTCTGTGTCTTTGTGTTGTATATATATATTTTTGCTTAATCCCTTTGCCTTTTTTCATCAGCCTCCCAATCCCCCCTCCCTCTGACAGTTGTCAGTCTCTACCATGCATCTATGCCTCTGTTGTTTTTTTTTTTGTAAAATTGAGTTCATCGGAGTGACACTGGTTAACAAAATTATACAAGTTTCAGGTGCTCAATTCTCCAACCATCATCTGTACTGTGTGTTCACCACCCGAAGTCAAGTCTCCATCCATCACCATTTATCCCCACTATAGCTTCCTCCACCTCTCCCCCTACCCCGTAATCACCACACTATTGTCTGTGTCCATGAGTTTTCCCTCTTTTTTTAAATTTTTTACTCAATCCCGCTAAATCTGTTCTGAGCCCCTATTCCCAACAGTCAGCAGCCTGCTCTCTGTCTATGAATCTGTCTCAGTTTTGCTTGTTAGTTCATTTGCTCATTAGATTCCACATATAAGTGAGGTCACATGGTATTTTTCTTTCTCTGACTGGCTTATTTCACTTAGGATAATCATCTCCAAGTTTATGCATGCTGTTAAAAAAGGTAAGATTTCCTTCTTTCTTACAACTGAGTAATATTCCATTGTGTAAATCTACCACAGCTTTTTTATCTATTCATCTATTGATGGGCACTTGGGTTGTTTCCAGATCTTGGCTATTGTAAATAAGGCTTATATTCATCTTTTGAATTAGTGTTTCAGGTTTCTTAAAATATCTTTCCAGAAGTGGGATTGACTGGTCGAAAGGCAATTTTATTTTTAATTTTTTAAGGAAACTCTATACTGTTTTCCACAGTGGCTGCACCAGTCTGCATTCCCACCAGCCATGAAAGAGTAGTAATTTTTGTTGATTATGCAAAAAATATAGCTGTCCTCCTTGTGAAATATGAAGGAAATATGAAAGAAAAAAATAAAAATTAATCATAATCTTACATATCCCCAACTATAATATTTTGCTGTATATTATACCATTTTTTCCAAATATATGTATGTTTATATGTGTATATGTTTATTTAAGACACAGATTCTTTCATATTATAACATCTCTGAAATTGTAGTGAGTCATAAATTGTCGCATTTAATTGGTTACATTTAATTTTCTATTTTTTTTCCTAAAAGAGAAAAAAAATCTTTGGCATCTTAAAACTGAGAAACTACAATGTATAATTTTATAAAGATTTAAGTTCATACCTCTTTATTCAGAGGTAAAAGCAGTGTGCTCATATTTGTACAAAATATATACTATAAACTGGAAAGAAGTTATTTGGGAGTATTTTTTGCAGAGAAAGGAAGATAGAGAAAGAGTGGTGGCAAGCAAAATGTGACTTTCAGGAAATTTTAATAGAGTTCCAATCAAATAAATTAGACATCCAGGTATTCTTATACTACTGAACTCTCCAACAGAGCCAGTCTTAGTTAATATGTGTCCTTAATATAAATATTCCCTCAACCCAAAGGAAACATTCTAATGTCTTCCTTCCAGGAATTCAGTAAAGACAATATTCATAGACAAAACTATATTAACACAATTTAATAAATTGAACTGATAAGGTCCGTCTTTTCTGTGGTTCCTGTTAGGCGAATTTCCGTTACCAAATAGGACAATCTTATTTCCAACATATAAGAAAGAATAGTTCATTCTTCTGCATACACTTCTGACTGACTTAAGTGCTTATTTATTCCAGGACCTGTGCTAAGGTCTGGGATGTAACTGTGAGCACAGGCATATGGTCCCTGTCTTCATAGGCCTGAGAGTTTTGTGTGGAAAGCAGGGGAAGTCAAGTAAGAGCAGTGCAGTGCAATACTAGACAATGAGAAGAAGCACAGGGTACTCTGGAAGCACACAGGAAGGTTTCATAACCCAGGTTTGTGAGGCAAGAGGCTCCTGGGATGTAATACCTAAGTGAACTCAAGAATAGGAGCTAGCCAGGCAAAGACAATGCTTCAGGCATTCCAGGAGTAAGAGAGGCCATGGTGAGCTCCAGGAGTGGAAAGGCTGGACCACAGAAGGAAGGAGGGTGACAGGAGATGAGGATGAAAGGCAGGGGCCACATCCTGAAAGGTCTTACCTACATTGTATTTTTGCCGCATTCCCCCCCTCAAGTCTGAAGCCAACCTTCCCTCTCACTTTTTCAGTTTCAAAAGACAATGTATTTTTATTTTGTTCATATTGTCTTTAGCTGTGCAAAATTGTTTTAGTTTGATATAGTCCCATTTGTTCATCTTCTCCTTTATTTCACTTGCCCATGGAGATAAATCAGCAAATATATTGCTGCGAGAGATGTCGGAGAGCTTACTGCCTATGTTTTCTTCTAGGATGCTTATGGTTTCACGGCTTACATTTAAGTCTTTTATCAATTTTGAGTTTATTTTTGTGACTGGTGTAAGTTGATGGTCTAGTTTCATTTTTTGCAGGTAGCTATCCAATTTTCTCAACACCATTTGTTAAAGAGACTGTCTTTACTCCATTGTATGCTCTTACCTCCTTTGTCAAATATCAAAAGACAATCTGAACAGAATAAAAAGACAAACCACATAATGAGAGAACATATTTGACAATACGTCTGATAAGGGGTTAATAACCAAAATATATAAAGAACTTGTAAAACTCAACACCAGGAAGATAAATAATCCAATCAAAAATGAGCAAAAGAAATGAATAGAAATTTCTCCAAAGAGGACATACAGATGGCCAATAGGCATGAAAAAATGCTTAACATCACTAATCATTAGAGAAATGCAAATTAAAACCACAATGAGATACCACCTCACACCAGTCAGAATGGCGCTCATCAGCAAAACAACACAGAATAAGGAGGCGAGGATGTGGAGAAAAGGGAACCCTCCTGCACTGCTGGTGGGAATGCAGACTGGTGCAGCCACTGTGGAAAACAGTATGGAGATTCCTCAAAAAATTAAAAATGGAACTGCTTTTTGACCTAGCTATCCCACTTTTAGGAATATATCCTAAGAACACCAAATCACCAATTCAAAAAAAGAAATACACCCCTATGTTTATGGCAACATTGTTTACAATAGCCAAGATCTGGACACAGCCCAAGTGTCTGTCAGTGGACAAGTGGATTAAAAAGGTGTGATACATATACACAATGGAATACTATGTGACCATGAAAAAAAAGAAAATCTTACCTTTTGTGACAACATGGATGGACCTGGAAACTATTATGCTAAATGAAATAAGCCAGGCAGAGAAAGAAAAATATCATATGACCTCACTCATTTGAGGAATCCAATGAACAAAGTGAACTGAGGAACAGAATAGAGGCAGAGGCGGGATCAAAGGGACCAGAGGGAAAGCCGTCAGAGGAAAAGGGGATGAGAGGATGGGATCAGAGAAGGGAAAGAGATTGGTGAAATTATGTATACATAACACAGCGTTATAGAGAGCAGAAAAGCAAATCCTCTAGGGAAGGGGGGAGGGAATTGGGAGGAAAGGGGCAAGGAAGATGTTGAGGGGAACAGGGAGGTGGGGGGATTTATTCAGCAGAACACTTGAATCTATGTAAACACAATAAATTAAAATCAATAAATAAAACATAAAAAGTCACAAGTTACATTTAAAAAAAAAGACGATGTAGTCTCCTCAGTGTGTAAACATGACTAATATAGATACCTCTTTATAGTTAAGTTTTTCCTCTGATCAGACCCAAATCCCCCCTTTAAAGCTTCCATCCATTTGCATTTCTGACTTAGAAAATCAGATTAAGGCTTTTCCCTTTTCTGCATGACAGCTACTCACAATGCAGAGCACAATCATGCCTACTGCTCACTGTGGCCTTGTCAGGGTTAAACACCTCTAGTTTCTTCAGCTTTTCCTTATGTATCATATGCTTTTGCAGTCTTTGGCTAAGATCAGATGTGTATATGTGATATGGTTTCTAGATATTTCATCATTTTAGTCACCCTTAGCTTATCAATATTTGTTTTAACAAGACTCCCATAACCAAATGTCATGTTCCACTATAGAGTAAACTGAGATTTACTTAACCCCCCTTTCTCAATTGAGTAGGTCCCAGGGCTTGACCCAGCCAGATTTCTTAGTTTCGGGAGTGGACCACTGGCCAGAGAGAGAAAAGTAAAAAGTACTGGTTTGAATAGTAGCTTAATTGCTTTCAATGGAATATTCTTTTTGTGTGTGTGACAGAGACAGAGAGAGGAACAGACAGACAGAAAGGAAGAAAGATGAGAAGCATCAATTCTTCATTGTGGCACCTTAGTTGTTCATTGATTGCTTTCTCATATGTGCCTTGACCAGGGGGCTAGAGCAGACCGAGTGACCCCTTGCTCAAGCCAGCGACCTTGGCCTCAAGCTGGTGAGCCTTGCTCAAACCGGATGAGCACCTGCTCAAGGCGGCAACCTCGAGGTTTTGAACCTGGGTCCTCTGTGTCCCAGTCTGATGCTCTATCACTCCACAACCGCCTGGTCAGGCTTTAATGGGATATTCTATGTTGATTAATGAAGGCTTAGAAGGCACTAGCTTTGTTAGCAGTCCATCATACTGTGGGCTCAGCTGAGATTGTGGTCGATCAAAGCCATCAGGTCTCTTATGTGAACTGTAGCCATTAGCAATACACAATGCACATATGCAATTTATTTTTTTCCTTTAAATTCAGGCATTTACAGTCACCTCTATTAGCATTTATTTTCTGTGCATTCTATCTGGTTTAGAGGTTAAGTGCTCTTAAGTTACACAGCTGGGCATGGAACCCAGCTCGTCTGGTTTGGGGCCATCTAACCTTGGGCAAACTGCTTTACCTTATAAATACTATTATATTCTTAGATAGAATTTTTTTAAGTGAGAAGAGGGGAGATAGAAAAGCCCCCATATGTGCCCCGACTGAGCTCTACCCAGTAACCCCTCTCTGGGGCTAATGCGCAGACCAATCGAGCTATCCTCAGTGCCTAGGGCCGATGCTAAAACCAATCAAGCCATTGGCTACAGAAGGGGAAGAGGAAGAGAAGGGGAGAGAGGAGGGGAGAGAAGCAGCTGGTTACTTCTCATATGTGCCTTGACCAGGAATCAAACCCGGGACTTCCATATGCAGGGCTGACACTCTATCCACTGAGCCAACTGGCCAGGGCAGCATTCCTTTTATTTTTTTTCACAAACTATATTTACTTTATCTCTAATTTAGTTATATGACATCCTTCTTGCCATCCATTCATTCTTTTACTCAGTTGTGTGCCTTCCTTGTATCAGGTACTGTGTTAGATTGATATACAGTAAATGTCTTTTCTGAGGGCCTTTATTAAATCCACTAATAAAATTGTTGTGTACACTAGATCTAAGACTCAATCCCTGGACACATCTCTTACCTCTTTTTCTTTAAGTGGCTAAGTTAATAGAAATCTATTAATGAATATGCAGAGTGTGATTGTTGAATCTGGCAGAAATATGAGTTAACTTTTTCTTAGTCCACAGGCACATCTGTACCACTTTTTTGTTAAATGCTTCACACTGGGCAGACAAGGCAGTTTAGGACTCAGTCAGTATGACCAATGGAAGAACTCGAAGAAATATAGTCCATATATATATATATATATATATATATATATATATATATATATTCTAAAAATATACCTTTTTCAGCCTGTATTTTGTTCAGACAGAGAGTCACTGTTTTTAAAAATTCCAAAATGAAAACAACCAAGTAGACAAGTTGTCTAACAGTAGACAAGTTAATTGTGGTATATTAACTCCTTGAAATAATACAGAGTGATGAAAAAAATAAATTGTAGTAAAACACAATCACCTAGATGAAACTCACAAAATATAGTGTCCAGTGAGAGAAGCCTGACATGAAATAATACACATTATAAGTTATCTGTGCTGTTAGAAGTCAGTCCAGTGGTTATCCTTGGACTAGGTAGTGACCAGAAGGGAGCATGAGGAGGTTTGGCCTGTATTTTGTAGTGCTTGTCTTCAGAGGACTAATCATGTATCATGCTGCCCAAGACTTTCTAAGAGAAGTAAGATTTCGTCCATAAAATATATACAAACCACATAAAGAAGGTTAAAATATACTCTGCCTAAATGTGTCAGAAACACCATCAAATTTATGTGTAAGTTAGAAGTAATTACTTCTTTTTTTAAAAATCCTTGGTGATCACTTCTATATCTTCTTGGGCTCAATATGCTTTCTGAGATTCAGTTGCATGGCCCCAGCTTCCGGCAGCCTGTCTGCTGGAACAGCTGTCAATGAATGAAAAATAAGCAAGGTCTCAATTGCACAATGTGTATCAATTCATGCAGTTCTATAAAAGGAATGCTTGATTTGATCTTCACTGGCTAGAAGTGATTATAGCTATGTCTGGTTTTCATTTCAGCCTCAATCACTCACTATCTACTGGTAGAGAACCCTGGTTCTGATAAGATGTTCACAGTCCTCTATTTAATTTACATAAGTTAAATTTTTGTCATCTTAGGCCAGCTTTTTCTCGTATTCTTTTAGGCCACTTTCACTACCATCCTGCTGGTATGCACCAGCAAAAGTAACAAACTAATTTTGATTTTGGTGTAAATTAGTGTTTTTCTATTGGGACTGATTTTGCCTCCATAGGAGACATTTTTGATTTTCACAACTGGCATCTAATGATAGAAGTCAGGGATGCCGGTAACATCCTACAATGCACAGGGTACCCACAACAAAGAATTATCAGGTCCGCCTGACCAGGCAGTGGCGCAGTGGATAGAGCATCAACTGGGATGCGGAAGACCCAAGTTCGAGACCCCGAGGTCTCCAGCTTGAGCGTGGGCCCATCTGGCTTGAGCAAAAAGCTTGCCAGCTTGGACCCAAGGTCGCTGGCTCAAGCAAGGGGTTGCTCGGTCTGCTGAAGGCCCGCAGTCAAGGCACATGTGAGAAAGCAATCAATGAACAACTAAGGTGTCACAACAGCAACCAAAAACTAATGATTGATGCTTCTCATCTCTCTCCGTTCCTGTCTGTCTGTCCTTATCTATCCCTCTCTCTGACTCTCTCTCTGTCCCTGTAAAAAAAAAAAGAAAAGAAAAGAAAAGAAAAAGAAATGCCCGCCACCAAAATAAGAATTATCAGGTCCAAAATGTCAGTAGTCTTGAAGATGAGAAATTCTGCCCTAAATAAGGATAAAATACAGAAGCAAATCACAATTAACAAATATATTTTATATTGAAGTATGAGTGATTCAGATTCTCTATTCCATAGCTTCCCTTCATGAAATAAACAAGGATAGCAGATATTGAATATGCACTTCTTATTCCTTGTGCATTATTTTTCAGTGGTAGACACTCCCTGTTGTCAAATAGGAATGTCTAACACTGGTTACTTATACAATGGCTGAGGCATCTATATGGGCAGTAGAAATTCAAGTGAAGAACTTTTCATGGAGTTTTAGAGTGTGGAATATATTCTCAATGTTAATTTTTTTAATAGATTTTAGAGAGAGAGAAGGAGAGGATATATATATATACAGAGAGAGAGAGAGAGAGAGAGAGAGAAACATCTATTTGTTGTTCCACATATTTATGCATTCATTGGTTGATTCTTGTATGTGCCCTGACTGGGGATTGAACCTGCAACCTTGGTGTAGCAGGATGATGCTGTAAAAAACAGAGCTATCCATCCAGGGCAATGTCAAATCTTTTGGACTCCAAGAGGCTTGAGCCTCTGGATTTTTCACTTTCTGCATGTTCAACTGATTTATATATCTATATCTACTATAACTCAAAGGCCTATTTCATTATCCTCTTTTGACCCTGATTAACTGAATTACTTGCATGCTCTGCCTTCAGTTCTGCATGACTGGACAAATTCTTGGCATGAATCTTACTTTTTCGTCCTCATACTAAAAGTATTGTTAATATTGATCATTTTTAATAGCTTTTCACATTTTTTTCGGGAATGAGCTTTTAATGCCCTTAAATTTACATTTGTCTTGACAGCTCTATACACAGCATTCCTTCTTTTAAATGAATAAATTAAATTTTATTTGGAAGAATTAAGTCAATACAATGCAAAAGTGTAAGCAGGCTCCCTGTAGAGACACTTTCATTTTGTGGTTGCTCGTATACATTTCAAACGGTAGGTAATTTATTGATTGCATCCAAAATGTGAATCTTCAGTGTCTGGAGGGTCAATTTAAAGGGCCCAAAGAAATGTGCTCTTATTAATAGTCCATCTAGAGTGTGTCCACATGTCTGGTTCAGAATTGAAATTCATAATGGCATCTAAGAGAAGGGATTGGTTCCAAGATCCTTGCAGGAGCTCTAAGCCATGCCAGGAGATCTTAGTGGGCCACCGGTTCTACCGAACCTTACTCAAAATGCACTCCCGAGAGCTTTGGCAGATAAGGAAGAAGTAAGGAGTGGGTCAGGGGACCCAAGTGCTGCCATGGGAGTATATGAGCAAAGTGTATGTTAAGCTTCCAAACTGAAGGAGGAATGTGTGAGGTGACTATGTTTCTCAAACTCAGACCTAACCCAAACCTTGGTCCTCTCTGGGGACTCTGAAGTTGCCAGATTTAGAAAGATAATTGCTTAATTGTTTTCTCCAGTAATTCTAAAATGATACTGACCTCTTGGAAAAATGTGTTTAAAATATATTCTAAATTGCATCTTCATGTTTATTCTGCCTCTAGCTGAAACACAGTAAATGTACCATGATTATCACTATTTGATATGACTATAAAAATAATAAGAATAACCATGGGAATGATTTTCAAGAAAGTTCAATTAACCAATTTATAAGCAGCAGAAACACAAAAGTTTAAAACGTTTTTAAGTCTTAGCAGAAATATGGTGGACTTTTTAACTACTATAAACTCGTAGCTGGAAAGCTATGAAAAAAATGTTTATAACCACTAGGATGCTGTATAATAGATCCCTCTATGACCACCTTTGTTTTTATATATATATTTTAAAAGAAATCAGCCCTTCTTTTTTCCTTTTATCTCTCTTTTCAAAATTTATTTGATTTTAGAGAGAGAGGAAAGGAGAAAGAACAAGAAAGATGGGAACATCGATCTGTACCTGTGTGTGCCCTGAACAGGATCGAACAGGCAACCTCTGCGTATCAGGATAATGCTCTAACCAACCGAGCTATCCAGCTAGGGCTATTTTTATTTTTTTATTGTGACAAATATAGTAACATTTTAACCACTTTAAGAGTACAATTCATTAGCATTAAATACATTCACGGTGTTGTGAAATTATTACCATTATCCAGTTCTAAAACTTTTTTATCGCCTGACCAGGTGGTGGCGCAGTGGATAGAGCGTCGGACTGGGATGTGGAAGACCCAGGTACAAGACCCCGAGGTCTCCAGCTTGAGCGTGGGCCCATCTGGCTTGAGCAAAAAGCTCGCCAGCTTGGACCCAAGGTCGCTGGCTCCAGCAAGGGGTTACTCAGTCTGCTGAAGGCCCGCAGTCAAGGCACATGTGAGAAAGCAATCAATGAACAACTATGGTGTCACAACGGCAATGAAATACTAATGATTGATGCTTCTCATCTCTCTCCGTTCCCGTCAGTCTGTCCCTATCTATCCCTCTCTCTGACTCTCTCTCTATCCCTGTAAAAAAAAAACAAAACTTTTTTATCATCCCAAACAAAAATTCTGTACCCATAACAATAATTCACCATTCATGTAGTCATTTTTATTTATTTATGTATTTGTTTTTGGCTACCATGGCAGGACATGAATAATAATTTTTAAATGCTTATTTTATCTTTTTACATAATGAAAAGCATTTAATATTGTACTATGTAAGTATACTGTCACTGTAGAAAATTACAAAATATAGATACAACTGCAAGTTAAAATAAATCATTTGAATTTTATTCTTTACAAATAAGTAACATAATTAACATTAATATTTTGGTATATTGTGTCATTATTTTTTCTCTTGCAAACATATAATGGTAAAGTGGATTTCTATTTTTTTGTTTGATTGATTTTAGCAAGGATAAGAGACAGAGACAGGCAGAAACAGAGACAGACAGGAAGGGAGAGAGATGAGAAGTATCAACTCATAGTTGCGGCACTTTAGTTGTTTATTGATTGTTTCTCATACATGCCTTGACCAGAGGGCTTCAGCCAAGCAAGCGAACCCTTGCTCAAACCAGCAATCTTGGACTCAAGCCAGCGACCATGGGGGCATGTCTGTAATCCTAAACTTAAACTGGATGAACCCGCACTCAAACTGGCAACCTCAGGGTTTCAAACCTGGATCCTCAGTGTCCCAGATTGATGCTCTATCCACTCTGCTACAACTTGGTCAGGCAAGTGGAATCCTATTTTGAATTCTATTTTTAACCACTTAAAACAATCTTTTAACTAGGTAAGCTTATTTAAGTAGAGGTGGTAAATAACCATGAGAAAGAGAGGCAGAGAACTACTTCTCCTCTTTAAAAAGGCTTTGATCAGGCAGCAGGGAGGGCAGAAGGACTAAAGTAACTTGTTTTTATAGAAACCATTTAGTCTGAAGATTAATTCTTCTTAATATACAACTGTCATGATCCTAAGAATTACTATAGCAACTCACCTAACACCTAATCGTCATCCCTCATAGTCTCTCAAAATAACTTAAATGAAAATCTTTTAAAAACATAAGACTAAACTACAATGAATAAAAATGACTATCTAAAAGAGGAGAGAACAGTGCAGTTGGAAAAGGAAGGAGTAATTTATCCATGTAAAGTATATAAATGTTTCACATATTCAAAAAAATAAAACAAATCTTAAGCAATCTATAAAAATTAAAAACTGACTATAATAAATAAACCTAACTTGAACTGAAATGAATGAATTGAAACTAATGAACTTAATTTTATGTCAGTAACAGAAAAAGACACTACTAAAAAGATCAAAAGAAAATAATTTTATCAAGGGTACACTTTAACAGAACATATTCTAAGAACAGATAGAGGTACAAAGAAATCATAAACTGTATTATGTATCTAATTGTTAGAGGCAAATATTGCTATTATATTGAAACTGTTTAAATATGCTATAGATTATTACAAATACATGTAGTAATCGTGTTGATGTTAGGAACAAAGATGTTGATGTTAGGAACAAAGATTTCAGTATTAGAAAAAGAAGTAGAAAATCAAAGAACTTAAGTAAAAAATTACACAATATTACATTGTCACAATGTTAAATTTGAATTAGAAATATAATTTCAATCATCATTTTTTCCCTTTCAAATATACATATTTCCTAGTATTATATACTGAAAAGGCCTAGACACAATAACAACCCAGCAGCAATGATAAAATACTTGATTTAGACAACAGTCATCATTGAATGCAACTTTTGGTTGAAAGGCAGATGGGAACTTTACCATGAGGGATAATAAGATTGTGATCACATGACTGATCAATCTCAGCATTTCTAAAAGTGGAGAAAGCCGATGCTGTGTGTCTTCTGATGTGATGCTTATGAAGAACACAACACTTAGCAAGTACCACCTCATGGGGGTAGGAATGGGGGAGAGTTGACCCTGAATCTAATTAATTCTTTTGATTCAACTTTCATTTACAGGAACCACAGGGGATAAAGGAGCAAGTTAAATGACACCACAGAAAGAAAATATTCCTCAGACAACTGATATGGTTTCTGCCACTAGTTAATGGCAGGGAGGAGAGGGTAGGAGAGAGAGTGAGTAACTATTTCAGATGAAAAGAAGCTAAGAGGCACAATAACCAAATGTTGTATGTAGTTGTTGTTTAGATCCTTATTCCATCAGCTATAAAAACATATTTTTAGGTGGACAGTCAAGAAATTTGATTATGGTTTAAATATTAGAGGATGCTGGAGAATTATTGTTAATTTTGTTAAGTGTGATAATGGCATTTTGGTTACATAAGAAAATGTCCAATCTTTTTAGCTATTCATACTGAAGTATCATATGATAATTGACATGATACAAAGTGGGATTCACTTAAAAATATTTCTGCAAAGAAATAAAAGGAAACAGATGCAGAAAATTTGGAGAAATTTTTAAGGTGTTGAATCTGAGTAGTATCTGTTTTGATTACCATTGCTATGTAATACGTCACCTCAAAATGTACTGACTTAAATACAATCATCATTGTATCTCATACGTATTTTCTCTGGGTCAGAAATATGGAAAGGGTTTGACTGGGCAGTTCTGGCTCTTGAAATTCCTCATGTGATGATGTAGCTGTAACAGGTGGGGGGAATGAGGGTGCAGGCAGAGTGGGGAAGGAGGGCTTGAACAGCTAGAGAATGGCCAAGCAGCTCTCTCTCTATCTCAATTCTTTTCTTTTCTTTTCTTTTCTTTTTATTTATTTATTTTTACAGGGACAGAGAGAGAGTCAGAGAGAGGGATAGATAGGGACAGACAGACAGGAACAGAGAGAGGTGAGAAGCATCAATCATTAGTTTTTCGTTGCCGTTGCGACACCATAGTTGTTCATTGATTGCTTTCTCACACATGCCTTGACCGCGGGCCTTAAGCAGACTGAGCAACCCCTTGCTAGAGCCAGCAACTTTGGGTCCAAGCTGACGAGCTTTTTGCTCAAGCCAGATGAGTCCGCGCTCAAGCTGGCGACCTCGGGGTCTTGAACCTGGGTCTTCCGCATCCCAGTCCTACGCTCTATCCACTGCGGCACTGTCCGGTCAGGCTCTCTCTCAATTCTTGTAAGTAGTCACAGGGCCTTTCCTCTTGAGGTCTCCATGAGGATTAATTTGATCTTTCTCACACACGATGGCCTCAGGGCAGACAGAATGCTTGCTTGGTAGCTGATGTCTTCAAAAGCTAGAACAGTATTCCTGTGAACAGTGTGGAAGGAAGCACATGGCCTTTTATGCCTTTACATCGTGCTATTTCCTCTGTAGTATATTGGTTGAAGCAGAAGCAGAAGCCAGCCCATTTTCAAGGAGAAAGTTCATAGATTGCACTTTTGGTGAAAGGATTGTCAGAAAATTTATGAACATACTTTAAAACTGCCACATCATCCCACACATCCGGTGAATGGTTCACAGCTCAAAAGACCACAAAAGAATTGACAGCCTATTTATCATGGTTACTCATAGTGGGAACTTTTCTCATTACTTGGACCATGAAACAACTGGTTCTTCCTGAAATTCCCATATACTTCACAGATTTATCTAAAACTTCCCAATTGGGGGTCTCTTTAATTACCTTATGAGTTATCACTTGTGAGATGCCTGGCCCAGTGTTGGGTCCATAACAGATATTCTAAATGTTGGTGATATCTGATGGCTTTTTGAATCCTCAAAATATTTTACTGTTTGAGCACACCATTAATAAATTGTAGTTGATGTGACCTCATGCATTTCTGAAAGGCCTGGCACAGATGCAGTTTGAAGGAGGGATGAAACCTCTGTAGAAACTAAAATTCATTCCAGAATATGCAGTTGGGTAATGGTTGGAGATAACAGCTGTAATATAGACCCAGAATCCCTATTCTGTTTCCATTTTGTTTTTACTTTCTGTCAGCTTTCTTCTTTTCCAGACTGCCTTTTTAAAAACTTTACTGAGCAACAGAAAAATAGGAGCATCTCCTTTATGTGAAGTATGAATATATCATGCCAAAGCTTTTTGTAGAATACTAATGATGTTTCGAGTCCAATCTGTTTTAAAATATTTCTGAAGATTCAGCAAAACTATACCAGATGTGAACATATAAGAAATCTCAGATTTTCTTTTTAAATCTAGCAACTCAAAGATGACTTTCAATTATGATGTTAGACACTAAAATTAATTTGTAATTTAAGTTAATGTCTAATTTCCAAAACTGATAAAAATGTTAATCAGATAATTACTATCGCTATTCAAAGAAAGTGTAGTATTTTCTTTCCCTTAAAAGAAATTTAATATTTTAACATCCTAATATTTTGTTTTCCCTTAAAAGTTCTCTTAAAATGATATCACATAAACAATAGGTTAATTGTAAATTCACTTGTTAAAATACTTTATTAATTTTCATTGGAGTTATTGTATTATTTAACAATAAAATTACATTGTAGTGTTCTATCCTTCCAACAATTATATCAAATCAATGCCTTAACTTTTTCTCTTTAGCAGCCTTTATTTACCCAGGGATATTTGTGGAGTTGATACTTATCTCTATATACCTTGGCCTAATAACTTTAAGAACTCTGTGTTCCCAGTCAGTCCATTATGATATATCATAGGGCATAAAATTTCTACAGTTCAAAACCTAGTGACTGAATTCAATTGTGATTTTTATATCACAAGCCAAAAAAAAAATCTCAAAAATTGCAAACAGATGAGTCTAGAATGAATCTTTACATTCTCAGCAAAATGACTTATTTACCTTCTAAATCATGTTCTGTAAGAAAAATGCTTCTTTTGTAGGTGACATTTTATTGAAATCAAGTGTAGGTCTGGAAAAAAAAAGGGTACTACATATATTTTCTTTATTACATTCTTTGTGTGATATTTGCTGGCAAAATGGAAGGCATTACAGAAATCATTTAACTGAGAAAGAAATTCTACTCTGCATACAACTTTCCTTGATGTCAGTGGGAGTTCTGTCAATGGAACAAATGTTGAACTTGACCCTGTAATGTTTAAACTGCAATCCTCCCTCCTCTTGGCAGAGCCTGGCTTCCCACTGAAAGGCATTGTCGTCTGTAGAGATTACACAGCAGGTTAATAGTCTAGCTTTTTGCTTCTTTTGGAGCAACAGATGAAACACATATTACTTTCTTTTAGGGCTGTTACATACTTTTCAACACAAAGGACTTCAAATGAGGTGGTATGAGAAAGTAAAAGGTAGAGTCTGTGGATGGAAATTTATGTTGGTAACGGTTTTTAACCTATCTCTGTACTAGTCCCTCAGAAGCATCAACAAGTCATACAGATTAAAGGAAAAAGAGAAGAGCACCCAAATATTACACACCATGTAGCACATCGGTGTGGAAGCCATGCTCACTCTATTTTTGTTACACTCCATTAGACATGTGCAAAGAATGATTGTCAGCAAGATTCCAATACAGGTGGTTTTTGGTAAAATGAGATTAAGTGATTATAAATGAGATTAAAAGAAAACACAGTATCATTATTTGAAGGTAAACTTCTGCAGTACCAAATTTTAATGGCTTATTTTTTTTTATAGTAAAGCCCATGACTAAAGAAGATGTGACACTGGTTATGGGTCTAGCACCACCATGGATTGCTGTGCCACCGAGGTGGGGAGCATTAGGGTCTGGAGCAAAGGTCTTGAAACCACCTCATCTACATAGTTATGCTCAGGCACTTGAATAACACCATTATGAGGTCCCTATTTTTAATTGTTTTTACTTGGTAGAATATTTTGCTCTTATTTTGTATACTTTGAAAGTCCTTTTATTTTCTACAATGCATATACATTCTTTATAGTCGAGAGAAAAAAAAAAGAGAAGAAAAGAAAGGGACCAACTTTTGTTTTAAAGGAGCAGAGGAAGAGGAAGACAAAGAAACAGGAAGTGTTTCAAGATGAAATCAAAACTGTTTTTAAAAAGAAATGGCTTTAGTTTTTATTCTATACAAGATTGTGAATTATGAAAAAAAACCCCAATGATTAAAGGTGAAAATGTTAGCATGTATATGACGTGGAAAATCTACTGGTACAGGCATTAAAACTAGTTACCGGGCAACACAGAATTTAATGTTTGGCATTTACACTCTGTTGCAGGCTGCGGGGTTCACATTCCAGTTCTACTACTTCTTAGCAAGGTGATCTTGTGCAGGCAGGTTATCTATTAACTGGCATCGTAATTTGTTATTCTGATAAGGTTGTACTGAAGAAGAGAAGTGAGTCAAAGGCTTGGAAGAAGTTTGCAGAGTCCAGGCTGTGCTATTTGGGTGAGCTGTAGAAGTCAGATACTTGCTCCCAAAGTTGGCTGAGAAGAACACGTGAGAGCCATGAGCCTCAGAGTGTCTCCAGTCAGAGTAGCCCTCTGTTCCACTAATCTTCTCCCTCAGAGGCTCTTGGTACAGCAGGAGCCTGTGTCCTGGAGTAGCGAACTCTCTCAGAAACTGAATGGCCTTTAGCAGTTTTCTTTCTTTTTAACTAATTCTCAACTGTCATTTTATCTTTTTTTTATATATATTATGGATTATTTTAGTTTATCCATACTCAATGTCAATGCTATTTATCTTTCTTTTTTCCTCCGTTTTTTCTTAAATATATAATACAATATATTGAAATCAATCTCATTCTTGGCTTTTAGGAGGGTTTAACCTTAAATTTTTCTCTTGTTCCTTTTGGTGATTTTTTAAACTCTCATTTTCTGTCTTCCTACATCTCTTGTGTCTTCTACAAATTTACTTTAATCTTTTAAAAATATTTTACTGGTGTGGTCGCAGCCATCAGGTAAGCCAAGACGGGCGCTTACTGATGCCCCCAGGAGCTGAGGAGGAAGAAGCGGTCGCTGTGCTGCTGTGCGGCGCCTCCTTCTCAGGGTGTACTGGGGCAGTGCCACCGGCTCTCCGCGCTCCTGGGGCCCTGGCCCCCACCCACCTGATAAAGTGTGCAGGCTGGGATATGAGGCCACGAAAGGTTGTGTTATATATTGGAATCGTGTGCGCCACCGTGGCCTCAAACGCCCTGTTCCTAAGGGCATGATCTATACAGCAAGCCTGTCTTCACAGTGTTAACCAGCTAAAGGTTGCTCAAAGTCTTCAGTCTGTTGCTGAGGAGTGAGCTGGATGCCACCATGGGGCTCTGAGAGCCCTGAGTTATTACTGGGTGGGTGAAGATTCCACATACAGTTTCTTTGAGGTTATCCTCATTCCATATGACTATCAGACAGAATCCTGACACTCAGTGGAGATGTGAGGGCTGACACCTGCAGGCTGCAAAAGCTGTGGCCTTGGAGAGGGCCACGAGTTCTACCACACTATCAGTGGTTCTCGCCCTGCAGCTTGGATATGGCGCGATGCTCTCCAGCTCCACTGTTACTGCTAATATAAGTAATGTTGGCAAATTGCTTACCTTAATAAACAATTTTGGACAATCAAAATAATTTTGCTGAGTGGTCCTAACCTGCATCTTAGTTTCTCACCTTTCCTCCCTTAACAACATGAGCTCCAGCACCTGATCCAGCTTCTCTACCAACTACCAGCCCCAGTATCCACACAGTCCCTTAGACAATGGGCTTGCTGGTCAACAGTGCTGGCCATGTGTAGGCAGGCATCGGGGGATCAGGGGATCGGGCTCCCAGATATCCATGCCCCACTCCACAGCATCTGGTGGGGCTGAAGGTCCAGGGGCCTGACTGCAGGGATGACTGAGGTATGGCAGGCATGGGGAACATCCAGAGCAAGAAGGAGGCTATGCAATGCCTGAATGACCATATAGCCTCCTACATGAAGAGGGTAAGAAGCCTGGAGGCTGATCAGAGACTGGAAAGCAAAATCTGGAAACACCTAGAGAAGAAGAGACTTTTCAGATCAAAGATTGGGGGCATTACTTCAAAATCATCTAGGACCTGAGAGCTCAGATCTTTGCAAGTTCAGTGGACAATGCTTCCATTGTTCTGCAGACTGACAAAGCCTGTTTTGCTGCTGATGACTTCAGAGTCAAGTATGAGACAGAGGTGGCTATGTGCCAGTCTGTGGAGAGTGACATCAATGGGTACTGAAAGGTCATTGATGATATCAGTATCACTAGTCTGTAGTTGGAGACAGAGATCGGGGCTCTCAAGGAGGAGCTGCTCTTCATGAAGAAGAACCACAAAGAGGAAGTAAATAATCACAAAACCAGATTGCCAACTCTGACCGTGGAGTTGGATGCTCCCAAATCAGGACTTCAGCAAGATCATGGTGGACATCTGGGCCCAGTATGACCAGCTGGCTCAGAAGAGATGAGAGGAACTAGAATACTACTGGTCCCAGCAGGTTGAGGAGAGTACCACAGTGGTCATCTCATATACCACTCAGATAGGAGCTGCTGAGATGTGACACTCATGGAGCTGAGACTTAGAGTCCAGTCCTTGAAGATCAACTTGAAGTTCAGCTTAAAGAACAGCCTCAGGTAGGGGGAAGCACACTATGCCATGCAGATGAAACAGCTCAACAAGATCCTGCTGCAATTGGAGTCAGAGCTGGCCCAGATTTAGGCAAAGGGGCAGCACCAGGCCCAAGAGTATAAGGCCTGCTAAATATCAAGGTCAAGCTGGAGGCTAAGATCACCACTCACCACCACCTACTGGAAGAAGGGGAGGACTTAGATCTTGGTGAAGCCCTAGACCATAGCAACTCTATGGGATCCATCTGAAAGACCACCACGCACAAAATTTGGACAACAAAGTGGTGTCTGAGGTCAAGACACCAAAGTTCTGAGGCATGAGGCAGCAGAAGCAGAGCACCCCTTGGGGTACAGGAGGCCAACAAAAAGCTCAAAGAACCTGACCAGACGGTGGTGCAGTGGATAGAGCGTTGGACTGGGATGTGGAAGACCCGGGTTCAAGACCCCGATCTCGCCAGCTTGAGCGCAGGCCCATCTAGTTTGAGCAAAAAGTTCACCAGCTAGGACCCAAGGTCGCTGGCTCCAGCAGGGGGTTGCTCAATCTGCTGAAGGCCCGCTGTCAAGACACATGTGAGAAAGCAATCAATGAACAACTATGGTGTTGCAATGGCAACAAAAAACTAATGATTGATGCTTCTCACCTCTCTCCATTCCTGTCTGTCTGTCCCTATCTATCCCTCTCTCTGACTCTCTCTCTCTTTCCCTGGGGGAAAATAATTTTTTTAAAAGAGAGCTCAAAGATCACTAAACATAAAAAAATTTTTTTGCTTCATTTCCTAGTTTCGTCTTACATTAGTTTTTTAAAAGAAAGTATTTGAAGTCTACTTTTCTCTCTTTCTCTTCTTCTACCTGATGCCATATTTTTTCTCCATTACTTGTCTTTATAATAGTGGGCAGGAGGCAAGTCCAAGGAAGTGAGAAGAATGGAGAGGCTTCACCTTACAAATGGAGGCCGGAGAGAGGTGTTCTTCTGTTCCCTCTCTTGCTCCTGTGGCTACTCCTGCATTTGCCTGCTCAGATCCTTCACGGGATTCTCTAGCCCCAACAGAACCTTAGTCCATGAGCAAGGGAATTTGGGAGTTAACTCTTTTCAGAGCCTTCAACTCATTACAGCACTTTTGATTTGCTAGAACAATTTGCTGCTACCTCGCCCGGTTCAGCTCTGATTTGAGGAAACTAAAATTTTAAAATCTATCGTTTCCAAAGTATGTAATCATTGGAAATTGGGAAAACTTTGGCCAATACATCTCCAGAAGCCTAGCGGTCTGGCCTAGGGGAGTATGTCCATAAAGGGGTTCACTAGTGTGTGCCCAGACCTGACCCTTTTGAGGTGGTGCTGTTGAGCTTACCTGCAAACATTCATGGACAATGACAATAGAAAGGCTCTGTGTATAGTTTCTGGGACCATGTGTCAGCCAGTTTAATTCTAATTTATTAATCATCAAATTGGTTCACTTCCCTTTCTGTCAAGGTCATAGGAGCACCCTGTGTTTTTTTCACTCACGGAGAGAGCGAAAAAGGAACTAGCACCCCAACTACAATAAAACAGAAAAAACTTGCTAGAGTTTCAGTTAACCTGGTTTTTAAATATAGTGTTGCTTCCCACCTGATTTTTATTGCCTCTTTGTATTTCTTTTTTGTGAACCGCTGGTTTGTCTTTTGTGAATACTTCTGTTGGAAAACAAAACTGATGGTTGCTAGAGGAGAGAGGGTTGGGGGACTGGATGAAAAGGTGAAAGAATTAAGATGTGCAAATTGGTAGTTACAAAATAGTCAGGGGAAGTAAAGTACAGCATAGGGAATTTAGTCAATAATATTATAATAACTGTATAGTGCCAGGTAGGTACTTGAAATATCGAGGGATCACTTTGTAAATTATATGATTAATCTCATCACTATGCCGAACATCTGAAACTAATATAAACTAATATTGAATGCCAAATAATACTTCTAGGCCTGACCTTTTGTGGCGCAGTGGATAAAGCATCAACCTGGGAACACTGAGGTTGCCAGTTCAAAACCCTGCACTGGTCTGGTCAAGGCACATATGGGAGTTGATGCTTCTAGCTCCTCCTCCTCTCTCTCTCTCTCTCTCTCTCTCTCTCTCTCTCTTACTCTGTGTCTCCTCTCTAAAAATGAATAAAATAAAAAAAATAAAAAGAATAAATACAAATAATACTTCTATTGAGTTTTCTGGATTTATGAGAGCTCTTTATATATTATGGACATCAGCAATTATTTCTTATATATTTTCTCTCAAACTGTCATTTGTCTTTTACCTTTGTGGTGTCTTTTCCCAACAGAAGTTTAGAAAATTTAAGTAGTTCTGTCAAATATTTCTTTCGTGGTTTCTGGATGGTTGTTTAGAGTGTTATTTGGCGGCAATGAGGTATAGTTGAACACATGCTGAGCTTGGGAAACTGGGTACTAATTCTGCTTCTGCCACTAACCAGTAGTGTGACTTTGGGCAAGTCTTCAAACCTGAGTTCCCTTACCTGTAAAATGTAGCTGGATTAAAAACCAGATGATCTCTAACGCCCCCTCCTGATTATTCAACCACAACTGAAAATTCTCAGATTCTAGAGTTTTAAAAGCTTGTTTTCTTTAAATAAGCCAAACATTCTCCCTGAAATGAATAAATTGCTAATTTGCCTAGCAGTTTTCATAGTGTAAAATATAGGCAGTGTCTCAATTATCAAAACCTCTGAACTTTTGAAATCTGAATTAATGACCTGAATTTTTATATAAAATGTGATGAGTTTATATCTATTTCCTCTTTTTTTGAAAAAATGTTTTTTATTTTATTTTATTCATTTTAGACAGGAGACACAGAGTGAGAGAGAGAAAGAGAGAAAGAGAGAAAGGGGGGAGGAGCTGGAAGCATCAACTCCCATATGTGCCTTGACCGAACCAGTGCAGGGTTTTGAACCGGCGACCTCAGTGTTCCCAGGTCAACGGCTTTATCCACTGTGCCACCACAGGTCTGGCCATCTATTTCCTCTTATAGGTAATAACCTTCATAGAGGATAAACTCTGCATTTAATATGTAACCTAAAGTACACATATTCTATATCCACTATATCAGTGGACATTGAATTTTATTAATGATAATGAATAGTATTCCTGATTTAAGAGAAAATGAGATCTTTTATTTATTTGGTGTTTATTATGTGTTTTTATGCACATCATCTCATTTGGTGCTTGGGATAAGCCTACGAGATAGATAAGATAAAATTTATCATTCCATTTTATAGATCATGAACTATTGCCCAGAGATATTAAATGATTTGTCCAAGGTTACCAGTTAGTAAACGGTAATGACAGTGCTACTTTTCTGAAAGCTAATATCGGTGAGAAAAAATTTATTACCTAGGTTTCATTACTTCAGAAGACAAAATAGAAATGTCAGTTTTCTATGAGGTAGAGTGGCCAAAAATCAGGTATATCAAATAAAAAATTAAGACTGAAAAAGAGGCCTGACCAGGTGGTGGCACAGTGGATAGAGTGTTGGACTGGGATGTGGAAGACCCAGATTCGAGACCTCAAGCTTGCCAGCTTGAGTGCGGGCCCATCTGGCTTGAGCAAAAGCTCGTCAGTTTGGACCCAAGGTCGCTGGCTCCAGCAAGGGGTTGCTCAGTCTGCTGAAGGCCCACGGTCAAGGCACATGTGAGAAAGCAATCAATAAACAACTATGGTGTTGCAACAGCAATGAAAAACTAATGGTTGATGCTTCTCACCTCTCTCTGTTCCTGTCTGTCTGTCCCTATCTATCCCTCTCTCTGACTCTCTTTCTGTCCCTGTAAAAAAAAAAAAACTGAAAAAGAAAAATTATGCTGAAAATTATAAAATAAGTAATAGAAAACTGTTTCTTCTCCACATATGCATTTCTACATAAAAAAGTACAAGACCTTTAGAAGGAAAGGGACACTTCTATTAATAGAATAAAAATACTGTATGTTTGTATATGAAAACAAGAACCCACAGAGGGACTTTTCAGAGGTAGAAAGAAGAGAAATTTAGTATCCATTTTATAGAGAAACTGAAAGAACAAGGAAATGAAAAGTGAAAAAAACTAAAATACTGTATCTGATGGTTGACATTAATTTAATAGCATAAAAACAAAGCAGTTAGAATAAAGAAAACAGAAGAAAGAGGAAACATTAAAACCCTATTATTATGGGCTCAGGCTGGGTAGCTCAGCTGGTTAGAGCATCATCCCAATACACCAAGGTTGCTGGTTCAATCCCTGGTCAGGGCATTGAACGTTTCCTGTACCTGTGCAGTTAAATGGGACCTGCTGCTAACGTTAGTTAGAAGAAAGTTACTTGTAAATTCGGGGTTTACTTGTGTTTTCTTCAGGGTACATAAATCTGTTTATACCATGGTGTCACAATTTACCATGAGGAATATGATTGTATATTGAACTCAGCATTCTGGAAACTGTGCAGTTCATGTAAGAAGCACTGTTTGGTTAAAAGAAAGCTTTCTGTAACCTAAGCTTGGAAGATCTTCCTGAGCAGGATATAGAGACAAGAAAAATATAAAAGCCTGAGGTTAATTTAAAAGTAATGTCAAGCATACAGATGAGTACAGCTAGCTCAAAAACACTTGAAACTCATTTCAACACAAACCCGGATACAAAGGAAAACTAAATCTGACATGTAATAAAGCATTAACGTTTGTCCTGGAAGAATATACTTTCCATAGAAGTATGAAATAATCTTTGCACAACTTCTTCCAGAACAATATTTCAAGCAATTTGACACCTCACCATTACATTCAGTTAGAGAATCTAAGAATAGAGGGCTGGATTGACATTACTGTGTTAGAAAACTGAGTACATTCTCAATTCCTAAGGAAAAACAAGGTATTGCCAAGCACTGCTTCTCCTGAAGAGCAGACCACTGTGTAACTTTAGCAGATACCAGAGTAACTATAAATGTTGATTCTCCAGAATGTTTTATTTGCTAACGAATAGAATAAAAGTTTCACTTTTGAACGTTTTTATATTGTGGCTGTTATAGACAGTGCCAAGGCCTACAGAATGCTTTAGGATATTTGAATCATGTTCTCTGCTTTAATGAAACAAGTTAAAGTGATAATCTGTTCCCTATGGTGTTAACACTGATGCACGTATATCCTGCAATGTTCCCTTCAAAAGACTGTACATATACTGAACAGCAAAAACGTGTATGGGTTGAACATTTAAAATGGCTTCCAAATAGAAATATGGCACTGTTTCTGATAACACAGCAGCTGAACATTTTGATTTACATATGTAAAACGTGAAGGAAACAATGTGATGAATATGGACAATGCATTTCAACTATCCATTATACATGTTACTCTAAGCAGATTTGTGTACAGTGTAAGATTTTCTAGTGAGATTGCCGGACTTTTGGCAAAGTATGTGCTGTTATGCACAGTTAAAACATAATGCTTTGCAATTGACCTAAATGGTATTCTGACACTGCCAACTGGCAATGGGTGAGAAAGTTATGAGCTCACATTAATGTTAGAATATCTTCTGGATCTTAGTATGATATACAGTTTGATAGTATATCAATCAATGAATGCATAAATAAGTGGAACAACAAGTTGATGCCCCCTCCACTTCCTCTCTCTCTAAAATCAATAAATAAATTAAAAAATATATGTTATTAGCCCTGGCCAGTTGGCACAGCGGTAGAGCGTTGGCCTGGCATGTGGAAGTCCCGGGTTCGATTCCTGGCCAGGGCACACAGTAGAAGCGCCCATCTGCTTCTCCATCCTTCCCCCTCTCCTTCCTCTCTCTTTCTCTTTCTTACCCCCAACCCCAGCCAAGGCTCCATTGGAGCAAAGTTGGCTGGGTGCTGAGGTCCAACCGCCTCCACCTCAGGCAGTAGAATGGCTCTGGTTGCAACAGAGCAACGCCCCAGATGGACAAAGCATCACCCCATGGTGGGTATGCCGGGTGGATCCTAGTTGGGCACATGCGGGAGTTTGTCTGTCTGCCTCACTGCTTCTCACTTTGGAAAAATACAAAAGAAAAAGAAGTTATTATTCAGATCAGCATTTTTGAAGGAAATATGCAGTCAATTGCCAGCAAATAAATTTCTTTCCAATGGAGGAAAGTATGAATGTGAAAATTAAATCCAGAATTATTTTAGAAAATCCAGTTGAGAACTATAATTTTCTAAATACTGAGTAAACCAGATTTACCCAGTATTATGATTATGACATGGTCGTCATAAACAATAATTTATTCTTACTTTGAAATCAGAATGACATGGTGCTTAACTAAAAGTGTTTACGTAACAGTTGGTGTTTTAGAGCAGAGCATTTAGCTTCTTACTATTCCTCAAGTTATTTTTGATACCTATGTATTGGCTATTTTTTATGGCATATTTGATGTTAAACAGTTTTTAAAGACAAAATACTGTAGAAAAAAGTAATTAATCGTAAGCTTAAGTAAGTAGAAAAAAGCAGTTTTGTTACTCAAAGAAAAACAATATTATTAAGTGAAAATTTGCATTGAAGGGAATTAAGCAGCAATATTTAACCTTTTCTTTTGTTGTTATGATTTAGAAAAAAGTGTACATATTGAAATATGAATGAAATAGGTTATGATTCATAACAGGAAAGATTTGAGATGGGAGATAGATCAGAAGAAGGTAATAAAGTTGGAAATTGTTAGGGTGACTATTTGCTGCAGTTGGCCCAGGACATCTGGTTTTGCATTTGTTGTCCCTATGTAATTATTATTAATGTTTATTAATTAGATATCAAGTGTTCTAGCTTGGATGATGCATTATATGATGAAAGCATGGTATATATTGTCAGTGCATTTTACTTAAATATTTATTATTTTTAAGTAGATTTATAGTTGTGAATATGCAAAACAGTTTATTCTTGTATTATTATTTAATAATTTATGTATCATTTTTCATATGAACAACTATAAACCTACTTTTGCCCCACCCTGTACCTAGTGAGTGATGGAGCCACTGTTTATCTCTTTATTTAAGAGAAAAAGGGGGTAGGGGGGAGAGAGAGAAACATTGATTTATTCTACTTATTTAGGTATTCATTGGTTGATTCTTTTTTAAAAAATAATTTCTTTTACTGATTCAGAGAGAGAGAGAGAGAGGAGAGGATAATTCATTTGTTGTTGTGTGTTCATCGGTCCCTTCCCACATGTGCCTTGACCAGAATCCAACCCACAACCTTGCTGTTTTGAGACTGTGCTCTAACCAGCTGAGCTACCCGGCTGGAGCCCTCATTGGTTGATTCTGGTATGTGCCCTGACCCAGGATTGTACCTGTAACCTTGGTGTATAGTGAAACACTCTAACCAACTGAGCTATGTGGCCAGGGTTGTCGATGCATTTTATTTTAATTTATTATTTTATTTTATTATATATATATATTTTATTTTTTTAGTGAGAGTAGGGTAGATAAAGAGACAGACTTCTGCATGTGCCTCAACCGGGATCCACCCTGCAACCCCGGTCTGGGGTACTGCCCTGCCCCTGTGAGGCCCCTGGCAACTGAGCTATTTTTAGCACCTGAGGTAGAGGAGGTTCGGGAGTGCCAAACTGGCCATTGTGTTGGAGCCATGGCTGTGGGAGGGGAAGAGAAAGTTAGAAATGGGAGAGGGGGAAGGGCAAAGAAGCAGCTGGTCACCTCTCCTGTGTGCCCTGATCTGGAATTGAACCCAGGACTTCCACACGTTGGGTCAATGCTGAGCTATGGTCAGTGCATTTTACTGATTGCTTTCTCACATGTGCCTTGACCGCGGGCCTTCAGCAGACCAAGCAACCCCTTGCTGGAGCCAGCGACCCTGGGTCCAAGCTGGTGAGGTCTTGCTCAAGCCAGATGGGTCCCTCGCTCAAGCTGGCGAGCTTGGGGTCTCGAACCTGTGTCTTCCGCATCCCAGTCTGACGCTCCATCCACTGCGCCACCGCCTGGTCAGGCAAGGTCATTGCATTTTAAACTGCACTATTAATAATAGCTAACACTTTGGAGACTGCCAAGCACTGTGCTAAGCAGTTTATGAGTATTGCAATGTAGTTTTCCCAATAATCTATGAGGCTGTTATTATTATAGTCCCCATTCTAGAGAAGAGGAAGCCCAAGTTTATGTTTATAGAAGTTCAGAAACTTATCCAAGATCACTCAGTAGCCAGGTTTCAAAGTCAAGCTTGTCTTGTTTTAGAGGTCACATAAATAATCACCACACATTATTTATTTTCTCCGCACTTAGAAAAATGGTAAGACATCTGAAAAAAATGTATATGTTAGGAAAGAAGATTATTGAGCATTTAGAAGGGAGAAAACAATTTAAAATTTTTTTCATAAAGCTTTTTACAAATAGAGGCAGACTTTCCTGACATTCATAAAATATTACTGAAAATATGTCTGAAAGGCAGAAACATGCTATGGAAGCATGATCCCCCCTCAAAGTATTATAAAATCCTTAATTTTAATTCTTGCATGTATTGCCTCTTTTCAGCCGAAGCACCCCATCCCACACACTCGTCACCCCGACCTCCTGCCCTTTCTGTCCAGGAGCTAAGATGAAAGTGAAAATAAAGAAGTCAATCCCTATGAAAAATAAATGTTATAATTTGTTTTGATCTAATCCAATGCTTATAAACTTTTTAAAAATTTTAATCTAGCCAGACTATTAACTTTTCCTAAACCCTACTATAATAAAAACTTTGGTTTTGCCTGGCCAGATAGCTCAGTTCATTAGAGCATAGCCCAATGCGCAGAAGTTCTCAGTTCCATTCCTGATCAGGGCACATACAGGAGCACATCAATATTTCTGTCTCCTTTCCTTTCTGTCTAAAATAAAAAAAATAATAATTAAAAAACAAAAACCTTTCATTTTAGTTAACCAGTTTTTTGCTAGGTATTAGGAAAGGAAGAAAAGAAGAATGATCATTCTAAACTTTCTGCTAACTTGGTCCTCACATTGCTTTTGCGCAGCTGCTTGGCTGGCATAGGGAAATGACAGGAGGAACCTTTTTAAAGCAGTGGATAGGCTCTCGACTGAGAAGCTTTCCCCCCCCCCCCCCTGATGGATGCTGTGTACATTCATTCCCTGAAATGAGTAAGGCCTTGAGGCTTTCTTTCAGATGTGGCTTATCTATAGTGGACAGTAATTCCTCTCCTGAACCCAGTCGTTTGGAAGTGGAATACCAAAGAAAGAATTCCCTACCTTCCACAGAGAATTATTTAGAGAATTCCAATGGGACAGATCTAGCTATACCATCAACAAATATTTATTAACTTACTCTCGAAGGTGGTCCTGGAGTTCAGTTTATTATTATAGCATTACAGTTAGCCAGGCTTGTTTAGGGTAGAATTTAGTTCTCCTTTTAATAACTGAAACTGCTAAGTCCATCTCAGTTCAGTGTGAGGATTTTCAAAGAAAATAATCTGTAAAACACAGAACAGAAAAGAAATGCCTTGTAAAAAAAAAAAGAACAAGGCCTGACCTGTGGTGGCGCAGTGGATAAAGCGTCGATCTGGGAACACTGAGGTCGCCAGTTCAAAACCCTGCACTGGTATGGTCAAGGCACATATGGGAGTTGATGCTTCTAACTCCTCCCCCCTTTCTCTCTCTCTCTCTCTCTCTCTCTCTCTCTCTCTCTGTGTCTCCTCTCTAAAATGAATAGTAAAAAGAACTTAAAGAAAAAAAAAAGAACAAGTGGGCCCTGGCTGAGTGGCTCAGTTGATAAAGCATCATTCTAGCACACTGAGATCACGGGTTAGATCCTCAGTCAGGGCAAGTAGAAGAAGCAATCAATGAGTGCGCAATTTAATGGAACAACTAAGTGGAATGACGGGTTGATGCTTTCTCTCTCTTCCCTCTCAAGTCAATGGAAGAATTAAAAAGAACAAGTAGAAGATTTGGCTATATCTGTATGTGCTATTTTTGTGAATTAGAACTAAGTACTCAGTGATGAATAACAAAAATGAATCATTACTTCTGATTATTGAATACCCTGATCATGTGGCTATGTCACCATTTTGCATGAGCACAGATGCAGAACTCCTGCTGAAGATACTTCCAAAGGATTTTAAAAGAATTATTTGACAAATAGATTAAAAGGTACGTGTATCCTATCTTCTATCCCTGAATGGCTAGTGTTTTGGGGCTCTTTCTTACAGTGTAAGTAGCAAATGGGAATACTTTGTCTGGACATTTGTACTTTATATTTTCTGCCAAAGTTAAAGCACTTTTTTATGTCCGACCTACTTAGCATCAGCATATGCTCTCTCTCTATTCCCTTCTGTCAAAAGCTGCTTTGGGGAAACAATCTGATGAATTAGGTATAAATAACTAATAAGGCTTAAAATATTACCTTTCCCAGGATTATGGCTTTGTGCTAGAGAAATATACTGAAAGAGATTAAACTCTAGTGGCAAATTATCATATGAGTTGGAGGGGAGGTTTTTGGTTATAGGACTTTTCTAGCCTAACTGACAATCAGCCAGATTGGTACTCCATACGGTTTAACTTTAAAAACAGGTCCTAGTCTAGAAGCTAGTCTAGTCCTATTTATTTAGGGTGTGTGTGTGGGGTGTGTGTGTGTGTGTGTGTGTAGTTTTACTTGAACCCGTGATGCCACATTTAAAGGGGTCTTGAATCAACTTGAGGCTAAATACAACACCAGAACTCCAGAATTTTGCGGGAGCTGGTACAGGATGGTTCAGGACAGTGATCTTTCAATTTAGATCTTCATCACTGAGTCTGGTCAGACTCCAATCAGTTGATGAAAGTGGAGTAGGAAATCTTTCTTGTGCCAACTAAAAACACATTATTTTTATCTAATTTTTGAATTTATACAATGCCTAAGATTCATAGTCACATGAAATGGACAACTAGCTTGGTGTTAACTGGCATACTTGGTTCGTTTTATTGCCTAGCTTCTAGTTTAAAGCTCTTACCGTCAGTTCAGCATTGAATAAGCCTGAACACTGGTACTATCTGTGAACCTTTAACCTGTGCTCTATGAGAAGGAACTACTTGTGTTTTAACTCCAGCAGTTCTGGAAGTGGTTAAAATGCTTCCATCCCTAACAATGTCTCAAATGTCTAGTTATTTCAAGTGTTTGTCAGTACCGTACAACTCACTTTAGTAAATAAGTCTGATGGACTTGATGAATTCCTTCCTTTGGATGCAAGCCAAAAATCGTCTGTAGGGCATACAGTTCTTTATTCAAACTTGGCAATAAATAATTATCTCTGGAACACAGACGGAAGAACTGAAGCAGTGACTTCAGGGACACAGAGAGTAATTACCATCACGGAACACGGTTAAGTACAGCAGAGACTGGGGGCGGGGAATGGTTTGTTCCGTATCTACTACGTCCTTCCTCCGGGTAAAACAAGGCCGTTTCGTCTGTTAGCATGTTTAAAACAGTGACTGCAAAAACTGTGTAGTTTTGGTTGAGGCGTCTTCTGCTATATGTGTTGAGAGAAAGCGTCAGAGTCTCTCTCTCTCTCTCTGCAATAAACGCAAGCTCTGCCAGGCGGAATTATGAGGACCACCGAAACCGCCGGCGGTGGAAGCCCGCGTCGCTTTTGGAGTGTACCTTACGTTTCTTCTAACAAAGACTCTATCTCCAGGCTGTTTCGCAGCCCGTTTCCCCCTCCCCTCGACAGCTTTGTCTCCCCGCAGGGGCGAGGCGGAGACTTGAGGACCCCAGTGAGGTCGTTGTGCGAGGCAGCTCGGTGCGGGGCCGGCGTGGGAAGCCGCTGGAGCTGCCGCCGTGGTTTCCTGCCGCCCGAGCGTGCCATTAGAGGAAGTCGGGGTGCTGCAGCTGAGATACTTGCAGCCTCAAAATCCGGGCGAGACTTGAACCTTGAGCCCCGATTACTGTCGTACAAAGAAACTCAAGCGGTAGGGCCGGCGGCGGCCTGCGGGTTCTCCGTCTCCTGGACTGGGCGCGGGGCAGCGGGGGTCCTAAGAAAACTCCACCTTAGGCGGCTGGGGCGCAACGGGGAGCCCTCCCCGGCCCGGGGAAGAGGGGACCACACACCGCCCCTCTCACGCGAGGCCTCAGCCGCCTCTCTCCCCCCACTCCAGCCGGGTCCCCGTTCCCCCCAGCAGCGGCCCCGCACCACCCTCGCGCGCGGTGACTGGCTCGCGCCGGCCTCTAGCCCGGCTGCTAGCCGCTGGGGCGCAGCCAGCGGGAGGCCGCCCCGCCCCCGCCGCGGAGCCGCGGCGCGCAGCCTCCGCCCCCCGCCCGCCACCGCCGCGGCGGCCTGTGAGGCTGTAACTCCAGTCCGCCCCAGCCCCTTCCTCCTTTCTCTCCTCTCCCTCCCGCTCTCTCCTCTCCTCTCCTCTCCCCTACCCTCGCAGTCGCGCGCTCGAGTGAATGTGGCGCGGCGGCGCGGAACGCAGCCTCGGCCCCTGTCGCGGCCCCGCGAGCTCGTGAAGAGACGCAGCCGCCCCCCGCCCCCACCCGCTGCGCCTCCCCGGGGAGCCACCGCAGCCGGGGAAGGAGGACGAGGAGGGAGCGAGGGGACGGCGGCGGGAAAGCGGGAGAGGGAGGAGAAGAGGGTTCGAGGGCAAGTAGGAACGGCGGGGAGGGACGGCCGGAAGGACGGCCGGCCGACGGACGGCCCGGGGAGGGGCCCACCGTCAGCCTGTTCGGCCCCTCGGCTCCGGCCCCGGCCGGCGGCGCGGGCGAAGGGCGCGGCAGGCGCTATCGAGACAATAACCCCGCCGCCCGGCTCTGGGGACGGCGTGGAGACAGAGGCGGCGGCCTAGGCGGCCGAGGTCTGCCCAGCGCCCGCTGGTCCCGCCGCGTCGGGAGTGCGGAGCGCGCCGGGGGCCAGGCCCGCGGCTCCCCGCGCTGCCGCCCCCTCCCGCCGCGCGCGGAGCTGGTTTTCCGGGTTCCCCTGGACGGAGCTGGATCCTGCTTCTCGCCAAGGCCGGAAGTGAGTTTCACACGGTAATTTCGGGCGGTGTCACGAGTGAAAAGTTTTTTTTCTCTCGGCGGAGATCCTAGTTGGGGCTGGGAAACTCCAGCAAAACTCGAGACTAGGACACCGGCCCCTTCCCAGCCCCCACCGAGGCTGCCTGCTCTTCCTACTGCGGGAGGCCACTCCACATCCGCCCTCACCGGCGAGAGACGCGGCTGCAGCCCTGTGACTAACGAAGGGGAGGAAATCATGTCTGGCGAAGCCTTGAAAGAGCTGCCCTGAGACGCTGACCTACCGAAAGGTAATTGTCACGAAAAGTGTCTACAAGTTACAAAGCTCCCGGAACAGAACAGACAGGATATTTGCATGTTTCTCGCGTTCCCCCAAGTTGTTCTAAATTCTCCTTTGCTAATGTCGAACTGGATAGTGTTTCAGGTGCTACATAGTAGACCTGGTTATTTTAGAAGAGGTCCTAAGAATGCGGTGGGACGAAAACTTGTAAGCGATCCGAAGAAAGAGTGCCTTTGTTCTGCGCTAGGTCCAGAAGTTTTAGTTTCCCGGAACACATGCAATGTATATGTATTATTTTCTGTTTATTAAGTTGCTGAACTTTTGCTTTAGGAGAAAGTTAGGTGACTGCAGCCAGTCATTTGCTGTTGGTGAGATGGCTGCCACATTCGTTTATTCTGTTACTGATTATTTGGCTTTTGCATTTAATCGCACATAGCGATGTTTTAGTGCCAGCCCATATAAATGGACTTCGTTGGATTTTATAAACAAAAGTTGCCATTCTTAGTCGATTTTTTTTTACGTTGGTAATACATTTCTTCAGTAACTTGTTCCTTTCAAACATTCAAACCTTATATTCGGTTAATTAATTGAAAGCAGGGTCTGCTAGATTTTCTTGTAACTGATTTAGGAGGATGAAAAAGGAAGGAGTGTTATCGATAAAGAGAGTTATAATTAAAAATGGACAG
Source organism: Rhynchonycteris naso (assembly GCA_037038555.1). Taxonomy (NCBI): domain Eukaryota; kingdom Metazoa; phylum Chordata; class Mammalia; order Chiroptera; family Emballonuridae; genus Rhynchonycteris; species Rhynchonycteris naso. The sequence goes on along the minus strand of CM072995.1, from coordinate 238,589,594 downwards.
CAATAAATGGTTTGATATGTCAGGACTTATCCGCAATTGAAAACAGAACAATTGTATGCGAAGGGAAGTAAAACGGTTGAAACGATTTTCATGTGAATCACATTGACTGTGATAAACGGCTGTGCTTTTTGGAATAGTCCACTATTTACATTTTTGTGTTGGTCCTAATGTTGTGACCCGCTCAGCCTAAATAAGTGATAGGTACCTATTGTGGGGGCAGTGAAGCGTGGGAGACATTCCACCAGTTATAAACACTTCTGAACCAGTCGGCAGTCTTTATATAAAGATCAAACTAGGTAGTTTGGTCACAGCAAACAAAATGTTTCTACAGTGATGTCCTTTTAAAGTTTGGTTTCCTCCCCATACTTTTGTGTTAAAGGAAAGTGAAAGATAATACTGTGCCTTTGAATGATTACTAAGTAAATGTGGGATTCTATTGGTAGCTATATTTTAAGTATGAATTCTGTGGTTTGCCCATGCTACCCCAAGAAAAATGTAAAACTTTTGGCTTAAGTTCAAAGAAAAGAAAAGGTAGGTTTTAAAGAACAGGATCAAATTATTTCACAATTTCTCTTTGTTACTTTATTAAGTACATTTAAAAAACTTTTAAACTATTTTTTTTAGTGTACATGGTTCTGGTTTTTCCCCCCAGAGCTTAGTCTCTGGAGATCTTTATTTTTTAGTTGTTGGTAAGATTTGTGAACTGTCCAGAAATTCCTGTTAAGTTAAAGTAGCTTTATCAAGGAATTTAAATGCATAACTGATCCACTTTATGATTTTGGAACGTGTCATTAAGCAGCGAAGGTTGTTATTCTTGGGCATCTGAAAGAGCGGAACAAAATAAATGGCATTGAACCTCAGTTTCCTTATATGGATTATACTTGGCCTCAGAGCAACAAAGCCTTAATAGAGCAAGTCTTTTATAGAGAATTATCACTTTATAAAGATGTTTCTTTGCATTAGTAAATTTTACACATAAAAAGTATAGTAACACCCAAAAATAACTACTTAAATCCCAGTTCTTGATGTTGTTTTTGATTTTTTTCTTGAGGGAGCAATATGTTTAGAGGCAGAAACACACTTCCTTTTGAAGGGAGGTAGTCACCTTTGTAGTGGCAGTTAATTCTTCCCCACCCCCAAAGTGGCAAAATTCACTTTGTGGATTACTTAGACGTTTGTTAGTTTAGCACCGAATTAACCTAATGAATATTAGGCCTGATGCTATTGTCACATCATAAATACTTTCAAAGCATTGTTTAAATGTGGCAATAGTTTGAAAAGAGTTTTAAAGAGGGTGATAATCAGTTAAAATATTTAAAAATTTTAGATATTCTTAAAATTGTGTGGGTTTTCTTAAATTAAATTGGCAAATCTAGAGTATTTCCAAAATGTTCGCTTTTATTGCATAAGATGCATGTTTAATAGAACTGTTTATTGAAAGTACTTAGGAGTTTTTAACAGTGATAAACTTAATCCTTCAACTAATTGATTCAAATATTACATTATGAAGCCAGCTGGTTGTTTGAGAACAAGCTGTTGCAAACTCTTCATGTATTTCTAGCTTAAGAGGTTCAAAAATGGAAACCATATTTGTATTGCATGTTGTTTTCCTAGTGAAATAATAACTGTAGACATTTTACATATATCATTTGTGAGTTTCTAGAATTCATTTACTTTAGAGATATTGATACTGAGCTCTTGGTAAACAGTACCATACTTTAATAAATACATGAACTTTTGAGAAAATTAGGCGCATATTAAGGAATTATTGCTTATATATAACATGATTTAGAGTAAGTTGTTTTTGGTTTAGAAATAGATTACGGCAGTGTTTTAAAAGTATTTGGGATAATGCAGAATGTTACTGGTTTTGGGTAGCAAAGTACTGTTCGTTAATTGCTACTTTTCTAGATTTTCTTTAAAAAGTGTGTTTAATTTTGACTTTCCCATCCATTTCTGTTAACATGCTTTATTTTTTCTGGGAACACGAGAAAAAGCCCTAAAGACATCTTTCTCTTTTCCTTTTCTGACAACATATGTTGTATCTGTGTTTAGTTGTTCATAATAGGTTATTCTGTTTTTTGAATGCTATTATTTGCTTTTGCATAGAAAATGTACACATGAGTTATGCTGTTTAATATCTACTTTTGAGTTTTTTTAAGGAAATAAGCTCAGTACTTCTTTCTGTCTTTCCTGTATCTTTGATTTACTGCACGTGTTTTTGGTTTGTTTGCTTTTTGTGTGGTTTTTTTTCCTTGTTGTCTATCAAAACTAACTCTTGAAACTACACCCACGTTTCAGATACACCTTTTAGCCTTGTTTCCTAATTTTAAAGAAGAAATCTAGCTATTATTCAATAGCTTTCTTTTCTAATTCCTTTAGCTTCTTATTTTTAGTTAGCTTTATTTACTTAATTATATTTTGCCCTTCCCCTCTTTCCAAACATCTTTAGTCCACGTTTATCACTTTTAAAAAGCTGTTTAAAACATGAGTAGATAAAATTTATTTGATTATTCCCATGTAATTCTGAATATCCCTTTTGCAATCCACTTCAGTTTACATGCCAATGTTTTAATCTGATATTTATTAATATGCTTTGTTTTTATTTGTACTTTGTTTCCTCAGTTCTTTTTTTCTTTATTTTTAAATATCCTCTGAATTACCTTTGTTACAATCGGGTTAAGATTATGTATATTGTATTAAGACACTTTACAATACCCTACAGCTTACTGTTTTATTATGCTTTTGGCCTCTTAAAACACAAAGGCTTTTATCTCTGTGCCTTCCATCTCCATTTTATTCCTTTACTTTCTGCTGTACCTCTCAAAGTTAGATGCCTTTTCTGTCAATGTTTCTAAAATTTTGAAATTGCCTTTCTTTGTCTGTTTTTATGAAATAAACATAGTGGAATTCTGTCAGTCATTTTATTCTTGTCACTTCAGATTTTGTTCCAGGTACCATTGGATGAAGAAGGCCTTGCCAGGCTTTATAAATGATAGTATGTAAGACAATAGAAAAGAATATCTAAAAACTTAGTCAGTAGAAGAAGAACCTACTTATCTGTAGGTTATTTATCTATATGACTTTAGATGTATAGAATGTAGTAGAAAAACTAGAAAATAAAAAGACATCTAAGTAATTAAAATGGGCATAATTAGAGTCTGAGGACTTTATTCACAGGGCCATCCTTATTCAGTGCCCATTTAATTTTGTACGTAGTAAGTTGCTTCCTGTCTTTTTGGTGTACTAGAAGGGGTGAGGGAGGCACTTGGATAGCATCATAAAGTTATGGTCTATGGCGTTACAGTGAGGAAATAGAAAAAAGAAAAGAAGACGGAAAACTTGGAAAATAGAGGAGTCGTGGACAACTTGCTTTGGGGTGGACAACTTGCCTTTGGGACTGCCTTAAATATAGGCAGTGAGTCCTCAGGTTATGAACAAGATTGGTTCTGTAGGTTTGTTCCTAAGTTGGATTTGTATGTAAGTTAGAACAGGTACACATCCCTATCAAATGCAGCTTAGACGAATGTTTGTCTTAATATATGTAGTATTTATTTTTACCTTTCTGTGCATACTGATACTTAAACATTTTCAAACCTATAAAACCTATCTTGTTCCTAACCCAGGGACTTCCTGTATTTCATTTGTCCTTAGGAGGAGACACTATCCTAAATAACCCTATGGCAACTGTTTGTTGCAACACTTTAGTTGTTCATTGATTGCTTTCTCATATGTGCCTTGACCACGGGCCTTCAGCAGACCAAGTAACCCCTTGCTCTAGCCTGCGACCTTGGGTCCAAGTTGGTGAGCTTTTTGCTCAAGCCAGATGAGCCTGCGCTCAAGCTGGCGACCTCGGGGTCTTGAACCTGGGCCCTCTGCATCCCAGTCCGATGCTCTAGCCACTATGCCACCGCCTGGTCAGGCATAATAAAATTAATTTTAAAATAACAGTAAACCATTGCATATTGATATAACACTGTTTTAATAAAAATAACTATTTTCCAAAATAAATTTTTAGCAAGAAGTGTGGCATTGTTATATATTTTTGTAAGACCTTTATGTGTGGTTGAATAGAAAACAGCTTGGTTGTCATATCCACTTCTGCAGTAAATCTTGTAGTGTGTTGTTTTGGTTGAAATATATAAAGAAAATCCAACATTATACAAGTATTGGTTGGCAAAGGCAGGAGTATTTTTATAGCCTTTTAAGCTAATTGTGGGTATTCTTTGATACCACCTGAAATTTGACAAGTAGTATTTTAGAAGCAAACTTGACTCAAAGGAACTGCTGAGCTAAAGCCAACTGGACAAGTGGTATTTTTTTTTTTTTAATAGGGACAGAGAGAGTTAGAGAGGGGGATAGACAGGGACAGATAGACAGGAACGGAGGTGAGAAGCATCAATCATCAGTTTTCCATTGCGACACCTCAGTTGTTCATTGATTGCTTTCTCATATATGCCTTGACTGTGGGCCTTCAGCAGACCGAGTAACCCTTTGCTGGAGGCAGCGACCTTGGACTCAAGCTGGTAAGCTTTTGCTCAAGCCAGATGGGCCCACGCTCAAGCTGGCGACCTCGGGGTCTTGAACCTGGCTTCTCTGCATCCCAGTCCAACGCTCTATTACTGCGCCACCGCCTGTTCAGGTTGGACAAGTAGTATTTTAAAGGGTGGCCATAATGTCACATCTGAAACCATATCAATGAATTTTTTATTTCTTGCTTTCTGGAAATTCATAGTTTTTCTTGTACTTTGAATCTTTTACCTGTGTATGGTTTTGTAGCACCATATATTGGTTGGTTGAGAAATACATACTGGTTTATTAAGTTACATGTTTTTTCCCAAATGTTGATACATTTCATTATGCAGTAACAAAAATAAAATGGTTAATATCACTACTAATCTCATCACCAGTCTTTAATATTGTGAAGCTGTCAAACTCAAATTTTTCACAATTCTAAATTTTCACTTGATAGCTGAAATATTAACATGTTAACAAACATGTTAGTGTCTTTACCTTGAATTTATAGGCTTTGTTTATTTCTGAGAGAGTGCCAAATTCCTCAGTCTGTATAACCATAACTTTTTATTTGTTCTTGGTCAAAATAGTATTCATGAAAAAAAAGGTGAGTTTAATTCATAACTCCCAAGTAATTACACAAGAGCTTTTTATTTTATTTTAATTAAATTTATTTTATTTTTTAAGAGAGACAGAGGGAGAGGGACAAACAGGGACAGACAGGAAGGGAGAGAGATAAGCATCAACTCCTAGTTGTGGCAGTTAAGTTGTTCATTGATTGCTTCTCGTAAGTGCCTAGACAAGGCAAGGGGGGAGGTCCTCCACCTGAACCAGTGACCCCTTGCTCAGTCCAGCGACCATGGGGTCATGTCTATGACCCCATGCTCTAGCTGACAATTCCACTCTTAAGCTGGTGAGCCCACACTCAAGCCAGTAACCTCGATGTTTCAAACCTTGATCTTCAGCGTCCCAGGTTGATACTCTGTCCACTGGCCCCCACCTGGTCAGATTACACAAGAGTTTTTTAAAAAGATGTATTAAAATGTTGAGATTTAATAAAATTATTTTTCACTACTTCATTAGAGATATTCTTAAAGTGTCATTCAAAAAGAAATCTGGGAGTAGTTAGTGGTGTTACTGTGACTCAGTGCTGCAGCTTTCACATACACTAAGGAGCTAGCATTTTAACTCACCATTTCTTTTGCACCATGACCTGAAGAGACCTTGAAAGTTTCTCAGGCTTTCAGGGCCCAAAGGCCACACTTTGGGAAATAGGTGGATATTGGGATTTATGGAGCTTTCATTACTTCATTTTTTCTTTTTCTTTTTGGTCTTCTGTTGTTATATTCAGGGAGAGGCTTGATGCTTAATCTTCTAGCTCACTAATTTGGTCTTCAATTCCTTTTAATTATCTTTTTGGGAGGCAGGTGGATAGAGTTTCTAAGAACTCTTGCTTTTTGATAGGAGTTGAATTTATTATTTTTTACATTGTCTTTTTCTTTTATGAACATTATAGGCAATTTGACCTTATTATACTTAGTATATCCATCATACTTTTGGTTTTTCCTTAAATATTATATTTTTTGTTGTTGTAGTGGTTAGTTTTATGTTATGGTTCAGACTATGGCATATTAGTCATTAAGTGTATTTCCCCAACCCAAGCAAGTCCCTGTTTTTCTGGCTTTAGTATATTTAGCTAATGGGTTTCTCTCTCGGGGTATGTGGGTTGCTTGTCCTCTTACACGTGTTTCCTGTCCATCAGGACATAATATTCTCACATTTTCACAGTTATACTGCCCAAGTGTCAGATCTAAATGTGCTGATGGCCTTCACCGGGGCAGCTGTCTGTTTTATTACCTGACTGACTGCTCAGGACACACTCTTCCCAGTCCTCCTTGTGAAGAAACCAGTCCTCCTTGTGAAGAAAACCTATCCTCCTTTTGGAGGTCCCGCTGTATTCTTTTCTGTGTGTATCTGGTTCCTCAGCTGTGTTTTGTTGTCATTTCCTCCAATCCACTTGTATTCTCAACGAATTCCTTTCTGTTCTCATCTGTAGATATACCCATCCAAGGTATTTATACTGCTATAAATTCTTTTGAAATTTTTTCATATTTTAAAGTTTGGAGAAATGACAACTATAGAGAAAATTTGGAAACAGTACAATGAATGTTTTTGTTCCTCAACCATTTGACAGTAGGTTGCCCACCTGATGCCCTGTTACCCCCAAAACTTGTTCATTTCCTATAAACAAGGACATTCTTCTACTTAATGACCTTAACCATCAAAATCAGGAAGTTAGAAGAATACATTGCTAACATTTAATTTCACCAGTTGTCCCAGTCTTTTATAACAAAGGGATCCAGTTTAGAATCATGCATTACATTTAGTTGTCATGTATCTTTAATCTTAAATACGGAACAGTTTCTGTCTTTACTTTCAGGAAGTAAAGTAAAGACACTTTGGAAGATTATGGATCAAGTTATTTTGTAGAATATCCTTTAATTTGCATATTTCTGATATTATAATTAGATCTTGGATTAGATTTTTTTTATGGATTTGTTTGATTAGATCTTTAGCAGGGTTATCTGGAAGTGATCTTGCATTCTTCTCTTTGCATCTTATTAGGTTCCAGGTAGTTTCAGTTGTCCCATTGCTAGTAGTTATTATCATTAAGGTTTATAACTGCTAGGCATCTCCTGAGTGAAGGTAATCTTTCCTCATTTGTAATTAAATATGTTTAGGGTAGGTTCTTTGAAACTACATATACTTTGTTGCCCATCAGATTTTTAATTTATTCATTTATTTACATTTCTACACTTATTTACCTATTGTAGTCACTGGGTTATACTTCATTATCATTTATTCTGATGAAATTGTTCTTGATTTAGCTAGTGGGAACTCCTTCTAGTTGGCTTATTTTCTTTTTGATAGAGCTGTTCATTTTTTGAGCATTTCCTTATATCTAGCACCGTATGGTGGCCTAGATTTACCTTCTACTTATTCCAGTCATTTTTAATGGAAAATGGTATTTTGAAGACAAGATCTGGGTACCTCTTGTGCTTATTGGTATTGAGGTATCACTGCTCCCAGGCCTTCTCAGTGTATAGAGGTAAGGGATATTTTTATGTGCGTACATTGATGCATTCACATTTACATATATATATATATATATATATATATATATATATATATATATATATATATAAATACAGAATGACTTCACAGTAATACCTCCAATTCTAATCTAGTGCCATAGGGTTTATTCTAGTGTTTTTTCTTTTCATGTTTGTAAATTACCTCTGACAATGAGAACTAGTTTTTTCTTTCTGTACTAATTTTTTCTGTATTATTGTTGTGGAAGAAAAGATAAACATTTGTTCAGACAGGCATTTTCAGCTGAAAATCCCTCTGGTTAATTTTCTAAGTATTTCTAAAGGGATAAAATAATAAAATATAAATATATAGTAAAACATACTTCAGTGAATTATATTATTCCTCAATAATCCCAGGTTACTATGTGAAAGGTGGATGGAAAGAATCAGTATTTTTTTGGTTTGCATTGGATTAATTCTTTTTGAAGATAATGCTGGAGCTTCATTTTAGTACGAGTGCAGTGATTTTGATGCAACTGTGTTTTTCCATATTGAGGTTACGTGTATTGTTCGCATGATCCCAAAGTTTGGAGCTTGTGTCTCTCTTACTGTTAATGATGTCCTTGGAATTTCAAACCTTAGGGCAGTGGTTCTCAAATTTTTTGAAGTTGGGGCACATTTAAAATGCTACAAATAATTGTAGGCACACTATATACAAATTTCTGAGAAATATGTTATAATAATTAAGTCAAATAATAAAGAAAAAATATATAAAGTCCAAGCGTGCTTTTATGGTAATTAAATGAAATAAATACGACAAAATTAAATCTATTCTGACATTAAAAAACATTTTTGTGTTACATTTTTTGAGTTATGCTTCTTAGAATTCGTAAGAAAGAGGGATTAAAAATAAAAAAAAATGATAGAAAGGTTATCTTTTAATATATATAGATACATTCTTAGTGAGATTTAGTAAATTCGGCAGGTCCTGGCGCGAATGTGTTGTTTTTTCATTCTTGTGTTTATGAGAAACATGAGCTTGATGTGTCCTAGCAATTTCTTCAATGTTTGGGCATATATCTGAAAGGCAAACTCTCATTTCCTCATCAGTACATTGAAAAATTCCTCTCTTTTTACTTTTAATTGTGTTGAGGGTAGAAAATCCTAATTCACCTAAATAGGATGTTGAAAATAGTAGTAAAATGTTCAAAGCATTTTTAGATATTGCCACATATTCTTCTTTTATAGAAATCCAAAATGCTTCAAGAGACAATTCCTTATGTTTAATCATCAATCCAAAACCCCACCGTACATATCATCTTAACTTTACACCAAACAAGGGATAGAAGAAACTTGCCTTCAGTCTTTCCAGGGAACATGGGGGTAGTGTAAACAATCCAGCACCATAGTTTAACAGCCTTTTGCAACCTAATCAGGCAAGTGAGGTGGGGGGTTGGGCAGACTGTCAGTTTACAGCCAATTCCCCACACTTCTGTCCCCCAAAAATGTAAACTCCAAAAACTCTGTTGGTTTTTTGGTCCCTAACAGGCACATATTTCTCTGGAATACCATAGGGCACACCTGGAAATCTTCTAGGGCCCACCAGTGCACCCTGGCACACACTTTGAGAACCACTGCTTTAGGATGATTGTAGAACTTGGGGTGGTGGTCTGGGGAGGAGGTTGTTTTGTTTATATCAGAACCAGTACAAGAAACCTATAATCTGTAAAAATGAATCTCTTTTGACAAGGCTATCACCCAGCCTAGAAAAAGTTGGTTTGACTTCCACATCTCTGGAGATTTTGGAGTGATTTAAGAGGCATGCTAGGATATCTTTTTGTGACTAGAGTAGATTTACTCTCAGTTTTCTAGGAAAAGATAAGGATCCTGGCAGCAGCAAATGGAGTCTTTGGGTGCCTTGTGAATCTCTGGGGACTCAAAAGATTTAGTTAATTGTTCTGGGTCTAACTGCAGAATAGCAAAGACTGTGTGTAGTAGATACAGTTTGATTTGTTAGATACTTGATATCAACATAATGTCCTGTCTACTCTTTCTTTTGAAAACAATTTTCAAGCCAGAAACTCGGGGAGTCATCTCCTTATCTCCCTGACCGTAGCTATTGAAATCAATATTATTTCCAGCAAGTCTGTCTTGTAAGATATCTATAGAGTGGGATACTTTAGGGTAGGCAGGCAAGGAAGGTTGGATAGGGTACTGGCAGTGAGAGGCTTTTGATAGGCAAAAGGCTGAAATAGTTACTTTAATTTTTTTTCTGGTTATAAATATTCAAATACAGAAATTTATAGATGATGAAAAGTCTCCATAATCCCTTCTCCCACAGATACTCTTCTTAGTGTGTTATGTATTTTTTGAACACTTAAATGTACAGTGTTTCAGTGTGCATGTACAGTATATGTATATGTTTGTGTGTGTATGTTAATTAAGATTAGGGTTGTTCCTATGTTATACATGACAATGCTGTACAGAATATAGGTTTATTCTTGTACTCTTTGCACATAGGTTTTTTTCAGCCTTATATAATTTTTTCCCTGGTGCCTAAATACCCAAAATGCATTTGCTATGTAGCAAATAAAACTGATGAGTGGAATCAAGTTTCTTCGGAAGAGTTTTTATCAATTTATGCATCTACCAATAGTACACTGTCCACAAAAATTAGGGGACATTTTATTGCTTTATATTTGTTTTGAAATATCCCCTAATTTTTGTGAATAGTATATATTAGTTACCTCTCTGTGCATTCTTCAACAAATCGGGTATTAGCTGTTTTCAAATACTTGGGTAAATCTGAGATAGGCAATATACATATGAGCGGGACAAAAGTAGGTTTACCTTTGTTCATATGGAAAATAATACAATAATAAATAATAATACAAAAATAAACTATTTCACATACTCACAACTGTAAATTTATTTTTGCCAATCCTATAGGATTGTATGTAAGAATATAGATCTGGCTGGAGTCAGATTGCCTGGATTTAAATCTTCTGGTGCTTACTAATTGTGACTTTGGCAAGTTAAATGTAATTGTAAGAATTCTTGTAGGTGTATTACATATTTGAATGTTTTTTGTGTTCTGCATGGATTTAATTGATTTCTTGTTTATCCACTTTGGTTATGTTATTTCCCCCATATACAGAGTTTAAATTTTAATATAGTCAAATTTGTTGGTGTATGCATTTTTGTATTTTAATGATATTCTTAGAAAGGATTTGTGCCAAGATTATAAATTAACCAAAGTTTTCTTATTTTGTCTTAAAGGACTAAAATAATCATCTATATTAATTCTTTCTAAATTTCTAACAAGTTGTACATCATTTGTTGAATACAGTAAATGACCCTTTTACCTAAAAAATTCTATCTTTATAAAATTTCCAAATATACTTAACCAGCTTACATGGAGATTTTATTTTATTGTATTTTTTGTTATGATAATGTTATTATGCTTGATTCCTCCACCCTATTATAGTTTGCTTAATATCTGAAAATGTTGGTTTATTACTCTGCCTGTTTTGTTTTTTTTAAAAAAGAGAGGCAGCAAGGGAGAGAAATGAGAAGCATCAACTAGCAGTTGCAGTACTTTAGTTGTTTTATTAATTGCTTCTTCATACATGCCTTGATTGGAGGCCTCTATCTATGCCTATGACCCCTTGCTCAAGTCAATGCCCTTGAGCTTCAAGCCAGCAACCTTTGGGCTCAACCTGGTGACTGTGGAGTCACGTCTGTGATCCCACACTCAAGCCTGTGAGCTGGTGCTCAAGCCAGTGACCTCCAGGTTTTGTCCTCCACCTTACCCATCGGCACTGTATCCACTGCACCACTATCTGGTCAGGCTTACACTCCTTTTTAAAGAATTTTCTAGGTGGACTTGAATTATTTTTATTAAGTTCTAATCTTGTTGGTATGTTGAAGAGTCCTTTGAATTTATAGATTAATTTTGGGGATATTGGATACCTTTACAATATTATATCTCTTTCTAGGAAGGTATTTTTGCATTTATTTAATGTTTATGCCCTTTAGTGAAGTTTATGATTTTCTTTTTTTTTTTAACTTTTTATTATATGCCCCCCACCCTCAGGATATGATAATTCTTAGACTCCATTCTGTGTTGTAAAACTATTGTTTTCTTTCTTTGTTATTATTTAGAAATTTAGCCTGACCAGGCACTGGTGCAGTGGATGGAGCGCCAGCTTGGTATGCAGAGGACCCAGGTTCGAAATACTGAGGTCACTGGCTTTGAGCACAGGCTCATGCTACTTGAGCGTGGGCTTACCAGCTTGAGCATGAACTCTCTAGCTTGAGTGTGGAATCATAGACATGACCCCATGGTGACTGGCTTGAGCCCAAGGTCACTGGCTTGAACAAGGGATCACTTGCTCTGCTGTAGCCCCCCAGTCAAGGAACATATGAGAAAGCAATCAATGAACAACTAAGGTGCCGCAAAAAAGAATTGATGCTTCTTATCTCTCTCCCTTCCTGTTTCTCGTGCGCGCTAAAAAAAAAAAAATGAATTCAGTGGTGTGACATTGATTAATAAGAGTACATAGGTTTCAGTTAAACATTTTATAGCATTTGAATTGTTGATTTTGTTGTGTATATGATTTTCTTCTTGTCATACCCATGTTTCTTATTGGTATGCACTTCTTATTAAGAAGCGTGTATATTTTTGATAAGTTTATTTTCAAAAACTTAAGGGAGGGTGACTGTTTCTGCTGTTTTAAATGGTGCTATTTTGTTAATTGTAGTTTTACCTGGATATGTAAATAGAGGGGGAGATTGATTTTTCATATACCTACTACATTTTAATGAAGACTTTTAAAAAACTGCTAAAATTGTCTCACCGGTGGTGGTACAGTGGATAGCGTCAACCTGGGATACTGAGGTCCCAGATTCTATACCCCGAGGTTGCTGGCTTGAGCATGAACTCCTCCAGCTTGAGTGCAGACTCATCCCGCTTGAACGGGGGCTCACCAGCTTGAGTTTGGGATCTTCAACATGATCTCATGGTTGCTGGCTTGAGGCCAGAAGTCGTTAGCTTGAGCTCAAGGTTGCTGGCTCGGGCAAGGGGTCACTGGCTCGGCTGGAGCCCCCCACCCCGATCCCCATCCCACCCCAACCTCAAGCCCAACCTCATCCCAACTGCAGTCAGGACATGTATTGAGAAGCAATCTCCTTCTCTTTCTTCTTTTTCTAAAAATATTGGTAATAGATTTTTAGATGATATGCTTGGCTCTTTTGTGTATATAAGTTTAGATGCACTAGGAATGGTACCTTTTGTTTTCTAATTGAATCATAAAAATATTGTATATTCTGATATTATAATTTAATATACATACTAACAAGTACATAATTACATATGTTTTTAGCTATAAAGTTCTTTCAGTATCCTTTCTTTTTTCTTTATTTTTTAGGGAGAGAAAGAGACAGATAGACAGGAAGGGAGAGATGGGAAGCATCAATTTGTAGTTGCTTCACTTTAGTTGTTCCTTGATTGCTGCCAAGCCGTGACCCTTGCTCAAGCCAGTGACCTTGGGATCATGTTGATGATCCCATGCTCAAGCTGGATGAGCCTGTGCTCAAGCTTGTGACCTTGGAGTTTTAAACCTGGGGCCTCAACATCCCAGGTCAATGCTGTATCCCAGTGATGGGCACTCTTTTGAGCTTGGTGTGTCAAAATTTGCCAAAAAACTGAGCATAACTTGGGTGGTGTGTCACTTCAAGGAAAAAGCACCTTAATTTCGCGATATTTGTAGTTTAAACAACAGAAATGTTTTGGCCTACAGACCTCCAGCACAGTGTCTACACTACAGCAAATGTTTTATCCTCGGCTACTGCACCTGGCCGTGCAGGAGCCGAGGATGAAACGTCCTTCTCAGCATGCAGCCCCATACTTCTCTGGTATGCGGCTGAGTGTCATTGAAAATGGCTATGTGTGTCAGTGTTGACACGTGTGTCATAGGTTCGCCATCACGGCTCTGTCCACTGTGCCACCACTGGTCAGGCCCTTCAGTATCCTTTCATTGCTTGAGCTCATCCTCCAACATTAAGATAGCAGTCTGATTAATTTAATCTTCAGTAAGGAGATAGGGACTTTTTATTGCCACTGGAGCTTTCATTTAATCATACTGCACTTGCTTTCTTTAGCATATTCTGGCTGTGGGAATGGGGAAGAGAAATATAAAATTTGCTAAACTGAGTACCTTTTGTTAGAGAAGTAAAAATCCTTCAGTTGTTTAAGTAGAACTTGGCCACTTGAAGGGATGAATGGCTTTTTGAACCTTGTTCTTTAACTGCTTTTTGGTTTATCTCTGAAAATAAACAACAACCTAATTGTAAAAAATAAAAACACTAATTGTAAACATTTTTTTGAACTGCTTAGTGTGTTGTACAGTAATATGTATATCATTAACAGTTATTTTGGTCCTTTAGTTGATTATAAAAGTAAACTCTCTACTTACCTGGTTTATACACTAAATAATGTTTCTCAAGAGATTTTTGCCATTGCTTACACCCTTGTCTTTTTTTTTGTCAATTTATGTTTTTCACTGACCTTATATAATTTTTTCTTGTAATATATTTAATAGATAATTTGGTGTAAGTAAAAAATATATTCTCTAGAATGCTGATATTTTCCTCTTCAGTGAATTTTCCCACTAAAAGTGACTTAGAAATAGTCCATGTAACTATATTTCCTTTTCTTTTTGATTATCAGAAGAACAAACTATTGGCCTAGTGGGGGAAGTGAAATCCTAGAGGTCATTTAGTTAGTGACATGAGTGAGGTTAGAAAAATAAATTCAGACTGCCCAGTCAGTGGGGCAGTGGATAGAGCGTCGGACTGGGACGCTGAGGACCCAGGTTTGAAACCCCGAGGTCACCAGCTTGAGTGCGTGCTCATCCGGCTTGAGCAAAAGTTCACCAGCTTGAGTGCGGGGTTGCTGGCTTGAGTGTGGGATCATAGACATGACCCCGTGGTCGCTGGCTTGAAGCTCAAGGTTGCTGGATTGAGCAAGGGGTCACTCGCTCTGCTGTAGCAACCCCCTCCCCCGATGGTCAGGGCACATATGAGAAAACAATGAACAACTAAGGTGCTGCAATGAAGAATAGATGCTTCTCATCTCACTCCCTTCCTGTCTGTCCCTATCTGTCCCTTTCTCTGTCTTTCTCACAAAATCAAGTTTCCTGACTATTGTTTTTCCCTTATACCAGAATTTTTTAGGTATATTCTGAAATATACAACTTCTTCAGAATAGCACTATATTTTATGTGTTAAATGTTTATTTTATTTTGTGCCTCCTTTCATTTATCACCTGCTGCCCCCCACCCCCTGAATTTTATTGAGATATAGTTGATATATAACATCGTGTAAGTTTAATGTGTACAATGTATTAATTTGGTATGCTTATTTTGTAATATGATTACCATTATTGAATTAGGTAACACCTTCATTATTCCAACATGTCACATACTACCTTTCCTTTTTTTGTGTGGTCAGAATCTTTAAGATCTGTTAGCTACTTTGAAGTGTATAATACAGTATTGTTAGCTATAATCAATCATAGTGCTGTGCATTAGATCCTCAGAACTACAGGGATTTGTTTTTTTTCTTACAACTATATTTCTTTTCTTTTTGTATTTTTCTGAAGTTAGAAGCAGGGGGCAGTCAGACAGACTCCCGCATGCTCCAGTCTGGGATCCACCTGACATACCCACTAGGGGGCTATGCTCTGCCCATCTGGGGTGTTGCTCTGTTGCGGCCAAAGCCAATCTAACGCCTGAGGTGGAGGCCATGGAGCTGTCCTCAGCACCAGGGCCAACTTTGCTCCACTGGAGCCTTGGCTGCGGGAGGGGAAGAGAGAGATAGAGAGAAAGGAGAGGGGAAAGGAAGAGAAGCAGATGGGCGCTTCTCCTGTATGTTCTGACCAGAAATCAAACCTGGGACTTCCACACGCTGGGCCAATGCTCTGCCGCTGAGCCAACTGGCCAGGGCCCACAATTATACTTTATACTTCTAACTGGAAGCTAGAATAGCACTGTTTTTCAAATATTTTCAATAGGTGTTATAGGAAAAAGTTTTGGGTTAACACGAGATGAAGAAACCTTGCATTACTATGCCCTTTTGCCCCCTCTTTGGCACATGTGAGTTTATCATAGATGCTTGTTTTAAATTTGAGAAATAACTACCATACATTTCAACTTATAAAAAAATGTTAGCAGCAGTATTTGAGCAAAAAGTTCCCTGGTAAGAGTTATCCTAGAGGAGTATGTAATTTATAATTTCAGATTTTTAAAAATGTACTTTTGAGTACCCTTTACAGAAAAATTGAGGAAGTATGGAGTTTCTATACACCTCACTCCTTTCTCTCCCATTTTTCCTATTGTTAACTGTTGTATATTTGTTACAGTTGGTAAACTAATATGGATACATTATTAACTCTCATTGCATTACAATGTTAACTCACATTATATTGCATTTACATTAGGGTTTACTCTTTGTGATGTCCATTCTACTGATTCTGACAAATGTATAATGACATGTATCCACCACTGTTGCTACAAATAGCAACAGTGTATTTAGTGGCAATAATTTATAGATGAGTGAAATTAATGACAATGATATTATAAAGGATGAGAGGGAGGAATTTGTAATACTCTGTTTATAGGTACATGTATTATGTATTTGAGAAGATCAGATGGCTTTTTACTGGCACATATGCAGAAATAATATAGTACCAATGTTCAAATTACATATATTGAATGTTTGGAAACTCATTTTAAAGATTGATTAACTTTTGGTAATTCAGGTTCAGAGTTTCTGAAAAATTAAAATTTAAATGTCTTGTTTCATTTCTGAGAAATAGTCAAATGATTATAGATCAAAGTGGAAGCATTCTCATCACTGATTTATTTATTTATTTATTATTTTATTTATTTTAGAGAGAGAGAGAGAAAGGCAGGCAAGCAAACAGGCAGGCAGAAAGGGAGAGAGATGAGAAGCCATCAACTTGTAGTTGCATCCTTTTTTTAATTTTTTATTGTTTACTTCTCAAACTTGCCTTGACCAGAGGGTTCAAATGAGGCACTGACCCCTTGTGCAAGCCAATGATCTTGGGCTTCAAGCCAGCAAGCTTTGGGCTCAAGCCAGCGACCACAAGGTCACAGTGATGATCCCGATGATCCCACACTCCAACTGGCAACCCTGTGCTCAAGCTGGGGAGCCTGTGCTCAAGCCAGCAATCTCAGGGTTTTGAACCTGGGACCTCAGCATAACAGCTTAATTAATGCTCTACCTACTGTGTGACTACCGGTAAGCCACTAATTTTTTAGTTATTCTGCAAACTCCTACTTGCCTCTTTATATACAATAAACTCATCCATCAAGCTCAGTTCAACTACCATGGTTTCCACTGAAACTTCCCCAAATATTTAAGAAGTTTTCTCTTCTTTGGGTTTATAACTTTAAAAAAATCATTTTATCATTTACCTCAAAAAAACCCACAAAATTCTACTTTACTTTTTAACCACTTTTTAACCTACTATCTCTGCTAGGCTTTGGAATATGCACTAGTATTGGGCACTTTCTTCAGAGTAGAGTACTTTGAATCGTATAAGGTGAAGAGGTTTCAGTGTGTCAGTTTACAGAGCAGTTTCTTTTACACTACAGATGTCTCACCTGTCTAGCCTATTTCCTATGTAGGAGCAAGGATTTGAGGCAGATTCTGGGAATTAAATAGAATCCTAGATTCTATTCCCCTAACAGCTTAAGAAGTTATATATAAGAACAGTATTTATGCATCTACCTTGTTCTAAGAACTGTTCTAGACTCAGAGGAGAGAACAAGAAACACATATATGAAGTCCTGCTTAATTCTGTTCCTGGTCTATAAGTAGCCTTACTATTCTGGTAAAGGAAGAAACTGGCATTCTTTTGTCAGGAGCTGGTGTACCATTCAGCCTCTTTTTAATGTAATTAATTTGCTGTGTAACTGTGTAGGTTTTTTGTTTGTTTGTTTTTGTTTTTTTGGAGAGCTTTTGAAATGATAGTTCAAGGGTAAACTGCTTTGTTTTTTACTTTTTAATTCTTTCATTATATGATAGAATTATGTAAGATTCCTGTGTGTTCATTTTGACGTTTCTTAAAAATAAATTTAAAAATATATTTTAATTAATTTTAATGGGGTGACATTGATCAGTCAGGGTACATAGGTTTAGAGAAAACATCTCCAGGTTATTTTGACATTTGATTATGTTGCATACCCATCACCCAAAGTCAAATTGTCTTCCGTCACCTTCTATCTGGTTTTCTTCGTGCCCCTCTCCTCCCTTCATCTCCTCCCTCTCTTTCCTAAAAAATAAAATTTGAGGTGACTTTTAATAGGTTGTATATGCTATAGTTAATAGAATTAGAACATCAATTCCAAAGAAGGGAATGAGGAACTATGTAATTTTAAGTTTTAGTGTCATTGCTATGATAAAACATCAGATTTAGCTAAGCATCTGATAAGCCCAGATTCTCATTTCTGTATAGAGGGGACAAAAGATTTTTCTTTTTCTTTCTTATTTATTTGTTTTTAATTAAATGAGAGGCAGGGAGGCAAATACAGATTTCTGCATATTCCCTGACTGGGATCCACCTGGCAAGCCCATACCAGGCGATGCTCTGCCTGTCTGGGCTGCTGCTCTGCTGCTCAGCAACTGAGCTGTTTTAGTGCCTGAGGCAAGGCCATAGAGTTATCCTCAGCATCTGGGACCAACTTTGCTTGAACCATTTGAACCAGGGCTGCAGGAAGGGAAAGGAAAGGGAAGGGTGGAGAAACAGATGGTGGCTTTTCCTTTGTGCCTTGACCAGGAATCGAACCTGGAACTTCCACACACTGGGCTAATGCTCTACCACTGAGCAAACTGGCCAGGGCCAAGATTTTTCGAGCATTTAGATTCAAACTGATTTTCTAGGGTGGGGCTAGGAGAGAGCTGGTATAGAGAGACAGGAACATTGAGCTGTTTCTGTATGTGCCCTCACTGGCAAATTGAAGTGGCAATCTTCATGCTCGGGACTACACACCAACCAACTGAGCTATCCAACCAGGGATTTATTTTTTTTTTCTAGAGTCAGAGAAGAAGGGAGAGAGAGGAGAAGGGTAAGGGGAGCATTCATTTGTTGTTCCACTCAATTGTGCATTCATTGGTTGCTTCCTGTGTGTGCCCTGACCAGGGATCGAATCTACAACCTTGTTTTGGGACAATGCTCTTAACCAACTGAGCTGACTGTCCAGGGCCTCAAAATGATTTTCAAAATGTGAATTCCCTTATATGGGAGCTACTAAGTAATGAATGGACAGTGTTGTTGACAGCAATTTAACAGCACATACTCTATGGCTCTCAGGCTCTTTTTCTTAATGATATTTTTGAGGGGTAATAGAGAAGGGTACAATATACAAAAACTCAGCAAAGGCAGATTAGATGTGATAGTAGGCTAATACATTTCCAAACAGTACATTTATATTTTGGTGCTACTCTAACTTCTTGATCTAAGGGTAAAATAGACATGGATGGATCTAGTATTTTCTTTTTCTTTTTTTTGAGAAGAAAAGCGGGGGGAGACAAAAAGAGAAAAATATCAACTTGTTTCACTTAGTTGCGCACACATTGATTGCTTCTCATATGTGCCCTGACAGGGCATTAAACTGGCGACCTCAGGATCGAGCTGGCACCCCCTCAGGGTCAGGCTCTAAACTGAGCTTGAGCCTATGTGACCCTTGGAACGAGCAGGCGTTCTTGGTTCTAGCCAGTGACCCTGAGATTGACCTGGTGGCCAGCAACCTTGGCACTCTGGAAAGACGCTCCATCCACTGCACCATGAGCCAGGGCTAGATATAGTATTTTCAGTACCCTTTAAGCATCATTGTTCTAGTTTGGACTTTTCTAGTTGTGTAGAAGACAATTTCAAGATTTTGTTTTCTAATGAATGAAAGAATGGCATTTCAGAAATTTGCTTATTGATGCTTTGGAAATCAGTTGAGGAAATGGTATGTTTTTTATTGTATTAAGAAAGTTGAGAAGTATTTACATATGACTAAAAGGCTGTCTCTTCTCTACAAGGATATTTTTTATTATAAAGCTTGTAGTTTCCCCAGGAGGCAAGTTTAGATCTCCAGGCACTTAAGTACAAAAGCTTGACTGAGACCACTAAAAAATCAAGGAATATGACACAGAGGATCTTAACTTAATGAGAGTTTCAAGATTTTCATTCTTTCTTTTCCTTTTTTTAGTGAGAGAGACTGTGGGACAGAGACAGACAGGGACAGGAATGGAGAGATGAGAAGCATCGACTTTAGGTGTGGCACCTCAGTTGTTCATTGATTGCTTTCTCATGTGTGCCTTGACAGGCAGGGTGGGGGCCTCCAATTGAGCCAGTGACCCTTTGCTCAAGCCAGTGACCTTGTGCTTCAAGCCAGCGACCTTTGGACTTAAACCAGTGACCATGTGATCAAGTCTTTGATCTCACACTCAAGCTGGGGACCCTGGAGTTTCGAACCTGGATCCTCAGCATTCCAGGCCACTGCACCACTACCTGGTCAGGCTAATTTCCTTTTTTTGATGACATGATAGAGAGAACCTTTTCATATGCTTATTTGCCATCTCTACATTGTCTTTGGTGATGTGAGTATTAAGATCTTTGACCAATTTTTTAACTGGATTGTTCGCTTATTGTTGAGATTTCCTAATTCTTTTTGTACTGTATTTTGGATAACAGTTCTTTATCAGATGAGTCTTTTGAAAATATTTCTATTAGTCTGTAGCTGGTTATTCTCTTGACATTGTCTTTTGCAGAACAAAAGTTTATGGTTTTAGTGAATTCTAGCTTTTTTTCATGGATTGTGTCTTTGGTGTAGTATCTAAAAAATCATCACTAAGGTCATCTAGGTTTTGTCCTACATTATCTTCTAGGATTTTTATAGTTTTATGCTTTACATTTAGTCCAGTGGTTCTTAACCTTTGTTGAAATACCGAACCCACCAGTTTCATATGCGCATTCACCGAACCCTTCTTTAGTGATAAAATATTATTTCTTTTTTCCAAATTCAAGACATAGGTATATGTTTTTTTACTGGTGCACAAAATGAGCCGTGCATGAACATCACCTTGCTCAAAGAACAAAACCAACAAAGTGCATGAACTCACAACAAATTACAGTATTACTTTATTCTGGCCTCCACAGCAGAGGCTTCTCCGAACCCCCGAGACCGATTCATCGAACCCCTGGGGTTTGATAGAACCCAGATTAAGAACCACTGATTTAGTCCTTTGATCAACTTTGAGTTACTTTTTGTGACAAGTGTAAGGTTTGTATCTAGAGTCTTTTATTTTCCTTTTGTATGTGGAAGTCCAGTTACTTTGGCACCATTTGTTGAAAAGACTGTCATTTTAGGGATGTATTTTTAAAATTACACGGAAGTGTTTTATTAATTAGTGGTCATCTTTTCTCAGAGAAAAGAAGGGTCATAGTGGTTTGGGAAGTTATTCTAAAGGTGTCTGCTGTCATATTTTCCTGTCATTCAATTTTGTATAGACAATATCTATATTAAAATTTTAGAATAGTTCTGGGGATTTATTGCAAAAGACTCAAAAGTTCGTGTGTGTGTGTGTGTGTGTTCTCAACAGGAATATTGAAAGTGTAATATTATGTTGGTTCTTGACATTTTTAAACTATAGCTGTCCTTACATTCACTGAGATTGATGGCATTACAGAACACTACTATACTTGGTGTCTTAAGACTTGCCTCTCTTTTGTCCTTGTTTGATCTTTGTTCATATTTAGATCTACGTAAACTATCTAGTGTACATAAGATATCTAATTTAGAGGGATGTCAGAGTTCAGTGTATATGAATGAACTTGGCACAGAGCACCCAACAGTTCTTAGC
Source organism: Rhynchonycteris naso (assembly GCA_037038555.1). Classification (NCBI taxonomy): domain Eukaryota; kingdom Metazoa; phylum Chordata; class Mammalia; order Chiroptera; family Emballonuridae; genus Rhynchonycteris; species Rhynchonycteris naso. The sequence goes on along the minus strand of CM072995.1, from coordinate 238,568,049 downwards.
TGCTCTAACATTTCTCACTTCCTTTCTCTACAGAGAATTTTAAAGAAATTTATTACTTAACAAAAGTACTTTCAGAAGTAATATTTGAAAAAATTAAATTTAATGTCACCCATTATGAATTAAATAAACCTAAAGAGGATATAAGTATAGGTAGGGTGTTTCTACAAATAGCATTTGCAGTGATTAAGATCTGAGACTCTGGAGCCAATAGGTGTGATCTCAGGAACTTGACTGGACCATGTTCCTAATACAGATTTCCCCACTATCTAAAGCCAAGTGTTCCTATGAAACATTTTATAAGCCCAAGTGGCATTACATGAAGAAGCAATTACCATTGATTTATATGAGAGAAAAACTTTATCATTTTCTGACCACCCCAATTAACCTACCAAATCATACCAAATAATACATAAAACCTTTATTTCATTTACCATGACTGAACTGTTTTGTTATGTCCAGTTTTATGCTATGCTTAATGCCCTTTCAAGCTCTTTTAGGCTTTTCTGAAACCTTAGAACAGATGCACAGAGCAAATCAAGGTAAAGTACATAGGCTTACACCAGTGGTAGTCAACCTGGTCCCTATCGCCCACTAGTGGGCATTCCAGCTTTCATGGTGGGTGGTAGCGGAGCAACAGAAGTATAAATAAAAAGATAGATTTAACTACAGTAAGTTGTTTTATAAAGATTTATTCTGCCAAACTTAGTGAAAATCCGACATAAAGTACTTGGTAAGTAGTTATTATTACATGCTTTAACTTACTGTAACTCTGCTTTATAAATTTTATAAAGTAAAGTTACTTCCCTACTTTATAAATCACCATTACTATGGGAACTGGTGGGCAGTTAGAAAATTTTACTCCTAACAGAGATACAAAAGTGGGCGGTAGGTATAAAAAGATTGACTACCCTGGCTTACACTATGGCAACTTGATTCTGAGATGCTGAATGTATGTCTCAGGAAAGGAGCTTTGTAGTGCCACTCATGCTGCTTGTGTATGCACTGCCTCTGCAGTGGCTCACTGCAAAACAAATGCTGAACACTATTTTTTCATAAAAGCAAAAATCCTCTTCACGTTTCTTTTGGTTAACAAAAACAGTACTAATATAATATAGGTCTTTCCTAAAAGCATAAAAGCAGAGTGGCATAAAGCAAAACTTTTGGGCTGGGGGTGGTGATCGTGGACCTATATAAGCTGGTGTTAAGCGACATACTTCCCTTAACAGTGGAGTAGCTATAAGACTAGAACCTACTTTACAGGAATATTCTGAGTAGTAATAAATGAGATTATTTATGTAAGCATTTAGCAGAGTATCTAGCACAGAGTAGCAATCAGTAAATGTTCTTTTTTTTTTTTTACCTTGTATTATCAGCTAGTGAGACAAATACTAAATCTTAATTTAAATTCTGACTTTAAGACAGTGACTTCTTATAACTACAAATGTCAACAAGAATTTCTCATTCCACTTTAGTTAAATGGGATAGTTCAGGGGTCCCCAAACTTTTTACACAGGGGGCCAGTTCACTGTCCCTCAGACCGTAGGAGGGCTGGACTATAAAAAGAACTATGAACAAATCCCTATGCACACTGCACATATCTTATTTTACAGTAAAAAAACAAAACAGGAACAAATAAAATATTTAAAATAAAGAACAAGTAAATTTAAATCGGCCTGACCTGTAGTGGCGCAGTGGGTAAAGCGTCGACCTGGGAACACTGAGGTCGCCAGTTCAAAACCCTGCACTGGTCTGGTCAAGGCACATATGGGAGTTGATGCTTCCAGCTCCTCCCCCCTTTCTCTCTCTCTCTCTCTCTCTCTCTCTCTCTCTCTCTCTCACACACACACACACACACACACACACACACACACACACACACACTCTGTGTCTCCTCTCTAAAATGAATTTTAAAAAATTAAAAAAAAAATTTAAATCAACAAACTGACCAGCATTTCAATGGGAACTATGGGTGCGGATGCATCCTGTGCTCCTCTCACTGACCACCAATGAAAGAGATGCCCCTTCTGGAAGTGCAGCGGGGGCCGGATAAATGGCCTCAGGGGGCCGCAGTTTGGGGATCCCTGGGATAGTTTATGCAAGTTTGCACTACAGCAGTGATTTTCAACCGTTTTCACCTCGTGGCACACATAAACTAATTACTAAAATTCTGTGACACACAAAAAAATATAATTTTAGTCACTCTGATAAAAAGTAGGTATAACTGATTGATTCTCACCAGACAGCTACTGTGGTGGCTGTTATCATTTTTTAATTACCAGTCTAAGGGAAAAGAGGTCAATGTTCCTGACTAAATACATAGTCAAGTATTGCATGTTTTAAAAATTCTTGGGCCCTGTCCTGTTGGCCTAGTGGTAGTGCTTCAACCTGCTTTGTGGAATTCCCAGGTTCTATTGC